>JAHKQU010000012.1:13045000-15445000 GCA_020383195.1 Neomicropteryx cornuta
GACAGCAGCTCGACGGCGAACGGCGCGGTGAGGGGTCTTTGCAGTGACACTATGAATACCTGAAAACGAGGTCCATATTAATAAAGTAGGCTATGTAAATTGGCGGGCAGGTGCGATGCGAGGAACACTTAGGTGCCGAACGCGCAGGTGCTCGCTATTACCCTGTCATCGCTATCACAGGACTAGCGGGGACACAGTAGGGGCAACGATGCCCGGGAGAGGGGGGGGGGGGGGAGAGACAAACGCGATGCAGATATTGTCTGAAAGTTTCACTTTATTCCGTAAAATTAAAATAAAACATGAATGGCTATGACACCCCGCAGCTGTCATGTAATATCAACTGCTTCTATATACTTGTTTAGTGGTAGTAAATTATTTAAGCAGAACCTGAAGTATTACAGCTAGGCCCTACAAGTGTCATTAACGGCTTCTTACCCCCGGACTGAATAGATTAAAATTAAAAAAAAAAACATACAATGGTAACATGGTATACTTTTAAATCATTAATAATTTTAATTTATTATTTAAATTAATAATGAATTAATTTAATTTCCTGTGGAAAATGTTTTCAATGTTTCTATTTGCGGACATAAATTAGTTTGTAATAATTTTAATTGCTAGTCATAAATAATACGTCTACAAGTTTCCAAAACCCGACTGTCACATTTTTGAAATGGGAACAGACGGTAAAGGACGGGGATAGTACCTTCTTATGCATGAATGCATGCATAGAAGCCAAAAGTGTCAGCAAGGGATGGTAACATGAACTCACGTACGGTACAACATTGTTTTACATGACTCGATATATAAATTAACTATACCAATCGTTATTATTATAGAATATATAAATTGTTACTTCGTTTATACATAGTAATGAAAAATGTTGAGTACATATATTTACAAGGTTTAAAAGTAATCAAAAACTAATTATTATAAATAAATTATAAAGTGGAAGTAATGACAGTGTAAATTAATAGTTTCATACTATACTTTAGTATAATACTGTATATATATAATATATACTATATTCCCATGCTAATATTATAAATGCGATAGTCGTCTGTTTGTCACGTTTTCGCAGCTAAGCCGCTGAACTGATGTCATAGAATAGATAGCTTGAAACCTATGAAAGGAAACCTAGGAAACCTACCTACCTTGAAACCTAGGAAAGGCTACTAAAAAAAACCCTCTAAGAGATTGATATAGGAGATGGAATATTTTGTTGGAATTATTTAGCTAACATGCTAAGGTGTTTTTGGGCAAAAAGAAAAATCAATTTTAAATTTAAGACGTTTTAAGACTTCCATAAGAATTAAAAATAAACTTCTTTTTTTTTTAAGTACATAATTACTACAACATACCTACACCTACTTACGTTACAGTCGCGTTAGTGTTTCTCTCTATTATATTAAATGAAAATCAATGTAAAGACTTCTCCGTTATCGTAATAATTTCACTATAGTATGCATTTTTTTGCGATCTTTCTCACTGTGGTATTTGTTTTGAGTGCAGTGAAGTGAGTGCAGTGATTAAGTGCATTAGTTGCATCCAGAGCTATCGAGCAGTATATTTTTCTCCTACCGCCCGTGCTTCCGCGTCTTCCATAAAATTCGTATCGTAATATCAGTTACCACAAAATGATCACAAATCCTGTTGTCATTGTAGCGCATTTAGTTAGGTGCTCGGTGCGTTCTCCTTTTTCCCGGTTCAATATCAAGCTAAGACTAAAAAAAAAATTTTTTTTTTTTTGTTTTTAATTCTTTTTTCTTTAATTTAATTTAATTTAATTTATCTTTATTAGGGAAATAAACAGTTACACGAGAAAAATTATAAACAGACAGTACATGTACAATCATAACAAAAAAAAAACAATTAAATAAAAAGAATAAATACAATAGTACCAACTTAAAGTATAACATAAAACCAAATAAATATTTCCACCGAGTGAGTATACAATTAGTGCTTAACCTAAGAAACGCAAGAAGAAGAGATTAGAAGGGGAGGGAGAGTAAAGGTAAAAGGGAAATTTCACATCAACATATCATATTTTATAAGCCTTTTGAACGCCACTAAATTAATATTGAATACATCAATATCTGGGTACTTTGAATTTAAGGTTGAACACATTCTATAAATGGGTTCGTTTTGCCCATAGTTGGTTCTACGACGTGGGATGTCTAACAAAACGTTTGATCTTGTCGCACGTGAAGGTACCCTGAGACGCATTAGCTCAAGCAGAGAGCTGCAGTTAATTGCACCTGATATTATTTTGTATGCATATACAGCATCAGCTTTAGACCTTCTTTCAGCTAAACAACTTTCTACAAGTTAAACTGTACGAACAACTTTGGGTTACTCAAGAGAGAGAAAATTAAGGGAGAAAAGGGGACATACAGGAGTGAACACTTTGAGTGTGTCAATGCCGTAACATCTATCTAAAATATACTATTACATTATTGTTCACGAATTTTATGTAATAGCGAGGGGAATATTTATAATTAAATTTTTGTTCTTGATCGCCGCTTTTATACCTATTTATAAAATAAAATACAAAAAAAAAGACAAAATAAAATTATGAATTGTCAAAGATGCAATGAGCTAGTGCTCAAAGAAGACCTAATTCAATGTTGCAGATGTGAAGTCCATCTGCACTATTTCTGCACTGGTATGGTGGGAAAAAAATTTAGGAAGCTTAATAAATTAAATCTCAGTAAATTTAAATGTCTTTTATGCAAATCATCTTTGGCTGAGAACAACACTGCAGTAGACGGCTCGACTAAAGCGGGCTCTGCTGGACAAGTGAAGAGCAGCGCAGGTCTCAGCGCGGTTCTGGAGCCGCCGGCGGCGGCGGCAGCGGGATCCGATGCTCTCCATGATCGGATCATTTCCGCGATCGACTCTAAATTTGAAGCATTAAATGAACGAATCAATATTAAATTAAATAGGATTACTGAGACTTTTGATGATTTTCGGAAATTTATACAATTTAGCAACAATAAGTTTGATGAATTCGCTAAAATAATTGAGAAGTTCGAGGATAAAACCAAGCTCGTTGATGTCTTAAAAAAAGAAGTTAGCGAATTAAAACAGTCGATGTTGCTTCTTCAAACCGAGTCCAATGAAAGAGATCAGCAGGCCAGAATTCGCAACGTGGAATTGTCTGGAATTCCGGAACTAAAGCAAGAAAATGTAGGCGAAATCGTTGAACGCATTCTAAAAGTTGCCAACCTCAATATCCCTCCTGGGGAAATAGAGCCGCCCATCCGCAATCCCGGCGAAAGCAACGCGCCTCCTCATCCCCCCCGGACAGCGGACAGACCTCGAAACATTATTGTCAAATTTGTTAAGAGGCAATACAAGGACGAATTAATAGCAGCAGTACGCAAAATGCGAAGCATCACGACCAAAATGATCAGCATCAATGGACCTGACAAGCACATCTTTGTTAACGAGCATTTAACTCGCCACAATAAAGAACTTTTTAAAAAAGTCAGGGACTTCGTGAAAGCCCGCGATATAAAATATTGCTGGGTGCGCAATGTACGGATTTATATACGGAAGAATGATTTGTCTCCCGCTCGTATCATTTCCGAAGGCCAATTGAGCAGTAAAGTTTTTTTATAGGTAGAAGGGCAAACCTTAGTTATTATTATTATGATATAAATACTTTTTTTTCCGTAATTGTGTTGCTATTTAATATAATTTTTCACTTATGTTTATTTAATATTGTCATAACTTTAAATTCCAATTTCACCTTTATAAATAAATACAAATATGTAGGAATTCGAGGTTTAATAAAAGTCAAAACTTACACACTTCTACACATAATACACAATTTTCATTTCAATTTATTTGCACTATCACTAAACCTATTCACTAACGCTATGCATATTCATAATCAGATTCATTCAATACAGATTACATTATCATTATCATATATTATATACATATTTTAAAATTACTTTTTTCCAAACTATGCACGCATTAAATCTTATATAATACGTAACATCAAGGTTGTATTTTTTAAATATACAAGTATTATGTATAAATTTATTATTAAAAATTTCATAATTATGAGGAAAATATATTTACAGGCGACTTGAGGTTGAAAATATATTACCAAAATGTTCGTAGTCTAAGAGGGAAAACGAATATATTTTATCAAAATTTATTACAAGAAGACCATGACATAATATGTTTAACGGAAACTTGGTTGCATAAAGGAATCTTTAACGGTGAACTTTTTAATAATTCGTATCATGTCTATAGAAGGGACCGAAATTATGAAAATTTAAGTCAAAATAGAGGAGGAGGTGTACTGATTGCTGTTAAAACTATTATAGCATCTTCTATCCATGTCCAATGGCAATCGATTGCCGAAGATATATGGATAACTGTAAAGCTACCGCATATGGCCACAATTATAATTGGTTGTGTCTACTTACCACATGATATAAACCATCCATCCAACCAACCATCCATCCATCCATCCAACCATTTGCAGGTTTTATCAGCCCACTTAGAGTGTGCCACTGACATCATGTTTAACAACCCAGACGATATTATGCTCATGGTTGGCGATTATAATCTGCCCAATATTATGTGGACCCTTTCAGATGATAACGAACGTTTATTGTCTATTGGTAACGATAAACTAAATTGCTTAGGAACCGCCCTATCTGACTTCTTGTCGATTTCGGAATTACGGAAATTTAATTATTTAAGTAATCAGAACAACCGGATTCGGAATCTCATTTTATGTAATAAGGATTTGACAATTGAACCAGCAGATAGTCACATTGTTCGTGAGGATGCTGAGCACCATAAATGGGTAATAATTTATCTTGCAGTTGTATCTTCTCCTCCGGCACATTTTCCATCTAAAACCATTCGTCTATTTAAGAAAGGTAATTACGAAGTTATAAATGAAATTTTAAATAGTTATGATTTTAATCATTTGTTTGATACTGATTGTATAGATACGTGTCTTAAAAGACTTTACGTTACCCTGGAAAGTGTAATTAATAAATGTATTCCGATAAAAGAAGTGAGTTGTAATAGTTATCCTCTTTGGTATTCAAAACCACTAATACATATTATAAAAGAGAAATACAAATTTTTCAAGAAACGGAAAAAATATAAAAATCCTTTAGATTATCGATCTTTTTCATTGTTGCGAGCTCGACAAAAGGCTGTTGCTAAGGATTGATACAGATACTATATATCTATGACTGAACAATCTATAAAAAAAAAACTCTAAAACTTTCTGGAGTTATGTAAAATCGAAGCAATCATCACCAGCATTTCCAAAAACTATGCATTTTGAAGGTGATTCAGCCAGCAGTTTAATTGGAATCTGCAATCTTTTTTCTGACTATTTTAACTGTTTATGATAAAACAAAAATAGATATCAATCGACAACCCACATTAGCTCCTGACTCGAACAACCTGCCTTTGAGTGACATTTTAATTCATCAAGAAACAACCCTATCATATTTAAAGAATATGGACATTAAAAAGGGAACGGGGTTTGATGGAATTCCGTCATACTTTATAGTTCAATGTGCTAAATCTTTAGCGAAACCTTTAACCGGATTGTTTAATAAGTCCTTACAATTAGGAATTGTCTCCGTCGACTGGAAACAGGCTCTGGTTACTCCGATCTTCAAAAATGGCGATAAAGGGGATGTAAAGAATTATAGACCAATCTCGAAATTAACAATTTTTGCAAAGGTATTCGAAAAAATTATATGTGATGTTTTGGTCAAACACACAAAACAACATATAAATTGCGAGCAGCATGGCTTTTACCCTGGTAGATCTGTTGAGACAAACCTAGCAATATTCACTTCTGATGTATCAGCATCCATGGATAAAAGAATACAAACTGATGTATACACGGATTTTGCAAAAGCATTTGATAGAGTAAATCATGACCTACTATTAGATAAATTGCATTCAATCGGGATAAGAGGAAATTTGTATAGATAGTTTGTGTCATATGTTAAAAATCGTTTACAGAGTATAGTTATAGGAACTACCCGCTCAGATGGTGTAATTATTCCTTCCGGTATACAGCAAGGATCTCATCTTGGTCCGTTTCTTTTTAACCTATATATAAGCGATATTGGAAAATGTTTTAAATATTCCAATTATTTATCGTATGCTGATGACCTAAAAATAACTATATAAAGAAATAAGATCTGAGCATGACTGCCTTCTCTTACAACAAGATATCAATACTCTGAAAGAGTATTGCGATGAAAGAATGATTAAAATGAATGTAAATAAATGCTTTCAAATAATCTTCACAAGAAATGTGAAATCCAAGATAAATTTCCAATATAAATTCGAAGGAACTGACTTAAAGATCTGTGACAAAACTAGGGACTTGGGTGTTATTCTGAACTCAAACTTCTGTACCTAATTGTATATAATATATATTTTATTTTCTATTACAGTCTTGTGGATATGTAATACCTATATTTATATATATCTAACAAATCTATCTAACGCAAATAAAACATTATTTTTAAACCTACATTAAACTTAATACACCTCCATCAAAATCTCTCTTTCACCGCGCACACACACAGGCATCCTCAAACACAAATACACACACACCCTCATCCGCACACACACATACATCACATGCACACACACACACACACAAACACCCATGCTCCTCATACGAATGTACCTGCGTGTTTGTATTTTAATAATTTGATTTGCATCAATTTGGTTTGATACCTACTGTGTAATAGTATGTTTGTGAATATGTAGGATCCATAATCGGTTTTGTTATCTGCTTAATTCTTGATTGTTAATATTATAAATAATGAGTTCGACTG
The DNA here is from genome assembly GCA_020383195.1 of Neomicropteryx cornuta. NCBI lineage: Eukaryota > Metazoa > Arthropoda > Insecta > Lepidoptera > Micropterigidae > Neomicropteryx > Neomicropteryx cornuta. The sequence continues at coordinate 13,051,852 of JAHKQU010000012.1, forward strand.
TACGTATTGCTTCTGGATGACTTACAAAGCGCCGTTTCCAATGCAGGTGTGCAATACGCTATTAGGCAATCCTAAGGAGGATGTGACGTGACGTGACGATGTGACGATAGCGACCGGACAGAATGGATTGAAAAAAGAATATATTAAATTAATCAAAACTTTATAAAAATGGATAAATCATGAAAACGATGCATCATTTTACTAATACCTTTGAATATGCAACACACGATACACAGCGTTTCCAAATGTCTGTTAACAACGCGATTTGAACAAATTTTGGGTACAAGTATGACCTTTTAATTGTTCTTTTATACTTTTTTTTGTTATAAAATCCCCGTACCCGCCTATGCATCTAAGTACCAAAAATAGGTGATCTAATTCAAACGTGTAATTACGCATAACAGAAAACAGTTAATGACTAACAAATTTAAATTTAGCCAATCAAAAAAAAATAAATAAAAGGAATTCGTAATAGGTAACAAAATTAATGCCATAGACAAAAATGTAATTTCCAGGATGTATTCAATATTTGATTTGGCTAATTGATAGGATGACCCAATCACACTCAACAAACAGTCGTAGAGAGCATACAAAAATCGCATTGCATTGGCAATTACGTCAATGGTTAGCACTATGTAAATATTTGATTAAAATTAATTTCCACGGTGAAAATTAATATTGAAATTCGTATTCAGTTCGCATTCTGTCCATATCTGTAATGTCAATATTTTAGGAACGATATAAAATCGTAATACCAAACGCACTAGTATTGGCAATAAATATTTAAATGATTAAAGAATATAGTACTAAATAAGCTAATACGAGTGTATTATATATACTTATATATATTCAGGCTGTCAGGATTTTATATTAATTTAAAATTTGATTAAAAAAATATCTATAAGGCCATTAACAGAAAACGCAATAACATAAGTGATTAAAAAGTAAAAAAATATTTTATTACATTACTTGATAATTGTATTATATTCCACGTATTTACAAAAAAAAAATGTGGTCGATAAAATGATAAAATGTGGTGTGGTGTGGTGTGGTAAAGTATTAAAAAAACTATTTTTCTTAATTGTAGGGCTCGGAATTTAAGGTCTAAGTTACACTCACTTTGAGCCATTTATATGACTCAGGTGTATACTAGCTTACACATTTTTTGTAGAAATAACTAAAATCTACATTTATTTTATACAGTTTTCATAAATCTTCAATTGCAAAGTCATATATAAACCTAAATCCTAAATGTTGAGTCTTTACCGCGTTTAAACGCTTTCGTGTTTACATGCATACATACATACGTCTTTCCAAAATTATTCAAAATGGACGTGACCTCAAAACATAAATATCTGTCGAAAAAGGGGATTAAACACTCAGAAAGTTAAATTAATTTTAAGTATGCGGTCTATAAATAATCGCATATCTTTGTTTCTGGTTGTAATTCGCACGTATAATGTAGAGGAATCGATTAAAATCAGTCGAATAAAAGGCCACTACCAACTCAGCGTCGTAACCCCATTCGATTTGATCGCAATTACGACTGTGGGCATAATTAAAGAGCGATCGAGTACCAGGGACGGTTTTTTAAAAAATGCAGAGCGGGGCGAACGGTCACTCCAATAATAAAATGATCGTAAAATGCGGGGGCGTAGCGTAGCAGCCGAGCGTACCTAATGGGGGGAAAATAATATATGCTAATGATCGCGGCGCGGCACTCAGCGGGCGGGGGGCGCGCCGAGCGGGGGAAAGTCATCATAACGAGAGGACAACGAGATAAAATGAAAATTAGATTCATTCAAGAGGCTGCACGACATAGCAACGGACAGATTGCGGACGGAGAAATATCCAGCATAAAATAAATGAGCGTACAGATGCAATGCGGTAAAGCAATAACAACCATTTCAAAAAATCTATTTAAATATTTGAATAGGTATTTAATTGTCAATGGATCCTCTACTACTAATGACAATGGCGTCCGGCGCCTTCGGTGCTAGACGGGATGACCTGTCCCTCATTTACAGGCATTCGCAAGGCTACTTGTTGTCATGCAACAATAGGAACTATGTCAACCGAACCTGCAATACTCTAAAAAAAAGGAAAAATCGTAAATTCTGACAACCTTATGGCTGCTCACAGTCCTGGGACAGACGAAGAGACAGCCAGAAAGCAAAATCTCACCATAAAGGTTCTTGTTATTGACATTTTTTTTCCGGAACCTAAATTAAAAAAAAAAAATGTTACAAACTTACACGCCAGGTCCATAGACAAGGGCATATAAGCTAAATATTAAAAAAATAGGAATGGTTAAAGTTTTTAAAAAATAATACCGTCAATAAATAGTAGATGCAATTATAAAAACAAAAGAAAGATATGTGAGTGAATATCTAGATTTTTCCAAATGCTAATACACGGGTTGTTAAATCCCCCCCCCCCCCCCCCTATAAGGCTGAGCTTTAAGTAAAATGGGAGCTACGTCAAATTTACTTAGAGGTTTTTTTATCAACATGCCATAAATATATACGAGCAAAGCAATGCCACCGAATGCCGTTAAAGTAAAAGGAACGCATCCGTTTCGCTCGGGTTGTGTAAAGAGAACAAACACCGCAGAGCGCTTTTATTGCGGAGCGAGGCTGTTATTCATTCTTCACGGGGGATGAAATTCTAAATGCACAATAACGATATTCATAACTCGTGTGAATTCGGCCAAGCTCAGGTCTTCTCCTTACTAACAGCTACTTAAGTATGGGACATTTACCTGCAGCTCATCCGACGGAAGCCTCGGACAGCTCCTTCGAGAAGAGGAGCAATGGGGAGGACAGAGAGAGAAGAACGTCCGAGCAACAGACATTTCTACCCCTTGCGCGTGTTTACTACCGTCTCTCCGGCGATTTAAGATGTTTATTTCCACTTTGTTTTAAATTGCCCTCCGACTTAAAGCGTTTCGGCGAGCAAATGAGAAAAATCGGAGGTGCATTCCGAATGGCGGCCATAAATTCTCGCGTAAGACTACGAATTGCCAAGAGCGAGGACGCCTTGCCGACGATTAGTAGGACTTCAATAAAATTTACAATCGAGTTAAGTTCGCGTGTTTTACGGCGTCGCCTCAAATGTTAACGTTAAAAAACCCTAAAGTCTTCTATTGAATATAAAAACAAGAATATGGACTGGTGTACTTTCTTAGAAAGAAAAATAAAAAGCATCTAAAAGCAAGCATAGAACTAAAAGAAATTAGATATTAGCGTTAAAAAAAAACAAAGTACTTCAAACAAAACATTTTTTTTTAATATTATAACAATTATAGAATGAAAATTTTTATTTGAGATTTTTTTTTTTATCGTGAATCGGTTTCGTCGTCGATATAGATCAAACCTAAAAGGACATCAGTGAATTCAAATACATTGTGTATAATATTTATTTATTTTATTTATGAAAGTACAAAACAGCGATACAAGAAGATAATTCTCTAATACCAAATAATTCTCTATGGCCAAAAAAATGTACCACATATGAATATGGTTGAAAACATCAAATTAAAAAATCAAACTAAAACAAAGTGTACTGCGCGTGGAGTGAGTGTGGTGCCATTTGTGGCATGGACATGTTTGCGTGTGCGATTGTGTGTGTGCTTAGCGTGTGTATATAAACCTACGTATTATTAGAGATATAATAAATTAAAATAACAAAATATACTTACGAATGTTAATATTTATAATTAATATAATATTTATTTATAGATTTTACACTAAATTTTATCATAACTTACGTCACGAATTTCACGCATAAATAACCCCTTATTCTCTTGGAATATACCAACTGCGCTGAATATGAAGGTAATTAAACTTTACATCTTTACATTGAGAAAAGTTCCTTTCTCCCATTTCAATATTGGTATCTAGTCGTAATCATAGCTATAGCTATGATTACGACTAGATAACTAATAAAATAAAACTTATAAGTTTTATTAGGCTTTATTCTAAAAACACATAAAGTTCAAAAAGATACAATTCACACGACTACCAGCGGGCCATAATATTAGGCGGAAATATGTATGTAGAGACAATCGTTGATTTACAATGCGAAGCGAGTTGCATGGGCGGTAATTCAAAACGTCACACTTTCAGTGATAAATTCGCACAATTTTGCGCTGGGCGGCGCGCGGCATGGCGCTGCGTTGGGCGGGCGGCGCGCTTGATTAAAAAAAGTTTTGATTGTCGGTTATCGGAACGTCGCGTTGGGATCCGCTTCGAACCGTTGGACCGATAAATACGAGTATGTTTTATTTCACGTTACAACAATTACGGTTACACGAGGTGTAAAAAGAGATTTACCTTTTACAGGGGTTATATTGTTAATAGAAGAAGGCTCTCAAAGGGTAACAGCCACAGAAATATGAAGAATATATTGCAACTTAAAATAAACATACAATATTATTATTTTTAAATTAGTATAAACGCAAAATAAAATATTTTTTCATTTAGGTTAACCGGTCTTCTTTTTAGATTCTCAAGCGACTATACTTAAAGAACAAAAAATCTTCGCCTCTATTTTATAAAAAATGGTAAAAGTAACTATTACTATCTCTATTTCGCAATATTAATTTACATTTTACCTGTAGCAATAGCAAACATGGGAACAGGCGGTAGCCTAAATAGGTATGGCTAATAGTATAATCATTATTGTTATATAACGAATAAATAAATATAACGAATAAATAAATTTAATAAGACGCAAGTTTAGAACTGAAGGAAGCTGTGATGAAAAATATACTTTTAACCATGGTTACGCCGTTTTCTTTAATAATAAAAGGTTAAATCAAATTAAATAATAACGATGATATTATGAAACTGAATTTCTTATACCTTTTACCATGTCTTTCTCAACACTTGTCCGATACAAAAATACCTACCTGCCTCACCATCAAGCGGCGTAATGCCTACAAAATATGGACGAAGCAGGCAGTCACTCTCAACCGCGCGCGGAGAAAAGAGCTCTACTGCGAGCCTATCGACAATACGGAGAGCAGCCGCTCGAATGCGCTAGTGACCGAGCAAAAGCAGTTTGCACCCAGAATTGCCGTCGAGGGAAAAAGTTGAGTCCTTGGTCTAATATCATCCTTCCTTTGCCCTCAGTAATATTTTGTCACCGCTAAAATAAATGAAGCTAGAATATGGGAAACAAAATTATACAGTCAAAGATAGTAATAAAAATCTTTCACAGCAACCGGCGACCGTCATTCGCGTCACCAAGCGACATTATATGAATAAATATTTTCAATAGTTACCAACAGAATAAAATAATTTCTAAATATAAATAATCTATATGAAAAATATTTATTAATTACAAACATACGAGTACAATTTTGGGCATGCTGCGGCCGGCGTATCGAATGTAACAAAGGTGTGACAGATACGTTTGATAAAGCTGACCCTGCAAATAACGAAACAAGAGCTCTCGGTAATATTATGATCAAAGGACCTTTGCAGTCACTCCATACGAACGGGGAAGGAAAATTTCCGTAACACGATTAGAATTTTCAATAAACATACAAATTATTAATAAATGAACAATCGACGACCTGTAGTATAAACTTATTCCAATTAGAAAAAATATTATAAATAATATTTATCATATTATTTCGTAGTATATCAATGTTGTAATCTTCAATTTTAAAGAAGTATATTTTACATTTTTTTATTTAATACTAGAAACTTTTTTATTATTCTGGTAAAATTGTATAATGTATTTTTAAAATATAGTATTTAGATTATTTTTACGTTATAATAGGCGTTCGGCGTAAGTTTAGATTACATACAAGTCTGACAGTATATTGATATTTAGAAAACTCGAAAATTTTTCAAAAAATTTCAGATGGAAATTTTTCAAAAAATTATTGATAGAATTATTGATAGTGGGTTATATTTTAGATCTTATTAATCTTCTGCATTAATAATTACATTTTTGCATTAGACACACAAATGGTATAAATAAGTGAGAGTTAAGAAGCTTTCATTAAATACAGTGCTGTATTGAAACCAGTATGTATTAAACTCAAGCGATACAACTACTTGAGCATTTCGGTATTAATTTTCTATCAATCATTCGAAATTTATAAATGTCAATTCTTTCATATTTTGTAAAGTCACGGCGTATGCCTCTAAAAATGCTAAAAATTAAATATATACATATAAACATTGAATCGATCTTAATGGTATCAAAGAAATATACTGCTTTGGTAAAATTATTTGTATATTCTGTCAGTTTTAATTAATAAATTTTTCATATTTATTTATAAATAGTTTTTTACGTAATCCATTTTTTATGTATCACATTGTAATATTTATGTGACCGATAAATCGTTTGTGGATTGTATGCTTCTACAAATGTGCAACCAATCTGTGCGTAAATTGCCAAACAAAGGTTTCCGTATTGAATGTATTTTGCATTCTGCATTTTTAAAATGTTAGCAATTGATATGACTGCTTTGAGGTTTCTTTTAATATGATTTTAATTGTATTGAGAGGCGTTTTTTATGACTGCTTTCTCTTTATGTATTTTTTTTTAGAATACCACTAGAATGGTTTTCTTTGAGGAAAAACTAACGAATGATTGCAATCACTATCTGCATGAAAATATATATTTATGAAATGCTTACTTGCTTCAATTATTGTGTTAAACAATAAGTTTAACTTTATAATCACATTTTTCTTAACGTTTAACAATAGGGGTTTTTTTTATTATAATGTGATCTCAAACATGTCCTATAAATGGCCGATAAAACTTGAGGAGGAGGTAGATGTTATTTGCAACAAAAGTTATTTGCAAAAGTTTTAGTCAAAGTGTGGTCGATACCGAACCATTTTGGAATTACGATTGTTTTTATAATTTTTTTTATTATGCTGGCAACACTGCTTTATTTTGTTTTTTGTCATGCATTTGTAATCATATTTACAATTTTACAAAATTAAAATTTTGTTGCAAATGTACTTTTAGCATTTTCCAGTTTTATCCACCATTTACTTGATCCCTGTATATTTTAATCAAGATAGCGATTGAACCTAACCACAAACCACAAACCACAAACCACGCGCAGTCTGCTTAGACCCGGCGCATAAAGAGATCCCGGTGTCGATATCGGGCGGCGACAGGCTCATTCAATGGGTCCATGATAAATGTTGCGGCCGCGTATCTCATCAGACGAAACAAAGACGCCGGGATATTATCGTCCTGGATGGGGAGAGCTTAGAATGGAAATATTCCGTCGCGGATCACGCAGAAAGCGCGAAGCGAAAGCTGTCTATTAAGGCATCATCAATCTGCACCTCCTTATGATCGAGCTGCGTGGATTTAAGGCGATGGCATTAGGGCTGATGAAAAAGTGCACGATCTTCTTGAAATATGTCTCAAAACTCTAACGAGCCGTTACCATGGGCACTGACTAGTTAGGTAGAGCTATGTAAATTGTGAAAAATATGCTGTATTTTTATTCTTAAATAAATAAATAATAATTATTATTATCTATGGTATAATTTCATTTGATATATTTACCAGATTCGTTATAAAATATATTTTTTACAATTTTACTATATCTAAGTTACTTTACAGAATATATGTATGTACCGTGCAAATAAAATGCTATATGAGCTCATACAAAATGAGATTATTTTTAGGATGCCGTTCGGATGTGTGTACTAACGTGTAGATTATGCACTTAATTATATACATTTAAGATTAAGGACAAAACGAGTGTATCGTTCGGTTTTATTATACAAATGTTATTTATTTTATAAACTCTTAAATTCACGTGAAACGCCTGGCTACCAAAATCTCAAGGAAGGAATGGTATATTTACTGCGTAGAATGCGAAACATCGAAAAATATCAATTATATATGTATAATGTGATAAATTTAGTTAAAGAAGGTAAGAAACATGTGTAAGTAGTAGGTTTGATGGTATACCTAAGGTTATTTCTGAATGTGTATGTTCACAAAACTGTCAAATGAAATATATCATTTTCTTTGAAACTGTCAGACATAATAATTTATATTTCTGTGAAGTTTACGGAGATCGAACGTTTAAAAAAAACCCCTCTAAGTACTATTCTTCAAAAACATCAAATTATAAATATTATTTGTTTATAAACAGAGTCAATTATAGCACTTACCTACTAACAAACTAGAATGTAGCAAATACAGATTAAAAAATAATTTATTTAACCATATAATAAAACTTTTTACTGGTCAAGATGAAACCTGAAACTAGTTACTTTTTTAAACGTTTAGACTGTAAATTGTATTTTTTAACAATGGACTGTCTTTCATATTTGACCACCGTTTCTGCGTTAACCTAAAATTTTAAAAAACCTCTTAGTGCATGATACTGGACCCTATTCAAAATATTGTAAAAAAATTTTTTTGCGGTAAAACAAAATATTTAAATCTTCCTTTACATCATACGAGTTTTTAGGAATAAAATTTTAACTTTGCCTTAAGTTATGAACGATACAAAGTTTTCTGAATTTTATGACGCGCGCGTCAAGGTCTAATTTTATGTAGATTTTAGGTTTAAAAGTATGTATTAAAAATTGTATAAAATTTTTCGAATGTTTGTTTCGACGTGCGACGCGACAGTCTGCGAGCGCGGTCGTAGCAAATCGTAGCAAACCATTTGCGAGTACCGAGGTGCACTTTTAGCTTAAAAGGTTGTTAAAACTGGGCCGTTGGACGAAGAATGCGCCTGTTCAAGTGCACTTACACAGCAAAAAGCTCTCAGTAACTCTACCACTAGGCAATACAGAAGTAGTTTTTCACAAAATCCAACGGATAATTTGTGGATAAAGTGGATACTTTATACATAAAGCTACTCATAAATAGATGAAGTTTAAAATGTAAAAAATAGTCACACAAACATTCAAGCATATTTTAAAAGCAATTAAGACCTTCAAAATTTCTGCTCTCTGACATGGTCTGTCGATTATGTGACTATTTTTAAAAAAACAAATTTACAATGCTTAAAAAATGTATGTATTAGTAACCATAAATGTATAATTATTGACTATTTACTATGTTCAACCACCACAACAAAAATCTCATTAAATAGTTACAAAACAAGTGTGCCAAAATAATCGACGATCATAATTTTGAACAAAAATTAAAAACGATTTCAATAATAAATTAATAGCGCTTTTCCTGTGTGCTTTTGCCGATTTGATAGTTCAATAACAGATTTATCTAACGATAATTAAAATGTGGATTGTTTAATTTTAAACGAATAATATATTGTTTAGTTAGCCTATTTAAGGCCTCATAAAAAGATATACATAGTTCTCGATTTGTAAGAAACTTGAACAACCCTAAAGGTGATAGTTACAAAACATTTTAAATATTCAAGAGGTAGAATTTAGGTTTCCTTTATCTTTTTCCTGCATACTATTGGAAAATAGGACAGTACGTAACGTGTTTATATAAATCTGTCTCTGAGATCAAATCTTTTGGTCAAAAATCAAACACATTATTCCATCTGTCAATCAGATTCACTTTCGAAGAATACATTTCAAAAGGGTCAAACAACTGACAAGAATTTAATAATTTTTACAAACATAGTTGTCGCCGACGCTAAGAGAAGTGAAGTGCGCAGAAGGCGCGACAGAGAAAAACGGTAACAGAGCGCCGCGCGCGGACGACGCGCCTAGCGGCAACGACCGCCGCGCGCGAAAGAAGACGAGCGCCGCGCGCGAAAGAAGCGGAGCGCCGCCCGCGGAACAGCGGACGACGCGCATAGCGGCGAGAGCGCTGCGCGCGCGAAGCGGAGCGCCGCGCGCGGAAGAAACAGCGGACGACGCGCATAGCGGCGAGAGCGCCGCGCGCGCGAAACGGAGCGCCGCGCGCGGAAGAAACAGCGGACGACGCGCCTAGCGGCGAGAGCGCCGCGCGCGAAAGAAACAGAGCGCCGCGCGCGGACGACGCGCCTTGCGGCGAGAGCGCCGCGCGCGGAAGAAACAGCGGAAGACGCGCCTGGCGGCGACGAGCGCCGCGCGCAAGAAACAGCAGGAGACGCGCCAAGCGGCGAGAGCGCCGCGCGCGCGAAACGGAGCGCCGCGCGCGGACGACGCGCCTAGCGGCGAGAGCACCGCGCGCGAAAGAAACAGAGCGCCGCGCGCGGACGACGCGCATAGCGGCGAGAGCGCCGCGCGCGCGAAACGGAGCGCCGCCCGCGAAACAGCGGACGACACGCCTAGCGGCGAAAGAGAAACCGCGCGCGAAAGAGACAGGGAGCGACGCGCCCAGCGGGAACGGAGCGCCGCGCGCGGAAGAAGCAGCGAGCGACGCGCCTAGCGGCGAAAGAGAAACCGCGCGCGAAAGAGACAGGGAGCGACGCGCCTAGCGGGAACGGAGCGGCGCGCTCGGAAGAAACAGCGAGCGCCGCGCGCGAAAGAAACGGAGCGCCGCGCGCGAAAGAGACAGAGAGTGACGCGCCTAGCGAGGACGGAGCACCGGGCACGAATAAAACGCGGGCCAGCCGGCGGTTTGAGGCAGTCAGAACCAACCAGATTTCCCCTGGGCGACCAGCTCGGAGCCCCGGACGTCCTCGACATAGCACTTCTCAAAAACATAACACTACAATCAACCATCGACACAGCACACGAACTCTCTTCAGACCACAACCCAGTCATTTTACACTTAGAAGGAGGCCTAAACTCCGCCTACACTACAACAAAAACCACAGTCAACTGGGCACTCTTTGCCGAGCACGCAAACAACACAGACTTCAGTCTCTCAGACATAGACACTAAACCTAACATAGACAAGGCAATACAAAATTTTACAAACACAATAAAATCCCTCATTGACAACGTGACTACCACAAAAACAGAACCACCACGCTCAAGACTACCGGAACACATAAGAGACCTAATCACACAGAAAAACACCATCAGAAAACGCTGGCAACGGTACGGCCACCCTACAGACAAACACCTACACAACAGATTAGGTAGACACCTCAAAGCAATCATTGCTCAACACAACAACGACCAATGGACACTGAAACTACAAAACCTCTCCCCTACAGACAACTCTCTCTGGAAGACACAGAAAGCACTCAAACTCAAAGACACAAAACCCGTACCCCCACTACACGGCCCGAGAGGCCTAGTCTACACTGAGGAAGACAAGGCCGAGGTCTTCGCGGAAACAATTGAGCGTCAATGCTCGCCCAACTGGTCCCGCGCAGACCTCGACCACATCGAGACAGTCGACCGCACGATACGACGAAACAGACTCAAACCGACCGACCCGGACACACTCCCCCGCCCCACCACACTCTCAGAAATCATAAGCATAGTCTCACACTTAGAAAACAAAAAGTCACCCGGCCCGGACGGAATCACGAACAAAGCAGTTAAGCTTCTCCCGGCCTCTGCCCTTCAGGCTCTCGTTGATCTCCTCAACGCTTGTCTAAAATTCAAATATTTCCCACCTCAGTGGAAAACTGCCAATGTAGTCATGATTCCGAAACCAGGCCAAAATCACACTTTCCCACAGAACTACCGCCCCATCAGTCTTCTTTCCTGCTTTTGCAAAATATACGAAAAAATCATACACATTAGAATTAGCGACTTCCTCACCGACAACAACTTACAAATTGACGAACAATTTGGCTTCCGACCACAACACTCTACTTGCCACCAACTCCTGAGAGTGACCGAATACGTCCTCAAAGGAAACGACACAAAGACACCCACCAGAGGCATCTTCCTGGATGTCTCCAAAGCCTTCGATAAAGTATGGCATAACGGCCTGCTGTACAAAATGTACCAACTCGGCTTCCCCCCACCACTCATACACCTCATACAATCATACCTACACCACAGAAAAATACGTATGAAACTAGGCAATACACTCTCTTCCGAAAAGACACTTGAATCTGGAGCCCCACAAGGCTCCGTTCTAGCCCCAATTCTTTTTGCCATCTTCATCAACGACTTGCCCAAATTTCCGGGCGTCGAACGAGCACTATACGCCGACGACACTGCCATACTATACCAGAACAAAAACTTACGCTACTTACAACTAAGACTTCAAAAAGCCGCCGACCAAATAGCCGACTGGTTCCGGAAATGGCGAATCGACATTAACCCCGACAAAAGCCAAGCCATCATATTCACCAGACGTAGAACAGACACTCTCCCCAATATACAGATTTTCGACAAAGACGTCCCGTGGGTCGACGAGGTCAAATACCTCGGAGTCACACTAGACAAACACCTCACATGGAACAAACACATAACCACAGCTCGAAACAAAGCCACCGGAGTAGTAGCCCAGCTATTCCCACTTCTGAAAAACACACACCTCAGTATATTTAACAAGACACTTCTATACAAAACAGTCATCCGCCCCGTCATGACCTACGCATGTCCCGTCTGGGGCTACGCGGCCGCGTCACACATTAACAAATTACAAATAAGACAGAACAGAGCACTCAGACTGATAACAGGAGCCCCGTGGTTCGTTCGAAACTCACAACTACACAAAGACCTACGCATGGACACGATAGAAGATCATATCAGGTCAACATCAGTAACTTTCTTCAAAAGTTGCGATAACCACACAAACCCACTCATAAACACACTCCAAACCTACTACGAGACAAACACAACAACTAATAAACCCAGACACATCATCTCAACTACACCCCCACAACAATAATTCCAGACACATTAATCTAATAATACTTTTCGACTTTCCTCTGTTTCAGGACTCCAAGAAGGACATCGTCCTAGCCCTCGCCCTCCCCTACTTGCCGCCTCCGACATCCCTAGATATATTAAAAAAAAAAAAAAAAAAAAAAAAAAAAAAAAAAAAAAAAAAAAAAAAAAAAAACCCTTTCTTGTTAGACTCACTTCTTCTAAATTATGCTAACTTCATTTTCTTATCGCTCTATCAAAGAGCTGTTTTCGATCGGTAGTAAATACGCCACTGTCGCGTTCACTATCCACCCGCCTATAAAAAGGTAAAAAAGGTTTGAGGCAGTCGGCGGCGAGGAGCCAGCGGGAGCGGTCAAGTGACAGGACGAGCTACTCTGCGAGGACGAGCTGCTCTGCGAGGACGAGCTGCTCTGCGAGGACGAGCTGCTCTGCGAGGACGAGCTGCTCTGCGAGGACGAGCTGCTCTGCGAGGACGAGCTGCTCTGCGAGGACGAGCTGCTCTGCGAGGACGAGCTGCTCTGCGAGGACGAGCTGCTCTGCGAGGACGAGCTGCTCTGCGAGGACGAGCTGCTCTGCGAGGACGAGCTGCTCTGCGAGGACGAGCTGCCACCCTGGGAGCGACAGGACCGGCGGAACGAGCAGTCAGCGGGTGAGCGGCCAGACGGACAGGACGCGCTGCCACCCTGGGAGCGACCGGACCGGCGGAACGAGCAGTCAGCGGGTGAGCGGCCAGACGGACAGGACGCGCTGCTACCCTAGGAGCAACGGAGCCGGCGGAACGAGCAGTCAGCGGGTGAGCGGCCAGACGGACAGGACGCGCTGCCACCCTGGGAGCGACCGGACCGGCGGAACGAGCAGTCAGCGGGTGAGCGGCCAGACGGACAGGACGCGCTGCTACCCTAGGAGCAACGGAGCCGGCGGAACGAGCAGTCAGCGGGTGAGCGGCCAGACGGACAGGACGCGCTGCCACCCTGGGAGCGACAGGATCGGCTGAACGAGCAGTCAGCGGGTGAGCGGCCAGACGGACAGGACGCGCTGCCACCCTGGGAGCGACCGGACCGGCGGAACGAGCAGTCAGCGGGTGAGCGGCCAGGCGGACAGGACGCGCTGCCACCCTGGGAGCGACAGGACCGGCTGAACGAGCAGTCAGCGGGTGAGCGGCCAGACGGACAGGACGCGCTGCCACCCTGGGAGCGACAGGACCGGCTGAACGAGTCAGTCGGCGGGAGAGCGGCGAGGCGACAGGACGCGCCACCACTCTACGAGCAACGGGAGCGGCGGAACGAGTCAGTCGGCGGGAGAGCGGCGAGGCGACAGGACGCGCCACCACTCGACGAGCGACGGGACCGGCGGAACGAGTCAGTCGGCGGGAGAGCGGCGAGGCGACAGGACGCGCCACCACTCTACGAGCGACGGGAGCTGCGGAACGAGTCAGTCGGCGGGAGAGCGGCGAGGCGACAGGGCGCGCCACTTCTCTGCGAGCGACGGAACGAGTCAGTCGGCGGGAGAGCGGCTGGGCGACAGGACGTGACGACGACGGCAGCCTAGGCCGTATTCAGGGGCCAACACAGGCCGAGGCGCGGCAGTGGGAAACAAGACCGAAGAGGAACATTGGACTGGAGGAAGAGGTTCATCCGGCGAGGAGGAGTACGCCGGGGACACCACTTCCGTTTGCGATTGCGTGAAGAGGCCGCAAGCAACCACGGTGTTCTTCTTGCCCACCGCTAACCTCAAAGTTGAAGCCGCCTGCTAGGCTTTTGTTTTTTAATAAAAAGAGGCATAGCCTTCAACTTCACCGTCTTTCCTTTCAACAGCCCTTGGCACATGTTACAGGACGAGACAATCGAGCTACTCGGACCCGACCGATTCTTACGGCGCCACTGAACGCTGACGTTAAGATATCGGGGGCGGGTCCGACATATGGTCCTTCGAGCCGGATCCTGGAGCGCAGCTGAAGCCTGAGGATACCGAAGAAAGAAGACTTGCGATCAAGATGAGTCTACGGAGCGGACGTGCAAGAGGGACGATGGGAAGCGGGGACAGCACCGCTCACAACGAGGGTGAGTCGGCCAGTACCGCAGCCACCACGAGCCAGTCTACCTCACAGCACCCCGAAAACTGCGGTTGCGGGGACGAGAAGGCCGAGAAATCGCAAGAAGACGTCGGCGTCACGATGGTAGCAGCCCAAGGCGCCCCGGAGAGTGCAGTCGCCGGCCAAGACACTGCAACAGGAGCGAAGATGACGTCGACACCGCATGCCGAGCTCAGCAGGGTGTCACCCGCGCACAGCGAGGTGAGCCGCACCAGCAAAGCCAGGCGGCGTCAACTGAACGCTGCACTGAAGGCCCAGCAGGAAAGGGAACGTGTCGAAGCGGAGTTCGAAGAAGCGCGGCGCCTGCGACAACTGGAGGACATCCGCAAGAGGTTCGAGATCCTGCAAGAGCTGGAAGCCCTCACGGACGACGAGGAGAATTTCGTCGAGGGCCCCGACAAGGCGCAGGATTTCCCAGTTCCTGCCCAGGAGGCGAAAATTCAGCAGTGGCTCGACAACACACCCGACCCACACAGTGCAGCGGACCCCATCGTCGACAAGCTAGTGCAAGCCCTGGAGAAGGTGGCGAGAAGACCAGCCGAAGGTCTCAACCACGACAAGATGCTGGTGCGGCAAGCCATGCCCCGCGACCTGCCTACATTCGACGGTCAGCCTGAAGATTGGCCCATATTCGCCGGCCAATTCGACCTGCAGATGGCCAGCTTCTCACCGACAGAGATGTTGATGAGGCTCCAGCGCTGCCTGAAGGGAAGAGCAAAGGACACCGTCACCGCTCTGCTGCTATCACCGGACAACGTCGGTGAGATCAGGGACTCATTGGAGATGAGATTCGGCAGGCCCGAGCGACTCATCGAGCAGCTGCTGCAGCGGGCGCGAAAACTACCGGCCCTGTCGGATTCACCCGACATGTCGGCGATCCTCGACTTCGTGACGGCCGTTCGAAACCTCACGGCGGCCCTGGAAGCGTCGAAGAAGACAGCGTACATATATAACCCGCAGATGTTATATGAGCTGGAAGCCAAGCTGCCGACACTTCTCAGACTACAATGGGGAACTGTAGCAAGGACACAACACACGGACAACCCGTCTCTTCGAGATTTCAGCAACTGGCTCGGGGAAATGGGGAAGACAGCCAGCCGTTTGGATCACGGGACTGCAACAAGATACGCGAGTGCAACAGTGAAACCAAGACAATCTACCGTGTCAAATGTGCCGCGTTCGCGAGTGTTCACAACCAGTGAAACGGAGAAAAAGTGTTCGTTCTGCGATGCACCAGGTCACCGGACCTACGAGTGCCGCAAGTTCGCGAGGCTCGATGTTACCGAACGTCAGAGCTGGGCAACAAAACACGCCGTGTGTTACGCGTGCCTAGAGAGGGGACATTTGTGCGGAAAATGTCCACGGGGAAGAGCCACGCACAGGCTACTTCTCAACCCGCCGCGAAGTGTTGCGAATTCATCGCGTAGTGTAAGGCATGGACCTAGTGAAAGGCATGGACCTAGTGTAAGGCATGGACCTAGTGAAAGGCAGAGACCTAGTGTAAGGCATGGACCTAGTGAAGTGCAAAGACCCAGTGACAGAGACACTCAAGCGAGGGATGATCGGAACAGGTCAGGACCAAGCGACCACACACTACACACGCGCAGTGATCAAAAGGTTTTATTGCGTGTAGCACCTGTGACGATAAGTGGCCCGAAGGGCAAAGTGTCTACGTTAGCGCTGTTCGACGAAGGCTCCACTGTAACCCTCGTCAACAAGAAAATTGCTGACAGCGTGGGCCTAAAAGGGCCCAGGGAAGTGCTGAGACTACAAGGCGCCAGCAACACGATGCGCGAAGAAGTGCCTTCAGAAGTAGTGTCCTTCGGCATCCAGGGAGAGGTCGGTGGACCGACATACGAGATCTACGGAGCAAAGACGGTGACAAATCTGTCATTACCAAGACAGCGAGTAGCCGTGCAAAGTTTGCAGACACAGTGGCCTCACCTAAAGGGGATACATCTGCCTGACGGTGAGAAGGAAGCTGGGTTACTGATCGGACAAGATCAGTGGGAATTAATTATTCCACGGGAAATACGCGAGGGGCCAAAACACGCACCCGTAGCAACACGATCACTACTAGGGTGGTCGGTAAGTGGACCTCTGACGACCCGAAAAACCCGAAGAAAGCAAGTACTACACCTACGTACCACAGAGGACGAGAAGGTGGATGAACTCATCCCAAGGTACTTCAAAACAGAAGAACTAGGCGTAGTAGCCAGACGACCCGAGCAAAGGATCAACGAAAGAGCCGAGTCAACGTTGAAGGCGACAACCCGTCTCACCAACGACGGACGCTGGGAAAAAGGACGGTTGTGGAAAGCAGAACACAACCAAAGGATCGACCGATTGTGCATGTGGTCAGACAGCACCTGTAAAGGAAATCATCCACGGGGGGGAGGTCTGATACAAAAACACCGGCAGAGAGCTGAAGATCTGTGGACCAAAAGAGTACAACAAGAGAGTTTCCGACGAGGTGGAGCAACTGAAGAAAGGTATTTCAGTGGAAAAACGCCGGCCGACCGCAAAACTAGCGGTGATTGGCGTCGGCTTAAGCAGCTAAAGAAAAGAGGCATACAGAGTCTGCCGGGGGGGAGTATGTCGCCGACGCTAAGAGAAGTGAAGTGCGCAGAAGGCGCGACAGAGAAAAACGGTAACAGAGCGCCGCGCGCGGACGACGCGCCTAGCGGCAACGACCGCCGCGCGCGAAAGAAGACGAGCGCCGCGCGCGAAAGAAGCGGAGCGCCGCCCGCGGAACAGCGGACGACGCGCATAGCGGCGAGAGCGCTGCGCGCGCGAAGCGGAGCGCCGCGCGCGGAAGAAACAGCGGACGACGCGCATAGCGGCGAGAGCGCCGCGCGCGCGAAACGGAGCGCCGCGCGCGGAAGAAACAGCGGACGACGCGCCTAGCGGCGAGAGCGCCGCGCGCGAAAGAAACAGAGCGCCGCGCGCGGACGACGCGCCTTGCGGCGAGAGCGCCGCGCGCGGAAGAAACAGCGGAAGACGCGCCTGGCGGCGACGAGCGCCGCGCGCAAGAAACAGCAGGAGACGCGCCAAGCGGCGAGAGCGCCGCGCGCGAAAGAAACAGAGCGCCGCGCGCGGACGACGCGCATAGCGGCGAGAGCGCCGCGCGCGCGAAACGGAGCGCCGCCCGCGAAACAGCGGACGACACGCCTAGCGGCGAAAGAGAAACCGCGCGCGAAAGAGACAGGGAGCGACGCGCCCAGCGGGAACGGAGCGCCGCGCGCGGAAGAAGCAGCGAGCGACGCGCCTAGCGGCGAAAGAGAAACCGCGCGCGAAAGAGACAGGGAGCGACGCGCCTAGCGGGAACGGAGCGGCGCGCTCGGAAGAAACAGCGAGCGCCGCGCGCGAAAGAAACGGAGCGCCGCGCGCGAAAGAGACAGAGAGTGACGCGCCTAGCGAGGACGGAGCACCGGGCACGAATAAAACGCGGGCCAGCCGGCGGTTTGAGGCAGTACCCCCCCGACTGGCCCCCCAGCCACGCCCAAGACCGACGTAGAATTCACGGCGGTGCCTACCCGGAAACGGAAAGGTACCTCTCCCCCCCAGACCTCAGCGCCACCCCCGACTAAAAACAGGTACACCTGTCTTCCTGAAGATGAGGACCTGTTAGCGCCCGAACTCACGACCGGCAAACCACCCTCCCGCCCTCCGCCTACCAAGAAGATCCCCCCCGTAGTCCTGCGGGACTCTTCTAAATGGCCATCCATCTCTAAGACCATGACCGACCGGAAGATAAATTACACCTCGGCCCGTAACACTAGAGATGGAATTTCCATCTCTCCTGTCACCCCAGACGACCACAGGTCCCTCACCTCCCTACTGACAACACGAAAGGAGGAGTTCCACAGCTACGCCTTCTCGGAGGACCGCCTCCTCAAGGCGGTGATCCGCGGTGTCCCTCTCTCCTTCTCAGAGGAACATATTAAAGACGATCTCATCGATAAAGGTTTACCTGTACGCGAAGTGCATCGCATGTACACGCGTAAGCGGAGTGCAGCCCCGGAAAGCCCTCTCATTAGAGTGGACTTTCCGCTCATGTTGGTGGTATTAGAGAATACTGCCAAGGGCAAGGAGATCTTTAAGCTCTCCTCAGCGGCCGGCGGTCTTAGTGTGACCGTCGAAACTCCCCGGCGCCGGTCGACACTATCACAGTGTCATCGATGCCAACGCTTTGGGCATGCGCAGCGCTTCTGCAATGCAGTGGCGGTTTGCGTGAAATGTGCAGGCGCACATTTCACAAAGGACTGCAACGCCCCTGTTGAACTCCGCCCGAAATGTTTCAGGTGCGCGGGTAACCACACAGGGAACTATAAGGGCTGCCCTCTATGGCCGAAACCCAGACAACCACAAACACAGACATTCCCACAAACCCGCCCCCGACAAGACTTCTTCCCCAGATTCTATAACACGGAATTCCCGTCAATACCTACACAAAATAGGACACAACCCCCCACAGACCAGCCCCCCAAAGCCAGCCTCCTAGAGGACCCAAACCCCGTTCACCTGCTCATACAGGACCTACTACAGGCTAGCTCCGTTGAACAAATTCAAGCCCTGATTGCAGATGCGCAATCGACTGTCATGTCTTGGCGTTTATGATGGGCCCATTAACACGACCCTCATCACTCCGTCTAGCTTTTTGGAATGCTGACGGCATCAGAAACCAAAAGGCTGAAGTGCAGGAATTCCTAACTGACCGGGATATTGACATCCTCATGGTCAACGAAACTCATTTAAACCCTAGTCAAAGCCTTAAATTCGCTAACTACGACATTCATAGAGACGATCGCGACGGTAGTAAAGGCGGCACTGCCATTCTAGTTAGAAAAAACATCAGCCACCACAAAATTGTCACTCCTGCACTTACCCAATTGGAAGCTACTGCCGTGAGCATTCACATGACCGACCACCCTCCAATCCTTCTGGCCTCGGCTTACCTCTCGGCCAACAGATCTGTTGTTGCCTCCGACTTCTCTTCCCTGTTCTCTCTGGACGATGCGGTGATAATCGCGGGGGATTTCAACGCAAAGCACAGAGAATGGAACAGCAGACTCACTAATTCTAGAGGTCGAAGCCTGAACGATATATTAGACGCAAACGGAGCTATAGCCCACGCCCCCACAGAACCAACCAGATTTCCCCTGGGCGACCAGCTCGGAGCCCCGGACGTCCTCGACATAGCACTTCTCAAAAACATAACACTACAATCAACCATCGACACAGCACACGAACTCTCTTCAGACCACAACCCAGTCATTTTACACTTAGAAGGAGGCCTAAACTCCGCCTACACTACAACAAAAACCACAGTCAACTGGGCACTCTTTGCCGAGCACGCAAACAACACAGACTTCAGTCTCTCAGACATAGACACTAAACCTAACATAGACAAGGCAATACAAAATTTTACAAACACAATAAAATCCCTCATTGACAACGTGACTACCACAAAAACAGAACCACCACGCTCAAGACTACCGGAACACATAAGAGACCTAATCACACAGAAAAACACCATCAGAAAACGCTGGCAACGGTACGGCCACCCTACAGACAAACACCTACACAACAGATTAGGTAGACACCTCAAAGCAATCATTGCTCAACACAACAACGACCAATGGACACTGAAACTACAAAACCTCTCCCCTACAGACAACTCTCTCTGGAAGACACAGAAAGCACTCAAACTCAAAGACACAAAACCCGTACCCCCACTACACGGCCCGAGAGGCCTAGTCTACACTGAGGAAGACAAGGCCGAGGTCTTCGCGGAAACAATTGAGCGTCAATGCTCGCCCAACTGGTCCCGCGCAGACCTCGACCACATCGAGACAGTCGACCGCACGATACGACGAAACAGACTCAAACCGACCGACCCGGACACACTCCCCCGCCCCACCACACTCTCAGAAATCATAAGCATAGTCTCACACTTAGAAAACAAAAAGTCACCCGGCCCGGACGGAATCACGAACAAAGCAGTTAAGCTTCTCCCGGCCTCTGCCCTTCAGGCTCTCGTTGATCTCCTCAACGCTTGTCTAAAATTCAAATATTTCCCACCTCAGTGGAAAACTGCCAATGTAGTCATGATTCCGAAACCAGGCCAAAATCACACTTTCCCACAGAACTACCGCCCCATCAGTCTTCTTTCCTGCTTTTGCAAAATATACGAAAAAATCATACACATTAGAATTAGCGACTTCCTCACCGACAACAACTTACAAATTGACGAACAATTTGGCTTCCGACCACAACACTCTACTTGCCACCAACTCCTGAGAGTGACCGATTACGTCCTCAAAGGAAACGACACAAAGACACCCACCGGAGGCATCTTCCTGGATGTCTCCAAAGCCTTCGATAAAGTATGGCATAACGGCCTGCTGTACAAAATGTACCAACTCGGCTTCCCCCCACCACTCATACACCTCATACAATCATACCTACACCACAGAAAAATACGTATGAAACTAGGCAATACACTCTCTTCCGAAAAGACACTTGAATCTGGAGCCCCACAAGGCTCCGTTCTAGCCCCAATTCTTTTTGCCATCTTCATCAACGACTTGCCCAAATTTCCGGGCGTCGAACGAGCACTATACGCCGACGACACTGCCATACTATACCAGAACAAAAACTTACGCTACTTACAACTAAGACTTCAAAAAGCCGCCGACCAAATAGCCGACTGGTTCCGGAAATGGCGAATCGACATTAACCCCGACAAAAGCCAAGCCATCATATTCACCAGACGTAGAACAGACACTCTCCCCAATATACAGATTTTCGACAAAGACGTCCCGTGGGTCGACGAGGTCAAATACCTCGGAGTCACACTAGACAAACACCTCACATGGAACAAACACATAACCACAGCTCGAAACAAAGCCACCGGAGTAGTAGCCCAGCTATTCCCACTTCTGAAAAACACACACCTCAGTATATTTAACAAGACACTTCTATACAAAACAGTCATCCGCCCCGTCATGACCTACGCATGTCCCGTCTGGGGCTACGCGGCCGCGTCACACATTAACAAATTACAAATAAGACAGAACAGAGCACTCAGACTTATAACAGGAGCCCCGTGGTTCGTTCGAAACTCACAACTACACAAAGACCTACGCATGGACACGATAGAAGAACATATCAGGTCAACATCAGTAACTTTCTTCAAAAGTTGCGATAACCACACAAACCCACTCATAAACACACTCCAAACCTACTACGAGACAAACACAACAACTAATAAACCCAGACACATCATCTCAACTACACCCCCACAACAATAATTCCAGACACATTAATCTAATAATACTTTTCGACTTTCCTCTGTTTCAGGACTCCAAGAAGGACATCGTCCTAGCCCTCGCCCTCCCCTACTTGCCGCCTCCGGCATCCCTAGATATATTAAAAAAAAAAAAAAAAAAAAAAAAAAAAAAAAAAAAATCCCTTTCTTGTTAGACTCACTTCTTCTAAATTATACTCACTTCATTTTCTTATCGCTCTATCAAAGAGCTGTTTTCGATCGGTAGTAAATACGCCACTGTCGCGTTCACTATCCACCCGCCTATAAAAAGGTAAAAAGGTTTGAGGCAGTCGGCGGCGAGGAGCCAGCGGGAGCGGTCAAGTGACAGGACGAGCTACTCTGCGAGGACGAGCTGCTCTGCGAGGACGAGCTGCTCTGCGAGGACGAGCTGCTCTGCGAGGACGAGCTGCTCTGCGAGGACGAGCTGCTCTGCGAGGACGAGCTGCTCTGCGAGGACGAGCTGCTCTGCGAGGACGAGCTGCTCTGCGAGGACGAGCTGCCACCCTGGGAGCGACAGGACCGGCGGAACGAGCAGTCAGCGGGTGAGCGGCCAGACGGACAGGACGCGCTGCCACCCTGGGAGCGACCGGACCGGCGGAACGAGCAGTCAGCGGGTGAGCGGCCAGACGGACAGGACGCGCTGCTACCCTAGGAGCAACGGAGCCGGCGGAACGAGCAGTCAGCGGGTGAGCGGCCAGACGGACAGGACGCGCTGCCACCCTGGGAGCGACCGGACCGGCGGAACGAGCAGTCAGCGGGTGAGCGGCCAGACGGACAGGACGCGCTGCTACCCTAGGAGCAACGGAGCCGGCGGAACGAGCAGTCAGCGGGTGAGCGGCCAGACGGACAGGACGCGCTGCCACCCTGGGAGCGACAGGACCGGCTGAACGAGCAGTCAGCGGGTGAGCGGCCAGACGGACAGGACGCGCTGCCACCCTGGGAGCGACCGGACCGGCGGAACGAGCAGTCAGCGGGTGAGCGGCCAGGCGGACAGGACGCGCTGCCACCCTGGGAGCGACAGGACCGGCTGAACGAGCAGTCAGCGGGTGAGCGGCCAGACGGACAGGACGCGCTGCCACCCTGGGAGCGACAGGACCGGCTGAACGAGTCAGTCGGCGGGAGAGCGGCGAGGCGACAGGACGCGCCACCACTCTACGAGCAACGGGAGCGGCGGAACGAGTCAGTCGGCGGGAGAGCGGCGAGGCGACAGGACGCGCCACCACTCGACGAGCGACGGGACCGGCGGAACGAGTCAGTCGGCGGGAGAGCGGCGAGGCGACAGGACGCGCCACCACTCTACGAGCGACGGGAGCTGCGGAACGAGTCAGTCGGCGGGAGAGCGGCGAGGCGACAGGGCGCGCCACTTCTCTGCGAGCGACGGAACGAGTCAGTCGGCGGGAGAGCGGCTGGGCGACAGGACGTGACGACGACGGCAGCCTAGGCCGTATTCAGGGGCCAACACAGGCCGAGGCGCGGCAGTGGGAAACAAGACCGAAGAGGAACATTGGACTGGAGGAAGAGGTTCATCCGGCGAGGAGGAGTACGCCGGGGACACCACTTCCGTTTGCGATTGCGTGAAGAGGCCGCAAGCAACCACGGTGTTCTTCTTGCCCACCGCTAACCTCAAAGTTGAAGCCGCCTGCTAGGCTTTTGTTTTTTAATAAAAAGAGGCATAGCCTTCAACTTCACCGTCTTTCCTTTCAACAGCCCTTGGCACATGTTACAGGACGAGACAATCGAGCTACTCGGACCCGACCGATTCTTACGGCGCCACTGAACGCTGACGTTAAGATATCGGGGGCGGGTCCGACAATAGTTTAAAATGATTCGCACGAGCGGATGTTATTTTTTTTATCTTGATCTGAAGATGTTTCTAGATAAAGTTAATTAATATACTTATAACTAAAATGAACAACGAGTAAAAGATTTACAAAAAGGCAGCTCATAATATTTTAGCAACCTGCGAGAAAATTTATTATTTATTAACGTGTTTTATTATTGTAACAGATGTATTTAAAGTGGTAACTCTTTCGCGATAGTTAATTTACTGAGTGATTGTGTTTTTTTTAGAAACATTACATACTAACTTTGATAAAATAAAAATATTAGGTTCGGAATGTTATTAAAAAAAGACAAATTAGCAATACGATAATATGATGTTAATAAATATTCAATGACGACAGTTATTAATCCGCAAAAACAATACAATTCCAAAATAAAAATAATAAAAAGCAAGAAGCGTAACAGCAGCACCGCGAAATGAGGGAAGAATATTCAAAAGGAAACAAGAATTGAGCAATAAACAAACAAACAAGAGCGAAATGGGCGCTCTGACGAATGAGCTCGATAGGAAACGCTACAAATGAGCAGACGATAAAATTATCGTTAGCCGTAACGACATGAATAAATGCATTACGCTTCGATGCGATGTTTTTCCACATCGAGCGGAGAATCGGGACTCCGTCCGGTTGATAAATATTCTGCTAAAGCAAGAACGATTCCAACTCACCGACATTACAATGAAAATTTTTCGTACAAAATTTAACTTCTATTAACATTCATTAATTAACGTAATTTTTGAATAAAACTTTCAAAATAGATAAAATTAGTAAAAAGTTTTTCCAAAAATGTAGGTACCCTACTTTAATAGAACGAGTAAAATAAACACATTAATTTAGCGAAATGTATAAGCATATAATATAAATCACTAATACGTATAAATGAAGCAACCCATCGCAAGTTGATAGATACTACAGGCGCGAGTAATCTGGGTAGGAAATACATTGATGCCTATAGTGCCTAGCTGTAAGACATCACGTTACATTTATATATTAAACATTACATTTATATATTTACACGTTACATTTATATATTTTTACTACTACTAAATAATGTATAGTATATATATAGCTATTATTTTATACGTTCCTATCGTTTATTTATTTTTAAATATATACAAAATATTACATTATAAAAATTAAACCATTAATATATAAATCACTTTTCAAAACAAATATAAGACCAACAATCATCTATACCTATAGATTAAATATTTTTTTTAACCATTTAAGCTGTGCATCGACTGCCTGTATCGGTGTGTTTAATTTCTACTTTTGTTTCGCATTATTTACTAATTTCCTTAATTTTCATTTAATGAACACGTAAAAAATCTTATATCTTACGGAAAAATATTTCTTTTTCTAGTCGGCAATTATTCATAAGGAAACTGATGATGCTTATCTTATCGAAATTAAAATGGTAGCTTTGTTTATTTTATACAAAATAGCAATAGGTAGGGTAAAAATATAATAAAAATACTTTGTGCAAAAATGTTACTTTTCTACGTTTTTGAAAGAACCTTTAATGTCTATAAATAAATGGGTGTCCTTTGTAATTCTGCTTTGTTACATCGAATGCTATCAGAAGTAAAAACGCTCCGTTAATTATAGCGAAGCCGCAGCGAGGGTTGACATGAAGCGAGGTTGGTTTCCTGGCATAGGTCCTGATTACAATGCAGGTTTTGGTGGCCGCGGAGCGTAACGACGCGTCGCCACGCAATCTTCGCAGATTCACAACAAGCAGAGCATGGAAGCCAAATCTAATAAATGTAACCAAGAACCGGCCAAATATGTCTTCGGGTGGAAATATTAACAAGTATGTTTTTCAAGTAGAACCTACCCATCCACTTAACAAAGCATGAAACATAAATTAGAAAATAAACCTCATTTACACTCTACGTAAAAATATGTTTGAACTACATAGATTGAAGATGAGTGAAACAATAAATCTAAATAAAAGAATAATCCTGCGATTTTATAGAGATTTCAAATGTAAGAACATCAATATTCCAAAATAGTCAAACGCTGATAGATATATCATCCTAAACATTAGCAAAGACAAGGGGTGTAAAATAATACTGAAAAGAAACTTGCAGCATTTTGGATGCTTGTATTCTTAGTACTATTTTACAAATTACACACACACCCTCAGATGCATAAATTAATTCTAAGTAAAAATATAAATATGTTTTAATGTATAGCCGTGAAAACGGCAAAACCTTACAGCCGATAATATATTAAGACAACATGTAAGTGTCACATGTCAAGTGCGAAAAATAAAATAGTTAATAAATTCCTGCTATATGTAACTATCAGCTTTTTCAGAGATAGTTCTTAGATCTTGGACACCAATTTATCCGAGAACAAGGAGGTTTTCCGGCAGCAAACAGGCGTAATTTTAGAAACGCAAAATATTTAATCAAACAATTTATCAAAATATTTAGTCAATTGCAGAAATCTCCACTATACTTGCTTTGTATTTAAAATATATTACGGTGAAAGACCATCCTATATACATAAAAAAAACTGGTAAAATCATGATCATTTAACGCGTGCGCGAGATCATCTTTTAATCATCCCTCGCAATCTTTTTCTGCTATTTTAGATCCGACAGGCTACGAGTACCACCAACTCCACCGGAAACTTCTAATAATTATCAAGGCTATTTATTATCGAGGAGCATTACTAGTAATCAAGCATTTAAAATCAAAACTCACAGTTGTGTAGCATAAACGAATTTAGGTCCAATGGATGGTTATTAAAAGGGCGAGATCAGCCCGCCCGCCCGGCTGATTACATTAGGGCGCTTCGTGTGAAAAACGTTCCTCTGGGGGCGACATGGCAGGCCCTGGTACGTTAAACTTTCAGAAGCCACCGCTCCGCGTCGGTGGCCACAGCCAACCGTATTAAAACGGAAGCACATAAACCTATAAATTCCTTACCTCAAATGCGTTCAAAATATTAACAACACAAAATTAATAATTAGCACCTACATAGTAGCAGTTTATTGTTTTAGAATTACCGATAAAATGGATTGACGTAGCACATAATAAAATATAATGAAAAATACAAATTATTAGGCAAAATGACGAAAAAACTCGGTGAAACGATTTAGAACAAACGTGTTTGTGTTTAAAATGCTCAAATTCCCATTACCTATATATTTCTATTCAAAATCAACAAAAATCCTTAAAACAGATACATATTACCGATCTTGGCAAAAATTCTTATTAAAAAATCCTAACATTTGGTAAAATCCTATGACACATCCCCAAAGACCAAGAGCGTACCAAAGTCAAAATTGCATTGCTTACCTAGTAAAAATAATTTATGGGAACTTGTTAAAAAAGAAAAATTGTAAAACTATCATTCAAACACTCAAAAAAAAAAAAAAAAACAATTGATCGATTTCTTGAAACCCATGTCCAAATAAGCTAATTTTCCAGAAAAGAAAACAGTAATTCCAGGTCTATTAAAATGTTTAAGTTAGGATTCAATGGTTTAAAAGTATATATATAATATATTTAGTTTGTAATAAAAACCAATAAAATAAAAGCAAGTATATATTAGGGTCATTTATATGAATTTTTAAACATGTGTTCATTAGAAAACAAAATTGGACATATGTCGTTTGGAAAGAAAGCGATTCAATTATGTCAACGACCTAAATATCTTTTTTATTTAAAACCATCATAGAAATGCCTAAAATAAAAACCACATTTATTTATTAATGTTATATTTTGACAATTTATAAAAGACAAAGCCTTTATAAAAG
Organism: Neomicropteryx cornuta; assembly: GCA_020383195.1. Taxonomy (NCBI): domain Eukaryota; kingdom Metazoa; phylum Arthropoda; class Insecta; order Lepidoptera; family Micropterigidae; genus Neomicropteryx; species Neomicropteryx cornuta. The sequence continues at coordinate 13,079,603 of JAHKQU010000012.1, forward strand.
ACGCATCATAAATTTTGTCTTTCAATCTTTTAATGCGTATATTATACATATAATATAGGTAGGAATCTATATTATATATCTGATGGAATGATTCGAACAAATCGAGCGCAGAATTGTTAATGAGCGACAATCGAACAGGGGGAGTGAAGCGTTGAAAAGATCATGCCGCCCAGATTTTATTGTGACAGTGCGTCCATCTGCCGGCAGACCGAGTCAGCTCACAGCTCATCCAGTCGAAAACAATATGGCGGAGCATTGTGAACGCCATTCAATTATAACATAGGTAGTTCAATATAGTGTTTCAGTAAAATCAAATATTGCAAGCTTCTAAAATATTAGCCAGCATTAGTTAGTTGCAAGGCTATTTTACTAGTAATATGTTTTTCATCTTTGTCATTCATACCTGTCACCTACCCTCATTTTAAATTATCTTTAGATTTACGTAAATGCTGATAGTCGAAACTGGTTTATTTTATTGCTAACGTGGTTTTAACTATTAAAAATATAAACCCCTAAATGAAGTAAAAAAAAAACTAAAATGACTGACACCTGTAGCTATCATATAATATCAACTGCATTTAAAAATTGTTTAGTAGTAGTAAATTATTTAATTAGATCCTGACGTCTTACAGTTCCTGCCCTACAGGCATCATTAAAAACTTATTTACACCTGATGTCACAAGCATTATGTCCCCACCTCCCATCGCTTTAAAACAGTTATAGAAAATAAAAATAATTATTTCCTCTTTTCGGACTTTAACTAAAAAAAAAAACAAAAACAACATCTTGACTAAAGTACAATAGACCATATCATTTTAAAATTTACATAAAACGAAGCAGTTTTTCAAATTGTTGGACAACATATGTCTTACTTACATATTTTTTACAAAATCGTTATTCGAATGTTAGACTTTTTTTTAAAAAATAATTTTACTTTGGTAATATTTTTGTTTTACTTTGCTGATATTCGTGTGTCGAAAGTATTTTTATTAGAATATGCATAATAAGAAACATTTATTGATCAAATTTATCTACATTTAAAATAAAAATGCTTATACGACAGGTTTAGCGTTTTTTTGAAAAATCACAAAAGTATTAATTACTTTTAAACCCTTAACCTGATAACCAGGTTTATTACAGAATCGTATTCTCTATTCGTTTCGTCCATGCCTTATAGAACAACCTGTATATAAAATTTTGCCAACGTGTATTTATAAATGAGGCTTCATTAACGTTTGCTCATTGCACCATCTGTTCAAACGGCAATCATTCCGCAATCACCATAATATTAACATGCCGCGCCGCGCAGACAAATTAAAGCACGCTTTGTCTTTGCGGAGCGTATAAAAACTACCTACAATATATGTACTAACCACCCGGACTATAATGCTAGTATATTAGAAAATTAATTTTACTATACCCATTAGCATCTTTCTAGGCAACAGATTGCTGTATTGCATATGTCCATAAAAAATCCTGTTAATTGTATATATACATTATTGTTTATTTAAACAGCAACCAGCTGTCCCTCCCCGGCTTCGCACGTAGATATTTTGTAATCTTTAACATTTTAACAGCGACCAGTACCATATTCTATTAACTTATTTTTAAGTCAGAAAAAATACCTGAAGCTAAAAATACAATTATTATAACTATAGCTAAACATAGTTTTTTTTAAAACAGCCGAATATTGAAAGTTATATGTCAGTACTACGTGATTAATTTATCATATTTTTGCGATCAACTAACTATCAAGTCAATTAAAAGCGCTGTCTTTTTAAATCTATATTTATAAAAATGACTGTATCTTTCTTTGTCCTTTATGCATTCCTAAACCGCCGGTCCGATTGCGATGACGATTTTGGGAAGTTGTCGTGAGCACACCCGATTAGGTTTGTGAATTTAAAAAAACATAAAATTCAACCATTAGGGTGGGTAATGGGGGTTTGAAGTTTGTATGGAACTTATAAACCGTCGGGTCTACAAACTCGAAAAATGGCATGTAGATTCTCTACATAACATAGACATCGAATGAGAAACGAAAAATTAAATTTAGGCACTTGGATGGCCCGAAGGGCCTAGAGATGAGGAGCGAAGTGACCCATCCCGAGTGCCGTAGGCACGAGTTGTCGCGCGCCGAAGGTGCCGTCACTAAAAATCAAATTAATGCGAGCGGATGGCCCGAAGGGCCTAGAGCACTTAAATGTTATTTTTCTGAAAGCGTATAAACAAACGTTCTCTTTAAAAGAACATGTCCTTCTTACCCATAATCTCAGAAATAAAATATATTAAACAGTAACAATACTTTTTTCAAACTAAAAAAACAAAATTCAAAGAGAATTTGTTCGAAAATAATGTATAGCACTTGGCATACAAATCCTGGAACTAAATTTAATAGCCCTTCCTAAATATGTACTCTCTTTATCAGTAAGAAATGAATAACAAATGACACAAAACCTTAGAGGAGAGATGAAAGTGGGTGACAATAAATTAACTCATGGGATCAGTAATTTCTTTAATTCTAAAATAACACTCTACAGATCTTATTCAAAATGCCTACCTCGATTTCCTATGCAAGCACGTAGCCTCCGATGTACTTCTGTCATCGTAACGCGTCTCGAAATAGTGTATTTCATGTATTGGGCCATGTCATGTACTGTCATGTACTGCTAAAATCCTTTTAAGTAAATTTTCCTGTGATGCCACTGAAGTGCTCTATCTATACTAAATCCTTCATGTGACCCCAAATGCTGAAGGCGTTAAATCCGGAATTTTGGCCGACTATGGTAACAGTCCACCGCGACCTATACATCGTTGTGGAAAGTTGTCGTCTATCCATTGTCGCACGCTTCCGAGGTATTGGGTTGGGCAGCCATCATGTTGATAAATCGTGCCTCTTTGTGTTCTTATTGGTATATCCTACAGAAATGACCTAATTTCATTTCTTAAAAAGTTTTCGTAGGCGCGACCCATTCAAATATTCTGGTAAAAAAATGGTCTAATGATATTATTATTATGGATGATTCCCATCCATACCTTCCACTGTGATAAGTTAAGGCACCTCGCCAAAATTCTCGTTGAAGCCGTTAGATCATCTTCAAGTAGTCGAAACATTTCTTCGTCATCGGCTATATGATAAATTCGTGGTCTGCCGGCGTCCGCTTGGCATCGCTGGACGTGTCCAGTTTCACTAGGGTGTCGATATGTCGAAGCAAACGTATCCATGTCTGGTAAGCGGCGGCAGTTAGGAAAATGAACTTAATACTACCTTCGGGTTGCAGCAGCATTATCATAAAAGTATAATATAAGCAGCAATTGTATTAAAATTAAATGAAGCTTAGCGTGGTATTTAGTCATGTAACAACACGTTCGCACTCCAAGATGGTCGCAACTAAGTCAAGGGAAGGAGCGAGCGAGCGAGTCAGGTCGATGCCCAAACTTCTGTAAACATGTTCGAGTACAAAAAAAATACTGACTAGAGATATCAAAAGAGAGAGGGAGTCGGGCAATCGCGTGGTACAATTTTTGTAATTTTGCCAACTACTAAGTTTATCGTTTGATTTGTATAGGAAAACATTAAGAAAATGCCATTATTTCCACATTTTGTGAAGGCAGAAAAGGGGATGAAGGTTAATGTGGTAAAATTTTGAATTGACTGAAGATTATAGGAAAATACTATTATTTCCAGATTTCGTGAAAGAAGATAGAATTGATGGTTGGTGTGGTTAGGTTTCAAATAGGGTAGACTGCAGAGAATAGGAAAATATTTTTAAAAAATGGCTCTTATTTCTACATTTTGTGAAGGCAGAGGAGAGAGCTGATGGTTAGTGCGGTCAAGTTTTGAATAGGGCAGACTGCATTTCGTTATTAATTTGGCGCGAAGCATCGCCATTAGGCATTCAGGTCGCGCCCGCTGGGCAGGGCCCAGCGCCGCCCGCAGAGATCCGCGGGCTTTACAATGACATACGAGGCTCCGTTGCGCAGGCGGGGCGTCGCTTCGGGGGCTCCGATAATGAAATAACGACGGCCGCCGGGGCTTCGCCGCCAAAGCGCACCTCTAATCCCTTTAGCGCGAGGACGTATCGCGCGGAGGTCCCGAGCAAATTAAAAAGAAATCGAAAGGAATTATTAGTTCGTTTGCTAGCCCGATCAAAAATCTCAGAATAAAATGGCTAGGCCCCATCATCAATAAGATGATGACTATCAATTTAGGTTCCTTTCTCAGACAGTTAGCTAACATAGGTTTTAACAGTCCCACAAATCTTTCGATTTTATCATTAGGAGATACTTAAAAGTAGGTAATATAGAACGGGGTTAATTTTGTGATCCCATTAGTATGTATCCCTTTTAAACTGTACTTAAATTAAACGCCATATGAATAACGTAAATTTTGCAGTACTGTCAATATCGTGTTCTATTGACAGTAAAATTTTTCATACATAATAAAAATGCTTAATTAGGTACGTATCTATTCAGTCCATACACCAACAGTGTGACTTGCCTTAAAGTGAAAATCAGTTATAATTAATTGTATTTAATAATATTTGTATGACGGCGAAATATCTACAACCAAAACGCTGTTTTAGATTCAATTTAAAATTCTAAATAATTTAGTCCTCCAGATTGAACGAAGGTTTTGTTTATTTACCAGAAAACCAGGACTGGCAGAGTAATGGAAAATAAAAAAAAGTTTGAGCGCCGGGACACACGGTTAAGAGATGTGTGAACGTTAGCATACACCCTCAAATTTAATGGAAGTATTAATGGAACTTGGAAATGACAATAATAATAAACTGTTGTGTCAGAGGTAGATTCTAGGTTTTTATTAAAGATATTATCTTATATTATATAAACACTATTTGTAACCCATTGATTGCAAGCAAAACTACCTACAAAATGCAACTGACGGCAAATGAGCGCGACTCGCACGCCTCGTCTGTCATTCGCGAGTGTTACTGTCACTGTTACTAAATCGTAATTAACTCCATCACCGAAAAATCGTCGGGGTCCCGGAATAGAGGAAATGCGTAAACATTTATACAGGGACTCCAAAGAGCTTTCGATGCGTATTATTTGCGATTTGATGACAGTGACGCCCGTGGCGTACGCGAGGCGAGATGATGCTTTCGAGAGAGCAGTAAAGTGACTTTATCTTTATAAGAGTCAAAAAAAACCCTTGCAATCGTCACTCTGGAGCAAGCCTCGTGGACCTTTTCCATGGTTGATTCAACTTGTCCACAAGTCCAATAAACCACTTACAATAAACGAGTATATGTATAACCTTCTTAAATTATTTCCAAAACAACCATTCGTATGAAATTTATGTACCTATATATGCCTACCTTCGATGTAACAAAAACAACAGGAAAGATGGAAATAAGACAACGCATGCTGGTAACCCTAAAAGCTAGTTGGCGAAACCTAAGCAGGCGGAAATAGCCTGTCGGTTAGCGAAAAGTTACCTCCTACCCAGCTGGGACTGATTTGGTACACACACAGCCAGCAGGTCTAGTCTCTGACGCACTCGCCGCTCGTTCGCTTGCTGTTTGGAGTATGGGAGTTAGCAACGTTTCGCCATTTAATTCTTCTATTAGAATAAGTCTTGCAAAACGATGTATTACTATTATAGGTAAACAATATTATTACGCATGGATAGTCTCTGACTCTTTTACTTAAACTACATCGCCCAGTGGGCGAAATTTAAAATAATTCATTAAACTTTTAGGTTTGAGTGTTATTGAGGTTCTTATACCTCTATAGTATAAGATAAGATAAATTTTATTTTCCAAAAACAAACATAAATTGTATAGGAATGACATTTGCAATTTAAAACAGTAAATACATAAAACAGCGGTTAAAACATAAGAAAAAGCATTTACGCACCTTTATCCTATAAAGGTGCATATATAAACCAGTAACATACATATATATTTTTAAACAGACAAATATGATGACATCCATTGATGAAGTTCATAGTCTTTTGATAAAAAATAATACTGAATAAAATTAACAGATAGTAGAAAAAACTAAGTGATGGACGAATTGCTTACGGAACTAGAATCCATGTTCTAGTCTACGTGTGTGTTTTTACTTTTTCTACTATGTTTACCTGTTATATTAATTTGATTTACTTAATATCTATATAATGATAACTATAATATAATGATTTTTTTTATGGTATAAAGATTACAAAAATATGTAATCACTTGTTTCTGCAAAATAAGGTCTATAGGTTATAAATAAGGTCTCTTAAATTTATTTTTACAATTTTTTAATCAATTTGTTTGTAAGATTTTCTAACCAAAAAAAAAATATTTTATACTCTCGTATCTGTGTAATATATATTGTACAAAACTATTTTTTTTTTTTTTTTCACAATACAGTTGCTAAATTTCAAATTTAAACAAACTTCTCAAATTATATAATGTACTTATAATAGACATTAAAAAATAAATCTGTTTAAATTTAACTAAAACATTGTCATAAATAATTTAAATTTCCTAAACTTCATATTGTGGCACAAAGGACATTCTAATATATAAATGTTTGTGGTAAATTAATAGTAATATTTTGACATGACCATCACGAATGAGAACTATTTAAATTCATTAAAGCTATAAATGTTTTGCTCAATAATATATTTCTTCAATGCACCTTTAAATTGATTGAACTCAGTTATTTTTTTAATGTTTTCAGGCAGCATATTAAAATATTTTAGGCCTAAATACTGACTATTCTTTTGGAATAAAGTTGTACGGGCTAGCATGGTTGGTACATAATCTTCCTTGAAACGCGTATTGTGTTCGTGAATGTTGCTGTGTGTAGATGCATTTTGCTTATTTAAGAAGAAGTGGCATGTTGCTTCTAATATATACAGCCCATATATTGTCAATAAGCCTAATCTTTTAAAATATGGTCTGCATGATACTCTTTGATTTAATGCTAAAATAGCTCTTACAGCCTTTTTTTGTAATTTAAATATATCTGAAATATACGGAGCAGTACCCCAAACCAGTATGCCGTATCTTAGATGCGACTCTATGAGCGAATAATATGCCGATAAAGCTGTTTCATAGCTCATGATCTTTTTTATCTTTGACAGGACATATACCGCAGAAGACAACTTAGATTTAAGGTGTTCAAAGTGCTTATTCCAATTCAACTTTCTATCGATGTAGACTCCTAAGAATTTAGCATCATCTTTAACTTCTACCAAGTGTTGAATTCTGATGTCACTATTCTTATATTTGGAGAAGTTGAGAACGACTGTTTTAGACATATTCATTGACAATTTGTTTGCCTTAAACCAGTCTTCGATATCATCTAAGGTTTTGGTAATTTTATTTAGGAGTTGCTCAAATGTATCCGCCTTAATGACACAGCTCGTATCGTCGGCAAATAAAGTCAATTCAGCATCTGATGTTGCTAAGCACAGATCATTTATATAAATTATAAAAAGTAAAGGTCCGAGAATTGTACCTTGAGGAACTCCTATGATAATTTGCTTGAAAATCGATAATATGGAATGTTCGTATTTGTTGTCACGGATATGCGTTAACTCGACACTTTGTTTTCGACCCGTGAGATAACTACGAAATAATTCAAGTGCTACACCTCTTATACCATAATATTCAAGCTTTTTTAGTAGAATATCTATCTGAACACAGTCAAATGCTCGACTAAGGTCACATAAAATGGCAACTGACATCTTTTTGCTATTCAGGCATTCATGTATAGAGTTTACACACTTCACTATAGCCATTTGAGTGGATCTATTTTTTATAAATCCTAACTGGTTATCAGATAATATATTAAACCTATTTAAAAAATTTGATAATCTTTTTCCTATAGCTTTTTCTAAAAGTTTGGAGAAAATGCTCAGAAGAGAAATGGGTCTGTAGTTTTCAATATTTTGAGGGTCACCTTTTTTAAAAACAGGGACGATTTTTGAAATCTTATACCTATCTGGAAAAATGCCGTTTGCTATACAGAGATTAAACAGATAAGTTAACGGTTTAATAAAGATTTCTTTATGTTTTTTCAAAACATGAACCGGGAAGTTATCAATACCTGTAGACCTTTTATTTTTTAATGCAGTAATAGTTTTATCTATTTCCGATTCTGAAATTGGTTGCAGGAGTATTGAGTTGTCATTTTGTTTACAGTGTTTCAATTTCGAAAAAAATGATGTGTTTGGAGCCGGTATCGATGAGGCTAACTGTTTTGGTTTGTTAATAAAGAAATCATTAAACTCGTGACTCAATATTATTGGATCTTCTACAACAGTGCCGTTCAACGTGAGCGAAATAGATTTCTTCAAACATTTTAACTTTCGTCCTGTTTCCTGATTTATGAAAGTCCAGGCTGTTTTTACTTTATTTGTTGAAGTATTCATTTTCCTTGAATAGAAATCGCACTTAGCTTGCCTAATACCTTTGTTTATTTGAGTGGTAATTGTTGAGTGGTAATTGTATGGTGGGTATACATCTATAATAATTGCATATATATATATTTTTTAATTTAAACGTGAGCTGCGTGTATAAATACGTCATTAGTGTCTGTTTGCCTTAATTCCCTGCAATAATTCATATGAAATTCAAAATTTAAAGTTAGTAACAGTTTAAAAAAACACAATTTGTATTTATTTTTTGAAACAATTCATTGACAGTTTTAATTTTTTCATGTAAAAATGATACTTGACATTCATAGAAGTATAAGATGGCATTAATAAATAATTTTGTTTCACATTAACTGCATTGATATTGACAGATTGTTAAAAAAGAACGTTTGAAATCACACAAAATTCACAGTTCGAAACTCATTCTGTCAATAAGTTGTCAGTGTATGAACGTTTTATTTATTAAATTTAATGTATTTATAACACATATTATACATAATTTTAGGTTTCTGCGCTTCTTATCCATATAACCTTTAACTATGCCAAATTTCACACTCATCCGTGCGCGCAATGTGCTTATAAGGGAATCCGAAGTTTTCCCTTCACGCATTAATTTATAGATATTAGAGAATAGAAAAGACCAATCTTTGAAAGACATCAAAATGAGCAAATTTTTAGAGGAGACCTCGGTCATATCACATCACAATTGAAGGGCTTAGTCGAGCGGCGCAACGTCAATTAGCATTCAAGGGTCCGCACAGAGGCGGCAGTATTACAAAAGAGTAATAGACGAGATACGCATGCTAATCAGGCCCCCCAAACGAAAATAAAAATATAAAAGGCCCGGAAGAGAGCAGCTCGGACGGCGCGACATGGGAGCGGCTTTTCGCAAGATCGCTCGAGCTCGGAATATTCGGTATATTTGTGAAATCGTGATGCCCATATTGTGAGGAAAGGTCCATTATTTCGATGTGCGACCTATAATATTCCGGACGAAAGATTAGTCCAATAAATACGTTGATTCACACTAATGTTGGTTTCTGTCTCTATATCATTTCCGCTTTTAGCTTCTAAACATTTATGTATAAGAAGCTACTATCCTCATCTTTTGTTCGTCTATCTGCGTCCGTTGCACCTCTCAACTGATTTTTTTTGTGCAGATTGATGTTCTTGAAAAATGAGCATAACCGTTTAGATCACATCGAAAGCTGGTCGGATAATATTAAAGTCAACGAATTTTTAGTACTGAAGAATGAAACTTGACATCTCGATAGGGCGTTTATTATCGGAGAGCGATCATATTAGAATTTCAGGAAAATGTGACAACGCGGCTGTTGGGACGTATTATTTATTAGTGGCCACTAAAAAATAATAATAAAAGTCATTATATGTGCGCAAATTTATTTATTTTATTTATTTATTTTCTCATTTCGAATGAAATTTGCCATAAATTTCTTAGTATATAAGATATCGAATTTATTTATTTTTTTTAATATCGTTAGGGCCTAAACCTTTTTTGATGGCACCAACCATTAGTCCTAGGAGTGGGAAAAAATGGTTTTTCAAAATTCAAAATCATCATACCTCCCTTAATAGGCACCGGATCAAGTTAGTTCAAAATATTAAATGTAGGCCTATAATTTCTCTACAATTTTCGTTTCAAGCAATTTTTGATATGAGTGACCCTTACGGCACAGTATAAAGAGTAATTCAGTATACGTACTCTCGCTGCGTTAGGGTACGGCGCGGCGGCGAGTTGAAGTACGCGAGCTGCTGCGCGGGAAGTGCATCGCGTGGATAATATTATATGATAGCTACAGAGTGTCAGCCATTATTTTTTTTTATCCTGTAGATAGCAGACATAACTTTACTAAACATGCTATATAATCTACAGTAAAAATAAATATTTTATTTTGCGAAATAACGGTAACCGGAACATATTTGCACATAGCAAAAATTTCGTAGTATGGGAGGTATTCTCATCATAAGTAACAGCTACGACCAACCTAACCTAACCAGTAACATGTTATCAGTCAAGATCAAAGAATCCCCCACCACACCACCTTCAAATACAGACAATTCATTTCAAATTAAATATCTTTTTATTATGGATGGTGAAATATTGCATAATAAATTATCGTGTAAAGAAGCAAAATATACATAAATGCAAAATTCAAACGTAATAATGTATTCAGTATTGATAAGTGGCTATTGAACTATCTACGATGTATTTATTGACAAAATTATAAGGTACGATTCTGCTGCTTGAAGGAATTTGCCAAGGAAGACGGCCGCTTCATGATGCGGGAAATCATACTAACAAAGCAAGTGAATTCCTGTAAAGACACTTAATTTCAAGTGATAAAATCCTAAACTCGTCCCAATAAAGAAGTGGCGAAAGATCTTAATTGAACGGATTGGAATGGGAGAGTAATTCGGAAAAAACCCCAAATTATCGTCAGAAAAACGTATCGCAGAAGAAAGAAAAGTATCAAGATGATTTGAAATTCTCTTTCTAAAGAACCGACTGAGGTAAAAAATTTTTAAAAATAAATTCGTACAATAATTTAATTTTAAGAATGCAATTGATGCAAATGACACTTATTTTCACAAAGCGATGTCCTAGAAAAAGTTAAATTCATCAAATCATAGATTTTTCGTATGAAATGTCATTTAGCAAATATAATAACATATTGTTTTGAGCAGATTTTTTTTATTTTGAACCGACAATACAATATACGCATAATACAAATACTTTTAACCTACCTGCATATAATAAAAATTGTACTTAATTATACCATATACAGTGGCTACCTTTATTAACTTTAATGATCTCAATATATTTAAAACTAATCTACGAGTCGACATTATTTTACCTCCAATTTACCGTTGATAACCATTTCATTTTTACTGTTTTGTTTTAGGTTTGCATATTTTATTATCAGAACTCGCCGGTAAAACTCATGAAATTTGTCGGTGGTATAAAAGTATATTACACGTAAAACCTGCGAATATTTTTTATATGAACTATTAAATAAATAAGTTTTAAGTTTCTGTTTCTAAAATATAAATATTACGAATAAAAATTATAAAATAAATTACGAGGAACAAGATATTTTGTCACCCATTCCTCGTTCTTTCTCGGGATCTAGGGAAAATATAATCTCGGCAAAGATGCTTCATTAGGTTTTCAATAAAGTGCACGACTACAGAATATACTTCATCCTTCCTCGCACTGATAACAGAGATTAGACTATATCTAGTAGACTTTTTTTATGATATGGCGAGTACATACAAACAAAAACCAAACAGGGGAATGACATAAAAAGTAAGAGGGGATTTAATGTGACTAGGTCGCAGCCATTAATTGAGATTTGACCGCACCATGATATAATTTCGCCGTTTTATTGTGCTCAATAACGTCAGGATAATAACGTCTACGGATCTCAACGGTGAACAATAGAAGTAATCCTACGGTATCAGAAAAGGAAAACCGGGCAATAAACCGTAGGGCGAGCGAAGCGTAGCGGCGTAGGCCGGACGAGGCCGGGAGGAGACAGCTCCGGAAACACTTTATATGTATGGGACATTCTCTGTCTCGCTCTGCTTAGCTCTACAGGTAAGCTGTTCGCCGCTTCGCTAGCACAAAGAAAATACTCAACATTTTATATTTTTATGCATTATTTGCTATTCGGGATAACAAAGAGACCAGACAATAAAATTATGTTTTACGTAGTCTACCAACCGCCGCCACAGAAGTATTGTTTATAGTGAAAAGGTTAGGCTATTACTTCATACGAAATTAAATTTAATAGTCTCTACTGAGAACAGGGATGTCATTGAACGGACCATTAATCAATTAATTCATGATTTTTTGGTCCCCCTTTCGCATTCGCGCCCTTGTTGTGGCGTCACACAAATTGCAGATTTAAATCTAAAACTGATTTATATTAAAACAATATTTCCATTATATAATTTAAATTTACAATATTTTCACATTAAATTTGTTGGTTTCAAAACAGTAAGTAGGTAGTAAAAATCAACGAAAATATCACGTGCCAGAATGTATCAATACAAACAGTTTTTGGGTTTAAATGTTACAAAGAAGGTTTGTTTTAATGTGTTAATAAAGATTTTATTGTTTTAATTTTTAGATGTGACTTCCCGAATCTTTCGACTCCTCCCCCTCTACCTTGTCATACTTTGAGGAATCCCCCTCCTATTTAACGTGTGTGGTAATTTATGAATGACTGCATTAAATAATATCTTGTTTTACAATATTTTTTTATATTTAAGCATATAGAGAATTTTTGAACGTGAGTACTAAAAACTTTTTGTTTGTTGATCAGTTGACGGCAGCTATTAAACATATTACCGCTGGCCTCAGGTCGCCGAGGCCAATCAAAGCCGGAGTACCGCAAGGTAACAGTCTAGCTGCTCGACTTTATGCGCTATACGCGGACGCGGATGACACCATATTCTCGACGACCTTCAAAAGTAAAAAAAAATCAAAAACATCTTGAAAAATAGTTACCAGAATGGCTAACCAAATGGAGGATCGTCATAAATGCTGAAAAAATAGAGGCTATGGTATTTACCTCCCTTAAAATGAATACTCTAAACCTGACATCAAGACGCATTGAAGTTCCTTGGATAAACTCGGTAAAATACCTTGGTGTCCGAATCGAACGCCGACTGAACTTCAATGCTCATTTCTCAGTTATAAACCCTTAACCTAGCCAAAGTAATAAACCTGATGCTTCGTCCTGTGCTGTGATTCCAACTAATACCAGCAGCATACAACTAAAAATGTACGTAAGATCCAGACTTACCCACGCTGCCCCATCATGGCCTTACCGAATTTCGAATACCCACCCGGAAGAAGATGAAAGCGATCCGGAATGCTTGAGAATGATCTCGCAAGCTATGTTCGTCCGGAATGCCACTCTGAAGCAGTACTTCAAGGAGGAAACCGTTATAGGCTACATCAAGAAGTCTACGAAAAAAATGTTTCTGAAAGCCGACCGTTCTAGCTAAAACCAAAATCTGGTTGGTTTTACAGTTACACCCTTTAAATAAAAAGACTTTTATACCCGATTCACAAATATGTATATATATGGTTTTCCAATAACAGGTTTCATTTTGAATAGCCTGCTGTTTGGGCAGCTTTCAATTCACTACTAAAAATGGTACGATACACACTTCAACAACGCATTAAAATTGTTAAAATTCACTATAAGATGGCGCTACGTGCCACACAAGTAACGAAACAATCGCAATTTTGCAAAAAAAGTTTCCTGGTCGTATTATTTCTCTAAGAGGTGATCACAATTGGCCACCGAGATCTAGTGATTTAACACCTTTATACTTTTTTCTTTGGATCCAAGTGAAAGATAAGGTCTATGCCAATGCTATACAATCGATTCAAGACCTTGAAGATGTAATTCGTGAAGTTATCGAGGACATATAGCCGCGAATGTGCGAATTTGTCATGCAAAATTTCATGAAAAGGATATATATGGTGCTGCAAGCGTAACCGTGGCGGCCATTTGGCTGATATCGTTTTCAAATGTTAATTGCATACATAACTCTTTACAACGAAAAATACATTTATTTATTTATTTTTAAAAATACTCGTTTTTTTTAAATATCAAAATCAAAATGAAACCTCTTATTGCAGAACCCCTCACTTTAAGTTCTATAGCAACCTATACATTTAATGTAGCAATAAATGACGGGCCTCAAAGGTAAACACTAATAATAGCAAAATATGTCCTAAAAGAATCTCGAAGAAGTTTACTTTCATTTAGCTGACGGATGGTAAACCATAAAAATGAAATTAAATATTATTTAAATCTTCTCCTTATTTACTTTTATAAACAGACCGAATTATTTAAAACGTCTTATAAATAAATGTAGGTAATGTCATAAGTTCGTAGTGTGGTTGCTATGAGAGTTGCCAGTGTGGTTAAATGAGAGTTATTCAAGTTAATATTTCCAAAATGCCACGGCCGTAGTAACACTAAAAGCAGAGTGAGGCGACAGGATGTCCAGTCCTAGTGCGGAGGGAGGGAGGGTATCTCTCAAGAGTTGTAAAGAGCGGAGAGGAGAAATGACCGGAAGCGCCTCTCGTCAGTGGTCGAATGCATACGGCCTGATTACTGCCCAAAGTCTAAGGATTCATTTCCTGAATGGAGCGGATGCAGAGCGGAGGACGGGAGGAAAGAAGGGAGAGGAGGGGCGCGGACGTGACATGGACCCAGAAAATAATTTCCCGATCGAAATTAAGTTCACGCTCTTTCTACGATAGCGCAGAGGCTGTCTTAGCGATCTCGTCAGATGGGCGAGAGGGTAGTGCCGTTGGGCGGTCGAAATGGACTCGTTATCGGCGTAGCGGTGGGCGGTCCACTTGGCATAATTTGCATTTTATCCGGCGAGGATCTTTGATAGAGCGATTTCTTATTCATTATTCGGTGGGATCGCATTTTATCAAAAGCGAACAATTTTAAATTCCATCGCAGAAATGAAGATTTTGCCGAGCTCTCACTGGTAAAATGCAGTTTTAAACGAGGACTACATAATAGCCCGATTTGCAATTAGTTATAGGTATGAAACGATTTTGGCAATTGTCAAATTTGGTACCTTCGAGACTCGACTTTACTTTTTTTTATCTATAAAAACACTATTAACTAATTTTAATTTTAATTAAGTCGTTGTAAATTAGAGTTACAGGCATGCAATCAAAATTAATATGTTCCTATGATTCGGCCGCAAACAATAGCAACCTTAAAAACAATTGCGCGTGCACGGCTGCAGAAAAAAAAACCGTATGAGACAAATTGAAGACGTTTCCGGTAAATCATTATTTAACGAGGTAAATTAGAATAAATATTAGCATTATTGGTTTCAATAAAGTAGGGACTCACGCTTCAAGCGCTTTTTTATAAGCTTTAAGTGCGAAACAATACTCGCAACACGCGTGCTACGAAATAATAATTTGATAAATCCGTCACATCTTGTACAATTATTGAAATTTACATTGATAAACTTTGTATGTGTTTAGGGTACATATGCAATTTGATAGAACCTAAAATAATATATAAGTAAAATAAAATAATATATAACTCTTCAAGTTTAATTAAGACGGCAGTTGACAAAGAGTTTACTAAAGATAATGTGGAGAAATATACGTAATACAATTAAAAATGGTTATAAGATTATATAATATAAAATAAGTAAAAGAAAGATAATTACACAAACAAATATAAATACAAATATAAAAACCACGATAAATACAAATATATGCTATAACATTAACATAATCACTTTGTAATTTAATATACCACATTTGGACAATCATTTTTTATACTATAGTCATTAAATTCTTTTTTTTAATGCCTTTACGATAATATTTTAGTTATTATTATTTTTTACACTACACTAACGCAACACGCACATACAATATGGTGCTGAACTATTATTTATTGATTAAAAGAATTATAAACATCGAAATTAAATGTTTACAGTTAATATATAGCCAACAAGTAAAATTCAAAGTAACAGATTATTATCGTGTAATTGTTATACATATAAGAGTCATGAAATGAGTGTGTGAAAGAAGCGTGAATAATTGTGAAATATGCGAGCGTGTGAAAGAAGTGTGAAAAAAGTATGTATCGAGGAGTAGAAAGTGTAATGTTGATATGTTAGGATGAGTGACGAGCGCACGTCGCAAAGTAATATAGATATTTAATGATTTCAAAAAGAAAATGTGGCATATATCATAGAGAGCCTTAATAAATTGGTTATGGTTAAGATGGAATAAATTAATGCTCTGGATTTTTTTATTATAAGTAACTTGAATTACATTTAGGCAAATCGAACAGGTAAGGAGACGAGAGAAGAAGAAGAGAGACGAGAATGTATACGAAACATATTACATTACATATGTTGGTTAAAAATAAATACAAAATTGGAAATAATTTATATATTAAGATATTTGATTGTATTATTTCACTTTAAAAATGAAATATTAAGGCGCTCGGAATGTATAATGTATTATAAAAAAGATGTGAAAAAAGAAAATGTATGTATTAAGGCAGTTAAGAAGGTATGGGAAATGATTGCAATGAAATAAATGTGTACATCGAGCAGAATAAGAAAACAAAAAAGTAGATTACATAGAATTACGTTTGTTGATCGTATGCTAGACGTGGAATTCCTTAGAGAACGTCGTATAACTCTTTTATAGAGAAAGGACTCCTTACTCGGCAGGGTGTGAAATTAGACAAGTTTCAGAAGCACTGTCTCGCACAAATAGAATTGCGCTCAAACAGCCGATAATAGCGCACAATGGATGATTACACTGTCCCGAATTGCGTAAATACAAGATATAGTGATATAGTACGGTGCTTGTACTTATACATTATCCCATTATCAAACAAGAATGGCTATAGAACTGAATCTATCATATAATATCAACTACCTGTATACATTGTTTAGTAGCAGTAAATTACTTAACCAGAAGCTGATGTCTTACAGGCGTCATTAAAGGCATGCCCCCCCCCCCAGGCTACTCATGCCTGTCTGTGGTTTCGACTTGAGATGAGTTGAGTAAAAAAAAATATAGGTAGAATGGTGTGTTCACATTCTTTCGATTTATTATAAATTTTGGAGAAAAAGTTTCGCAATCCTGTCATCATACACATAATGCACAAAACGTAGGATAAAATTCCTAGTTTAGTTCCGTATTAAATCAATTTTATTTTTTTCAATATAAATAATTAATTAATCAAAGTTTAATAAATTGGCGTATTAAAATGGTTTTTTTTATTTATTTAATCTTCTTTTTTACGTCATTGTCATTACCTTTATTGTGTACAATTTCTTTTGATTAACCACAATAAATAAACTTATATTGTCAGTAAACTTATATAACTAACATTAGATATGAAATAAATCACTCTATATGTGAAAAACTTGTAAGGATGCAAGACTAACCTATATCATAAGTTTTTCTAAGTTTTCTTCTCATCTCTTGTATCCGTTGTTTTTCCGTGATTAAATAAATAAATAAATAAATATATAATATTTCAATTTATAATAATTATAACGTAAAACATTCTTTTACATATTTCAATTTGCGCTCATAGATAAGTATATATTTATTCTAACTGGCCAGTAATAAATAAAACATTCCAACAGCTGTTCGTTCATATTATTTTGAAATTCGAATATGATCGCGCTATCCTATCGCTGGCGTCCTATCGAAATGTCAAGTTACATTCTAAGTATTAAAAATTCGTTGATTAATGTTAAATATCTATATTATCCGACCAGCTTTCAACGTGATTTAAACGGCTATGGTTGTTTTTCGGGAGTATCAATCTATACACAAACATTTAACTCTTTTGCATTTTTACTTTTCGAGTTGAACCAGATAGACGGACAGAGACAGTCGAAAGACGGGGATAGTAGCTTTTTATACATGAATTTATAGAAGCTAAGTTGACCTCAAATGTGTAAAACGTAATAATAAACACCGAAAAAATATATATAATGCAGCAATTTCATGTTACGTTACACGCAAAAAGCTTTGGATGATTTTCTTTTGAAAGGCGAATGAGATTATTTTGTTGAAACGTGGAAACTAAATCCTACTTTATATAGTTAATTTTTAGAAGCAATTTTCCAAATAACTGGTATCAATCTGCTAAAAATATTAAATGTACTAAGGCGATTTCGGTTTTTTGCCATCTAGGCAAACTGTAAAAAGTCATTATTTTTACCGCGTGAGAAAATGACACTAAAATGCAATGCTTGTAAAATTTGCCTGGAATTTAAGCAGTAATAAATTTGTTTAAAGAAAATAAAACACTAAGATAGTAAGATCGATGCTTTGGTGTCATGTTAATTTCCTAGCAAACAAGATTTGAATATGTTCCTATAATTCTCAACTAGGATGGTTAATTCCAGCGAGCTAACGAAGGAAATATGCTCGGGAGACTCGTAAATGAACTGCAATAATTCTGCAGTTGTCTGGCGTAATTGCAAACACATCCGCGTAGGAAAACTAGAGCGTCTGTCCAATTAAGACGAGGAGAATTGAGACCCAATAAAACGCGGGGAACGCCGGAGCACCGGCGTCTGATTGCCATCGCCTTAAGCGTATCTATTAGAGTATTCTGGATAAAAAAAGTATTTATATCAATAGAAAACGAATGGGACCAAAATATTGTCAATAAGAATTAATTTAATGAGGGATTTCAGAGATAAAAGTGGGAAACCAGGTTGTAGCTAGGGGGTAATAGAAAAACGAATTGTTCGATAAACCGGGTCATTTCGGAGTGCCATATTACCCAAATCAAAACGTTACATGTGACTTGGTTTGTTAGTGAAAAAGTTTTAATTTAAAAGAATACAGGTCGATATTAACATAAGATTTGTGCATAATTTGTACTCTATCGTGGATGTTAAGAATGACTTATTTTGGCGAGCTGTCCTTAGTGATAGCCTATATGATACAGTGTGTAAGAGGATCGGTTATATACTATATAAAAAAATTACCTGGACATAAGGTAAGAAAGTAGGAAAAGAAAATCATCTAAGACTCATTCCGTGTCGTCGTCAGCGTAGCGCCGCGGCGCGGCGCTGCATGAGGCGATGCACGCTGGATTTAATGAGGGGCGATGTGCTGCAAACGCGCCCAACTTATTGCGTGGAATATGCACATGCACGAAGTGTGTCGAAACGCTTGGGTAACGTAGAAACACGTGAATCAGAGTGCATCATAAAAATTCATTTGGGCTTATCCTGTCATCTACAGCGGGTTAACTAAGTGGGTTAAAAACTCTCACACGCATTCACCATTACACAACCTCCTCTCAGATGCATTTCCGAAAAAAAATATATTATCTCTTTGTAACAACTACATTTAATTAATATAGGTAGTAAGTTAATGTTTATTATTTAATTTACCTCAATTAAATATTTATTAGTCAAATGAGACAAAATTGTTATGAAATGTTATTATTTATATAGATATTTATATATAGCTAAAGGTCGCCCAGTGGTCGAAATTCGACCGTAATTCATTTAACATTTAAATTTGAGCATTATTGAGGTTCTTATACCTCTATCATACAGTGAGTATACCTCTATAATCATATATACTTGTTTTAATTTTGTTTTATTACGTCAGCTGTGAGCGTATACAAATACGTCCTTAGCGTATGTTGTTTGCCTTAATTCCCTGCAATACTTATGAAATTTAAAATTTAATGTTAGAACAGTTGAAAAAAAAGTACTCATTTACAGAACGCTAAAAAGTATTTACGAATTTTTTTCAAAGTATTTTTTCAACTTTCTTTTTATTGAAAGTTCATGTGATGTAAGTTGATCATAGAAAATTAAAAGTATTCATGGGGCCAATATGCATTACCCTTATGACAACATGAAGTGAATGCAGCCTTTCACCAAAAATGACTTCAGATTCGAAATGTTTTGCATTGCAAAACTTGCGTTGTAAATGCATTAATCCACAATCAAAAGTATTAAAATTTCTTAGAATGACATTCAGTACGCATTTTAAATGTATCCCTCAAAATAAATTCATCATTTTGTAATACTACTAACATTATTTAAATTTGCATTTGGCCTATTACCATTTCGACTTTCACGAGAATATATATATTCCTACTTCTTTGTGTCTCACGTCAGTTCTATGTGAAGGCATAATGGAAGATGATAGGTGCGAATATATGGATGTAAAAAAAACGAAACTACTGAAATTAAAAATGTAATATGTATAATTAAATTATATGCTTTTTTGCCTTGACATAACTTTATTGACATTGACAGATTATTGAAAAAGGAAAGTTTGAAATCACACAAAATTCACAGCTCGAAACTCATTCAGTCAATCTGTCAGTTAGTATGAACGTTTTATTTTATTACATTTAATATATGTATAAGGCATATTATAAATAATTTTAACTTGCTGTACTTCTCCTTCATATAAACTTTAACCGTGCCAAATCTCACACTCCCCCGTGCGCGCGATATACTTAAAAAGGAATAGATTACAAATCTGTGAAATACTCAGGTATTCAGGTTATTTAATATGTTTTTTTTTTTCTATGAAAAGATAAAGAACAATTTCACAGAACTGATATTAATTTCCGTGCATCGAAAATTTAATTACTTTTGTATATTTGTTTGTGATTTTTTACAGAATTAAGAGGGTCCCACTTTTGATATTCATTTATGAATCTATAATATATAGGCCCCCACGAAATATAAGTAAATCCAAAGAAATACAATTTAGCTCCAACAACAACAAAAAATAATTGTGCAAAGGCATAGGCTTAAGAATGTTTTCATTAGTTAGCTATATTAGCTACGTTTTTATTATAAATTAAATATTCGCTTGTACTTTATGTTTGGAAATTAATATAAGTAATATTTTATCGTAGGAACGATAACTTATTAGACGGGATTCTCCGTCCTTGTCCATCCTATAAGATAAACATTTCCAGTTTTAATCTCTTTGTGTAAAGTAATCTTTCAGCTATACCGGTTATTGTTTTATTTTGTTGTTTTGATCCAGCTACTTCTCGTCGCAGAATTCCATTTATTATGATAATTATTGTAATATCTTAAAATACTTATTGTTCCAGTTTTGTTCTCTTTTGTCATTTCTATAAAATAATCAACAAAAATAGTTTCTATTTCTTCCTCCCATGGCACCGTAAGCCTCTTTCTAAATACCCATCCCAGCTAAAAACTATAAAGAATACGCCTAAAATATTTTTTTTTTCCCATAGCAACCAGCTATACAGAGAATAAATATTCAAAAAGTATAAGTATAATCTAATAAACACAAACCACGATTCATTTGTATATATTTACTTTGAATGTAAGTTATTTCTTTTGTAAATATTCATGAAATTATTCACCTCACTCATCATTCTCATTCGTTATAAGTACATCTTAATCATTACATTTTTTGTATAGTACATTAAACTATTTGTGTGTTTCGGTATTAATTTTCTATTCAAATTATAGAGGTAGAATACCTCTATAATTTGTTTCGAAAATAATATTGATTCGAAATTTTTAAATGCCCAATACTATCAGGCTTTTATATTTTTGTTAGGTGAATGTGTGCGCCTTTAATAATGTTTAAAACCCATATAAAATACGGTATTAAGGAAATACATTTTACTATTTACCTATATAAAAATAAAATAGGTATGTTATATTGTCTTAACGCATCAAATTGTGATTAAACGGTATCAAATAAGCAATAATTAGCAATAATTTATTTAATTTTAGTAATAATCTGCTTGTAATTTGGCCTGTAATTATCAAAAGCCATCACAGTTATCCTCGGTAGTTACCATTCTGAGAAATTAAGCAACATTTATCATTGAAAAGATTCAAACTAAAGCCTGTTTTAATCCAGTCGATTGCGTAACAAAGCGCAGGAGGCTATCGTAGTCTGACCAAGGATTTAGCGGAATAATGTTTAAATGGCGTTGGTATTAAAGGATGGGAGCTGTGCTGGAGAGGGGCGGGGGCGGGGAGGAACTTAATCGCCGAGTGGGCGGCCGACTGCCTTAAGTATAAAATATCACCGGCGCAGAACTCCGCCGACCGTTCCGGGCTTAATACATGTAAAGTAGGAGCGCAGGACGTGCGCTAGCAAAATCCCCGATAATAACCGGGTTACTAGACCATTAATCTGATAGCGACGGATATGCTCAGCTCGCATACCGTAAGAAGACTAAGGAAGGAACCCTAAAGTTGCATTCAATAGTAGGCACTTCGGAATCTATAATAATAAGAAAATAAAAACAATAGTCAACAGCATAACCGGTAACATTTAGGATTAGTTATATATTTTTTATATTATACTATTGACCATAACTTCTTTAATTATTTATTTTTTTCTTCTACATTTTGAACAATGTTATTATAACCCGTGCAGATCTTCAGCTACCAAAATACTTTTTAATCCATCATTTATCTCTTCCAGTTTTCCAAAGGTTTACGAGGTTTATACGAGTATTAGATCTCAGTGAGTCCTTTCATGGCAGGTATAGCTTAGCTTGTAGGGAAACCTATAATCTATTTTTATTGGAGGATAACTGTGTTTTAAAAAAAATGCTTGGATAAAATATGTCTTTTTTAGAAGTACGCGTTATATGGCGACACCGTTTAAATAACCCTATTAATCTAGCGCCATGAATAGCAGCGTTGCTGTAGCTGCCTCATAGCGGTGACGAAATAGCCATAGCTACAGAGTCGCGTTTAACGATGTCACGTTTAACGATGTCGCGTTCAACGAAGTCGCGTTTAACGAAGTCGTATTTAACGATATCGCGTATAATGAAATCGCCTTTAACGAGTTGCGTTCAATGAAGTCGCGTTTAACGAAATCGCATTTAAAGAAGTCGCGTTTAAAGAAGTCGCGTTTATTTATTTATTTTTTCAGGAAAGAACAGCTAAAACAAAAAATAAAAACATCAAAACATGAAGCCAAACAGAGTTTCCTCTAAACTTAATAAACACATTCAGGAACGAGGTTGGGATTAGGAAGTAGGAGGGGTTGGGGAAATTTTATAATAACCAGAATACGAAATATAGCATAACTCTTTACAAATAATAAGAATTTACATATACATATACTACTATAGGGTTAGAGCTAGAGAGCTATCATGAATTTTATTTTTTTTTTTAAAGAAATAATTCTAATCTCATACAATTATTTTTGGACCCTACTCAACTAGGCCAAGTGTGCCTGTCCTAGAGTCAGTGGAAATAGTGGTAATGAAGCATTAAAAATGGTATAACCATGTGTGGATTTGAACCTGCGACCTTTGGGTCAATAGTCCAATGCCTTAACCACTAGGCTACCACGATCTCTTCGGGAATTCCGGGACAATAGTGTTGAATATATGGATGTCACTCAACATGCTATTGTAAAGCTTAAATGCTTGATGTATGCATGAACTCTGTGCATAATTTGTACTCAACAGTGACAGATGGATGTCTTACACTTCAACGAAGTCGCGTTCAACGAAGCTGCTTCGCTTGCCTGTTATTGCTTTTTATTACCTATTGCCTGGCTTAAACATTCCACAAATGGACACCGTATTGTGCATTTAGGTACATCGCCGGCTGTAACTATTTTGACAGTAGCCCTATTATTTTTTAGCCTGTCCGGCCAGATTCCAGCTTCAGTGAAACGGAAATGTCGTTGCAAACGACACCATGATATTGAAGCATGTTGACGAGTTGAGCTACAAATCACGCAGTTATTTTGTAAGCGTTTAAGTATTAGGCTAAATCGCGTATAATAAAAAAACTTTATTCTAGTTAGCATGACTGAGGTTATCCTCAGTCATGCTAACTAGAATAAAGTTTTTTTTTTTAAATTCATGACAATAATTTTAGGTCTATATAACACTTATTAAGGTAGTCTTTTGTTTTGTTAATTTAGTTTATATTCATAGAATATCTCACTCAGATATTCGAAGATTAAAAAAACAAGATATGCAAATAAAGAAAACTCAAAAACTAGAGGATCAAGTGAGTAGCTCGATCAAGAATTTCATGTTTGTTTTGAAAAGAAACATTTTTACAGTCCTAGTCAAAAAAATAACTTATAAGATACAGTAAAAGTGTAAAATAATCAAATATAGTAAAACATATTTGAGTTCTTGTTGAAAATATTGCTGATATTAATCAACGACAGTAAAGTTATCGGATTGAAATTTCAAGAGTCCAATTATGTTGAAGTGAATTGGCTAAGCATATCCGACAAAAGGGCTCAAATTAGCAGGGAGGGTCCCTTAAGCGGGTTAAATAAAACCACACGAGGGATCATCGCGCAGGGATCCGTCACATAAACTACGATAGTCGTATGCTTGTTTAGATTGGATGAACGGTAACAGATGAGCAGGACGGCGCTAGCGGGATTAAGGGCGAGAGCCTGCAAGTACGGTCGGAGCGAAAGGGACAGTGCTAGGGTACCCGCGCTAATACCAGACATCAAGGGCACGAATCATTTCACCCAGGATGATATAGTCCAGAACGCGCAAGGTTACCCCACTAATCTACATAATGTGCGTGGGGAGGAATCGGTCTGATCCTGATGAAATTCTGTTACGGTCGTGAAGTCGCAACGTGCTTTGAACTTCGATGTTAAAGGGGAGATGGCCTATTAAAAAATACTGTAAAAAAACGGATATTTTTATATATTAATGAATTATAATTATATTAAGAAATGTAGTACATATCATTTTTTTTAAAGGTCTAGTAATCGTTGCTAAGAATGGAAACTGTCATAAATTAAGGTTGTAGAGGCTTTTAAACTCTTAGGATCATTCAAAAGCAAATACTACGATCATATAACCTCAAGATATTCCACTTTAACAAAATCATTCAAATGAAAACCTAAAATTAAAACGCAAAAGCCAATCTCCAAAAAATTCATTGCCTACATTTGAAATTATGGAATATTTCACACAAAGGTGATATAAACCGTATCACAGGACCATTTTCGATAAAAAAATCCATCCAATGGCCCTGCGATTTCCAATACTATATTTTTTGACGCTATATAAAAATTCATCATGGTTACCGAGAAAAAATGTAAACTTTACATGAACATAGTGAAAGAATCATGTAATAATGTCTTTTTTGTGAGCGCTCAGCTGTTTCAGTACACCGGTAAGGGTGTCAAGATTACAATATTGACCCGTGCGGCATCGGAATTCGCTCGCTGACCGATTTTATACCATCTGTTAAAAATGTAATAAATTTGGGGATGATTTTCTTTTCGCATTTTTTTATATGATTTTTTACTCATAAAGACAGTGAAAATTGAAGTATACAATCCTCAAACTGGGGAAGCCTAATTAGCTATAATAGATAGTTAAGGTTAATGCAAAAAAATATATTAAAATATACTAAAAGAATTAAATAAGACAAATGTAAACAAAAGTACAAAACAACACAGTTCAACAGTTTTCTTGACAACACAAGCCAAACGAGAATAAGTAGTGTAGACATTGAGTGCTGTCTACTCCTTTGTCAAACCATTCAATTTATGCAAACACACGAGTTGCAGGTGAAAACAGAGCATATCGGATACATTCAACACGAGAAATAAGTGTATCAGAAAATTGTCAATATCAATTGTCAATTGTTGTTCAATTGTCTCAATAAATTTTATTGTCTTCGTATGATTTTGCTTTCGACGTCTGGTAGCACTAAACGTCAATGCATAAACGATTGGAAACTACTAGGCGCTTTTTGTGGTTAATTGTTTCTTCTGACTACAATGGCATAGACATAATTTATAGTATTTTACTGATAGATTAAAGTGTGATTAATGACTTTGAAAACAATTTTTCGGTTGAATATTAACAGAACAAAGGTAAGAATGCGAAAAATCTTAATACTGAAATTTGAAATTCAGAAATCAACTTATTCTAAAAATGACAAGAGTTCTTCTGTATCATTGTTTCAATTTGGTATCTAAACACATTCAACGATATTCTTACAAATTTTCTAGTTTTGGATGCCAAAAACTAACAAGATATATTTGCAGTATATTATTAACTAGGAGATGTAAAACGCCGTAAAGTTCAAAAAAAATAAATACGTTAAAAATAAGACTCTTACGTTACTGTTGAATATAAGAGAATATTTTTTTGAAATACCACGAACAGAGTTGTATGTACTGAATAAAGGCAAAGTTAATAAGCGTAGAAAACAACCTAGCGTCAATCCCATGCCAGCTTATGAGAGATAGCAAAAGTAGCTTATATTCAGTTTTTCATTTAGAAAAAGACTGGTTTTTAAAAGACTTGTAGATGCACGCTGTTGGAAATAAAACCTTCCTATACTAGATGTCCGTAAATGGTATTAGTCCTGTAGTTTCGCAAAAAAAAATATCAATAGTATGATGACGTACTATGCTACTTCAAAACAAACAAAAAAAAAAACTACCCTATATTGTACTGCAATAAACGACCATCAATCTTATCTTTATAAGAAATAATAAAACTTGTATAAAATAAATGTATTTACAAAATAATTTTACAAGCCTAAAATTTGATAATACTTTGAAGTCATAAGAGTTGTTCGTACGAGTATTGAAAGGCAATCAATATTATGTTTATGCAATTTTAGTTTATGTTTAGTACTTTCGAAACCATTTATATTTTGTGAACATTAAATGTCATGTGTTTATGTATGTAAATCTAACCAATATTGGCTAGGTGGTCAACTAATGTAAAAAGTAGAAGGGACAGGAACACATTAAATACATATCTCTTTGGTTATGACCTATGACTATGATTGATTTTTTTTATCTTCGTTAAAATAATATATTTTCCAGAATACTCCTGCTCTAGTTAAGCGACAGGGCGCTGAGAGCACGACGGTTACGGTGCATTTCGCGCGTCACTTTGCTCGAGTGGGCCTCGATCCCAGGTGAGCGGCGCGGGGCAGGGGCGGCGGGGAGTGGGAATAATTCGAGAGCACTGTGGCCATCTTCGGCTTATGAGAAAAGTTTTTCATTTGTGACAGCCCGGCGATCAAAAAAAATAAAATTTTCGCGGTTGGAATTTTTTAAGTACCCACCCTCTGACAAGGGCGAGGATCTCGATCTGGGAGTGAAAATAAAATTAAACGACAGAAGCGGACGCACATCGCGCACAAAAAACTCATAAAGTAACTGGTATGACAAAATGCAGGGATACTTTGATATTAAAAATATAACTCTACACGACACAGGCAGTGCCTATCTAGGGCGGTTCGATTCTCAGGTGCGGTGTGATTGGTCATGGTGGAGAAATATTGATCCATATCCTTAACATTCTTAACCAGTGGCCGATATCTAAATATTATTAACAAATTGTAATGTGCGTATTTTACTTAAAACGATTTAGTTATAATTTCCTTATATTGTGGCAATAAAACGATATCTTATTTGTAGTCTTCAAAGTTAAGTACCTATTAACACATACAGTGACACATACACATATACAGTGTCAACATAGCTATTTTGCTTACAAAAAGTAATAGTAAAATATTACAAAATAATTGCTAATAGCGATAACAATTACAATTAACATTTTGTTTATCATAGTAATTGGAAGTTAACTGAAAAATAGGAAATTAAAAAAAAAATAATTATAACATTTATGTAATGTTTTCTATACTGTTATTATAATATTTATTATGTTATATTGGTAAACTAACAGCGTTACATAATGGTTATTATATTAACTTTCATGCTAGGGTGTTATTTTTATGCGAAAATATACAATTTATAAATTATTTGTCTATAAAGTAAAAGGGAATTCCTAACGTAATTTGTCTTAAATTTAGATATTTTAAATGTACGAGTGTCTGAATAGCACAATAATTAAATAAGTAATGCATAAAAACAAAGCGGCAAAGAATTATTAATTATTTATACATGGGAAATACATAACATTAAGTTTTAAATGAGGATGCGGTACATGCAAATTGAACCATAGTTGCATACAGTTGGTAATAAATAGTATTACAAAAAACAATAATTTTGAAAGAAAGAAAGAAAATGGTTCTTTATTGAAAAATGTAAAACCTAAATAAATGGTAGGTACAAAAGTTTAATCGCATTTTCCAATAAAAGGAGTGTGCTCAGCTACCCTCCTTTCAGAGAGAGGAGGGTGCTGATTTTCAGCACGTCCCGTTTTATTTTATTATTATATTATAATATATAATTTATACTTAACTACTAATTTATACTTACTTTTATATATTATTTTTATAAAGTATGTCAGCGTATTAAAAATATATCGCTTAAAGTATGTATGTTATTTTAATATATATTGTACAACTGAACATTATGTTGCCGATACCTTATTTCATTTAATAAAAATATTGAATTTGAACGTTGACGATCTCCTAGTATACTCGTATAACCAACATAATCGTACAGTACCATGATTAGAAATATTTAATCGTCTAAAAAGTGTTTCACTTCCAATGTTATTAATATGCCTAATATGCTGCCAATATGTTGAATAGCTCATTAATAATAACAATAGTAATTTTAGAAGGTGGCAAACAAGAAAGAGGCGGCGAAGAAAACGAACTAACAAGTAATATAATAGATATAATCGCTTCAAGAGCCAGCTTGGATAAATGGCCCACAGATTGGGGCTAGATAAAGGTAGGTCGGCGATAGTTTTAGGGGGGAGGGGGGCTTCGTAGGCGGTAGTTTCCAGAGTATTAATATCACTATTAAAACGATTTTTTAACTACTTGAGCCGAGTTTAAATTTCACAAAATTTTCGCGTAATACTGCCTAAGTTTGATAGCGACCTGTTTATTTTATTATACTGAGAATTAAGCACAGAATTCCGTCATCGAGCATGTGAGCTTTATACAACAGCATGTTAAGTGACATCGATATATTCAACACTACCTTCCCGACATTTAAGAGAGTGTCTACTCTAGCTAATATATAGCCCTAGAGTAGTATATTTATATGTACTCGTATATGTAAAATAAATTATTTTGAAAGAGTTATGCTGTAATTTATATTCTGGTAATTATGTATAGGTATTCCTCAACGCCTCCTACTTCCTAATCCCAATCTCCCTCCCGAATGTATTTTCTATTTTATTAAGTTTGGAGGAAACTTTCATTGGCTTTATGTTTTAATTGTTTTTTTTAATTGTAATTTTACTTCTATGTCAGCTTTTGTTTCCTATCCTAAAATAAACAAATTTTAAAAAATAATGCAAAGCTATGAACATTAATGTAAAGATACAGTAATCTTTGTTTCCTTTAATTATGTAGTTGTGGTTACATTACGCTTCGAAAATTCTTAAGTATTTTCCATCATCGATTACTATCGTGTCAATCTATTTATTTAACTGTTCGTGGCTCTTTAGGTTCATCGAAGATGAAAGACTTGTCTAGTAGCGCTCGCGATGGCTGTGTAAATAGGTATCTTGTACAAACAGAAAACGCAAGTTGTAATACATTAGCAATATGAAGCGACAAGGGGAGGTTGGCTGCAAGGATTCCTGGCAGCCGAGAGGTTCATTTTAAGAAACTTATTTGTATCCATCGATTATAACTTCCGTCCACCATATGCTTGTCTTTATTTACTATTTCTTACTGTTTACCACACTTAGACATCAGTGAAACCTTTATGTATTGCATCTTTCCCATACAGGATAGAAAAAAAATAAACGAGATCGCTAAGAAATATATCGATACGCTGCGAACCATGATATTTTTATAAGTTGGTGAATTATTACTAAATACTAATTGGGCTTTAGATCTATAAGTTATTAGTAATTGCAGTATCATTTTATATTTGGTAAATATAATATGATACTTTAATATGATGAAGTTAACATTGGTTAATAATGATGAAGTTAACTTGGTTAATAATATGATGAAGTTAACATTGGTTAATAATAACTTTTTAATTAGTTAATTTATTTGCCCCCGCACAATGATAATTTTACTTGTTTTTTCTTCGTTAGTACTGCAATTTAATAATACTCGTATATGTCAGACCTCAGGACACACGAGTAAGTAGGTAATATATGAAACGTGGTTCTCTGAGTGCACATTTTTATGAACATATTTCGAAAGGAAAATGTTCCTTAAGGTGACCAGATTCAGCGAACCGATGTCCGAGTAAATAGCAAAGCACGAACGCAATATTGGCACTAAGAGTCAAAATGAAGATATCATTTCAAGGAAATGTGAAGGAAATTTGCTCGGAGCTCTAGACTTCGAGCACGCGATATTAGTTTACTTTTCTTCTAAACTCTTCTTATTACTTGTATGACTCGTATGGTATAGAATAGAGCAATGCTATTTCGCTATTTCCAGTTATTTCCGGCACGTACCGAACTAAATTGAAATCAATGCAAGCTGTAGCGATGCTGATAACAAAAACTAACTACAAAATACGTTACGGACATTTAAATCAAAAAAATATTTTATTGTGTTCTAAATTCGTGTATCATTTTCGCGATCTTGAAAAACATCGGCACCACGATTATTGAGGAAATAAGCCCATGTATGTATGATTACATCACCATATTATTATGTGTTTGTGTTTATGTAATTAGAAGGATTTTGTTATTATGATAATGCTAACTGTAATTTGTTACATTTTGTTATAGTGTTATGGGTAATTTAGGTTTCTAAGTACCTGCATTTTTGAAGGTACGTTCTATTTATGTCGTAGACAACCTCCGAGAAAGAATTTTAGAAATGTGTGAATAGGGGAGTCAAAAGAAGGGGGGTGAGAGTGAACATTTTGAGGCATATAAACACAACAATGTTTACTTAGATCGTTCTCGGGAAATCGCGTTTGTTTATAGTAACCAAGTGCAGTATGAACTTTTATAAGAAATACAGAATATTTGTTGACGCATAAAAACCTGCGGTGTTTGGCTGCGTATATAAATGAATATTTAAGAAAAACACGTTGAGAATAAAAAGCCACTCAAAAGTCGCTGTCGGTGATAGTCGGTGCTGAAAGGAAAGCCAACATTTCTCATAAATAATTTGACGCAGATGGAAAAGTTCTACCTTTGTCAGAAGCGAAAATTCTCAGTGCAATCAGAATATAACTAGCCGCCTTGCCCGCGGTGGAAAAACAGCAAAACGGAACGGCAGGCGAGTAGCCAAACTTTCCTTAGCATTTCGCGAAGAATTCAAAACTCGGTAGCGGATTAGCAATATCAGCGAGATTTCCTTTTTAAAACAAACTTCGACAGAACTTTCGAACGCGGCGTCGCGCGTCGGCTGCTGCGACGAACAATATCTGGGATGAAATAATAAAAAAAAAAGTTCTTGCACTAATTCCTGCCGAGATCTATCTGAGCGGATTTATTTCGTATAAAATAAAAAACGTGGATAATGTTCGGTCATAAAAGAAAAATTCGGACACGATATTGTAGGCCAGTACTATGGGCTTAGGTATATAAAAGGGACGTGCTTTTTTGGGGGTTCATTTTTATGGCTCACTGGTAAAAAACGACTTTGATCAATTGATTTTTTTTCGCTTGCGAGGAATCACGAAGAAATTCGGAAACGATAAAATATTTACGACTTGTCATTAGTTCTTTCTGACAAAGGAAATATTTATACTTGATATACTATAGAGCGCTGATACTCATCTTACTTTGTTAGCATAAGTAGATTTATATATTTTTATATATACTTAATGGTATAATAAAATTGTATAATGTATTGCTTAAATACCGTAAATGTATTGCTTAAATACCGTAACTTAAGGAATCATCTAAATACGGTATTTAAGCAATACATTATACAATTTTACTATATGGATCCGTTTCGAGACAAATAATTTAATAAAAAAGTTTCTATAATTTGTCCCTTGTTTCAAAATATTGTTATTTCCAATATTATAATCGATTAAAATTTCTTACGCAGACGTCACACAAAACATTTAGTTTTAATTCACAGCACTCCTAACTTGAAGTAATATGTGTAACCGATTTCTGATACACATACTGCTTAAATGTATCTACAATTTACATAATATAATACCCGTACATCATACAAAATGTACACGACAGAAATAATTAAAATGATGACACTTAATTTAACTTAGTTAGGTACATACTATAGTGCTAAGCAATGACTTTATTTTTGTAGTGTAATTCTGCCATAAAAGAGGGAAATAAATACATAATTAGTGACCATAAAATGCAACCAGCGCGGTGACGGAACGGGATGGTGCGATCGGAAAAGCTTCATTAGCATAATGCAAATTGCTCACTAGCCGCCGGCAAAAACATGCCGACCTAAAACAACCGCGGCGTAGAGATTGTTTTCCCAGAGATGGTACGCAATTTGCGCAATTGATTGGTCAATTGTATGCAGGTCGCAAACTTTATTTTCTCGTAAAATAGTACATTAACGAAAAAACTACTTATATACATACAGGTACACATAAAATTGAACACGTATTTATGTTTTTATTTTATTTATTTATCTTTATTTATTTTTATTTTGCACACAAAAGTTAGATTAAAGTAAGTACATAAAACCATTTGGGTAAAATATTTTTGAAAAATATATATTTTCCAAATTCAAGATTAAAATAAACACTTTATTGATTTTATGAAAAACAAATACCTTTAAATGTAAATTACCTGTGGTGATTATTATTATTACAATAATGGGTTTAAAATATGCCATAAGAACGAAATTATCAAATCAAAATTCAAACTGAAAAAATAAAGTAATAAAAAATTAAATTAGACAGCGGTCGTAAGGTAAAACTTAAATTAACATAGCCATTTCAACTAATGTAAAAACTCAGACACAATCTATAAAAAAAGTTCATAGTTAATTTGAATTTTTAAAATCTACAAAGGAAATAATTACCCAGATCTTTTCAATTTTTATGTGACACAGTGACAGCTAGTTTGAAGAGATTGCAACTGTTCGAAACCTTTGCGGTTCGAAACGAAGTAAGACAAACATTAAAGTTACCAAGTGGTTGATCGTTAAATGACTTGTGGCTGAAAGGTAATCTGTTTAGATTGGAAAACGGAAGTTAATTACCTTTCAAGTGAAGTAGTCTATTCCACATTGATCAGTTAAGGAGTTCGGAGAAGTAGATTCAACGCAACCATACAAAATATAAAGCACGTTCTAAATACAAGAGACAAATTATGTAAAGGAATTGTTTAAAAACTATGTGAAGTGAACAATAATTGTATAAAACATAATAATCGCAAAAAGCATAATAATCAGGAGAGGTTACCTATGTTACCATTTAACCGAGATTAATTAAAATATATTTTGATTAAAAATACTAGGATTTAAACCAGGAAATAAAGAAGATAATATAATTTAAACTTTGTAGATGCATATTTATTTAATTCTCAGGCATGCTTACGACTATACATAAATACAGTTACATACAAAATACATAATCAACAACTCAAGTCATCTCAAATTCATATTCGTATATGTTTAACAAAACACGAGAACAATTTTTCAGAATGTTGAAATTCCACACTAAAGGGTGAGTATTGTAATTCCACACTTAAGTGTGAGTGTTGTAATTCCACACTAAAGTGTGAGTATTGTACTCGTACATTTCTGTCTGCTTCCCGATCACATATTTCAAGTGAAAATTGAGAGGAACATCCCGCCCCTATCACAAAGATAATATTTCATTGAATTTTATGTCAACTTAATTCTGTGGTTTTGTAGACGGAAAATTTTATCCTTTCTAAAATCGGTCGGCAGAAGAAATCGTAGCCGTTGGTTTTAATGATATTCCAAGAGGAAACGCACGACAATAGATACCGTTCTGATCATCGAAGTTGTAGATAGTTTTCTTAGTCCTTTGGTAGTTTTATAAGGTGACCTTATCTTTGTGTCTGTATAATTGCGCTAATCGTAAATCTCAAAAAAAAATTAAGAGATGAGTAAATCGGTTTATTGGAGTAATAACCAGCCCAAATGATTTAAGATTATTACGAATTACGCGAGACATTTCAGTCACGAAACGGGATCAAAACTAGCGTCATCCCCATAAAAGAAAACGTTGATTCGAATACGCACGATATATTGATCTACGACCATATATAAGAGTATGATAAGGTTTATCTAGGAATATAGTGGAAACGAGAGCGGCCATAAAGAATCGAGGGTCACGTGGCAGCCTACTTCGCAGCGACAATAAATAATACGAAAAGTTTAAGAATGTTCGAGGCGAGAGTGCACATTAAAAAAGTCTGGCGTGACAACAAATCTCACGTTAATGGGCTTACGGGACGCTTTCTCGCCGAGTAATTCTATCTGGAGAGTTTTCCAGAAATCACACACTCTAAGGAATTATAAGTTCAGTTTCAGCAGAATATTCCACTTTATTTTATCGCAAAATAAAATTGCTAGATATCTATCATACATCTATAATTATTACTGGAACTTATATAATGAATTGTCTGTCAGAATATGATAAAATAAATAATTATGTTTCACAATATGGAACCTTAATAATATATATTTAAAAAGACAGATATATTTATAGTTTTATTGTACGGTAGAGATATTAAACTAAAATGAGAAGGACCCAAAATAAATTACTTAAAATGTAATTTTAGAGCGTTTAACTCTGTCTAGGTATGGGATAATATAAATAAAAGTATTTTAGAAAACCAGAAATTATTCTTTTTATTATTATTACCGAAAAAAACCTAAATTCTTCAAACGCGATTTATTTTTTTTTTGTGCAAAAAGTGACAACAATACTCATTGTTCCAAAAATAAACGTGACCGTACCTTTCGATGTTTTCCCTTACATTTAAATATAAAAAAAAATCTAATGCATTTGAAATTAGTTTAACAACCGGCGATAAATGGCAACGACATTTTTTAATCTGCATTTTGCTATTGTATAAATCAAAATAGTTTTAAATTAAATTCCATGAAACTTTATAATAACATACCCGCGCAATTAAACTATATATATTATTGTAAAAAAATATATAAATAGGAAATATTATAGAAATAAATTACTTTTAGACTAGCCGTTGCTGCGGACAGTTAAAAATATCAAAACCTCTATGTCTCCCGAACAAAGTTTAGCCATCGTTTATTATATTTTTACAGATAATTCACATTTCTTATAACTAATTACAATATTTATTCCTTATCTAAGAGTTAGACAGAACACTGACTACCAGCGGGCGGGGGACTAGAACCATCTATACTCGTTTTCCCCTAAAAGGTAATAAGGATAGTACAAACAAATATGGTGCTGTTGCAACGAACGACGGAGACTGCACACCACGCGAACATGGCAATTTACTCGGACCCGGCAAGCTCCTCGGGAGGGTCGTTTGACCCTGCTAAGATTGTCCATTTAGTTACCCAGCTCTTCGCGAAAGTCTTAAATGCAGTAAAATTGGAGTGGGATGAGACCAAGTCATTGTACCAGACTAGTCTAACCGTCGTTAACTATTAGCATTAAAAAAAAAATGACATTCTTCTTATCTTATCATATCCTGTAGATGTGTTCTGCAGTCAGAACACAGCGACCACAACCGCACCACGGGTCATCGCTAAGCAAGCTTACCTTTGAATAAATTGTAGTGTCTTAATATTTATAAAAAAAACACTAAAAAATGGTGTCATAAATATTATCAAGTAATAATATATTTAATCAACTAAACTTAAGTTTTAAATATTAATTTGGATAAATATGGTCGAACAAAAAAAAAAAAATAAAACAAAGTGCACGATCAATTTAAAAAAATGGTCGAATCGAAGGGGGTACGCACTTAGCAATAGAAAAACCCCATTAGAGTAAATGTATCCCAAAAGCAAAACAGATCAGGCAAAAGGATCTTTGGGGAAATGGGGAGCGAAAGGGGACGCGAAGACTAATGTCCTCGCTGAGCACCCGTGAGCCGCGACGTACAACTTTTAGGAAAGTTTTTTTCTAGAAACTTCTTCCAGAATGTTTTTAGTGCTTAAAAAACGTCCTGCCCCGTGCTCCGTTTGCGTTTATTGCCAGCATTCATCACGGCCGCGGACCGTCGATGACATTGGACACCCGTCTAATTGCGTCCAGGTTCATGCTTTGTTTGTTGTTGGCTTTATTTATTTTTAATTAGTATTTCTCGCCTATAAAAATACAAAATAATTTTATATGGATTATTTTGAAAATTTCCTAATGCGTAACTTTTACCAATGACACGAAATGTCTTTAGGTGCATTTACTATTGCTCGACTAGTTGAAGTCATGCGGTTTCTACTTTCAGTTCAGCACACACAAGAGAACCGCAGCATCTAGCATATTCGTCGTAGGAAGATACACCACGACTGCATACCTCAACTTTTCCATCACTGTTAATGCTTTTGGAAACAGATTTCTGCCAAAAGACAAGTAAATTACACGTACACTATGTAATAGATATCATTTTTTATTTTTATTTCCGTATTTTTTTCTTTGACACTAAATACGTTTAAATGTTTCTGAATGTGGGTTATGCTGAGTTAATTGCTATTGCAGTGTAATTTATAGATCATTGCACTACAATCGCAGTGACCACATTTGTAGTATAATTAGTAGGTAGGCAACTTTCCTCTTTAGATTTTGAACTAAGTAACAGTTAAAGAAGTAACAATGCTTTAGAGACTGAATCAATATTTAAATGTTATTTTTTCCACAAAGGAAAATGATAAACTGAATCTAAATACAAGCAAACCGTGATTTGAACTCGAATCTGCATTAAGTTTTAGCAGCTTAATTCAGTATCTAATCTATATAAAACGAATAAAATACAAATATATCCATTATACAAAGCTTTCGCGGTTACGCTTCGAGCAGCAGGGAAAACGCAGAATAGGTTATGAGATGGAAAAAAAATGCGCAGAAAAGTAATTTCCAGAGTCGACCATTAGCTTTATTAAAGCCAGCAAGCAACCTTCGAGGCATCATTTAGATAGATACCTTTGCTCTGTAAGCTGAGGAAAACATTAAAGCGCATAATACGTAATTTAGGAGTATCATAATAAGGGAGGTACAAAGAGGTAAAAAATAAAAAAAAAATAATAATCATTCCACTTTTAAAGGGGTAAAAAACATTATTATTTAAATACACAAATAATTTTGTATATACAATTAAGGGTATATATACATAATCGTACATCCTACTAAACACATACGCGTGTTCTCGGATACATAAGCTTTTTGTATTTTATCTTTAATATTTAAAAACATTTAGAGGCTTTTGTCTGTTTATTTTTAGTAATGTAAATTATGTATATGTAATAATCGTCTTCTTTAAGGATGAATACCTTTTTAGATACCCAAAATATACAACATATAAAAATGTTAATTTGCAACCACATCATACAATGAAAAAGATCATTTATGACGGCGCCCAGGGCCGGGGCTACACACCCAACACAGGTAATCATGAGAACAACAAACTTTAAAATAAGCTAACCAGACTAATCCAATTTATCGGTTATTATCTTTTAAAAGATATATATATATGTTTATATATAAATATAACATACATATAAATTATATTTATAACATATATATGCAAGTTGGTACCACAGGTGCGTGGAGTCACCGGTGATGACACCTGCAGGGTGTAGCTGTAAGACGTCAACTTCAGGGTAAATAATTTACTACTACTAAACAATGGATAGAAGCAGTTGATATTATGATAGCTACTGGTTGTCGGCCATTCTTGTTTATTTATTGTATGGAATGTGTTGTCAGGGGGCGGTGTTTAGTGCAATAAAGGTTTTGTTGCCTCCATAATTCGAAGCAAAAACAAAAAAAAAACTCCGAAGCCTTTTACTTTTTACACAGTACTGATGTTACTTTAACGAATCGATGTGTTAATACTGGGCATCGAATCCTGGACCTCTGGATCAAAAACAGCGCTCTTATCACTGCGTCATTAAACGATGAAGTTATATGTATTACATAGATTAATAGATGCTCCAGTTGCATGCATTTGTATTGATTTTATTAAATTAGCAAATATATCACTTTTGATACGAAAATAATTTAACAACTTGTGTTTTTGGTGAGATTTTATATAAATAGGCCATCGTAAGATTTACTAACATCCTTTACGCAATATAACATTTTTCCTTCTCAAAAAAAAAAGGGGGCTATGATACAAAAACAGTGTCAGTGTTATATAATTGTCTCCGGGTCACGTCTTGATTAATGTCAGGCGAAGCGTAAAATTGAATGCGCCCCAGGGCAGCCGGCCCTGTTTTGTTTACTTGCCTCCCGTGAATAACAAATGGCACTCGAATAAAATGAAAGAAAAACATTCAAATTTTTAAAGATAAGGGCCCCAATAATAAATACACTTAAAAACACAACGTTTTTCGCTAAAACTGTACAAAACTACGAGTTGTATTTAATTGTTGTGTGTGATACTGCAAATAAGATTTTTATTTATAAGGTATAGGCATGGTTTATAAAACAAATGCCCTGCATTTATTTTTTGTAATTTATTGTATTTAAATATTTGCGACTTTGAAGTTATTACAAGTTTCGCTCGTTTGTTATTGTCAAATCTTGAATGTTGATTTTGGTCCACATCCCGTTATTAACATTTTGTATAAACCTGTAGTTCATGGCAATACAATGTTATGATACCACTGAGCTGGACTGATGATGGATAATCACAGGAACTCTACAACTACACACGGCAAAGTTTCTCAGAGTGTGGGCTTGATAAATTTGCCTTGATGTATGACCATGAATGGGGACCTGGCCAGTACCCTTTTATTTAATTTCACATATTTAGTTGTCTGTCTGAGCCTGACGAGAAGTGGACGACTAAATTAGAAAAAAAGTATTAGTGCCTGGACTCACGGTTAAGATGTGTCAACAGAATGCAATTTTCTTAGAATTGCAAATTTCTTCGGGATTTTCGATCTCTTGTGATCTCTTTCGATCTCAGTTTTGGTTTTGTGATAACTGAAATACGATATCCCTTAGTCGTTAAATAGTTTACTTGTCTCGCTGACATTAGTCGTTTGACGCAAATAAATGTACCCTCTAACGATATAAGTCCAAACTATGTTATGGACTTACTCTGACGTCACGAGCGTCACAGACACATGCCTCAATGTCACCGAATGAAAATCACTTTACCCCGAAAAACCCTAGGAGTCTCGCTATAAATATTTAAATATTTATATATAAAGGCAAAACAACGTTTTAGCTTTTATTTAAATGTACCAAAACAAAAAAAAAATAAAATGTTACGTGATTTTATTGGGGCAGGGCCGTAGTCTATTTAGTAGTTATATATACCCTGTGCGTATAGGTAGATGTTATCAGATGTAGGTTAAGTAAAGTCAAGTAAAGTAAAGTATAGTAAAGTATCAAACCAAGTAAATCATATAATTTTGTCCTAAAAGCAAGACAATATGAATATTTTAATGAAACTATTAACTGCTTCGATAAATTGACTGAATAAATCGCAATTTAAAGTGTTCAGCAATGATCTATTGTGTAAAAATTAACTGTTCTAAAATCGTGTAAGTAGATATGTATATATAGATATAAAATGGTTTTGTTATTTTTGTTATTAACTTTAATACTTTTTGTTAGTAGAAACCTATTTTTAGTTATACATAGTTTTTTATCGATCAATCAAATCGATTTTTTTTTATTGTATGTACTGTGTAAAATTGTTGGTCTCTCCAATAAAGATAAATAAATAAATATTATTATAGTCACATTTTTGACACACATTAACAAACATTTTATGCACAAACACATTAGTACATTTTTTTTTAACCCATATTAAATTAAAATCGTTACCTGGCCAATTAAGCTGTGTTTCAATTTTCTCGAGGAATTGTTATGACATAATGTACCTATTTAATTAGCCATAACTTAATTTTATGGCACAGTGAGTGCAGGCGACCACAAAAACGTGTGTAGTTAAAGCTGTTAGAAGACTTGGTCACATTACGGTGAGCAGTAGAGGCGTGCGGCGTGTGCCTAAGCTTTAATCCGCCATTCAGCGGCGGCGCCCATTTGTAGCTGATGAGCTCCGTACTGCGAGGCTGGGCTTTTATAGGACGAATGCTCGCTGTGCGTTTTTGCAATTATCTCATGACGGGACGAAACGGCGTTAAAAACGATGGCCAGCTTCACGGTTGCCTCTAACGACGCCATCTTTATTAACTTCGCGTAGGTAAAATGGCCGACGTGTGCAGGAGCGTGAATTGCATCGCACGCCGAAATTGCCCTATCAAGGATTCTAAGCACGAAGCCTGGTCGCAATCGTCTGTTTTCTAGGTATTTATTTATTTATTTATTTGCCTTTTGTCCCATTCCACATTGTACTATTTAAGAGGTAACCTAGCTTTTTAACCTAGTGCTTTTTTTTCGATATGTGATTATAGCCTTTTATTTTAATGTTTTTCTAATGACGTAACAATGCAATCCTTTTCGTATAGGAGCTCGCAACGTCAGAAAAAAAGCAATTACAACGCATTTAAATACTACCTAATAAACTAATTTTATTGCTTTTTGCTATCGACCGTATAACTACCTCTCTTCTAAATATACGCTCGTTCTATGCCATACTGGTATTAATATAACCACATAATTTCCGTTTGGAAAATTGAGTATTGGTCGTCTGATAGCTTTGTCTGGTTTATTTATACATCATTATCAGGCACTGTGTTAAAAGAGGTAAAATAGTCTCGCAATAATGAATTTATCACGAATAGTTAATATAAAAAAAAGATTAAAATAAAAGTAATGCTTAATTTTGTATTTTTTTTAAGACCTTATAACCTCCCTCGCACAGGTAAACGCAACGTCTTCCGTCAGAAAAACTGTCCGCCATACAAAAGGGAGGCGATATCGAAGAATGAGAATGTTGGTAGGTCCCATACTATTACGTTAGGCTTTATCTCATTTCATTTCCGTACCACACGTACATCAAGGTAGCATTTTTGGACCCACCTTATGTCTTATATTTATAAATGACCAAGGAACCCTTCAATGCAGGGCCCACTAAGACGAGAGCAGAGGCTAAGCAAACGTCACTACAAACTACTCGTAGTTAACAACTAGTTTATACAAACTGCAACAGTTGTTGTAGTTTGTATAAACTAAAACTGAATTTTAAATTCACGGCCGTAATTAATTTTAAACATACAATTTTACGATTTTTTTACGAACTGTGTGTACGAGATTATTTAATCACAATATATAAATTCAATGATTTTACTTAAATAGGTATTAAACGTTATTTTATTTAATGCATCGTTTAGACGCTATTACGATGAAGTGCAAGAATACATACAACCAGATTTACTTCCAAAAATGGTTAAAATGGTTCCCAGTTAGCGAAGCTTACACATAGGTATAGGAATTTTCATTTACTAGCTTTAATTAGACCAACATTTCCGTGTATGCGATTACATTTTTTTAATGAGCTTAAAAATAAAGTAAATAGCCATAAACATTTTTCAAAAAGTGGGGGGTCGGATTTTGCCTGTCAATTTTTGCCCTATATAAAGAAAAAAAATCTATTAAACTATTCGAACAAGTAATGTATGTGATCAACGAAAAAACCTCTGCAAAACGAGATTTAACGAATATAGGTGCTGATGCTGGCGAGCAGAAAAACGCTTCGCGGCGGTAGATATGACTATAGATTGTATTTATATGCCCGTAGCGCGGCGTAGTATTAATACTCGTACTATAGCTCGAATAATATGAAGAGCGATTCATACTCACATGAAAAAGGCAATATCGTAATGGAAACGAACCCGCGCCGTTGCCTTTGAATTCTAACCGCGCAATTGCAGCCTTTTTTGCTTGTATCGCTCGAAAGCCTGCATTCAGCCGTGAAAATTATCTAATACACCTAAAGTAGTTAAGAAACAAAGAACATAGAGTGATGAGTTTTCTTCACTTGAAACAACGCGATGTCGCAGATCTGCTTGTTCACAAATATGTAACAGAAGTGACCTTTTGCAGAGCTGCATGCGATAAGAGCTACATCGGCCAATGAGGCGGTCATGAGACTAAGTTTAGGGCGCCGATGTAATTTGAACCCTCAGCGGCCAAGAATCAATACAAATAGAAAATTGACACTCCACTACTTCAGAGCTCTAAACTTCAAAGTAGGTACCAATAAGCAATTTAAAAATAGAATTAATTTAGTAAGATCGTTTAAATATAATGATGATTATTATTCATTAATTAACGACTTATTAGTATAAAATATAATAATTGTCCGGCGATACTACATATTTTCTCCAAAACTGTATATACTCGTATACATCTCTTATAATCAATCCGATAAAAGAAATAAACGAGACTAATACATGTGACTACATATAGCAGTGTAATTAGTAATAAAAAAATACTATACATAACTAAATTCCGTGAATACCGTTAATGACAAGATTTTTCAACTAAGACTAAATTGAATTATGGCTGGAGCCTTGTTACATATTATTATCCTTGTGCTAAGAAAATATTTTTTTTTATTAGGGCTTGCTATAAATAAAAATAATCAGTGTATATAATTATAGCACGCGAGTAAGAATTAAAACTTCTGTAAGAGAGTTCATTAAATTAGGGCATGTTATACTTAAAAATCATCACCCGATCTAGTACCTATAAACAAAAAAAAAAATATGTACTTTTTTTTATACGCCCTCTTAAGTTTAGCCAACTGAGCGTGTCTCATTACATCTCTTTACTCGTATAAATAGGTTTTAGTTAAATAAGTCGAACGAATGGAATTAAATTTGACGTCTCTGACATGAATCCCGAACTCGCCGGTTAACAACAATCTGTCAGATGGGGTGGCGCTTTTAATCCTAGCAGCGCGAACGGGTCGCAAACGTCCATCAGAGCAAAAGTGCACGGCTGAGACAGGCAGGCGTTCAGGTCGCTCCCGTGCCAGTGGCACTGGCGGGGTGACGCGTGACGCGTGACGCAAATCCACCTTCATTAGTGGACCGCAGCCGGGGTGCACAGAATTACACGTCACGCTGAGCGGACGAGACGTCGTGTTGACACAGACACACTTGCAGCATATATACGATACTACGACCTCATTCAGCCGGAAAATGGGTGCGGGCAATAATATTGTAAAATTAAGACGACTGAATAGCGTGTCTTATGTTTCTTATAAGAGAGCAATTCAACTAAAAAAGAACTATTAGCAGTAAAGCATTTATTAAATTTCTCAGAAATAGAATTAAATTTTTCAAAATCTGCCTTTACTATGTTGAAAACATATGATTAAGGTATCTACACATATTTTTTTTGTGATTAAATATCTAATGGTCACTAAATGCCAACCATAGAAAAAATGTGTACGTAAATTAATCAGAATTAATATTTATCCTTTGGCTTCGCCTTAATATCATATTCTTAGTTAGTATGTAAAGAATAAAGAATGAACTGGAACCTGTAATGAGCATTGTTGGATTACGAGGTTAAAGGAAAGAATACAGCGTAGACAATTTAGTTTAAGATACGAGTATAACCAAACAAAACGAAAACTATATCGTTAAGATTTAATTGTTAGAATGATATTCGG
This sequence comes from Neomicropteryx cornuta, assembly GCA_020383195.1. Taxonomy (NCBI): domain Eukaryota; kingdom Metazoa; phylum Arthropoda; class Insecta; order Lepidoptera; family Micropterigidae; genus Neomicropteryx; species Neomicropteryx cornuta. Next base: position 13,123,166 of record JAHKQU010000012.1, read on the forward strand.
AAAAGCGTCGATCATATCATGTAGTGTTATTGTTAAAATGTTTCGGTTTGGTTGGCTTACAGCAAACAAATACCGTGTTAATGTAATATTGAATCTTTAAAAATAAGATATTATTCAGCAGCAATAACGTGTGCGTCCTGATGCCACCAGCTAGTCGGCAGTGGCGCCGTGGGTGGCCTCCAGCGCAGCGGGGTTGTCATCGGCAAGCCAGAGCATCCGGCATCAAGCACAGCATACGAGCATATTAGCACAAGCGGCCAAGATGACAACGAAAGGGTGTCATTTGAAATTATAATAGGTGTCATTAAAATTTAAAGAGCCTATTTGAAGTATAAAACCCCCCGAGTATTAAAACAAGAACCCCGCACTAACAAAACTAAACAAAAAGAAAATAAAAGCGCCTTAATACACGATCATAACCGCAAACTTTAAACTATTTAACCAAAAATATCTTTAAAAAGGAATTCTTCTTCTGTCAGTAAGTACTTGAGAGTAACAAAAATAAAAAATATAGAAATATAAAAAAACTAAATAAGTCATTGAGTAAGTGCACAATAAATGTTGACCGTAAAGCATCATCAAGACAATAAAATAGTATTCTAGATTTGGTTTAGAACTTTTTATAAAGAAAATCGTTTTAAAGCATTAAGGTAAAAATGTTAATAATCTGGCTTTCATAATCGTTTGAACCATCACACTAAAATAGGTTCTAAATTATCACAACGCCATAGAATAAATAATATATATTAAAGTTTTTATGGTGAAGCAACAATAATTGACGACAAGCGTCTTTCGATATATAAATCGTTTTTGCATTAAATGTGTTGTCTCAACTATTTTTCATATGACACTAGTAATCGTTACCGAAGTATTATTTGTTGTGGAATTACCAGATGTCAAAATAAAAAATACCCAATTACTATAACAGAAGATACGATTATATTATAATATATTTTTGTAATAAAACAATTGTGCATACCTCCGCCAGGAATAGTTTGTAGCCTGGCCATGTATGAATTCATCCAAATGGATAGGCATCTTACCTGTAAATAAAAAAAAGCAATTATACAAGGTGCCCATTGCGGTAATTTCGCCTCTAGATTGTATAACTCGTATCAAGAAGAAAAAGTAATTTGAACATGGGGCGCCACTGCTTCACGTGAATAAATACCTCATATTCATTCATGAAAAAGCGACAATTCTTTCTTTTCTTTAAAAAAAAATAACATTTTTATTGTAATGCAAATTTACTAATAATAGCTATTGTTCAATAGCCAACTAATGGCGCGAGATTTTCAGAGAACTAAATAAATAGAATTTTGAAATTGCTTTCATTAACTATTTAATGAATCCCTTTGTCTGAAATATGATAAAATTATCTTAGGTAAATGTTGTCTTAAAGCGACCAAATTTCCCCGAGGATAACTTTCGCAGCCTCAGCGAAATAAGTGGCCATGCTATGAACATCTTAATATCCTGTTCATAAATAAACATCTTTGATAATGAAAAATACTTGTAACAGCTTCCCTGGGCAACGGCGAAATATTGAAAACAGAAAGTTAATGCGATTTAAGAACCACTTCTAAGTAATATCCTTACAAAAAATATAAACGTTTAAAATATTGAATGGACGGCGGCTACAGCTCCGAATTGAATTGCCCTAATCGGTTAAAAACCACCATCACGACCATCATCACTCACGTTTTTTTTTTGTAAAAAAAAAGGAACAACTGTTATAAAACTTAAACAATAAATATCGTATTATGTGTGTTATATATTGCTATTTTTAATAATAGCAATATCGATGTCACTATTAGAAATTATGAATTTACATATTCCTTTAATGTAGTAAACGTTTGGTTGATACCATTCGAATTATTACCGACCGACATATGGGTATCTAGCAAGAAACCACAAATTCTGCAAGCTTCCAATTTTCATGGAAATCGAACGCATAAATTCCGCACCGTGTGCCTTTGCGCAGACATCCGAGAATCGCGGGAAATTGGAAAATTTAAACGAGCATAACGCATGTCAGCCCCGCTCCCGCCCTGCTAGCGTGATGAATAATATTTCCAGCGGAAAGTAGGAAAATTTAAATGGCAATATAATCAGCTTCAGGTCGGTGAGCATTTATTGCCCATTGCAAGCATTTATTTTATGTTATAATAAATTCATTATAAAATCATTGAGGTGAGGCGTCTCAAAACATAAAGCTCGTTTACTCATTAGCGACTTTTAGCAGCGCGTTTCCGAAGAACGATTGTAAAATAGATTCAAGCAAAAGTTCTTGTTTTGGCATTGTTGATTTAAAGAAAATACTTGTCACATATTGAATTTACTATATGTTACGCTAAGAACGTGGCCAAGATCGCCCATGTGTAAGGAGTTCACTGTTCGTGTTCGCCTTGATTTTGAAGAAAAGCTTCTTGACACACCTAACACAACTTTTCCTGTGCAGTGAAGGGATCTAATGCATCAAGGTGTTCGGGTAAATTCGTGCAAACTCGGCGTGATGGCACACGCTCGCGATGCGACACGGCGACGACACAAATTCCTCTGTTACGTCCGCGGTGTTCAGCTGTTGCTGTTGTGGCCTTGCGCATCAATTCGCGAAATCAAAAAAAGTATCGTCACATCCAACCAACCAACTTCAAACTAACATAAAGGTATGTTGACTATTGAAAAAAAATACAAATTAGGTTTTTTAATATTATTTATTCAACTAGTTTATGCTTGAGTTTACGCTTTATTTTGCCTAAAAAAAAAGAGTTTAATTCTCCGAAATAATTACCGAAAATATTGATCTGTACCTCAGTTTCAGAACTACGAAGCGAATGATATATATTTTAATCTATTTTCAAAAAATCTAAGGCAATCTCGAAAGTGGAAAATTGCCCTAAGCATAGAGAAGTCGATATCAAAATATGTATGTTTAACGCTCGAACCCTATTGTGGAAGATGATTTTTATCCAGCAGGTATCACATAACTTAAAAATGTATTGTTTTTTATTAGACGAACAAGACAAATGGTCTTGTTCCGCCCACGGCAAACAAAACCATCTGTTATTTATGAATTTCGCGAATAACCATCTCGTCATTCATTGTAGCACAGTCACTACCACTGATTGTGTTTTAACATTCAAATGCTAGAATTGTGAAGTGATAAGTGACATTTATCAATTTTTTTTCATTTTAGAATAAAATCATTGTGTGATTACCATTTTATTAACGCAGTCGTATAGTTTTTTCCTCAGTTCCATTACGGTTAAGGCGTCTAAAATTGTTGTCATTATACCACTTGGATCCTCTACGTTTATTATCAACTGATAGCCGGTATATGGTTGTATAGCTGGGCCTTAGCCAACATCCTGTGACCTTTTTATCTATAGTAACATTTTATCCGTTATATTCTTAATTTTATATAATATAATATTAATAGTGAGACACGTCCGACACGAAAACAAATATTGCATTTTAAATTGCTTTTCTGTAATGCCAGTCGAGCATATTCCCGTGTGTCGAGCAAGAGTCGCGACATCCAATGTGCGGGGGGGGGGAGGGATCGGGAGCACGGGGGGAAGATATAGCGAAGCCGAGATTAAACTGAAGAATCTTTTAAAACGAAAGTCCAAAGGTGTAGAAGTATCAGACGGCGCGTATTATTTCCTTATTGCATTGCACGAATGCCAAATACTGACAAACGGTGAATGCAGAAAGAATGAAGTTTCAGATATATTGGTATATATTGGTACGATTCGAGGTGTCAGTTTTGAGATTCAATATTATTTATGTATTCACCAATATTTTCAATGTGTGAAAACTATAAAACGTAAAATATGTATTATTTTCGCCAAGTTAAATTTTTACAAATTTGTCTATTTATACCAGCCACTGTTTTAAGGATTGTTTTGCTGTGTCAGCTCGAAAACAAAGGTAGGCCATCGTTTATTTATAACACAGAAACAACCATTAATCGTCCCTGCACATATACCACATTTTATTTCAAACAATTTAATTTCCTAAATTTAAAGAAACCGACGGATTGACCTGATTTCCAGAACGTGGCTAAGACAAAAATTAAAGTAAATAGCGCGCTTAAATCTAAGTTTGTATTACATGAAAATACCCTACTATTAAATTCACACAGCCAATCTCAATCGCCAAAACCTGACCTAAAACGGCTTGAAATCAAAAAGCAGCATTGTAAAGAGTGTTTTTTTTAGAGGCGTGGTTTTCAATCTGGCACTACTTTTTTCGTAGTTGGTGTTTTTGACAGCTGTCACTTGATTTATGCTCAGTTTGGTTTGCCATTTCATAATGAATAGACTTACTCCTGAACAACGTTTGCAAATAGTGCAAATTTAGAAAAAATCACTCTAAAATAAAGTAAAAATCGCGTCGTGGGCCTGTGGCGTGGCCTCCAAGATCGTGCGATTTAACACCGCTGGACTATTTTTTGTGGGGTTATGTGAAGTCGCTTGTCTACGCAGATAAGCCGGACACGATTAACGCCTTGGAAGAGAATATTCGGCGCGTTATTGCTGACATATACGGCCCAACTTGCTGCAAAAAGTGGTTGAAAATTGGGCCTCTCGGCTGGAATTTGTTCGAGTCAGCCGCGGCGGCCACATACCCGAAATCATTTTTAAAACATAATGGCAAACCCTTATCTTTATAATAAAACTAAACTCTTAGCCATAACATCAAATTATATGCGTTTTATCTCTTCTTGAAAACCACGCCTCTAAAATCATCACCCTATACTTTAATGCCTGATCGTAAAACTAAATTTAAACCCAAAGCTTCCTTCTTTATTCTAATATTGATAAAGGGACGAATGGATACTCATGACCAGTAAAAAAACTTTCCAAGAACCCTCTGCCAAACTGGATTACGTACCGATATCTGCTATACTCCATGTCCAACTTTTATTTAACGTATATTTTCCGTTAAGTTTTACATCTCCTATTTAATTTGCAAGATCATAAATCCTTATTATTTTATTCCATTTACCATTTTACGGTAGTCGAGAACTTGGTCGGTGGTATCAGTGATACCGCGCCGAAAATTGGCGAGGATGTATTTTAAGCCTAAAGTTTTATAAAATTAAAATATATCTACTAATAAGTAGGTTTTTGTAGTATGGAATTGTTAACTGCTGATTTCTCCTGAAGTAAATATAAAATATCTGACATCTAAAGTAATCCTATTTTATACGTATATTCAGAAAAAATATTAGGTATTTTTTTTTTGTGAAAGTTACTTGAATTTAACATTGTTTAAATGATATATTCCAAAAATTTCATCTGGTATTAACTATTTTATTTTTATAGACAGAAACTCTTTTACTGGATTCTTAAAAAGCAAGTATCTACTTTTTTTTTTTTTTTTTTTTTTTTTTTTTTTTTTTTTTTTTTTTTTTGTTATGGAATATAAATTGGCCGATGAGTGTAAGTCAATAACCTTCCTAACTAGGTAATAGTTACCTGTTCTAAGGAAGGTTATATATGAAGTGATAAAGTGCATAGCAGAGACCAGCGCAAAACCCTGAGAAACTATAAAAAAATAATAAGGCACAAACAAATATACACACTGATATACACACCCACACACACATACACACATGAGTACAATTTAAATGTGTAATCAAGAATACTTAATATATGAAAAAATAAAATGAATAAATTAAAAAATAACAAATAAATGAATAAACAATTATTAAATATATAGGTAAATAAATATTCGATATAAATAAATAAATATTCAATATAAAAATAGTGTTATACTACATATAGTATAGAAACATATCTTATAGTGATATATATATACATTGGGCATAAACATATTGGTATGACATATCTAAGTAAGCATATTTTTTTTTTTATTTTTTAAACATTCTAGGTAACTAAAATAATATTTTTTACTCAGTAGCTAAAGTCGCTTAAATTACAGTATTAATAAATGTTATCTAAACAACTATTTCAGAAATTAATTTCTCAGCAGCATCTCTACCCAAAGCGATTAACCATTTTAAGATAGATTTAGCGAGGCACGCTTTAGTTTTAGCATCCCTAATTTCATCGCTTATCTGGTTATATATTTTTGGGCCCAGAAAAATGAGATGTCTCTGTCCAAAAGAAGTTTTCATTATTGGTGCCACTAAGTGACCTCTATCGTTCGATCTTGTCTTCATAGCTTTAGTGCACTGTATATTACTAATTTTATTTTGCCAAACATGTATGACTACTTTTTTAATAAAAGATTGTCTAATATCTAGCACCCTGTAATTTGAGAAAAGGATTTCCGAACTAAATCTAAAAGGCTTTTTATTGATCACGCGAAGATACAATCTTGTAATACACAAGATACATTTTTAATACATATTTAATTTGTAATACGCGAGATACATTTTTAAGGGCTTTCGGTCTATTAGGAGATCGCCAATGCGCAGGAAGCTTTTATTCAAACAAATTAAGTGCTGATTTGCGGAATCATGGCAAAGCGTTTCGGTGTGGCGACGATGACAGAAGTGTCGAAACCAATAAGGCGAATATAATAAACGATCCAATTACGCTTCGCGAGGCGAGCGGCTAGCTAGCCGTAGCTGCGGGACGAATATAACAAACAGGCCGCAGGGCCCGAATACCAATATAGCGGGCAGCGTTATCTGACGATGATTTGTGTGGCATTGTTTCACGTGACAGTGGAAATGAACTGACCGTTAGAGTCACACTGGAACAATAACTAGCCGACGTGACTTACCATTGTGCGAGACTGTATTATATTATAGAGAATGAATTATATTATATACAAAAGTGGGTGGACATTGAACAAGATGTTCGTTTGGCCTTGCATCTGCAACGACACAAAACGCAGGCCCGAGATAACACACTACTGGAACGGGTCCAAAAATAATAGTTACCTAATGCTATAGCTGTATTATCACGAAAAATAATAATCACTAAAACAAGAGAGTTGCTTTTCTTCTCCAAAATCACTGAATAGATTCGAATACGGTTTTCACTGTTCTTCGGCAAAGTTTTAGGCAATAAATATCAGGAGTACCATATTCTGACCCTCGATTTTTTTATGAAATGACGCTACATGTCAAAATACATTATATTACTCGAAATTTATTATTCTATTTTATTTATTATTCTGATGCTAACCGGCGATTGGTATTAAATTATTATACCCGCTGGCAGCGTTAACTTAACTTAGTAGTAGCGTTATAAACTTAGTAAGATTGGCTATATCTGTAACAGGATACGTTATATTACAATATAGTAGTAATTATAAGTACAATAAAAAGTAAAAAGTGCAATATTTATAAATATTTTTTTTGTTAAATTGGATGAATGGATAGAATGAGAAAACGATTAGGTTAAATAAATATCTGGTGCGTTTGGAAAAACCTATCGGTAAGAGTGATCACGCACTTACCAGATTCCTATTTCTATAGATTAGCAAGTATAAAGTCCAAGTCCAAGTCCAGTCTACTAAGCGCATGTTGACGCTAATTTCAAGACACCAATAGATGTATTTCAGTGGGGTTTTCACTATTTTATAGAACATAGTTCGAGTCATATTTAGGTGCATTACTGATTCAATTAGTTTTGCAGTTAATTTTTAAAACAGTCCAATTTCCATTTAGAGTTTACTTCAATATGACAATGAATAAGCACAAAGTCAGACTCTTAACAGAGAATGTTTTCTCATTGAAAGCTAGTTTGGCACTCTTCTGTAAAAGATTTCGTTTAGAAAGATATTAAAAAAAAAAAAATCTCATACGGTGCAGGTAGTCATTATATAAGCGTAGAAATTCTATAACCAATAGATATGTTTATTTATAGATATGTTAGAGGCTCTGTTTCGTGAAGAGTTTAGATGATGTGTGGGTGATGTATATGAGAGAATGTGTAGGGAAGCATATGATGTGTGGTCATTTGAAAATAGATAAAATTCAAATAAAATAAATACAATACCAAAAAAAAAAATTATCCTTTCTAGGAAATAATTTTTATTAGACTCATATAAATCATACAAAATAATAGTTTTAGTAATAATAAAGTAGATATACTACAAAAGTAATGCATCGCATTTTTATAAAAGTATATTAGTTGATGCTAATGATAACTGTGAAAACTATATATAAAATTAATAACAAGAAAAAGAGGAAGTGATAATAAAAATAAAAAAAGGCTGATTCAATAAAAAATCATAGACAACCGTATTGGCACCCTTGTATTTATATAATGAAACAAAGCCCATTTGAATTTCAAATGAAGTTCGGCAGGACGACTGGCTATAAATACAGTACTGGGCCGAATGCAGTATTTTTGGTCGATTCGCCGTAGACTAAACTAAAAAGTCCGGATATAGTTTTAATTGCTGCCGATATTAAAATTCAGTAACTAACGTGGTATGAGAGGCGAACGTTTTTTTTTAAAACACTCGACGTCATGTTTTCGCGTTGTTGTTGGTGGTTATAGTTGTTGTTAACTTATAATAAATATTATTTACATAGGATAAATAGTATACAATATAGTTCAACAGAGAGCGTGAATTATATACTAGAATCTAAACTTTAATAATGTATTTAATATAAATTTAAAAAAATAAGTGATAAATATTTATTAATTATTTAAGTAATTTAAATATGTTTTTAATATGATGCTATATTTTCTATATTCTTCCGTACGGTGTACAGATGTGAACCCTCCTGAGATAGTTATTGAAAACTGAAAGCCTTAAATGTGGATCTGCAGATGCAAGCTTCGTATCAGTTGGACAGATAACGTTATCGAACTGATGATGTTATTAGGAAAATAAATGAAGTAAAAGTAATTATTAAAAAAAAAATTTGTTACTTAGTTGTGTTGTTGTTGTAAAATCTGTTGTGTTGTACTTAAAAATACACTTAGAGCAAACAGTCTTGTGTAAATTTATAAAAATAAATGTTGTTATTTAAATATTAAAAACATATGTTGTAGTATTAAAGACGGCCATATTATTTTTACTTTTATATAACCGTACTTTGGCCAGGTCATACCGATACGTACGGCATCTTTAATCTGGTAATTTATGGAAAAATCATTGGAACAGTCCTGGCGCACGAAAGACATTATGGATTAAAAATGTGCTGAAGTGGTTTGGGCAAACGATGGAATCTCTTTTTAGGGCTGTCGTCAACAAGATTATTTCAGCCAACATTATCTGCAACGTTCGCTAATCGGATGTGGTACTATTAAAAAAAAAAGAAATAACATTTTAGTATAGTAGATAACCTAACGTGTTTTCCTTTAATTAAGATTAATTAATCTAAGATTGAGGTAAACCTTAAGTAGTCAATTGCTTGAAAAAGTATTTTGCATAAAAAGGATTATTTAGTAGGTTCAGAAAATATGTGTATTAGGTCAATGAAAATTCATTTTGGATTCATAGATAAACAAAGCAGTAAAAAGAAATTGTTATGTGTATGTATTACTAAGTATAGTATTAGGTTTTATACTGAATGATTGTTTTACTTCAGTAGGCACTTGCAACTTATTACCATATTCTTTTCTCTTTCTCATATTTTTAAATAAGGTTGTTGTGGGACTTGCAGCTTAGCTTAGAGTCATTGCCGAGAAAAACAATTTCTCGACAGATAAGTAAGAAGTATGCGATAATGTAGGTAGCATTAAATAATCCAAAATTGTGCGTCTGTTGGACTTCTGGTGGCTTAGAGACACTGCGTTACATACATTCCAGAGAAACAGAATTTAATAATATAATACTTACCAGCTAAGTTGCCATGACAGTAAGAAAATATACGTTACGAAGGAATTTTGCCATCATTTCTGGTAACAAAATCCATGCCAAAAATATTAGAGTGTCAGGACCGACGGTTAAAATTTGTAAAACCAATTACGGGTTTGTGACATTTTACATAGTAATATTAGGATAGCATAAGGAAGTTATAAAAATATTTCTTTTTATATACATTCATGTCCGTCCTTTGGTCGTCTGTCCGTTGCATCTCTCAACTCGAAAAGTACAAATGCGAAAGAGTTGAATTTTTGAGTGTAGATTGATGCTCTAGAAAAGCAACTATAGCCGTTTAGATCACATCAAAGGCTGGTAGAATAATATAAATATATAACATTAAAATATAGACATATAACACGAAACGAGAATTGTCGCATAAGTGATTGATGTCAGACGATACGTGATGTCCGTGCGTGGTTGCAGTGGAAATGCTCCCATACGATTTCATACAAAGCGATCGGGGCACACGTGTGCGCGTATGTACGCCCGTGTGCAGCAGTGGGCATCCAGCGTTAAAAAAATATATTTACAACATTTTAACTTTATGGAATTTACGTTGTCTCTTATAAGTTTTTTTTATAGGTTACCACCATTTTGTAAACATTCTTCTTGGTTCATATTGATTCTATTTTGTGTATAACCTATCAAGGGTACAAGTTACATTTTATATAATGTAAGTATGCTAATAATTATTTTCAAGTCGTCATTGCTCATTGATAATTAAAAAAAATATATATATTTATATATAAACTTGACGAAACGAGAACGATGAAAACGGTTGAAAGGATGCATAACCGTTGCAATTCAACTGCTAGAAATTGAAAAATAGCACAGCGAAAGATTAAGAAAATCCTGCTAAGAGAAACGAACAATCCTACCATAACAATAAATGCCAATTGAACGTCTGTAATATCCACTTCCATTTGCTACGCGACATGAAGCCGTGGAGAGGGCGAGATGATATGGTCTGATATACCTCTGTACTCGTCGAGTTGGGAAAGAGAGAACGAGAGGCAGATACGAAATTTTGCCAATTCAGCCGGTGGACTTTACTTAGTAAATCGGTGCACCAAACCGCACGTAATAACCGAACAGGGTTTCAGTTGGAATGCAGTGCATATGTGGATACACGCTGAATAGCGCACAAGGATAACGCGGAGAAGAAACTGCTTTGAAGATGGTAATTTAGTGAGTAGTGATACCCTTTTGATAACCTAAAAATCATTCGTTAAAATCACTTGATATGTTTTATTAAGAACACATATTATAAAATAGTTATGCGGTGGTGCGCGTGCGAGCAGATACGCTGTGTGTCAGATAGTCTCCTGGTGTTGATAGTCATTTTATCCTCATTTTTGATACACTGGTCACTTATTTTTAATGTTAGGCAATAAATAAAAATACACTTAGAGTAAACAGTCTTGTGTAAATTTATAAAAATAAATGTTGTTATTTAAATATTAAAAACATATGTTGTAGTATTAAAGACGGCCATATTATTTTTACTTTTATATAACCGTAACTATGTTTTACAGTCTTAAACAGAAATGTACTTTAAATTATGTCCTTTAAGGAGGTTGATCTATACCAACAATCAAACATTATTCAGCTAAAAATATTTAAAAAAATGTTTCTCATTTACGAGAAAACTTATTTAAAATTTAATCCAACGCTAACTAAACTTTGGAAATCCGACAGTGAATCTATCAGCTCGAAATAAAAACAAACATGATAGGGTTAGGTTAAGTTCAGTTGAGTGCTACGCGTCGTGGTAACAGAGGATTCGCGTATGCGCGAGGTTTAAACTAATTTCCTAATTGATTTAAAGATGTCAACATATTGTTTTTTTTTTCGAAATTAAATATTACTTTTCTGAGACGGTTTAGCTGTGATTTGAAATAAACCCTATACATGAACAGAATATTAAATCTGTCGTAAACCACTCGCGTCTAGCCGTCTACAGCAAACTTGTATTGATGAGATGGAACTCTGAGGGACATGCCACTTTTTAGATGTGAGCAGTTCATAGTTGGAATAGTTGACAATGTGAAATTTTATAAAGTAAAGTCATGTCAGTAATAATCCTTCAGTCTTCTAAACACGAGATCTTATGATATCGTAACGTAACGTAATAAACATATTAATGTCAAAGAGAGGTCTAGCTCACATTTATAACGGAGATAAAATACTTTAACTCTTAATTTATATATCGCTTTGTACCGTGAGTGATTAAAATAAATACTAATTATGTTCTAAAAACAAAATATATTTTTCGAAACGAAGACTCTAAAGTAAAAAAATAATATTTTGGTATCGCTTCCTGTTTATTTTCATATGTCAATGTAACATGTAATGTAAGAAATTTACGCCTATCTGCATTGTAAATTAACCGTAGTCTTGCATTGTTGAAAACCAAAAAAAAATAATTTCAAACATCTAGTTTCTTGATTTGCATTTACCATTCAAAAAACTTTCTCATGCTCTCGTACCATTTCTCAAAAGCCCCGAGAAAACTGTTTCGAAAAGAAAAGCGCACAAAAAGAACGGGTAGAAAATTGCTTAATCGCTGTGAATGATTGTGCACTGAAACCTGAAAATCAGTGACCCTAAAATATTAAGAAAAAATCAAAGCTCGACGCTACAATAATAAACTCACTAAACCCAACATATAGCACTTTGCATTACTTACATAAAATGCTTAGCCAGTAGTCATATATATATATATATTTTAGTGTCTCTTTATAAGTATTTATGACACACTATAATTTTACCGGACTTATTCCCTATATCTTTTATTGTTTTCATGTAATTACCATTCTATTACTCAAATTTTACGAATTAATGTCTTGGTTGCTATATAGTATTATCTTCATAACGAAAAGAACAAAAATTATAACAAAATCAGCTAGAAGTTTTGCACCCAAAGTGTTAATATAAATATGAAATAATAAAAAAAAATGTTTTTATTCTATCTAATCTATATATTCTAAATACTGTAAAAAGGTAATATAAAATTAATTAAATAAGGTAATTTAGAATAATTTTCCAAATGTTTGTGTACCTTGTTAAAATCTAATAAATATACCGACCGTATGATTTGTAACTGAAATTGGAGATTGCAGGTAAGGTTGCAGTGTATATATTTAATTACGAAAAATAAATATGTTTATTTTTTAATATTTTGTTCAATAAAGTAAATAGCTGATTAAAATATTACACAAGTATAGACTTTATTTCAATATAACATATTGATCACTGGGAACAGTGACAAACAGTAAATTCATTTAGAGTGAAAATGTATTTTTATGGGCCCGATTTATAAATGAGCCAAAACAAATGTACGAAAATAAAACATGATCCCAAATAATTTAATAACTTCGTTAAACAAGCAGCTTTGCTCAATATAAAGAGAGAGGGAGAAAGAGCAAAATAGAGCATGTCGCTGAAACGAGTGAATTTTCGGTCGAGTGATTTTTTCAGTTTCGTATAATGGCGTCTTAAAGAGTCTCTGAATTGCCGCCGGCTGAAGACTATCTACTCTAGTTGTCCTGATTCAGACCGAAGACTTCTAACATTTTAAAACTAATTACATTATTTGGCTTTAGGTTTTGTTTGGCTACTTTAAAAGTGATGTTCTGCCTTTTACAATTGGAAAACACAATTTAAATAAAAATACATAGAATGACTTGGGATAATTTTAACATAATAATTGTGATACGATGCCAATACTTTCATATTAAAACAGGGGTTATAAAAAAAATATATATACATACATTTTAAAAAGGAGTACCATTTTATGTTTGAGATCGGTTTAAATTTCAAATTGAATAAAATAAACTTATAACTTGTTACGTAAATTTACGATGTATTTAAATTTTAATAAAATACAAAGGTATCAATAAAAAAAACATAAAAAATTAGAACATTTACTTTTTTGGTAATGGACACGGGAATCAGAAGACATTTGGATCGTTTATTTAATTATTTTATGGTTGTACTGCATATAATTTTGATATGTAAGATACTGGTATGATCTCATGTGTAATAACTGAAACAGTGATAAAAACACATATTCCCACCAAGCTCGGCCTCGGCTCGGGTCGGGCCGGGCCGGGCCGGGTCGGCCTCGGCTCGGCTCGGGGGCTCGGGGGAAAATATTTTTTTTTTAAATCTTAAATTGTGAAAAGGTAGCTGTTTGAAATATATAAGTGACCATAAAGTATTAGGAACATATTGGCAATGCGTTCGCTTTTTCATCGCATCTCTAAATGACGAGCGAGATCCGAAGCGAGCGGGCAACTCCATAATGCGGATTGAAAAATGAACAACTGCAAATGGAACGCAGAACTTTCTCTTGTATGTATTTGTTAATTTTTAATTTTTTACATTTTGTTTTTCTATTTTATTTTGTTTTGTAACTGTCTCTTAGATTTAAATGTGTAACTCATAATCAGCCTTATAATTGTTTATATTGTATTTGTTATTAATGTAACGCTGTGAGTTTATCGATGAATATAAATAAATACATAAATTCGTGCGTAGCGCCCACGGCATTTTTATATAAAATAGTGGTGGCCAATAAGTTAAACTTAGTGAAATAACATTTGGCGTTGGAGTTCAGGAATTAATTGCTTGAATTTTCCCATTGACAATCCTCACATTAGACACGCCTAATATTGAGCTAACATACAACTTAGTATTGGGCGCATAATTATATAGATTTGAAGTGTGGACTGTTTTATCGCGGGGGTGTATCTTGCGCCCCTTCTCCCGCTACATACATAAAATAATTAAATAATGAATGTAACTTCCGCATTAAAAGAAGTCACTGAACCATTTTAATGTAATGTAACCTAGGAAATGAACCTTGTATATGGAAAAAAATTTTAAAAGAGGAATTAAATAATTTGTTCCGATATGAACAAGCACGATAATTTCATACTCTATTCGAAGGCAAAGACTGATAACAAAATAAGATGGTAGAGAGAACGAGATAAAAAGAGTAAAAAAATGGAGAGAAGAGCAGCTGAGCGGCGACTGGACCGAATCTAATTTTTATTACCGACCGCCCAAATAGATGCCACATCTTTTGCGCGCTTCGCGTACCTGCATTGCATAAAACAGTCCGCGGCACCGGGATGAATGATGTATGCCCAATAGTATAGCTTGAACATAACTATACAAAACGGTCAAATAAAAAGCACTGCATGGCTCCATGGTTGGATGAAATTGGATTATTGAGGACAATAGCCCCATTTCATATTTTATGTTACAATATAAATTCATTCGAACAATTGCCACCAACTTTAACTCCTATAGTGACTGACGGTTTCGTTAGAAAAAAAAATATTATTCTACCAATGCAATGTCACCATCGAAGTCTTGGGAAATAGCTTGCATGCAGATATTATAGAAGAGACGCACACGCAAGAAGTAATATTGCAAAGACAATGAATACCATGATGAGATATTTATAGTAGGTTGATTTTAAAATGAATCATTATTTTACAATCACTCGTAGAAATCGCCAAATACCTGGGGTTATTTTTAATGAGAGGTACCATAATTGAGTAACTCTGAAAACATTAAATCTGCTTAAGACAATGTCGGTATAATATAAAACTTATTGTTGTCGACTTTTAAATCGGTTACAACCTTCGGACCAAACAAGAAACAATAATTGTATTAAATTTGTTGTTTTCAAATGTAATGATCACGTCATAAAATAAAAATATTAAGAAAACAAATCGCAACGTTATACTAGTAGTAGTAGTAGTTTATACGTGTTCATAATAAGACCAGGGATTTACTGAAACAAAGGCAAGCTTACAAGCGTCGGTTTTCGCACGTACGGCTGTCATCAGCCGCACGTACCGAAAGTTATCAACTGTTATTTTGTTTCCACAACTCGTAAGCACTCAAAATGCACTGCCGAAGTTTATCTACCCACGACAAGTCCATTTAGACACCAATTATGCACTTCAATTTCTACCCTTCAACAATTTTACTAAGCAAAATAGTGGAAATCAACTTTCCTAACAAAAGTAATTAATAGAGTTAACCGAATTAGAAGCGCTTTCTCTTATACTACGGATTTGAAATTTGACACGTGGGTTCAGTTCCGATGGCAATGCATTTTATGGTAAACATGACCTGATTCTACACCCAGGAATGGCTTCAGACGAAGGAACACCTCAACGGTCAACAGGACAACACGAAATTTTGTATACGCATTCTAACACTTAAATAAAAGTTTATTTTTAAAAATGTTTTTTTACTATTCATTTATTACATACATCATGTCCCAAGACTATTCTTGATAAACAATCCAGCCAATAGGCCTACTAATAGGAATAAAAGTTTTCGAGAAAAAAAAAATGTAAACTTTACGTGAAAATAATAAATCGTCAACGTCATGCATTGCTGCTGCGACGTAGGTCGCTCTATGGCCAAGGCCTAGCGCGAACTAGCGTCGCAAAATATGATCGACATCCGCAGGCTCTTCCAGAACATGTAAACTGCTTACTTAAAATATATGAAATAAAGGTCGCGACAACGACATTGAATTTGGTTTGATTTGATATCTCATTTCCCTAAAAATAAGGGAATTTATATCAGCGCTTTAATAACATTAATGAAATTGAGGATGAAATATTTTCATATTTTTTTAAAACAATTTCTTACCCGTAATAGGTAACGTAATATATTATATATACATAGGAGAAGATATACAAATATATATTAATATTATTATAAAATGTCGAAAAGTATATTTAAAAATGATCAAATTATTAATCGCAAGAATATTTTAATATCGACGTTTTGAAGATGATCACACATTTGTCTAGTGGGTTTATAAAATCCACATCGATGGTATTTTGTTTTGTCAGAAATAGCTTCAAATAAGAAGATCTATTCCTGACAACCTATTCTATATGATATAACCGACCTAACTGAAGAAATTATTTTTTTTTCCTTTAGATTCAATAAATTTACTTTAGTTACTAGAGACTTTAGTTAGAATATATATATATATATATATATATATATATTGTATTTATTCGTTAGTGGTCATCTGTTTAAATCGTTTATTTCAAAGGCGAAACTTAATAAGGAAAGTTGTTGCGCCGCTACATTCGCAAATGCCTGACCAGTAAAATGCATATAACGCGGCTTTGGATTTTGTCCGAATTTATCAGAGTCGCATAAATTACGGTTTCGGATTATGGGCATTGGCCGCCCGCGCCCTCGCGCCCTGGGCGGGCGGGCGATAATCGCCGCAAATTTGTGGGAGTGAGGGCGCATGGCGAGCAGCCTCCGCGCGAAACGTGCAGCGCAACCTACATGCCCTAACGACCTGCATCAGCAGATTGCAATGTCTATCAGGAACTTCCTCTTGTGAATTTAAATAATAACTCTGTGTTGTCATTCAAACATTTCGTAGAATAAAACCACTTACCACACCAATGTTCACCAGATAATTTAGTTTTAAATTAATATTCATTGTGTTTTGTGTAAACATTTCAGAGTAAAAACAAGATATGGATAATCGGTTATTATTCTTGCCTTTAGACATGATGTAATTACAAATAAAATATCATGAAGTAAAATAAATAATACACGGGTAATATTAAATATATGAGTAGTCGTAGGCCTTATACGTATTTGAAATTTAGGTACGTCTAAATTTCAAAAAACTAGTTTATATAGAGGACTAGAAATGTTCAATAAATTACCGGGAGAATATAAAAACATAAAAAATATATATATTTTCAAAAAAGCCATCAAAACATATTTAATTAAAAAAAATCTGTATGAATTCAAAGACCTATAATTGAAAGAAAGAAATGTTATATGCCAGTTATTCTTTATACTCATTTTAAAATAGTATATTTAAGCATAATTATAAAAGTTCTATTTACAATTTATATATATTTTTTTTCTGATGTATTTTTAGCTCTGTAATAAGAGTACGAGTAGTATAAATGTCGAACACTCTAGGCATGATGTATCATTATATCAATTTTTGTGAACCAATTGAAAATTGAAAATTGTCATTCCTATGCATTAAGTTGTTCTTGGAAATAAACTTTTACTTTACTTTACTTTATATATATACCTTTTTAATAATGACATTATAATCGTCTAGATCCAAGATTTAAAAAGCTTCTTTGTATTTATTAATGTAAGGATTCAGTATATTTATCGGTGAAAATCAGACCTGTGGTATTCATATATAATATTTGTATAATGACCGAAAACCATTTGGAAAGCCGTTTATAAAAATTCAGAAACTATAATGGCCAAAGAATGTAACCGTGCAGAACATAATAAAATATGTTTTCTGGATTAGAAGTGGAATCTTGTACCATTAGATGGTAGATGTTGCTTTTCCTTTTTTTTAAATATGATATATATATTTTTTTTAAACCTTACCCCTTACCTGGAAAGGTGCAACTGTAATGGTGAAAAAAGCTTCCATCAAGAATAATCTGATTTGGGGTTTATTCGGTAAAATTACAGTTTTGATGAGTAATTGGGTGATTGATGGGTAATAATTGTTAATATATTTCTCATTTGTTTCCTAGTTCAGGGAAACAAATGAAGAATGTATTAACAAATACACATAAGAAATCTCCCTTCAATCTTGAAGAACTCAAGCTGGGGGGGGGGGTTATAAAGGATCCCCTCATCTGATGCCTCGGGCAAGTTCTAAAATGGTCCTGACAATAAATGTCCACACAGTGGACATAAATAAGCCATCATAATCAATAGGCCATTCATATGTTTTAAATCAGTGGAGTTGAGTTATTTCTGTAGAAAGAAAATTTAAAGCATAACGTAATTCAAAATTAGCACAAAAGAGTAACATTTTCTTTCGTGCATATATTAATTTTAAAAATAATATATTTTATCATTATTAACAATATAATAACTTTTGATGTTGCCACCGTTGATACATCGTTAGAGTAGTTGAGTGGGCAATGAAAGTGACAACGTCATAATGACAGTAGTCTTCGGCGTTGTCGACGTCTCGACAGCCATAAAGCCACGTTTAACGGGAACAATCAGCAGGTACAATGAGCGCCAGTAAAGATAATGCGGTCGAGAGATATGAGCGAACGACTGGATGCAGTTTACGAGCGGCACTTCAGCAATACGACTTAATGCGTCCGTTTGATGTGTGATAACATGGTAGAGAGGCTGGCACGTCTGTTAATAAAAAGCCCACGAGAAGTGAGGTTAGGGCGGCCAGGAGAATTTAGAGTTCCGTCATATTGTTATTGGTCTACGGTTAATACTAAATTTTGTGGACGCTACTTCAAACTAAAAACGCTGAAACTTAACTCACAAAAGTACACACTTTTCGAGGAAAATAAGACTTACCAATACAGACTCACTACCTGGTCCGGAAAATTGGACTGGCGCAACTGTATTTTTTAGATAACCTTTATTATTAAAAATATTAGATAATTTTTGGAAGTGATCAGCAAATGGAGCGATAAATAATATTTTTAAAGTAAAGTAGGTGTAAAAAATCGAAAATAAAAGAATAAAGATTTTATTCCTGTTTATTAATTATTTTTTTAAATAACAGAAATATTTACAGCTGAGCATATCACACACACACAGCGACAATAATATATCTCAGGAACGAGAGCCTTGTTCGTGTTTTATTCACACACACTTATAAACAAAGGGACTTGTTTATATATTGTATATCTCAGAAAATATGAACGGCCTTTTAGAATCTCGCTCGCCTTTCCGGTTAGCAATGCCTGCTTTCTCCTAGCCTAAAGGAAACTACCTGACAACAGTTGCTGGGTGCTTTTGAAAACTCATGTTTCAAACTCAAAACTCAAACTGCATGTCGCCGAATACGTCAGGCAGGTAAAACTTATGCATGCAACAGCCAAAAGTCGGTTTTACCGCCACGGTACCTACCCGTTTTGCAGTGGAATTTTTTGGTTACTTTTATTAAATCTACCGCGACAACTATTTGACAGACTATTCCAAAAAGAATATTTGAAATCACACAATTCACAGCACGAAACTCATTCTGTTAATCAATCACCTGTCAGTAGTATGGAAATTTTATTTTATTTTATTTAATGTATTTGTAACACATATTATAGATTTTAATTTTAACTGGCCAGTCATAAATATTACGTTCCAACAGCCGTGCTGTCATATTTTTAAAATTCGAATATGATATTTGAGCGCTCTATCGAGCTGTGAATGTGTCATTAATTAATATTAAAACAATGTTGATATTAATGTTTTACGTACATCAATCAACATTATTTGACCGGCCTCCGATGTAATCTTTTATCGGCCATATTTGTTTTTTACGAGCAAAAATCACTTTTTTTGCATTTGTTCTTTTTGAGTTAAAACAGACGGACGGTCAGAAAGGCGGCCTAAGGACGGGGATAGTAACTTCTAATACATGAATAAAAAGAAGCTAAAATGACCATTAAATTTTTTACTTTTAACTACTATATAATTACGTCCATAATACTTTTTTCGTGTTCATTTCGAAATGCAAACACATCCGCGTAAATCAAATTTCATGTACGAAATACAAACAAATACTGTTTACAGCCACTTCAGCAAGTTCTTCAGCTCCCGGGACTGTCGTGTCCCTGCAGTGACGTAACGACGACCGGAATGGCCGTTCGACTGCGTCCGTCGGAGCCACCGGCGACGTCAACGAGTGCACAAGCGACACGACCTAAGCGATAACGAGGCGATAAAATATCACATCAGCTTGTCGTAAATGACATTCAGCATTCCAAGTACCCCTAATTCACTTCTTTAATTTACACTGTGTTACATAAATATTGTTTTACTAGAACGGTACAATTCTAAAAACAAAAATCATGTTCTGAATGGAAATCGAAAGTTACACACTACACAAAAATACCTGAAAGATAACAATTATTTCT
Source organism: Neomicropteryx cornuta (assembly GCA_020383195.1). Lineage (NCBI taxonomy): Eukaryota > Metazoa > Arthropoda > Insecta > Lepidoptera > Micropterigidae > Neomicropteryx > Neomicropteryx cornuta. The sequence continues at coordinate 13,143,928 of JAHKQU010000012.1, forward strand.
ATGAATATTCCTTTGAATACACTAATTTACCTATCTTGACTGTAAATTTATTGTTTATATGTATGGGGTAATCAATTTATATAACACTAATACTAAACCTTAATTTTGTCGTAGGCTATGGTATCAAAACGTAATGGATCTATCCGATTTTATAATTCAACTAGCTGACCCGGCCACGCGTTGCTGTGGCTAAAGTTTTTGTTATATTACATTATAGTAAACAATCTAAGAGGAACAATAAGAGAACATCAGTCACGGAGTCCACTATGCTTTTTCACACAGATGGTATTTGTAAAAAATATGGTGATCTCCTTATTTGACTTTCTACTACTATAACCCTTTAGTACAATGAAATTATTTACGAACAAAGACGAAAATGTTGATGTTGGTATACAAATTCACTGGATTGAGATTTGAAGGGGAAGTACGTTGAACACAATTAATTAAAATGTTCTTACACTTGATACTAAGCAGAAATCAATAGGTAAAAAATAAAAATTTATCAGATTTATTATTTCCATTTAATTTTATAACAAATATAAGTATATTACAGTATAATACAGTAAATTACATGTGACGCTTAAACTCATGAATGAGGTAGGCAAGGCAGACAGTCTTAAACTTTTAAACATTAATATCTTTTTTTTGAATTATAAATACTTTCAATTTCAATTTAATTTAACACCAATCGGTGCACAATGTTTTTGGTTAACCTGTCTTTAGCTAACACAAATAGATTCGACGGTTTCCCAACACGTGAACACGCAACATATAGTTGCCCATGAGAAAAACATGGATTTTCCAAATCTAAACCACAAATGGACATTGTTTGACCTTGAGATTTATTTATAGACATGGCGAAAGCTAAACGAATTGGAAACTGTAGCCTTTTGAAGGGTATGGTAGAATCTGATGGTATCATCGGAATACGTGGCAGCAGGACCACTTTTCCTTTAAACTTCCCAGCCAAAATGGTTGCTTCAAGAATGTTTCCGGTGATCTTTTTGATGACCAAACGCGTACCGTTACATAATTGAGGTGGATTCAAATTACGGAGGAGAATAATAGGGGAACCAATCTTTAATCGAAGATTATGTGGTGGCATTCCAGGGATATCTAATGAATTTAAAAATTCAATCGGAAAATTTACACTTTCATTTTCATCAACAACAGTATCGATTGATTTTTTTTTTTTTTTTATAGTTATTTTATTACAATCAAAATAAGCAAGGACCCATTAGTCAGAGACTGTCGACAGGTCCTTTTAATAAGTTTCTTAACTAATAATACATAATTAAAAGGTATAAATAAGTACATGAAATTTTAGACAAGGTAGATTTAACATAACAAGAATGGAACATGAATAACAAAAACAATAGAAATAATATAAAACCTAACATGACACATAGCACAGATGTTATTTTCAACTTTTTATTTTAGTAGCACATATTCTATCCTAATAATTATTTTACATGTGTTTCTAAGAGGTATTTTTTAAATTTACTTTTAAATAGTGCTAACGTAGCACTCTCTTTAATATCGCCAGGCAATTTATTGTATAAAGTGGGGACCGCCACGCATGATTGCCGCTTGCCATATAAGTTCTTAAATTTAGGGACAGAAAGCATTTTTTTGCTTACTTGTCTTGTTTTATGCTCGTGTTTTACCGGGATTTTAAGAGCACTATCAGCATGGTAATAAAGGGCAATTTTGTATTTCCACAATGAGAAAACAGACAACAGGTTAGAGTGTCTAAAGATATTTTTATAGTTTTCCCGGATGCGATTTTTTGTTTCCCAGTTTAACGACAATTTTATGATACGTATTTGTAGGTCTTCAATGTCCTGGATGTATGTATGAAATGAGTTCCCCCAAATGTGCAGTCCATACATAATTATGGGCTCTGCTAAGGCCCGATAAAGGTCCTTTAAAATTGATGAGGGGAGACTGTTTTTTACCAAAGTTAATTTGGCCAGTAGACATCTTAGTTTTTTACATACTTCCAGGATTTGATGTTTCCAATTAAAACGACAATCAACGATCAAACCGAGATATTTATGCTGGTCAACTTGTTCGATCGAGGGACAATCACATTGGCGTTTAATATCGTGTAGACACTTATGAGTATGGCCTTTGATACTAACTTCGTTTAATAATGATTTATTTTGGGAAGACCTTATGTGCATCAGTTTGGTTTTTGAAACGTTTAAGTTCAGTCCGTGGTCATGTGACCATTTGAGCAAGCTGTCAACATCCTCTTGTAATAATGTAGACGCTACATTAATGTCCTCATGCGTCACGATTAACGCAGTGTCATCGGCAAACTCGAGTATTTTTGAATTTTTCACAATAAGTGGCAAAGAATTAACATATATGATGTATTCTTGAGGACCGATTACACTACCTTGAGAAACGCCCGTTTTTTGAGATTTACATTCGCTCAGAGTTTTGTTTATTTTCACCCGAGATGTACGGTTTTCTAGATAATTTTTAAGAAGGTCTTGTAAGGGTCCTCTGATACCAACTGAGTCCAGCGAGCTTATTATGTTTTTAAAATTGAGTGTATCAAATGCTTTCGCATAATCAATAAAAACTACTAGACAATGTTGTTTATTATTAAGTGCATTTAATATATAGTCTGAAAATTTTAATAATAGATCGGTAGTTGATTTCCCTCTTTGGAACCCGAATTGCTCGTGTCGTATTATGCTGTAGGTTTCTAGGTAATATTGTATTTTACCGCAAATAAATTTTTCGATTATTTTATTAATTGCTGACAGTATAGAAATAGGTCGATAGTTTCCGTACTCTGTGTGCGAGCCGCTTTTGTAAATCGGCCGCACGATCGACTGTTTGAGTACCTCCGGATATTTACCCGTTTTTAAACACAAGTTTATTAATGACACTAATACCGGACTAATTTTATCAAATAATATTTTTATGTCGCGAACTCTAATTCCATCCATGCCTGGGCCTTTGTTTGTGTTTAGGTTTAAAACTATATTTTTGACATCGTCAATTGTCGCTAGAGGCATACGCATTGAGAAATCAGAATTCGATATATATTGGCTTTTGTTCAGTAATAGAGTGTTGCATACAATTCGCGTTGCAGTGACATTTTCCTGAAATTTTATTGCGAAATTATTTGCCACGTCAAGCTCACCGATCATCATATGATTGACAATCTTAGAGTCACCGCTCGATTGACGTTTTCCCAATATTTGATTTAATATTTTCCACGTAGTTTTCATATCCCCTTTCGAGTCAAGAAGCAATTTTGAATAATAGTTATTTTTTGCTTTGCGAATATCGATGTTTGTTTTATTGCGTACATTATTATAGTGCTTTTTGTAATCAATATTATTCGGAGCATTTTTACAGCGTCGGAAGAGTCGGTCTCGCTCTTTCATGCTTCGAACCAAGTCGACTGTTATCCACTGTTTGTCCGTCCGACTGTAGTTAGTACGCGTCAGCTGGACGGTTGCTTCGCGATAACCATCGTCGAATATTTTGCATATTTCGTTACATAACGAGTTGGGATCGTTGTGATTTATAGCTAAATCGTTCCAATTGATTTTTTCGAAATATTCGTAGAGTAATTTTTCATTAATTTTATTGTAACTTATTTTTTGGGGCGACGCACTATTGCGGTCCAGAGGTATGCTAACGGCCACTATGTAGTGGTCAGATATTTTAGTTTGGATTATTCCCGGTTTAATATCTAGATACCTACTTTTTATGAATATGTGATCGATGCAGCTTTTTTTTAGATCATTAAGAACGATTTCTTCTCGTGTATAGTCATTTATATATGATTCAAAACCGTATTTATACAGTAATACTAAGTATTTTTTTGTATTCGGCTTCACTGATTTTAGGCAGATATTTGTATCTCCGACAAATATAATTGTCTCGTTTTTTGGTATTGTTTCAATGTGTATTTTTAGGTCTTTTAAAAATTGTATTATATTTGAATTCGGTGGTCTATATGTGGCTATTATATTGAAGGTTTTGTTATTTATCTGTATCTTGGCAATTATGTTTTCATGCGAGTTATAATATTTTAAATACGTCATACACCTAATTTCATCACGAACAAATACGATTAATCCACCTCCTCTTCGATTTTGTCGCAAATTGGCAAATTTCGTAAAACCTGGGATGTTAAAAAGAGGCAATTGATTATCATTTATATTTACTTCAGAGAGAATTATTATAGATATTTTACTTAAGCTATTTGTTAAACATATAATTAGTTTATCAAAATTTAGTATTATCGAGCGAATATTTAAATGAATTAAATTTAGGTTATGTCGGGAATCAGGTTTTATGTCACTTAGCCATTCCTCAGCACAAGAATACTTATTATTCGTTACATTACTAATAAAGCTGTAAGGCATATAATTCTCTAGCACTTATAAGAGTAAGAAAACAGTTTTTATAGTTATTGAGTGAGGAAAATTAATTATTCCCTGCGGGTAATGTATCATACAAATCTTTCTCAGAGTAGATTTTTACAGTGTTATTATCCGTTGCGGATTTTTTTAAGAGAATTTTATTATTTTTGTACCAGATATATTTAAAAGAGGTTGTAGCCGCTGTTTTAGTTTTCCAGAGGAGGTTTTTAAAGTAATTAGTAAGGTGCTCGTTTATGTAGATGCGATTTTTATTACCAGTCTTGAAAATTTCGTTGGTAAGGTTTTTCTTCCTATTGCCATAGAAGTTATCCTTTGCTATAGAAGAATTAAACTTCAGCACAAACGTATCACTTTTGTTCTTGTTTCGTGATTGCTTCCGATAGACACGTTCTAAGGACCCCGTCAGGTCTACTTCCAGCTTGGCTGCTATGGTTTCAACCACCTCCAGGTCGCTCCTCTCCCCGCGTCCGACGTCCACGCCAAAGATCTCCACTTCGTTAGAGATACGTTGCTGTTGCAGTTGTTCCACGCGCAGGTTCAGCTGGCTGAAGGCTTCTTCCCTGTTTTGCTCCCGCGCCGCCGCATCCGCAGTAGACTGCTTGAACTCCTGCAGTTCGCGTTTACACTCTATAAGATTATTAGCAAGTTCACGGACCTCCCGCTGCAGTTCAAACACGATATCAAACTTTCGATTGAAGAGAATCATGAGGTCCTTCACCGATAGTTTCTCCAGATCTCTCTCCTCCAAGTGGTCCAGGGCGGGGATGTTAGCACCCGAGTCTTGACGACTAGAAGTTCCCTCGATGCAGTTTTTACAGATCCAGGTAGCTCTTTGTTTTTTTAGAGTTGTTTCTCTATCGGGACCACACTTAAAGTGGTATGTCACTCCACATCCACTATGGCACTTAAGGTAATCGTCTTCTTTGGAAGGTAACTTAGTATGACACTTAAAGCAGTTTCCGATCATTTTCTAACACTATTAGTATTTTATCAAATTTATTGTATTTTAGTTAGGAAAGTACCGTCACGAATTGATGCAGTCGATTTCTCGTATGCGCCTACCCGCGGCGGTAGTTCGAGTTCGATTAGGATTTAAAAGACATCAGATCGCCTGGTAACAACTGTTGTATCTGGAAGTTAATTTCGTCAACATCAACGTTTTTGGCTGCCAAAATCGCCCGTTGACTAAGCCATTCATGATTCAAATAATTATTCTGTATATCCGGGAAAATACTCTGAATCAATTCAGTTTTATCCTGAACAACAGTGCAAAAATTGTCTGGTAGTTTAATGCATTGCGTATTTGGTTGCAGTTTTATTTTACCGTTCCCAATATCTAGTAGTTGTTCGGAAAATATTAGTGCTGATGGATCATTTTGCAATTGTACTCGCATATTTATGGTCAATCGAAGTGTTTCAACACTTCGCCATAAGAATGATTGTTTCAAACATGCATTAATCTCATCCGCGAAAGTAGAGCGAGGTATAACCGGTAAGGTCTGCCGGAAGTCACCAGACAAAAGTAAGATAGCACCACCGAAAAGTTTATTATTGCTGTTTAAATCTTGCATAGTTCTGTTTAATGCTTCAAGTGAATATTTGTGTGCCATTGTGCACTCATCCCAAATTATTATAGAACTCTTCCGCAACACTGCAGCTATTCCACTATTCTTTTTGATGTTACACATTGCATCTGGTTTATTATGAACGTCCAATGGCAGCTTGAATGTTGAATGTGCTGTTCGCCCACCATCCAGTAAAGTAGCCGCAATGCCTGACGATGCTAATGCTAATGCGATTTTTTGTTGCGACCGTATTTTGGCAAGAATCAACGATATTAAAAATGTCTTACCGGTTCCACCGGGTGCATCCAAGAAAAAAAAACCGCCTTGTTCAGCAGCAACAGCCAGCATAATCCGATCATAAATAATTTTTTGTTCTGCTGTCAGTAATGGTTCACTGTTCATGATAATTGTTGCTAAACTTCCATGGTCATATTGATTTTCTCGTTGTAAATCGGTATTGACTAAGTCGGTGGCTGGACGATTAGGTGATGGCATACCATAATGATTAAGTGGTAAATTTGAAATAAGAACACATAAATCCTCGATCAAGACCAATGCTTCATTGTACATCTCTGGTGTATAATCTATGTTTTGGCATTGATTTGTTTGTCTAATTCGGTGCAAGATGTCTTCTGTCATACAATTTTTATATTTTTCCCACAAAGTTTGTGCTTGCGAGGGATAACATGTCGCCAAAATAATTGCAAACAACTGACGAATGTTATTCGGTGTTGATGTCAACGCAGCATCAGCAAGCGTTAAGTCCCAATGGTTATCGTCTTCTAGCAATTGCAGTTCACGACATGCATCCTGGTATGTATTGAATACTCGACCATTAGCTGTTCGTAAAAATTCAAAAGACGTTGGTCCGGGAACATTCACCAATAACAAACGTAAATAGAAGCACTCACGTTGCTTTGGATGTACCGTGTAAAGTCTCCCCAATGTCTTAGCTTTGAATATGCCTGTAATGGAAGGATGTGGTTTTCCTTGTTTCCGTGGCTCCCATTTTTTACTGGATTTGTTCCATGTGAAATAACGTGGAACATCACCATACACCAATGTCTTCGCGAATTGGCCAAAAACATCAGGTTTTTGACACAATGTAAAAAATTCAGTTAGAGTCGTTTTCGGAGCTTCGAACGCTCTTTGGAGAACATTTTCTTCAGTGAAGTATACACGTTGACCGTTTTCAAGATGTATTGCCAGATGTTGGACAGCAGGATCTCTTTCGTGGATGGGAAAGCTGAGAATATGCCAAATAGCTTCATTGCTGCTAATGTATCTGCCCATTTGGTATCGTGCTATTTCGTCATTTTTATTTATGTTTTTTACTTCAAATATGGCCAAATCACTGCCTTTGTTTACATATTTACAAATATACTTAATTGATTTAACAGAACTGCAAAGCTCAACATTGATATGAGCTTTGTAAGTTTTTGAAAGTAGTGGTGAGTATGGTACCACCCACTGATTATCAAACTCAACTTGATTTGGAAAGTTCGGCAGTCGCATTGTAAATGTGTGGCCACCATTCTCAGTACTTCTGCGGCGATACATTGGATAACCATCAATATCCGTGATCGTGTCATTCGTATGCGGCTTTGGGAAGTTTTTTTTACATTTTCCATTTTCCATGCACGGTGACGTCATGTTGAAAACACCGCATGGCCCATGGATCATGTGTTTGGTGACAATATCAAATAATTCTTGATCAATTAATGGGTCTGGAATTTCGGCTGAAATTATTTGATCGATTTCTTCAGGACGGATTCTATCTTTAAGCCAAACCAAAATGTGGGCATGAGGCAAACCTCGCTTTTGCCACTCTATCGTATTCAGCCAACAACGTGTGATACCAAAAATTGTATATTTAACAATAAAATCAATTAAGGATTTCAATTTTTGTTTAAACACACGTGCAGTTAAATCATGACGATGAATGGCTTGTTGTCCTGGCAATAGTAAAGTTTGTATCTCTTCCCAATTCGGATTACATGTGAATGTAATAAATAAATGGCCGGTCGGCCGTAATGACGTACGTAAGTCATCGCATCTTGTATGTATTCCTGCATGTTCCGTGGACTGCCGATGTAGCTTGAAGGTAAAATGAAAGCATTACCGATGTCATTGGGATTTAAATTTCCATCGATGTTTCCAGCAACAGCATCTCGTAAGTGAATATATTATTCCGATCGTAGTTTTGACGTTTGCGTTTTGACGTTTGCCGCTCGCGTTGTTGAGGTTAGATTTTTTCGGTGGCATTTGACTGAAAATAATAATTTTCTTGTTCTTATGATATTCTCTTGAAGACGTTCGTTACACTGTTCTTGAGATTCTTGTGCATGACCTGCTGTCCTGATTCTTTGAGCTGGATTTCTTGATTCAATTTGTTCTGCCAACTGATGGGCTCTTTTAATACGTTTGCGTCGAATAACTGTCACTGTCAAATAATAACAGACATTAGCGCCATCAACCCAGTCGAAAGGTATCGACATCTGTCAGTTTTATGACTGCCAAATAATAACAGACAAATAATTAGCGATAAATTAAAATTGCGACTATAATTTGAGATTTAAACTATCCTATCTCTCAAGTGCACATCGAACTGCACATGGTGTTCAAATTTTATTATAATCGGTTAAGTGGTTCAGCCGTCCATTGAGGACAAACATTGTGACACGAGATTTATATATATTAAGATGTATTTCCAAGGAAACAGTCATTTTATACAATATTCACTGTAAATGCATAATTTTGTATTGGAATAAAATGCCACGGATCAAATATTAATATATATTGATGAATAAAATGCATAAATTATGCTCTAGACATAGAGACTGATTTTTTTAGCTTATCGTTCGTCATTTTAGAAAGGTTGTTATTAATTCTTTTACAAGCGGCATGCTTTAATGAGATTTATGAATAGCAAATATTGGTAGATAATACGTTAATTACTTTATTAGTGTTATTTAAACTCACTTTTATTTATATACATATATGAGATTGATATAAAATATTGTGTATTTATAAGTTCTTATATAATAAGTAATTTCTAGTATAATATTAGCAACAAATTACTTTGTTGTGGTATGTAAATTATTCAAAGTTTCAAAGATCAGTTTCTTTTCAATCTAGCTAAAATTGCCAAGAAGAAATTATATGTTTTTACATATGAAAGGAAAGATTTACATAATATCAGAATTTTTTTTTTTTGTATGCACATAAAAATCAAGCACTATAAAAGTAACAATATCCGTTTTGGGTTTTCAGATCGATATAATATTTGAGTTTTAGTTGAATAGTAACAATGTTACTTTAAAGTATTGAATACCAAACAACTTGTTTAGTCGAGTTATTAATCAACTTGAGAAAAGTTGGATAACAAAAAAGTCTAATAATAAAAACTGATTTTATAATATGATCAACAAACACAGTTTAAAAAAACCCCTTTATTCTTTCCCCGTTATAAAATTAAAGGTCATATTATCTATAATTGCTTTTATGTTTTGTACTAAAATGTTAAGGTTCGACAATATATTTTGGTTTTTAAAAGAACTGATCTAGATCATATACAATTATTTTGGAGCTTACTCAACTAAGTGAAGCGTACAATGGAGATGGTGGTAATGAAGTGTTAAAAGTGGTTTGACTTAATTGTACAGATTAGGTACCATTATTATGGTAATAACCATAAAAATGACAAATACATCTTTTTTGGATTGGGGCCATTCTGCAAGTACGAGACGTTTAGACGCCAAAGGCGCTAATAACTCCACTTGCATATAGTACGTACAGTTTGGACTTCAGTCATAAAACAGTTATATCGTTGAATTGAACAATAATTCTGCTTCTTAAATTTTTAAATAAATTTTAAATGGAATAATGTTATATCCAAGTATCCAATCCATCCATTATGTTGCTGTGTGGGATTGGGGTGTATGTGTCTCTAACATTAGATAGATTTTGATAGCGAAGTTAAGCAATGATGAGAATGACAATCCGAGAACTTAACAGAAGTTTAATTACAACTCTAGGTATATCGATTCATGAAGTTTCAGTATCAGAGCAATTGCTGATAAAACTCATTCAGACAGATAATGACAGAACTAGATACGTTTTATTACTTGACTCAGCATAGATTGAATTTATATAATACTAGCTGATCAATCTCGGGTTTTGCACCGAGCTGGCAGTTAGACCCTGCAGGCGGCTTTGTCGGCGCCTACGGCGATTAATATTATTTAAAATCGTGTAAGTTTAATTATAATAAATATAAATTCACATGTTGTAATATTTTTATTAATTATGTTATTGATTTCACTAAAATATCTAAATCGTAAAATTCGTTATTTGAATAATTTGCTCACAATCACTTATTTAGTGTTCAGATAATCACTTATTTACCTAGTTTTGATTATGATGCTTAATATAATAGCTATTATTAGTGGTATCGTAACTTAGTAATCAAGAACATAACATGCAATCTGATAACATTCAAGCATAGAATCCCTGAATGAATGAATGTAGCGGTACTCGTAACAACGTCGTACAAAGGCTTGAGTTTATCGCGTCCGATTTAATTGTATATTAGCAGGAGCATGATTGACCGTCGACCTGAACCCGGCCCAGCCTATAGTATGTTTTATACTTAGCGCACGAGTTTTAAAAACAACAAGATTAATGAGTGCAATTTGTCAAGGGCCGCGAACCAAAACCACAGCACCCTACTCCGGATCGGAGCGTGTCCGCGGCCGGCGGGGCCACGGGGGCTCCGGGGCTCCGGGTGCTCCGGGGGCTTTGCCCCGGTGCGTGATCATACCGCATTATTGGAGATTAGTGAAATTCCTTCAGTGGAGTGTACACATTGCGGGAGTGAGTTAGCGAAAAAGTTTCAAAGGGCGTTTCGGAGGATTCCACCTCCGAAACACACAGAAACATTTTCTAGAAAATGAAATACACATACAATACTAATATTTAATTTAGAGATAATTGTAAATGTACAGTATTTCATGAGCATACAACATATAAAAATATGTTAGTTATTAAAGATTAAAGTAAGATTTTGTTTTATTTGAGTTTTATGCAAATTGTTGCTTGAAACATAACAAAACTACGATAGGCATAATAAGCCATTGGCGTTATAGGCCGCTAAAATAACTAAATATTTATTTTTATTATTAGACATAGGCACTATTGCGGGCAGTTTTAAAGATTAAAATGTTTACATCTTCCCAAATAAAGGTATAACCACCACTTATTCAATGTTCAAATAACCATGTTGTTTTTCTAAAATTTATTTTATAATTTCTACCTTAGTCTAACATTACAAGGTAAATATTACGTTGCTGCAGTTATTAATAAATAAATTTTCTACAAACTGAAGGACTTTTACGGACTGAGTGAATATAAATGATCTCTAAATTAGGCGAAAATTTAATACTGAAAGTCAGAAAAGTGCACCCGGGCAAGACAAAGCACCGACTAGGGGTGACTTCAGGCGAGATGCACACGTCTCCAATTACATTTACCGGAACTCTGTAGCATGTAACATGCTGTTACACATGTATGTGCACTTATAAACATAAATAGAGAATAGGCTACGAAAATATATTATGTGCGTTTTAGATGACTATAGAGGCGACAGTGGGTTATTTTTTAGGTCAGAGTAGATTTAAATGGAAAAACAATTGTATCATGATATTCTTTCAAATCATCGTAAATTTTAGCACCATTTTAGTTTTTTTTTTGTAATTTTGACGAACGGCTCTCGTATATATGGGTCAGTATTAATGTTAACTGGCCAGTCATAACTAATACGTCCTAAAGTTTCCATCAGGGCGTGCTGTCATATTTTTGAAATTCGAATATGTTTTTATCTCTTTCTATCGAACTGTCAATGTTATATTAATTAGTACTAAACATTTGTTGACTTTTATGTTATCTGTATTATATATCTATATAGACAAACGGTTAAAGACCAAGGATAGTTGTTATACATAAAGCTAAAATGTACTTAAATTCCAATTTTTTAAATGATCATTTCACAGAATTGTATTAATAGGTAATAAAAACATCACATTAACATATGTTTCTAACTTATTAACATATTAACATAGTTATTACTAGGGTAATAAGAAATATACTTCGGCAGAGACATGACAAATCACTCTGCATAGTGAGTTTGGAAGAGAGAAACATTAATTAGAAAATTAATAATTAAAAATGAAGTTGAAAAATACCGAATATCCCGATTACCGAATTCAAAATTTAATCGGAATCGTTGTAATGTTTGAGAAGTAGTTACGCGCGAAAAGGAGCGGGGCAAGATACTGGACCGCACCGTGCGCGATCTCCGAAAAAACTGTATTTATAATATTCAACTGTACTGTATATTTAATATATTTTTTGTATGTTACTATGTAATACTGTTGGTTTATCAATAAAGATAACTATAATAAAATAAGTAATTATTTTAGTAGTTACGATTTTTTATTCGAAATTATTTTTTTTTTTCGTTTAGATATCGATGTAGATCAACCCCCTCTGAAAGAAGCAAAGTGAATAAAAATGCACCATGTATGGTGACGAAATCGCTACTGCATACGCCATAACACACCCACTGTAGATAGTATTTCCAATCTAAGTCAAATTGTTTCTGAAGATGAGGAGAAAACTCCATGACGATGCTACCGCAACGGTGCCTGTAATTTAGGAAATCATTCGCATTCAAAATTTTCAAACAGTGTTATTGTAAAAGCATCTTACTAAAATCATTTGTCGTCTGGGCGATACGAAAATGACGTCGGAGTGAGCGATGTAAAGGCAAACGTTCAGATTACCTCTACAAGATAATTAGCTACTGTTCGAAATATAAATGCCCGGAACCGCAGCGACAAAGTCAAAAGTCAAGACATAGCTCCGGGAGCAGTATAATCGAGGTGACAGCCATAAAGCCAACCCTTGACTTAAGCCGCAGATTTATCGACGTCGATTTACTTATCTCGCTTCACGCACAAGCCGTCTCTGTCTCTCGCTCACACACAAGCAAAGGAATTAATTACTGTAAGTACAGTTCAGGTCTGACTTAAGTTATTATAATTACAAGTCATCTATATATAAAATGAAGAGGCACCTGCGGTGAACATAAAATATCCTAGTTAAGTTCGCATCGTTACTTCGTTAAGAGAATTCTTAGTATAAAATATTTATTTTAAAATTTAATTGACATTTATTAATAACTAAGATAAAACAATTATAAAATATACATTATATGAGTATATTATTTATTATTAATTAATATTTATTTTATTTAGTTGTTTTCAAAAGGTTGCCTAATGAATTGAGTTTTTGCCAGATGAGCGCTTCAGATTCTGGCAGGATATTATCAGATACTCTCTGCTCTGATACATCGACTGCTCTGATCTTCTGGGGCTCATAGATTTGAGGGTTCCATCTAGACCTACTCGCCAGTGTGAGACATTCCATCTGTCACGGTTGAGTACGAATTATGCACAGAATTCATATATACATTGAGCATGTACGCTTTACAACAGCATGTTAAGTGACATGGATATATTTAACACTACTTTCCCAGCATCCAAGAAAGTGTCTACTCTAGCCCTTGAATAGTATATTTATATTCATATGTATATGTAGAATTTATTATATTTTATATTATATTATGTTTTATATTATATTCTGGTGATTGTCCCTAACCCCCAACCCCCAACCCCTCCTATTTCCTGGTCCCGGCCTCGCTCCCGAATGGGTTTTCTATTTTTTTAAGTTTGGAGGAAACTATTATTGGCTTTGTGTTTTAATTGTTTTTTTGTTTATTGTAATTACTATGTAAGCTGTTGTTTCCTGAAATAAATAAAAAATAAACGTCGTTTACGGTGGCATTAAACTGAACTGAACTGAATTGAATTAAGTAGTTATTTCCATTTTTTTTTAATTGGTAATTTATAATCCTGTCTCATAAGTATTAATTGTATTATATGCAATTTATGTTTAAGCTGGTGACATCTGCTGGGCTAATACATAAACAAAACCTAAAAGTAAACAGACACTAAATAAAACAGTCTATCACGTCATGCTGATGATTTTAATTCTGGACGATTCTGGACGTTCACGCTGCTAGAAACAAGTGTTTCTTTTAATACATTCATATCGTCAAAAAAAATACTTTCAATTGCAAAGTACGTCCGTGCGACCTAGATGTTTATACCCTAGTAAACCTCAAACATTGAACTACGGTGTTTCACAATCATAAAATAGTTCAAATGTCGGACTCAATCTCGACAACATAGCTCCTATTTACAAAGATCTATCCCAATATAGATGATCACTCTACCGGCTATTATTTAATTTAATTTATAGATGTTTTCTAATCTCAATCTGCCCAAATACTAACTGATAAAATAACTAGAAGGAAAAGGGTTACTATTAGTGGTGGGCGTTGCCGCTTTTCTTCAAAAGCACTTTAAACGCTTCTGCTTTTCATGAACAAGCGCTTTTGAGAAATGCTTGAAGTGTCATGTGGTTTATGTTAGAAGCGTTTTATTAGCATGGAATTAAAAACGATACTGAGATTTTTTTGGCATTATTTATTATTTTTAAAAACAAATATTGGGTATTAAAATATTAAGTATTCAAAAAAAAAGCACAATTTTAAAACAATATCTATTACAATAGTTCTCCGTTTCTATTCAGAAATGTAATTGTTTAACCTAACCTGACGTCAAGACAATGTTCCGTAAATAACACAAAAACAAACCACTAAGTAACCTAACCTAATCTCAATGTTCCTCAAATAATATTCGTACAAAAACAAACACTATTACAGAAAAACTATTTACTTTCTATCTATATATTAATACGTGAAGGGAAAATTCGGATTCCTTTTTAAGTATATTGAACAAACGGAGGAGTGTAAGATTTGGCATAGTTAAAGTTTATATGAAGAAGGAGTGCAAAAAGTTAAAATTAACTTTATGTGTTATAAATACATTAAATATAATAAAATAAAACGTTCATACTAACTGACAGATTGTCTGAATGAGTTTCGACCTGTGAATTTTGTGCGATTTCAAATATTCCCTTTTCAATAATCTGTCAATATCAATAAAGTAACAACGTCAAGGCAAAAAAGCAAAATTGTTAGGTTAAAAAAAAGTGAGTACATTTTATTATATAAATCAAACCCAGTCTAATCTTAGTTTCAGTAATTTAATTTTTTTAGTGTCATTTTTTTTACACCCAGATATTCTTCTATTATGCCTTCACATAGAACTGACGTGAGACACAAAGAACAAGGAGGAATACATATTCGCGTGAAAGTCGAAATTATAATAGGACAATTGCAAATTTAAATAGTGTAAATAGTATTATAAAATGATGAAATTATTTTGAGGGATACGTTTAAATGTACACTGAATGTGATTCCAAGAAATTTTAATACTTTTGGTGTGGATTAACGGATTAACAATGTAGGTTTTGCAATGCAAAATATTTCGAATCTGAAGTCACTTTAGTTGAAAGGCTGCATTCACTTCATGTTGTCATAAGGGTAAAGCATATTGGCCTTATAATGAATACTTCAAATTAGTGTATGATCGACTTACATTACATGAACCTTCAATAAAAAGAAAGTCAAAAAATATTTTGAAAAGATTCGTAAATACAATTCAGCGTTCTATTGTATATTTTTTTCGCCTGTTATTAAGATTTGTTTTTTAAATTTCATAAGTATTGCAGGGATTTAAGGCAAATAACATACGCCAATTACGTATTTGTACACAATTAAAACAAAACAAAACAAAATTAAAAAAATGATATATGTAATTATTATAGAGGATAAACCTTACTCACTGTATGATAGAGATATAAGACCCTCAATAATACTCAAACTTAAAAGTTTAATGAATTATGGTCGAATTTCGACCACTGGACGACCTCTACTCTTTATAACTACATCTACACTTTTAAATTGAACGAAAATTAAGGGTTGGCACCACGAAAAGACTGGCACCACGTGACAACGCAAGTTAACGAAAACGAGAGAAGCGGCAACAGCGCTTACGAGTTCAACGCAAAACTCGAAAAGCGCTGCCGGATCACGCTACGTATTTTTGCGAAAAAATGAAAGCGCTTTTGCTTGTGTCAAAAGCGCTTCGTTTTCGTTGCGCAAAAAAAGCACTTTCCGAGAAGCGCTATACGCTTTCTAACTCAGCTCTAGTTACTATCACGGTTGACACGTTTATGCAAAATGCAAAACTATTTAAAGACGAGGTAAAAAAGACACAGAAGGTGATTTTTTAGTCATAGATTTTTCTTTTCCTTAGAAGACGCAGTAGTTCTATGAATCCAACTTCAGCTACACTCAGGAATGGTTATTTTATTAATAAATAAATAATAAAACGGTTAGGGTATGCCGTATCTGAAAAATAAAAAAGGACAAAGAAAATTCTTAGAAAATAACAGAAGAAGTGCGTAATTTAATAGAAGCGGAAAATCAGTGGCGACTTAATTCCACGCTGTAAAAGCTGCAAAACATCGCCGCGAAGATGACGTTTAACGAGGCGAAATGGGTAGACTGGGAGTCTTTATAGCACAAAATCGCTCCTTGAATATCGTCAAATTCGCTAGAATGTAAAGAAGGAATCATACCCGCAGGACTCGTACCTTGAAACGTTATAATCAAAAACATGTACGCTTATGGAGCGTTCCATTAACGGGAGCCGGGACGCCCTGTTCGCGTGTCGCGGCCGGAAAAGATATTCAAGACGGGAACGATTTATGATCCGAGTCCACGTACGAACGCCACGGGCGCATTATATTAACCAAAAAGGGTTTGCAAATACAAAAACATTCGCACGTGAAAAGGAGCACGACAAACGCACGTTTCAATGGAATCGACCAAAACACGTTTCTGAATGTGGCCAAATAAATATAGAACCACCCTATGTAAACACGTTCATCCTTCTAGGCTATAGACAAACCCGGCAAGATGGTAAATCACTACTTGAAATGCCCAGAAAATCAAATGCTTCTATACAATGTTTAGTAGTAAAACACTATTTAACCAGAACCTGACGTCTTACAGCTAGGCATCATTAAAGGCATCTTCCTCCCAATCTACTCGCGTTTGTGGTACATGACATTAGACGACATTCTTCCAATTCATCATAGTAATGAAACAACAAAGACATAATTTTTCAATTTTAACTAGTATTGAAACAAACCCCTCATATTTACTGAATTTGTTATTTATATAATACTACATCACTTCTACTAAATTGATCTTTTTCAATAACTCTGCATATGTTTTGTAACGCTGTCTTAAAGTACTATACCAATGCAAAAAAATCAAAGATAAAATTCCTAGTTTAGTTCTGTGTATATAAATAATCAAAACTATGTATAGGAATGGAAAGGAATCTATACTTCAATTTATATTGTCTTTACATCATTACCCGCGTTGTGTATAATTTCCGTTAGGTAACCACAATAAATAAATAAATAGACATAAATATAATATTTGAATTAATAATTATTATGTGGCACCACATTTTTCGATTTGCGCACATAGACGAGTTTGTATTAATTGTAACTGGCCAGTAATAAATACGTCCAACAGCCGTTCTGTCATATTTTTAAAATTCAAATATGATATTTGAGCGTAAAAAACATTAACGCTAGTTCTAGTTTATAAATGTTTTTATTACTGTTTGTTTAAATTTACGCAAAAAATACATTCACCGAGTTCACGGAGTAAGATTTTATTTAATCAGTAACTAATTTTAAAATCTTTTTATCTACTAATAAAGTAAACCCTAGTTATTGTTTCAACAAAAAAGGCCGACGAAACCAAAAGAGTCAGAAATTTACACCGCACTTACAGTGATGAATGAACACAGCGAGAGAAAATCAAGATACAAAGTTTTGTTTTACGGCTCAACTTCACGTCATTCATTATCTTAGAGGGTGGTATAAAATATAACTTTCGATCTTTCGAGACACTTCATTTAATGGGATGCCTCAACGAGATACGTAATGTGCCTGCCTATCGCTACGATTTCACAAAACTTCAGCGAAATATACACACATGTAGAGCAACCTGTATATGTGTATGTGTAAAACCAGTGTTCCCCAATCTACATTCCACAATTTTTTGTCCACAAATAAGAAAACCTTAATCTTAAATCATAAAAGTTCGTCATGCATATAAATTTTCCCAGTATTTTTATTTGTTCATTTGAAGTTACTTATACTTACTACATAGGCACTTAGGTAATTGCTTTAAATTACACTTTTGTACATCTCGCAAATTAATCCATTTTAAAGTTAGCATGCTTTAAAATAAAATGTATAACTATTTTTATACTAAAATTACTAATCAATATATAGAAGAAATTTATAATTTATCACAGCCGCTATTCACGTTTTATTTGGCTTGAACCCTCTGATTGTATTAAGTCTAATCTCGTATACAATTTTTCTAGCCATTTTTTTTTTTGTAATCTAATTGCATGTTTAAAATTTTGTTTTGTTTTTAGAATTTTGAGGCTAGAGAACACTAAACTGGACGCAGTGGCCTTGATTGGATGGAGAGGAAAAAAGTCGGATTATTTGTGCATTCGTACTTTGTTTTGGTGTTGGTTATAGTATTGGTATAATAGACAGCGTCGCAAAACTTTTACCGAGTTATTGAAAAAAGTTCAATTTGGGAAAGTTAGTATTAAATAAATCACAAATTCATAAATAAAAAGGGGAGGAAGGAGTTGTTTCATTACTAGCCGCGCCTGAAAATTTACAAAAAAAAAAACTGAAAAGATGTTAAAATGTATGATGAATTGAAAGAATGCATTATTGTACCTAGTATTTTTATTTTTATCTATTGAACCCATCACAAGTTGAAGCCACAGACAGGCACGAGCAGTCTGGAGGAATTGACTTTTATGCCGCCTGTAGGACCTAGCCCCTAGGATGTATAGAAACTTAACACTTTAGTAGTCTCTATGTATAGAGACTACTAAACAATGTATAGAAACAGTTGATATTAAATGATAGCTACAGGTGTCATAGCCATTATTGTTATAAATATATAATTACATATATGAAAACCAAAATTTGTGCATTGCAAATTTCATGGACATTACGAGGATAGCAAAACTATTCCGACAGGATGTAAAACGTCTTCAAAATGAATTTGCTAATGAATCTTAAAATTTCTGCATTATTACTTTATAATTGCTGGACCTGTAGGGGTGGGTTTCGTACAAACATTTGGGTGGCCCCTTATAGAAGGAAAATATATAGTCAGAAAGGTAACTGACCTTATCAAATCAGCCACAGTGATTTGCTTTACTCGATTTTCTGAAGTATCAAATAATTTACCTTTGGCAATTTGTATCTTTTTTCAATATTTATAGAAAAAACTAAACATTATATTGCCAACACACAATTTTGTATAAAAATAAACCAATTTAACAATCACTAATTAATTATCGAATGGAAACTGAAGAATGGACTTGTGCTTCACAAAAGCCATCGTCAGAGTAGTGGATTTAAAAAGGATAGAGATACTTTTAGCGCTCGCAGCTGCAGCAATGAAAAGTTCCGCTCCGCGGAAGTCCGGCCGCGACGCGTGAATTGCGAGCGGACGCGCACCCGCCCAGTCCCGCCCTGCGAGCGGACGCCCGCCCGCCCTTCGAGCAGGCGCTCGCCGCGCGTCGCCAACGCCCGCTGCCCGTGTTTTACTTGAAAAACTTTTGCAAGCAGACTTGTTTGTGTTTTCAAGTCAGTCGCTAACAATGGAACCGTGGAGCAGCGATGCAACTGTAAGCGAAATTAAACCGACGCAAACATAGCGTATGGCCAATCCTTTGCCACCTCGCCAAGTTTATTTCGAGGTTCAATAAAATTGTAAGACACAAAAAAAAAAAAAACTCGCAATGCTAGTCCATGTTTAAGGTTTTCGATCAATAAGGATATTTTAAATTTGTATGCAGCGGTATGTAGTGCTATGGTTGAAAAGTCGTAACATTTGATTTGGTTTTGAACCAGAGGATTCGTCTTCCAGGTCCTTTTCAACTTAAAACCTTAATTTTAAAAAATCTTTATCTGTTCGCAAAAAGTAGCCGAAATACTCCAGTTTCATATTTTAAATAGTAATTATAGCCTCTGTTTTTTTTTCACCATTTCTAGTACTCTTGGAAATCTTAGCGAAACATGATATATGATAGAATACGATGATATATATTTTAATGCATACATTTAGTTCAAGAAATTTTGTTTGGCGAACGTGTCGTTAAAAAACAATAAAATTGTCAACGATTTTAATCGTCTAATTTAATATGACTTTAGCTTATAACTACATGCGTCAAATAGGTTCTGGGTAGTTTGACCGTTGGAAACTGACGGCGATCGCTTCGTATAGGCGGGTTACGTAATGTTGAACCAAAAACCCATTTTATTATATTATTTGTTTATTTATATTAGTGATGAAAATAAATACATTGTATAATGACTTAACCATACCAACTGGGTATTGTCCGTACTAGAGTAAGCAAATTACCAATAAGTTAAATAATCATTTATTTGCATAGAATTGCACAGAATCAATGAATTGTAGTTAAATAAACATTAAATAAATAAGAAGAGGCGTTTTGGATAAAAAAATAACCCATTTGGCATTCTCATCTATCTTCTAAGCATTCCAACAAAAAATACATATTGAAAACTTCCGATTCCTCGGATATTTTTTTTTTTATGGTTAGGTTAATTATTATGTGTAATAACGGTGTGCGTGTTTTGCATAACTTTCATCACAGATTTATAAAATATAACAGAATTTTTAGCCGACTATAAACAACTTTCAATTAGCCATTATTATAAAACCAACAAATAAAAAAACCTACCTAACCTACCTTCCAGTACAATATAATAATATGTAAATAAATGATAAGAAACGAATTTGTAAGACATATTTTCGTTCCAAAGAACACGATAAATTCTAGACCAGGGATTCCCCAACTATTTTGGGCAAGAGACCCCTTTTCCAAAATGAACTAATACCTCAGACCCCCATAGCCAAATTACTTTAAAAATCCTATATCCAGTTTTTTTCCTATTGATACAAAATACTTACCAATTTAAACACTTTGCGGTTGGTTGGTGAGTGAGTGAGTGGGTGATCATTTTCTCATTAAAATTTAATAAAATAAATAGACATAAAAGTCAGTAAATATAAATTGTAATTAATAGAAATTACGTAAAAATACTTATCTTGGACGCACTTATGCACTCTTATCGACTTGTTGAGTTTTTTAAAAGTACAACAATGATACATCCTACTAAAATATTACTCATTCTTATAACAAGTTCGTAGATGTAACACAACTTATCTTACTTATCTTGAAAGTTTCAAATAACAACTTGTGTTAATTAATATGGGTCGATTTTTAGACCTCAGCGACCCCCAAAATCAGTTTTCGTTTATGTCGACTAACTAGGAAACTGATTTCGACCACTTTGGGAATCCCTGTTTTAGATAAAATTTTCGTTTAATACTATTATATCTTGATAAAATAGTGTTGTACCAAATACAAATTAGTGATGCAATTAGTTACTCAATGGATGAACTTAAATCGGTCTCGAATGGATAGTTGCGAGAACGCCTCAGTGCATCCCTGTCCCTCGCATTTTCTACCTTTCCCCTCTCTCCTCCATCTCTCCCAGTCGGGGGAAACAAATCACAATTATTGCATTATGCAGCATAATTTTGCAGTGAGCGCACGACGCCAAGTTTCCATTGCCCGAACAAATAAAGCGCCAGCACTATGGGGCGAGTCGCGATAGATAAAGCAGAAATGGTTCGTGTACGTACACACTAGTAACTACCACCAACCGAAGTATAAAGCTGGTGCCCCAGTGCAAGTATGTGCACACTCCGCCGCCGCGCAGCGCCGTAACGATATTACGGAACGACAGACTTCGAAACAAGGAAGGATATCATACGCCATCGAGGTGCCTCTACTGGGAACTGAGCTCTTTGTTCTGTGCAATATCTGAGAAAGTAATTGCAACGCGGTATTTGGTGTTGCTTACAAGAAACAATACAATCGATATAAAAATGTATTATCGCTGATTGTGTTTGCAAAGGGCCTTGGTGAAATTGTATTACCATACCGTACATATAGTTATAATAAACTCTGTAAAAGAAAAAATATTTGGCACCTCAACTCAGTTACCGACTTATTTTTTAAAGAGGACTCAACCCGATCATTTCTCCATACACCATAGGATTGTAACATAGGATTGTAAAGGATTGCTAGGTATCGTTTTATCTCCTAATTTAAGTTTCTATAGAATTTAAAAGTTAAATTTCTAGATTGCCTAAAAGTTAGGAGCCTTGAAAGTTGCATAAGTTTTATCAAAAGTTTAAATGTAAATATCTCATTGAATGAAAATCGAGGAAATAAAACTACAGAGGCAAACCTGATTTCATAATGATACAAGTTTTTAGACAAACGTTGATTTTGTTTTTTATAATTAATCACTAACGGTACAGTGTTTATCCATTACAAGAGACAAAACGATCTTAAAAAAATATGTCGGTCACTGAGTTTATGTCCATATTTTTATTCTTTTTGCAAAGAAATTATTATTACTATACGATTATATACGGTTTATACTTTTGGATATCGTAAGTTGTTAAATGTTAACGAGTATCAAATGTCATTCCGTTTGGATTGACCTTATTTTGATATTACATTTGGAACCCCGGCTATCTTCAGACAAAATATTTTAGTTTGTGAGATTTGATTGGAAGTAAACATATTTATATAAAACTTAAAGTTAGAAGTATAACGTGTGGAAGTTGACTAAATTAGTCATTAAATATTTTTAAATTATCACCCCTACCGGCATCTATTTCAACAATGCTTCTGCACGCCTATTTATTTATATAATTTTAAAAAGAAAATCAACGTAGTGAAAAACAAAAAACCAAAGTATGCTCGACGCAACGACTTTAGTCATATGCTCAATGAGTACATCACCTCCATTCGTCCCCTGAGTTTAACCAAATGAGCGTGTCGCAATTAGATTCATTCGAGGTGTAAAGATTGTGTAAAGTTTGCTCCAAAAGCAAAGGCAGTCAAACATCAGCTTTTTTATTATAACAAATGTTTTACACAACGATGAAAAATACATAGAGCGCTCGAATGAAGTTCTTTGCGAAGACGACCCTGAATCGTCAGTCATATGCGGTGATTAACGAGAAACACGTTGCATAATCGAATCGCAAATTGCAGCGCGGCTGGGCGGGCGGGCTGGGCGGGCGGGGCTGGGCGGGCGGCGGGGGTGCGAAGCAGACAAGTTGGCAAAATTACTGCGCACGTAAGCAAACAGGCAAACTGCTCAAGCTTATTTACTGACGAAAGAGAAGTCGTATTTACACATTTGGGGTGAGTGCTTCTAGCGAGCTGAGCAACGCGGTAGAGCGTAAAACATGTTGAGATGCGATTTTATTTTTTAATGTATTTATTATATGTATTCAGCAAAGTAGTGTTTCATTTTGGAGTAGATACATCCTTGTACAAGAAATTATCTACAGCGCACTGTTACATTCGATTTACTTGAACAAAACGACGCTCACCCTAGAACAAATCAGTCTACTTGAGTGACATTCGACCCGTATTAAGGATAACTTATTATTTATTTATTTTGAAAGTACATAACAGCGATACAGGAAGACAATTCTCTAACAATATATTTACATATTACTCGGTGATATTGGTCTCTTTATTCCGGACCGTCGTACTAGAGCGCGGAAGCACACGTTATTTAGGCGGTTAGCGTGTCGTACCGACGTATACAAGTATAGTCCGATTGGGAGAGCAGTCGAATTATTAAATTCGATTTCCGCGGAGATTGATATTTTTGTCTGTTCGCCCAATGGGATTAAAAATCTGCTTTCTATTACGCCGTTGTAGGATCGGCGTGAATTATTTATGTGTTAATGTTTGCCTGGAGGTATTATTTTAATTTTTTAGCTTAGTGTGTTTCATGTTATTGTTTTTTGTTATTAATGCTTTTTGTTTTTCTTTTGGTAATTTAATTTGTTTTTACTTTAATTATAATGTACATGGGGAAACCTGTTAAATAAATAAATAAATAAATAAAGCAATAAACATGACCAAAAAAATGTACCAAACATGAATATGGTTGACAACAACAAATTAATAAATCAAACTTAAATAATGTGTCCTGTGTGTGGAGTGTGGTGCCATTTATGGCAGGGACATGTTTGCGCGCGCGCGTGTGTGTGATGTGACTGTGTGTGTGTTTAGTGCGTGTACATATTATTAGCGATATAATAAATAATTTAAAAATAATAAAATAAACTTACGGATGTTTAATATTAATAATGAATATAATATTTATTTATATATTTTACACTAAATATTATCATAACTTACGATACGTATTTCACGCATAAAAAAACCCTTATTCTCTTGGAATATATCAACTGCGTTGATTATTTCATTGTATGCGCTGAGGACTCTACACATCGTTGCATTTTGTGCATGGTTAGTATTATCGTTTCAAACTTATCATAAAATATTTCCTCTGTAAATTCTAACAATAAAGAATTTTTTTAATACACGCTGTACAATCAGATTACTCAACTAACCCGATTAATTACTAGTATATGTAGGTACTCCAAATGAAGAGTTTTAAGGTAGGTGTAAAACACTTCTTGACTGCATCGATATCACATTTTCGGACCTCTAATAGCCAACTATTTGTTGGACGCACGGGTATCAGAGATTCGTCAATGTATTTTAGAATGCATCAACCCAAAACACATAACATTCAAGTCTTGATATTTAGTATAACACGTGTTCGTGATATTCAAGTAAAAAACTGAGCAAATAAATGAGGTCAGGCCTGAAATTGTCCGTCTTGAAATCCGCTTAGTAGGATACGCCTGTCTGTATTTTAAACACCATTTTTTTTTAGGATCCATTAATTGTTTTATTGCTAACTGATATATACCGATAAATTATCAGGCGAGTGGTATAAATATATCTCTCAGGCTGGATAGGACGTTTAGTCAGCAATAAGTAGTAATTAATCCGCTGGCTCTGCAAAGGCTCTGATTAGTAAGTGATGCGTGTGAGGCTCGAGCGATTTAGTTTGATTTCACGAGTCGAACAATTTACAAACGTTGCCAGCTTGCAAACAATTACAGAGGTATGTTATATGAGTGGGATTAGCAGCGGCACAATAACTAAGAACAAATTTTCTATTATTATCTTTTAGTTAATTATTTATTTTTAATTTTGCGATAGAAATGGCGTCTTATGAACCATATCAACAATAAATAAATTGAGCTTAGACTGAACTTTCTTACGTAATTTTTCAATATTTTGCCTAATTTTATTATTACAAAAATATAGATATGTTTTTTTTACATGAAAAAACGTAAAGGTATTTTTACAATACTTAACAGTTTCTGTAATTAACAATAGTTAATCCATATAACTTTATTATTATTATAATTCAGATAATAAATAGTTTTGTTGATCGCAAACATCAGTAACAGAAAAAAAAGTAACCCCAATGCGAAGGATGTTCATAGCCAGCAGTCTCTATCATTCGGGAGAAAAATGAGCGGAGCGCAGCGAAATTTAATCGGGAAACGGAGAGACGATAAAACAAATAAACGTAGTTTTTTTCTACAAATGAATCGTCGATGCTAACTAAAAATCGTAATTGCATCCTTTGCATTCGATGGCTCCTTACGATATTATACTGAATGATTAATGCTCTACAAATAACTCTTTCGGATTCAATATTTTCTTCCGGCACACAATCCATCATAATCACATCACCTGCGAGTAGATTACTTACCTGGACTACTTACTTATGCATACTCTTATATCTGTGTCTTTCATCTTACTACTGGCACAATATTTAAGGTTTTTTTTATATTTTAGAGCCACACTTCCACGACACATTTGACACGACACATAAACTAATCATTCGTAAATAGTACGAGTAGGTCCTTCGAGCCTCGACTTATTCAAGGCCTTCGATTCCTTAGTGTCGGCCCTCCGGGCCTCTTAGCATTTTAAGCTTTTTTGGAGGCCAGTGGTTCATAATTTTATTGTGATATTAACTAATGAAATGCAGATAATTATATAATTTTAAGCTAAATTAATATTCCTACAATTTTTGTAAGATGAAATTACATTTTAAAAATCGCTTTCAGAGCGACATGCTTTATAGATTAAAACGATGACTTTAATAGTTAAGCACTTTATTTATATAATAATATTATTTTATAATTATTTAATTTAATTAATAAAATTAATTTAGTCCCATAGCTTGCGTCATAATCCTAAACTAGATCTATAAGTGATTGGCGTCTCTCTGGAACAGCACATTGTGCTATTAAGATGATGCACAAGACTAATCCATTGCATTGCAAGGCTAAGCGTAGCGTATCTATTATGTAAAACTATTTTATATTATAAGAGTGTATGTAAATGACGTTAAAATAAATAAATAAATAACCAAATTATTTAAAAACTAAGGTAAGCAGGTGTAGGTAACATTTTAGTCTATACAATCCTTCGCGGTCTCTTTTTATCTTAGAGTCTAGCTAGATGTATAATAAGGATCAGTTTAACAACTTCCTACGTATTGATTACGTAGGTACTAATAAAAGAAACTACGAGGCGGATCTAACTACAAGCTAGACATATCCTTGATGTCCCGGCAATGGTGATCATTTCTACTTAAAGCTGGATCTATTTCCAACAGGATTAGTAAATTTATCGTTGTATAGCAACCTATGTCTGGCAACCGACACGACAGTACGCAGCCCGTCCGCTCGCCATGTTTGCGTTGCGTTGCAACAGTAAACAGCATTACTGTAGTCGCGCGAAATCATAAACTATGTATGGGATGCCGTGCAAATACGCAGTGGCCTAAAAGCGTTGTTCTGTTCTGATACACGAAGAGAGAGTGTTACCATACGCCAAATACTCAACTACCAGTAGATTAGTTATTCTAACAACTATGAAAAAATCTAGTGTACTAGCTTTTGCCAGCTTCTTTTTTTCGTCGTTCCTCTAGTCTTTTCTGGTCAGAATTTCGACATTTAAACAAACCTTCAATTTAAAGCTTCGAGTTCCGAAATCGCCCCGCTGGTGGACCCAACATTTTTTTTACAAAACTGTATGAAAATGTATAATACCTTTAGTAAAAGAAATATATATAGGAAAATTTAGAAATATTAAAACGTACCAGTTTATGCAGTGGCTTAATCACCACTATATGTATAAAATGTGTCCCTAAGACTTGAGAGGGTGTTTAAGTTCCTCATTTCGAGTAAAAGATTAGAATAAAAAATGCAAAAATAATTCACGACCAAATTTATAAATTATATTAAAGCGCTGGTGTAAATGCCCTAAAGCGAGGCAAAAAGCGATCGATATTTCGTATTGCCACGCTCTTTTGCGTTCAGCCTTGACCGAAAGTGGTCAATCAACTGGTACTATCAGCTGGTTTAACATTATCACGTAAAGTTAAAAAAAAAAATCTCAGAAACCATGATGAATTTTTATATGTCATATTTGAAATCGCAGGGCGAATTAGCAGTGTTTTTGAATCGTGAATAATCTTAAGACACTGTATACAGAGTGTTTTTCAATTTAGGGCACTCCTTTAGGAGGTTGATCTATATCGATAACTAAACCGGCCTCGCGAAAAAAAAATCATACTAAAATAGTTACATTATTAACAAAAATTTGTTTTTCTTCAAAAGGCTTCGCGAGCCACGCGCTCTAGGGTCAATGGCAGATCTCGCGCTATGCGTTTAACCGCGTTCTCGAACATTAAAACGATTTCTATTTAATTTTGAAGTAATTATTCTCGCAGTTAAGAAACATATTTCCCATGTTTTTTGCTGATTAATGTTCGATTCGATAATAATCCAGCAAGATAATTTTATGCAGTTGAGTATTTTTAAAGGCGCTTATCTCAACATTAGTAACGTCCACAAGCATTCATACCATTAAAAAATTAAGCGATTTTACCTACCTATAAGTAATCAAAAAACAATGTAGTTGGATCAGTCACATACCTGATAAAAGCAGTCTTACGATAATAATAGTATGTGATAACATCTTTAGGGACGCTTTCCCATACGATAACTTGAAACCAGATGTCTTGTTTTTTTCATTTAAAGTTTTTTAAAGAACGCAATTTGTTAACATACCAATAACATACCAACGAGGTTAATATTTTTTAGGTATAAATCTTTTCTTGAAAAAAGAGCAAAAATAAATAAGACGGCGCCAGTTATTGGCTCATTGAACATGTCGCAGATAGGTACATACTAATATATAATATGGTTGATAGACTATCTTCAGTAGATAGTGATAAACAGTTTATTTTTAGGTTGATCAGCAAGCTACTTTCTCTCAATTCGTGCCTCTTTCAGACACAAAAATAACGCTATTCGAAATAAATACAAATAAAACCGAGTTCGGCGATATAGTACAATCTCTTTATTTATTTGCTTTCATTAATAACCTTTAATGGTCGTGAATGAATTACATTAATGAAAAGCCGCCGTATCCGATGAAAGCGAAAAAGAGCTAACCGCCCGCCCGCCCTGCACACACAAAAGATGCTCGCGCCACAAATTCAAAGAGGCGATGTAAATCAGAGCGGCCTGAAATAATATCGCAGGTGGGTTGAAAAGCACTAAATC
The DNA here is from genome assembly GCA_020383195.1 of Neomicropteryx cornuta. Taxonomy (NCBI): domain Eukaryota; kingdom Metazoa; phylum Arthropoda; class Insecta; order Lepidoptera; family Micropterigidae; genus Neomicropteryx; species Neomicropteryx cornuta. The sequence goes on from JAHKQU010000012.1 coordinate 13,172,709, forward strand.
TCAGTAATGCGCGCAAACAAATGCAGGCGCCTATGAATGTGCATCCTGCTTGCAGGTACGCTGCGGCGATAAAATTTGATAGAAAATTTTATTAAAATATTTTTCCACTCACAAAAGTCATTTTATCTTCATTTTTGACACACACTGATTGCTTCAATTTTAATTTTGGACAAAAAATAATCACAGATCAATTCCGCTCTACGTGATTGTGATTTACTCAAACTATACCAGATCGTAAAACGTCATATTATCTCATCATTTTACCACGAGATTTTTAGTTAAAAAAAGACATTTGTATTGTTCGTAATAAATCGATATTCCTGTGCCGGTTACATTTTCCTTATTAAAAAAAAATGGAAAATTTCCATATGTAATTTTTGAGGTTATGGTCGAATACACTTCGGCAAATTTGGTCAGATTCTATTCGCACATCGTTGAACTCACCCGTAAATCTAAATAGCGCACAATGAAATAATGGAACAGACCCGCGGGTAGGATGCTTTGCCGATATTATATTATTATATATGATTTCATTGAAGCGGCGGCGGTAGGGTCTGCAGCGCGCGGGGGGGCGGGATCAGTGCAATTAACGACGCACAATGGACCATAAATCAGAGGACGGATGTGCCGCCGAGCGTCTGCCTACCGCCCGCGCCGCGCAACGTCGCGACCGCGGGACTATCCGCGAGTTACATAGAATTTTTTACATAGCAGTTACAAGATATTTGTTTATTTATTATATTATAAAAAAATCTACAAATTTACAATGGTTTAAATTTAGACACGAAGAAAAAGAACCCTTGTTGTTCCAAAGCAATATTTGTAACATTAGGTTTGTTGCTTGACGTGTTGAATATGATAGCTTGAAATAATTTACAGGATGTATTTAAATTCACTGATGTCATTTTAAGAGTTGATCGACAACTAAACCGGTCTCACAAAAAAACTAAAAATCAAAAACAATCGATATGTTCAGTATGACGTCGATAGACTCAACTAGCTGTTAAACGTCGTGTTTTCCACAATTTAGTCGAGTTGCTGTCACAATGATATATAAAAAAAAAGTTATTAGGAACCTTAGATTTCTGCCCTTTCTGCTCCGTTTACTTCGCATTCAGGTACATTTTTATTGGAAAGAGATAGATAGTCCATCTTAGGACAGGTGTTCAACACCTAGTTAGATAGACACGGTGAAGTTTCTGACATGCCACTAAGTGCGAATTTAGATGAGAGGAGATGTAACACATTTTCTCTTTGTATGTTTAAAGATAAAATGTTTTTTTTTTGTAATAATTGTATGTCTAACTGTAAGTTTTTTCTGTGAAAATAACAATAAATAAATAAATAAAATAAAAATCGGTACCAGGCGACTTGTTCTTGCGACACTGGGGATAGGTTGATTACTCATAATTTCTGGGTTCTCCTGGAGCGACTTAGCGACGACTTAGCGAAAACTCAAATGGCCCAGTTCGTATCAGTTTGTTCGTACTTCAGGCTCAAGTAATCTGATGAACATTTTTTTTAGTTCGTGTTATATTTTAGTGTTGAAGCCAAGACCAATCTACAGTTTACTGAAAACTTGAATGTGGATGAAAGGCTAAAAGAATTTATTGTGTCTTCTTGTTTTAATTACTCTACTCTTGCAGTCATAGCTTCGTTCTTCGAAAAAGGTCTTCATTTAACCGTTGAAGAAGAGGCCACGGAGCTCCGAAACGTCCAGCAGAGATACTCTCCTAATCTCTGTCTATCTTCTCCTACTTTTTCTCCATCTGTCTTATAACATGACACGTTTTATCTTTACAGAAATAATTATTAAATATTTTTACTTTATTAAATTTACTACTTTTTAAAACGCTTATATCAAGTCAACGTGTTTCATGCATATATTCTCAAATCTTGTCATCGAATTTACTTCCTATAGTCCAATCTTGCTGTTATTTTTTATAAACACTTGCTTTCGACGACACGTGGGATTAAAGTAAACAAAAATTAAAAAATAATAATAATTTAAACCAGCGCCATCAAGCGGTACAATGATGCGCTAATAAGCGCAGCGTAGAACGATACGCACTGCACTAATATAAGCACTACACTTAGAGGCTGATATAACGACGAACTATGATCAGTTGATGGCCCATTAATCCACCCCAGGAAGTCTTAGCCAAATAACACTAGAGTGACTAAAATTTTAATAAACGCGCTCCAAAATACCACATCAAATAATCCATTCGACGGTTCTCCCGTGAAAATTGAACGGACATTCAGTCAGACAATATTCAATAATAATTATAAATTAACTTCAGTGGACAAAATAATCGATCAACTAATTAATCGCCATTTTTGTTAATATATCTATAATACTATATAATATAACCATTTCTTTGACTCGATCAGGCAGTTATAATGATTAATATATGAAAAAACATTAAATTACCTTTCGGCACAAAAATCTTTTATTGGGCGTGCAAAAGTTTCATATTTGAAGTGAAGAACATCAAATATTAAAGGAAAACACCGTAAATTGCCTGCCGTTAACCACTTCGATCTAAATACGAAAAATTAGGTGGTGGGGATGTACATATTATATTAAATGCATATTTTGTTTGCTCCACTATTACACCACAAATTAAAAGTAAACCCCAGTTTTCAAACGGTTTGGCAACTAAGGTCAGGGACAGGCAGTTGGGCGAAATTAGAAGGTTTCGATTGAGTACCTACTAAAACGAGGTGAACAAAAATAAAACAATAAGTACATATATCGCCATTATCACAAATTATAATATTGTGAAGAACAACGCTCTTAAAACTTTAGGACACCTCCATTAGCAGCGCGGGATTCTGCTTGAACATCACAAAAGCATCGATAGCGAGAAAATTTATTGCTGGTCTTCCATTCGTCCAGATATAAATCTAATACAATTTGGCCAAGTACACTTGTTAATTTATCAAGGCGCTACTGAAAGAGGAGATTCGAAGAACAGCTCAGTCAACAGACGGACAGATAGGAATGAAAGGAGAAAGGGGGAAGCAGATGAAACGCTAAACAAATACTTTCTAATCAGTTGGATATATCTCAACGGGGGAAACAAACACGGTCAAAATGATTAAGAAATGCAAGCAGATCGGGCCTCGAAAACGGAACCCAAGATAGGGATGAGTAGACGAGCGGATGGCGTTCAGAAGGATCATTTGTAATATGAGATCAAGTTTAGAATAGATATCAGATTACCTGAACAGAATACAAATAAAATCTTTGCGAAGCCTCTTCAGATCGCTTCCGCTGGTTTGTGAAATAAAAGGTTTATTTACTTTTTAATTAGTTTACTTAAATGAAAACAAAGGTCTACCATAAAATCCTATCACCTATTTATTATCAATAAAAAACTGTTCATCCGTACAGATGTTTCGGGAATTCGACATAAGAAAGGTAAAAAAAAAATACTGTGGGTATATATAAAATAAAAAAATCTCAGTAGTCGTATTAGCCTTTATCGTATCTTTATACTGTATTTTTATGCGGTTTAACTAAACACACATTGCGTTATGAAGAAATCAGGCGGAAATTTAAAAACCTTTTATAATCTATTTGGATTCGTTTGAACCATTGGGATTCACGTTATAGAAATATATCATAATTGTTTTAAAATATTATGTGCACGTAATATTACAAAAAAAAAAGTATTAAATTTTATAACAATAGTTTATTCACTCAGCTAAATTTATTTTTAATACTAATATGATTGGTGGTTAATCTATCAGTTGAAAATACATTTATTTTATATGAAAAATTACATTTTAGGTTAGTCCTTACCTCCTTCCTTACCTTATAAAACTAATATGTTTATTTCTTTAAGGCCATCCATGAACAATCGTCAAAATATTGATTCGCAGAGACAAATCTTAACAAGAGGCAGATACTATAAGGAAAACTGGTCTGTTTAGTTGTTTAATTTGAAGGTTAATAGAAAGCGATAAGGCAGTCTGATAATATTTAAGTAAATTGTAGGGTTAGAAATAGAATACCTTTAAAGTTCCTTTAGTTAAGGTCATGTGTGTTCGGTGTTCACTCGAAGAATGAAATTGCAAATTATGGGTGTTAAACTGTTGACTGTATTTTTTTCCACGGTTTCAATTTAGACAAGACGGTCCGGACGATATTATGGAAGTTACAATAAGGGCAGCTTGTAATAGATTTGATTACCACATTCGCCCACATTTTCATATATTTACACCATTCGCGTATTTTGTACGCGTATCACGTGTTCAACTCATTATTTGTTTTCGATTTGAAGCCGTTAATTAAATTTCTTAAACGCGGATTCTGACTGAATAATAATTATTGAATTAATGAGTTATTTTTCCGGAGTGGGGTTTACTCTCGTTAGCTGTAAACTCCGGGCCGCGCGTAGGCGGGCTTAGCGTCGGACAAATTATTCGCATTAGCGATTAGGATAATGAACATTAGTCCGCAGGCCGCACTGTGAGGGAGCTTTATTGCAGAATCGCCCATCCGCCCATCCGCCCATCGGTCCATCGGTTCATTGGTCCATCGGTCGGATCGCGGATAAGCTTCCGGTCGTTTTGTCTTTGTCTGTTCCCGGGCCTGAAAACGCTTTTCACGTTTCCGCAGCATAGAAAAAGACCTAATTGCGAGCAGCTCGCTTCGGTGTATCTTTAGGGCGGTATTAAGCGATATTTGCGTAAGAAACCAGCGAATAGGTATATCTATCAATAAAACTGGTAGAAATGTACCTGAACCAAAGTTATAGAAGTGCATTTTGAAACGATTGAAAACATACAATCCGTGGTCCAGTACTAGAGTCGCCATTGACCGTTCAAATTATGTCTATTAATATACAATTATATGACTTATATTTGATGATTGTTTTTTAATAGCGGCAAATCGCCTGAAAAGATAAATGACACAATCTTTGACAATATTGAAAAAAATTGAAAAAGTTTTTAATTATTTGATAAAGTGCTGGATAGCATAATATTTATAAAGGTATACACCTAGACAATATATATATATATAATTGTATATTTATATAATTGAGTTGTAAAGTTATTTGACTTATATTTGATGATTGTTTTTTAATAGTGGCAAATCGCCTGAAAAGATAAATGACACAATCTTTGACAATATTGAAAAATTTTGAAAAAGTTTTTAATTATTTGATAAAGTGCTGGATAGCATAATATTTATAAAGGTTAATATTTACACAGGTATATGTAGCTACCCAAAATACACCTCTTATTTATATTATAGTAGAGATTGAATGTGAGCTCACGTTCGCAGCCAGTTTAATTAGAGCAGTACCAAGAAGGCGAATGCGATACGGGTCGCTATCGCACTCGTTATGTCCTACGGCGAGATGATGTATGAACAGGTCTAACTTAAGGCGCAAAATTAACGAAATGTGGTCCTTAACATTAATCTGTTGAGATGGACACCGACAAATTTATTGTATGCAAAACTTATGCATACATGATTACTATCATTTCAATGGCTTGTCTCGTACACGGAAAATCAAAACACGAAGTATATTATTTTTAATATTCTATGATCAGACTACCAATTATCCGAGCGATCCTGAATGATACAAAGAATTATTTATTATACATGTATCAATATTGTGCATTATAATAATAATAACAACGAAATACAAAATAAGGGATTTATAAATATCAAGCAAAAAAAATGTATAAGTACGAGTATATTGTGCATTATACACTGTTCATGTATTTATTATTTTAAGTATCCTTTATGTATCCTTTATCTACCCTTTATTACATTAATTATTTAAAAAAAAACTTGCTTTAAAATAAATCAATAACCAAAAAACTACGAAATAACAAAAAAACTGTTTATTGTTGGTAAACAGTTCAAATCAACCAAAACGTTAAAAAAATATTACAGTTACACTTTTTAAGCTTTGTAAGTATAAGTAGTGGTAGTACATTAATACTACCAGCGCGAATTAGAGCTAAACGAAACCAATAATATGATTACATTCCTATTCGTAGGCGTACTCAATATATGGAATTCTTTTTGGAATAGTAACACCGAAAATGAAGTACCACAATTGGTCCGTAACGGATCAATTTGCTGGGTGCTAATAAAATAATATTATATGTTATTCGAAATATAAAAAAGATTGTAATTAAAAGATATTTAAGTCAAAATTAAAAATATAATAAAATATTACAAGCGATATGGGAGACAAAGTTAACAATTAAATTAAATGTGGCAGAGGTTGATGAGCGAAACAGGTGAATTTAGCAACAAACATGCACGGATAAGCTTAGTCGCCTTCGCAGACAGATTATAATATTTCTCGCTTGATTCGTCTGGAGATGAAACGCCCGAACTGGAGCAGGTGTTGAATTATTTCGGAGGAATTACCAAGCCTAATACATTTTCATTTGTTGAACAAACTGAAGCGCCTGTCCTTTGTTGCCGCTGACGTCTGACAGCGGATGAGGGATCGCTTTCGCCGCTTCTGCGCTCGTCTCCGGGTTCGCAGCTCGCGATCAGATACCTCTCCATGTATGCACAATTTGTTGCCATGAGCGCTGCGCTGAGGGTCAAACGCCGAATGAATCCGCAGCGCGAGTGTTTTCACTTACTATCTAAGTATTGTGATCCCGAAAAAAACGTCATCGAGGTTGTACCGGAAATACGTTTTTTGATTCAAGTTTATTGAGTCAATTTGATTTAGGTTTACAAAAATCTGTATGTAAGTACAATCAGTACCTTCAATTATGTGATTTATTTAACTTATTGGGTAAGTATTAATATTGAAATAAAAAAAAAAAACAATATAAGTGGATATTGAACTCTGCCAAACAGGTGCCGTTACAATAAATATCCGTAACTAAACCAAAGGAAGATTTTTCCAGTACCACAGCGAATTTGAATAGTATTACTAAAATCTATAGAAAGTTATCTATAATTAAAGTAAATTTTCAAAAAAGGTTTCAAAAAATTAAAATGCCTTTTATTATCCATTTTATATCTGCCCGCCATCAAAAAGAATTTGATAGTCGGTCGAGGTAATGTGTACCATTACCTAGCACCTTTCAGGATTCAGCGTCTGCCACTACGCCTGTAAGTATTCCCAGACCGTTGCTATTTTTAACCATTAACCCCCGACGCAAACAGAGGGGTGTTATAAGTTTAACATGTATGTTATAAGCGTGGCATCGTAGCTCCCAAACAGATGAACCAATTTTAATTATTTTTTTGTTGTTTGAAATGTGACATGATCGAGAGTATTCTTAGTTATGATTTAAGAAAATATTTTCAGTCGTTTGTGTCGGGGTGTTTTTATAAAGGAAGTTCTTAGGTCTAGTTGAATAGAGCTAAAATAAATGTATATGACTTAGCTAACAAAAAATACTCCACCAGATTAATTATTTTCGTATTCCTTAAACTATACACCCACCATGGTTCACAATTTTTATTTATTTTGTACCTATTATAACTATATAAACAGCATAACCAAAATATAATTTCGACGGGATCACAATTATTCGCAGTCAATACTTATGTCATTAGGTTGCATTATTATGTCGTCTATCCACCTTGATGTTTATAATAAGAAAATATACTTTCAATTTATGAGGTAACAGTGTTCTTTATTGTCATAAAATCAGATTATCGACAAGAGACACATGAGGAAAATACGTCCTCGAAGATTCTGCACGAGCTAAAAAAGCATTTTAGGCGCGAAATACGCTATAACCGGCTGATAAGGAACGCCCGGAGGGTTCCGCGATGGGGAATTCACACGCGAAGGAACCGGCAAAGGAACGGGATATTGTTATTGGCCCAGAATTGATCTCCTCGCATCCCGCCCTCCGTCCGCTATCAGCGACTGTTGGAAGAGGCTGGGCGGACAGGGGGAGGGCGGGGCGGCGGTAATGATAACAACTGGGAGATAAGTGATTCAATTTCAAAATACAGTTGCCTTATCTCTATCCCTGCAATGCGATACATAGAGGTAGAATGCACTGTGTTGGGAGATTATGTTGTTACTCGGGCTATATCAATGTTGAGTCAACAATAAAACGGTAAGTGTAAAGAAACAATTGAAAAAAATAAATACCATTTTAAAGCTTAAAGTAAGGTATAGTTATAATTTATATTATGTTTAAGGTGTATACATGAACGTATGCATGAATAAATGTATGTATACAAACTAAAGGGGTTTTTTTAAAAAAATATATTATAGTAGTATTACTTTTATATAATTAAGAATATTTTTCAACATTTTTGGAAAATCTTTTTAGTATGACGCAGACAGGCAAAAGTAATGTAGCGGCGCTACATATTTGGACTGCGGCTGGCAGCGTCGTTTTGGCCGGCGACGGGCGATCGCCGCCGGGCGCATCTGATTGGTCGGCATCTGCGCAGGCGCGCATTCGAACGGCGCACGGGCGATCCGCCAGCGACGCAAGCAGCAGTCAGTCGGGTCAACAAGCTAGCTAGCCACCGCGCGCATCACGCGCCGACGACATTCTATTGTACCTGACTATATTTTATTTCCTGTTATCTTAATTTCGACATTTTCATTTGTTATCTAGTTTTAATTATCCGTTTCTTGTAATCGTTGAGATGTCTCCCATAAGGGATTCATTGTAGATGACAATATTGCCGCGTGAGGAATAAACGGATCCAGAACTCGGAGAAGCTTTCATCATTTATCCTCCACTCATCCTGGACACAACCATCCCCGGCATAGTAAATTAGATCATTTATCTTTAAATAATTTCATTTTGTTAATAATTTTCACTTAGGATTCTTTTGTCGAGACGAATATATATATATTCTTTACGCGATCTCTTTGCGATAGCTGATAGATAGTATTCATTTTTATAATGAGTCAGTTTAATTGTGTGAAACGTTGTGAATAAGAGTAAATACTATAACTACAAGAGATAATATGTTTTGTTTCAAATTACAAAATGTTCAAATTACCTGTGATAATAAGAGGTATTAAGAAAACGTTTCAACCTATAGATTTAAAACATCCCTCGAGAGGATCTAGTTAGTTACTTTTTTTATTTAACGTTTATTTTCGACTGTAAATAATACGAAATGACCAAATATTTTGTATTTAATAACATTTTTCTATGAAAACAATTTTATTTCAAACGCGCAACGACAATATAAGCAATAAAAATATCCGATGGATGCGCGCGGAAACGGCCCCGCTATTCGCCGAGAGAAAACCACTTGAATCGCGAAATGTGCTCGGTTTACGAGCAAAGCCTCGGAGCGTTAAAGTTACTTAAGAAATGAGAATAATTTAATACAGGGATTCGAGGAATTCCCAATATCAGCGCGCAATAACGAACTTACATAGATTGTGGTAAAGCCGAGGCCATAAAATAAAACGGCGGCTTTGCAAATTCCTCTGGCTGCGGTTTAGTGCCAAAGTTTCAAAATTCAGCCTGGCACAGCGACTGACGAAAACAACGATAAGGGACGCGCCGAGCGGGAAATCCTTATTTACACAGCTCACATCTTGGTACAAAGCTCACATCTCGGTACACAGCTCACATCTCGGTACACAGCTCACATCTCGGTACACAGCTCACATCTCGGTACACAGCTCACATCTCGGTACGCATCTGAACAGGAATTTTACTACCTTCTCGTTTGGATAACATCAAACGAACCTTGATTCAGACCAATTCTAGTTCTACTCGTTTCGATGACAGGATAACCTAAAAGTATATTACTAGTATGTCTGTAAAAAGGCAGTAAACATTTCATGGCGAGTTCCTATAGCTAAACTCTTCTTATAACACTTCACTTGTCGTATTAATTGATTTATTAAAGAATTATAAACAGCAAAATTGAACAAAGTTTACAGTTAATACACTACAGTTAGTACAGTTTACAGTTAGTTTACATATCATATGGCCAACAAGTATCATTATAAGATTATCAGCTTATTATTGTGTAATTGTTATAAATTAAAAGAGCCATGAAATGAGTGTGTGAAAGAAGTGTAAATTGTGAGACAAGTGAGCATGTCAATGAAGTATGAAAGAAATGTGCAGGTAGGAAAGTGGAATGTTGATATTTTAGTTCGGATATTGTCATTTATTATGACGATAGTAGCAAGTACTATAATAACATATTAGTTTCCTTAAGTCATTTTATTGTATTTACGCTTGGAAAGAAGTTCTAAATGATCGGTCGCAATAGTCAATAAACATCGGTTATTAGTAAAAGCAAACCTAACAACTGTTATCAATTACTTAATAATTTGTTTTAACAAATGCAACTGTTTAAAATTTCAGTTATTCTCTTGTACTACCAATTTCCTATACAAATGTAATTTGACGGTTTAGCAAAATTAAACGGGATCGTGTTGCGATATAGGTATAATAAACATATTTATGGATCATCTTAAGTTTTTTTTAATTAAATATTTATGATTTAAATAAGTAGCTGTGTACGGATTTCTATCCAGGTTGCTCAAAATCCTAACAGCTATTGTCAGCATTATAGGATCCTTAAATTTTTTTTTTTTTACGATAAAGGTAATTCTGACAAACGTTTTGATGTCAAAAAATGTATTATTCTGTTATTATTTCCATATTTTTATTTTAACCCTATGTGTTTAAAACATACAATTTTACAATCCTTAGTCATATTGACAAAAATAACCACATAATACGTATTTTCGCCGAAAGAAAAGAAAATAATGATACTTTAGCAGAAAGAAAATAAACGTTGGCCTGTCTGCATTTTCGCCTATTCAACTATTAGATAATCCATGCTGAGATAACTATTAAGCGTGGACCGTATAATAGGGAGATAGTGATGGCGGACGGAGCAGGCAATGGAGGTGGGTTGAGAGGACCAAAGACAACATATTCATAGATTATTAAGAACGTTAATGTGTCGACGCTGAAAACGGGACCAGTTGGGCACTTTGCTTAAGACTCTCGAAACCCTCGTAAATTCCTCTCAGTATTCATAAATATTACGTGCGACGTCCCTCTCGACTTAATACCGGCCGAACGAGACGGCGATAGCGTAGACGAAAAAAGGATGAATGTAATTCTCCGGTCATTAGGAGCTGAATTAATAAATAGCATGTTACATAAGGGAGCAGTGTTGGCACCACCATCAGCGCTGACGGCGAACGAACCAATTAAATAAATTAAGCCTCACCGTGGCCTGTCACTCATTCATGTATTATGCTCAATTTTATTCGCATTTATGTACCCTATATTGTTTATTTTATTTATTTTACAATCAAATCTGAAATGATCACTCAAAGTTTTGGTCAATATGTTTTGGCAGATGTCCGTGGCAGTGTTCTATGTTTCCGTTTCGGCCGCGAGTTGCGGCAAAGACCCCTTAGTAGTCAAAGCGGGCACCATTAAGTTGGAACCCCATTTTAACGAATTTAATCCGTTTATATGCCATAGTTTTGTACCAGTTTTGCACCATTTTGTACCACCTATAAAAAGTTTGTACCCCCAAATAAAATAGTTAAAAGAAAATAGCAAAACAAAGTGGGGTATAACTTAATGGAAACGAACACGACGTCTCCAAATGAACTTCATTTATTATAGTTTTGTACCAACTTATGTACCTAATTGTTCTTCGACATATGTTCTTAATGTGTTTTGTAATAGTATATTAAGATGTATATTATATTATATATTGATGCAATAGACTCGATATAATATTGCATAAATATTGTACAAAGGTACGTTGTGGGCAACAATATCAATATAAATAAAAATGATTTTAAATATAAATAATAAATTGAGTAACTTTATTGACAATATAAACGGAGATAGTAGATATATATTTATTTTATTCTTAGTCATTGCTTTACACTAGATTAAAGCAAATACCTGGGGGGTGACCAACAGTTTAAAAAAAATCCTCCAAATTCAATATTCTACCATAACAAAATAAATAAAAATGCCGTAAAACTTATCCTAAATTATTCCTTGTTAGTTAAGAATGTGTTGTATATTATATAATTTTTGTCAAGGTAATAAATAGATATTTATTATTATAGTGTCATTTCTTTCTTTTTATGATTTTATAATTATTCTTGGGTTTTAGTTGTTTTTCTTGTAATAATATAATGTAAATAAAAGATATTTATAGAAGATATTTGAGAACAGAATAATTGAACGCAAGGCGCGACGTCGCGGTCAGGCAAAAACCAAAAAAATGAGCATTTCACCTATGAAATCTACTATCTAAGTAGAATTATTTTCCAGATTCTTGTATTCGGTCAGTGAGGTGATTATAAAAATTTAAGCATTTTTTTCTAATTAAGCAAAAATACAAATGTCTAAAAGTTGCTAACTCTTTGATGTATTTTTGGCATTTTAATATTATTTTCTATGAAAAATTATATTAAAAATTATAAATATTTATTATTCTCCATTTTTTTATATAAGCATGGCTGTATATAAACAAAGTGCATTTATTTAAATATTGATTAGTAATACTACTCAATATGAAGTTGAAATTTTGCATTAAAACTTTAAATTAAAAATTCACCGTTTATGATTACGGCATTAAAATTATTACAATCTCCGCGTGTTATGAAATATTGGCGCGGCATTACTTTGCGCCGTATGCAGTGGAACGTAAAATAATATATATATTTATAGTCTGTTCAAATAAAATTGTATTGCACAACACAAGTATACTTTCAAGACAAAAAAGTATCTATACATTGAGTACTAATATATAAAAATATATATAAACACTCGGTATTGGTAACATATAGAAATGTTGCAAAGTATCGCAGAGCATAGGCGTCTGTTGCAAAAGCCTTTCGTCACAAACATGCGTCTCTATAAAGTCAATACTGGCCGAAAGTGCGGCATAATGAGCAAGTCACGTCGCGGCATTTCGTATTATTTCCGGTAGCGTGCGGGATGTCGGCGGGCGCGTGACAGGAATAACCAAATGGAGGTCGCGAGCCTCTTAAGGGCGGTTAGGGGTCCGAAAGGGACCGCGGCCACCGGTCGGAAGGGTTAACGATCCGATTCATACAAGCCCTACAAATATCAAAATTATAAAAATAACAATGCAATTTTCGTAAACTCTCTATATTTACCGGCATAGTAATCGCACGTTTAAAACACAGAATATTGTTAATGTGTTATTATTGGTTATGTGTGCGAATAAGTAAAAATGTAAATTAACAAGAATTGCTATGACACCAGGTAGCTATTTTTTATTTTTTTTTTTTTACTAAATGGGTTTAGAAAAAATAACAGCTTTGGTAAAAAAATGATCTTTTAAAATTTAAATGGTATTTACATAATAACAATTTCATAAATTAAACACGTTTGCATATGTTAAACGAAGTGCGAAGTAAAAATACGAAAATCAGATGTTGATTACGGTCTGAAATAGGCAAACGAATCGAATGGGTAAGTCCACCGAATTAGGTTGGTCAGACCTTCGGCCGGCCGCAATCGGGGTTCTTATTTGCATTCGATTTGGGAACACGCACCTTTATAGGCCTTGCGCCAGCGACGAATAAAAAGCGGAATGGAGAATCCTGGTCGGATAACGCCGTCACGGGCGCCTGCCGCGAGGACCATATGATATGCTAAACTATTTATTTCGGCCTTATGTAACCAGATGGATTACAGAAAAAATACTCCTCCGCGGTGCCGATCAATCTGTGCTTATATTTTCCGTAAGCGTTCAGATCTTCTGTGATGTCATCCAGAAACTGAAACATTTCCGCTTTTCCCGTGAACGAGTGCTCATATTCAGTTATCGACACTACAGTAATTTGTTATCATGAGCCGTTAGCGCGACAATCATTTTTATTACATTATGAATCCTATATCTTTAGTCTTAATTCTTAACATCACGACAAATGCTTTTTTAAAATTTGCTCTCCATATTCATTGACTTATTACTTTATTTACATTGTAAAGTAGTAGTAAATTATTTAAACAGAACCTTACGTCTTACAGCTAAGCCCTACAGGCGACTTAACGGCATCTTCCCCTCACACAACTTGCGCCTGTGGTGCCAACTTGCTATAAGTTGCTTCATTTCCTATCTCCACTTGTATCTGCGGTAAATTTAGCCCACTCGACGTGCGTTTTGGAATCTTTTTTCAACGCTGTCAAAATTTCTAGTTTTTTTCTGTATAATATCTGTTTTTTTTTTTGTTTCTATAAATCAAAGTTTCAATTGGCGTATTTCTGGCTTAAATTTAATATGGTTTATTTTTTATTTATTTTATCCTATTAAAATTCATTTAATATATTTTATTATTATTCTTTTTACCTTTAACTATTTGTATTAGTCAGCTGGGCTACTCTAGTTTAAATATATTTTCAATTTAAATTATCTTTACCTGTATTGTGTACAATTTCTGTTAGATAACCACAATAAATAAATAAATAAACACGGACATACTATTTCTTTTCATAAATATTATAGTGTGGTACTGAATATTATTTTCAATTCAATTTATGTTACATGTTCCTTTTTGCGCATATAGCGAGTTTGTTTTAATTTTAACTTGCCAGTAATAAATATACGTTCCAACAGATGTACTGTCATATTTTTAAAATTCGAATATGATATTTGAGCGCTTGATCGAACTGCTAATGTTTCATTAATTTGTACTAAAAAAATGTTGTTTATTTTGTTTTGTTGATAGACCAGCCTTCGATGTGATCTAAATGGCCTTGGTTGTTTTTCAAGAGCATCAATTTACAAACAAAAGTTTAACTCTTTCGCATTTGTACTTTTTGAGTCTCAAAACGGTCTCGCTATTACCAGTCGCTCGTACTAACTAGCGATACGAAATGAATATTGTGACCATTCATGGTTTTTTTCTGCTATCAAAATGCATCACATACCTTGGATTTCCGCGAAGCGCTGCATGATGCAAGGCGTTGAATCCGTTGTTATTCGTCAGCGTCATATCCGCCTGATGTTCCAGGAGCAGCGTCAGCATATCGTCACGTTTCTTGGAGATCGCGTCGTGCAGGGGCGTGTCACCCTCGGAGTCCTGCGAGAACAACGAACAAATCATATGAATTTATCGTCGATCCATCGGAAGGCTTGTATTGTCGGAGGGAGCTCCAGGGCTGTTTTGTTGTGTTCAAGTTGGGGGTCCGTTTTTAAGGCATATTTGCCTTTTCGAGAGGAAATCTTTCTCTAACTAAATCTAAATATCTCTGACTCTCAAGCTTAAAAAACACGCGGGAACGCTTAAAAAACGGTATAATTTAATTCTGTACGTCATTTCCGTTACGCTTCAAAATTTTAGCTTATAAAATTGGTAATGTATAGTTTCAATTTATTTTCATCATAAAAAAACATCAAAACTACGGATTTTATTTTAGAAACGCAGATGGTGACTTTTCTTAAAATCTTTTCTTTTGGTGAATATTTGTTTTTTAAGTTAACTCAAATTTAAATATTTCTACAGGTACGAATACATCCCAATCACAAGAAATAACACGGAGTTAGAAATACTACTGATAGCCCAGTGGTCGAAATTCGATCGTAATTCATTAAACTTTTAAGTTCAAGCATTATTGCGGTTCTTATACCTCTATACTGTAGTGAGTAATTCGTTGTATATTTTTTTATTTTTGTTTTACTACGACGTCAGCTGCCACCATGTACATATAATGAAATTTAAAATTTAATGTTAGTAATGGGTGAAAGAAACATAATTACAACTTGTATTTGTATTTATTTTTTGATACAATTCATTGCTAGTTTTATTTTTTATTATGTAAAAATGAGGCTTGACATTCATAGTAGTATAAGATAGCATTAATAATTATTTTTGCCTTGACATTAATAAACTATTCAAAAACTAACATTTGAAATCACACAAAATTCACAGCTCGAAACTCGAAAAATTCAATCAATCTGTCGGTAAATATTATGAACGTTTTATTTTATTAAATTGAATGTATTTGTAGCGTATATTAAAGACAAATTTTACCTTTCTTCACTCCTTCTCCATATAACTATTACTATGCCAAATCTCACGCTCCTCCACGCACCCAATATGCTTAAAAAGGGGTACATAGTTTTCTCTTCGCGTTTTAATATTTAGATAACATACGAAAATGATTATTTAAAATGATAATGAAAATGATTATACGATAAGTATGTAAATTGTAATTATTAACAATTTCCATAATTGTAGGGTACATGTTCGACGAAATGGATTTCTAACAAGAGATGGAATAGTCTGTTGTGAAGAAAGAACAGCTTACAAACCAGATTTTTTAATGTAGTTTGTATGGAACAACGGTAGCGATACAATAGCTCCTTAACAACCGCCATCGATACTAAGAGTGCAAAACCCTCTTGATCGGGCTTAAGTAAGCTCATTTGAGGCGAACGTGACTTTATTGCGTACGCGTCATTTGACTACTTATGCTCAACTTTAAGCAAAACACAGCAAATCAACTATTTTATAAATTTTGTTTTAAAACAATTTTTTTTGTAAACAACTTTTCGTTGTAAAAATATTTTTTTGTGTGATTGGTTATTATACCCTAAGTTTGGATTATTTTTTTTTAAATTACCTATTTTTCTTTTCTCTTTATAAATATATATTTTTTTTTTAAACGCTCTGCGTAGTTCGCTTAGCTTCCTGTATAAAAGTATTTTATTGTGTGTATGTATAAAAAATATTTTTACAAAGAAAAGTTAAAAAAAAATGTTTAACAAGATTTAAAAAATAATTGATTCCTGTGTTTTGCCTAACGTTGAGCGTAACTTATAACTTAATTATTTAAAAATAAAAAACGTTTACTAAAACATTACCGAAAGGACTAAAGCTGTTAAATCTCAGACAATTTTTGACTAAAAACTCAAGAAGTTATCCAAATACTATTAGTTTTTTTTTTCAGCGTAATTTATTAAACAAAAATCTATGGGTGGATATTCGTTTTAAACAAGACTAATTTTCCTTGCATATAGACAATAATAATATAATCTTCCTATTTTAATAGGAAAAGTTGTAAGTGGGTTTGCGGCGTTTTGCTTTAAGCCGGTCAGCGTTGAGCCCTATGAATATTGTAGTGAAGAAGAAGACACGTTGACCACATTAAGGCATGAAATATGCACGCACACGCGGGCAGCTCGTACGTATGGATACTGTTCGCGCCCGCTAAGCATGATACACGAGGATCCCTCGCTACCGGGTGAGGGAAAAAAAGACATCTTAGGCAAGTGTACTAACAAAATGTACGGCGAACATATTTAATACCCTGCAGGAAATAAGCGTGTTTGGTTGTTGTGACAAATAACTTTTTTTTTTTAATAATTGCTATGACTAGGTCATATACAATTATTTTGGGCCCTACTCAACTAGACCAAATATGCCTGTCCCTAGAGTCAGGGGTAATGAAGCGTTAGAAATGGTATGAACGTGTGCGGATTCGAACCCACGACCTTCGAGTTCAAAATTCAAAATTCTCTTTAATAATTTTAGTATAGAGAGGAAATATTTTTCAATACAATATGAACAATATAATAATTATCCTCAAGGGCTGATGGTTACTCAAGTAGACTTTATTCTGTTCTAGAGTGGTCATCTTTGTTTCAGTAAATCGTATAAAATACCAGGATCTCTAAAATTCGATTGGTACTTTTTGTGAAACCGATTAAGCGATTATCAAGTAAAAAGTAAGTCTAAAGAATGTCGTTAGCTAGGTTTTTTTAAAAAAAAAAGAATTGCTATGACCTAGGTCATATTTATTTACTTATCCATAAGCACATAGGTACATAACTTTAAAAACACATACAATACACATACATATAACATTTTCGCCGTTTTTTATCATTAATGTTTCCCTTTCAAATCATTTTTTTATTATTTTATGAAATTTTGACCGTATTTCATAAGCGCAAAGATGAACAGTTGAGAGTGAAAAAATATCGAAAATAAAAACCGGATTCACTTTTCACAGAAAAAAACTCTTATTGGTAGTTAAACCCGCTTACACTCTTAGAAACAGTGGACAATTCTTAGAAAAGTGGAATGTTCAGTGGAGACCGAGGACAACCAAGCGGAAAGTCGGAAGACCACACTGCTGTGGTGGATGGATGACATACGTTGAGCTGCAGGTGAAAACATCTGGCTCCAAACAGCAGCAGATAGGAATACGTAGAAAGAAATGGAAGAGGCCTACATCCAGGAATGGATGGCGACAGGCTGAGGAAGAAGTTCAGAAGTAAAATAAATTTTTTAAAGTATTTTTTTATATTCCCACATTGGGTACACTAAAAACCAGTTAGAGAAAATAGAAAAATATATAAGAAAAATAGTTTTTTAATGTTTTATTATTAAATATCAAATGATACTTTATACAAACATAATTAAAATCACATATCAATAAATATTGAAAAGATAATAAATTTGAATAGTATAAGTACAAAAGTGTATGTAGATAAACATTTTCGACAGTAGAATATATTGTTAATTATATAATAAACCATTTGTGATTTCCATATAAAGCAAGAACTATGTAAAATTTTCGTTATTAACAATAAGTATATATATTAGATGTGTATTTTAGCGAAACAGTATGTAATCCAAGTACTCGAAGTTAGACTCGCGGTCGCCAGTTGCTAGCTTCAAGGGCCAGTACGAAACCCGGAACTATCTTGATCGCTTTTTCTTGGACCGATCCGTAATAAATTTCTATTGAAACCTTTTAACGACCCTCGAATTTTGTCTCTGCTTCTTTTTCGAGACCACTCTACCACTCTACTTACCACTCAGCGCAAATTGAACTGTCTTTGTGAGGTTTTCGTCACGCGTTCATTAATCGCATCGGAAATAATTTTGCATTAAGACATTCGAAATTGACTGATAACGTCTGCTACTTTACGATTATAAAGGCAGCCACTCATCCTACATATCTTTAAACAACAAAAGACGTATCGATGTGAATGCATTGACTAAAAAAAATATTATTATTTAGTTAATTAGTATTTAGTTTAGTTAATATTATTGTTTAGTAATGCCCAGTTAGGTATGGTTATGTTATTCATCGTCTAAGATATATGTAAAAACAAAAATCAATAAATAAAATAAATAAATAGTTTAAAAGTATTTTAATCCACTCTATTCTTTTAGTGGTAGGTTGCGGGATTCAACCTTAACAGTAAAGTTCCGGTCAGATTTTTATCAACGTTTTCCACATGGTTTATGGAGAACGAAGGTGGTGTGGTGATCGTCCGTAAGTCTTTCTCATTGTTTTATAAATGTTTAACTTCTTTCAAATCTACTCTTGATTGCGATAACGTTATGATGAAAACAATGAATCACATATCCGTAAATTTCTGCAGTCTGAATATTAAAAATAACAAAAAATTAACACCACATATAAAAAATGGGACGTTCTTGTGCGATGAAGTCACACTTAATCACAATTCCATACTGAAAAATAATACGATAAAATTCAATATAAATGTTCAGTATAAGTGAAACCATTTAATATATCCATCAAAAATATCCAAGCAACGTAATGCATGTACCAAAATATAGAAAGGCCGAAAGGAAATGTAGTCTCGTCGCGAAAGTGGAATTAGGCGGTTACATAAATCAGAGACGTAAAGCAAATTCAATTTGCTAAACGAAAGCGCGTCGAGAGATTTTTCGAATGCTTTCAGGGCGGGCGACTTTTTTCATGCCGCGTCGCCGGGCGGCGGTCAGCGGAGACAAACGACGCGAACGGCCCTTTCAGCGAGGTTTGGCTGCGAGGTTTCGTACGTAAACATATCGTATATTTTATTTCATTTATATACATAAACAATAATAACCGAACAGTGATCTATGTTCATAAGCCGTGGGGTTCCGCGCCGAAAAATATCAATAAACTGTTTTAGGTAATTTAATTAGAAACAAAACTATTTTAAACAGTTTTATTTCACATTATTTAGGACTGTGCAAAATATAGCCATTTGTCGGAAAATCATTGGTAAAGATACATAAATATACATTTTTACTTTACAAATTCTTCGAAGTATTGTTATTGGACGGAAGTTGATTCTCTACTCTTTCAACAGATGGTTTCATCCATTTTTTCAATTTTTGAGCATAATCAAATATTCTGACAGTATATCGGAAAAAACATTTTGAAAGGATTTCTTTCAATCAATCTCAGTATAGTGTGATTTAAATTTCAGACCATGTATTTTTTAATTCCTGAAAACCACGAAAATGATGTAATATTTTTAATGTAATTTATTAACTATGTATTTTACGATACTATTTTTTTTTTAATGTTAGGTAGGCCAGAGGACTATAAACAATGGATTGAAAGAATATGGTAACTCGAGTGTTTCCAAGGCATTTGTTATTTTTCTCAAAGCTATAGCGACTTTAAGGAACGCTAGACATATCGATATGTAACAATAATGTATAAGGAAATGTTTATGTGCTGTACAAATTAAGTAGGTACATAGCCGTATATCTAAATGATTGTATGTCCGACGGATTATTCTCGGCCGCAAAAGGTCAGTCCAGCCGGAAGGACGAAACGTGGAGCTCGCAAATCAAGCCTAGAGCAAATTGTTCTTTCAAATGAGAATGATTTGTTCGCTAGCTGAATTCGCATCGCAGCGAACACACGGACAAAGTTTATACGAATAGAATTGTCGACATTGTTGATAAAAATACCTTTAAAAAGGCAGCAGAGATTGCTTGTGTTACTCCATTCAAGAGGACTGGAATATTGTTGTGGCCACAAATTGATGTGTGTAATAAATAATTAGGATTGAAGATATATTTGTGTAAAAACAAATAAATCTTAATGTTGAGATTTTATTTCATTATATTCAAATAAAAGTCGATACAATTCGATTATGTATGTTAATTATTTCGGTCATGAAACAAAAGACACCTTGTACTAAAAATAAATATAGATATAAAAATAAATATAGAAATTATTTTAAATGAAATATTTTTTTTATAAGGGAGATAAATAAAAATTCCAAATAATCTTACATAAGCTACAAATTAATAAGTGAGAATTAGTTTAAAATATAAGCGCAGCCGGCCATTCAAGGGGGTGAGTAAACAACCCTGGGAAAAAGGCCAACCGATTCATATTTATTTTCCGCTACA
This sequence comes from Neomicropteryx cornuta, assembly GCA_020383195.1. Lineage (NCBI taxonomy): Eukaryota > Metazoa > Arthropoda > Insecta > Lepidoptera > Micropterigidae > Neomicropteryx > Neomicropteryx cornuta. The sequence goes on from JAHKQU010000012.1 coordinate 13,193,855, forward strand.
TATTATGAATAAATATTAGTAGATATATATTTTGAAATTGGGTTGTATAAAATATTGTAATAAGCAATTGGCAGATTTCAATTAATTTAACTATCAAGCTACTGGCCCTACTTACTGCACTGTTTTTTTCTTTTCTGAAGTCCTATAAATAGCCATATAGAACGCTGAGGGTTGGTAGGAATGAAAAATAGATTATTATACTAAAAATCTTTTTATTTAACTTTTTTGGCCAAATTTATAACTATAATGTATTTACTGTTTTATAAACTAAGTTACGCTGTATGTTACCCTAAAATAAATTAAATAAATAATTGTATATTAAGTACCAATTGTCTTATGTGTCTAGAGTTTTTAGGGTAACGTATATTTTTTTAAAATATGTTTTTTTTAAATTATGTTGCTAGTTCTTAGTCTACACCGCAAAACTCAGTTAAATTGATCGAAAGAAGAGCTCGAACGATAAATGCATTGCTCGCCGTCGCGTCTTAAGGCATGACGGAACCCTTTTATGTCAAAACGACGACAAACAGCCCCGTGGCAGCTAACGAAACAACAAAAGACTGGCCCCGGGCAAAAGGCGAAACGGCCGAGTGGACGTTCTGGAAATGGTCCAAACGACCGCGACGTTCGCTGCACACGGGCCGGATGGGGGGGTTCGGCATATACGAGTACGTCATTTCTGAGCAACTTAACGCTCTGGTCTGTCAACGTAAACGTCTTGGCGCTTCCTTCTTTCTATCAGTAAAGTATTTGTCGAAGCACATTTTATATGTCCGGTACTTTTATGATTTTATACAAATCAATGAAAGTGCCATCCATATCTTATAAACGTGATTATATTAAAATTTCTGTTGTCACGCGCTGGGTGATGAAATTTCTTACTCATTATAGGGAACATAAACACCCCCTTAAGCCTTCGGGAATGGCCCGGTACACCTGTATATTTAACACTAATTCGCTGTATTTTTACTTAAAATATTAAACATACATTTAATTGTGTTTACTTTCAAAAAATGTTTTGTACCAATCGCCCTCTCAATAAAAAATACATGGCAACCAATACTGTATTGGGAAAATTATTTGATTTGATGCATACGCTTGAATGGGTGAATTTGTCTCCATAGATCATCACCCGTCCGAAATGACAGCTGCGAATAAGTGCGCAGCTGACAGGAGATTAGCCAGTTGATCAATTTGATAAAAACCATTTTTTATCTCGATTTAGGAAACGAGAACACCTGCCGAGAATATATGAGCAGGCGCTCATGTGAGCCCTTATCCGCGATTTGCATTTAATAGCTTTTGCTTTTGAAAACGCGGAACGGCTATTCCAATATTTTACCATTTGAAATATAACCGCACGAGAGAGCGCTTTTCAAATTTATACGACACCATTTCCGATGGGAATAATTCAAACGTGGGTATGTCGTTTGGTTTTTTAGAGACCTTAAATCGTTTGCACAGAGCATTTAGAAGATGAAAGCGCAGTTATATAAATATTTAAGGCACGCGTTTGGAAATTATTTGGTAACCATTGCCTACTCAGTTGCTTAAGAGCCAGAACGCACTCGAATTGCATTTTATGCATGTTTTTGAGGTCTACTGCCAAGATAGCTTTTCATACCAGGATTAGATTAACTAAACGTATTTCTAGAAAACCTTTAAGCTGGTTTTATAAATAAATAATCCTATGTTTACATAAAAATATATTGAAATTGGTAAGTTTTATTTTTTTAAATTCTCATAAACCAAACTACATATGTGACGTCAGCCTAATTTATACATAGAAATGTCCGCAATAAAATTCTACAGAAAACTTTAAACTTAGATTTTTTTAAATTGCCTTATATTTTAAATATATATAAAAAACTGTCAAATGTTCATTCTTTGATGTTGTCGACGGATGCTCGAAGTGCACGTGGCCGACACCATTTGCAAAGGCCGAATTTCAAGGTTCTCACGATATATTGGCTCTTAAGTAATGTATGTTTTGCATTAATTATAATTTTTATTTTTCACATGTATCTTATCTTTATGTTAAGAATGTGTTAGTGTAATATTTCTTGTAGAGCTCTTTAATTTTTTTGTTTTTAATGTGTGGAATGACTACTAGTTTCCCTAATAAAATTAAATATAGGCGGACAAACGGTTAAGATGTGTAAACATCAGCGTTCGTCTGTGAATGTAATAGGAAAGAAAATTTAGAAATGAAACAGAATGCGTTTTTCTTACAAAACTTGACGGTTATTATTCATCGAAATGTTCGATCTATTGAAATATACGGAATTTTGGGTTTGACACAGTGACACCGATCGTTTGACGCAAATTAATGGACTTTCTAGTTTTAATATCTAAACCACATGTTAAGTGTATCAATCAATATCTGGAAATAAAATTACTAGCAATGCCTAGCGGTTCAAGTTCAAACTATATTGAGTAGAAGTAAGTAGTTTTACATAAGAAAGAGCGCATCTTCTCACATCGCGTACGATGTTATCAACTTACTTTGACTAAACGAGCGTCTCTGATAGAAGCATCACTGACACACACCTCAATGTCACCAAATAAGAAATCACTCGACTCCGAAATGATCCCGCTATAACTGTTTACATATTAAAAATAAATACGCGTACATATCTCACTAATAGTTTTTGCATTTCTTAAAATAAACTAATTGCTTATTACTTTAATAAAATTTTATTTAATCTACCTTCACTTAAACAAAAAACAATAATATGCGGAATAGCATTTTCATAGAGTGGGAGAGAGTATGTATAACCTTCGCCAGTTGCCAAGCCAAGACTACTGTGCACTAAGCACAAAGAAAATCTGTTCTGCATTAGGTTTAGAAGCGAAAGAATACTTTCATTTTAACGTATTTAATTTTAATATATCATGTAATGTTATTTATTGTAGTACAAGCTGTGAAACCCCGGGTTGGCAGCTAGGCCTGTAGGCGGAAATAATGGCGCCTTGGGCACCCGACAACAAGTACCTGTGGCACTCGCGATAAATGAATATAGATTTTCAAAATAACCTTACTAGCATGTTAATTAAATAGTTTCCATACAATATTTCACCCTTTTAATCTTGTTTTATTTTAATCGCGAAGCTTTCTCTATGACAAATTCAATCAAAACCGTAAAAACCTAGCAGACAAATTTTCGCATTTATAATATTAAAATCTGAAATAACAGAACTAAATCTTACAATTCCGACCCGCGGAAAATAAATTTTAATTTAATTGCGCGCCGACAGTGACAGACAACAAAAAATAAACATATACTGGAAAATGTATTAATCTTTCTTTCAAAATTCTCACCCTATTACTTGTATCTAAATTCATCAATATTTTCGATCGCCTATTTATTTAAAAGACGACATTAGCCGAATGTCGAGGAATGTGTGCTGTGTCGAACCGGAAGCGTATCGCCGAGTTTATACGAATGTATCCGAAGCGCGTGTCGCATTAGTTTCATTCACTGCCCAGGAATAAAAATGTTGTGAGGCGCTTTAGCTTAAAAATATGAAATTATGACAAAAGTATATAACTGTATACAATGTGGTAATTAAAATACGTCATCAGAATTAAACATGCACGCACGTCGGAGCGCCCGCTTCGCGTAATATAGTGTAAACGTCGTACCTATTAAACAAGAAAAGGAAACCCACTCGTAGAAATTTGCTAAAAGCTTGTCGTCGCCGCGGGCGTTAGGAGCCGCGTACATGGCACGCGCCCGCGTATAACTTCCATAATGGCCTCGTAAAGCCGGCATGTGTTCATTGAAGCTATTACAGACAACCGTGCCCGCGCGCGCCGAGCGCACATCCCACAGTTAATACGCGCCCGAGCACCGAAAGTTGGATATTATTTAAATAATTTCGGGTCGGGTTTAAAAGGTAAACAGGTAAAGAGGGTCACTTTTAAAACGTCCGGACTCTATTAAAACACGAGAAATACGCAATAGGTCATTCATCTAGGCCAGGGCCGAATTTTGCACCAGGTGAAAGTGTACCACAATGTACTAATCATCGCATTTATGCGTTTATTTGTTTCTAGGTCAGCACGATATGTTAATATGTCACTGCAAAACTATCTTCAAGCTACTAACTCTTTGAAAGACATCCGTAAAGTAAACTGATCCATCGTGCAAGAATGAAAGTAAATGTACAAATAACCCATAAAAGCAGTTAAATTCCAAATAAAATAAATACATGGAATTTAACCAATAGGCCAGTTACCAAGTCAAGAAGAAGTCTTATTGTGTCTATTAATTGACATTCCTTTCTTACAAGGACGATTGTATTGGAAATCAAAACATTTAACAAATTTTTAGTCGTTCAGAATACTCAACGTTTCCAAGCATTGTTACCTTTTGAAATTCCTCGGGGATTGTTCTTAAATGAGGTAGGTGAAATTAAAGGTGAGTGTTTCACGATTTTTCAATCAAATCGTAACCTAATAGCCTAATACACACAAACCTAAATTAAGATCGAATCGAATGTAATTCTGTTATTGACGTCAGGCTTGATGATGAAATAAGCCGATCCCGAAAAACACTAAAGAGTCCTCGTTCTTCTCAGGAGTTGAATAATACGGAAGCGTCGACATTAAGACCAGGCCATTAAAAGGACTACTCAGCGTTAGTAATCTAGCTAATTTATCGCTCCCATTTCGGCTGGCAGACAATGTCTTCTCCACTCGTACATAAAATGGCCGAGTGGACAATAAGCGCCAAGCGGCTCTACAATAATTGTAACCCTTTTTAATAAAAGAGAGTCCTCCTACGAATAAAGACGAAACACTAAACGCCCAAGTGACTGGGAGAAAAATTAGCATACGTAATTTCGGACGTTTGGGCGTTTGTCCGAGCATCGTTAGGCAGCTAAACTGGCGACAGCCATAAGAGAAAATAACCCAAGTGACGTCGTAGCACTAAAGCTCTACGGTGAATTACCGTTGCGTGCGTAGCACATTGGCGGCTACGTTGGAGAAAATTTCAAAAAAAGTATTTTCCTCCACATTTCCATATTTTCATATTTCCTTCCTAGAAATATATTTATTAAAGTACATGATAATTATTCACAAATGAATTGTATAGAAATAAATAGTAAAGTAAATTATTTTTTTATACATTTGGCCATTTTATACTCGACCATATTGTTTTTGATTATTTTATTTACATATTAATCAATACAATATCGCTGTATGCTAACTTTATCATAATAATACACAAATAAGATATAAAATGTTAGATTATTGGCGTCTTATTAGTTATTGGCGTCTTATAAAGTTGGCATACAGGGTAAAAGAACATTAAGATTAAACTATATGCACAGAATGTGCACATAATTTACTCATTACATTTTGGGTGTTAATGGTTGAAATCAAACTTTAGTTTATTTATGTAATTTGTATCATTTAACTTCCTCTTAAAACATATGTTGTTATGGTCAGAATTTAAAAGGAAATTTACTAAGGTGAGATGCTATCAATATACCACAATAGAAATATATTTAGTTTTCGCAATACGACATATGCGAAGACTACCTAAATGACGTCAGTTCACCGTTTTTTGCTAAAGCGAAAAGTAACTTAAATGAGATCAGTCTCACCTATCCATCTGTGCGCTTATGAAATACGGTCTAAATTTACGATTTGCAAGCGTACATATCTCACTAATAGTTTTTGCATTTCTTAAAATAAACTAATTGGTTATTACTTTAATAAAATTTTATTTAATCTACCTTCATTTAAACAAAAAAACAATAATATGCTGAATAGCATTTTCATAGAGTGGGAGAGAGTATGTATAAATTTCGCCAGTTGCCAAGCCAAGACTACTGTGCACTAAGCACAAAGAAAATCAGTTCTGCATTAGGTTCAGAAGCGAAAGAATACTTTCATATTAACGGTATAATTATACAAAATTAGTAAAAAATAGCTTTAACTCCTTAAACTATTATTATGAGGTATGGAAATATTTTCGGACGACTGGTACTAAAAATACTTACTACTCTTGTTAACTAAACATTTATATTTAAAACTAAATGTATGAACAGCCAAAACAAGAATACAAAATTAAATCCTTAATCTAGAAATTTGAATTAATATTATTGGACAAAAAAAAAATATTTCAGTTCAGTTCAGTTCAGTTCAGTTCAATGCCGTCAACAACGGCGTTTATTTCAACATAGTTTTTGTATTACAAACAAAATGAGCAAGGACCCATTAGTCAGAGACTGTCGACAGGTCCTTTTAATAAGTTTCTTAACTAATAATACATAATTAAAAGGTATAAATAAATATATGAATTTTTGGACAAGGTAGATTTGGCATAACAAGAATGGTACATTAATAACAAAAACAGAACAGTAGAAATAATATAAAACCTAACATGACACATAGCACAGATGTTATTTTCAACTTTTTATTTTAGCTTTTACTTTTTATTTGTACGTGGCAACTATTTATATCTCCTAAACATAGACGTTTTGTATTTTTTTGTACGTATCCCATTTTGTCATTTAAATATCTTCTAAAATACTCACTAGATGCCTATGAGACTTTATGTATGGTAGGGTACATAACATCATAACAGCTTTATTCATGCAAAAAAAAAACATTTTTTTGAAAAAAATGACAGTTTTGTCCAAAAAATATTCCCAAAATTCATGTCAAGTTTAACGGAGAATGCATCGCAGCTGTGTTGTGATTGAATGCACTGAATCAATAGAGCGATACGGTCGCGTCGCAACACGAAGCCCCCGAAACGTCCCGGGACGCATCCCGATTATACCAGAATTTATAGTAATGGCTGCGACATTGATTTAGCGGGCAATTTTAATAATTACCCGACTCGTGCAAACCCGACAGCGCGCAATCCACAGCGAGCTGATGCAATGCAGATCCGCAGTGTCGCAACCAACTGATTTAATTTTATCACAGAATATATAAAGGAAAATTTTGTCTAAAGCTTGTAATTCGTTTTACATGGAATTATACAATTTGTCCGAAGAAAATATAAAACCAGCGAAAATTACACCAAGTTCGCTTTATTTTTTTTAATGTTTGGTTTTTTTACAGTAGGTGTAAAAAGGAGATCTAAAAGAATAAAAATTAAAAACTAAATTTAAAAAAATATTTAGGTGCACATTGACAACTTTTAGGTATTTTTCAGTATGATCAAAGGGACGATTGCCAATTATCAATAATACCATTACAAATCTTAATTTTTAGCAAGTCGAAAAAGCTACTCGCATTACATTACATCTGTCTTAAGATGATTGCTTGTTCTGATAGGTAAAAAGCTCACAGAATTGCATACGACTCTTGGAGTCCTTTTTCTATGTTGGTACTTAAAAAAAAACACAAACCAAAATATAATAGATTTATACTAGTTTTATTGTATAATGGTTGTGTAAGAATATTTAGACTTATGTACGTGTATGTAAGTGTAGATGCATTGGAGAGCATAATATCTTTGGTAGTGACAGTTGATAGGCCACAGTTTTTTAGGATCTTGGCCCTATCTAGCGGTAGAGTTGCGTACCTTTTGCTGGTTCTTAGTATTTTTCGATCGCCGAAAGATTACAAACAGTAGAAATTACAATTTTTCACAAAATAATTAGTCGACTTTTCTGGTATATCATGACGCAATTTCGACATATGAGAAATATTAATGAATGCTTGTTATATAAAATAATTTGTTATTATAAGAAGTATACACATGACAAAAAATAAATTGGCTGTAAATTTTTCTAAATTGTATCTATTCATAATTTTCTAAATAATATGGTTTTGCAATCCTATGAAAGCATGACCCACATAATAATATTAATATTATCACCTAAAGTTTGGTGAATTGAATATGTCGTCTTTATAAATTATATTTGAAATCGCCGGGAAAATCAGCAGGAATTTTAATAAAAATGGAAAATAAAAAGGAATGATCTAGGGACACCTGTATAGATCACAAACAAAAAAATATCCAGCAAATAACCAATAATAAAAACATTTTTATATTCTTTTAAAATAAAATATATATTTATATGTAATTAAAAATTAAAAGGAACTACTTAGATAATAGGTATTTATAGAATAATTTCTTTGAATCGATTGAGGGTTATTACAATATGGCCCTTGGCCTTTTATATTTCTTAATCGAGGGCAACATAAACTCCATAAACCCTCCAAGCAGACATAATCTCCTTTAATTCTTTTCGCATTTCGAATCCTTTGGGTAGACTTTAAAAAAGGACAATTATGCTGAAAAAAGCGACGTTCCTCGGCACAAAATGGTCTTTGGGCGGCACGACGACTGAAGGGCGGGGAAAGCTGAAAGGGCGAGAGGGCGAGAGGCAGATGGAGCGCTTTAACGAACGTAGGACTACCGCCAAATGAAAGGACGCTTTGGCATTGAGGGCCCAGAGTGGAAGACGCGCAAAGTGGGATAACTGTTCGGGCGTTATTAATTTGATTGCCCATTGATTTCTGACTGGTCCGCCGGGAAGGTTGGGGCGGACAAATAGAAAGCAAAACACATTCGAAAGGTTGGAAAAAAGGGTGACATTTGACATTAAAAAGGAAACACGGTCGTTTTCTGGAGTAGAATTATCAATATATCTAGATTAAAATTCTGTTACATTTTTAGAAATAATTAACACAATTGAAAAGGTAAAAATAATGAAACGATTTTTTTCCATTTCCTGCTGAAAATCTACTACTGCTAGGTCATCACTTGCACTATTTTTTTATTTTTTTTTATTTTATAGTTTTTTTTTAAATCTGGTTCAAGTGATCATGTTACTCCAAAAGTAACAATAAATGATTTGGAATTTCATCGGTCTCGATGATAATAAATTTGATTTACTTCGTTTATGTGACAGCTTTTAAAGCCATTATTATAAAATATTGCTTTAAATTTATTGCTTTAATTTTATTTTATTTTATTTTTTTGCTGCTTTTTCATTTGCCAATCTATGAGGGTTTTTGGGTGTTTCCCAGTGCGATTTTTATTTTGAATTTGAACACAGGGTCGGAATTTAAAATATAAGGAGGAATCTACATAATTATCACTAGATGACACGAGAAGTGTCGAAAATATGTTGGATGTGATATCGAATCTCGCGTTTTCATTAAAACGTATGAGGTTTGTCACATTACTTATGATTACAGACTGACACTAGACCGTGCTGTCATCATAATTTTGTGTTAAGGAGCATCATAGTGTATTTGTGTTATACGAAAGTAATGCGTCATGACGTTGAGCGTGGCAATCGTCGCCTATACCTCAGCAATTGGGCAAAATTTTTGTTTATTGTACGAGGGGATGTTTATGAATTGCATTAGTAGGCGACAGCTTAATGGCATGACTTACGATAACAATGCAGCATCTGCAAGGGGTGAAAGAAAGCCTTGTACATGTGTGTGTGAAATAGAGAAAGAAGGAGAGGTGCTGTAAGCGTATGTGCGTGAAAGAAAGAAGGCAGTCGCAAATAGAGCAGACTCTATTTTTGTCAGCATCCAGTTACCTCCTTGAGATATGATAAATACAATTCGGAAGCAATTCCATAACTAAAAAGCATCTTCTCCGCTTTTGGGAGACAGCAAAGAAACAGTTTCGGGAACGCGCGCCGCCCGAGCGGAGAATATTTGACAAACGCTACAAAGTTTTCAGAAACTGAACTGCGATAGCGCGGCATAATGCCAAAAGCTTTCGACTCAAAACTCTGGCACAATCACAATCGAAACTCAGACAAAACACTTCCGGGTCGAATCTGAGTTGCGCCGTCGCGTCGCGCAAAAGCGGCGAGCGTCTGATTTGGCGAAATTGGAAGCGAAACTCGCCAGAAAGACCTTCAAGCGCATGTGTGGAAAATAAATCTTAAAAAATAACCTTCGAAGTAAATTTATGTTAATAAATTTAGCACTTATTCCGTACGAAGTAATACAGCAATGGTTTACATACAATATATTAATAAAACAAGAATGGCTATGACACCCTGTACCTATCATGTAACATCAACTAATTCTATACATTGTTTAGTAGTAGTAAAGCAAGTACGAGCAGTAGTAGTAAGGCATCTCGCAAGTCCCGCCTAGACTACTCGCGCCTGTGGTACCAAACTTGCAATGGGAACTTCATTTCCAATCTTCACTTTCAACCCATTCAACGTACGTTTTAAATGGTCATTGAGGCGGTTGTGGGTTGTTTTTTAGGTCTGAATAAATTAAAATAAAAAAAAACATACAATGATATCATGTCATTTTTTCAATTCATAATTTTAGATTTTTTTTTTTCTATATTTTGACGTGCGGGTTGTAATGAAACAATACGGACATAAATAATATTTCAATTTATAATAATTATAATGTGGCACTGAACATTCTTTCACTTGTTTCTAGTTGCGATAGATGAGTTTGTATTAATTTTAACTAGCCAGTATAATACGTCCTTAAGTTTCCCAACTGCACTGTCATACTTTTAAAAATCGAATATGATATTTACGATGATGTTACGAGTTATCTATATTATCTTACGAGCCTTCAATGTGACCTAAACAACTATGGTTGTGTTAGCGACTATAGATCATCTATTTACATACAAAAATTCAACTCACTAGTAGTCATTCAGCACTTTTCGAGTTGAAAGACATCCAAAGGACGGGAATACATGAATGTATGTATAGAAGCTAAAAGTAAGTTTATTTTACAAAATGTTGATGTAACGACAGCTAAATGTAAAATACTTATGCGGATAGATAGATAAATAAATAAATAAATAAAGATAGTCAGCGTACATGAACATAACTTGGTTACACTGGCGCCAGCGTCAGTCAAACTCAGTTACAAAATATATTCAGTATACAGAGGTCCGTAACCAAATTATGGTCAATCCAAGTTGGCGGATCCAAAATGGATCAAAATTATTGCACATTCGGATTTAAATTTAATGGGACCATTTTTAGAGAAACTTATTATAACGAATCGGACAGACGGCGACGGGCAAAGGACAGGGATGTTAGGTTCATATATATGTATAAAAGTTAAAAGGCAATGAGAATATTGCACGACTATCTATGACAATGTATTTTTAAATTAAACCTGCGATGAAAGTTACTAGCTTCATTATTTTTATTATTTTATATAATTCAAAATTCACTAAGCTACCACAATCGATATAATTCACTCCGTTGTTCGCTAAAACATGTCAATTAGGAAAGTGGTCAACCGAATAAATTCCGAGTCAACTGAGCTGGATATGTTATTTATTTATTTATTTAATTACAGATTACTAATTATCAGAATATTTCATTTACACTTTCTTTAAAAAAGTTACCATATCATATCTTACATTATCTTCAGTTAGGTCTGACTGAAGACGACTAACTTAGGTAGTCTGGTTGACGATCGACACTCGAAAATCGACTCGACTGTAGGCGACATCTCTTTTTTCTTACGACCGTCGGCAGCGAATGAAAGAGACGCCAGAGTCGAGTCGATTGTCGACTGGCAGCCCAGACTAGGACCACTGCCAAACGCGGAAGGGTTGCAATTGACGTTAGTGGTTTTTAGCATAAATTTAACATGAATAAAAAAATATGTTGTTAACAGACCTTGTCTAGTAAGGTGATAAAATCCACACCACTTATCGATAAGACGTAATATGCACATTCGTCACAATGAGTATAATCGAACGAAGTCCTCTTATGACATACGGCTTTCAGGGAGGAAAAAAGAGACGGAACGAGGAGTGCACGGACGAGGGTGGGCGCGGGAGGGGTCGTGCGGGGAGGGGGGCTGGCGGTAAGCGTAATGCGATGGCGGAAAAGCTAAACTTTTTCAAAGCACGGTTAGCCGTTACAATGGATGTGGCGGAATCATTTGGAAACTTTCCTCTCCGCCGCGCCTTCGGGGCAATAAATGTAGCGGTAAGTTTTAATGCAATCTCCAGCGCGGCGACGTCATATTGTAAGCCCGGCGCCGCGGCCGCCCGAGATGATAATCTGTGAAATATACGCCGCCATGCACGGCGCCGTGGGAACGCCGACAAACTAATAGACGCGTATATAAATCAATTTGGTGCTTCCTAAAACTTATGGTAAACTTTGTATCAACATTGGGCGGAGTCTAATTGATTCAAAAATAAAATGTTATTATGAAAATCGAGGGGTAATTTCACTAACAACTTAACTGGAAGTTATATTTCTTGACCAGCTTATATATATGTATATATAACTCAATTATACAATTATATATATATATATATAATTGTATAATTGAGTTGTAAAGTTATTTGACTTATATTTGATGATTGTTTTTTAATAGCGGCAAATCGCCTGAAAAGATAAATGACACAATCTTTCACAATTTGAAAAATTTTGATTATTTTTTTAATTTTTTGATAAAGTGCTGGACTTGCTAATACTTATAAAGGTTCTAAAGAGGTCCTGTACTTGAGAATGCAAGATGTCGGTTTAAACCCAGCGCTGAGTTTTATAAAAATGCATTTTTAACTCTCACCTGTCCTCTTTAGTGTAAAATATTGTCAAATATTATGTAACCATCTAATTTGATGAAATAAGGAAAGGATGATATTTTAACAAAAAATATAAAAAAATAATGGATTTGTGATTACGACGAAGGATGGTGGTGAAATGAGATGATTTTATGAGTGATTTATATATGAAGTTGATGAAAAAAATAAAAATAATGATAGTGTAAAAGTGTAAAAGTGTAAAATTGTAAATGCACACAAAGCACATAATCATGTGCTTATTATTTATATAATTGTATAATTGAGTTGTGAAGTTATTTGTATGTATATATATATATATATATACATACAATATATATATATATATATATTTATATATATATATATATATAAATGGTAACCAACCACTTAACACACTTCCAAAAAACGGGGTCGAACCATGTAAAAAACCTCGTTGTAAAACATGCAAAATTATTGTAAGAGACGATAAATTTTCAAGCGCGAACAATAAAAATACATATAAAATTAACACTAACATAACGTGCACCACCAGAAACGTTGTATATCAACTTCTATGTAAGTTTTGTGATGCGTTTTATGTTGGTGAAACTACGACGCCACTAAACATTAGAATTAATAATCATAGATTATCCTGTAACAAATTACTTTCCGCTTTACCCGTTGCAATTCACGCGAGAACTCACGACAGGGATTTCGATGCTTGCTTTAATGTAAAAGTTTTGAAATCTTTGCCAGAAGATGCCCGCGAAATTGATTTAAAGACATGGGAACTCTCTCATATTTGGGTCTTGGGCGCTTGCAGGTCTGTAGGTCTAAATAGACAAAATTAAACTAACTTAACAGCATTTAACGCGTGATACTTGATATATTCATTTAAGAAACTAGTTTCATTTCATAATACTGATTGATTTATCTAGCAAAACTGCAATTATATAATAATAATTGTAGTGGCTGGATATATTTATCTTTTAGTTAAAAATGCGATTTTCGAATTTATGAAGGTTGCATTTTAAACGTCATCTTTCATATTTTTTCTGACGACGCCGAATGGCGAAAGCTTAAATAAATCATAATCATCAAATCTATATATATATAATATATATATATATTATATATTTCATATTGTTTTTAGAATTTTATAGTAATAATAATTATATTCACATCTACAATTATTTTTATTTACAGGACGCCACGAATATTCTGTTTTTAGCGTTTAATGTAAAATGTTTTGCCATTTGCAATAAACACATACTGAATTTTATATTAGACTGTGAGGATCAACTTGTGCCGTAAAAGTAAAGCAGCGCGCGAAAGCAAATCCGATGAAACAAATGCCGGCGCGGAGTGTTACGGCGGGGCCATAAATCGGCGGCACTTTTCCGAATTGTGTTGATAAATCGCTTACATTCATAAAATTGCAAAGTGAGATGTATCTGCTGTGATTTATCCCGGCCCACGCGACCGGTTGACAGGACGTCTGTCGTACATACATGCAACCTTTAAATACATCGATCTGATTACGTTTACTTGTATATGTGTACGAATTTGCTTAACACCGTGAAATTTCTTAATAAATTTTCTACAAAAAATTAAGTATATATTTCTTTTATGTTATTGTTTTAATTATTACTCGTAAGCAAGGTTTTGCAATAAAATTTAATGTAAATGGTTAGTTTACAAATTACACTAAATTAGTTTTATCACTAAATCAACTGTCGATGTAAATAAAAGTGTTTTCTAAAGGGATCCCTCTCCCCTCTTTTCGACGCATAGTACCTCGAATATTTCGAAAATTAATAACCAAATCTAAAGATTGCACCAAATTTAATGAGAAATCTCATAGTAGGAAGTAAATTCAGTTGATTTAAATCTCTCTGTTTATATTTTATATTTCTGCTATACATGCGAACTATATTTTTTAGGTGTATTTTAAAAAGTAAATTATAAACAGTTTTAACAAGGTCGTATTCTCTCTATTTTCTAATATATGATATCAATACTAGAAAACCATTTGTAATAAAAGATAAAATAATTTTCATCAAATATTTGTATCTACCTTTTTATGGAAAGTGTCGAATATTCCTCTGAAAACGACACCTGTGATCATCTCCAAAACCTTAAGATTAATGAGATACACAGTCCATAATTTAATTTTAAGATAATATTTATCACGTTAAATGGCTTTCAGAGAAACCGTTACTTATAATTATTAGAGACCGTGACAATTAGAACAATTTGTATAAGGACTATAAAATATGCATCTAAGCCATATTTTCATATAAGTCATAGAAGTCATATTTTCTATAATCTTTGGTAAGGAAATTAGCTCAGACTGGAAGGTAACTATAATCGTACCATACTATCTTGTTCCGTCAACATTCGGAAAAACCCCCAAAACAGAGGTTGCAAATGTTGCAATGGGTATTTATCCGCTAGAGAATCTGAAAGTCTAAAACAAGAAAAAAGCCTCATAGCATAAGTTATATTTTGTATTTGATGGATGCAACTTAAAATACAAAAAATGCATCCAATCGTCTGTGAGATATTCGTTTTCAGCCTGTATTTTAGGCTGAAATCATAAAGACTCGCATCCAAAGGAAAGCCGTTTAAATTTATTTCGAGGACAAACAATCATAGAAAGCCATTAGAAGCTTCCACACGAGATGATAGTGGGATAAGTTTGATGCGCACTTCAACTAGGAGAGCAAGTTGGGGCAGTCAATGGCGGGCGTTTTATACATAAATGTATGTGTAGAAGCTAAAAGTAAATATATTTTACAAAATGTTGATGTAACGACAGGTAAATGAAAAATACTAATCGACAGATAAATAAATAAATTGTAACATGTTTTTTATCATTTCTGACTTACACACACACACATGACACATTCTCACATGACAATTTTGTAAGTTATGTCGGGATTTTTAACCTTGATTGGCGTGATTAAGCAGAAAGCATTCGAAAAGTACGTTCTTGCGGTAATCTGCGGTTACTTTTTTGTGGATTGCCGTGGCCACTGGATTATCCGAACTGACAGCTGGCATGTTGAAATCTCATTAATTTTGTCCTCAATATCCTTAGATGATAAATTGTCAATATCCTTTGGGGAGAATAATACACATATTTTTGTCATTCTCATTCGTTACTCATATTGTTTCCTTTCAGCCACGAGAGAGTGTTTTGATTAGCATAATCGCCACCGGCTTCGTCAGGCGCGGCGGACAGCAACCATAGTCACGGCTTCTTTCACCTTTTTAAGTCCTGTTCTCTAAAACATCTGTGCAACATCCATACAGAGAAGACATGAATCTCATCCCCTTATAACTAGCATAATTTTTGTAAATGTTCTCCTTTAGAGTTACGTTGCTTTTCCACACTAATTCAGTTTGGCAGAAATCGAATACATTAATAATTGGTTTAAGTCTGTGACCGGGATAGCGTCGTATGCTCTCCTTTGATTTTCAATTCATTTTTTTAGCCGAATACGTTACTTTAGTTTTAGTATACAATCATTTGTGATTTTTTTTTTTTAATATAATAAAAAAATGTTTTTATCCGGCGCCTTCTATTTGCAATATAACCTAAATTACCCTTAATGCTACACTTTTTTTTATTCCCCTTGACTTGGTTACACTGGCACTAGCGTCAGTCAAACTCAGTTACAAAATATATTCAGTATACGCAGAGGTTCATAACCAAATTTTGGTCAATCCGAGATTGCAGATCCAAAATAGATCGAAATTGTTTGCACATTTTGAATTCATATTCAATGGGACCATTTTTATAGAAATTCATTATGTGCATATATCCAATTTTAATATAGCTAAAACGACTATAACTACGATTACTATAGTCATCAAACAAAACCGTATTTAAATCAGTCCCATTGAATTGAGTTATGTGAATTGCGAGCGGACACATTAAAAGACATATAGGGACAGGTTTAAGTAAAAAAAAGTGTATCATTTCTTATTTAAGTAAAAAAATGCTGTACGCTACATTTACGCCGAAATACAAATACAACCACATATAATTTTATACCGTCACAGAACGGGCTCGTCTAGTGTCGACGGTACAAAAACCCTTTTTTGTACGGCATCATTAGCATGTCTTCGTCATCTTGACATGTCACTTGTTGAAGGTTAATTCCAATAATGTTAGATATAGTTGTAATATATTACAATTTGTTTATTATTTTCTGTGCTTTAGTACTTAGTGTTTGATAAAAAGATTGAATTGAAACACTAGACCTAGTATTCAAAAACCTAGTTACTGTTACGATCGACTATGATGTGACAAACGCGTCAAGAGAGTAGTGGGTGGCGCGGCCAGAGCCATCGAGAGCACGCGGCGTCGCAGAGGGCGTCGATTATTGCCGGCATAAACATGCCATTCAGCAGGCGCATCTTTCCAACAGTCTGGCTTTAGAAATGGAGGTCCAAATAACCAAACTATCCTTCTTCCTATTTTGGGTTTATTTCGGCATGCCGGTTATTTATTTATTTATTTATTAAGGAGCAAAACAAATACAAGACATTAGAAACACACACAAAGTTTTTTTTTTGATTACTTATAAATAGAATGTGCCAACGTAACATACAAATTCATTAAAAAAAAATAGTATAGAAATTTAGCTACTAGTAATATGCTAGTGCGGCCATTTTGTTTATTTATATAATACTTTAGGTAAATTTACGTGATATTGGCTCATGGCTCATGACAGATTTGTGACTTTTAATTTTGGAAAGATTTTTTTTTTTTAATTAGAATCATTTGGCCTATTTCCTAGTGTGTAATTTATTTCTTTAAATTTGCGAACCACTAAGTCTACATTATTCAAATTCAATTATTTATCCATATTATTGCTAACCCCAATCAATATAAATCATATCAATTTCTCTACATCAAGATCCTGACATGAAGTAAATAAATTATTAAAAAGTCAAGAATAACTTCTGTTTTATATTTTATGATACCTAAAATTTATGGTAAAACGAATAATAAAAAAAAAGCACAAAACATACAAACATAGATAGGTACAAACCTAAAAGTATGAAAAAATTTAACAAGCACGAAATAGGTAGTAGTTCTGTTTTAAATATTAATAATACACTAATCAGAAACATTGATTTTCTTCAATTAATGCTACCTTACACTTCTTGGGGTAGCATGATTCTACAAGCAATGTTTTAAAATGTTTGTACGATTAGGTACAGACAAGCTTCATGTCTATAGATAGAATAACTTAAATCTGTAAGGAAACCATTTTGTGTTTATAAGTATTTACTGATATCAAGAAATGCTTTTTTGCCGGCAGTGCAATCCGTTACAGGTTCTCATTCTATTTTGTCCTCCATCTTTAGTGGCATATGGAAAGTCGAGCACCCTTGATGTGCGCCGAATATCTTCGTCGAGGCCACCTTGAGGAGACGGCGGCGGCGCGCGGTGAGATTGAAGGAAATCAATTTATTTTCAAGTATCTGCGAGATCTGCATTCTATTTTATACTACCTACGTAAGTTGCCACGTAGTCATATTTTTGAACGGTTATGATGTTGAATAAAATATATTTATTTTAATAATTTTATCATTTTTGTTATTTGTATTATTTTTTTTAGATTTAGCTCTGACGGTGGTGCAAAGCATATTACAACTGTTGCCTCCGACAAACAATTCATTTTAAGTAAATCATCTCAAACAACCCGAAAAAGATAAAAGACCATAAGGACCTAGGTAGACAAGAAATTAAACTGGCTCCTTGTCAGTATCGATATTAAGGTTGTTGTTTTTTTTTTCTTTTATTTATTATTACAGGTCAGTTTATTATTTGGATCAGCGTTTTTTTGGGTTAAGTTGTTTTATTTGGATAACAATTTATTGTAAAAAGTCATTTATAAAAGAGGTTAACTATTTAACAGAATGTACATAACACAATTTAACTTAAATATGTTGGATTTGGATCATATGAAGACAGGCATATCGCCTGTCTAATTTATTTGCCTATTTTAAAATATAATCAGAAGATTCGTCTATAGCAGACTTTTACTCATAAATGGATATTTTAAATGTGGTTTTAAGTAATAAAACCTACAAAATGTAAAGAAATTTCAATTAAATAATTAAAGTTACATCAATGACCAAGACCTATTTTTAATCGACCGACGATGAAAAAAATTACGAGGTTCCCAATTAGATATGTTTAGTTTTTTTTCTCTTTTGACGATGCTTCAGCTATTTGTCGAGATTGGTATGGATTCGTGTTAAATAAATCGAAATTGTAATATTTAATAATATTGTAAGATCTATTGAAAATACCCGTATACGCTAGATATACATGGTACATGGTAAGAGTACTTAGTACTATTTAGATATGTTACGTGAACGGTGTACGAGTACATTCACGTGTGAAAGTATGCAACGATAGAAGTGATGCCATTAACTGAATGCTAAAAACATATTTTGGAATCTTAAATGATTATCTTAAATGATAAATTACACATTGATGTCACTTATATTAATTGCTAGTCGAAACGAATAATTAAAATTTTTATTTCCCTGCCATTCCAATTTGTAGACGAGTAAACGAGAGATAACGAGTTTTGCAGGGAGCACGTAAATCGCGCGCAGCACAAAGCTCCCAGTCGCGTGGATTGCACAGAGCAGCGCACTAGCCCCAATTCCCACCAGTAATTATGTATTGAAATTTTCACAGAGAGAGACCGACGAGAGCTGGCATGGCGGCACCAGGCGAGGCAGTCCATCCATTACATCGATTTTCAATTTAAACTGAAGATTCTGCTTAATAGTTCTGAACCATTGAAACAGAGCGCCATAAGCATCGGTTCGTTTTAAGTTTACGAGTTTAAGCATTTACTCATGGGCCAATCCTTTTACATTTTTAATTCCAGACCACTATACAGTTCCATTAGATAAAAGAACTATCTGACTTTATATTTATATAAAATCACAATTAATTTTTTAATTGCACCTGCGTTGATTAAATATCTTGTATACCCTCAATTTACTCGACATACTGATCTATTTATAAGCTTATATGCAAAAATAACTATTTTCATAACTCTTACATAGCTTAACAAAGTTTTAAATATTATTGTAAGTTTTAATTGGCCTTATTATTAAATCTTTGAAAAAATGTACATGCTCCTATTTCGCTGTATGCTTACTTGTTTTATAAATAAATAAATAAACAAAGTATACAATGCGTATAATAAACTATGTAGCTAACAAATAAAATAGTAAAGTAAAGTAAAGTAAGAACAACTTAATGCATAGCAATGACAATTTTCAATTGGTTCACAAAAATTGACATAATGCAATATATAAATACATCATGCCTAGAGTGTTCGACATTTATACTACTCGTACTCTTGTTACATAGCTAAAATATATACATCACAAAAAAAACATATGAATATATATATAAATTGTAAATAGAAGTTTTATAATTATGCTTAAATATACTATTTTAGAATTAGTATGAAGAACAACTGCCACATAACATTTCTTCCTTTCAATTATAGGTCATTGAATTCATAGAATAGGATTGATATATTTAGTTGTAATTTGAGGTAGTACAAGGGTCAAAATTCTGAATGTTCTAAATGTTTTACTTTGTAAAACCTACGTTGTTTTATTTTACCGATATCTAAAAATTAAATTGGGAGAAAAATAACGGGAAAAACCGCTCTAGTTCTTTGATGCGAAATATAGAAAAAAGATTCCTAAAATGTAAACCTAGTTTCAGGTTTATACTTAAGTAGAACTATACCGTAGTTTTTTTTTAAGCGATTCGATTGAAATTGTTGCGTATATTATGATACAGTGGCGACTGCCACACAAGATCGAAATTGTCGGACGTTGATTTTCCAGTGAACATAATTGACGTGTGAGAATTGCAAACCCGTGACTGACTGCTAGAATTGTTTTCCGCGAAGGAGTTCCTGCGAAATCCAGTGACCTCTCACGGCCAATTCGTGCGTCATTCAGCGACACGGGTTTGCAATCCTCGCATCCTCACGTCAGTCATCGTTGTATATTGCGTTCCACGCCGCAGTCAGACAGTCCTGGTGGAAACAGCCAAGAGCAGTCTCAATCGTCGGTCCAACAGATGTACCAGCAGATAAGCGAAAGCACAGCTTAGTGAATCAGTACATTTCATATTCGAACTATAGTAACGGCCCTTCTGAACTGATTGTCCACCACCATCACAAACACTGGGACGCTAAAATTTCAAGTAAAAGGATATAATTTCCCCAAAATCACAATTATACTAAATGCACTTATTTAAAATCTAAAGGTTAATTATAAAATGACAAATTTGTAAGTAGCAATGAAGGGTTATTTTACAGCTTTGACAAAAGCAAATTGAATGAAACATAACGGATGAAAGTAAGATGCATCTCGAACAAACGTAACCTCTTCTAGCGACAATGCATTCGTGAAAACGGCACTTTGAGCAGGAATAGTGTCGAAATGGTGTAAGAAGAGTGGCTTCATATTTCAAAGGAGTATTTCACCTGAAACGGCGTGACGATGCGACGTTGCCGTCTGCGACGATAGGAGGAGACAATTTAGTTAGAAGGAGCCAGCCATAATTCGTGCAGTTCAAAGTCGTAAAGAACACAAGAGCGCTCTTATCCCGGGCTCGAGTGGCCGGCAATAACAAACCGACGAAAGAGTGCACAGGTGCGTTTGAAACATTCCCGTGCGGGAAACACGAGGCTGCGGATCGGATCGGTCGTGTAGGTTTTTCCGGCAAAATTTTCCGGAGAAAACTCATTTCGTTCGTCGCGCCTGGACGAAGGTAAACTCGCAGCGGATTTTATAATATTAAACTTTCGATAGATTGCTTGATATTACTTTGTAGGGATGTTCATAATATTATCGTAAGAAGTACCTAATGTTATTAAATATGTATCACTAGGTATGCAACTGAAATTTAATACAAAATAATAGTTATTTTTGCCGTTGTTACTCTTCTGATCCAAAACTACTAAATGGATTCTAATAGGATTTTTACTGTTGGATAGTTTGGATCTTCCGCAAGTTTTATGGCTACTTGTAATGCAACAATATCTTAAGGCTACTTATCAGGAGCAAGATACATTGACTCTCGGAATACAAAATTACCTTGGGGCTAACGGTTTTTTAGCAAACATTTTAACAGCAACCAGTACCATAAAATAATAAAGGTTTTATGTCGAAACTGCATGATATATTTGCCTTTTGCGACCAATTATCGAACAAAAAAAACGATTGACTCGCAACAATGAATCAAAGGATGACAGATGAAATATATTCTACTTTAAATTGGTACTTTAAATTAGTAGTTCTGTAGTATGCATATTTTGTAATATTTCATTACGATAGAAGAACGAGTCAAATGTTTTTCCAAAATAAAACCTTTTATGTTAACAAACTACCTGATAACCCCGGGCTTTGCTTCGGGATTTACCTAGACTCTGCAGGTGTCTTGGGAAGCGCCTTCGGCGCCCAACGACTCGTGCCTGTGGCACACGAGATGAGTCACTTCGCGATTCATCTTTAGGCCCTGCAGACAATTTTAATGGCATCTTCGGCGCACGATACTGCACAGTGTCAGTATATTATATATAGTATATTGACGTTGTTATTTATAAATTTAAATATAACACAAAATTTAAATTTGGAATAGAATAAAATAAAATAAATACACTTTCAGGGTTTTCAAAATTTTCAAGTTTTCCAGGCAACTATGATTAAAGATTAAGAAACACCCTGTGCGAAGCCGCGACGTGACAGCACTAAAAGTAATCAAATATTGATACTGATGATTGCTTTACATATTTATTTACCTATGTACCTTCCTATTAACATTGGGCCATGTAATTGAACAAATAACTACCTACTTAATGTCAGATTAAACGTGATTACTGGGGGGAGGTATGGGGTATTCCCAATCGTCTGACCGCAGCCGTATAGAACCTGAGTTAAGCTGCGTCTTAAGCTTAAAATATCAATTACTGTGCTAGAATCTAAGCGGCTGGCGCGAGTGCTCCGATCGTAGCGAAGCTCCCGAATCGGCAATAAATTGTTAAACAACAGCGAGACTTAACGGCGTCGGCGGAGATTAGGCAAGGCGCGGCGGTTCGAACTGGTTCGAACTGGTTCGAACGTGAAATACGACGCCGCGATAAATTCAAATGAGGAACACCAGCACCGTCGCCGAAATCGAATCACGTTCGCGAGATAAACGCTTAAGCGACACCTGGAACGTAGCACAGGCCCCAGCAGGTCCAACTGTACTGCATCGATAAAATATAATATTTCTCTCACAGAGTGCAGGAGAAGCGAACTGATCATAATACGATATATGATAACGTTGGTGGAAAAAGCTATGCCTCCGAAACAAAGAAACCGTAATGATCTTCCAAAATATAAACTACTTGACACCACTAGCCATACTCGTATATATCGATGTTATTAACATTTATACCATCTATAACAAAAATACCATGGCAATGAAATCGGCCTTTTTAAACACCCTACCAGTTCATGCTTTATTTACATATAGAATGGTTCTGCACTTCTTCGAATTGGACACTTATAAAATAGTTGTAGAACACGCTTATTGTATAAGACAGATAGAAAACGAAAGATTATTCATACCTTCGTACAATAATTTTTACGGTAAAAGAAAACTACCTTATTTAATTCCAACTCTATTTAACAAGTTGCCAATTTCATGGAAAAATAGAAAAGAATCGTTAGTCAAAAATGACCTAAAAAAGAAATACTATGAATTTGATAACGAATAATACCGAGATTGAACACTTGATAAATAAGCGCAAAAAAATTAGTTACATAAGAAATTTATCTCTACTTACTATTATTAAAATATAATTTGAATTGTCCAAAATCCTTAAAAACTTATTGTAAAAATATCTCTATGGTAATATATTATTATATTACTTATTATTGTATTATATAATTTGCTAGTCTCAATAATATTTTAGATATAAGTAAAATAATGTAAATATTAAATTGTGAAGATGTAAAGGTGAAGCATGCTCTGCACAGACCTACTCAACCATGGAACCTACAAAACATGCTTCGCTCAATGATTTCCAACTGATAAGCATTGGGCTTGGTCGGATCTTACATAATATACAATGTAATAAATGAATAAAAATTTAAAAAAAAAAATAACATTTATGTTTGGGAATTTTTCAATTAGCCTTCCCATCTATTATTACATGGTATTAAATTTCGTGCCAAAAAGTCATTGAGCTGTTCTGTTATATGTAGCCCACTTTTGTCCTGTTTTTTCAAGTGATTGAACAAATAGCTACAGAGAGTAAACGTTACTATATCGCTATTATTAAATGATAGGAATAACGCGTTAATTTACCTCTCTAATGACTACATCAATAGATTGCAGCCATTAGAGGCGGACTGTGTTACGCGTTTGCCTTCAATCACTTGTTCAATCACGATGTTAAGAAATAACGCGATTAAATTTGATTCCATTTTTCTTAAAATTTGTATCTCTGTATGGTTAGCCTAAATGCAAACAAAATATGACAGACGGCCTTTATCTAAGATAAAGATCTAAGATTTTTTGTGGAAATTAGCGAAATATTCAATCCAAAATGAAAGACCGTTAAATAAACCTTAACGATTTATTTTTTTTTTCAATTATTGGTATCATTAACATTTCTAATATGATATTTGCACTTTCTGTCGTAAATTTAATTTATTATTACTAAAAACTCGTTGACTTTAATGCTATTTATCTATATCATTCGATTAGCCTCCAGAAAGATGATGCAACGGACAAACGGACTAACAGGCAGACAGGCAAAGAAAGTATATAGAAGCTAAACTAACCATAGCAATAAACCGTAGAAATTTTCTATTATTTAATTATCGCATGGTTGCATTGTCAGGAAAGGTAGTTGTTGTCTTCATTATTCGAGGCCATTTATAAAAGGCAGACACCATCCATTTAGTTTGTAAATAGCTTATTACTCAACTTAGTCGTTATGTTGAGAGCATTCTGATATTTTTAAAAGCCTTGTTAATTTATCAATAAAAAATACCATATTATTTCTAACAGAAATATTTGACGAAATATGTCCAAGGTGACAAAAAATATTTAATAAACAGGTTTTGTTTATTACCTCGTACTTTAAGAAAGTGTATATTGATATTTTATTACTGATTTCACAATAAAATAATGTTAGTATTAATAAACGAAATATGGTTTATTCTATAGAAATATGATTCGTTTGGAAGAAACATTCTACTAAAATTTACAGTTTAATACGTAATCACGCAGGAACCGTACAAATGTATGTGTTAAGTTTAAACGGGGCCGTCCGCTATAAATTCGCTGTTCCGGTCAGGCCGCGCCGCGCCGGGGGCGGGGGCGGGGGCGAGGGCGGGGGCGGCGTTTGCAGTGAAAAGTTCGCGAAGGTAAAAGCCCAAGATGGCGAGCCGCTATTTACGGCCGCT
This sequence comes from Neomicropteryx cornuta, assembly GCA_020383195.1. Classification (NCBI taxonomy): domain Eukaryota; kingdom Metazoa; phylum Arthropoda; class Insecta; order Lepidoptera; family Micropterigidae; genus Neomicropteryx; species Neomicropteryx cornuta. The sequence goes on from JAHKQU010000012.1 coordinate 13,218,892, forward strand.
TTGAGACTGCCAAGGGCCGCGACCCGACGCGGATGAAGAATGCGAGGGACTATTACATCAAACAACGAACACTCCTCCTCTGCGGCTAGACATTTTTTTTCTTTCTATGCACAAGGATAATAATGAAATCCTTGCTCTTAGCGTCCATATTGATTACATTTCTGTCGGCATTCGAAATGAAAAAACCATCGATATAATGTGATGCGTTGGCACTTGAGGCGTGCCAATTGCCAAAACGCGCCCGTGAAATCTGACAGTACGGTGCGTCACTCGCGTGCGCGGTAGGTAATACTCGTATTAGCACGTTCCTCATATTGGGAGTTGGTTACAAATGTCATTCGTTGGTTAATTCGACCATTAGTGTGGGATGAAAATTTGCATTGGTACAATGTTTGCAATTGTTTGCTAATATTAAACCAATTGTTTTTTATTAGGCAAAGTCCTAAGAAACTCATAGAAAGGTAACAAAAATGTAACATTTAAAATTCACTCATTCACTCATTCACTCAATTCACTCATTTTAGACGTGATTCCCTTGGACTCAATACCGACGAATGTTGAGAATGTACAGGTTAACAAAGTGGGTTTGTCAAAAAACATCAATCATTGATGTCATCTGTGCTGTACATCAATTCTAATCTCATTAATTTTAAATGTTTTAAAAAAAATCAGTATGTAACACCACGCGCGTTAGAAATAAAACTTCTATAATGACGTTGATTAAATTTGTCATTACCTTTACAATAACCTATTAATGTATATTTCAAAATTATCAAGCCATACTGGTACCTACTTTCAACGATGTTTCTATAATATAGAAGAAAATCAACGAGACAGTTGGATGAGCGTCTTTATTAATTTATTTAATGCATTCAAAATACGCATAGATCAAATTTATCCATTTAGAGTGACATCAAAAGCGTGAAATCTTAGCAAAGAGAAATAGCCAGACGATACGGTCGAAAGGGCAACTGAAGTCGCTGGCTGTGACACGTCAAATCTTACAATAACAGAGCGGAGTTCCTCCAGAGTTTAAGCGGGGGGGGGGGGCACGCCGGAATCGTAAATTCCACATTCCGGACATTTCATTAAAAAACTTTTCCGTCGGCGAAAGCGAAGAAGGAAATACGAGAGAGTAGGGCGGCAGAAAGAAGGAGAGGCCGAATACAACTCGACAATCTTATCGGAGGAGCTTAGAGTGGAAAGGGGTATAAATCTAGATCTAGTGACGCATTGTCAAAAATTAATCTAATGGTATTTTTTTTTAATGCGCTATCATCAGAATCATGGTCTGTTTATACAGTGATGCTACAAAAATAACGTAGCAGTTACAAACCTATGTTTGCATAAAAATATTCTCTAAAAACTGTTGCTGGTAGAAATTATTTTAATGTCTTATTTGACAAATAAAATGTATCGCAGGTTTTTTGCTATAACTGTAATTATGTTACGTAAGAGATAAAAAAAAAAAAAAAAATAGTATGGGGGGGATATGCTTACAATAATATACTATGACTCTTGTAAAAAAAATATAAATAAATAAGGGAATTATAAAGCAAATCCACTTAATGTCCTACTACTTAGATTTATATAAATATATAAATAAGTGAGACGGTGGAAAAAAATGTTTTTTGAGCAATTTGTGTTCATCAAAGTTATAAATGGAATAAGAATGAGATACCATAAGCGGTTACCTATGGCCGTCGAACGTCTATTATGGAAAGACTTTTTTTTTCATGGTTTAAAAAGTACAGGGATTTAAGGATTAAAATGGGCAATATTTGATTGCATTTTTTTTTTAATAGGATACTAAGCCTAAATCTTTTTTGTCTTTAAGGTAGAAACGCATACAAATAAACGATTTTATTCACATTGGTTATATTGATAAATGTCTGGTTAATGTGCATTAGTGTATTTTTATTAGTGTAGTAGTAGTGTAGTGTAGTGTATGTTATTTTACAACAAAAATGGCCGTTGTTTAACAGTAAAAAAAGCACAAAATTAAAAATGGTATGAATTCCGAAAACAAAATTGTACCATACAAGATTTATATATACTCACAAGCTAGATGGATTACCACTCAAATAATATTTAAAAAAAATCTCAAATTTAGTTTCATATGTAAGCCAAGTTGTAATAAAAAAATATTAAGTTAATAATATAAAAATAGTATTGAAACGGGCTCTCGGTTTATGGGGTAAGTTAGGACCAGTAAGACAAGCGGGGGTTGTGGGGGGTTAATGCTCCAGGCGCTAGCGGTGGTGCTCTTAGACTGACCCGAAATAATATTCAAATTCAAACGGAGAGTTAATTCCACCAAAGGTCTCCGCGAGTGCCAGCAAAAAGTCGGATTTGAAGTAAAGAGGGCCAAGCCCTTAAGCAAAATACGGAAACAAAGTCGTAGACCGTGAACATTTAACAGAAGCGTCGTATAGGACAGTACCACCGTCTGGTAATGAAAAGGCCTATTACCAGCTCGTGTTAGGTGTTCAAGCATCCAGTTAGTATGAGAATGGCTGAAAGATTATGAACAGTGTTATCTCTGTCGGCGTTCTACTAACAGGATGTTTAGAAAGGTCAAATTAATGGGGTTATTATCATGTTTAATATAGAACAAAATGTACATATAAGAGTCCCAAAACAGAGTATTTGAAACATTCCTGAATGTTGCAAATACTCTGTTTTGGACTAAAGTAAGTTTAAAAATTCATGTAAGTTCATGTTTAAAAACCTTCACAACCTTTTAATAACCTTTACAAGGAAAAAACAACCATTGTCGTTTTCTTATACCCTGAACGTCAGGTTAAATGGTAGACCAGTCTAAGGACTTGTGCTTGTGCTTTTCGTGGAGTTGAATTAGAATACAACCCTACCGCGAAACCCTATACGACAGATGTGATGAGTTGAGCGATCTGCGGTTCATAAATGCTGCTTTCAATGACACTATTAATTGCCTCGATCTTTTGACTTCCTTTTCGATCAATGTACCCGTCATCACAATGTTTTTAAAATACTTTCATACACAAATAACGCTCTATATTCACCGATACCACGGTTGCAAAGTTATTATAACGTTACTATTAACTGCTTCGACAAATTGACTCTGAATAAGTTGCAATTTAAAGTGTTTAGCAATGATTTATTGTGTAAAATAATCATGTCAGTACTTAAAAAAATAAACAGGGTAAATTAGTTTTTGTAAATTCGTGTAAGTAAATATGTAAATATAGATATAAAAATAGTATTTAATATTTGTAATTAATCTTAATACTTTTTATTAATTGAAACCCATTTGTTTGTTTTACTTAGGTTTTTCTTATTCAATCTAATGTTTTTTTTTTCTATGTTACTGTATAAAGCTATTGGTTTTTCCAATAAAGATAAATAAATAATAAAAAAGTTCAGTTTTACAATTCTGACGCCAATCTTCTAATAATTTCATTGAATTTTTAATACAACTAGAAAGATCCTCAAAAAAACCGCTAAAACAACTAATATATTAAAGTATCGTAATCGAAAGTACTAAACGGAAAACTAAAAAATATTATTTTTTCAATATATTGTATATCCTACAATAGTAGTGTAGCGAACGCATAGCGTGCTACAGACGTGAATATACACACATCCACACTCACTTCGTTTGAAATTAAATATTTTAGCGATATCTGCATATCAGCGGATGTATTCATAGATTAATGTGGCAAAGCACACCAACCTATACAACCAGACGGCATGGCATACACAATGCCAAATATTGGTTGTTGTGCAGAAAATTAGTTTTTTTCCCATGCAATAACGCACTCTATCGATATTCTCGTAAAATCGAAAAAAAATCTACATAAAAAAGTTGTAAAGTAGGAACGTTGTAGGAGCTCCTCGTCATTTCTTGCGATGGCAACCCTTCAACGTTAATTCCCAGAATCACGGCGAGTGGATTTTTTAACAGCAACAAGCGGCCTTTGTTCCAAGGAAACGTGCACTCTCATCCGGTCCCCGCGGGTCCCCGATCGTCCGCGTCGGGTGCGACGCGCGCGCCAACAATAAAGTTAACTAGGCTAACCTTTCCCGGGCGGAAGGAAAATCACGGCTGGATATCGCGGGCTGAAGTATTACAATCTGAGCCGAAAGGGTCCTGAAGAAAAGGACGAACCGGCCTTAATATCGCCTGAAAAACGAGCTTGCGATACCACCGAACCGCTTTTGTCTCGATTCACAGCAGGACGATTTATGAAAACACAATCTTTAAATTTTAATTGTTAATATCGACAAGGTGCGCCTCGACCGCAAATAACTCATTGAAACATATTGATAAAAGTAGATTGGAAAGGTTTGAAAAGTTTTATAGGAGAGATAAAAAATCTATCCATAAAATGTGTTTACTAAAAAAAAAAACAGCATGTGTACACCACGCGCGTTAGAAGTAAACTAAGTTAATTCAATTTAAATTAAGTTGAATGCTGAACCCCGCCGAGGAACGAGTGCCGTCCCCGTGGCGCATTAGTTCATTCATTCAGTGCCCAGGATAAGTTGTGTGAGGTTCACTTAAGAAGTTTTAGTCCAAAAACAAATACTTTGTTCAATAACATGAAAGATCATCTGAAAAAAATAAAATTCTACAATATAAATGATCTCATTAAGAACTTATTAGATTTCGCGTGTACCATACAATTTACTTCCTCGCTGGGGACACGAAAGGTGCACGCTATTAATAAATGCGACAGACGAAGAGAGGCCCGGTCCGAATAGGCCTAAAGGCCGCGTTCGACGTGTCTGGTCGGCGCAAAAAACTCATCGCTCGCAGTGATTTATGGCAGGCGGATACGGTGCGACGCGGCAAGGCCTTAGGGGCAAAGTGATAGTTCTTCCTCATCCTTAAAATAAGAACCCAGTTCTTACTCATCCATTCCTCAAAGACAGTGTTTGGTAATGTATGCGGACGGAAGGTGTTCGCGTCTATTTTGAAGGAAGACTCTAGGTGCATCCAAAGCGTATCCAGAGGTGCATCGGGAGTTTTCTAATATACCTACAGCGCTAAAATACCAATTTATTATTTATTTACTAATTAATTTTATATAATTACAATTTGTGACGAAGGACTAATTAAAAAGAGTCTTATCTAACTAGGCATTGCCTGTTCTAAGGAAGACAATGATATGCATTTTTAATACATTTTTACTTTAGTATATGCAAAATAATATGTCTACAATATATTATAAAATTCAATTAATACAATGTGAACTTTAAAATGTTTTAAACTGTTTAAAATTTGAAAATAATAGTAAACTAAATACATAATATTATACATATTTTATTTATTTCTTGCAAATGTTATTAAACATAATGCTAGAAAGCAAAATAATATCTTGCCTAACTAGGCTGTTCTAAGGTAGATATACTGTCTATTAATTAAAAAGTCTTGTCGTTGCGTCAAAAACATTTAACTTAAATATTACACATTATACATATACATGCATACATTAAATATGTATTATTATATACATAATATTACACATAATCTGAATATGACACCACTGATTTACTACCAAATAAATTCAGTTGCAATAAATAAGTTACGAGAAAAATTTCTACGATTTACTACCAAAACTCCATAACGCGTTTTTAACGACTTTTCTAGTTTTCAAATGAACCAATGCTAATTAATATTATTCCCAGTAATATTTAGTTTTTATCGAAGCGAATAAGCCAATAATAAATAATTTATAAATATCTCATTACATCTAATTTTATTTTTTATTTATGTATAAATATCCCGTAAGACCTATAAATAAAATAAAATATCTCATATATCATTATACTATATATACAGTTGTATTTTTATTATCCGCCAAATTTTACTATAAAAGGACATTATAAGACTAAGAAAAATACTAATGACTAAGAAAAATGACTAAGACATCAATGACTAAGAAAAATACATACATTACAATAACCAATATATCATGAAATACGGGAGTATCTTGGAATATAATTCCGAAAATATGGAATAAAACTTGTGATCGTTTATTTCTACATACTTTTAATCGATTATTCCTCAAAAAACCATAAATTAACTAAAGATTCAATACTCGCCTCATATTTCAAAATGTTAAGATTAATTGCTTGCTTTCAACGACCGTTCAATAAGCCATATGTTTTCGATAGTATAAGTTTTGATATTACAAGAACAAGAAGCGACGAGAATGACCGGTATCGTGCAATGGATGGATGCTGTAGATGAAAATAGAAAAAAAAGAACTGTCACTACCGCCCCCAAAGCGGACCCACTGCTGATTGCGAAAAATATTTTCGTTATATTAAATTTCAAAACTATGTACCTTACCGAGCAGGTCCCCGGAACAAAAGGATGGGCAACCGTATAATAAATGGACAGAAAAGTATTCTTCTGAACTCACCTTTCAGAAATAAAAGGTTAGGCCTTCGTCTTCCTGAATTTCATTTCGCATAAAAGACAGAGCGTGAAAGCCACTAACCCGACAAAAAGCTTTTTGAATCATGTCAGTACATTTCACTTAAGATAAACATTGATTATTTTTAAACCCTTTCACAAACTTTAGAAAATTTGAATTGGTAACAAAAAAAACTTTTTCATTTGATATTCTAACTTCATGGCGTTTTAGTAATAACGACGCGAGCCGCGCCAGGTTGTATTATTTTTTTAAAATTAGACCTTCGTTATGTTGTCGTTTTAGCATTAACCTTTTCCTGTCCCATGAATGTCCTTAGCTAGTATACTTTTGTAAAAAGTTCCTTTAAGTGTAAAAAGTGTAAAAAGTTCCTTTAAGTATTAACTTTTTACATAAATAAATACAATAATTGCTCTCCAATATTATTATTATTCTTTTTTTTTAAGGTTGGATAAGGTATGAATACAAACAAATACAATATCCAATACATAGCATTTCAATTTAAGTCATATTCATATTCAAGTCACTCACATTTACCTACAACACATCCGCTATGTTATACCTCTTACCACCTGCATTATTATTATTATTATTATCGTTAAACTTATTTATTTTACGTCTTCACACATCTACCCACAATTATTGAATTATTTTGAAATTCCATGATATTTTTAAACAATAACTGATAAAATTTGTTTCAAACAATATTTCTGTGTTGATGATACAAACGACAAATAACTTAATTTAACGGGCACCTTTTTAATAAGAACCTAACATTAACCTTTATTTTATAAAATTTTGATAGATTGATATTTAAACTATATCATTTACGGGATATTATGTTATTATAATAAATAATGAGACGGTTTAAGTCAATTAGTTCGGCTTGCCGTCATTTTTAAGCGATCACTCAGAGAAGGCAAATTTCTAACCTCTGCTGATAGTTCCTCTTGTACGTATTTTATTACTCATTATTATTAAGAGCCATAAAGCACTCGAATTGCATTTTATGCGTGTTTTCGAGGTCTACTACCAAGATAGCTTTTCATACCAGGCATATATAAAAAATATAATTAGATTAACTAAACATATTTCTAGAAAATCATTAAGCTTGTTTTTTAAATAAATAATCGTATATTTACATAAAAAAATATTGAAATTGAAAAGTTTTATTTTTTAAAATTCTCATAAACCAAACTACATATGTGACGTAAGCCTAATTTATACACAGAAATGTCCGCAATAAAATTCTACAGAAAACCTTAAACTTAGTTTTTTTTTTAAATTGCCTTATACTTTTAATTTTATTAAAAAAACTGACAAATGTTTATTCTTTGATGTTGTCGACGGATGCTCGAAGTGCACGTGGCCGACACCATTTGCAAAGGCAGAACTTCAAGGTCACCTCACGATATACTGGCTCTTAAGGACCATAACTCAAAAACTTAATTAGCTAATAAAACTAAGTGCCGTGAAACAGAAAACCACATTGGAATTGCATTGGAGAAATATAAGTGTTTTTTTTTTCCGTTTAACCGCGGTACGTTCGGTTGAAAATGTAAAAGTCCATATCAAACCGAAGTAAATTCGCGTAGCGTACACAAATTACATCAATGCAAGTGCAAGTCGCCACCGATGAAAAGATGATGAGCTATCGCCGCGATCCGGAAAAGCGAAACGTGCTCGAAAGTACTTCGCGGGGATGTCCTCGTACTTTCATGCCGGTGACAAATTGTACGGTAGGCCACGCAAAAAGTGAGCCATGCAAACTTTTTGACAGACAAAGCGGTCGCTTTCGTTTGCCAAGACGCGATAAACTCGTCGCAAATTTACAACGAGGAAAATGCGCCCCCTAGCTCACGATCTACGAGTACACACACGCACACGCGCGCGGGCTCTTACAGATAAATCCGTGCCAACTTTTGGTATATTTCACGGGATAAATGGAATGCCGGGCAACGCGTTGGGGCCAGGCCAGCAGCAGCACGGCATCCGTGTCATAATTACATTTTTTACTAGATAACGTACGCCTTGTGTTTGGGCATTTTACTCTACCTATAAATATTAACTTTCAGAATGGAATGGAAACTAGTAAAAATGGGTATAAATGTAAGTTACTACAATAATTTTGTCTAATTAATTTGAAAACTATGAGGTTCGCTCACTGAAATCATGATTCGATAATTTTATATTTAATTAATAAAGTACAAAGGAGCGATACTTTAATAATAAAATCTGGATGTCCAAAAGCGTGTACTTAATTAACACATTTTAGAATGTTCTTACCTACCAATACTACTGAAGATAATACTAATAATAATTATTATTTTATTGATAAAAAATACAGCCTAGCAATTTATTAAAAAGCATTTTTACTATTACTACGATTAAAATATAAAACTGTGCATGTAATATGTATGTGTGAATGTTACATATCAATTTTCGCTTGAATGCTAAGAAAAGGACTGTTTTTATCGCATCGTTTTGTGAACCGTGCAGAGGGGACAAGGGGGCGTTTGTCACGTTCAAACGGTTCATTCCGCGCCACGCCGTACGTTGCGGTGCGGTAAGCAGATAAAGTAGATACTCGTATATTCTCGCACCTAAAGCAACGGAAGCGCAAAACACCATTCCTCTCTATTTTTTAACCCACGATATTCAAATATAATCGGAAGCAAATGTATAAATATCCATATACAACATGGCTGCTTCGTACATTTTTAAGTTTACTACGTAATTAGCGAGTGTTTAGTAAAAAAATACAAGGATTAAGTAATGGATACGTTAGTCAGTGTGGCATTATCTGGAAAAGTAAGTAAATAGAATGTAGCTAGTGTCATTTTTCCATTTTTGTTGTATTTTTAATTCGTAATATTACAAAAAACTTTTATATTTTAAAATGTTGTCAAATAATCAGCAGCTGCAAGCAATGTTTACGTATGACTTCGAATCGCAAAAATGTAATAATTAAAACTTTAGTAGCATAAGCAGCCAACTCCTTCGTAGTTTAGAAGCAAAAACAAAAATCTTTGGTTTTCTTTTTTCCTAATATTTTTTTTTTGTGAAAGGTTTTTTGGGAATTTTACATTTAAATGTATATTTACATATACATTTACATATACAAGCCCTTTACAGAAAGTTGTTCGTCGTCAGGTTTTTGCCACTTACACTAAAAAAGTGAAAGGTGATTTTAGTGATTTTGCTTTTAGTGCCCTCATTATACAAGGGTCGGCAGGTATATAGCTGGAGAGGGAGAAAAAGAAATGCCATACTCCTCGACTGTTGTCTGACTGTCATATTACGTAGGATGAATAATCGAATAAAGGGGTGAGCCAAAATAATCGGATGATAAAACCTATTCTGTGAAAATCTTTATTATAATAAATAAGATGCTTTATATATTCAGTTAAGATGTTAAAAAAATATTCTCAAGGTTCGCGGAGACGAACAACCTCATTGGAGTCGGTCGTCGGCCAAACAAAGACGCGATTATATGATATCGAGGGTCGCATTGAAGGACGCGATACATCGGTCGGCCGATAGAAGTAGAGCATTAATAAAACGATCACGCGCCGATGGAAAAGCGAAGGACGAGAAAGACGCTCCGAAATATAATAAGAGATCGGCCCATTAATAATTGGCACATCCGAGCGGTGCGTGCCGGGGGCATTATTACAATGAGGTTACATCAATCACCCGGTGGATATGAAATGGGTTGCAGTTTGATATATTACTCGGCGCGTTCAGCAATTTCATATATTTTTAGGCCCTTCAGTTAAGTAATGTTGCCAGTTGCAATGAATATGAAAATGTATTAATGTAGAACTGCTAAGTGTAAAGCTTTAAAGCTTTCTAAAATTACTGGTATTAGTTTTAGAACATACTAGTATTACAGTCCAAAGAAAAAAATATTTTAAACATGTATGAATTTTAACATGATTGTCTTTCCATCATAAAGAAAAGCTTCCATTATAAAGTTATCTATGTATATGGAAATATGAAATTAATATAAATGAACTATGTAGACAAACCGCAGCAGCATTTTAAAGCTAAATAAAATATTTTTATTTTAAGTTATGTACGTACTTACCACTCAACTATAAATAATTGTAGTAATTCTAACGAATAATTCGTAGTTTAATTTTGTTATGATTTCTTTCTTCGTGTTTAACCCCTTCTAAGATTTTAAATAAATTAAGAATCCAATCAAAGAATGCCCACTGGAATTTTAATTCAAAGAAAGAATGTTACAGAAAGTGTCAGTTGTACAAATTAATAAGAGAATAATGTACGTTTAGATAGTAACATTTATAACACGAGAATATGGAAAAGACACACTTCCATGATATTATTAATCGGGTGTTTTTAATTTCATGGGTAAATCAGCTTTTCGTGGAGCACCGGAAATGGCCACTGATTATCAGGGTGCAGGACGATTCGATTCGTAATAGCACACCGTAGCCCATTAAAGGGCTATTTTATTTATAAGTAGCGGTCACTAAAAAGTAATTACGAACATTACCTCTTGCTTAATGCTATTTACGGTCGGTGGTGAGTTAGACAGATGTGGCATATTGATTACGTTGCGTTAAACTCTCCATCCTATGTAGCATTTAATATCTGGGCTGGCTCAAGATGTCACCTTAGCTTAAGACACAATAAAAATCTTAAAATAAAAACTAAAAAAAGAGGAAAGAATGAAATATACTCTGCAAAAAAAAACTTTTTTTTTGATTAACGTGATTGGCGCAATGAAGGTCGGACAATACTGTAACAGCATACAACCAGCGTAGGCAATAAAACCTTCAATAAATAATACATAGGCATCTCGAAGGAGTAGGCAACCACCATCCAAACCGCATTAATTTATATACGTAACTCAATTAATTAGTTTAAGTGTGGAAACATTCGCTAATATTTCAGCCAATTGTGAAACGTCGCGTATACACAAAGGTGAATTATCCCATAAAAATGTTTTCGTATTCCATATATTGTCTTCCATATACGCCGGCCTGTTATAAGAAATTATTAGAGTATTTCGACTCTTTTAATATTTTAAAATTAGACAACTTTCAAGGTCTAGGAGATAAGAAACGGAAAAATAATTTATATTTATATTTATAATTTATATATACAGATATTATCGTTAGTATTTTACGTCGAAACTGCAGTCTAATCTGAAAGTGCTTACACCTGATAGAAATCGTCCTCTTGTGTGCTATTGTGCTATTGTAGGACCTCTCATACAATGTGGGACTTACGTAATATTACCGACGCGCTGCTATGTAGGTTTTATCCATTCAAGTATCCTCTAACAACTTTTCTGGCAGCACGCATGGCGGCGAACGGAGGAGGTTTTCAATTTGTATATGTGCATATGTTTGTTTATTTATATACATATATATCCTCTTTTTACATAGTGGCTCAATAGATTATGTAAAGAATTGCTAAGTGGACCCAATTTAGTATCGTTAAGCTACGAGGAATCTAATGTAAGGTAGAAAACAATCGAAGATTAGGTTTTCTGTTTAATATGTGTTTAAGTAGGATTCTATTGAACGAGTACGAAGTATTTTTTGTCCACCATAAATAATTGATAGGTTTATTGTATTAGACTATTTACACTCAGAACTCTGTTATAAATCATATACACATATAACAACAGACTCTATGAGATTGATATTCTCGATCCTTGAAATAAATGTCTATATTGCAATATTTCGGACTGGCTATCACATCTGATGACTAAACTCCACGCGGTAAGATCAGCATATTCCCTATTTTTTACAAACACATAATATATTTACCACATTCGTTTATTCCCTCTCGTGTTTTATATTTTACTAGCTGTTCCACCCCGGGTTTCTTTCCGGGTTGGCAGCTAGGCTCTGCATGCGCCAACAGATCGTTAAATTAATAATGTACAGTGTGGTAGATAACAGAAAAATACGTTGACTTTTATGAATTGAAATATTCATTTTCGAATCGCTGTCAAAACGATTTCCAGACAGACTTTTCATACATATTTTGTTGCAAACTTTTGTACTTTACAATACAGTAGATGTTTTAAATTGTATAAGATTCCTTTATCTATTAGGTACAAATAGTGTGTACAAGAAAGGGGCAAATCGATTCGGCTATGAATTGTCAATGAAATGTTTCTCTCGACGTATGCAAAACTGAGAAACTTGGTACTTGAAAAGGCGCTGCCGGCAAATCTAATTCCTAACTTGACAATGGAAGGAGAATAGCAGCGGCGGCCTTTTCAATATTCAACCCCTTTCATGTAACTTTCATGTATAGATATTTATTACGTCGAAATCTATGCACATCGAACAAAATAAACATTTATATGTATTATTAGTTTGGTATTTTGTACATTTTTTCCGAGGAATTTGAAATCTCATTTAATGCTGTGAACAAAATTACTTCAAGTATATCGATAATGTTCACGTGAGTATTGGTTAAAACGTGTACATAACTCTGCCTAAAATAGGCTAGACGCAATCATAGCTTAATTAGCACTGCGCCCCAAAAGACAGTTCCGGTGGGTACTTGCCGATGACGTTTCACTCCTAAACAAGCGCAGGCGCGACAGAATCAAGCCGCAAACATCACGCGCATGAAACAGCTGCGTTATGAAATACGAGCGGCGCGGTCATGATGCGGCGAGGGCGGCGCGGCGCTAGGGCGGGCGGCGCGAATAATCCGCCAGCGTTGCCGAGCAGGCATGCCTAAGTACGTAAGCCGCGCGGCTTAAATCTCAAACAATAAATAAATTATTCTCATCCCCGGACGTTCGCACTGCAACCGGAAACTCTCGCTCCGAACAGGCCAAACATTATCCCCGCCAAGAGTTATTTGTGACTTGGAGCAAAAAAATTTCACAATTACGCTATTCGTCATATGCGCTTTTTGAACATTTTTTTTTTGTTTTTAATATATATATCCTATTTGTACGCACAATTAAGATTCTACTCTAGCTGCTGAATCTATTTTATTTTACCATGATTATACATAATTTTTTTTAACCTAATTACACACCTCTCACATACTTTCTAATATCCTTTTTTGTTCTCCGACATTTGTCCACATATTGTCACAAATCAAACGCATTATATTTTAGTAATACACCATATGCATAAACCTATGCATATGGTATTATTAAATTTGTTTCGAGTTTTTGTTTTCAAGAGAATCACCCATCTAAAAACCCGTTTGCATTGGGCATTAGAATGTGAAATAATAATAATGTAATAGCGTTGCCATGCGAAAAAATGATCGTATATCTCCGTACATGTCACGTACGATTTTCGTATTTCGATATAAAAGAAAAATTGAAAAGATCGTATAAATACGATTAAAATCGTACGTTTAACAACACTATCATTGGCTTGGTCGCTGTGTGGAGGGACCATTGGCGCTGCTTTGATCGAAGGCATAAGGAGATGTCACATTAAAAACATTGGTTTTTTGTAGGTTTATTTAAATTACCCTTAGACCATTGAACGAGTCGAGAGAAGTCAAAGTTCATCTGTTCAATCGCCACAGAAAGGTCTTTATGGGTTACCACTAACGCAGTATCGACTGCAAATTGGTGAAATGAAATATATTTTCTCATAGAGTTATAGTAAATAAGACAAAGAATTGGTCCCATTGGAGGACCCAGATCTGTGCCGCTGCCGTTTAGGCATTGCTGGTGCAGTTATTGGTTCGGACTTTCATCGTTCTAATTTTTGTTTATTAAAAATATTATGTTTAAATTGCCATTTTAGATTAGCATGGAAAAGAATTATATGTAGTAAATGGTTTTTAAATAATTTGGTGTGACGTCCACTCGAGTGGCCGGTCGATGTCAATATACGCTTTTGCATCAAAATTGTAATTTTAACAATCGGTTGAACAAGCTTATACTCTCTAACACTGTCTGCGAGGTTGCCAGCTTGGCACCAAAACTTGTTTATTATTCGTCATTCTATTGCACCACTATTGTAAATGTTAAAATACTGTTGTGGGGATGTACGGAATGTCTGATTGTCTCGTTTTAGGGGAACTGATTATTATTTTAGTTTTTTTTTTGCTCGTTTTGAATTTTAAAAAAATAACTATATTTTTTCGTTCGCCTATAAAATATCGCCGAAACGAATGGAGGTAGGTAAACCCACCAGCCACCAGCGCCCAAAATCTTACCGCTGCTGCCTCGATCATCACCACATTTTATTTATTACGGAAAGTCTAGATCTGCGGCCTTAGAATCAAAAAACATAAATTAAACCTTTTTTGTACAGCAAAATCGTCGTTTTGTGCGTATTTAATGAGTACCCCATTAAAATTCACTTACAGATTCAGGTAAACTGTTCTGATAAAGCCCTCATTCACTTATATATTTTGCTAGGATATATTTTCTTTATATTTTTGACACAAAGATTTTTTTTTATTTAGTTTTTATTTCTTATAATTTAATATTAAGGTTGTAACGAACTTTGTAAATAATACATAATATAAAATACAAATAGAAATTCGACCCTCCCTCCACCTCTCTCGTTGCTTGAATACTATTGTTAATCAAACGACCCGTTTGTTTTTAGGATGTTTAATTATTTACATCCGCATTACTTCGTATGCATTTTTTATAATTAATTAGGTGTGTGCATATTTCGTGCTTTAATTGAAGATAGTTTAATGATAGTCAGACTATTAGACTATAAGCGACCCAAGACAAGGGCATATTAAACGATTAATCTTTGATCAAACGTACGAAATCCTATTACGAGTAACGTAATTACGCGTCTAGATAGCAGTGCC
The DNA here is from genome assembly GCA_020383195.1 of Neomicropteryx cornuta. Classification (NCBI taxonomy): domain Eukaryota; kingdom Metazoa; phylum Arthropoda; class Insecta; order Lepidoptera; family Micropterigidae; genus Neomicropteryx; species Neomicropteryx cornuta. The sequence continues at coordinate 13,234,122 of JAHKQU010000012.1, forward strand.
GCACCGTTCTCGCTAGTTATAGACATCTTGGGGAAAGTTTCGAGTCACCAAAGGCATAGTAATATCAATCCTCTGGCCGTTGCTCGGCTGCCTGGCGGCATTTGCAAAATTGTAAGCTCTTGAATAATACTCAACACAAAAGGATTACTTTTCACAATAGATTTCATAAGTAACGCATGGTAAATATAATAAAGATTATAATAATAATTCAAAAAACGATTAATCAACACACTAAATTTTAAAGGATTTATATTTCGAGATGTTTTTTATTTATTATAGGCATATAACTGAAACACGCCGAAAAGAGGTTACAGTGGTACTAAACGCTCACTAATATTTTTTACTATTTTATAAATTGTTTTCTGTACCCTAATTTTACGAATGTCCTAATGTCAAAAATAATAAATAAATAAATAAATAAAGTTTAAATAAAAAATGACATTTTATATCTTATTTTCAGATCGAATGCTTCTGTTGTCCCAGGGGTGAAAATGACGTTATTGTCTTGACACTTCAAGCAACACCTAGCGAAGTCTATAATAATGTTGTGCATATAATTTTTTTTTAACTCAGGCTACGTTGTTAAGAAAAGCATCTATCCAAATTGAATCCTTTAGGGTTGAACCTGAGACCATCTGGGTCTGACCTATATCGCTAAAATGGTAACTGAACTATATTACAATGACTAAGTGATTAATAACTTAAAGATCCTCTCCTCAATACCACGGCTACCGAGCATAGCATATTTTGTTATAAGCATGGCAAATTTTTAACCAAGTCAGATTTCAAAATGACACTTCCCGACATATAAGACTTTCATGTACATGCTATCAAATATAGAATATACTTCTCGCTATCTCGTATACAAATAAATAGAAGTTAAGGGCAGGCCATCAAAAGACCAACAGTCTTCAGTCATTAAAGTGATCCCGAGGGCTTGGGAAATACTCAAGCGCTCGTTTCGCATTAGGGACATCGTTGGGCGGTCGGTGCGCGCGGGCTGAGGGCGGAAGGGCGGGGACACGCAAATAGAAGCACCACTTCAGTCTAACTTTCCTTGCAAGTGTTGTTTTCTTTGCCGGCTAAGTCCCTTCCGTGCCCGGAGCAGAGCGCGGCGCGGCGTGCGGTAACTTATTGCCTCAACTTTGGAGAGTTGTGCGCCGACAACAAACAACAAGTAAGCTCGTCGCGAAGAACCGCTCTCTGTGCGTCGTCGCCGTTCGATTAAATTTCACGATCATATATTACATGACACCCCCTCAGGATGAAAACGATCGAAGAATTTGGGGAAGTGTCAATTGGACCAGAAAGGTTGGAAGGACCAGCTTCTGTAAGTAAAACGTCTCAACAATAGCTTGTTTGTGTTTGGAATTTATACGTGTGAGAAAAATAAGAAATTGCGAAACTCACACCAGTCATCTTCTGCACGGATGAAGACGTTTTGTCGCTTATCTCGTGTGACCTGTACATACGTGTACTTCTTTCCTATTTCTGTAGCGGTGACTTCTCAATTTGTGAAATTAATTTTCGGTGGGATTTTCCTTCAAACTATTTATTTATTTATTCATAGTTCACGATACATTTGGATCTATTTCCATATTAAATATTTATAGTATTAACAAGCAGTTCAATTCTGAGATTAATAAATAAATAAATAGACTAGGCACTCCTTGAATTTACCTATCATAGTAATAAAAAAAACAATATTTTCGCCTCCTATATTACTCTACATAACACAAGTATCGCAAATTATTATAAGAATGTACTAGCATCTGTATGCGAACCGAATTGAAAAGTGCCTGCACGAAGTTCGCCGTTTGGTACAGGACAGCCTTTTAGCTCCTCCGAAGTGGGTGGATGAATTCAAATGAATTGCTGCGAGAATATGTTAGGGGACGTCGAGATCGCAAACTAGCTTAGTTTTACGAGAGGCAGCGGCGAAGCGGTCACGGGGCAGATCACACGAACCGAATGGCATGCGGGACGCGACCTCCGGGGAAACTTCGTCTCAAATCACCTTCCAGCAGGCGCGCTTCTAAATTATGTAAGAAACTCTAAAAGGAATCCCAGAGTCAACTATCTAGTAGACATTTAGAAAACATTCCTTGTATTGGGCATAACATTTTGAATAAACATCGATAAAATTTGATAGTATTAGTAAAAGTGAGATAAAAAATAACCTATATAATAGAATCGGATGTAGGCCGTACAAAAATAATCAAAGGTCAACTATAACACAATAAAATAACCTTTAAATTAGCATTGATTCATTTGAATGTGTCATCGGCGTAATTAGGTGATATGCTTGAACAAAATTATCTTTCGCAGTGACCTATCAGTCCGTTCCATTGAAAGACCATTGATTCCGAAACGGCATTCGAAACATTCTAGCTAGAAGCCAAAGCTTCAAAAAAATTATAAAATGGCGAAAGATTTTGGACGAAATTAAATTTTTAGTTTAAAATTCGTGTTCAGCAGCTTTGAAATGTTAAATATCTTTTAACTCGAAAAGTACAACTGCGAAAGAGTTGAGTTTTTGTGTGTAGATTGATGCTCTTGACAAACAATCATAGCTATTTAAATCACACCGGAGGCTGGTCGGATAACACAAGTATACAACATTAAAGATAACAAATTTTTAGTACTAATAAATGAAACATTAATAGTTCTATAAAAAGCCCAAATGTCATATTTGAATTTCAAAAATGTGACAGCTGAAAAAAAGTCTGTTAGGAAGCTTGAGAACGTATTACTTATTACTGACAAGTTAAAATGATTATAAACTCATTAATTTTCGCAAATAGAAACATGTAAAAAAATGTTCAGTGCCACAATATAAATTGAATTATTGCGTCAATAAAAAAAATACATTTATTTAAAATTAACAAAAAAAAAGCTTTTTAATTTTTTTATTTTAATCTACTCAGACCTAAAAAATAACCCACTGTCGCCTTTATAACTATCCAAAACGCACATCAAAAGGGCTAAGTGGTAATAGGAAATGAAGCAACCCATCACAAGTTGGTACCACAATCTGGGTACAAATAAGGTAAAATAAATAAAAAAAACTGTTTTAAATTTATACCAAAATACAAAATAAAGAACATGAAATACACCTGTTGAATACAAAGTAATCAATGCTTAATATATTTTGCGCATTGGTATAGTAAGTTAAGACAAAGTTATAAAATAAGATCAGTTTAGTAGAAGTCAGAGTTAAATTCGCAAATTCAGTAAGAGGCTGGGGTTGTTTAATTACTAGCTAAAACTACTATTTTGCTAGTCATTAGTAGTAAAATTTATAAAAAAAACTAAAATTTTGTTAAAATGTACGATGAATTGAAAGAATATCATGTCATGTCAGGTACCATAGGAGCGAGTAGCATGGGGGAAGATGATGTTAATGACGCCCGTAGGCCTAGCTATAAGACGTCAGGTTCTGGTAAAATAATTTACTACTATCAAACAATGTATGGAAGCAGTTGATATTATATAATAGCTACAGGGTTTTTTTTAAACATCAACTCATAGAATTAACCCTGCTTATTTGCAGTAACCTTTCAGAAGAGCATGTATGTTAATGAAAAAATATGTGGTCAGGTCAAGGATAAAAGACATTTATGTTTATCATTTTTAGTACGATTGTACTAACTTCTTGGATATGTAATATGGCGGATCTATTAGGCATTGCAATATTCGTTATTTTAGCAGCCACTAAATCCAACACAAACCAAATTTGTTTAATCGTATCTGTTTTATTGGAATGATAACTTTTTGGTTAAAAAAACCCTACCCAAATCCGTCTGTTCGTTTAGAATATAAGTGTTTTCGTACATAAGAAATTACAGCTTAAATTACTTAAGACAGCAACACTACTTAATCCTATTAAAATTTGCGATGGTGAAAAGATGACCGAAATAAAGGATGAGTATCGAGTAAATCTGGCAGCAAAGGCAAGACCAAAAAGTCAAGCTGGATGGAGCAAAGCTGCCAGAGACGAGCCCCGAGAGGGGGGCAGTGGGATCGAAAACTTTAATTCCATTAAACACGCAAGTTTTCTCTGGAGCAGAGCTTGGCGGTAAATTAGGAGCTGCGCAAACGTCCTGGAGATATTAGCAAGGCGGCTAACGATCCAACTTGCCGCCAGAGATGATACTAACGAGCCGGAGACGAAAAACAACGAACCACAGAACTGCACCGAATAGGAAAATAACTTTTTTACGGGGTTCTGGTGTTCGGTTTAGTTTACCGTCCGTTAACACCGGTACAAATTTAATATATTTAATCATCGGATTTACTAAAATTAACCACGTTTCTTCGTTCAACTATTATAGATTCAAAAAAAAAAATATATGTACTAAAAACATACTAATAATATAAAATATTGCTTTTAAGTATTGAATTTCAACACTTTCGCTGAGAATACTTTAGCGGTAAAAAGAATGCGTTGAATGTTTGTTATTTAATGTCAAAATTATTAAAGTGAGAGAATGATCATAACATTTGGTTATTATTTTTTTTTAATAATTGTTATGACCTAGGTCACATACAATTATTTCGGCCAAATGCGTCTGTGCTAGAGTCAGGGGAGATGGTGGTAATGAAGCATTAAAAATTGTATGACCATGTGCGGATTCGAATCCGCGACCATTGGGCTAATAGTCCAACGCCTTAACCACTAGACTACCACGATCTCTAATTGTGATAATAAATGAAATAGTTCTATAAAAAGGATGTTTTCTATCAAACTGTTTATTTTTTTGCCTGATAAGTTATGTCGTCGGTAATTTATGGCGTCGAGACGAACACTCGGCGTTCGGTTCCGTCTGCTAAAATTTTTAATTAATTTTCAATATTTAATAATTAGCTCCGGTGATAGAGTTTTGCAGCTCGGATTGTTGCAACCTACGTTTAAATATGGTTTTATTAACAGAAACAAGAAAGTCTATTCAATTCATCAGAATTTTACCACCATTTACCATTTTACCATTTAGAATTTTACCATTTTAACACCATTTTATTTATTTTTGTAAATTTTGACGAACGGCTAGTAATAAAACGACACCCCCCCCCCCTATTTACTGAATTTATCATTTATTTAATACTATCTTCTGCCAAACTGACCTTTTTTTTAATAGCTAAGCAAAAGTTTCGCAACGCTGTCTTAAAATACTATACCAATGCACAAAATTCCGAGTTTAGGTTTAAATTAAATCAGTTTTTTTAACACTTTTGCTTTTGTACATTTCGAGTAGAAAGCTGCAACAGACAAAAAGATAGAAGGGCAGATAAACAGACAGACGGCCAAAGGACGGGGATAGTAGCTTCTTATACATGAATGTATAGAAGCTCAAAATAGATATAATATGTGAAAAAATATGTTTTTTACTCATTGCAAAAGATAAGATTTTAAAATATTTTATATCATAAACACCTTTAATACATTATTTTTCAGGAAACTAATAGAACTTATACTTATATACTTTCATGAAGAGTTTATATTTACATCAGTTTTGTTTAAAGTTAGTCGTAAAGTGTATACACAACTCCATTAATGATATTATTATAATTACTAAAATTGACTTGAGAGAATAAACATCACGATCCTCTTGCCGAAATTTGCCTAAAGTATTATTTGTTATTTCCGACATTGTCACATTCAAGAGCAGTCTAGGCACTCGCTAATAAAAATTTGCTTGCGAAAAAAATGGCTTGAGCTTCGCTATGCTGCGCCATCACCGATAAGTGTATGGGAAAAGAAACAACGTCCGGACAGAAGACGCTCGTCTCGTCGCGTTCAGCTCGGGCGGCGTCGGGCGGCGTCGGGCGGCGTCGGGCGGCGTCGTATCGCCTTACCTGCATTGCAATTATGCAAAGCGTCTTCCGATCGTCGAACCGTCGCGGTCGCTATAAGTAAATTGCGACTAACGAGCCGTCATCTGCGGATTTCTTGTGTTACAGTTAATGTCATAATCGGGTATTTTTTAAAATTTATTATAAAAATTAAAATTGCTATAATTTTGATTACCCAGGCTAAGAAAGATTACATACGTCTAACATAAGGGCTGTTTGTATCTAAATGCGCCTATTTTTGTATTTTAATTCACAATAAGTTGAGATAAAAAAATGTAAAAAGCGGTCATCTAATCACATTTTTAAAGACGCAACGCATTGCTGCAAAATGTACGGGTAAAATTAATAAAGAAATTAATGAAGTAATCTGTATTTACTAAAATTAAACTTTTGTTGTTGATCTATCATTCTGTGATCATTTTGTACAAATTCACAAATTCATCATATGATAACTCAATCAAAATATTAATAAATAGATAGGCAGAAATTTAATTTATTATTCGAAATGATTGCATACAAAATTTTAATCAGTAAACAAACATTCCTCGCATTAATTTGGTGCCTGCCTCGCTCTGAGCGCAGAGCACATTAACTATTTCCGCAGAATTCTAAATTTTAATTAATGGCATGTAACAGACGAATGCATATGCAAACAGTCGACGCGAGCCAATGCAAATGCGGGGCGTTCGCAAATGCGTTGCAATTTTGGACTCCATTCCGCTGAATGCAATTCAAATGCTCATCATAAACATACTCGTATATGTACGAATTTGCTATTTTGTAAGCTTTAATACAAATATAAGTGGAAACTCTTCAAGTATAAAAGTAGATACAAACAAAGTATTTTGAGGCCGTAGAACTTTTTAGGCCTCCGGATAAAAATGGCCAATAATAGAAACACTTTGTTTGTATGTTTGTCCATTTATCCAAAGCCCGTATTTTCTCAACGGCCAGTCATGCAAATTCAGTCTATATTAACAAACATCAGATTGGCATGTTTTATTTGTGCTAACTAAGTGCATTTTCTATAATATTAGTAAATACAGAAATTTATATACACCTATAAAACGGACTTTCATTGAACCCATTAAATTCTAATTGGTAATCGTGGACGAAAAACATTAGTTTTCTCTTTAGACAGCTGCTTCAAAGGAATTTCGAAATTAATCACAATTTTCAGTATTTCCCAGACAGAAAAAAATATGAGTTTTTTTTTTTTATTTTTCGCTCGATTACAATTAGAAAACCCTTCAGTCTGAACGCAAAGTCGTTTATTTACTTTTGCCAAGCTGTTATCTTTAGATCCTTATGAGAGTCAATCAAAGTCTCAAATAGTAATCTAGTCATAAAAGTATTAATACAATAAGTAGGTAGTAAAAGAATTTATTTTGAGGAGAAAACAAAATGCAAATTCAGAATGAAAACAACTTCAAAAGTATCATTCCCTTTAGATAAGTCAAGATGAGTGACAACGAATTAATTGAACCGGCGGGGTTTGGACGGAAATGGAAGCCATCCTAAGGCAGTAAACCTATATCAGGGAAGCGGCACAGGAAAGCTTAATTGAAATATAAACTTCACAGAGTGAAAATGCAAATTAGGGAGATGAAAAATTTATAGGAGAATATCTGTCTTCTTTCATGTTTACATTTTCTCCCTCTCGGCGCCTGCACGAAGAGACTGAGAGGCGCCTCTCGGGTGGGCGGCCGTGGACTGCGAAGTAAGACCTAAGGAAATGCTCGAGGCTAGGGCTGGAGTTCACAATCGTAACTTCAAGGATATCATGGTTAAATTATGATGACTTCGTGAGACCTTGCTAATCACAATAAACAATATGTGGTAGCGATCCAACGATATGCTTACACACAAAATTAAAGATTAAAGTCTGATTAAAATCCAAATAAATGGTTGTACAAAATGAATAATAATAATAATAGATAATACGAATGCGAATATGATGACAATATTTATATTTATTGTTTTTTAAAAACAATATTAGGTACCTTTATACTGCAAAATGCTGTTCAAAGGTAATTCATTCAGTTTTAGAAACAATTTATCTTCAGATGGACTATACATTGTGTATAACACTACCATCGTAATCTTTTAGGATCATGGTAGTCTAGCGGTTAAGGTGTTTACCCAAATCGATTGACCCAAAGGTCGCGGGTTCGAATCCGCACATGATTATACCATTTTTAACGCTTCATTACCACCATTTTCCCCTGACTTTACCACGGGCACATTTAGGTTAGTTGAGTAAGACCCAAAATAATTGTATATGATCTAGCTAGATCATAGTTTTTCTTTAAAAAAAACCCCGTTTGCATGAAAATAAACCTTTAAAATATATATCTGATGTGTATATAGAGGAGTTGAGTGTGCGGAGCGGAGGGGGTGTTGTACATAATGCTTACGATACGAATGACTAATTAGCTAAAAAAAATAATTTAGTTTACTATAAGCATTCGTACAAGGACATTTTACTAACTATATTTTCTGCCGCACATGCGTATATTTTTATTATTTTTATCCATTAGGATATAAAAGAAAATAAAATAGATGTTGAATTACATACTTTACACAGAATGGGTGGGAAGGGACGTAGATTCGGCATCTTTGTAACTTGCTACTTAATTGAAAGAATCAATGTGTAATATTGTATTTTTGTTCACTAACCATTTATGCGATAATAGTCAATTTAGATTAAAACTGGCATCCCTAGCTAAAGCTTCATAATGAAATACACAACCCTCTGGGCTTTAGGCCGAAGACTCGTTATCAACCTAATTACCGGTGAATGCATTCATCCTCTTTATGGGCGCATTATCCGAAAAAAGTCATTAAGAAAAGCTGAGCGAGCGTCCGTGCGTTCAGATCCCCCAGGGCCAGATGTGCCTAGCAGTTACGCGTACCCAGAAGCACAGAAAGGAGGAAATTCTTGGCTAAGTCATCAGCGGAAAACTTTTAAGATGTGTAATTCTGCGAAATTATGAAAACATTAAAAAGGCGCTTTCTCAGGGAAGGTTGACACTTCCGAGTAGAAGAAAGGTCATATCCCCTGGGATTCATCTCACCGCAAATTATCGCATTCAAGGACCTTTACATCTTCTTTTTTTTTACGAAAAAGACTTGGGCAAGAAGTCTTATTACGAACGACAAAAATTGTAAGTAAATTAAACTTGATACACTAGGGAAACATCATTTCTAACGTTTCCCCTGTGTACTGAGTTTAATTTATGCTATTTTTTTATTTTGTTGACAAAAGTTTACCTAAGGCTATTTCCGAAATGAATATTTTATGATACTTGTGAACAAAAGATCTTCTTTCAGGAAGACAATTTATTTCTATACAATACTGTTTATGGTAAATTTGTTTATAAAAATTTACAAAAAAAAATACAGCTTTGTTTGAGATATTAAAGAGATTTGGGGAACAATATCCGAAAATATATGTAAAAGCGTAAGTAAATATTTTAGGCGTATAATAACAAGTAATAATAATAATATAAGTGAATGTTTTAAACATTTATGCAAATTAGATTGCACTCCAGCATAAATTTAACTTGTACACGACTATTGAGTTACTTAGTGCTGCTACTTCTCAAACTAAATACTGAGTTTAGTTTATCAAAGGCGCGTTCAAAGGCACGTTTGAGCGTTTTAGTCAATTTAACAGATCTATCTAAAGTACCATCGATATTGAAGCTTCCTATATAATCTACTTACTAAGCCAAATTGTTTACACCGCAACGCTTATTGGAATTGAAATATTTTATTTACACAAAAAGATAAGAGGGCTTCGAAGTAAAACTGAACTTAAGAAAATATACTCAGAGGAAAAATATATTAATGTGAAACATGAATGAAACATAAAGCTGCTTTGGAACTCAACCCTGCATGGTAATCTATTTAATATCTTTTTAACTTAACTAATGCTCAGTCTTGCTACTATTCAACGATATGTTTTGAATGGCTCTGAAATTTAAAAAAGTTTGAACTCAAATATGGAAATGTTGAAACCGTAACGATTTTATTCTTAATTGTAAAAATAACTAAAATGAACATTTCTTTTCTAAACTTTTTAGCAAGCGTACGCAATACAAGGTGCTTTGATACCATTTTTCCACCCTCCGTCCCGACACTGCCCAGCCCCCTGATTTTAGAATTCAATTATCATTTGGCTTCTTGCCAAGGCATACACATAAAAATTTGGACTAAATTCGTTGCCGCATTTAGACGCTGTCATGTTAACACATGTGCGAAATACATCCAAACGGGGGGGGGGGGACGTTATCTTTAGTCTGTTGACAATATTTCCCTTTAGCAGTGGGCGTTAACGCGGTAATCACATAACTAAGGTTACGTTATACGTGTAACTAGTGGAATTTGCAACTTTATAACTATGGCTGTGAATGAACGCGATTCTGCGCCGCTATGAGCCAGCGTCGGTGACGGGGCTATTCGTTGCGCTAGATTAATAGGGTATAGAGACAGCAATATCTCTGGGTTCCACCCATCTACAAAGGTTAAGTTTACCTATATATTAAAATGATTTGAATTATTTGTTCATGTTCTTTTCTTATATAAATGTATCATGACCTAACATAAACCCTAAACCTTAAATAAATAACAAAGTAACAATTTAATTTAAGAGTCATTTTTTTAAGGCTTCGCAAACCATACTGGTTAACAGCTGATTGTGAGACTTCTATATTACATCACCGACGCGCGTTTCCCATGCTCAGTGGGCTGGAGAACTAACATTTAAGTTGTAAAGGGTACCAAATATTAAATTTAAGACTTTGTGTATAGAAACCTTATTCTGTCGTAGATTAAGGGCTGTAACTGAATACATTATTATTACTTTCGGTGTAAATGCGAAACGGGACTTTGGAACGTCAAAGTCTCGAACCCATTCGGCGGGACATTACCGCGCTGATGTAGTGGAAGGAAACTATGCATTATGGCGTGTCGTTTCAAATAACAGATATTGCGGTAGGAGCCGTCGGAGTGTGAAGACGAAAAACAAATAACGCAACTCGCGCAGCGCAAAAAACCTCGTAGACCCACCCGCCAGCGACCGCTACGGATGCTGCGCAAGATGAAAAAAAAATGACGATAAACAACGCGGTGGAAAAACAGAAGAATAGAACTTGATGAAGCGCCGCTCCGCTCCTCCTTTCAGCAGGGCTAGTCTGGTTAAAGATCGACACTCGAAAATCGACTCGACTGTACGCGCCATCCTTTTTTTTCTTATGCTCGTCGGCAGCGAATGAAGGAGACACCAGTCGAGTCGATTATCGACTGGCAACCCAGACTAGGCCCACTGGATGGCCGCAGCGTTACGTTAAACTGTTTAGAATTCCAAATGGTGGCATTTGAAATGGAGTAATTTGTTGTTATTTGGTGTCAGTAATTTTATTTTTAGATATTGATTGACTGATTACTATGTAGTATGGTGACTTGAGGGGGAGAGTGCATTGATTTGCGTCAAACTACTAATGTCAACGTGACAAGTATACTATTTAAGGCGAAGGACAAATATTAATTTCAATTCATTTAGACCCTTTTTCGTATGGTTGGCATTTGGTAACCATTGGATATTTAACCTAAAAAAATATGTTTATATACCTTGATTCTTTTGTATTTAACATATTAAACGCAGATTTTTAAATTCAATTCTATTTCTGAGAAATTTAATAAATATTTAACTGCTGATAGTTCTTTTTTAGTCAAATTTCTCTTTTAGAGCCTTTGAAAAAATAATAATTGAAAGGTAAATGAGGGGTCTAAAACATAGAAAAGTTTGTTTTTTTTTAATGATGATTAAGTAACCGCATGATAATTTAAAAATGCGCTGTAAGAATATAAGGCACCCAAAAGCAGGCAAATCACAAACCCAAGTCGGCTAAGGCCGTGTCCACACCTGAGCACGTCGCCGACAAAGAGGGATATAAAGCGGACAAGAGTACAGGCGCTGGCGCCGGCGCCAGAAATGTACATTTCATGAGCATAAATGCACGCCTCGGTCAGCTAACGGCAGCATCAAGAAGCTGATAAGTGCATTTCCTTCCGGCGAACGAAACGAATGGCCGAAACAAACGAAGAGCGCCGAGTTAAGGGGAAAGAAACGGGCCGTACTCAGCGTGAGAACGACCGTTTTATTGGACGGCTCCGAGCAAAGCTTCTAAAAGCGCCGCAGCCAGTATTGAAATGCTAAATTTAGACGCACCGACTGATCCGCTCTGTTTTGCTAGTAGCGTCGTTCTCAATAGCGAACGCAACGCTCGACTGGCAGATTTTGCATTTTTTAGTACAAAAAATGCAAGATTTAACAGCTGTTAAACGATGCATTTGCTATTTGCAACAACTTTTTGACAGCAACACCGCTATGTTAGCATCGATATGTACAAAAATCAGTCACGAATGTTCGATCATTTATATTATTTGTACTCGGAGATCCATTTTTAATCCACCATATAAATACTTTCACACTTTTTTTTTATGACATAGTTCCTTTTTATGGTTCCACGGGTTTTCGTGTATTTTATCACTTCGTAGGCTGGTGGAACAGTACAATATATAAGAAATGGTACATACAATTGCGTATACAATTTCCCAATAAAAGGTTTTCGCTAAAGTAAAGAAATACATAAAAAGTTTAAAATTAAATTACACTCGCACTAGCGTATTGTATATATATATATTTTTAACATAAATTATTTTGAAACATTAATGGTTCAAACTGTCAAGAGGCCAAAGGAAAGAAAATGTCTAAAGATACTATTATTTAGTTTTGCTAATTTATTTATTTTTTTAAATTTAGAGTTTTTCGCAACTCAAGATGAAATGGGTATTTATTTAACAAAAATATATTAACAGAGGAGAATAAATCACCATATTGACGACATAATCGTGTGACCGCCGTGTTAGCATTTATTTTGTATCGCGGATGCGAAAAAAGACGGTATTCTCGCGTTCTATATGCATATTGTAAAAATAAATATTAGAGAAATAAAATTTAATATAATTACAAACATTGTGTGAGATTGTTCACGATTGTGTTGTGTTGTATGAAATTGTGTACTCGTATAAGACAGAGACAATCAAAAACGTTTTTATTTTGAATCAGACTGGCATGAAATAGTTCGGGTTTTTGAGCCACGATTTAGGCGGTGAATTTGGTGTTGTGGGTATCGAGTAAACAGTACAGAACAGAGTTCTGGCATAGTTTTCATTACTCCTTGACACTTGGAACAGAGTAGACGCGCGTGTAGTGTGATAAGGCAGGTTGATACCTGACACCAGGACTGTCTACTCTGTTATGTAAGAAATCATGAAGAAGTGCCATATCCACATATTATACATCGGTTTTCGAAAGTCTGCATATAACATAATTCTGCCATCTCGTCATATGTGTTAAATTCCAAGTGCTCGCGAAGTGCGATATGTCTAATGAACAGTTTTTAAATGTGTTCCACTCTGTACTTGTACACATATTGCGGAGACCAGATAGGAGATGCAAACTCTAACAGAATGCGAACATACGCTAAGTATAAGATTATGTGTGCCTGTGTCTCCATAAATGACTTAAATATAAAGCCAAGTGTTTTACACGCTTTGTCAACAATATAGGATATAATTGTTGATCGCCGATTAATTTGTGATCTAGATGTACACCCAGATCACGGACACATGTAGCTTCAATTATATCGTCTTTAGTTGCACCAATGGTTTAAGTGAAATTGGTTATTAAAATATTTCTCGTAAAAGATATGTTGTTGCACTCGTATGCCTATGTTAATATTTGCGCAGTATATAAATAAACGGTTGAGGTCTGCTGCATATTAATGCAATCGTTCGAGTTAGAGATTACTGAATAAATAAATCGATAAAACCAAAAAAGAGTTCACTTGGTCCTTGTATTTATTTGTAAGGCTAAGTGAAATACTGAAACAGTTTAAAAAAGCCAACACGCTCGCAGAGGAAAGCTCCCATCTCTGTCTTATAAATCCCCAATTAAAAACGTAAAACGTAAAATGTAGGTAAATGTAAACTTTCGACGGTCGGAGCGCAGCGCAATAATTAATCAACCGACAAAGTGCTACAATAAAAGCCGCGGTCGGGACTACAGTCGGGAGGAAGGCCGCCCGCCCTGATGCCGGCCCTGCGCAGTCCCAGTCCCAGCAAAAAGGCCACGATGCACCGGCCGCAGCCCGGGGCCCGAGCGCTCCAAAGCCAACGGGAAATCGGAAAACTATAGCCGTGATTTATGACGCTCCCTCGAGTAAATTACCAACATGGCGGTACTAAATAAAAGGTCAAATACATGATCACTAACTAAACGATTGTCTTAGCTAATAAAGTGCAACAATTCGATAGGATTTATTATAAATTGTGTGCGCAACCTTATTGCCAGTTAGGCAGTGTGGCCGCACCCTAAGCTAATACGCGGTTATATAGAAGTCGCATATACCTATGACTTATGCGTGAATGCGTTAAATAATGTAATGCCTTAATTGCGATATGCTGATGATGGTGTAGTTGATATTTTAGATTTAAACGTGAATACGATTATATTAATGATCCTCAACCCGCATGGAAGCCGTACCACATTCATTCTTTTAGATTGCGGATCACCGATTCACTCTAACTGGGAAAGAGTCCTTATAGACACATCGAAAAGATGAAGATGTCAAAGCGTGCAGCAAAATGTTAACATTAATTAAGCGAATGGTCGATGTCTTAATTACGAGGACGCAATTTCTGGTGTAAAAAGCGACCGAAACTCATTTCGATACGAGCCGGGCGAGGCAGCCGCTCGAAAAGTAAGCAAACTCTTGTTATCTTTAATTAAACGCCACAGTTAGTTAGGTAGAAAAATACAATGCTCCGTGCGCTTCGGGCGAAATATTTATTTTTGCAATTAGGCTGAAGTGGATCCGCTCCAGATTAACAGCGCGCTGTCGAGGAGTTAAAGTAGAGCTGAAGCGAACGGGGAAATACTGCAACGGACGATGTGATGTTAACGGCTCGTACATAAAATATTTATTCATGCATTATTCAGGAAACTACAACCGTTACAGAAAATATCACTACAAAATAACACCAAAAACACAAACCAATATCACCACAAAATAATAGGTAACACCTCGACACAGGCATTTGCCTAGTGAGGTGTTACTAATCCACACAATCTGTACTTTCTTACCCATTTAATAATATCAATTGTATATTGGATATTTAAATAAATGAAAATTATTAAAACAAAGATAATAAAAAAATACAATAACATCAATAATAAAGTTTTGTTGTTATTTTACACCGTTAAAATGAAGACTACTTAAAGTATACAGGAGGTAGGTTGATGGGAAGTTTTTAAGGGGTGACTTTTTACGGAAAACAGGCGTATCCTGTAGCCAGCTAGGTCTCCAGATTGAACACCTTTGACTTCCATATCTGGGGACGAATGAAGGAGCTAGTTAATGAAGTGAAAATAATAAGCCGGGGATTAACTTATAGTCAGAATCAACGAGATAGGTAAAAAATTTAAAGACGAAATAGAATTAAGACTAACCACAACAGAAATGCAAAAAAGAACACGAGCGTGTATTGAAAGGCTCCCACTTTGAAAATCAAAAATAAAAAGTTGATTAATTAATTATAAATTTGTTTTATTTATGTACGAAGCCTAAAATTTAAAAAGTGTTACTTGGCCTATATCCCTCTAATACATCAGTATTTTGAAGAGCGAGCGATCGCGAACGCTTCCACTCTGGTCAGCAAACTGGCAAAGATGATCGACCATAATTTTTTTTCATAAGAAAGAGATAGGAACAGATTTGCAAGGTCATTTTACTTCGACCCACCCGAGCGCAACCCTCTGGCGCGTTTGGGTAACTTGGTATAAATTTAAAAAAAAATACATATTTATTTTATCTTATTTAAATTCGTTTAAAATATTTTAATATTTTTTTTCTTTAACCATATTTATTAGTCAGTACTAACAATAAATAATACTACTAATAGTACTACTGTTAGTAGTAGTAGTACTAATAATAATAATAGCCGCTACTAATAATAGTACTAACAGTAATTACAATAAATAAATAAACAGGGGCTATATTTATTAGTCAGTACTAACAATAAATAATACTACTAATAGTACTACTGTTAGTAGTAGTAGTACTAATAATAATAATAGCCGCTACTAATAATAGTACTAACAGTAATTACAATAAATAAATAAACAGGGGCTAATGTTTCAATTTATAATAATTATTATAAGGTGACACTAAACATTCTTTTACATGTTTCTAATTGCGCTCATGTATGAGGTAATATTAATTTATACTGGCTAGTAATAAGTAAAACGTTCTAACAGCCGTGTTACCATATTTTTGACATTCGAATTCATATATGAGGAAACTTTCACGTTTCCTCATATATGAGCGAAACGTGAAAATTTCATGTATTAGTACTGGAAATTTGTTGACTTTAATATTATACTCGTATATCTATATTATTTAAACTGCTTTCGGTGTAATCTAAAGTTTAGATCAAAAACTACCATAGTCGTTTAGATTCTAAACGACTATGGTAGTTTTTCAAGAGCATCAATGTACACGCAAAAATTCAACTCTTTCGCATTTGTACTTTCCGAGGTGAATAAATGGACATGCGGCCAAAGGACAGGTAGTAGCGTTTTATACTTATATGTATGTATAGAAGCCAAATCTAAATAAAACTAACATTCGTAAAAAAAAGTCAAACGTGTTAAATTAACAGTTTGTTAAAATATGCAACGAAAAGAAAGCTTCAAGCCAAATATTCTTTTTTGCAATTAGGATAGATTAATACGCTGAGATTAAAAGGATGCTGTCAGAGGGTTTGTAATACAACGAAGAGGCAAGCAGACAATAGACTTTCTTTCCTTTAATGTTTTTGTTTTACTCCGAGACGTTTTTGATGAAAATTTAAGAAACCTCTGCCCTTTAGGACTGACAAAATTAGATCATATTGTCCTTTGCAAAGCACTCTTAGATACCTATGCATAGATAAATAATATACTTTCATCACTATAACCTACGATACTTTAGTAACTGCTACGTAAAAATGACCATATCGTCAATAAAAACATGTTATTTAATAAAATAACCTTGCGTTATAATCATTTTTGATATTTTTTAGCGTTCTAAGCACACAATATGCTTTGCTCTTAAAATTAATTAAATTACATAAGCGATAACCGTGGCACTCATGATTATTAAATTCCCTCAGGTTAACTATAAAATAGATCGTTCAGTACTATCATTAATATTTTCTTCTTACTAATGAGATGCACTAAGAATTTACCACCTTTCTTGAAACCAAGACTGTATTTATACATAGATTAAGAAAACACCATATTTATTACATATTTAGTAGGACTCCGTTGGTTTCTTATATAAAAGGGTTTCTCAAATTGTTCACTAATTGAGGAACACGCTGAAAATTTTAAATAGGGCCTGAATTGGTTAACTAGACGACAAATTTTACGGGAGGGTAAAAATTTCGATGGAAAGTTGAATCTGCGAAACCGCTTGAATACGCTTCTGCTCGCTAATCGTTGAGTTGCTTTAAGGTCAGAATTTCGATAGGAGATATGAGGGTGCCATACAGATGAGTTATACTCCAAGGATGTATACTCGAGTGATTAATATTCAATACCTCTAGCATACGGTCCAGGAGAATGTAAGTTTCGCATTAAAAAACGCAGTGGCGACCGGTTTTTTTATTACTTCGTAGATATGTATGTGACTGCAAAATATTTTACGAATTATTTATTAGGGATTAACTTGTCCGAAAGAGTATTATCGGGTTGGATTACAAAAAGATAAAACAACAGGGTTGCAAACATAATAAGACTGCCACCCTGCAGATATCATATAATATTACCTGGCTCTATAGGTACATTGTTTAGTAGTAGTAAATTATTTAACCAGAATTCGACGTTATTATGTTGATTGGCTATGAAGACCCACTGCCATCCAGTCCCTATAGCATGAGGCTTGATAGCTCGCCTAACAACGAAGCACTAGGAAAAGTTATTGTAGAGTGCGCACATTTCCCATAAAGACCAACGCGGAACCGCCGTGAAAAGGACACATAGAAAGAGACAAAGAGACGGGCTGGAAGAGGAAAGCGGAGACAGAGAG
Organism: Neomicropteryx cornuta; assembly: GCA_020383195.1. NCBI lineage: Eukaryota > Metazoa > Arthropoda > Insecta > Lepidoptera > Micropterigidae > Neomicropteryx > Neomicropteryx cornuta. The sequence continues at coordinate 13,252,175 of JAHKQU010000012.1, forward strand.
AAAGGGTGACATTATTTACTTCCGCAACGGCGGGTCGGAAGTCTACGGGCAGAACGAACAATGGCCCAATTCACATTTAATTTCATGTCCTCTCCAAAGCGGTTAAAAAGCCGTTTTAAAAGCTGCGCGGTTAAAAAAAAGCGCACGCGTCGCAAAAATAAAAGAATATTAATTAGACCGCGATGCTGCCCAATGAAGGAGGACGGAACGAGAAGAAAAATTAATCTGAACGCTTGTTCAGACAAAACGGCGGGAAAATCGCACAATGACAATTGACACGGGCGGAGACAGAGACAAATTAATTTCATAATAATAATGGCGTATTGTGGAGAGGCTGTGCGCTGTTGCCGCTTCGACGGCGGCCCGATTCGCGCGATTTCAATTCAATGGAGCCGTCAGAGACTAACATCACCAGCGTTTCAAATTAACAGAAACCACACGATTGAATTCATTGTTCCCCATTATGAGAGACAATAATATATAGTAAAGGCCTACCTTTCAATAGGATATAGACAATGAAATGCGAACTAAAGGCATTATTAACCGGAAGCATATTATGAGATCCGTATACTTATTTACGATGAATTAAGATTAAGATCATGTTCTAATCCTGCACTTTTAAAAAAAAATAAATAATTAAAAAACAGTAGGTAATGTACCCAAAGAAAGACAATAAAATATAAATATTCAACTTTTTTATAAAAAACATCTTTTATATAATTTTTGCCACAACAAATAACAAAAATTTTAAAATATCTATTTTTTAAATTAAAAAATATATTGACAGTATTGAGCACCACATATTTAGTAGGTACTTATTACACCCAAAGAGCTAAAAAAAAATGACTACACGCCCCGTCTGTACCAAAGGCGCTAGATAGTAATATTCATTTATTATAAAAGCAGTAAAACAAATGAGAAAGTATATAATCAATATATACATTTACTAGCTGACCCGGCCACGCGTTGCTGTGGCTAAAGTTTTTGTTATATTACTTTATAGTAAACAATCTAAGAGGAACAATAAGAGAACATCAGTCACGGAGTCCACTATGCTTTTTCACACAGATGGTATTTGTAAAAAAATATGCTGATCTCCTTATTTGACTTTCTACTACTATAACCCTTTAGTACAATGAAATTATTTACGAACTAAGACGAAAATGTTGATGTTGGTATACAAATTCACTGGATTGAGATTTGAAGGGGAAGTACGTTGAACACAATTAATTAAAATGTTCTTACACTTGATACTAAGCAGAAATCAATAGGTAAAAAATAAAAATTTATCAGATTTATTATTTCCATTTAATTTTATAACAAATATAAGTATATTACAGTATAATACAGTAAATAACATGTGACGCTTAAACTCATGAATGAGGTAGGCAAGGCAGACAGTCTTAAACTTTTAAACATTAATATCTTTTTTTTGAATTATAAATACTTTCAATTTCAATTTAATTTAACACCAATCGGTGCACAATGTTTTTGGTTAACCTGTCTTTAGCTAACACAAATAGATTCGACGGTTTCCCAACACGTGAACACGCAACATATAGTTGCCCATGAGAAAAACATGGATTTTCCAAATCTAAACCACAAATGGACATTGTTTGACCTTGAGATTTATTTATAGACATGGCGAAAGCTAAACGAATTGGAAACTGTAGCCTTTTGAAGGGTATGGTAGAATCTGATGGTATCATCGGAATACGTGGCAGCAGGACCACTTTTCCTTTAAACTTCCCAGCCAAAATGGTTGCTTCAAGAATGTTTCCGGTGATCTTTTTGATGACCAAACGCGTACCGTTACATAATTGAGGTGGATTCAAATTACGGAGGAGAATAATAGGGGAACCAATCTTTAATCGAAGATTATGTGGTGGCATTCCAGGGATATCTAATGAATTTAAAAATTCAATCGGAAAATTTACACTTTCATTTTCATCAACAACAGTATCGATTGATTTAAAAGACATCAGATCGCCTGGTAACAACTGTTGTATCTGGAAGTTAATTTCGTCAACATCAACGTTTTTGGCTGCCAAAATCGCCCGTTGACTAAGCCATTCATGATTCAAATAATTATTCTGTATATCCGGGAAAATACTCTGAATCAATTCAGTTTTATCCTGAACAACAGTGCAAAAATTGTCTGGTAGTTTAATGCATTGCGTATTTGGTTGCAGTTTTATTTTACCGTTCCCAATATCTAGTAGTTGTTCGGAAAATATTAGTGCTGATGGATCATTTTGCAATTGTACTCGCATATTTATGGTCAATCGAAGTGTTTCAACACTTCGCCATAAGAATGATTGTTTCAAACATGCATTAATCTCATCCGCGAAAGTAGAGCGAGGTATAACCGGTAAGGTCTGCCGGAAGTCACCAGACAAAAGTAAGATAGCACCACCGAAAAGTTTATTATTGCTGTTTAAATCTTGCATAGTTCTGTTTAATGCTTCAAGTGAATATTTGTGTGCCATTGTGCACTCATCCCAAATTATTATAGAACTCTTCCGCAACACTGCAGCTATTCCACTATTCTTTTTGATGTTACACATTGCATCTGGTTTATTATGAACGTCCAATGGCAGCTTGAATGTTGAATGTGCTGTTCGCCCACCATCCAGTAAAGTAGCCGCAATGCCTGACGATGCTAATGCTAATGCGATTTTTTGTTGCGACCGTATTTTGGCAAGAATCAACGATATTAAAAATGTCTTACCGGTTCCACCGGGTGCATCTAAGAAAAAAAAACCGCCTTGTTCAGCAGCAACAGCCAGCATAATCCGATCATAAATAATTTTTTGTTCTGCTGTCAGTAATGGTTCACTGTTCATGATAATTGTTGCTAAACTTCCATGGTCATATTGATTTTCTCGTTGTAAATCGGTATTGACTAAGTCGGTGGCTGGACGATTAGGTGATGGCATACCATAATGATTAAATGGTAAATTTGAACTAAGAACACATAAATCCTCGATCAAGACCAATGCTTCATTGTACATCTCTGGTGTATAATCTATGTTTTGGCATTGATTTGTTTGTCTAATTCGGTGCAAGATGTCTTCTGTCATACAATTTTTATATTTTTCCCACAAAGTTTGTGCTTGCGAGGGATAACATGTCGCCAAAATAATTGCAAACAACTGACGAATGTTATTCGGTGTTGATGTCAACGCAGCATCAGCAAGCGTTAAGTCCCAATGGTTATCGTCTTCTAGCAATTGCAGTTCACGACATGCATCCTGGTATGTATTGAATACTCGACCATTAGCTGTTCGTAAAAATTCAAACGACGTTGGTCCGGGAACATTCACCAATAACAAACGTAAATAGAAGCACTCACGTTGCTTTGGATGTACCGTGTAAAGTCTCCCCAATGTCTTAGCTTTGAATATGCCTGTAATGGAAGGATGTGGTTTTCCTTGTTTCCGTGGCTCCCATTTTTTACTGGATTTGTTCCATGTGAAATAACGTGGAACATCACCATACACCAATGTCTTCGCGAATTGGCCAAAAACATCAGGTTTTTGACACAATGTAAAAAATTCAGTTAGAGTCGTTTTCGGAGCTTCGAACGCTCTTTGGAGAACATTTTCTTCAGTGAAGTATACACGTTGACCGTTTTCAAGATGTATTGCCAGATGTTGGACAGCAGGATCTCTTTCGTGGATGGGAAAGCTGAGAATATGCCAAATAGCTTCATTGCTGCTAATGTATCTGCCCATTTGGTATCGTGCTATTTCGTCATTTTTATTTATGTTTTTTACTTCAAATATGGCCAAATCACTGCCTTTGTTTACATATTTACAAATATACTTAATTGATTTAACAGAACTGCAAAGCTCAACATTGATATGAGCTTTGTAAGTTTTTGAAAGTAGTGGTGAGTATGGTACCACCCACTGATTATCAAACTCAACTTGATTTGGAAAGTTCGGCAGTCGCATTGTAAATGTGTGGCCACCATTCTCAGTACTTCTGCGGCGATACATTGGATAACCATCAATATCCGTGATCGTGTCATTCGTATGCGGCTTTGGGAAGTTTTTTTTACATTTTCCATTTTCCATGCACGGTGACGTCATGTTGAAAACACCGCATGGCCCATGGATCATGTGTTTGGTGACAATATCAAATAATTCTTGATCAATTAATGGGTCTGGAATTTCGGCTGAAATTATTTGATCGATTTCTTCAGGGCGGATTCTATCTTTAAGCCAAACCAAAATGTGGGCATGAGGCAAACCTCGCTTTTGCCACTCTATCGTATACAGCCAACAACGTGTGATACCAAAAATTGTATATTTAACAATAAAATCAATTAAGGATTTCAATTTTTGTTTAAACACACGTGCAGTTAAATCATGACGATGAATGGCTTGTTGTCCTGGCAATAGTAAAGTTTGTATCTCTTCCCAATTCGGATTACATGTGAATGTAATAAATAAATCCGGTCGGCCGTAATGACGTACGTAAGTCATCGCATCTTGTATGCATGCATGTTCCGTGCCGTTCCGTATCGACATCTGTCAGTTTTATGACTGAATCTACCAGCATGTTCACCTAATGGTACTTTGTCGGCTTTTATGACGATTTGATAATTGTCATTTTGCAGTCGTGGCGAAACTCTTTTGATCAATTGAATTAGTTGATTGTGATCTTCTAAAAAATTTTCCAATAATATCACAATTGCTCTTTCCTCTGCTTGTTCAATAAAATTATACTGGCACCGAGTCGTCACGCGCTCTTCACAATCGCCGATAAAATAAAAAGGTATCGACATCTGTCAGTTTTATGACTGCCAAATAATAACGGACAAAAAATTAGCGATAAATTAAAATTGCGACTATAATTTGAGATTTAAACTATCCTATCTCTCAAGTGCACATCGAACTGCACATGGTGTTCAAATTTTATTATTAGTCCATTATTTTATTATTAGTCCATTGAGGACAAACATTGTGACACGAGATTTATATATATTAAGATTTTTTTTATGATATTACGTCGATATTTCATGAAAAAATAAAAAAATACCTCCAGTCACAAACCGTGCCGCCAAAGAGGAACAATAAATGTCGCGCTCCATTCAAATCGGCACAAAATGTCTAACCCATCACGAGGGGGGATTATTCTTCGCTGACTTTCGCTTATTGCATGAAATTGCGCTGTCTCGAAATGAAAACAGTGTAATTTAATTAAAGCGCACGAAAAAGCCTTAAATCCCGAGCACTCATTCAGAGAGCGCCGCGCCGCGCCGCGCCGCGCCGTCTAACTAATAACAACAGTGACAAAGTTTTCAGTTATCAAGCTTAATTAACCCAGTGCCGTAAATTATAGCCGGCGAAGACAAAAGTCGCGGGCGAGAGACGAAGTTGCGCCGGCATAAATAATACGCATTTAGCCGGTTAAGTTGCCGAAAGTTTGAGGCGAAACTAGCGGGCGCTCGGGAAATGCAATCACAGTGGTACCGTGCGGAAGTTGAACCGGTTTTAAGCCGCGAAATCTCCCGCAAGACCGGGAATTAACACAATATACCGGCGACAAAGGCAGGGTCGTTTAAAAATGTACTCCGGTATTGTTAACAGGGATATTTAAAATTTTCGGAAATGTTTTTAAATTTTATAAAGCGTCGGATTCGAAGCTAAATAGCAAAATAATTATAAATGTTTCTGGACGTGATCACAGGACGTGGGTTAAAATCAGTGTTTCCTAAATTTCCTCTTTAGAATAAAATTGACCAATATTATAAACCTATTTACTAGGATGAAATATTAAAACTAACAATATTTTCCTTGATTATGGAATTCAGAAAGTAAATACTCATTTCCGAACTTAATCTAATACGCAGTACCTATATCTTACATTAATTTATGAAACATTCATTGTTTTCAAATTTAATTAATATTGTATGTATATTCGCACATATTTAATTATTGTTTTCAATAATACATGTATCTCTGTACTTTTGCGAAAACCTATCGTCAGTAAATTTTACAAACAACTGTATGTATCATTCTTTTTTCATATATACTTTCAAAAAATAAAATAAATGTAAATTTGATGAATAAAATAATAATAATAATATATATATACATTCCTTTTTCATATACTGTTGGTTTTCCGAATAAACGATAAATAAATAATATAAATTGCCATTATTCAAGGTTATATTTAAAAAGGTTTTGAAATTATAACAAAGCCGAAACTGGTTAATTTTGAATTGTTTATATGGGTTAGGTACTCACTACCTTATACTTTTTGTAAAACAAACTAAAATCTACATTCCTTTCGTACGTACTTGTGATACAATATCTCATGTGCGCAATTTAAGGTGTCGCGGTGGCATTTTTCCACCCTCCGTCCCAACATATTAAGTGCACTGCAAATTCCCTGATCTTAGAAATGAGTCATTTCTATGTGACCTGCGAAGAATTATACAAAATTTGAATAATTTCGTGTTCCCAGATTTACAAACATACATACAGACGTCATTCCAAAAACGGTCGACATGAATTTAGGTGAACTCATAACGTGAACATCTGTCAAAAAAGTAGGGATCAAATTTCGTCTGTAACCATACTTTCCTTACCCGCGGGTTCGAAAAGTGAAAATAAAGAAAAAAATATCGAATTACGTCCATATAAAGTATGATTATTATGAGGAAATAAGAAAGAGATAGGGAACTTATAACGTCGGACGCTTTAAAACATCACCCTATATATACACACGAATCTGTTGTAACAGTATCATGTACTTGTTGTCAAATAAATGAATAAATATATATGTGAGCGAAAGAAAACCGTCTGTTGTCACTGGCTGTCCCTGATGTGGTTTACGGATACCACCTACCCGCAAGAATAAAAAAATCAAACAATAAAAATAAACAAAATTAATTGTTATATTAAGTCACGTCGAAGACAGTTATGTAATCTCTATACTTAAAACATAATAAATAATTATTTATAATAAAATATATAATACATATTATTATAATACCTATAATACCTATATTACATTTGCCGAAAAAGCAAGACGCTATAAAAGTCTTACGTAGGAAAAGCGCTGCTTATAAATTCAGGGAGCAAAAGGATACGAGCCGTTTTACCGTTTGCCTGGCAAAACAAGCTCAGACCTTCCTTAATGTTTCATAGCATCCCGGAACCTCTATATTCTTGTAATAAGCACAAGTCGTCAAGAGTTGCTGAGCTCATTCGAGGACCCAAATACGACCCGAATTGCCTATAATATATCCGGACAAAAACTAGGCCGTCCACTTGATATTAGGGGCTTATGAAGATCAGGCACGTTTACACATTGATAAATATACACGTATTTTAGTATTAATTTCTCATTTGTGTAGTAATTAAACAAAGTTTTGTAATCGGGCAAAAAAAATATGTACTTTATAATTTCGTAGTTTCGCAATACTATCGAATATCCAATTGCTCCAGACTACAACTTTGTCGATAAAGCGCGACTTTATACAAGTCCATTCTACACATGACTTATAACACGAGAGCATTGAAATCGCTTCAAATTTAACATTTATTAACATTTCCTTATTTTCGTATAGCTTCAATTTAATTCAATATTTATTAAAATCTCCTTATTTTAATATGATTTTAATTTTTCACTATTTTCAGAGTAATATTCGATTTTACAGCAACGAACCTGAAATACTAAAAATATTTTAATTAGTAACTAAGAGGTTGCGGTTAGAAATCCGCATAGGTAAATACAGCAGTTCGGCAGTTCGGAAAGCTTGACCCAAAATTATTTGATATTAGCATTTATTTATATGGTTCCTCGCGAAGCCAGTGTGGTTTCCCAAACCAATTGTAAATAAGCTATATTCCTATTAAGATTGTAACAAAAAGTGAATATTCTATCTGCTTGGATATTCGACTTAAAAACGTCTAATTTTGAATAGTTTTTATCAATTTGAATTACAACATAGCAAAGTAGTATTTCGTGTGTATTGCTTCCTACTGGCGATCGTTGTCCATTTGGCGATTACTTAAAATTACCAAATCAACTCTTTTAATATGCAGCATAGAACTCCCATCAGCAAAGTAATGTCACACACGTACGTACTGAGATGATATTGATGAATTATTCACGCCAAGTTTATGACGAAACATAGCCGTGTCGCAAGTCACTGCGGACGCAATATCCCCCCCCCCCCCCTCCATCCCTCCTAGTCTAACGGGAGAAAAATCCTTAGACTTATAAAGCAAGCTTGTCAGAGAGAGGTCTACAGCGCAAGTTCATGGGATAGTTTTATAAACATACAGATAGTTTATTGGCAATATGCATCAAGCCAATACAGAATATTCCGGATCAAGAGTCATCATGATTCCTTTTAAAATGAACAAATAAGAATTAAAATAAGCAAGAAAACGGAGTGACGTTTCAGATGGCAACAAAAAAATTTGACGGGGCAAGGGAAGGCAAAGGATACAGACGTTTAGGTATTTATGTAACAGTATTTTTTATATACGGCGTGTCCCAAGACTATTCTCGAAAAAACCAGCTGATTGGCCCTGCGATTTCAATTATTAGATAGATGGAGCGTTTAAACAATAAGCAACCAAACTCAGACCAAAGCAAAGTCTTCAACCTGAAATCTTACAGGCCAAAGACTAATAATAACAAGCAGTTCTGGTACTTATAAAAAGTACCTCAAAAAAATGAAATTCAGTGTGAAGTGTTGATTAACATTTTTTTAACTGTGTAATAATGTATGAAACTATATTTAAAAACGATCACCCCAAACTGACATCTACATTCAAGAATGTTTCAGCGCCTATTTATTTATATAAGAATAAAATCAACATGACAGCTGGGCGCACAAACTTTAGACACATCGCCTCCGAACGTCCTGCCGAGTTTAACCGAATGAGCAGGTCACATTCTGAGCATCCTCCCGATTTTAACCAGATGAGTGTGTCGCAATTAGATTCATTAACTGTCTCGGAAAAAATGCGTAAGGATCATTTAAATAAATTTCACTTCAAAAACAATGTTGGTACTAAAAAAAACGTAAGAGAATCTCTAGCGTACTTCGGTAGTCTCCAATTTGGCTTCTCTGTGAGCTCAATTAAGTTTCCATCGATCACGTGGCTTCTTTGACCTGGAAGCGCCTAGGAGCGCGCTTGTGGCGTTCCTAACGATTACGACCGAATGGCTCATTTGAGTTAATTTCAAATTAGCTCCAACGAAAAAGGCGCGGAAGAAAATGAAGAGAGCTCATGATAAACGGGATTTGGTAAATAATAACAGCTGAGCCAAGATTATTAATTAGAGCTTTGTCGGATGTTTTGAGTTTTAGTTGAAAGCTAAGAACCTAATATTATTTTTTCGACTTGTTTACCCTCAGTTCACACCCTCGTGAAAGAACAATAAAAATATATAAAAAATATTAAAAGAAACATATATATAATTTTCCATCACACGATTAGAAGTAACCACAGAATCAAAATCTATAGTTATCTTAAGTTTGTTCGGTAACAGGAAATGAATATCCCGTCGAAACGGTTGAGTGGTACTCGCTTAGCCGCAGCTCGCAGGTTAGCAGCTAATCCCTGGAAAACGGAGGTATAGGGAAAATTCGTGATTGCGGCGAATGAGTTGCTTGTCTCTCTACCTCTAGGGCCTTCCAAAATGAGTTTTTTATAGTTATAAAAACAAATAGACTTATTTGTGGAAACTGGCTTACTTATAATGACTTATAGAAAATTTGAAAGTCGCTGGATACAGTTGTACATTCACGGAATGTTGGCTGTAGGATACAGGATCCTATACTAAACATGTGATTTTGCAATTTTGGTTATTTGAGATGTGTTTTATAATATAAAATTTTAAACGAACGAAATATGATATTGTTATTTGCATAGCTTACATATAAAATACATAAAATATGTAGAAACTATCCTAACTTTTATGGCCATCACTGGAACCGAAGGCGATACCCGATACCCGTTTTTTTTGTGTGATAAAAAACATGAAATCTCAAACTCTGAAATAAGATTCCTTTATTTCGTACATAGAATATTGCAACGCTTGTGTATGAGTATTACTCTTCGAAAAAGACCCGAAGGCATTTTAAATAAGATTCAACTGAAAGCAGCGTAATTATAAAGATTCATTGTTTTTGCAACCACCGAGCACGGTTTATCGTTACGCCTCTTAAAAATACATTTCTACAACGAGATATTTCATGACAGTGATAAATAATGAGTTTGGTTATTTTATAACACTTGCATAAACGCCTTACATTTATTACCATTTTAGCTTAAATCAAAACTAAAATTGCCGATTCAGAGTTATGTCCCAGAAAAGACAAAGTATGAAAAAAATGGTTCTATTGAATATAAAAAACACAAAAAAATTGTACTTACGTACGTGTTTTGGTGGCATCAATATTTATCTTACCTAAAACAAAAAGTTTTTATAATCACGGAATAAAAAATATTATTCATTGGTTAATTAATGTTTGGATAATTGTAATATTTTCTTCTAAATTAATCCCAATTAAATTATTTCCAATCCGTTTTAACAAAGGTAAGTTGGAAAAACTATGTTTCTATATATTTCGTATTTTATTTTCACATTTCCGTCTATACATTTATATACGGTGAGCTACTTTCCACGTCATTTGGCCCATGGACCACATCCGTCCCGGTGCTGGTTTAATTCAATTGGCAGATTTCACCGGACCAAAGTAGGGGATAGGTATAATTTTATTTCTATGTCAGCTGTTGTTTCCTTAATTAAATAAATAGGCGAACTTCAATTGTACGAACTTGTATCGAACATTGCGCGAGCTGCCGCGTAATCCACTCCCCGCGCGGTAGCTCGCGCACCTCAACTCGCCGCCACGCCGTGCCCTTTCGCAGCGAAAGTGCGTATGCTGAATCCCTCCTTATACTGTGCCGAAAGGGTTGCTTATATCAAAAAATGTTTCAACCAAAAACTGTAGGGAAATTATTGGCCTACAAATAACATTTTGAACTGTTTTGATACTGTGCCCATTAAGGAGTTATGTTTTTTTTTGCAATGAGAAAAATCAATTTTTCTCATCCCTAGGACCAATGTTTTTATATATAAGTTTTAGGCCCTAAGGAATAACATAAATTTTAAATGAATTCGTTATGTTATATAGCAAGGAAATTAGGACATAATTTGACTTTTTCGATACCCCCTCCCCCCCATTCCTACCCCATAGCCTGATTTTGCCCATTAACGAATTTGATCAAGATGTTGTGCCCTTAAATTTTATGTATCAATTTTAAAGTGATTGGTGTAAAAATTACGGCAGTATCGTTTCCATAAGAAAGTGATATAGATAGATATATAAACTTTTAAACTGAGGGTGGATTTGGGTTCTAGGGGATTTGTCGAAATTTTCCAGAAGTCAGGTACCCATTGCTAAAGGTAGCTTCCCTAATGAAATCTACCTAAAACTACAGATGCGACGAGGTTTCTTTGAGTTTTGAGTTTGAGCGACTGAAGAGCAGCTAGAGCATTTAGAAACTGGCCAGGATCACTTTTCCAATATGTAAAAATTACCACACGGCCTTAATCTCTAGTTTGTCTTTCTAAAACAGGCCCTATTACGAATTTTACACGTCCTACTTTCTCGATACCTTTGTTAATCCAACGCATAGGTTTCACAATTCAGGATCAGACTTTTAACGCTCATGATTTTTAGAATCCGACCGACTTATATACTTCATTAGTTATGTGAAAAATTATCATCCGCTATTTGTAAACAATTTACCTTTCAATCTCTGATCAATTTCAAAACGTGACTTTATAATATAACACGTTTCACACCCTAGAGCACAATGCTAATAGATACATTAAACATTATTGTTGTGTATAAGTATCTCCGAAATGTTTCCTTCATCGGCAGGACTTATCAAAATGATTCATTGAAATTTAATATTTCAAAATTCATTTTTAATGACGAAATGCTAAAAAAATAAATTTCAAATCCTCAAAATATATTGAAAATCATTCTTCAAACAGACGATTTTGCTGCGGCGTTTCGCGTAACGAGATAATAAGAATTCTTTCCTATTTTAGGAAATTCCTTTGAAGATACGTCAAAGAAGATTGGAATTTCAGAGTAAAATGAAATCCGAAATCGTTACAAATTCATCCGTGCTTAACAAGAAGACAAATTACACAACTCTAAGAGGAAAAAAATGTATAACGTTTATGGCAAATCAATAAATAGTTATAGTATAATAAATATTATAATAATTTTATATGCAAGACCAAATAACTTCAAACGGTAAACTTAAAAGTAATAAAAATATACAAAGGAGTTATCAAAAAACAAAACTATATATACCTAGACATTATTCATTTGTCATTATTTTTATTAGTGATGAAAGTATACTTCGAAAAAATATTACGATTAAGAACGCTTGCCTCTATGGACACCCGTAGGACTCGGCTCCAAATTCCAGAAAGTTCAACACGGCCAGGTCATCTTTCGACACTGAGAATATTTATTTAATATTATTTTTACTCAGCATTGTCGACTGTTTTTTGTAACAAGTCACACAGACACATCACTTATATATTTAAATAAAAGACTTCGAGGTTGGTTTTAAAAGTATTATACACCAATAGACATGCATATCCACGCTTTTATGGTCAAAAACTTGCAATGATTTATCGCCATTGAACATTATCAGTCCTGTGTATTAAATATAATAGAGCTGATCTGAAAAGTTAAGTCTCACAGATCGGATAGTGGAATTTGTTGATGTTACTTACATAAAGGGGTATTCAAAACATTTATACTCAAATATGTGCAGTATAAATGACGGTAAAGCGTCCAACAACAACATGTCCACAAAAAGGTAAGAATTAGATTGAAAGCGTAGATAGGGGAAACGAAGCTAGTGGGATCAACCTAAGAATTTTATTGTCACGCCGGATAAATTATATATAAAATTTTTATTACAAACATTTACAAATTTTATTTAAACGAGCAAAGGTAAGCAAAAAAGGTAAAGGTATTTTATAAGGTAAGCAAATTTATCGTCAAGTAATTAATTGATATCGCGGTGGGTTCCCTTGATATATTGCCTTAAATTTACATTTTTATTAATATGGTGTTTGCAGAAACGTGTAAAAAGAAAATTATTAGAATTAAAAAATATCTTTCAGTTGTCGAACGAAAGCATTAACCGAGAGAGAGGGAGAGAGAGAGAGAATTGCCAAAAAAATACTCAAAACCTCTACCGATCCGTCAAATTGACGTGACAACACAGACTGATTGCCCTTAAAATTGATTTGCGAAATGAAGGAGGGACGTCGTATGCGCCACTTCCTCATTTCGTAAATAAAGCAAATCGAGCAAATCTTAAAGTGGATACTAACTTTAATTCTTGCATTTTCTCATGATCAACATAGGTCATATATATTTTCATAAACTGATTGATAAAAAAACAATATATTTGTATATTACAATTAAGTATAGTAACAATAAATTATCGATTAAAGTGTGCAAAGAGTACAAATGTCAAAATCACGTTTTTGGTAATTTAATAGTAAATTCAGCGTTTCGAAAGACGATAAGAAAAAAATAATTACAACGTAAAAAGTAAAATTCGCAAATAACAGCCGATATTCAAAACAGTAGTGTAAAATTATATTGATGACCAACGATTATTGACGATTTAAAATGTGAAAATACGTTGAGGGAAAAAAATGAATTAATTTCAATTTTTAGTCACCAGGCATAAAAATATAAACAAATTTGTTATTTCGGTCACATTTCGGTCACAAGAGTGTCGCGCGGCGAGAAATTATTCGCGGCGCGTTCGCGAAAAAAATAGAATGAATTGGCTAAATGCGTTATGAATGCCGGAATTGGGTATTTGGCGGTTAGGGCAACGCAAAGTGGAACGCAACGACAAAATGGCTAAAATGGAGGAGTAAAACAACAACATCCTCACCGTCAAGACTTATGGAGAAGAAATAAACAATGACAATAATACGATTATAATAATAACGTTCGCGCCGCTGCCTAAGTAACTTTCACAGAAGAGGCTTCTAAGGGAAGACGAGGACAAAGAGATTCTTGGCGTTGCTAAACTCACATTACTAATTAATGGAGTTACAGTAATTATTCTGAGCGCAGAAAACAACACACTCTGCGTAAACATTTTATTATATAATTATGACCCGGCCACGCGTTGCTGTGGCTAAAGTTTTTGTTATATTACATTATAGTAAACAATCTAAGAGGAACAATAAGAGAACATCAGTCACGGAGTCCACTATGCTTTTTCACACAGATGGTATTTGTAAAAAAATATGCTGATCTCCTTATTTGACTTTCTACTACTATAACCCTTTAGTACAATGAAATTATTTACGAACAAAGACGAAAATGTTGATGTTGGTATACAAATTCACTGGATTGAGATTGATTTGAAGGGGAAGTACGTTGAACACAATTAATTAAAATGTTCTTACACTTGATACTAAGCAGAAATCAATAGGTAAAAAATAAAAATTTATCAGATTTATTATTTCCATTTAATTTTATAACAAATATAAGTATATTACAGTATAATACAGTAAATAACATGTGACGCTTAAACTCATGAATGAGGTAGGCAAGGCAGACAGTCTTAAACTTTTAAACATTAATATCTTTTTTTTTGAATTATAAATACTTTCAATTTCAATTTAATTTAACACCAATCGGTGCACAATGTTTTTGGTTAACCTGTCTTTAGCTAACACAAATAGATTCGACGGTTTCCCAACACGTGAACACGCAACATATAGTTGCCCATGAGAAAAACATGGATTTTCCAAATCTAAACCACAAATGGACATTGTTTGACCTTGAGATTTATTTATAGACATGGCGAAAGCTAAACGAATTGGAAACTGTAGCCTTTTGAAGGGTATGGTAGAATCTGATGGTATAATCGGAATACGTGGCAGCAGGACCACTTTTCCTTTAAACTTCCCAGCCAAAATGGTTGCTTCAAGAATGTTTCCGGTGATCTTTTTGATGACCAAACGCGTACCGTTACATAATTGAGGTGGATTCAAATTACGGAGGAGAATAATAAGGGAACCAATCTTTAATCGAAGATTATGTGGTGGCATTCCAGGGATATCTAATGAATTTAAAAATTCAATCGGAAAATTTACACTTTCATTTTCATCAACAACAGTATCGATTGATTTAAAAGACATCAGATCGCCTGGTAACAACTGTTGTATCTGGAAGTTAATTTCGTCAACATCAACGTTTTTGGCTGCCAAAATCGCCCGTTGACTAAGCCATTCATGATTCAAATAATTATTCTGTATATCCGGGAAAATACTCTGAATCAATTCAGTTTTATCCTGAACAACAGTGCAAAAATTGTCTGGTAGTTTAATGCATTGCGTATTTGGTTGCAGTTTTATTTTACCGTTCCCAATATCTAGTAGTTGTTCGGAAAATATTAGTGCTGATGGATCATTTTGCAATTGTACTCGCATATTTATGGTCAATCGAAGTGTTTCAACACTTCGCCATAAGAATGATTGTTTCAAACATGCATTAATCTCATCCGCGAAAGTAGAGCGAGGTATAACCGGTAAGGTCTGCCGGAAGTCACCAGACAAAAGTAAGATAGCACCACCGAAAAGTTTATTATTGCTGTTTAAATCTTGCATAGTTCTGTTTAATGCTTCAAGTGAATATTTGTGTGCCATTGTGCACTCATCCCAAATTATTATAGAACTCTTCCGCAACACTGCAGCTATTCCACTATTCTTTTTGGTGTTACACATCGCATCTGGTTTATTATGAACGTCCAATGGCAGCTTGAATGTTGAATGTGCTGTTCGCCCACCATCCAGTAAAGTAGCCGCAATGCCTGACGATGCTAATTCTAATGCGATTTTTTGTTGCGACCGTATTTTGGCAAGAATCAACGATATTAAAAATGTCTTACCGGTTCCACCGGGTGCATCCAAGAAAAAAAAACCGCCTTGTTCAGCAGCAACAGCCAGCATAATCCGATCATAAATAATTTTTTGTTCTGCTGTCAGTAATGGTTCACTGTTCATGATAATTGTTGCTAAACTTCCATGGTCATATTGATTTTCTCGTTGTAAATCGGTATTGACTAAGTCGGTGGCTGGACGATTAGGTGATGGCATACCATAATGATTAAGTGGTAAATTTGAAATAAGAACACATAAATCCTCGATCAAGACCAATGCTTCATTGTACATCTCTGGTGTATAATCTATGTTTTGGCATTGATTTGTTTGTCTAATTCGGTGCAAGATGTCTTCTGTCATACAATTTTTATATTTTTCCCACAAAGTTTGTGCTTGCGAGGGATAACATGTCGCCAAAATAATTGCAAACAACTGACGAATGTTATTCGGTGTTGATGTCAACGCAGCATCAGCAAGCGTTAAGTCCCAATGGTTATCGTCTTCTAGCAATTGCAGTTCACGACATGCATCCTGGTATGTATTGAATACTCGACCATTAGCTGTTCATAAAAATTCAAAAGACGTTGGTCCGGGAACATTCACCAATAACAAACGTAAATAGAAGCACTCACGTTGCTTTGGATGTACCGTGTAAAGTCTCCCCAATGTCTTAGCTTTGAATATGCCTGTAATGGAAGGATGTGGTTTTCCTTGTTTCCGTGGCTCCCATTTTTTACTGGATTTGTTCCATGTGAAATAACGTGGAACATCACCATACACCAATGTCTTCGCGAATTGGCCAAAAACATCAGGTTTTTGACACAATGTAAAAAATTCAGTTAGAGTCGTTTTCGGAGCTTCGAACGCTCTTTGGAGAACATTTTCTTCAGTGAAGTATACACGTTGACCGTTTTCAAGATGTATTGCCAGATGTTGGACAGCAGGATCTCTTTCGTGGATGGGAAAGCTGAGAATATGCCAAATAGCTTCATTGCTGCTAATGTATCTGCCCATTTGGTATCGTGCTATTTCGTCATTTTTATTTATGTTTTTTACTTCAAATATGGCCAAATCACTGCCTTTGTTTACATATTTACAAATATACTTAATTGATTTAACAGAACTGCAAAGCTCAACATTGATATGAGCTTTGTAAGTTTTTGAAAGTAGTGGTGAGTATGGTACCACCCACTGATTATCAAACTCAACTTGATTTGGAAAGTTCGGCAGTCGCATTGTAAATGTGTGGCCACCATTCTCAGTACTTCTGCGGCGATACATTGGATAACCATCAATATCCGTGATCGTGTCATTCGTATGCGGCTTTGGGAAGTTTTTTTTACATTTTCCATTTTCCATGCACGGTGACGTCATGTTGAAAACACCGCATGGCCCATGGATCATGTGTTTGGTGACAATATCAAATAATTCTTGATCAATTAATGGGTCTGGAATTTCGGCTGAAATTATTTGATCGATTTCTTCAGGACGGATTCTATCTTTAAGCCAAACCAAAATGTGGGCATGAGGCAAACCTCGCTTTTGCCACTCTATCGTATACAGCCAACAACGTGTGATACCAAAAATTGTATATTTAACAATAAAATCAATTAAGGATTTCAATTTTTGTTTAAACACACGTGCAGTTAAATCATGACGATGAATGGCTTGTTGTCCTGGCAATAGTAAAGTTTGTATCTCTTCCCAATTCGGATTACATGTGAATGTAATAAATAAATCCGGTCGGCCGTAATGACGTACGTAAGTCATCGCATCTTGTATGTATTCCTGCATGTTCCGTGGACTGCCGATGTAGCTTGAAGGTAAAATGAAAGCATTACCGATGTCATTGGGATTTAAATTTCCATCGATGTTTCCAGCAACAGCATCTCGTAAGTGAATATATTCTTCCGATCGTAGTTTTGCCTGGTTGAATCGAAGGAATCGCAAGCGTTCGCTTTCGACCTTAGCATACATATCAACAATGTATTGATGGAACAGCTGACGATATCGAAGGATATAATTGTCTTGATGTTGTCTAACCATTATTCGGTGTGCGTAGTAGTTCATTGAGCTAACTTTATTATTTCTGTAATCACCTAAAAAAATAAATAATAAAATGCAATACGAAATTAAAATCTATACATACAGTAAGAAAGTAAATAGATAATTGTCAAATTTACCGGTATTTGGATCATACTGATTGATATTAAGGTGATATTCATCTTGTCCTTGCCAAAATATCAATGGATATTGTAGTGCGTCATATGAACGGTGTAGATCCGAAATCGTACTGACAGTGTTGTCTCGCCGTGTAATGTTTATAGATCTTTTGTCAACTGGATCACCAACCATGATAACAGCAACCTCATCAACAGTTGGAGCGTTGAATCTACCAGCATGTGCACCTAATGGTACTTTGTCGGCTTTTATGACGATTTGATAATTGTCATTTTGCAGTCGTGGCGAAACTCTTTTGATCAATTGAATTAGTTGATTGTGATCTTCTAAAAAAATTCCAATAATATCACAATTGCTCTTTCCTCTGCTTGTTCAATAAAATTATACAGGCACCGAGTCGTCACGCGCTCTTCACAATCGCCCATAAAATAAAAAGGTATCGACATCTGTCAGTTTTATGACTGCCAAATAATATCAGACAAATAATTAGCAATAAATTAAAATATGACGATTTGATAATTGTCATTTTGCAGTCGTGGCGAAACTCTTTTGATCAATTGAATTAGTTGATTATGATCTTCTAAAAAATTTTCCAATAATATCACAATTACTCTTTCCTCTGCTTGTTCAATAAAATTATACAGGCACCGAGTCGTCACGCGCTCTTCCCAATCGCCCATAAAATAAAAAGGTATCGACATCTGTCAGTTTTATGACTGCCAAATAATAACGGACAAAAAATTAGCGATAAATTAAAATTGCGACTATAATTTGAGATTTAAACTATCCTATCTCTCAAGTGCACATCGAACTGCACATGGTGTTCAAATTTTATTATAATCGGTTAAGTGGTTTAGGAGTCCATTGAGGACAAACATTGTGACACGAGATTTATATATATTAAGATTACAACGCAAAATTATAACATTCAGTAATAGGTATATGGTAACCTTATTGTTTTAAATGCAATATCTACCAGTAACTATCTTTAGATTACAATTCATCAACTAATCGACAAATTATGTAATTTTTTTTTTTTTAATAAATACGAAATTCAAATACAAGATACCAAAAAATAGGCCAATCGTAGTATTTATTATTCATCCCCCAATATTAAGGAAATAGCTCTAGTGATATTTCTGGGTTTGACTGGTTTTCTTCTTTCTCGTGCTTTTAGTTCCAGGAAAGGGAGTAAATAAGGTCCTGTAGGAAATAAAAGCCCAGGAAGAAAATCACGAATAACAACATTGTTCTTCCCATATGTTTCTTTAATATTATCACAATGGTCCATACTACTCGAAGTGAGTTGGTTTACCAAGTTGGAAGCTTTGTTAGGTTCAAAGATAAATAACAAATTATATAGAACATATTATGTGCAAGTCGAAACACAACAAACCTTTAAGTCGATCCCATTCAATTTGAATACAGTAGTACAATACAATTTAATAATATGACAGCCCGAAACCGGTTTCAAGTTTCGGGCTGTGAAAAACAGTTCTTGATGTTTATTTAACACTAACTTTTAACTTAATACAAAAACAACTAAATATATGAAAGTCAGTGTTGCCGGATCGCATAGCGGGCAAATTAGGCATCTCGCTTTCTCGTAGTGTCCGACCGAAACTGACTTTCTAAACCGAAACCGAAATTCTGGACTGGACTGGAGTCATACCATCCCTATTCTAGAGGCTGGAATTTTGGCCGTTTATACGGGGGTTCTGGTGGAGCAGCCGTTGGAGCTGTTCTGCTGGTGGTACCCGAGTTTTATGCGGGCGAGCCGAAATTTGGTTTTCGTTCCAGTTTTGGTCGAAACCGAAACCGAAATCGAGAAGAAAATTGAGGAAATATTTTTTGTGCTTAGAAATCTCAATTCAACTATAGTATACATAATAAATATGTATCGTTTATTATAAAATGTGGCACGATTTCAAATAGACTTAAAATTTTAAGGGCCTAAAACTAATACTAAGCTAATTATAGTTAATAATATTTTAAATTATTGTCTTTACAGTAGCTATCAAATATATAGTAAAGCTCTTATGGTTTTTTGGGATTAATTAGAATAATTATAAAAAAAAAATATAGAAATGAAAAAAGTTAGTAACTATAGTTAGTAATCAACTTTAAATAGGCTTATATTATAAGATAAAAACAAAAGCTTTTCGGCATTCCCGTCTAATAAATTGCTTTTACGGTCGTCTGTGACCTCGCTAGCGAGTCCGTGACGTGAAGTGTCAACGAGGACCACCAACGGACTAACGAACGCAGTTTCGGCAGTAGGCGACATTTCGGCCGTCATTTGCCAAAACCGAAACTCGTATTTTGGGCCGAAGATGGCCAAATCCGAAACCGAACCTTCGGTCGGTCACTACGTTCTCGTGTGATGGTGGCGCATCAGTGTTAGTGTATTTTACGGACTCGTTTTTAGTACACTTCTAGTCACTTATCTGTTCTGTGTCTTTTCTATGGGTAAAATGTGTAATGAGTGTTTGAGAAAAACTGATATCAGAAGACTGATACTGCTAATTTACATGCAACAGTAGTTATATATAATAGTCTAATATGAATTTATGTATAATAGTATAATAGAAGTTATATATAATAGTACATAAGAGAATTTATATATAAACAAATGTTCGTACTAATCTCAGAAACCAATAGATTGACTTTAATGGTAAATTTAATATTTTATAGGGCATCCGTCGAGGCACATTTAGGAGGATACATTAAAAACAATCTCATATAAAGTTTTTTTTTAAAGAAATATCAAATATAAGTATTTATATACATATAGTATATATTTATTATTCATTGGTTTATTCGTATTTAATTATTATAAATAATATTTTTTTCTTGTATAAATTTTATTAGTATATGTATTCAGGTATATATTCTATCTATATCAATATTTATTTGTGATTATTATGTGTGTGTATTTATCATTTTTTTCGATGCGCCAACAAGACTTTCTAATTAATAGGCAGATTAGAACAGGCGATAGGCTAGTTAAGCCAGATATTGTGCATCATAACAATATAACATTTGCAAAAATTAAATAAATTAAAATATAAAATATAAGAGCGCATTTAAGATGGTCTGCTTCCCATCCAGAGTAGAGGCAACCGACAATATTCTGCTAGTACTGCGAGATTCAAATGAGCTCGGTTTTCATCAAAGACGGCCGGTTATACATAAAACATCCCCAAGGAACAAAAAGCGGCAATATTCCCGTCGACTTTGATACAAGTCGGGCTGGGCTGATTCCGGGCAGAATACGCAATTTGCATTCTTTATTACGCGGAGGATATTTACGAAAAGGGGATCTTAATAACAACAATAACCACAATAAACCCCGAAAAGGATAAAGAGGAACGTCGAGCGCACGGAGATGCCTGGCCCCGTTTGGCCTGCATGGCAACGACGGTTAGGGGAGGGCGGAACTAGGTCGCCGGGAAAATAACAACAGAAAAACTTGTATCGTGCCTGTTAAGTGCCATGTCTTAAACACGGTTGCGGCGACAAAATATGAATGGTTGTTTCTGTTAATAATCCCGATGACATGGCATGGAATCCCGATGAAGATTCTCCAAGCATTCAGAATAAAACTTAAATTGATCTCTTTTCCTTTCAATCGCAATAGCAAAACCATCTTCTAAAAATGGTGCACCTATCAAAAATAGATTATTTGAATTTAGAATTGTAATACCGGGAGTCAAGATGTTTAGGGAAAAAAGTGGAATATGTTCTTTAATCAAGTTAGGATGAAAAAAGACCTCACACTTGGATGGATTTAGTTCAAGACTCAAAGGCTTGAATTCTCTAACATTCAAGATCCTATAAGACTTCGCTAGCTGTTCCAGCTATAACTCCATCGTCCAAATACTAAACTGTTAAAGAAGATGTTAAAGAACTGTTAAAGAACAGTTTAATTACTGGCTGATCCGATGGTGATGGGTCTGACACCTCCATTATTTTTATTTAATGCACAAAATTTTGCTTCGTAACGGTACTAAGTGAAATAGGATGAAACGTTTCTTGCTAGCATAATGTTGATAAGCTCAATCAGTGAAATGAGCCGACGTCTTGAAACATCTCCTTTAGTTAGATGTTGTGGAGACATTTGCAAAGTACAAAGGGGGCCTCGAGATTTCGACGGCCTAAGGGCCTCAAAATGGATTAATCCGGCACTGCTGTAAGAAGCTGTGGAAACAAGGCAAAATGACATTTTAAGAAGAATAAGTACGTATCACTTGTTGGAGCTTCATCGTTCTAGTATGGCAGCGGGCGTCAGAAATTCATCTAAAATGTATAGTCTGTGGTAAAATCTAATACGACGAGGGACCGAGAAAAAACCAATTTGGTAAGCATTACGAATACGATAATGAAACATTCCATAAACCATATAGACATTGCAAACAGATAAATTGAATAACCCCTTCAGGCAGTATCTTTCCTTACCTTGGTGTGCCTTGGCGGTGAAAGTTTTTACAAGAGGACAAGCAAATGTAAAAATAAAAATACGCTTCGCGCTCAGCAATAAAGCGACGAGTGAAACGAGAGGATAAACATGCGATATTGTCCCATAAAAGCTTTATGTGCCTCAGATTGAATACAAATACGGAAACGTACCGACCTGATACTAGTTTTTTTTTACCTTTATCTTTTCCTCAATGTTCTGAAAAGAATGACATGAGCAAAATGCAATTGTAAAAAAAGTACATCTTTTTAATAGAGTACTCGATCAAAAACACAATGTCCACCTTTCAATTTCAACAAGTTTGGCGGCGGCCATTTTAGAGAAATCTCCACTGTTGGGCATTTAGTAGTATCGAAAGATGCGTCTTTTCTCCTAAGCATTTTTATATTGTAGAGAAACGATGTCACTACTTTCTAAATAATTATAATAATGATCTAAATACTAAAAACAATTCAATTCACACAAAATTTTATAGTAAGTCGTGTATTGCAAGATAGGAATCTTTTTATCGTCCTAAACATTAGTGAGAACCACACCAAAAACCAAATTATATTAGTATTTCTCAAGTTTATAGTCTTGATGGGGATGAGGCGTTAGGAATACTTGACATCTGCGGATTTGAACCGGCAGTACAACCACTATATTCTCAAACCATAATAAAAGATATTTCCTTGTTTTAAAAATATTACATTGTTTAGTTACATTGGCATTAATACTTTTGAATAAAAGTTAAACATACCTCGGTTATAAATGTTTTTTGTTTCCAAATTGTAACTAGTGAGTATGGCGTGATAATTGTTGACCCTAGGAGAAACCATTTTTAATCATTAGGCTAATGAATGCCTGTTGCGTAATCTGTACAGTGTGTGGACCCAAAAAGAAGATTCGTACTGCACCATGAAACATTCTAACTATTGATACTATTATTTATTTTGTTGTATTAGCTTTTGGCGACTCTGCATGAAAAAGTACAGTGATAATTGCGTTATGTTATTTATGAAATTATTGTATTTTGCAATAAAAAAACACATAACAATTATATGAAAGTCTACCTTAGGATGGGCATTGTCCAGTCAGGTAGTACTTCGCATTATATGTTGTGTTAAAAATACTTATGTGATAGACTTATGGAGCGTTTCAGAATGATTTAATGCTAAATCGACTGGCCGGTTCGTTAAAGAAACGACGAGGTCCCAGAGAGACGTCAGGCGCGTGTACCTCATTCAGCGACACAAGCAAACAATCAACGCTGCGAAGTTTATAAGCCACGAGAAGAGAAGGGAAGAAAAGAGAAGAGAAGAGAAGAGGGCAAGTTGCAGCCGTAGTCGTACTCCCAGGTGGTCCGACTGCTGCCAACGTGCTGGCCAACGAGGCACCGGACATTCGCCGGGTTGGATTCAAATTGAATGGACGAGGCACTTCATTACGGCGCGCCGTGGGACCGAATGCAGCACTGCGCGGGCCAGTCCAAGCCAGCATGCGATATTGAGCACTCGTAGACGTTTACAAAATATACAAATTCCCTTGCACTAACTACATGTGTCCATGCCGAAATTATTAATAATAATGATATTGATCTTATTTTACAAGACATGGAGGTGGTACGATCCCATTCAGTAAGGGTTGTTTTTATTTGTAGGTTTATAATTCTAAACTTAAATTTACAATACGAAGAAGCACGGCCGAAGAAGTACCACTTACCTATTACTAATTTCACAACGTCATGCTATTTATTTATTTGTTATTGTTTGCGGGAGGCATTATTTTTAGTTTCTTAACTTTGTATTTTTCCTAACGTTGTATGTTGTTACCTGATGAGTTCTAGTTATATTTTGTTTTTTATTGTTTTTGGTTTTTAATATGGATTTTTTCTGTTAGAAGTTTATTTTTTTTACTTGTATTGTAATGTGTTCATGGGGAAACCTGTTTAATAAATAATATTTCCTGAGATAATTATTATAAACATTCTTAGTAAAAAAATAATTAAAAAATCATGGGAATAAATAAAGTATTAGAATTGTTAGTCCGTGTTTAATCAAATGACTGAGGGTGTTTGTAAAATGGGTTTATGTAGACGTGTGATAGGGAAATAAAGCATAGGGATGCTTACGAGTATATAGGGTAGTATATTCAATGATCTTTTAAAACATACGGCATGTCATACAAATCGTTCTTGTCAAAACCGGACACCGAAGATTGTCTCGCTTGCTCGCATGGCAAGCGCAGCGAGACGTATGATACGCAAAGTGACGTACTCTACGCAAAGTGACGTACTTGGCTCATTTGCCTTATATATATGTTTTAAAAGATCGTTGAGTATATTAGACTAAAAACGTAAATTTATGTATAAAATAAAATTTTGTTGCTACCGCTCTATTATACCATGACCATAGTTAGAAGGTCGCTCTTGGCCACAGACCAAATAATTCTGTGATCCGTGGTCTTGCCTATTATTTGGCGGTGCTGAAGCGATTTGAAATAAGTATGAATTTGGTATATATGCCGCACGCGAACCTTAAGAACGCAGCCTATAATTCATACGTAAAGTATTCAGTGTATTTGGGTTGTCGTATGTACTTTTAATGGAAACTCTAGAAAACAATCAATATAAATTACATTTTACACGAAAAAATACGTCGCCCAAGGCGCCGTTGTAGGAACGAGAAATAAATCAGTGGAAGTACGCAGGCGCCGCCTACAACGCGGTAGAGCCAGAATAACACATCGATCCGTATAAATAAAGCAGTAAAAATGTCACGTTTGCGCTCCATCCATATTTCAAAAGCGAGGACTTCACAAACAAGCGGATGTCGTCATGCGTCGGTCCAGCACAGCGCCGTGCCCCCCTCGCCTCTCCACAACCCCAGAGACACCCCGAAGAATTCGTGCCAAATATCCTCGTCGATTGTGCAGATCAAACGACCTCTATCGGCGATTCGGACAATCCGTGGTGACTTCTGGACGTGAGAGCTTTATCATCGCGGAAGCGGTTTGTTCGTTTTCCGATTAAATGGCTTCCGGAACTCGTTATAAATGATTTTGTGCCTAGTAACGTAATGGTTCCGTAGAAATAATTGCAATTTAATTTAATTTAATTTATCTTTATTAGGGAAATAAACAGTTACACGATAAAATTATAAACCGCCAATAGCCAATAGCGTACCAATAGCGTAATAAGCGCAAAAGAGTCATGACTTAGGTGATTTGTAGTTAAATTTTTATTTAATTGAACAAATTCTCGCGCTCTATGCTTGAAAATGTGCATGGTTTGTGTGTCAATCTCGTAATGGGGCAGGTAACAAACAACCCGGACCGTTTTGTTGTTACAGAATAAAGCTTTTGAAGAGGACCAGCACGCACAAAAAAAAAACAAAGAATTTGTCAAAAACAAAACCCAACCGCCCTGACATTAGATTTCTCTATAGGACTAATTAAAATATATTAATTATACTGTTTGTTTATATTATATTTATTTTATATTATATTTGTTATGTTATGTTATGTTTGTTATTTTATTTGTTATGTTATGTTTATATTATATTTGTTTGTTTATATTATATTATGTTTATATTATATTAAAATATATTAATATATTAATTATACGGGGTTTGTTAATATTAAAATATTAACAAACCCCGACACACAAACGGCTAAACAGATTTTCTTGAATTTGAAAGATTCGCTAAGAACACTTTCGATCAAGTCACCTTTCAAAAAAAAAAAAAAAAAAAGTAAATAAAATCGGTTCATCGGTTTGAGAGCTACGATGTCACAGACAGATGCAGTCACGTTAAACTTATGACACCCCTCGGCTTGCGTCGGAGGTTAAAAATATGAAGTATGAAGAAATATGAGAAAACTATTGAATAAAACTATGAAAAAGCCACCACTTAAGATTGTTTTATGACACTAATGGAACCTAGCCTAAACTTAGCCCAGATAGCTAGGTTTTCTAAAAACTATGAAGGGGCAGTAATGATATTTTTAACTGCACTAACGATATATGTCGGTCACATTGCAAGGTGTGATGGGGCATTAGCCTGTAGTTTACAGAAAATTTCAAAAACAAAAAAATAATAGTGATCTGTACGGGGTGGGGTGGTGTTGACCAAAATATAAAAGAGACTAGCTGACCCGGCCACGCGTTGCTGTGGCTAAAGTTTTTGTTATATTACATTATAGTAAACAATCTAAGAGGAACAATAAGAGAACATCAGTCACGGAGTCCACTATGCTTTTTCACACAGATGGTATTTGTAAAAAAATATGGTGATCTCCTTATTTGACTTTCTACTACTATAACCCTTTAGTACAATGAAATTATTTACGAACTAAGACGACAATGATGATGTTGGTATACAAATTCACTGGATTGAGATTTGAAGGGGAAGTACGTTGAACACAATTAATTAAAATGTTCTTACACTTGATACTAAGCAGAAATCAATAGGTAAAAAATAAAAATTTATCAGATTTATTATTTCCATTTAATTTTATAACAAATATAAGTATATTACAGTATAATTAATACAGTAAATAACATGTGACGCTTAAACTCATGAATGAGGTAGGCAAGGCAGACAGTCTTAAACTTTTAAACATTAATATCTTTTTTTTTGAATTATAAATACTTTCAATTTCTATTTAATTTAACACCAATCGGTGCACAATGTTTTTGGTTAACCTGTCTTTAGCTAACACAAATAGATTCGACGGTTTCCCAACACGTGAACACGCAACATATAGTTGCCCATGAGAAAAACATGGATTTTCCAAATCTAAACCACAAATGGACATTGTTTGACCTTGAGATTTATTTATAGACATGGTGAAAGCTAAACGAATTGGAAACTGTAGCCTTTTGAAGGGTATGGTAGAATCTGATGGTATCATCGGAATACGTGGCAGCAGGACCACTTTTCCTTTAAACTTCCCAGCCAAAATGGTTGCTTCAAGAATGTTTCCGGTGATCTTTTTGATGACCAAACGCGTACCGTTACATAATAGAGGTGGATTCAAATTACGGAGGAGAATAATAGGGGAACCAATCTTTAATCGAAGATTATGTGGTGGCATTCCAGGGATAACTAATGAATTTAAAAATTCAATCGGAAAATTTACACTTTCATTTTCATCAACAACAGTATCGATTGATTTAAAAGACATCAGATCGCCTGGTAACAACTGTTGTATCTGGAAGTTAATTTCGTCAACATCAACGTTTTTGGCTGCCAAAATCGCCCGTTGACTAAGCCATTCATGATTCAAATAATTATTCTGTATATCCGGGAAAATACTCTGAATCAATTCAGTTTTATCCTGAACAACAGTGCAAAAATTGTCTGGTAGTTTAATGCATTGCGTATTTGGTTGCAGTTTTATTTTACCGTTCCCAATATCTAGTAGTTGTTCGGAAAATATTAGTGCTGATGGATCATTTTGCAATTGTACTCGCATATTTATGGTCAATCGAAGTGTTTCAACACTTCGCCATAAGAATGATTGTTTCAAACATGCATTAATCTCATCCGCGAAAGTAGAGCGTGGTATAACCGGTAAGGTCTGCCGGAAGTCACCAGACAAAAGTAAGATAGCACCACCGAAAAGTTTATTATTGCTGTTTAAATCTTGCATAGTTCTGTTTAATGCTTCAAGTGAATATTTGTGTGCCATTGTGCACTCATCCCAAATTATTATAGAACTCTTCCGCAACACTGCAGCTATTCCACTATTCTTTTTGGTGTTACACATCGCATCTGGTTTATTATGAACGTCCAATGGCAGCTTGAATGTTGAATGTGCTGTTCGCCCACCATCCAGTAAAGTAGCCGCAATGCCTGACGATGCTAATGCTAATGCGATTTTTTGTTGCGACCGTATTTTGGCAAGAATCAACGATATTAAAAATGTCTTACCGGTTCCACCGGGTGCATCCAAGAAAAAAAAACCGCCTTGTTCAGCAGCAACAGCCAGCATAATCCGATCATAAATAATTTTTTGTTCTGCTGTCAGTAATGGTTCACTGTTCATGATAATTGTTGCTAAACTTCCATGGTCATATTGATTTTCTCGTTGTAAATCGGTATTGACTAAGTCGGTGGCTGGACGATTAGGTGATGGCATACCATAATGATTAAGTGGTAAATTTGAAATAAGAACACATAAATCCTCGATCAAGACCAATGCTTCATTGTACATCTCTGGTGTATAATCTATGTTTTGGCATTGATTTGTTTGTCTAATTCGGTGCAAGATGTCTTCTGTCATACAATTTTTATATTTTTCCCACAAAGTTTGTGCTTGCGAGGGATAACATGTCGCCAAAATAATTGCAAACAACTGACGAATGTTATTCGGTGTTGATGTCAACGCAGCATCAGCAAGCGTTAAGTCCCAATGGTTATCGTCTTCTAGCAATTGCAGTTCACGACATGCATCCTGGTATGTATTGAATACTCGACCATTAGCTGTTCGTAAAAATTCAAAAGACGTTGGTCCGGGAACATTCACCAATAACAAACGTAAATAGAAGCACTCACGTTGCTTTGGATGTACCGTGTAAAGTCTCCCCAATGTCTTAGCTTTGAATATGCCTGTAATGGAAGGATGTGGTTTTCCTTGTTTCCGTGGCTCCCATTTTTTACTGGATTTGTTCCATGTGAAATAACGTGGAACATCACCATACACCAATGTCTTCGCGAATTGGCCAAAAACATCAGGTTTTTGACACAATGTAAAAAATTCAGTTAGAGTCGTTTTCGGAGCTTCGAACGCTCTTTGGAGAACATTTTCTTCAGTGAAGTATACACGTTGACCGTTTTCAAGATGTATTGCCAGATGTTGGACAGCAGGATCTCTTTCGTGGATGGGAAAGCTGAGAATATGCCAAATAGCTTCATTGCTGCTAATGTATCTGCCCATTTGGTATCGTGCTATTTCGTCATTTTTATTTATGTTTTTTACTTCAAATATGGCCAAATCACTGCCTTTGTTTACATATTTACAAATATACTTAATTGATTTAACAGAACTGCAAAGCTCAACATTGATATGAGCTTTGTAAGTTTTTGAAAGTAGTGGTGAGTATGGTACCACCCACTGATTATCAAACTCAACTTGATTTGGAAAGTTCGGCAGTCGCATTGTAAATGTGTGGCCACCATTCTCAGTACTTCTGCGACGATACATTGGATAACCATCAATATCCGTGATCGTGTCATTCGTATGCGGCTTTGGGAAGTTTTTTTTACATTTCCATTTTCCATGCACGGTGACGTCATGTTGAAAACACCGCATGGCCCATGGATCATGTGTTTGGTGACAATATCAAATAATTCTTGATCAATTAATGGGTCTGGAATTTCGGCTGAAATTATTTGATCGATTTCTTCAGGACGGATTCTATCTTTAAGCCAAACCAAAATGTGGGCATGAGGCAAACCTCGCTTTTGCCACTCTATCGTATACAGCCAACAACGTGTGATACCAAAAATTGTATATTTAACAATAAAATCAATTAAGGATTTCAATTTTTGTTTAAACACACGTGCAGTTAAATCATGACGATGAATGGCTTGTTGTCCTGGCAATAGTAAAGTTTGTATCTCTTCCCAATTCGGATTACATGTGAATGTAATAAATAAATCCGGTCGGCCGTAATGACGTACGTAAGTCATCGCATCTTGTATGTATTCCTGCATGTTCCGTGGACTGCCGATGTAGCTTGAAGGTAAAATGAAAGCATTACCGATGTCATTGGGATTTAAATTTCCATCGATGTTTCCAGCAACAGCATCTCGTAAGTGAATATATTCTTCCGATCGTAGTTTTGCCTGGTTGAATCGAAGGAATCGCAAGCGTTCGCTTTCGACCTTAGCATACATATCAACAATGTATTGATGGAACAGCTGACGATATCGAAGGATATAATTGTCTTGATGTTGTCTAACCATTATTCGGTGTGCGTAGTAGTTCATTGAGCTAACTTATTATTTCTGTAATCACCTAAAAAAATAAAAAATAAAATGCAATACGAAATTAAAATCTATACATACAGTAAGAAAGTAAATAGATAATTGTCAAATTTACCGGTATTTGGATCATACTGATTGATATTAAGGTGATATTCATCTTGTCCTTGCCAAAATATCAATGGATATTGTAGTGCGTCATATGAACGGTGTAGATCCGAAATCGTACTGACAGTGTTGTCTCGCCGTGTAATGTTTATAGATCTTTTGTCAACTGGATCACCAACCATGATAACAGCAACCTCATCAACAGTTGGAGCGTTGAATCTACCAGCATGTTCACCTAATGGTACTTTGTCGGCTTTTATGACGATTTGATAATTGTCATTTTGCAGTCGTGGCGAAACTCTTTTGATCAATTGAATTAGTTGATTGTGATCTTCTAAAAAATTTCCAATAATATCACAATTGCTCTTTCCTCTGCTTGTTCAATAAAATTATACAGGCACCGAGTCGTCACGCGCTCTTCACAATCGCCCATAAAATAAAAAGGTATCGACATCTGTCAGTTTTATGACTGCCAAATAATATCAAACAAATAATTAGCAATAAATTAAAATATGACG
Source organism: Neomicropteryx cornuta (assembly GCA_020383195.1). NCBI lineage: Eukaryota > Metazoa > Arthropoda > Insecta > Lepidoptera > Micropterigidae > Neomicropteryx > Neomicropteryx cornuta. The sequence goes on from JAHKQU010000012.1 coordinate 13,283,425, forward strand.
ATTTGATAATTGTCATTTTGCAGTCGTGGCGAAACTCTTTTGATCAATTGAATTAGTTGATTGTGATCTTCTAAAAAATTTTCCAATAATATCACAATTGCTCTTTCCTCTGCTTGTTCAATAAAATTATACAGGCACCGAGTCGTCACGCGCTCTTCCCAATCGCCCATAAAATAAAAAGGTATCGACATCTGTCAGTTTTATGACTGCCAAATAATAACGGACAAAAAATTAGCGATAAATTAAAATTGCGACTATAATTTGAGATTTAAACTATCCTATCTCTCAAGTGCACATCGAACTGCACATGGTGTGCAAATTTTATTATAATCGGTTAAGTGGTTTAGGAGTCCATTGAGGACAAACATTGTGACACGAGATTTATATATATTAAGATATGTATTTGTTTTAAACAGATGATCGCAATAGGTAAACCGATAAATAATACCATTTTGATACATTAACAAAAAAGATGGATTTGAATTGAATTGATATTTGCCGGGTACACCTAATTTTGTTTCGTTATCAAGTCTCAGAAAGGGGTTCTCTTCGAAGATACTTTTTTTATGGCTAACTCAATATGTTTTCATAAATATCGTCGCGGCTACGGTACTCGAAATGGGTCGCATCACTTCACACTTAGAGCCATTTTCGTGGAAGAAACAATCAGACAAACATTGAATCTATTTTATTTGGGGTTCGAATAATATATATACATAGAAAATAGCTGTTTCGATACAGGGAAGAAAAGTAAAATTTTAGAAAATTAGATTAGAATGAAAAAAATCGAGTGTGATTATACCACGCGCGTTAAAAGTAATGCTTTTGTAAAGAAGTAGATTACATTTGTCATCAACTGCCTAATAATTTACTCGTATTTATCAATATTTCTAAATTATCAACCCGTTTTTTTTTAACAATTTGTCCGCATCTACATTCAACAATTTGTCCGCAAACCTATTTATGTATATATAAAATATAATCAAATTGAATGAGCACATCACCTCCGAGCATCATCCCGATTTCGAGCCGAATGAGCGTGTCGCAATTAGATTCATTCGCTACCTAGGAGAAATTGTGTAAAAAAGTTGGACTTAAAAAATCTAGTAATTCTGTGATAAGACAATATAAAAATTATCGATAGTATATAATATATAATAGGATAAAGTGCAGAGTTGTAAAGTGTCAGGAGCAGACGTCGCAAACGATCGCCGATCTCAATGATTATTACTCGGATCCCAGCTGAAGATATTGCTCCTCCGAGTTCGCGACCTCAGCTCGGCAAAGTTTGGCTGCCGGGAGGGGATGGGCGAGTCGCGGTCGCCGGCGGCGCGGCATAAGCGGGCCCGCGGCCATTACAATAGCGAAGATAAACGTGTCGCCCAGAAACAGAATGTTGAAGCTAAAACATTTTTAAACTCGGGAGGACGCTCGGTGGCGATGTGCTCATTCGGCTAAAGTCCCTACCCAACTGGTACGTAGATGTTTTTATATACAGAGTGTCCCAAGGTCAATCCCAATAAAAAAAACAGCTAATAGGTCCTACGATTCCTAGTGTTATTTGTTAAGAAACTATATCAAAATTCATTATGGTATTCCAGAAAAAAAATGTCGAAGTTTCTATTTTAAATCATGTAAAACAGATATTTTTCAGTGGCTCCTCCCTCGGATAACTACGTCACTGGGTCACTAGGTCGCGGTCAGTCAAGATCGAGGTTAATGACCTGCCGCGTTGTTCGAAACGCCCTATTAGGGAGGAGCTAAATGATTGCTGTCAGATGCCACTGGTCTAACAATGGTCGGTCTAAGAAAAAGGGGTAAGAAGGATGCTATTGGTATTGGATGCTATTGGATTGCTATTGGATAATATTGATTTATCGATTGATAAGATCGATTTACACCAATTTTATTACAAAAATAATAAATTTGATGATGAAAATTTTTCGCATTTTGTTATATAATTTCTTACTCTTAATAGGGAACATAAACACTCCCTAAAGTTTGTAGGATTGGTCTTGGGACACCCTAAATAGGACTACAGAATCGATTTTGAGTGTAAATGGGGTGATTATGTTGAAATCTATATAATAATACGCGAAGGGAAAAAATTGTACCCCTTTTTTTAAGCATATTGCGCGCACTAAGGAGTGTGACATCAGGCATAGCTAAAGCTTATATGGAGTAGCGCAGAAAGCTAAAATGTATCTATAATATGTGTCACAAATGCGGTGCGAAACGGTCGTCAAAATAATAAAATGGTTGATATTTGCGTGACCGACCACACATATGTTTGGCAAAGTTCACTAATTTCAGGGAAATAATAATCTATCAGATGGGAGCGGTTTCTGCTTTGAGAGCCCTAGGCGGAATGGCATTATTCTGTCATAAATTTCATCTCTGATTCAAAATCAAATTTATTTTAAGATATTAATACATTTTATAAAAAAATACCAATTACGAATCTGGCACTATAATAGTATTATTGTTTATTATTTTTTTATGATAATAATAGCCATTCTATCATAAAAAAAATAAAATTTATGAAATTTGAAGCATTCACCTAACCCAGTAATTTATTTTTAGCTGTGTTTAATAAGAAAACTAAAAAAATAGTTGTGAGCAATCGTTTATACGAGTAAATCAAGTTATTATTTTCTTTATTATCTGTGTGTGATTTGAGCCGAAATAGAGCTTGGAAAGGTGTTTAATTTGACAAATGGTGCCACTTCGACACACGCTGTAGGCTGTAATGTAATACTAACAGAAAATTAAAAAACCTCTGTAGAGTGGTTTATACTGTAAATTCGATTCTCAACCATTTCGGAGTATTTTTTCTTTTTATATTTCTCAAAATGATAATGTTCATTGATTATGCGATTATACTGGCATATTTGTTTTTTGTATTCCCTTGAAAATATACATTTAATAATATTAACTACATTTTTATTTCGTGAAAATCTAAATTATAATACTTTGCAATTTTGTTCTGATTTTTGGGAAAAGTTATTAAAAAAAAACATAATTTACGAATATTTTACTGTTTAAAAATATTTAATTTAGGAGATTAGAATTAAAGGAAATTTCCGCTAATAGATAGCACGTTGCATTGAAAATAATTTCAATTAAACAATTATTGATAGAGTAGACTGTTTGACATACCTACTCGTGAACTAAACTTATTTTAGAATTGCCAACCGAAGCCGCCGCTTCGTGTATCTGCGGCTGGCGTCGTTCTCTTCAATTGAGATGGCGGTGCAGAGAGCTTTGGCTCTATCGCCGAGAATGGAGGTAGGCGGGGGGGAAGAAGGAGGGGGGAGGGGATCAAGTGTGGACATTTCTTGGAGCTTTCTCCAGGTCGGTCGAGCGAGGGAATCGCTTAGCCCTTCGCTCACGGGCGAGCGCGCGCCCGGCCGCCGAGGGGCGAGAGGCGACAATGGATGCCGGAATATTTTGTTTACCCAGAATGGGAAATGCTCTAAGCTGCGCACTATTTATTTATTTATTTATCGAGGAGCAACGACGAATACTAGGCATAAGAGATGCATAATAAACAAACAATGATACGAAATCGGAATTGTGATTTTGATCAAGACAGAGTCAACATAACAATGATACGAAATTGCAATTGTGATTTTGATGAAGACAGTGTCAACATAACAATAATGCATAAAAATAAAACAATAAAAAAATGTATTAATGCCGAAACTCACGGTTAAGATGTGTGAACATCAGCGTTCGTCTATGAATGCAATAGGGGAGTGAACATTTAAACAAAATTAAATATATATTATTGTTAATTCATTTAAGTATTTTGATTCTAATCAATAAATGTCAGTTACTATCTTATAAACACCAACCGTAAGACATAAAGTAAATTAAAAATAAACATAATCTAAAGCAGTGTTGCGAAAATAATTACATAATCAAGGAAGAGTATCATTTTCGAGAAATATAAAAAAAAAACATTACTCGAAATGGTTGAGAATCGAACATATACTAACTGAAATTATTGGAAATGATTTCTTATACCACCTCCTCAAGTTTTATCCACTATACATATGTATACATATACACCAGTAGTTTGCAAAAATTAACTAATATATAATTTAAAAGCGGTATTCGGCGGAGCGGTATTGCTCAGTGGATATATATATATATATATATATTGGCATTTGACAAAGAGACAATAAACGAAAAAATATGTTTAAGTTAAGAATATACGAAATCAAACGAAAGTAACAAAAAGTCGAAAGCTTTTCATTCCTTAGATTCAGAGGCTATGACTGCGAAATAACCAATTTAAAAAGACTATTGTCAAAATGACAAATTTTCTAAGATCGAAGACTATGATGAAAAATTCATTGCTGAAAAAAAACACTACCACAAATAAATAATATATAACAACTGAGCTGAAACAATTAGTTATGTACATTTAAATAAATATAAAATGAATCCTAATATAAACGTATAATATCTCATATATTTACGTACAGTAGTTTAATATTTGTATGACTTTAATTAATATAATATAGTAACATATTTATTTTTTGTGTTTTTATTATGATTCCATACAGAAGGTATATTTTATATTTATTTGTTTGTATATTTAACGGATTAACAAGAATTAATTACCTGTTAAACAATTCTTCCCTTAAAATGACCTATTATTACATTCTAATTATGATTACGTCAGTATATTGATCTAATTATCATATATGCAGGTTTATTTTATATAATATCATACTTCAATCAAGCCAATACGCTCTGACAACTTAGCATGACACTACTTTTCTCGTGCTATACACCATTTGATAACACCGTCTCTTGTTATTTTGAGGGCATTAGTTACTTATAAAAAGCAGTCAATATTTTTAATTTCAAAGGGTTCTTAGATAAATGGCCATTTTTCAGAAATGAAATATAATACATTTTAAAAACGATATATGTCACTTAACAGATATATATTTTTAATCGTTTAACCGTCGAATGCATGTTCTATAAAGAGTGTTTTCTCTGAGACGATCTATTGTGAATTGTTCTCTTTATGTTGCTAAAAATCAGTTAACCTCTTTCGTCAAAAATAAAATTCTGGTTTCCTTTGAAATTTCTGGCGTTTTGGGTTTACTTTGAAATTTTTAAAGACGGCTATTTAGAAAGCTAATAATATTATATTTTTAATTTCGGGCTGACCTTACGACATGTGCATCTGTAATTTAGTTTATTCGTTTTCCGTTTAAATAGAATATATCACCATTTTTATGGGATTTTTATGTGCCCTACCTTTACTCAAGATTTATGTGTCCGTCCCGCAGCCGCTAGGTATTATTTATTTATTAAACAGGTAATACAGTGAATTAATAGCATATATTTTTTAAATAAAGAGTTCATAATAAGGACAATTAAAACTTACGCCTATGTGTACTCGTATAATAATATTCAAAAACTTTGTTGAGTTTACCTACATTTTAGAATGTGTATGTGTGATGTGTATAGTAGAAAAGTGTGAGTGACGGCTTTCGTGGTTGTGTGGGTAAGTTCTACACGACATTTTTGCAGATATATTTTCTATTTTCCGTTATAGTTAGGAATGCCCAAAAAGTCAGATTTTCCAAAATTAAAGAGGATTTACAGTAGCGATAAAATTGGAAGTCGATTCAGTGTAATACCCACGCAGCCAATAAATCTCGACAACACTTTAAACGGAGTAAGATAGGCCATAGGATAAGCACCTTTCTGGGCATTTGGGTATTTTAGCGGGTGAAAAGAGATTTCCGGAGGCACACACATATTACAGTCCTTGGTATGGTAAAAATACGCCTGTTCGCATGATACACTTAAGCGAATATAAAAGGATTCGAGCACAGGCAAAATTTAACGATAAGAAAAGCATTTTCGTTAATATTAATGTGACGATGATGATGATAATTATGATGGTGATTCGCGCGAGCCGAAAACGCTCGGGAGATCGATGCTCAACCTCGCGATATGTGTTCAACCGCATTCTCAATCATTGTAACGATTTCTATTAAACGTTGAATCCATTTTTTTTTTCGTAATTAGGAAACATTTTACAATATTTTTTGCTGATTAATGTTTGAATGTTTGATATGGACCAACCCCTTAAAAGAAAAGAAATTTAAATACATCTTATAGAAGTACATTACATAAATCTATAATATGTGTATATAAAACGGATGTTGGTATTTTGGACATTAATAGACACCGTTTGGCCGATCACCATGAAAGTTGGCATATAATGTATTTTTTTACGAAGAAGGTTCTTATACTATTTCTGATCCATTACGAGTGCCACAGGCACGACTGTCGCTGCGGGACCTAGCTGCCAACCCGGATCCAACCAGCTAGTTAACTATAAAAGAATTCTCCTACTAGTCCAGTAAATATTCTCATTGACCTGCTAAATGTATAGAGGTGGGGCTAGGTTATACAATATTACGGCTGCAATATGTAAAGTTGAAATAAATTAAAAAAAAACGAATGTCCCTACGTTTGCTAAAATTATGAATCTCCGCCTTAAACTTATCTGGCTTTAGCTAATATGCTTTAAAATATTAAAAAAAAATGCATACGCCATAAACGTAGAATAAGAAGAATTTTACTACAAAATGACAACAACGCTTCTGAATACGGGACGTGGGATCGTCACCGAAAAGTTAGAATAGTAAACAAAATTATTTCTCGCCTTGCTTAAGAGAAAGTCGTGAACGTAACTTACTAAAAACGAAGCAAATCCATAAAAAATCGTACTTGGGTTATGTTTAGTGTAGATTCAACGTTTTGACGTCGTAGTTTTAAGACCAGAAGCTTTCAAGAGGCAAATCAAATTGTGCACGAAATCCGCGAGAAGGAAAGGAGATTTTGTAAAAGGATCTAGAAATAATGTGATGCAAGCAAACCAAACATTATAGCATCTGCCTAGGAAAGCAAAATCTAGCCGAAAGACAACTTATTATACGGAAGGCTCAGCGTTTCGATACGCACGACTCTATGAATAAAACATTAAACACGAAATTTTATTCTGTCATCCATTTCCCAAATGCGTATGTCATTATAGTGACATGAGGCACCATCTACGTATTATTACATATATTAATGTTTACAAACAGATTATATATTATTTTTAAGGTTATATTGGTTTGTTTTTATTGTGGTTAAGGTCAATATTTCTATTATTAATACTAATAATAATACTTCACTTTTCTTACGGCGCAATTAACAAATTTTTATACCATATTTTTTATATAGAATAAAACCACATGAAAATGGTGAACAGACATAAATTTATTTAACATTAAATATCTCTAAAACAAAATAAATAGACTTTAAAATAAGAAACAAAAACGCATAAGAACATTATATCCTACTTATGTTAAAAGTATGTCCATACTTGTAAACAAAAACCCTCCGAGCAGAGGTAAAGTTTTACACAAAGTAAAAACAATGGTCTGATGAGAAAAATAGAACTACTAAGATAAATAACTCACTACTAAGTTGAGTCATATAATAACATAAAAAAAACCATATTTTTAACTGGCCGATTTACACTCTGAACGCCGACTTAAGGCGAAACCAAAGGATAAATATTAATTTCGATTTATTTAAACGCATTTTTCTATGGTTGGCATTTGGTAACCAATAACAATTTAATCAAAAAAATATATATATGTTTAGATACTTTGAACTTGTCTTCAACATAATAAAGGTAGATTTTTAAAATTCAATTTTATTTCTGAGAAATTTAATAAATGATGAAGTACTAATAGTTCGTTTTCAGTTGAATTGCTCTCTTATAAGACGTTACAGCCTTACGAAAAATAGTAATTAAAAGGCAAATGAAGGTCTAAACATACTAAAGTGGTAAAGTTATGAAGATGTAATTAAATAAAAACCAAGAATTGCTTACTGACCAATGATTAAAACCTGACGCCCTATAAAAATAAAGAACCTAATTTAGAGGTCGACTGTCAATAATTCATGAAATGCTTGTTTATAAAGTCTATTTAATTAATTGAGAGGGTAAGTTAGCAGTCCATAATTTGATAATCCTATCGGTCGTTTCGAAGATTGACCGATCGTAGTTCGCGAGAGTTAGACGTTGAGTGAAGCGATTAGGAGGGTGGGACCCACTTGAGAACAATGCTAAGGAAAACCCGCTAAAGTAAACGTAAATATAGTTCACAAAGGTTGCTTTATAATCAGCATTCAGTCCTTAAAACAATTCGATTTAAAAGTTCTCTGAATGTATTGCTTGCTACTTATTTTTTAATGTATGCTATCACGTTTTTCTTGTTTCATCCTAGCATTTCCGACCATTTCCGAAGACTTAAAGAGGTATCGTGTAACCTATAAAGGATAAAATGCAAAAATATATGATCCAAAAACTTATTATTTATTTATTACCTGTATTGTGTACAATTCCTATTGTGTAACTTAAATAAATACATATATTAACAAATACATAAATAGGAAAATATTTTAATTTAATTAATTGTCCAGTTTGGAAAAGAAAAATACATAATATTATCGTACTTATAAAAACACAACAAGTTGGAATGAGAGTTGTACATTTTTAATAATAATAATTAATTTAGTAATTTACTCTACATCATAGTTAGCTGAAATTTAGCACGCATCTTCCATTTGTCCAACTATTTAATGTATTATATTATGCGTCGCTTAGCTACTCAACATGCTTAGCGCATAATACATATTCAGAGATTATTATTAAACACACAAATCCGATTTATTATTTGTAGCGGCAGCCCTATTGTGCGTATTCGGATTCAGATAGATAAGCGCCCGAGAACGAATGCGAAGGCGTAGGGCGGGCGGACAGCCCTCAAAAAAGAGTATTGCGGCATCAGCTTTCTCCCAAGGGCTGTGAGGTGAACGGGTACAGATAGGTTGTATTTATTGCGCCAATATAGTGGGCAAGAGAGATGGCACTAGTTGCCAATGGCAGCAGAGATCTTATATACGGCCGGCGCGCCATCAATAGAATTCACAATGAGGCCGGCGGGCGAGAATCGGGACTCAGTTCAGGGCGGTCACCAAATAGGTCAATCGGTAGAGGATCATTCATTCTTTTTTAACCATTTTATAATATTGAATAACTATTATAGCAACCTTATGGCAGATATTTAAAGGTGTCTGCGTACCCAGCGGTTTCAAAAGCATTATCGCAATCATCTTTCCTAACAAATCATTACAAATAGGTGTAATAGGTTTTTAGATTTTACATATGTAGAAAAAAAAGAGTATGCTTAACAACTTGCTTGCAATTACTTTACACATCTATTTGAGGAACTGTGAAATATACAGGTTGTATTTATATTCACTGTTTTCTTTTTAGGGGTTCATCTATCTATATATCAAAGTAGTTTTGGCACAGTGATAATTATTATAATGAAGGTATGTCATTCCTCAAAAATCACAAAAGTATAAACCGTTGACTTTCGGATTATCCTATATATTGTGTCTAGGTGCTCGGAAGTGATATATATATATATATATATATATATATATATATATATATTATATATATATATATATATATATATAAATATATATCTTAATATATATAAATCTCGTGTCACAATGTTTGTCCTCAATGGACTCCTAAACCACTTAACCGATTATAATAAAATTTGCACACCATGTGCAGTTCGATCCAACTTGAGAGATAGTTTAAATCTCAAATTATAGTCGCAATTTTAATTTATTGCTAATTATTTGTCTGTTAATATTTGACAGTCACAATTATCTGTTAACTCCAAATGATTCTAACAGATGTCGATACCTTTCGACTGGGTTGAGTAAGTAATCAATAGATGGCGCTGCTATGGTAAATCTACGAACGTGTCATATAATATAACAAAAACTTTAGTCACAGCAACGCGTGGCCGGGTCAGCTAGTATATATATATATATATCACTTCCGAGCACCTAGACACAATATAATATAATATAATATATATATATATATATATATATATATATATATAGTAAAATAGTAAAATGTATTGTTTAAATACCGTTAATTAGATGATTTCTATGTTAAAATAGGTAAACACCTTTAGATTAACATATATAAAAGTTTGACAGTACTGACATTTGGAAAATACGAATGCTTTTTAATATTTTAAGGATTGAAATTTTTTGCAAATAAAATATATAGCCAGAATGTTCAAAGAAAAATTAATACCGAAAGCACAGATAGTTGCATCGCTTGAGGTAATGCACGCTGGTTTAAATACAGGCCTGTATTTTATGAAAATCTTTCACTCTCACCTACCTATCTGTGCGATATGCAATACGGTCAAACTTTCATTAAAGTAGTGAATAAATGATTTAAAAATTAAACAATAATTATGAAAAAAAGTGTGAAAATGTAACGAATATGACGTATAATGAATGAGAAGTGAATGGTTTAATGGATATTTACCATTTATATATATATATATATATAAATGTTTGTTATATAGATTTGATGATTATGATTTATTTAAGCTTTCGCCATTCGGCGTCGTCAGAAAAAATATGAAGGATGACGTTTAAAATGCAACCTTCATAAATTCGAAAATCGCATTTTTAACTAAAAGATAAATATATCCAGCCACTACAATTATTATTATATAATTGCAGTTTTGCTAGATAAATCAATCAGTATTATGAAATGAAACTAGTTTCTTAAATGAATATATCAAGTATCACGCGTTAAATGCTGTTAAGTTAGTTTAATTTTGTCTATTTAGACCTACAGACCTGCAAGCGCCCAAGACCCAAATATGAGAGAGTTCCCATGTCTTTAAATCAATTTCGCGGGCATCTTCTGGCAAAGACTTCAAAACTTTTACATTAAAGCAAGCATCGAAATCCCTGCCGTGAGTTCTCGCGTGAATTGCAACGGGGTAAAGCGGAAAGTAATTTGTTACAGGATAATCTATGATTATTAATTCTAATGTTTAGTGGCGTCGTAGTTTCACCAACATAAAACGCATCACAAAACTTACATAGAAGTTGATATACAACGTTTCTGGTGGTGCACGTTATGTTTGTGGTAATTTTATATATATTTTTATTGTTCGCGCTTGAAAATTTATCGTCTCTTACAATAATTTTGCATGTTTTACAACGAGGTTTTTTACATGGTTCGACCCCGTTTTTTGGAAGTGTGTTAAGTGGTTGGTTACCAAACGTTTTATTTTTATTTAAAATATTGCGTAAATTTGGAGGACGTCGGTAAGACAATATAGGGGGACAATCGAGTATATTTTTCCAATTTGGATTATTAGAGATTATAGAATATAAGTCTTTTAAAATTGGGTTTAATTTTTCAACACCAGGAAAATAGGTGGTGTTTAGAAAAATTTTTTTGTTAATTGAGTTTGTTTTTATTTTAGGAGTAAATGTCGAAGAAGAGTCTAAAATTTGTTTTTTTAAGAGATCGGGTGGGTAATTACGTTCTAAAAGGGATTTATTTAGGTTAGTGAGATATTTTTCTAAATCATTTTTATTATTAGAGATTCTATGACCGCGAATAGAAAGGGAATATGGTATTGATTTTTTTGTGTGAAACGGATGGCAACTATCAAAATGTAAATATTGTTGTTTATTGGTTGGTTTTATGTGTACTGAAGTTTTGAACTGACCACCAGAAACAGTTATATCAACATCCAAGAACGTAATGCAACTATCTGAGACATTATGTGTGAACTCTAATGGCCCAAAAGAATTTAAATCGGATATGAAATCCGTTAAAGAATCTCTGCCATGTGGCCAAATAACAAAGATATCATCAATAAAACGAAGCCAAACTAAAGGCTGCAAAGATTGACTTTTAAGAAAATTTTGTTCTAATTGACCCATAAACAGATTTGCATAAGAAGGAGCCATTCTAGTGCCCATTGCAGTCCCTTTTGTTTGAAGGTAAAAATCGCCTTCAAAAGAAAAAGCATTGCAAGTGAGCACAAAATTTGCTAACTCTGTAAGAAAATCAGTTGATGGTGTTTGTGGAGATGGTCTTTTATTGAGAAAATGTCGTAATGCTTTTAATCCAGCATCGTGTGGAATATTAGTGTATAAAGAGACCGCATCAATTGTTACAAGCAGAATATCTCTGTTATTACATAATTTTATGTTATTTAACATTTCAAGAAAATGGTACGTATCTTTGACATGAGAATTTAAAGTTATGACAAAGGGTTGTAAAAAAGAATCTACATATGCTGATATTCTTTCAGTAACAGAATTATAGCTTGCAACAATTGGCCGGCCGGGGTAATTAGGTTTATGAATTTTTATTAGTAAATAAAAATTCGGTGACCTAAAATTCTTTGGGACCATTAAATCCACATCCTCTTTGGATAGATTCTCTTTAATTTGGTTTTTACTAATGAAAGCATTAATTAATTTAGCGAAATTAGGGTTAGGATCCCCAGATAATTTTTGATATGCTGTAGCATCATTGAGTTGTCGCAAACCCTCAGCGACATAATCTTTTTTATTTAAAATTACCGTCGTTGAGCTTTTATCTGCTGGTAATATTACGATACTATCATCTTTTCGTAAATTATTTAATGCCTTCATTTCGTCATCCGAAAGGTTTGATTTTGGTTTTAGTGTATTAAGAAAAGAAGGCTGCAGAGTTTTACCGAGCAAAAGGTTGATATACACTTCAATTGGATGGTCTTTTGGCATAGAGGGAGGCTCTCTATTAGATTTTTCGCGAAATATTAAAAGCGAATTATGTATTTTTGAGTTTTTAGATTGTGGATGAAGTTGCCAAAAAACGCGCCATCTTAGATTGCGACAAAAATTTAAAATATCTTTTCCAAATTGAAAGTGATCAACCTTTGGGGTCGGTGTAAAATTAAGACCCTTGGATAGTACTAAATATTCATTGGCATTTATCGTTTTTGATGACAAATTTAATACTGAAACCTTCTTTTCTATTCGAGGTGGTACAAGGGACTGATTAATATTAGTAACATGTTGTTGAAAATTCGACGCCACATTAACATTTTGTGTATGTGTATGTATGTTTTGCGTATTATAGTGTAATGGTGTAGTATTTGTATTATGATGTTTTGTTACTTTAGAATTAGGTTTATTTTTTGGGTATCGAAGATTTTGAAATTTTTTATTGTGTTTTTGGCGTAATGATTGGAGGTTGCGTAAAGCATCTTGTAAAATACTATTAACCGTACAACATTGTCGGCTTGAAGACCGCTTTACACATTCCACAAATGACTTCAATAAAGACATGTGTTCCTCAATCAAAGTAACTTCAGTACACATAAAACCAACCAATAAACAACAATATTTACATTTTGATAGTTGCCATCCGTTTCACACAAAAAAATCAATACCATATTCCCTTTCTATTCGCGGTCATAGAATCTCTAATAATAAAAATGATTTAGAAAAATATCTCACTAACCTAAATAAATCCCTTTTAGAACGTAATTACCCACCCGATCTCCTAAAAAAACAAATTTTAGACTCTTCTTCGAAATTTACTCCTAAAATAAAAACAAACTCAATTAACAAAAAAATTTTTCTAAACACCACCTATTTTCCTGGTGTTGAAAAATTAAACCCAATTTTAAAAGACTTATATTCTATAATCTCTAATAATCCAAATTGGAAAAATATACTCGATTGTCCCCCTATATTGTCTTACCGACGTCCTCCAAATTTACGCAATATTTTAAATAAAAATAAAACGTTTGGTAACCAACCACTTAACACACTTCCAAAAAACGGGGTCGAACCATGTAAAAAACCTCGTTGTAAAACATGCAAAATTATTGTAAGAGACGATAAATTTTCAAGCGCGAACAATAAAAATATATATAAAATTACCACAAACATAACGTGCACCACCAGAAACGTTGTATATCAACTTCTATGTAAGTTTTGTGATGCGTTTTATGTTGGTGAAACTACGACGCCACTAAACATTAGAATTAATAATCATAGATTATCCTGTAACAAATTACTTTCCGCTTTACCCGTTGCAATTCACGCGAGAACTCACGGCAGGGATTTCGATGCTTGCTTTAATGTAAAAGTTTTGAAGTCTTTGCCAGAAGATGCCCGCGAAATTGATTTAAAGACATGGGAACTCTCTCATATTTGGGTCTTGGGCGCTTGCAGGTCTGTAGGTCTAAATAGACAAAATTAAACTAACTTAACAGCATTTAACGCGTGATACGTGATATATTCATTTAAGAAACTAGTTTCATTTCATAATACTGATTGATTTATCTAGCAAAACTGCAATTATATAATAATAATTGTAGTGGCTGGATATATTTATCTTTTAGTTAAAAATGCGATTTTCGAATTTATGAAGGTTGCATTTTAAACGTCATCCTTCATATTTTTTCTGACGACGCCGAATGGCGAAAGCTTAAATAAATCATAATCATCAAATCTATATATCTTAATATATATAAATCTCGTGTCACAATGTTTGTCCTCAATGGACTCCTAAACCACTTAACCGATTATAATAAAATTTGCACACCATGTGCAGTTCGATCCAACTTGAGAGATAGGATAGTTTAAATCTCAAATTATAGTCGCAATTTTAATTTATTGCTAATTATTTGTCTGTTATTATTTGACAGTCACAATTATCTGTTAACTCCAAATGATTCTAACAGATGTCGATACCTTTCGACTGGGTTGAGTAAGTAATCAATAGATGGCGCTGCTATGGTAAATCTACGAACGTGTCATATAAGCTACATTTTAACAGCATAATTACCACGTGTTGTTGACGCTATAAAATTAATTAAATTTATTTTGTAGTGAACGAAATACCGTATAATTCAATTATTTCCACTTTTTAAATTTTTGGTGTTAGCATAGCCGGCCACGTGTTACTTAGACTGAAGTGTAAATTGCATTCATATTATAATGAAGATAATACAGTGAAATTAATCCTGTTTTTTACTTATTTGTGCTTCATTGATCAAAACTTTATAATTTAATTTGAATATATGTATGTAAGTATTATCACATAATTATAAAATTTAATTAAAATGTCAATGCAAAAATGATACACAATTTCCTACACTTTTTCAATAGTTGTACAAATATTTTTTTTTATTGTTTTTATTTAACCTCTATTAAAAAATATTTAGCACTTATTATTTCAATGTGCTATGATAACAAGTTTTTCAGATTTTTTTTCTTATATTTAAACGATTAAATTAGTATTTCAATTCTTATTGAAATTATTATTTAAACTCTTTAATTTAAATATGTACATGTCAGTATTATCACATATTATAAAAGTTAATTAGAATGATTTTCAATTTTTTTTTCAGACAATTTTTGCACTGTTGTTCAGGATAAAAATGAATTGATTCAGAGTATTTTCCCGGATATACAGAATAATTATTTGAATCATGAATGGCTTAGTCAACGGGCGATTTTGGCAGCCAAAAACGTTGATGTTGACGAAATTAACTTCCAGATACAACAGTTGTTACCAGGCGATCTGATGTCTTTTAAATCAATCGATACTGTTGTTGATGAAAATGAAAGTGTAAATTTTCCGATTGAATTTTTAAATTCATTAGATATCCCTGGAATGCCACCACATAATCTTCGATTAAAGATTGGTTCCCCTATTATTCTCCTCTGTAATTTGAATCCACCTCAATTATGTAACGGTACGCGTTTGGTCATCAAAAAGATCACCGGAAACATTCTTGAAGCAACCATTTTGGCTGGGAAGTTTAAAGGAAAAGTGGTCCTGCTGCCACGTATTCCGATGATACCATCAGATTCTACCATACCCTTCAAAAGGCTACAGTTTCCAATTCGTTTAGCTTTCGCCATGTCTATAAATAAATATCAAGGTCAAACAATGTCAATTTGTGGTTTAGATTTGGAAAATCCATGTTTTTCTCATGGGCAACTATATGTTGCGTGTTCACGTGTTGGGAAACCGTCGAATCTATTTGTGTTAGCTAAAGACAGGTTAACCAAAAACATTGTGCACCGATTGGTGTTAAATTAAATTGAAATTGAAAGTATTTATAATTCAAAAAAAAATATATTAATGTTTAAAAGTTTAAGACTGTCTGCCTTGCCTACCTCATTCATGAGTTTAAGCGTCACAAGTTATTTACTGTATTATACTGTAATATACTTATATTTGTTATAAAATTAAATGGAAATAATAAATCTGATAAATTTTTATTTTGTACCTATTGATTTCTGCTTAGTATCAAGTGTAAGAACATTTTAATTAATTGTGTTCAACGTACTTCCCCTTCAAATCTCAATCCAGTGAATTTGTATACCAACATCAACATTTTCGTCTTTGTTCGTAAATAATTTCATTGTACTAAAGGGTTATAGTAGTAGAAAGTCAAATAAGGAGATCAGCATATTTTTTTACAAATACCATCTGTGTGAAAAAGCATAGTGGACTCCGTGACTGATGTTCTCTTATTGTTCCTCTTAGATTGTTTACTATAATGTAATATAACAAAAACTTTAGCCACAGCAACGCGTGGCCGGGTCAGCTAGTATATATATATATATTTATGGGTCAATTAGAACAAAATTTTCTTAAAAGTCAATCTTTACAGCCTTTAGTTTGGCTTCGTTTTATCGATGATATCTTTGTTATTTGGCCACATGGCAGAGATTCTTTAACGGATTTCATATCCGATTTAAATTCTTTTGGGCCATTAGAGTTCACACATAATGTCTCAGATAGTTGCATTACGTTCTTGGATGTTGATATAACTGTTTCTGGTGGTCAGTTCAAAACTTCAGTACACATAAAACCAACCAATAAACAACAATATTTACATTTTGATAGTTGCCATCCGTTTCACACAAAAAAATCAATACCATATTCCCTTTCTATTCGCGGTCATAGAATCTCTAATAACAAAAATGATTTAGAAACATATCTCACTAACCTAAAAAAATCCCTTTTAGAACGTAATTACCCACCCGATCTCTTAAAAAAACAAATTTTAGACTCTTCTTCAAAATTTACACCTAAAATAAAAACAAACTCTATTAACAAAAAAATTTTTCTGAACACCACCTATTTTCCTGGTGTAGAAAAATTAAATCCAATCTTAAAAGACTTATATTCAATAATCTCTAATAATCCAAATTGGAAAAATATACTCGATTGTCCCCCTATATTGTCTTACCGACGTCCACCAAATTTACGTAATATATTAAATAAAAATAAAACGTTTGGTAACCAACCACTTAACACATTTCCAAAAAACGGGGTCGAACCATGTAAAAGACCTCGTTGTAAAACATGCAAAATTATTGTAAAAGACGATAAATTTTCAAGCGCGAACAATAAAAATACATATAAAATTAACACTAACATAACGTGCACCACCAGAAACGTTGTATATCAGCTTCTATGTAAATTTTGTGATGCGTTCTATGTTGGTGAGACTACGACGCCATTAAACATTAGAATTAATAATCATAGATTATCCTGTACCAAATTACTTTCCGCTTTACCCGTTCCAATTCACGCGAGAACTCACGGCAGGGATTTCGATGCTTGCTTTAATGTAAAAGTTTTGAAGTCTTTGCCCGAGGATGCCCGCGAAATTGATTTAAAGACATGGGAACTCTCTCACATTTGGGTTTTGGGCGCTTGTAGATCCGTAGGTCTAAATAGACAAAATTAAACTAACTTAACAGCATTTAACGCATGATGCTTGATATATTATTTTAAGAAATTAGTTTCATTTCATAATACTGATTAATTTATCTAGCAAAACTGCAATTATTTAATATAATTGTAGTGGCTGGATATATATATATTTTAGTTTAAAATGCGATTTTCGAATTTATGAAGGTTGCATTTTAAACGTCATATCTCATATATTTTCTGACGACGCCGAATGGCGAAAGCTTAAAAAATATTATATCATCAAATCTATATAATATATATATATATATATATTATATATATATATATAATATATATATATATATATATATATATATATATATAATATCACCAGGTTTCGGGCTGACCACTGTCTTTGGGACAACCTGTATACCTTGAATCTATGTACTGTGTGGTGGTAGGTAGTAAAAATAGTAAGTAATTATGGCGTTTTTTTTTTTCTTTCTTTAAAGACATCTTGATTTTGACGTTTTCTCTATTTCTATTAAAAGATCTCATCCCATACATTTTCCTTTTTCTTCCAATAAAATACACTCGTTTAATATGAAGGTCTACGACGCTATCAGGAAGAATGGGAGAAGTAAGTTTTACAGCCCGTCGTAGGCGAAGGTTGGCCTTCCTCCTTGCTCCTTCCTTCCCGGCCGGGTTCAGCTGATAAATCATATCGCGGCCGAGCACACGCGCCAATAAAACGAAATCAAAAGATAGACATAAAGGCCGAAGTGAAAGTTCTTAACGTCAACGATACATTCTGATCGACTTATAATACAACTAATTATTTATTGTCATTTTTAGGAAATTAAACATTAACATAGACATTATAATAAGTAAACAACAATAAAAATAGGTAATAACAAAAGTTAACAAATTAAAATTTTTAAATTACACCGAGTCAGTATACACTCTTAACAATTAGTGTTTTAAACTAAGAATAAGCCAGAGATATGAATCACATATACAATTTGTAGATATATTTTATTCGAGGTTAAACAAATTCTTTAAATGGGCTCATTTTACCTACTATTATGTTTTAGCTGATCAAACTCAGGTTTTGCCTCAGTTTGGCAGCTAGGCCCTGCAGGCGGCATTAATTACACCGTCCAGGCTTTTTTTCTACTCTATGTACGAATATCTTTATTTTTAGTTCAACATTAAACATGAAGCAACTTGAGTATGTCAAAAATGTGTCTTAAAATCTCACTGTGTCACTTAGGGTCGGACTTAAACAAGAAGGCCTTACTCACAGTAAATGAAATAAGGGTACCTTTGCAGTGAAATGGTCGAGTTAAGGAACAGATCGCGATGTACGCTCCCCCTTCCCTTAAAAGCATCATATAAAGAGCATTTAAATACTGCAGGACTTGGAGGCGTTGTCGTCAAAGGACCACACCAGAAGCAGGACAGTACAATTAAATAAAAAGATAGTATTGCCATTACAGTATACTACCCACACAGGAAACTTAAAAACGTCAATAACTCTTCAAAAGTAGTAAAAATATTTTTTTGTTATTATTCCCGTTTACTTGTCTAGAACTAGCTGTATTTACGGTGGAGCAACTGTCCCTGTGGCCCCAAAACAGAAAGTTGTCGACGGCCCTTGCTTAAGTTTGCCTACTCTGATGGGATGATCGTAAATGTACAAATGGAGTACACCAAGCGTAAAATGGCTTTATTCTTTGTCGTACAATAAAGTTTTTTTTGCATACCTTTATTTTAAGCGACCGGCGTAACAAAGACCAGAGTATGATGATTTTATTATACAAAATACAGTCATACAAAAAGTGCTACTTTTAAATACCTCGAAGGGACCTTAGGAACATAATCATATAAGTATTCTTTAGAATATTAATTACTCAAACAGTGGTTTAGAATTGTGTGTAGCATGTTACCTGCACACGTTCGCAATAATTTGACGACTTAGATTCGACTTCTTAGCACTTCAAAGATAATCAAATATGTAATGTTAACATAATTAGTTTATTGTTTGTTATGTTGACCTAGGTCACTAGCACGATATTAGCTTCTATATATTCATGCATAAGAAGCTACTATCCCCGTCCTTTGGCCGTCCGTCTGCTTGTTGCATCTTTTAATTCGAAAATTACAAATGCGAAAGAGTTGCACTTTTGTGTGTAGGTTGATGCTCTTGAAAAACAACCATAGCCGTTTAAATCACATCGGAGGCTGGTCGAGTAACATTAAAGACAACAAATTTCAGTACTAATTAATGAAACATTGACAGTTCGATAGAGCGCTCAAATATCACATTCGATTTTCAAAAATACGACAGCGAAATTATTTATTACTTGCCAGTTAAAATGAATACAAAAAACTAAAATGGTGTTAACATTTATGATGAATTGAAAGATTATGATGAGAACCCACTGTCGCCTCTTTGGCCATCCAATACGCACATCGAATGGGCTAAAAGTGCCGCTAGCACAAGACGAGATAGCAATCCACAGGCGCGAGTAGTCTGGGGGGAAAAAATGAAGCATGTAGGGCCTAGCTGTAAGTCAGGTTCTGAGTAAATAATTTACAATGTATGGAAAAAACAGTTGAAATTATATAATAAGCTACAGGAAGTTATAGCCATTCTTGTTTAATTTTGTGTCTATTTACTAATGTTCAGGGGAGTCATGGCATATGGAAAAAACTTATAACCCAAAGAAAGATTTCAGGAATTAGTTATTATGGCCCTGAACGACCATCAGAGTATAAAAAATGAATGTAAGCTATGGGGCAGTGAAACGCTGGTCGCATACAAAATACAATACCCAAAGGAAGCTAGCCTAAATATGTATCGGAATTCTCACAAAGGAATGCAAATGGCGTAGGTAACAAACACGTATCATACAGAAATAAAGCATCTTAGAGATAGCAGGTCCATGCGAAAAATAAACGCCCCACACTCGAAGAAAAGGAGAGGAGAGGAGAGGAGAGGAGCGGAAAAGATCGAAACGGCGCAAAATAAATTATTCCCAGATTCCGTCGTTCCCATTCAAATTGAAAGACCATCGCCGAAGAAAGATTACACCACGCGGGGCGGGATAGGTGCTGGATAGGGTGGGGGATCTGATCGAGACCCCGAGGGACCCCCGTAGCTTTATCGAAGCATATTACGCACAAAAATATAACATAAACAAATAGATGTTATCTTTAAAACGACGTTCTTATTCTAGACGCACGGATCGGGCGAATTTTTGTATGGGGAAAAAAATTGAATGGAGAAAATTCAATGGGTTCCTATCACCACGTCACCGTCACCAACGTCCAGTTGGGGAGCCAGAGAACACTTTTGGCTTATACTCGTTTTACGACTGTCATCTAGAAAATAGTCGGGGAACCAGCTTAACTCTTCAGTAATAATAATACCTTGTTATATATTATTATTATATCAAAATTACCATACTTCAAAAAACAAATAAAACTGATAAAATATAAACAAATATGCAAATAAACTTTTATTTCAAATTTAGGGTTTATTAGCATATATTTTCGAAATTTCAAGTTGAAATATGTATATATATTGGACAGGTTAAAATAATTGTTTATTACCTACCTTACATTATTAAAATTTTTGGTTGAACAATTGTAAACCATATAAAAAGTATATAATTGTTGCTCCAGACAAATTTTAAGGATCTTAATTTACAACTTATGAAATTTTCGATACTATTATAATTTACTTAAATATTAAAAAAAAAAACACTAGAAAGTCATTGAGGAAGGCCTAGTGTTTTTTTGCTTTATACATTGACCATAATTACTTACAGATAGTTTACGGTATATAATTTTGTTTCTTATAGTGACTGTCATAATAAAATTATGCAACTACATAACTGTGACAGAGTGAATTCAACATGCTTAATATGTAACTGTGACACATTGAATTTAAAACAAACTTTGTTTGAAAAAAAAACATTAAAAAACATCGCATATCATTTGCACGTCGACAAAAAAGTGTAACTAAAAGTTTTATTAAAATTAATGTTTCATTTGCGCATTAAATATTGACTATAATGACGTAAATGACTATCAGCTGCTATTTATACATTATTTAATAGTAATCGACAGTGGGTTATTGTTCAGGTCTGAATAGATAAAAATATAAAAAAAACACTATTTCAATTCATCATTAATTTTAACACCATTTAAGTATTTTTTTTATAAATTTTGGCGGGGGCTGGTAATGAAACAACACGGACATAATATTTCAATCTATAATATGTGTAATGTGGCACTAAATATTCTTTTATGCGTATCTATTTGCGCATTTGATGATTTTGAGTAATTTGTTTTAATTTTTGATGAGTTTGTATTAATTTTAAATGATCAGAAAAAAGAATAAGTTAAGTTTTCAAACAGCCGTACTGCCAAATTTTTGAAGTTCGAATATGATATTTGGGCTTTCTAACGAACTGTCAATGTTTCATTTATTAGTACTATAAATTTGTTGACTTTAATGTTTATATATCTATTTTATCCGACTAGCTACCGATGTTGATCTAAACGGCTAGGTTTCATAAGTAAATAGCTATATTATGTAATTTTGGGGAGTAGGGTTTTTCTTGTTGGGTTTTTATGTGACTTTCTAATTATGATGGCTGGTCTGATAGTTATTTCGGCCCGCTATACAGAGGTCGCGGTGATCTAGTTCGTTCGCGGATTCGGACCGCACATTATATTCATACTATTAGCAACGCTTCAGCGCCCCTGATTAATAAGAGCGAAAAATACTATAACAGATAAAACAAAGGTAGTCATCCTGATTTTATATTGTATCTAAGTGTTTGGAGTGTTCAATAACTATTATGTATCAAAGCTAAAAAATATTATTTGCGACCGTAATAGTAATGTCGGGTAACTTAAAAAAAACATGATATATGTTTATTTACTAGCCTAACTAAAATATTTCGTTATTTAGCAGCATGGAAAATATGCAAGGCGAAGAGCTAAAACAAAGAAAACACCACAGAAAAGGCACCGTCTTTGTGGGGAAATGTAAAGGTGTTTTGTAAAAAAATAATAAAAAAGTTTTAAAAAAAAAAAAAGCCATGCGCAAATACGCACTTGCGTATAAATAAAACACTATGTTTAACCTTGTGTAAAGTGTAAAACACGGTCTATATAAAGTAGAGAGCTAAAAAAAATCGGTATAAATCGACAACAAGAGAGCGCGCTACACAATTCCATGCTCTAAGCGAAACCCAGCAGGGCGGCGTTCAAAAATAATAACCAAGGCTACTACCACACAAAACTACCAAGGCTGGGCGGGCGGGAATTGCCAATCGGAATTAAAATAATTGGACTCTGCAACCGAACAGCTTGTTCGGAGCGCCTCAATAACGCGCGAATCGAAACTTCAATGGCTGGCTGGAGTACCAGATGGAAGCACTGATTGGGAAAAATGTTAATTGTTACTTGTGGACCTATGCATAGGTTGTCATTGGCGTGGCGTTATTGTGCATCGTTAATGGAATTGGATTGTCTGTTGGCGCAGTGGTATGGGCGCGTGCTTCTAAATCGGTAGGTCTATTTTATACTTTTTACTGTCAACTGAGCAGGTCATACCGAGCACACACTAAAACTGCCTACAATAAAGGGCCTCGCATCATTAAGACAACAAGGTAGCCGTTAACGCCGAAAAACCCAAGAAATTTGAAATATTTAAAAAATAATTTAAACTAGGGTCGCCGCAAACTGCAGCATGTATTGGAGAAAAGAACTTAAGGAGATTTACCTTCCATGACAATTTGATGCGTGAAAACATTAGGTAATATAGTGATAAAATAAAACATTTATTCAACAAACTTAAATTATACGAAACAAGAGTTGAATATGGTTATTGCGACTAAGAGATTCTTTTTCTATTCATTTTTTTTTTTAATTAACATTTTTATATTCGATTTTCGTTTGAAATCATAACACTTTTGTTAGTTATTTCGCTGTTTAATAATTACGGCCCATTTTTTAAATTTTCGCTTCGTAAGAGAGCATGAGAGCTTAGCTCACTCGCTCCTATTAACATAACAATATAGAGTATTAAAAACAAATATCAATTTTCACTTTTAACTGTCACACTAAAATGACAAATTCAAGACGCGGAGGACGGTAAAAATGCCTGATAGCTTTTAATTTGGCGAGAAGTCTAGAATTCCTAAAACGGCGCATCTGCAGATAATACTTAATTAGATGGCAGATTCTTCTTATCTTATCCGCTCGTTCGTGTGCAATCGAGCGTGAAACTATTCGGATTTGAACTTTCCGTACATTGTCCGTAGGGGCATTCAATAGAATTAATTTAATTAGCGGAGTCGCTGCAGAGACAAAGGTGTCGCTGCAGAGACAAGGGTGTCGCTGCAGAGACAAGGGTGTCGCTGCAGAGACAAAGGTGTCGCCGCAACAGCAGACATGGAGATCGTCGAATCCTTTAACGACTCGCATCTGACACGAGCGAGTTTCATGATTATATATCTATATTATCCGACCAGCTTTCGATGTGATCTAAACGGCTATGGTTGTTTTCAAGAGCATCAATCTACACAAACATTCAAACCTTTTGAATTTACACTTTTCGAGTTGAAAGTTGCAACAGACGGACAGACGTCCAAAGGACGGGGATAGTAGCTTCTTATACATGAATTTATAGAAGCTACCAAACTGTAAAAGGTTACGAATTTCCACTGAATTCTCCGACCGTCACCCGAACTTACAGTGCCAATCAGTGGGTAGAATGGGGGGGTTATGAAAATGGAGGGATGCCAAATCGCCAACGATGAATCTCAGCAACTCGTGCCGAAACGTTTGCTATTCGTTATTAAGGCTTATTTTCCAACCCACTGCCGTAATATTAAATTGTAAGTGCTCAGAAAAACAATCTTTTAATCCGTCCGCATGTTTCAACCTAAAAACTATGGCGTTACAGGGAGACGAAAGATGCTAAAAGGCCCGACCTTCATACATACCTTCGTGACCCGGAAACTTCATACATACGTAAGTCACTCATAAAATATGAGTCTGCAGTTTTGTCCCGTCGACATTCCCATAAATGCCATCATAGCTGTCACTTTACTCGACTGTAGAATTCCGTGACAGCGTTTTCGAATAACACCTACCTCCCCTTCTCCCCCCAACCAACCCACCTGGCCACATCTCCGCTCAGAAGAGGAGTCCTGTCACGCCCCTTGCGCCGGGCCTTTCAGAAAGGGGAACACACCAGGAAGAATAACTCAGAATGTTGCAGAACGTGCACGGCGTCTCAACACTCATGGACAGTCAGGGAAACAAATTAGTATTCAAGTGCGATTTTCACATACGAGTCACAATCACCGTTTTCACAGGAGTCACAGTCACAAGATTCAAATAATCACCAACGTCTCTCTATGTTGTTAAATTGTCGCTTTATAATAATTGATTACATTGAGGTGCACATCGAAGATCTTACTTAAAGACTTTTTAACCAACACCAAACTTATTACCAATCTTTAGTAAAATACTCTTTAGTGGTAAGATTCATCAAAGTGTCATTGGTTGTAAATGATACATGATATAAACAATATGGAGTATAGTTTTCAAAAGCACTTTACTCGATTACGTAATCAGGCTTTATCGTGCATATACAACTACTAAATTTGAACATTTATACCTTAGATTTGACCCTATTATTAAAAAAAGGATTTTATTAAGAAAATACTAAGAGTACTGTTCTTGGATTTCACCATTCTAGTGGAATAGGCCGGCAGCAAGATGCTCAGACGATATTAAAGCCAGCCACTACCGACGTCTTGGAAAAGCCTGTATCCAACGGTGGAGTCACCCATGATGAATAACGGAAAACGCAGAAATTGAGCGCAATACATGAATAGTTACTCGAACGTTTGCCTATAGTTACAAATGCGGCAATGATAACTAGACATTTTTAGATTATCAATCCCTGTGTGCAAAACAATCCATTCTATACAATCTGACGCGATATGCCCAGGCAGGCATCATGGTGCATCAACCGCCATGGGAATCACTTGTAAAGGTTAGGCCCAGGCCTTGAGGATAGCATGATACCGTTTTGAGGAGTTGCAAACCTCCAAAATTTCGGTTGAAACAATAGAAGAGCAGCAAGGTGACCTTTCGGGTGTAAGCCCAGTTTACCATACTGTTCAATATTCACTTAATAATATATATTTATCTTCGCTCTAACCGAGAGTATAATGCGGGGAGATATATATATGTATACAAATTTATTTATTCGACAATATCACGGTGGTAAAGTGGGAAACCACTCGATGTTAAAAATCGACTGGGCCATCCATTTACAACGACATGCAGTTAGAGGTGGTTCAAGGTGAACGTCAGGCGGCGTGACAGTTAAGATTTGGGGGAAAATGTTAAGGTAGATGACCGTATAGTACCTAATTCAAACTAAGAGGCCGCTACTTCATAGTAAATTTTCCATATAAGCCGTCAGTTGCACACACCGCCGATGGGCGATCTCTCGCAGCGTTATTATTTTTGCATATTGGCAATTCCGGGGTTTATGGTTTCCTACTGTGTTTACGATGGTTTTTTAGTGTTTTTTAATGTGATTTAACCTATTATTTTGTGTATATATTTTTTAAAAATAGGGTTCTAACTTGTGATATGCGTGTTTTCGTTTTTAAAATGTTAAATTGCAAAAATAAATTATTTTATTTAACGCAATAAAGAAAGCGTCGCCATTGTTTAAAGATGTCAATATCACAATAAACAAAGGTAAGATGTATCTTATTATACATACATATTTATAAGCATTTGGATAAAGTATTCCGTATGAAATTTGACCGCGTACCACATAGGTATTCTAAAATGTTTATACTCCAAGATAGTGACGTAAATTTAGCATTTCGTAACTCTTTGTCAGTTTGTTTACTTGTTTTGGCGATTATTGACCCAAATTATCTTTTTTAATAATAAAAATTTTAGATATATATTATAACATCTTTCTAACTGGTTTCATTTAGAAATGTAATTTTTTATCGAAATAATTGAAGAGATATTGCATTAAAAAAAATATACTTAAATATACTTTTTTCTACCATGCCTTAGTTTTTTTTTTTATTTTCAAAATTGTACATAATTTCTGTGAAAAAAAATATGTAAGTAGAAGAATAACTTATAAAGCGACAATAAATAAAAAGGTAAATCTTTTTTAATAATTATGGCGCCAGTGACGATCCGCCTTAGGTATCTATAGGTATTTTATTATTTTATTTTCTGTTTATGATAAAAAATATATATTATTTATAAATAGTTTTATATGGCATATAGGAAAATAAGGAAAAATAAAAAATGGGTATCATTGCTTAAAACTTTCTTTCATTGACTATCAAAAACAAAATTTTGAAAAAGATTTTAACTTTTGACATTCAGATATTTGTTATCATATTGTGTAGAATAAATACATATTATAGTAAAAGAAAAAAATAATTTTCTTCTAATAAAAAACAAAAAATTATTTGAACAAACATTTTGAATTAAAAAATAATTCATGGGTTGCATTATTATCAGTGATTAATAAATTTTTAAGTAACATTAAAATAGCTAAAAAAAAATAAAGTTTAATCTTCACGCACGATTGAAAAAAACAATGTTTCTTATATGGAACCCTACAAAAGAAAATTTCTTAAAGCCTTTAAACACAGTTTTTGTAGTTCATACCATATTGTTTTTTCTCGCCGACTAACAAACAAAATTTTGTTTTTATTTAGGCCGGGAAAACATAGTTATGAATGTAGAGAAGTCAAAATAACAGATAATAAGAGTATCAGATAAAACATTTTTTTGGGGTAATATGAACTCATATATTTAATAAATAAATTCACAATAGACAACTAAAGTCCGTTCTATTTGAGCGTATTTTTGTTTATCATTCAGAAAGGAAGCACCAGAGTGTTAAAAAAGAGGACAAAATGTCTTTCAAGAGCAGACGGCCCTTTAACCAACCCGCATGTGGGTAGGATACGAGTAGGTAGTTTCTTTTATAAATCTGTTACCTATTCGGTTAAAAAGTAAATTAAATATTTCTAAATTATATATAAATTTTTAAAAGAACACAGTTATATTTTTAATGTTAATTATTTTCTCGATACACACTTATATCTCGAAACCCTGGTTACCTTATATAGGGTGATGATTTTAGAGGCGTGGTTTTTCAAGAAGAGATAAAACGCATATAATTTGATGTTATGGCTAAGAATTTAGTTTTATTATAAAGATAAGGGTTTGCCATTAGGTTTTAAAAATGATTTCGGGTAAGTGGCCGTCGCGGCTGACTCGAACAAATTCCAGCCGAGAGGCCCAATTTTCAACCACTTTTTGCAGCAAGTTGGGCCGTATGTCAGCAATAACGCGCCGAATATTCTCTTCCAAGGCGTTGTCCGGCTTATCTGCGTAGACAAGCGACTTCACATAACCCCACAAAAAATAGTCCAGCGGTGTTAAATCGCACGATCTTGGAGGCCACGCCACAGGCCCACAACGCGATTTTTACCTTATTTTAGAGTGATTTAAAAAAAATTTAGAGTGATTTTTTCTAAATTTGCACTATTTGCAAACGTTGTTCAGGAGTAAGTCTATTAATTATGAAATGGCAAACCAAACTGAGCATAAATCAAGTGACAGCTGTCAAAAACACCAACTACGAAAAAAGTAGTGCCAGATTGCCACGTAGTGCCACGCCTCTAAAAAAAACACCCTATACTTTCGAAAATAAGGGGGAAAAAACTGAAAAACATGCAGAGAGAATCACAGAAATTGTACCTTGGTTCTTGTACCTTGTACTTTGCGTGTAGTCGCCAATGGCCTTGGTCAGGCTAGTCGAAACCGCGAACACGATCAGCAAGCGAGAGGTAGCTGTCAGTTTATCTATATTGTATATTTACGATCGCTGAAGCGGCAGATAGCCAAAGCTTGGTGCACTCGCTACTTCTAATAGTTAGTACTAAATTGGTAGTCTGTAACGCCTCAATTGTGTCTCGCTCGATTGTTGCAGAATAGCCAAAATTGCGGCAAGTGGGATCCCTGACTCCCGCGACACGATCGCGTATTTATTCCTTGTATTTTTGTAATTTGTAAATCATAAATAATGATTTTAGAGCTATTTTTAAGTATTACTAGAATAACTTTTTCGGCCTAGTTTAAGGGACTTTACAATCACGTCACTAGATGGAGATATTAGAGTATGCATATTCCCATATGGAGCAGCAAAAATCGTGAAGTAAAACCTATAAATAACCCATGTAATTTATCTTTTGCGATGGCAATATGCATTATTACTAATCTATTAACATTAACTAGCAGCGAATGTAAAAAGTTTTTGCTACCACCGCATCAGTGATTGGGACTAACACTACCAAAGAGTCAGCAAGCAAGTTGCGAGTGGGTTTGTAACCAGAGCTGCTGGGCCGCAACCCGCGCGCACGGACTGCCTCCCGCCATTTATTGTGTAAATGGTATTTATATACTTTTTACCCAATTACTTCTTATTAAAAAAATATACCCATATTTTAGATGCATCAATCAGCAACATTTTCCCGTAGAGCTGTAAAAATATCATTTGTAGTTTAGAAGCAACTGAGAAATTTAAATTGAAAACAGCCTCATTGCTTTAATTATTTTTATTTCACTGTACAAAATACGAATCTTGCTGAGACGAACAAATAAGTCAATAGAGTGAAGTATGAACTTCAAATTTATATAATGAAACAAACATACATACATACCAGTAATAAAAGTTTATTTAAAAGCATAATATTTACTTACCGTACATAAATTACATTATTCACTTTAAGATATTATATTGTATTATACCCAATATTATCAAAATATTTTCCTTTTGCTTTTATTAAAAATATATTTTATAGGACCAATACTGTTTTTCTAAAACACGCCATTGTTTGTGTTCATGCCAAAAACAGAGAGGCTCAGATAATAAAGATACAAGACGTTAATGCAGTCCTGTTTTCAATTTTCTCCCAAGATTAAAAACTTTTTGAAATCCAAAACCTAAGTTGCCTTTTAGAAAGTTTATTCGATTTTTGACTAATCTCATCTAATTATAGGCTTATCGTCAAACATCCCAAGCATAAATAATATTTTTAAGTCAATTTCAAAATTGTTTAGTGAGTTTGGGGATATTTTCTAACATTTTACTAATATCCTTTTTTTAAAATTTCCTTAATACGTTGATTGCTAATAGATTTTAGGTAATGACTAAAAAACTATGAAGATATATGGATATATGATGGATATATCCATATATCGATATATAAAGATATATCCATATATGGATATATAAAGATATATTAACCTTTTAATATTGGTTTTTTTAGTTATTATTTTTTTTGTACATCATGGTTACAAATAGTATAGTTTTTAATCATTCTAGCAAGGACGAGCAATCATGTGGAGGTTATTTTCCGCAGACTTTGTCGTTATTTGATACTTCATAAATAAACAAAGCAAAAAAAATTGTGGTTGAATTTAGCACAATTCCAGTGTAAACCAGTTTTAGAAACGCTTTGATACATTTCTTGAATGTAGACAAATCGCTAAAAACTGAGAACGAAATATGGGCATATCAGCTTGCTTAGCAAATAATATTAATAATAATAACTTTTTTTGGCTGGTTCAATAAGCAACAACAATTTTCATTTGATTACATTTTTTTTTTTTTCAATTGGTCCAATGCTCATTTAGAGATAATATTATTGTTATTAAAAATAATAGGATCTAAATAGCCTGCCAAAAATGTAGGCATTCCTAAATTAGTAAAATTTTGTTTAAAGATATAAATCTATATATTTTAATATATTATTAACAGAATAAATGTTTTTGTCAGCGGTATTTATTGTATTCAAATGTTTATTATAAGTGTAATTCATTTCATAGTAGTTATAAGTTTTAGTGTGTAAATTTTTAAAATTGAAAAAAACTTCACTTACCTGCAAACTTGGATGACAGCCAAGCTGCAGCAGCATTCGCACAACGCCCAGATGCCCCTTATTGACAGCGATATGCAACGGTGTTTGTCGGCGGCGGTTGCGCGCATTTAAATCGGCACCGGCAGCGGCGAGAACGCGTAACGCCGCTGGCTCATCACCAAAAGCAGCATGATGTGCGGCGCGGTCACCATCGCGGTCTTCAGCGTCCGCATCGGCGCCGAAGCGGAGAAGGGTTCTCATTGCCTGGGAACAATTTATCCAGTTTCATTTTATAATCTAAAAGAGATTCCTCAAATTAAAAATTATCAAAATATTTTTTTATTATTCAAGCTATAAAGTGTGCTTGGCACCAATTGAATAACAATACAGTCAGCAATAAACTATACTCCATTTCAGGCTTTAAAATGCAATGACCCCATTTTAGCCATTATTCAAAATAAAAATTGGTAGAAAGGTTTTGGTAATTGTAGATTTCTTATCGAACCGTACAAAGCAAATGGTTTCTTTGATAACAGTGCTTTTCGCTCTGGCGCGGTCCGATGATAGCTTCGCAAATTAAGCGTAGTAAATTGTCATGGCGTAAGGAATTCCTACCTTTTTTGATTAAGGCTTCACAACCAGAAGATCTCAATTATGAAGTTGTTGTGAAGAAGCAATTTAGGAACATTAAGGATTTACGATTCCTAGAATTTAGAAATGTGACAATTAGATATTTAGTTTGCGGGGAATACTAGACTTCTGGAGGATAGGAGACCTAATTAATTCTTTACTATTCTAATGTCCAAGTTCGACTCCACTCCCAATTTTCTCAACACTGTCGACTGAGAAAAAAAACCTCATTTAGTTACAGACTCGAGATGTTGTAACCTGTAATAAAAGACCTCGCATCAGGTAAACAACAATAGGGCAGTCGGAACTGTGCCCAATAGCGCCTCCCCCGACAACACAAGCCAATACGAATAGAATAGCAATTATTTAAAAAATAAAATGTATTTTTTTTTTGATCTTGAAGTGAATAATATTGAGACATAATAATGAAGCGGGGCTTAGGGTCATAGTGGAGGGGTCATGGGGATTTTAACTTTTGAAACACCAAAATTCCTTTAATCTCCATTAATATAATATTGTTGATGTCAAATAATTAATGGTGTTTTTTATTAATTAATGGTGATAATTTTCAAATACGATTATTTATTATAATTATTACTTCAACGTGTCCGTTTTGTGCAGCCGCTTGTAGTGCCGTGTGTCCACCAAACACACCGTCCACATCTACAGGTGTGGGAGCATTAGTAGCATCACCAGCCCCTACTGATGCGCTGTTTACTCCGGACGTTCCTGCAGCATCCCGACGTGCTGTCAATATTTCCTCACACCGGGCCGAATCACCGTTTGCGGCGGCTTTTACAAGGTCCTCGTTGGCATCACCAGTTATATGAGTTTCAAAAAGCTTTTTAAGTAGAGCTGACAACCTTTCTCCTGCAATAAAAAATCTACATGTAGATACTATTTAAAGTCAATTTAGTAAAGCAGATTATAGTAATAGTACAGTAGACAAGCGCTATCTACATTTTT
Source organism: Neomicropteryx cornuta (assembly GCA_020383195.1). NCBI lineage: Eukaryota > Metazoa > Arthropoda > Insecta > Lepidoptera > Micropterigidae > Neomicropteryx > Neomicropteryx cornuta. The sequence continues at coordinate 13,315,705 of JAHKQU010000012.1, forward strand.
ACTTCTTATAAAGGATATTGTTTATAAATATAAATAATCCTAATTTAAATAAAGTTATGTGCATAATAATTACTAAATAGTTACCTTAAGTACAATATTATGCTAGAACCTACTAATTCAAAATTTTACAGAAAGTCTTTTTGGGTTTTTATACACTAATGCTAAAAATTTAACCTAATGAAAAATGTATCCCTCGAGAACGCAGTTTCGTAGCATTGAAATGTTAGTTTTCATGAATCGATGCGGATCAAGAAATTTTGTTATACTTCCATTAAAATAACTACTCAAATAAGGTTTATTACATTTTGCATAGGCATCCGATATTTTTTTCTAAACAAATCTCCAAAAATCTCATATTGACATAAATGACACAGATACGCATACTTGAATGTCTGACTTACTAACCGATCATTTAAGCCACTAGAACAACATAATCTCATGTGACTTTTTTTTAATATTTTAAAAACCACCAGCATCTAATAATACCTGAGGAATTCCCAGGAACGCTTCCATCCAAAGAAGCAACCTTAGTGACGGCATGAGGATTGTATGTCCAAGAAGTGTTACAAACTTCAACTTTCAGATCGTTGTCATGATATATTTGCTGCACTCGACCAATTTTTCCCAAAGTCTGGGAATAGAAAATGAAAAATTTTTCAATAATTTGTATCCTATGACAATGCATTAGAATCAACATACATTAGAGCCGAGAGACCAACTCGTTTTGAATCAAATAATTCTTATTCAAAAACTTGCAAGGTAAAAGTACTATTAATGGCAAAGCCATTGGTTTAGTTTTAACAATATTACTCTACTCCGTTGTGAACAGCAAAACAATAATTTCCATAGACAGACATAGTCAAAAATGTTAATAATATGCACCCTTCCTTTTATTGAATGAATTTTTTTATTTACACAAAATTAAGCCAATTCTAAAATAAAACAAAATGGTTAAAATAGAAAGATTTACAATCATCAAAACAATGTATTGCATTACAACCATCATACCTATATTATAAATACCTAATATTCAAATATCAGAGTCCATTTCTTATATGAGCAGACTATTATGTTTTGTGACTATCACTGCAGTGTATGAAATGTGTGCATTCAGTTCATAAACCGCTCGCCCATTATATTCCCAAAAGAATTATTATATTGCACCTTTATTTAGTTGTCATGAGCCTAAGTGAAGTTCTTCTACAGTCCTGAGATTTAACATTGACATGCAAAGCGAGAAAGAGAATCAGTTTAACGGCATCAATACATTACAAAAAACATTGAGAAATCATATTCACCCAAAGACAAAGTGACCATAATTGTCACAATGTCATTCATTAAAATGACATACATACATACACACATAGATACATACATTATGATACATTACATACATACATTATGTTACATTATGACATTCCTGACTTAACATCACCACATTCCTCCTCCATGTTCTTGTGACTTGTGAACTTAAGAAAATAACAAACTTCAGAACAAAGATATCACAAATAAGAAAATTACAATTATTTAAAAAAAAAATACTCTGGTAGGTACTAATCCCCTTTATTTAATTTTTTATTTATAATGTCTACAATTGGGTCATCCATTTTGGTATAATTGGAAAATTCCACCTTAGTGCTTATAATTTGCCTTAGCACGCCTTCAGAATTTAAAAATAAATAAATTATATATTTGATTGATAGTGAGGAAGTCTATGTTAAGTATACTGTCACAAATGCTTTGTTCTACCTTAAAAATGATACTCAATAGTGATAAGGACATTGAGTATCACTTTTAAGATAGAGCAACGTCGAACATATTAAAACCCCTATTTCACACTGAAACAACAGTAAACTCAATCTGAAATACTAGCCCTAAGGAATTTAAAATAATTAAAATAATTTTATAGTTAAGCAAAAAAAAAATGCAACATACAGGGGCCATTGCTTCAGCCCACTCGCCGTGGCCGTGTTGAAGTGCTTTGACGCGTTCCACATCAGAGCATACTTGAACAAGATCTCCTACCATAAAAGCTCCTGGTCCGGTATTTGCGCCAGACGCGCCAGCGACTCCTGGAGCAATTACTCCACCGGCGGCTGCTGCGTTCACACTTGATGCAAAACTACCCACCTAAGAAAAAAATATATTTCGATTATTCAGGTTTGGTTGGATTTACATTTTAAAAAGGTAAATTAACTTTTATAATAATTGCAACTGACATGAATATTGAGATCAGGCCCATCATCAAAGGTAAAATTTAACAGCATATGAATAGAGTAGAGAGCATATGGGATAGTTAAAATTAACAGGAGAGATTTAGATATTTGGTTTAGGAATTCATTACGGTAGGATTACCTCATTACATTACAATACACCTCATTTATTAATCTAATGTACAGTACTTATAGTCACTTTTTGTTGATGGTTGAAAGTTTTTCAGGAGGGCTTGTGTTATCAGGGAGGCAGTGGTAAACATTTATGTTTCTAATAGCCTTATTTTTATTCTTATCAATAGATTTAAAAAATGGACTCAAATGAAACAGTGACGAAGTATCACGCAAAGTATAATATTTCAAAGTCTATGCACTCAGAAAGTGAAGATCATGGTTCTTTAATATGAGCGTCGGAGGTCTAAAATAATGAGCATTACTTAATGTAGAATAAAACGATAAGATATCATAGGGTAGCAAAATAAATTTAAAAACCTTAGTCAATACAGCAGGATTGAATGTCCATCGATTAGCGCTGGGATACGATACCACAATATCATGATCTTCATCGATACCTACAACAGTGCCGGTCGTTCCGAGGCATTCAAACATTCCATCTGTCCACCCACCATGACCGTGCTGGAGTGATTGAACGATTTCCAGTTCAAGATCAACATTTACCTAAATAAGATTGAAGAAAAATTAGGCTGTAAAACATGCTATACAAATACTTTGCAAAATTTTATTAGCATAAACTGTTATATTAACCGCACTGTGGCAGCGCTGGGGCTCCTATTTCGAGCAAGATTAAAAATTTTACTGATTCCCAGTGTGCAAATAAAGCTCACCCATATATTTTTCCAAATATTTCCATTTTAAAATGGTGTCGCTACCAGTGATGTTGATATTTTTGGAACTAGAAGAAATATTGTTAACATTCTTATCTGATTTGATAGCTAATAACACAAGGTAGTGACAAAAGACAAGTTTAATATTGAAACCATTTTATCTTTTCTTGAAAGTAAGAATGTTTTGAAATGGCGTTTTATATTCATTAGATATTTTCTGATATTTAACACTTAAAATGTAATGTCATAGTGTTAGTCAAGTAAAACAAATGAAAACAAGAATGGCTATGACACACCTGTACACCAGTATACCAATATCAATTGCTTATATTCATTGTTTAGTAGTAGTAAATTATTTAACCAGAATCTGACGTATTAACGCTAGGTCCTATAGGCGACATTAACGGCATCTTCCCCCAGACTACTCGCACCTGTGGTAAATAACATAACATGACATCTTTCAATTCATCGTAAATTTTACATAAATAAATCATACCTGATCTCCAATTTGTAATCCATGAGGTCCTGATTTTCCAGGACCTAGCTCTCCGAGTAACGGAAGATGCTCCTTATAAACAGTTTGACCTTTTACATCATTAACAACCTGTAATTTTATGAAACTATATTTTTTTTTAAACATTATTAAACCTTTAATTCTCAATATGGTCATATAAATCCACCATTCCACCACCACTATCCACCATTCCACCTGCCACCTCCATTGCGCCTTTGTACTTATTATCGAAGCTATTAAACTACTAGTAGTCATGTTATATTTTATATAGCTAATGTTATATAGTTAATAAGTAAAATTAATTTAACTAGAGTTCGCCTAGTGGTCGAAATTCGACTGTAATTCATTAAACTTGTAGTTTGAGCATTATTGAGGTTCTTGTCTTTTTACCTTATTACCTCTATATGATAGCATATACATTTTTTTATTTTGTTCCATTACTTCAGCTGAAAGCGTGTACAAATACGCCATTAGTATGTGTTGTTTGCCTTAATTCCCTTCAATACCTTTGAGATTTAAAATGTAATGTTAGCAATAGTTGAAAAAAAATGTTAGTAAAAGTAAATGCAGCCTTTCACCTAAATTGACTTCAGATTCGAAATGTTTCGCATTGCAAAACCTGCATTGTAAATCCACAATAAAAAGTATTCAAATTTCTTAGAATGACATTCAGTGCACATTTAAATATATCTCCCAAAATAATTTCATCATTTTGTAATACTATTTACACTATTTAAATTTGTATTTGTCCTATTATCATTTCGACTTTCACACGATATATATTCCTCCTTCTTCTTTATGTCTCACGTCAGTTCTATGTGAAGGCATAATGGAAGATAGGTGCAAATATCTGGATGTAAAAAAAATGAAACTACAGAAATTAAAAATGTAATATGTAAAATTAAATTACTGAAACTAAGATTAGACTGGGTTTGATTTATATAATAAAATGTACTCACTTTTTTTTAACCTAACAATTTTGCTTTTTGGCTTTGACATTACTTTATTGACATTGACAGATTATTGAAAAAGGAACATTTGAAATCACACAAAATTCACAGCTCGAAATTCATTCTAAATCTGTTACTTTGTTAGTATGAATGTTTTATTTAATTAAATTTAATATATTTATAGCATATATTACAGATAATTTTAACTTTTCGCACTCCTTCTCCATATAAACTTTAACCATGCCAAATCTCACACTTCTCTGTGCACGCAATATTCTCAAAAAGGAATCTGACATTTTTCCTTCACATATTAGTATATAGAAGAAGATTATTAATTCTATTATCAGTAACTGTCAAAACTATGTAAAATTAAGTAATATCAAAAAACAATAATCATACTCATATTATCATGATAAACATTCTCAATTACACCATCACACACTCTAATCCCTCGATACTCAACCTGCGGCCCGCGGGCCGCATGCCGCCCGCCTAGCTTTTTTGTGCGGCCCTAAAAACATTTATTATCAGGGATATGATTTACAAAATCTGGCATTCTATATTTCGTATATCTTGAGATTAATTTTGACTTTGACGTACATATTTTTTTCGTCATACCAGTATAGTGTTGCGGCTCGCGTAGCTTTACAAATATATGTATGTGGCCCGAAAACAAAAAAGTTTGAGTATCGTTGCTCTAATCGGACAATTGCTCAATATGTGGGGTAGTCTTTCATTCAGCCTTCAGATTCATATTCAGGTGAATCCAGCAGGACCCATTTGAATAGAACATCTGCACAAAGGCTGTGGCCCATACAAATCCTATTTAGCAATAGCAAAATAGGATTTGCTATTGCTAAATAGGAAAGCGTCATGTCATAAAGAAAACGGCCAGTTGGGTCCTAGGGTAGGTTTCCTAGAAAGAATGTGTAGGGTGTGCCGCGATTTGATCCTTCTCCGGTTGGGATTATCAAGAGTGACATATATTGGCACAGTATTATTTTTAAGTTTTTTATATCTCCAAAAAGATGGTGGTTGAATACTGCATTATACAGGTAATCAATGTGTTTGTTGTTTACTTTACTGTTCGGGTTATGATTCTTATGGTACATTCAGCGAGGGTGTAAAGTAAAGTGTCGCATCCTAGCGAAGTAGTCTACAGCGATTGGTGCTAGATTCTGTTGTTTTGTTTCAAGAAACAGCATAAGATATAGATAAAAGAAGAAATCAACATGACCAAAATATACATATAATCAAAACAAACAGTTCATCAGCTCGTGTCTTTACAATCTTGCATACCCACACACACATCTTGTCTGTCTTCAAAGAGCACTCTACAAGTAGACCTTCCTAATACCATGATTATGACTTACTCTTAATTGGCGAAGATATCAACCTCCATAGCCTAAACAAAACAACACAACAAACAAAACAAAACAAAACACAACCCGTCGCAACAAAAAACAACCGTTATTTTTTTTTTAAAAGAATTGCTATGACCTAGGTCAAAAACAATTATTGTGGGCCCTACTCGACAAAGATAAATTTTCTTGTGCTAGAATCAGTTAAGATGGTAGTAAAGAAGCATTGAAAATTATATGACTGTGTGCGGATTCGAACCAGTGACCTCTGGGTCAATAGTCAAACACTTTAACCACTAGACTATCATGATCTTTATTTGAAAAATGCATATCCATCATTAAAGTATTATGGCCAAATCTCTTTTAAATTACTAAAAACTCTTTTCAGCATTTTTTAAAAAAAATATTTTTTCACTTTGTCATCAAATAATCAATGACTATGAATAATTTTAGCAACAATGACAGTTAGATAGTATTTGCATGGAGTTTGGAGTACACCTACAGTATATTTTGGAGTTTGGAGTATATTTTTCTATGTAATTCCTTCAAAACTTCTACTAAATAATCAAATGACTAACCTTTAAATCTGCCATTCCTTCAAATCCGACTCTGTACAAATTTTTGGCCCCATTATCCCACACAATGTATGCAGCAGACCGAGGACTAGCAGCAGACCAATCTTGAACTTCATTGACTTTACCTCTCCTGCCATTACCTCCATCTTGGTCTTCCCACTGCCAATCGACCTGAAAACATAAATGAAATAATTTATTGTTAACCAAAGCTGTATATGAATACAACAAAATTGTGTCTTAAAAGAAAACACAATTACAATTGCTGACAAATACAATTATTCAAAAGTCACTTCGGCATTTTACTGTCAAATATTTTTATTTTTCGTACATATTTATTTATTTTTATAAAGTAAACATACAGAGAGTAATCGTAAACATTCTTACATATTTTATGCACAGGTTGCCAACACTCGATACTCTCCAATTTCATGTTTACAAAACATGCATGTGTATAAACTGACATAATAATATATTGACATTATTTTAATTTAGAATTATATTGAATTGAAGTTTAACTTAAACATAAATAAAAGGAACCGAACTTCATATTACATGTTGAATATTTAAAATACGATAAGTACTTGAATGCGGGTTGAAACTTAAACTGCATGTGGTACTCGTACCAATTTTACCCTACATATTTCAATTACCATAAACTTGGTGAAAAAACTAACATTCATCAGTATTTCAATTTAAAACAAGGTAGTTTCAAAAATGTCTCAGACAAACTTAAAGGTGATGCATGACTAGAATAAAATAGAACAGATTTAGTTTGTTTAATAATATTTTAGTTTTTAAGATTATTCTTGATATTGTAATGTAATATCTCTCGTATATCATCATCATCGAGGCTACAGTGGTCTCCTTTAAGGATATTCCTACATTTTGCTTTGTCCTTCGCTTCTTCAAGAGCCAACTTTTGACTCCTAGCATCTGTAGGTCCTATAATGTACTATCAAACCATCGTAGTTTAGGTCTGCTAGCACGTCTACGATAATCTTGTTTATTATTATGAAAACTTTTATGCGGATTTTCATCATTCATTCGCTTCACATGTCCCAAACATCTTAGTCAAACAAATTTAATAAATATAAAACATGGATGTGGACAATGTAATTTTAATAAATGGTGAATAATACCATAATAAAACAAAAACTTTAAGGTAGTATTCATTTTTAGAAATCCTCTTATTCAATTTTGTGAAATTGCAATTGTTCATAGTACCTACTTCTAATAACAAAATAATAAAAATAGGAAGTATTTTAAATTTCACAATATTAATCTTTAAAACTATTTTAATATTTAATGTTCTACCTTAATTCAATTATTAAAAATATCTGGCCTAACATCTACATGTTAAAATTGATATTTTCAAAATAATCGTAAGCAATGCTTACAATATTAACTCGGTATGGTATTGTAATAGCCCAGTTTTAAAGTCGAGAGCCGTAGTTGATAAAGTGAACTGAATTTAGTAGATAATGTCTATTGCAGTACAGTATACAGCTTTTACTAAATTAACTTGTTACAAATAAATATTATAAAAAAGATAGCTCGTAAACAATTAAGCAACAATTTCTGAATCTCGGAGCTTGATTAAAAACTGGGTAGATCAGAAGCACTTAGCAAATCCACTACGATAAAACTGCAGAAAATAAGGAAGGATTGTAACATCACTTCTCAAACCAGCATTTCTTTGGTAAACACCTTCTTTTTTATATTTCTGAATGCTGCTGTATCATGGACGGTAAAAATAACAGGCTGGTAACGAATCAATGCTTTCAAAATATGGTGCTGAGGTCATGCTGTAAATTCCATGGAGAGCTAGACGGACCTACACGTTCATACTGAGAGTGGTCAAACAGCTGCAGAGATCCAGTACAGCCCTTATGAAAACACAAAATTTCTTTAGGAATAATAATATTCGTTATAAAAGAAGACTAGAAACCAGCAACCTAAAGGAGTTCACGATACAAGGGAAGATAGAAGGCCGACGGTCTCGTGAGCCTAAGTGACCTAGCAACCTTGGCAATTATTAAACTATTAGAAATCTTCCTGTTGATAAAGACATCACGTTACCACATGGTTACCAGCAGTATCTGAATTTTAAATAAAATATCTGTGAAGGTTTTGGGGCATTTAATATGAATTTATACATATCTACTGGCTTAACATTCACTCAATTATACAGTTTCCCTTATATGTTATCAAATAGGAATATAATTTGAAGAGATGACAAATTAAGATGGTGAGGTATAACTTATTTAATGAAGAGATACTGTTAAGATTAGATATTATATATTATTAGATTAAAATGAGGTAATTATTAACCATTCATGGATGCCACTGCAGAAGCTACTTTATAACACTGCTGCAGCTGCAGACTAACAACATACATAATAAATTACAGCGATGCATTTAATCAAGCAATTATTATATTACATTAAGTTCTTACCCCTCGGACAACCCTCGCTCCGGGGAAAATTCCACGGACAGCTTGTTTTTTACTCTTCCTTCTCGGCTCAACCAAACAGCGCTGAGCACCTGGTGCACTAATTCTATGAAAACGATGTCGCAGCTGGTGCTTGTCGCCATGATAACAAACGGAACATAAATCATAGTTGTTACACTCTGCACATTTCCAGCGAATTCCTGAAATAATAATTGCAAAATAATTATTAAATTTAAAAAACTAGAAAATAAATTGTTTTCAACCCAAACATTCTGCAAATGCACATTTTTTTTTCACAAGGGTAAGTTGCCCTCATCAAAGCACTTTTTTATTTTTTGTTTGCAGCGGATTCTGATAAGCACTCCTTCTTTCTGCTTCCCATTCCCATCGAAATAAAAGCATGGAGAAGAACACTGAAGCATTGTAATTTAGGAAACATTCAAAATTGCATTCCAATTATAATATCATCGATACATTACTTACTAAGAAAAAACTAAAAAAAAACACATATTTAGAATTTAATGAACCTCAAATTATGTCCCATTTGAGTTTATGCATTGATTCAGACAACATTTCATTTTTCAAAGCAATCCGGTAAAGCAGTGTTTTTCAACCTGAGGGTCGCGACCCCCTAGGGGGTCGAGAAGTTCCAATCACAATGCATTTTTATGGTAAGCATGACCTGATTCTGCAGCCAGGAATAGCTCCAGATGTAGGAACTCCTTAACAGTCAACATCACAAATGCGACATTTTGTATACGGATTCAAGTACTTAAATAAAAGCTTGTTTTTAAAAATATATGTCTAATATTAATTATTTTTTTCATATCTTCCATTGCAGGGAATGTTCACATAGGTAGGATGTGGCGAATGGCACTAATAATTCCAAAGCTTCCTTTGTTGGCTCTGGATATCTTGTTTTCTCTTCGTCCACAAGACGTCAATCTTTTGCGAATTAAACTCCATTTTAAGCATGCCGTCAGCAGCAAGATCTATAAGATTATCTTTTATCTTTTTGGTCAGATTACCCAATTATAATGACTCTGACACACACAAAAAAAAATGGTTAATACCTCAAATGGTTTCATTAGGAAGAAAATTAAAGCTAACGACCGAATCCTGTAGTTCATTCCACAAGTCCACCACTTTATTGCCAATCAATTCCAAAACCAAAGTACCACAACAATGCGATGTGTTGTGTGTGTGGTGATATGATCTAGAAGCTTCACAACTAAGAATTAACTGGACTTTTTATCAGAGAAAATCCAAATTCAAGTACAGATTATGTCTTATCAGCATAAGCTACTTGTCTAAAACATAATAATACTACAATAGCCGATGATATTAAACTTACCAAATATCGGTTGCTGTCGGCAGGTGTCGCACATAGTGCCTTCATGCTTGACACCAGTTGGAGCACTATCCAAAATGCGAAGATCATAGGCTCCTGAACAACGATAATTTGCTGCTGTACCGTTATCCCATACTACAACCACTTCTTCAGGTGATTCAAAATTTCTCACAGTACCAACGTGGCCTTCTCCACCATCCTGAAATAACGTTTCAAATAAAATATTATTATAATACAGCAAAAAAAAACCGCTTGTATTATACTGAGGAAAAGGAAGGGTATGTGTACATTTTTCCATTTCTCCAAACACTAATCACTTAGGTCACATTCATTTCTATTTTGCCAAAATACAAGAAATTATAAATATGCTGAATTAAAATTGACACATTTGCAAGTCTGTACGAAACGTCAGCCAGCGGAGAACTGATGATTACATACTTGTAAGATCATACGCAAAATTGAAGCATGATTGGCTTACAAGCTAAGGATTTAGAAAAATAAAAAGAAAATTTGAAATTAAAAACAATGCTTAACACATTGTAACTACGATATGTCTATCACAAACTGCCTAAACTTAACCTCTTTAATTTTTTTTGTCAAGAGTAATTAAAATGCCCCATTATCACAGATATTAAATTAAAAGAGATATGGACTACAAAATCTCATTTTAAATTTCAAATGAATTATTCAAGTTTCCAAATATCTCCTCGATTGCTTACAGGTTCGCACTATATTTGGCATACTTCGTATAATTACTGCAAAGTTTCCGCAGATTTGATTTGCAGTTTCATTGATCCGACGAATCAGTTGTTGTCGTATGTTGATAGGCTTAGCGTACACAATTTGCTTCATATCTAAGCGACTATGCCACCACACCACGTCCTATTCATGATTCCGAACCACGTTAGTGGAGATTACGAAATCGTTTTACATTTAACACATCCAACTAAAACGATTATCAGCGTCTCAAGTTGAGTGGAGGTCTTCTAGCATTTATAGTAGCTCGTCTCTCAAAAACTCTAGGAAACATTGAAGCACCCCATTTATTTCCGAAATGGACGCATATGGAACGTCAGGGCAGACCGCTTTACTATTTCTCGTCGCATCCTGCCACAGCTTTTTCTTTTTCCACATCGATGGTATTCTCCAGAGTATATTTCGGCCATACTGATTCCCCCCATCAGGCCCCTTTTCAGCGCTTGTTTAGGCCCATTCCTAGCATAAAATGTGGCCAATCCATGTGCTTAAAGCATAAAATGTGGATTTGTTGTTTTCCAGTTAATACTTGGATGTTAGGCACTTCCAGTCATCAGAATTTTGCTAAAGTACATATTATAAAAAAAACACTTTTAAGTAAATCAAATTTCTACAAAAAAACTTCCTTTAGGGACTGCTTTGGTTTTTTTTACCAACAGATAACTTTTATTTTATCTAAAAAATATAGGCGAGACTATTTTAAATTTTAAGACTACTTAACTAGAGCCAAACGATAACAAGAGATAAAAAAATAAAACAATACCCAATAAAATAATACAAACTAAAACAAGTAGTCATGACATAACTAGCTCTAAATGGGTATCAAAAATATTCGGATAAAGCCAAATAGATGGTTTCCTGTATTTACTAGTTCTGTGAATAATACCTCAAAGAGAAGCATGAAACACCCATCAAACAGCAACTTTGTGTAAAAAAATTAAGGAGACTATCGGGATTTGCATCTGAAACTCGCAGGTTCTAAAGCAATATATGCGTTTTACGTTTTGCCCATAGCTAGCTCCCACGAACCCAGCATACAAGGGTCTTCGTGAGCACAATACCACTTTTATATAATGATAAAACATTATTATAGTGGAAGAGAAGTTATGTTGGTAAAGTACAGGTATACTTACTATATTGATAATTACAAAGTAACAGAAAATACCTTATTCACCCTTAATCAAGGAAATAATCATAAAACACCTAAATAAATTCTTATTATTGATTTAGCGTTTTTTAATGAATGACATATACCTGCTTTCCCCATTTCCAATCAGGACCGCGAATAACCCTGCTTCCAACACCTTCCATCATAAATCGAACAGCCCTTGAAGAGGAAGATGGACCGGGGGCGTTCACTGTATCCATATTAACATAAAATATGCCCTAAATTATGCTTATAAATATAAACAATACTCTAAAACATTCAATAGCTAATGAAAAACACTCGCAACCTGACGTTTCCCTCGGGGACTGAATGTGAATGTTTATAAATTTTTGACAGCTGTCGAAAATTATTGACCCTGCATTGCCCTATATAAAAATAGCAACAGGTCATTTGTTTTGTTTTTTTTTATTGGACATTTCGTGATAAATTTTCACAATTATAAATCATCAATTACAATCATTCAAAAAAGCATAAATTTGTGTTTATCATGTTTTAAAATAGTTTTTTATTTATTTAAACCTTCAAAAAATAGTTTATATCATACGCGAAGGGAAAACTTCGAATGAGAGGAGTGAGATTTGGCATGGTTAAGTTTATACGGAGAAGTGCAGAAAGCTAAAATTATCTATAATATGTGTTATAAATATATTAAATTTAATAAAATAAAACGTTCATACTAACTGTCATGAGTTTCAAGCTGTGAATTTTGTGTGATTTTAAATGTTCCTTTTTCAATAATCTGACAATTTTAATAAAGTAATTCAAGTAAGTCAAGGCAAAAAAAGCATAATTATTTGGTTTAAAAAAAGTGAGTACATTTTATTACATAAATTAATTCCAGTCTTATCTTAGTTTCAGTAATTTCATTTTAAATGTTACGTTTCAGATATTCGCACCTATCTTCCATTATGCTTCCACATAGAATTGACGTGAGACACAAAGAAGAAGAAGGAATATATATTCGCGTGAAAGTCGAAATGATTATAGGACAATGCAAATTTAAATAATGTAAATAGTATTACAAAATGATGAAATTATCTGAGGGATATATTTAAATGTGCACTGAATATCATTCCAAGAAATTAGAATATTTTTGATTGTGGATTAATCCTTCTATCGGGACCCCTGAAATATAATGTTTACTGCCCCTCTTCCTCTACCGCGTAGCATGTGCGCACGTTAACTGTACACGACGTCTCAGTTTGCCATATACGAGTACTACATCTCTTCCTTATCATTTTTAATTATTATTATTATTTTCATTGGTTTCGCTTTTTAAACGACTTGGAGTCTACTTATACAAAACTAAATGAATTTTTTGTGCTACATCCTTACTACCATTATTTTCAATGTCCTTTCCATCATTCTCCTTCTATCTTTTTCAAGTGACCGTGTTGCTCCTGTATCTCTGACCCGTTCACCCCCCATCATTTTGAACTTCAATATCACCACCATTGGTTTTTTCTACGGTATGAGGAGTGGGTTCAAAATTCAAACTTAATTTGCTGTCTTTGTATATTATTTGTGTATACTTTATCTCCAGGCCTCATATCACAATCCCTTACCTCTTTTCCTATCTGTATATTCCTTCCCTTTTTCTTTTATTTCCTTATCCTTATCTCTCATATCCATATCTATCAGTCTAGTATGCCCTCAATCAGCAATCAATGAAAGTTTATCTCAAAATTGCCGTTCAAAAGAATAGTTTTGATGGTGTTTTGCCAGTTACAGAGTGTGGGGTACTGTTGTACATAGTAAGGTACTCCATTAATGATTCTCTCCAGTTGTCTTCTCTGCTTGGCTAATTCCTAACCTTTTTAATATATCACGATTTTGCCGCTCTACTTCTACATTCTTTTGTGCCAGTAGACAATTGTATTATGGAGGATGATGTTCGTTCCTTACAAAATCCTCTAAATTCTTCGCTGGTGAATTGTTTGCCATTATCAGCCATAAACACGCATAAACACGGAATTACCCAGTTGACTAAAAATGTCATTGAGATGAGCTAACATTTTTGAAGTCGTAATTTTCCGGCATATCTGTATCTCCTTATAATTTCTAAAATAATTTAATGTCACAAAGATGTAATCCTCGCTTAGCAAGGTCCATTGTCACGTCGACCAACGGTTCATTCGGTAACTCACGACTTTTCAGTGGATGTGGTGGAGTTGGTGCCGATACTAGGGTACATCCAATGCACAGCTTTACCAATTTGTCAGTATCCCTATCGTATCTGGTCCACCATACTTTGATTCTGAGGCTATTATTCTACGGAGACCCTCGTGAGTAGCCTTTAGAACAGAGCTCCTTAGCTTTTCTGGAATCACAATCTTAGTCCCTCTAAGAAAGATACTCTTAAATCTTTAACATTGGAGCCTTAAAATCAATCTTTCTATGCGAGCACATGGTTTGGATTTTGGACCAAATATAACCTCTAACGGTTTGTGATCAGTTACAGGTCAAATTACAGGCCATAAAGGAACGTGTGAAAATGTTCCACAGCCTAAACTAGCGCTAATTCTTTCTTCTCAGTCTGGCAATATCTCAGTTCGCACTATATCAGGGTTTTACTACCAGCCACTATTATTTTTGGTTCATGATTGTCCAGTTTAACGAGTACGCCATGGTCTTTTTACAAGCTTTTATTTAACTAGCAATGTTTGTACGTCGGTTTAGGTCAAATCTTGCAAGCTGAATAAGAACCACTTCTTCTTACCTTACGAAGGTAAAATTTGACATGTTGGTTCAGTTACGATGACAACGCATTTTTATGGTAAGCATGACCGTATTCTACATCCAGGAACGGCTCCAGACGAAGGAACTCCTCAACGGTCAACAGCACAAACACAATTTTTTTAAAACGCATTGAAGCATTTAAAAAGCTTGTTTTTAAAAATGTTTTTTACCATTATTTTTTTGTTACATCATAATAGCATAATACTTAATATAGCGAAAACTTTTCATTTGTTTATTGCGAAGCAGTTTCTTCTAAGGTTCAGTCATTGTAACCATGTTGGAAATCTACTTCCCAACAAAGTTTACTAAACCCGAGAAGCTTTGAAGCTTTCGGACAGTAGCAGGTGGTCTAAACTCTTGGACAGTCGAAACACATTTTCCTAGTTCACGGCCCAAGAAATGAACTTTTGTTACCCTAAATAATTTCTCTTCCCTCAATACTGCATTATTTTGTTTTATTATATTCATAACTTCCTTCGGTCTATCCCCTCTTCCCCACTGTAAATCAGAATGCCATTAATAAAATTGATTTCGCCTTTGCAATTCAAAAGTACTCGTTAAAAAGTTTTGTCTGGATTTGAATGCTGATTATGAATACAAATTTTATTACTTTTCATTTTCCTCCATGTTTTCCCTGTAATCCGGTAATATTTGCACCCGAAGTAAATCATTATTTTAACTCTTACCCCTCCTATCTTACATTCCACCACAGAATCGTCATCAATATGGAAAATATAGTCTACTTTGTCTTTCTCTATTCGGATTATCTGGTTTATTCTTTGAGGACATGTTTGGCGTTTGAATTTTCGAACACCAAACTAAAATAATTTTACTGATTGTGATTGTAATTATATAAGTATCTATTTTATCCTAACAGCCTTCGATGTAGTCTAAACGGCTATGATTGTTTTTCAAGAACATCAATCTACCCACAAAAAATCAAATCTTTCACATTTGTACTTTTCGATTTGAAAGATGCAATGTACGGGGACGGATGACAATCTGACAAACAGTTAAAGGGCGGGATAGTAGTTTGTATATATTGTAAATATACGCGTTTATGCGTCTAATACTTATACAACATACATATTCAATGATAATACCATTATGGTAATATTAGTAAGCATGTTCTGTTATTTTAATTTTTATTGTTCATTGTGTTATTTATTGTTCTAACCTATTTGTATCACCCATTGATATTGGTGTTAATTTTAGTTTTCTATAGTTTTTAAATAAAAGTTATTTTATAATAGAATTAATTTTATTGTTAATTGTCCTTTTCAATTCCGTATAACTATTTTTGAAAGAAGAAGAAGGACGTTTGAAGTTTGGAGCAGCTGTCAAATTTACGTTCATTTATATCATTTGTAATTTCTATTAATATGTAATTCTTCCCTAAACAAAGTGTAAGTCGTAAGTAAGTAGTATTTATTTTTGTGTGGGACGTCGCCTGTCGTACTAATTATTATATTTTTTAGCCTTACTACGATAATCTTATATGGATTACATTTTTTATTTTTCGTTACGTGACTTTGTGTTCATACACTAAAAATCTTAGAAAATGATTATTACTACTTACTACATATTTAATGAAATATAGTTTGCTTATTAATATGTTATAAATTATATAGAACTCTCTAGTTTTAGGTTATCTGATTGAAGAGTTGTCCAATATACAATTCAATTCATATTTGAAAATGTCAAATTCAAATAAAAAGGCAATACGTCGTCGTCTAGCGGCAGTTACGTTTCTGTCGAACATATCATTGGACGGAAAGTTTCGAGATTTCGGCACCGATCAAGTTACAAGTAAAAGTTTAGGTGTCAAGGAAATTGACAATACTAAGACAGTAAATGTTGATACTAACACTGCTGAAAATGCAAGCGTATTTGTTCGCGCAAACACCAAAGGAAGTAATAGAAGTCCGGTAGGAAAGCATCATATTGGCTTTGGAAAATATTCTGACAATCATTCAGTCAGTTCAGACTCTGAGACTGCCGTCACACCAGCGAAGCATATATTAACCGGAAGCTCATTTCGAGATAGGTAAGTTATGTTATTTTAGTTTGTAATAATAGCACATGTCATTGATTTTAATTGAAACTGTTAATTGGGCCATACATTATGTGAGTCGCATCGACCAGTATTGATTTGCCTGTCTGAATTAAGCCTGGGCGTTTAAACAATTAACCATTTAAATAACTACATTGATTGGTCTAAGCCGTTTAACTGTAGTTCGTATTATGAATGACGCAGTTAAATTAAACGTCAGTCCGAATCGACCGACATACAGGTAAATTTCTAGGTCCGTTTCGTCGAATGGCGACTTTGGCAGTTCGCTTTCACGCATTTTACCTTATTTCATTAAATAAAGGGGTTATTTTTTTATAAGATTTAATTTTACAGCTTGTCGGCTAGTTTATCAGTAAGTTTAACACCTTTGGCTTGTGAGGAAGATTTTTGTTAAATTATGTGGTTCAGCTGTTCACGGAAAGTGCGTGGGCTGCCGACTGTCAAGTGTCTTTTAATGAAATGACTTATTTATTACAGTTTTTGCATGTATGCATGTGTGTGTATTTTGAACATAGGTTCTTTCTTTGAGACAGAAGTATTTGAACGTTCGACGACCTAAATAGTAATTATTAATAAGTTTTGTTGTATTATTTCGAACAATATTTCTTAATAATTGTATTTTTATTTTCAAGATATCGTCGAGTGGCAATCGGAACAGGGTGTTTACAAGCAACCTATGGAATTACAGGATAAATGATCCAAAACTGCCGTTTGCAATGTTTTCAAACGTAGTGTATCATATAAATTGACTATATCAAATCTAAAAAAACATCTAATATCCTGTGACCGTACGAAATCTTTACTGAAATTTAATTGTAAAAAAAATATTAACTACTTTAAATTTAACTGTATATAACTGGGCAATCGTAATTAACGTAAAGTCAGCGTCCGTTTTTTTCATAGACAATTAAACATCCAGGCTTAGTCTAAATCAACAGTCGCTTCGTGTTCACCTGCAAAAGTGGAACTAACATTTCAGAATGGGAATATGTTTTAACACTGAAAGCACCCGAGTTAAATAGGTTTTTTAATAGAAAAAAGGTTTCCATCGTAGGTACAATTAAAGCAAATATTTATGATTTGTACTATTTAAAAATTATGTGTAAATGATTTTAATAAACTATTAAAAATAATTCTACCGTGGAATACAGTAGGAAAATACATTAATGTGG
This sequence comes from Neomicropteryx cornuta, assembly GCA_020383195.1. Taxonomy (NCBI): domain Eukaryota; kingdom Metazoa; phylum Arthropoda; class Insecta; order Lepidoptera; family Micropterigidae; genus Neomicropteryx; species Neomicropteryx cornuta. Next base: position 13,333,875 of record JAHKQU010000012.1, read on the forward strand.
ATATCCATGAGTGTGGAAGAAGGATCAGTTGGTACTCTATGTTTTTTAGCAACAAGTTGAAATAAATAAAGAGAAATTTAAAATAAAGACATCTTAAATTTTCACATGGAATACTGTGTAATGGCCTTGTAAAATGATTCCAGAGACCTGTTGAGCCATATTTATTAAGTTTCAATATTTTTCAGGAGTGGTACTGGCAATAGTGATACAATGAAAGAAAGGCGTTTGGGATCAATTTCTAGCCGCAATAAAAAGATGGGAATAACTGCTTCTAATCATGGCATAGATGATAAGTATAATAGCAGTTCGGAAAGTTTAAACATAGGTTATTATGAATGATTTATTTATTTAATGACTGTCCCTAGTTTTTATACTTATGCATGGTCCTACAATTTAAACAAGAAGATTTATGAACTGAATGGGTTAAAGATTTCTTTATCATATCCAAATGTTGAATAAGGCTGTCAGAAGCTTTTTGAAATACATCCTAGGAGCATGTTTGATTTTTCCGCAAACTGGTCTACTCCAAATCTTCAAGGAGATGATGAAGTTATTTGGCCAGGCCTGCACTGCATTAGTTGGACACTATCTTAACCACATGGGTTAGATGGAAGATGACCTTAAGCGACAAAGCTTGCTTCTTATAACATGTTTTAATATGCAAAAATAATGTGTTTTTACTTGATCGTACTTTAAAGCCATTCTTTTTGGTTCCTGAATTCATCATGTGTTTTTATAGAAATAGTGGTCTAGAATAATGAAATGTATTTCGAGGCATAGGGCTGTGCCAAAATAACATTTCTGGTCATATGTGAGTGTTTATTTTTCAAGCGTCTTTGATGACTATTTATTTTTCCTTTAATTAATTTTATGTCTGTAATTTTTTTTAATCCATAGGTTAACATTCATTTTAATTTATTAATGAGGTTATTAATTCTGTTTTGATTTGAATATCAGATTCAATCTATATATATAAAATAACTGATACCTAACCTAACCTAACCTAAATAACAAGTCCTAACTGATTTATCATTGCCCAGCTCAAACCGCTTTACTTAGGAATCTGAAGTTCGAAGGAACATTCTTTTTATGATGTGAGCATCCACTAAGAAAGGATTTTTAAAAATTCCTTCCCTAAGGGGTAAAAACATTGTGACATTTTTATGTTGTAACCTATATTTCAGAAACCGCAGATGTTACAGAGATGAAAATGAACATTTAGATACTCCTTAAAAATAAACAAACACGTGTTTCACCATTTTCCCAAAACCCACCCGTTAAGAGAAGCGAAAAGATGGGATTGATTTTTTTCGAAGGAATACTTACATCTCACAAACAAAAAGTGTTACAGTGTTGAAAAATATTATTTAGATTCTTTTTCAAAATTATAACAAACACATGTTTTGACATTTTCTGAAAATCCACTATAGGAGGGATAAAGAGGGGGTATGATTATTTCTAGAGGATACCTACATCTCATAAATAAAGGGCAGGGCCTAGCTACCAACCTGGAGCCTTTAAAGATAGCACTGTAGGCACGTAAGTGGCCCGAAGGGCCTTGAGATGGGGAGCGAAGCGACCCATCCTGAGTGCCGGAGGCAAGACTCTTGCGTGCCGAAGATGCCATTAAAACCGCTCATAGGACCTAGCTTCCAATCAAGCCTGAGGTTGAACAGCTAGTTTAATATAAGCAATTTAAGATATATTTTTTTATTTTCTAGGTCGTTTCAAGTCCAGCAATGTTTGCATACCTGAAATTGAGACTCCGGTGAGCAAAGAGATCCGTGTCATTCGGCCTTCCAAAAGTGTTAAGTTCAGAGACCAGAGGTTGGCCTTAGTGATTGCACAGAGTGTCCCAATCCTTATTTTTAGTACCATACCCTATTCCAAAGGACCAAAATGTCCCAGGTAGTGATTAAAATTTAATAAATATTCTAATTTACAAGGTGACCTCCAACTCCATTTAGTGCATTTATTAATAATTTTGTTTTTATGCATCCTTCTACTCGATTTAGCTGAAAAAGCGGTTGAAAGAAACAATAATACGACTTATTAAAAGTTTAACATTACATAATATTTTTTTTATGGCCTGTCTTTAACATATTTATTAAATGACACATGCGGTATCTATTTGTATTGTGATTGTGATGTTAATCTAATGCATTACATGCGTTCAATGCATCTACATCTAATGCGTCTAATGCATCCAATACATCTACATCTAATGCATGCATTTCCGATAGAAACATTATTTTTTTTTATCTGTAGTCAATGTCACAACACAACATCAAATTAAATAAGAATCAACCACAAATTAAGAACTGTCTTGATATTCAACTATCTCAGTAACAGAAACGGAAACAGACCTATCAGCTATGCTGTCTGTCTGTTAATATAATATAATAATAATAATAATAAATTACATTACAGTGATGGCTAACGAAATTTAAAATAAATTTGTACTGCTGTATTAAATGTGAATGATAAGGTATATTCATCTCTTTCATATTAAGTTCTTTATCCTTGTCTTGATAAAAACAACGCATTTTAGAATATTATGTTGAATGTGGTTAGATGTAGTAATTTGAATGGAAATATTTACTTGAAAAGTAATTGTTTAATTTTAATTTTCTAGGAATTGTAGGGAGCTTACACATTAAAACCACAGATGAACAAAATGAAACTATTATTGTTTTTCTTTGATAAATTCTCTTGTATTGACTAATGCCACCTGACTAAAATATTTTGTCATCATTGCATGTTATTTTTAAGGATATTATTTTTATAAATGTAATTTAATTATCTATTAAAATATTATACTGCCATTTATTTAAATTTAAATTTAATGCCATCGTTTTGGAATCAAATCAGTAAGTTTTTTAGACTATTTCTTTGTCCAGTCATGCACAAGTATATGGCATATTATGTTCTGAAAAATCGAATGGTAACTGCTCACCATCATTAATAGGAAATACTCTAGCGTTATTAATTCATGACAAGTATAAAGGTGTACATGTATTACGCATTAAAAAAAATGGAAAGAAACTTAAATTGTTTTCAAGTAACGCTCTTACTATTGTCCTGTAAAACTTATTTTTATTACCTATTTGGTTAATAAACTGGCTACATAATATAGAGCTTTAATTAACGATCAGTATTTGATGTTCTAACTGTCATAATAAAAAGGCAAACCATTATTTTAGCTATATAGTATATCTAAATACAGATATAGTACCCGAGGCACACTCAAGAAGCAATCATATGTTACATGTAACATGTTACAGATTTTTCAGAAACTACAAAATCATGATATTTTCCCCGTGCTTCATTTTTTTTTATAACACTTACCTGTTTGAACAAAGCACATCTTAGTTTAGCAAAAAATTAAAGTCTTTTCCTCTGATATGGAGGATTATGTTGCATGCAGCTTTTTAAAATGGTGCTAGTTCAAAGCTCTTTAAAAAGAGCTCTTTAAATTCAGTGCTTTTTCAATGTATGTAGAATATTTTTTAATAACATTGTATTTTTTGTTAGATCTGAGCTGCGGAAAGAAGGTGTCCGAAGAAGAAATACTTCCGGGCCTAGACCGTTATCGTCGATCAATGACGGAGGTGTTGATCCATTCGATTTACTCGGTTTAGAAAGAGGTGAGAACGGTCAAGAAATATCCTATTCGAAGCTACTCGTTCCATCTAAGGTACTGACCAAAGAACAATACAAAAAGCTCTATGAAGTTGAAGACTTTGAACTTCCTTTCAATGCAAATATTCCACCAAACAGGAACACTCATGTTATTGCGAGGTAAGTTTTAATATAATTATTTTTACTTTTTCAGCAGGTTTAGGATTCCTTCAGTACTTAGTTTAAGAACATTTGGTTGCCAAGATCAACTCATAACATTACAGAAATTTCAATCCATACTTAATGGAAAGTTAGTCATAACAAAAATAACTGCATATTTGGCATTTTACTAAAGAAAATGTTATGAGTAGGTGTTTCTATTGTTCTATTCTAAATGACATACTCAGTTATACATTTAAATAATTGTAAATATTTCCTGCTTTTTTCTGAGAGTTCACTTCTAACTCATATCTATATTGTTATGAAACATTGAATTAATTTATTTCTTGCATGCCAATAAGATCTGGTTACTTCTGTCTTTAAACCTTCTGTACCTACAATACAAACCTAATGTAAGACCTGATGTAATTAGTAGATAGTAAATTATATTTTAATAGCTCGTTACATAATTCACTCGTTCATTTAATAAATGTTGTCCTTGTCATTGCTAACACGACATGTTATGTGATTTATTTTGTCTTTACTTGTAATGATTGTGAATGTTTATGTTTTAAGGAGTTATTTCACGTGCTTTCACTAGGATTATAGTAACTCATTACTAGAAAGAGGTTATTCACAAAATTAAAAAAAAATAAATATAAAAACGGAAACCGAAATTACTTTTGCAGCTTTTGAGTTAAAATTATTTAAATTATTAAGTCACCGAAAAAAATCCATATGTTAATTTGTAATTTTGCAATAAAAATATAATATCCAAAATAAGTATTGATATTAAAAGACTTTTTATCATATAAATTTTATGGTGAATTAGGACCTTTTCTTTAAAAAGAAATTTGTGGCAATCAAGAAACATTTTAAAATTTTTTTTTTTTATTAACAATATACAACAATAAACAGATAATTAACGAAAGCAAGATTGCTGGACTGAAGATATTTTAATTAATGATAGCTTAGTTGAGTGGGGCCCAAAATAATTTTAAATAGCATAGGTCAATTGTTTATAAAATAAATGAGAAAACAATACAATGAATGTTCTGTATATTTTTTTTTGACATCTCCCCAATACTTACCTATACCATACCATACACTTAAATCCAATAAATAAATTAGATACAGAGTTTTAATATCAATAGATAATCATTTTGAACAAAATGATACTTAATTTTCTGAATGACCACAGAACTGTCCAATGTCCATACAATAAATAATGTTGACACACGGTCTCCTATTTTCGCTCATTTAGATTGTTGTAACATAATAATAATTTATAAAATAAGTACTTACATCGGACATGATTCAAATTTAATCAACAAGGACAGATTCATTTTTGAAAACTAATTTCAATTTATTTTATTTAAAAATATTTTTGAAATTAAAAAATTACACTATTTTTATAACCTAAAATAACAACCTTTAATCAAATATTCAATTAGGAGGTAGGATCTTAATTTATCCGGTTTTATAAACCCGTTCCCAGAGTAATGCAATGTAGAACTGCACTAAAAACAATGTTTTTTTCTATTCCAATAATTGATTTTATCCTATGTAATGATTTAGTTTTAAGCATAAACTTTTGCTCATTTAGAAATAATTACGTTTAATTTGTTCAATGACAATTCTTACAAAATTCAGATTTGTATAATTTTTTAATTTGAAAATCTGTATTTTACTTTTTTTATTATATTAAGTTTTTATTATATGTGGGCTATTTATTAAATTCCAGGACTAAGTTATTGTTGCCGCATAAGGATAAGAAATGGTAATTTTATTTCTCTACAAAAAAGGTTAAAATGGTAGAAAATTGATTGTAGCTTTGGCGATAGTTGTCAAATTCATTATATGGTGCAATCCGTATTGAATTTGGCACGTGTAAATCAAATTAAGTTGTTCCATCTGTTTTTTTCTTCTATTTATACTTATTCTGAAAGGTAATCATCGATCATTGCATGTAATTGTATGTTTTTGTGTTTGTAGTTGCTTTGCATAAGTAGTATATACAAACTTATTGTAAATGATTGCATGATCAATTCTTTTCTGGTTTGCCCCGTGCCTCCCTTAAATTAAATGAGTAAATTTTACAAGTATTACTTCTAATCTAAGGAATACAGACCCTTAACCTATTTCTTTATTGTGTCTACTTTCCCCTTTCACAAAGGGCCTGACAGCTCTTACCACAATATAAATAATACTTATGATGGTTTTAATTTTTCTTCTTTATATACTTCTTATTAAACTTTTTTTTATTTAATTTTGAAAAAATATTATCATAACACATAGAGAGATTAAGTAGAAATATGTAATAGGGTAGCTCCCTTAGCGCCCATGACTGAAAAGGAAAAACAATATAAGAACAGATAAAGGCAAAATCTTTGTCATATGGGACATCAAATGAATCAATACTATTTTTTTAGTAAAACATATTTTTTTAAAATCCCAAATTTTAGAAATTCCGCAGGTTTCCAAAATGTCCAAAAATACTTCCTTGCATGTTACCTAAAAATTCTCTTACAATCTTCCATCCCCTTATTTGTGATTTTAAAAGATAAAAATAATTACTGTTTTTTAATAAAATATTCCTTAAAAGATAGATGCTACTGCGGACTTTTCTGTAGACCTTTTTAAGACCTACAATTCTGTATTATATTATTTGATGTATCACTAATTGTTTAGTCAGTGTAAACCATAAAAACACCCTAAAAGTGTCTTTTTACGACTATTACAAAACACTGAGATTACTTTACGATCGTTAAATTAAATATAAATACATTATATACATAAACCTTCCGGAAGAAATTCTTTAAATAATGGTATAAACCGGATCAAAATCCATTGTTATTTTAGAAGAACTAAGCAAACAAACGGACAAATGCGAAAGCGACTTTGCTTTATACTATTTATTGAGCTACCATATTGAGCTTCAGTGATGAACATTTTGTGTAATACAATATATAAATATATTTTGTTATTTTATACATTTACTGATAATGATAATAATTAGATTAAGAAATAGCGAAGAACATTTTAAAAACATTTAATACCGCTCGAAAATTCTAAAAAAAAACAAATTTACAGTGAAATTAATATTGAAAAAATAATGCTTATACAGCGCCTTAGAAATGATTAATTACCACTGATTTAGTTGAAATATGTTTCATATGTGTAACTTTTTTGCTCTTTCTTAGCTTGTTGACAATTTTGATATGTGTTATCTGAAAATATATCAATATTGAAAATTAATAGAAATTATAAATTACACTTGTAAAATTAAAGTTGAAAAATTAAAAATTCTAGTAAATATACCAGATTGCGTTAAACTGCATAATCATTATCAGTGTTAATTTTTGTATTCAAACCAGCGATTGAAAAAATGGATGTATTCTATATGCTTTGAAAATTTAAAGTTACTGTTATATTTTCGTTACAAGGGTATATTAAAATATATCATTGACTTGAAGCATAGATTATTGTTTTTGGGAATGACTTAACAAAAGACGTTCCATTTGAGTTCAGCTTCTTCGATTGCTTGATAAAATAATTCTATGCATGGATTTGTGTTTATTTCAATAAACTTGTTGATTTAAATTATTTTTATCATTGAAAGGATGTTTCGAATAGTTTGTCACCCCTGTGTGAGCGGCGGTTATTTTCGGTTCGCTAGCGCTCATAGGTACCTACCTACTAGAACAACGTGACGCTCGTATTTCAAATCAACATTTGGTTGGCTAGGTACCGATTGAATGATATAATTTATATTATAGCAAATAGAACAATTTGTATGTTCATATTATAGCTTTTTATCAGTAAATCTAATTTACCAATCAATAATAAGTTGAATATTTCTAATAACTTGCACGATAAAAAAACAATGTGGAGACGTCCTCACAATGTGTTGATCTACCTCAGGATAGCCGTTGAAATTAGAAAGAAATTGTAAATTACTAATTATTTTTTACAATATATTTTTTAACACAACCATTATTTATAATATAGTTCAATATGGCAGCGAAAAATCGGTTAACGCTATGTTTTAGTGCCTATACTAATAACCAATAACATATTAACAGTTTATAATAAACAGTTATAGTTTAGACGCCTATAGTTTTCGACCATAGATCTATTTTGTCACTTGTATATTTACATACGATTGTCATATAATATTTTCTAGTTTTTTTTAAAATGAAATTCCAATTTAAAAAGAATCATAATTTGCTTTATTAATTATAATTTGTTAATTTTCTAAAATCTAATATAGTACTGTAAGTAAGTACTTTTAAATTCAGAAAAACATATTAATATCGCTGACTCTTAAGAACTCTAATTCTTAAGAAAAGTACTACTTTCCTGACATTTTCAATATCATTAAATATTATCAGCAGCTCTTTTTTTATTTATTTATTTACAACACTTTAATACTAAATTACAGCATTTAATAATAAGTATTGTCTCAAAGGCAATATTTACTTATTATTATTACAATTGGTAAGAGAAACCTTTATTAAATTAAATTATAGAAACAAACCTAATAATCAATTATAATATTATCAGTAATGATATCTTATGGCAATAGAGAGAAGGATAGAGAGTAGAAACCGTGCTAGGGTTTTTATCGTGTCATCTTCTTAACCAACTATATCAAATAGAATAACAACAACTCTTCCATAAATCTGGACAAATAATTAATATACGCTTAATGTCCGACAGATTTTTAGTGAGCATTCAAAGCATCATTAAATGAATTATACTAACATAACAAGTATTCATTTAATGATGCTTGTACTATGCCACAAACCTTGAACTTGGTAAAATAATCAACGATTTTTATTTTCTTTTTTTTTTTCCTTTTTGTTTGCGTTCACAATGCAAAATATTTTATGTGGAGGATGTATAAAATAATAAGAAAGAGGTTTGATATATTTGAAAAAATAGTTTATTTAGTGGCATGGGTAAAAAGAATATGAATTTGATATGATTTGGTCTACTATGTTTTTATTTAAACTTGATATGCTGTAAATTTTAAACTTGTAATAAATAATAGAATCAATATTTACGCCTAATACTACAAATATTTCTTTTTATTTTTCTCAATTAATGGTGTTATTAAATACATTATTCCTTCATTTGATGAAAATACCATAATAATGATTATCGATCTATTAAACTGAAAAATGAAAATTATGCAGTAACACTAACGCCAGGAATTGAACTTAGGATTTTATGTCATTCATTTTGTGAAGCTGTTACACCATACGCTATTTATAATATTCTGGAAGAAGCATAGCTATTTTTTAATTTTTCAGAGGTTCATTTCAATATGGCTACTACCTATGCATACTTTATACCCAGTGTCTTACAGATAGTTGCATTAGTATGCTGCTAAAGTGACAGCCCATACATTTTCTTATAGTTAGTAGTGGTCATTTTTAAGCTTGGCAGCATACGAATGTGTTTATGCATAACCCTGTTAGTCTTTTACTCTTTAGTTTTTCGATAGATTCTTAAAATGGTAATTTTATTAAATGTGTTAAGAGCATGTTTGGAAACGGTTTCTTAGATTTACTCTAAACCATTTACCCATGTAGGTATTGGAATTTGTCTTTAGTTTTATATATTAATTATCTTCTAGGTGTTTTTCTTATGAGTCTGCGCAAAGAAGTGGAATACCCTCATCACCGCCTCACACGCATCCCATCGATGGTAAATCTTTTGAGTGGGATGATGGCAACATTTTGACTTCAAAGGTTCCTATTTTGAAGGTAAATCGCCTTTAAGGTATCTGCCTATCCTTTTGGGGCTCCGAACCATAACAGTAATAAAAAAAGGAAATCTATGTAGTGGGACTTTATTTGTCTGTCTATATGTTACAAGCCTGTAAGTTCTAAATGGTCTAAAGTTCCAAATCAGATACTTCTCATTTTTTGATGTGTACCACACATATACCAAGTCACATTTAAAAAAATATTTGCATCCTTGAGGCTAATTTTAGGTATACTTGACGCACGGACATAACTTTTTGGGAGTTGAAAACCTCTTCTTTCTCTCTCAATCATGAACACTTTAACACCAACAATCACGAAGAAAAGAGATAGTTTTATTTTGCTGTAGGTCTGGTAGATGTGCAAATAAAGCTAGCTTAGGTTAGGTTTTTGGATAGTTAATTTATTATACATGAAAGAGAATTTTCGTGATTCTTGGGTGAATATAGAACTGATGTTTAAAAACACATAAAACCTTTAAAATTTAAATATCCCTTAAAAAAGAGGTTTTAAAAAAATTTACACATTGAATTGACATTGTTTCTTACTAAGAAATTAGTTTTCGGCAAAATAATGTCGATAGTAAAGTGCATGTGTGTGTGTGTGATCCGATTCCGTGTCTATTTAACTGTTATATAAGATTGAGCGATATAATCAAAAACTGTATACACTAATTTATTGATTTATTATTTTGATATACTGATTTATCACTCGCCGTTGGTATGGAATAAATACTTCAGATATAAGAGTCGAAACTGACTTTCATTTACGTAGTGTAGCAATTCAACACATTAAGTGTGATCACCAGGGACTACCACGTATGCAGCAGCAGCAGTTCAGAGAAAAGCAAGCCGGCATGTCTTTAGGCGTTTTAGTCGGTATGATAGTCCATCTGAATTAATTTCAACTCTTAATTGGGAGCCACTAAGTAAAAGGCGTTTCGAATTCAGGTAATGATAGTGTTGATTTCGAAGTAAAATGCCTGGGACACCTCTGCGTCGAGGCCCCTCTTATAGAAAAGCTTGTATTGTAAAAGAAGAAAGGCCCCTAATTGATAGGCACCTGACACTGCAGGAAGCCGCCTAGCCGATTACAGGAATATTCCTGGTAACAGGTACCCTTACACCCTTGTGGTTTATTTGCAGCTCAGCAGAGCCGTTCCGCTTTTACGGTCCACTTTTTCTTTTGAGGCTTAACGTATACATTATGCCTCATTCGTAAACAGTTTATTTTCTCGCAAAATTTGTAAAAGAGAGCATCGTTATGCATGTCTGTATCGACACTAAGAGGGGTTCTAATGACAAGTTATATTTGTCATAGTGTAAAAATACAAGTGAAGCCAAATCGCAAACCGCGCTTGCCGACGGCACCTAAGTTTCCTTACCCTACCGTTCACAGTTAACCGAACTCCAATCCTGGTGACCCGGCATTTATATGTATGATTATATCAGTTACCACTTTGTATTCACCGTTTTAAATTGCTCAACCTTCAGTTTAACTTCTTTTCATTTTAAAATATTAAATAATAAACTGTAATTTAGATAGTTTTCACCTTTCTATCGATTTTCAGATGCAGTATACTCCGAATTTACTTGATGACCCAGAATTGATTGCTGGTAAACATCGAACTCTTTTAACGTTTACCTCCTACATGACATCAGTCATTGATTATGTGCGACCACAGGATCTTAAGAAGGAGCTTAATGACAAATTTAAAGAAAAGTTTCCACACATAAAACTTACTCTCAGCAAACTTCGTAGGTAAGGTTGTGAACAGCCTTGTCTATATACCAATTTGTTATTTTACCATTGACATAAACCCTTTGCAATATGCCATTTTCGATGATAGTTACAGACTGACATAAATTGTAGGTGGTTACAATTCGTCTGGGAATATGGCTCTAATTGTATCTCAAATTAAATTTGTCATCAATTTTCCTAATTTTTACATGGTATAATTTTGTAAAATAATTTCAAGATTTTATGATAAATATAAACTAATATAAGACTATAAAACTAACTATAAAAATATTTACTTTTAATGACAGTTACTTTCTTAATAACAATTACTTCAAAATATAAATAAAGAAAACATAACTTATAAAATACAAGTGCAGATTTAGGCTTATCAGCATAAGCTGCCTGCCTAAAACTAATAATAATAATAATAAACTGGAGATTGCTTTGGAACTCCCTCCGTCAAGTCAAGTTTGGCTCTGCAAGCAAACTGCCTTTACTGACTGCCAAATATCAAAAAAAAGCCCTTCTGCTAGTACCTGTTGCAGGTTGCGGACGGCAATTTTTTTTCTTAAAGATTCGGCAACGGAAAAATTTCAGTCAAAAGGAAATACTAACCATTGAAAAATCTAAAAAACTGAATATTGTTACACTTCCCAAAAGAATTAATGTAACATCATATTCGAATATCACATTTATGATATAATCTTTTTACATGATCTTACATTATATGTTTTGAGAGTTATTAGAACGATGTAATAACTGATGATAATAAATAAGTTTTCGAGACGCAGCCGTCAGTCACATTATCATAAATAAAAAAAAACAATTCTTTCTAAATCAAATTCAAATTCAATGTCGCTTTCGCGACCTTTATTTCAATATATTTTAAGTATGCAGGTTACATGTTTTGGAAGAGCCTGCCGACTCGTCTACCAGAAACTCACTCGTATAGACATATCAAGCAACATTAAACATAATAATAATAATAATTATTATTATTTTTATTTATTATTACATACATTAACCTATTGATAAAAATATTACATTAACAATAAGAATGAATTGACAAATATAAGTATAACTTTAGATCTTTTTTAACATCACTATTTTTTTTTAATTTCTTAATTTCTAGAGGTACCTTATTCCATAATCGTGCCAGCACAACTTAATCTAATAGTTATATTTATTTAATACGTTAACTGTTTGATATTCATCTTTATGTTTTGAAGGGCTATGAAGTTTAAAAATTCAAACATGCTTATTTTGTATTATTTATAAGATAAGGTATATTGTATACTTTTTTGTAAACCTAATTGAAATCTACATTTCTTTTATACATAATTTTGATATATCTCTTACATGCAAGCTTATGCAATTTAAGGTGACCTTTTTGCCCTCCTTTTCAACATATTAGTGGACTGCTTAGCCCCTGATTTGAGAATTTGTTTATTTTCATCTGGCTTCATGTCAAGGTACAGAAAATACAAACCTAAACCCAAAATTTGAAGTAATTTCGTTATACATACACACATACAGGTCTCGGTTATGTATATGGCTATATATTTATAGGTCATACATAATATGGCATGTGTTGTCATTATAATAATATTTCAGTAGAAATATTCATCTAGTAGGATATCTTTTTATCATGGCAACACACATATTGTGTTGTCATATAACACACACATAAGTTATATTATTTTGAGTGATATTTACTGACCTAGTCAATAGATCAATAGTTACTACTATTGATCTTATGTTTATAATTAATTTATATCTATCTCCTTAATTTTCGGCCCCCCTTCCTCTTTTAAGTACATAACTATAACTAATTTAAAAAAAAATATGTATTTTTTACCTAAATTTCTTTCAATTTGTTAACAAGTTGAATAAAATTTCCTCCTCTGAGCTAAATTGTATTAAACAATGCCAGTATTTGAAAATGTCAAAATATGCCAGCCGATTTACCAAGCGGTTACACCTAGTTTTATAAAATGTTCTTTCCTTTTGCAGTATAAAACGTGAAATGCGTAAAATAGTAGCTAAAGATGACACTTCTCCGGAGTTGTTGATTGTAGCGCAAGCATATGTCTATTTTGAAAAGCTCATTCTCGCCAATTTGATTAATAAGGACAACAGAAAACTGTGTGCGGGTTCATGCCTAATACTATCAGCCAAGCTGAACGACATGAAGGGTGACACGTTAAAAATGCTTTTAGAGGTATTCATTGATATATCTTCCTAATTTATGGTTCTGCAAGCACTGATTTTAAAGTTCTGCATTCAGTGTTAGCTTTTAAATGAATCAAGTATTAATAATCAGTAAAATAGTTCAACAAATTTACTTAACCTACACAGTTCACACGTTAGCTCCAAAAGTGTCCCACCCATGCCACCTTAAGGCGGCATGGGCGGGTCTGAACACAACAATGTCATTTTTAAAATATAAAAAAAAATACTTAATGTCTGCTAGCCGCTTAGTAAGCAATTTCGTTTGTTTGCTGTAAGCGTAGTGCTTACTTTTATTCTGTTTTGGAAGGATTTTAAGCGAGTACAAGCGATTATTTTTTTATAATATTACATAAACATTCATATAGTATTTTTTTTACATCAGCTTCTTTCACTTTTACCCGCAACATGGTGGCCATTTTTTGAGTTGTTAACAACATAACAAAATTAAATATTTCGAATCTTTTGATATATTTGCATGTAAAAACATTTCAATAAAGTATTCCGAATAAATTTTTATCGCCAATGACATAGGTCCATTCTCCAATATACTGATTTGGTAAATTACACATTTTCAGCGCAATTGATGTTTTTTCTAAAAAAGATTAGCTGTATACAAATAATCACCATATTTTTTTATAAAACAAATATTTAGACTTATTATAACATATTTCTAACTGATTTTATTCAGAAATGTCATAGTTTATTGAAATAAATAGAAGAGATGTTCCATTTTCCCCTATACATATATACTTTTTTTAATTTTCTGTTCATGGGAACAAATATATATTACTTATAAATAGTTTTCTATGATATCTAGGGGCATAAGTAAAAAATAAAAAACAGGTGTCATCGCTTTACTTTTATTTTTATTGGGATAAAAAAAAGAACAAATTTTTTTTTGTATTTGACATTTTTTTTTTAAATTTTGTATAGTTAGTAATAAAAACACATTCTATAGAATTTCATAAGCTAATCAAAATAGTACAGTAACAATCAAGATAACATTCATACTTTTTCTAAAATAATAATTTTAGGTTAATAATTAAAAATAATAATTTTAGTATTTTAATAATTTTTTTGAAAATCTATGTGTATTTTGCATCGATAGTCTATAAAATGGCATGAAGTTCGTTGGGTTAGAGACAAAATTCAAAATGTTTTCTTGGTTGTTTCAGAGAATTGAAAGCATTTTCCGTCTTAATCGTAAAGATCTAATTAATTGTGAGTTTGCTGTTTTGGTTGCTCTGGAATTTGGCCTTCATTTGCCTCCGTACGAAGTTTTCCCACATTATCAACGGCTCGTTCACGAAACATAACTGACGCATCTTCATCTGCATTGACGTTCTTTCGTTATTTAGCGAGTGAAAGTTCGGAATTGCTTCTTGAGGCTTCTCAGCAAATGATATTGATAATGCGGAAACCGTCACTTGGAGGTATAAATCATAGAAGTAAGTATAGAAATTCCCCATATCCTTATAACATCCAACTGTGCTTACTTACATCATTAGTTTTAATCATAGAAGGTTTGCCTTAAGGCCTAATTAACTAATTATGGATTATTTCAAAACAAAAATATTTATATTTTGCAGTTAGAATCGACATATACAAACTGAAATGATTAAGTAATTCAATTATATTTTATTTGTTAGCTTCATAAAGTTATTACAAATTATACATAGATTCATACATACTATACATATAATCATGTATAAGAGCTACTATACCCGTCTTATGGCCGTCTATCTGTCTGTCCGTCTTTCAACTCGAAAAGTAAAAATGTGAAAGAGTTGAATTTTTATGTGTAGATTGATGCTCTTGAAAAGCAGATGCTAAGTTTACTACTACTAAACAATGTATAGAAACAGTTGATATATGATAGTTACAAGGTGTCATAACCATTCTTGTTTTGTTATGTAACCCATCTAGGAATAACACTGTGTTCTAAAATACTTCTTGTATAACACGAAGAAGTTAATATTATTAAATTTAGACAATTAAATGTGTAGGTTAAAGAGTACCAATAAACTGAAATAAGTTAGTTATTTGTACCCAAGTGATATTACACCAAATATTAAGTATTAAAATATTGTTAACACTTATTTAATAGCTCTAATAATTTATTCGTTAGTAAACCAAATAAATCTATTGCTTGTTAAAATTTAATTTTGTTTTAATTAAAATGTTTTATAACTTTTTTTTATATTGTTTCCTATGTTTCAAAGGACCATTAGCCGTTTGGATCACATCGAAAGCTGGTAGGATAATATAGATATTTAACGTTAAAGTAAACACATTTTTCATACTGAAGATTGAAACTTAACAAACTTGACGCAGTATTTTAACCCGTAGACTGTCGAGGACGACTATAGTCGGTCATCTTTAGGAGGCCATTTTTTTAAAAACTTCGCACGACATACGGCTGCTTTTTTTGTAAAGACGGCTGAGGCATCATTCGGATTAAGACAGCGTTGCGAAACTTTTATTGAAAAAAGGGCCAAGTTGGGAGAAGTTAGTATTAAATAATCCACAAATCTAGTAAATAGGAAGAGGGGGGGGGGGGGTCATTACTAGCCGCGAGTCAAAATTTATAAAAAAAAAATTGAAATGATGAAATTGAAAGAATATAATACCATTTTACCTGTTTTTTTTATTTTTATCTACTCAGACCTAAAAATTAATTAACTTTTGCCTCTATGGCTATCCAAAACGCACATCAAATGGGTTAAAAGTGCTACAGGTTCAAGTGTACCTAGGAAATGAAGCAACCCACAGCTAGTTGATATACCACAGGCGCATATAGTCTGGGGAGAAGATGCCTTTAATAATGCCTGTAGGGCCCAGCTCTAAGACGTCAGGTTCTGGTTTACTAATTTTCTGCTACTAAACAATGTATAGAAGCAGTTGATAGTATATGGCAGCTACGGGATGTCATAGCCATTCTTGATTTTAATGTAGTTGAGTCTAGTAAATGTGAATGTTATAATTTGTTCCATTAGATTTATTAACCATTCAAATCTTGCCTAACCACGAAATAACCAAAATAAATCTTACAGACCTTGTGATGACCTTCAGTTGCATTGGTTGCAATATATAGATAGCACTTGGTATAAAATACTACCAAATCGTATCTATCTACACATATAGATATGATATGATAATATATATATATTAAAACATAAAATATATGAATAATGAAACATATGTTTTTTAAAATGTAGTTTTAATCCGTGCTTTCCATAGATTTATGGATTATACAAATTTAATGCTTTTGGCCCATGGGTTCTTTTGAATACCATTATGGGAGTTCATTTAACTAACCAAACCAGTGTTTATTTTAGTGCCATCAGGCCGGACCATTGACACTTTGTTGTAAATTTACGAGTAATAACTAATAACAGCATATTTTTTCAATGTTTTTTTATTTAGCAATCACTTCCTAATAGTGTTTTAAGTCATACTAATAAATAATCTAATATTAATATAGATAAATCCAGTTGATGTACAGTGAATGCAGAAAGGTTACATTTTTTATAGTAACATTTTTTATTATCGGTTTCCTGAGGACAAAATGTCAGTTTACTGCAGAAAAGTAACATATTCTGAAATATTTAAGTTGATCAACTCATTAATTATAATCGATTGATTAAAAAACTGAAAAATCAATATGCAGAATAAATCACTAATGCACCAGGAATTGATGATTAATTTATTTTATGAACAGCTTTTTAAGCCACGATAAGCTATGATATGCTGAAAAGAAACCATATTTTAATGCATTTTTTCATGGTAAGTTTTTGTTTTAAGACAACCCAAAAATGGGTCATGGGTCATCACAGAAACAGGTCATGGCGTATACATGTCCTCTATCTATACAGAAGTTAGTTGCATTCGACAACTGTAAGAGCAGGGAACGCTAAGTTTTATAGCAAAAATGGGTATGTTATGTAGCTTACTGTAAAATGGCAACATTACAAATGGTATGGTTCATTTCCTATTTTAAACAATGCATCTTTGTAAAAGCAAATCTTCCAAAATAAGATAATGTAACATTCCCAATTAACTTTTCTTCCCTTTCTTTATTATTTTTGGACTTTGCTTCTTCGGTTTTACTTTATCCACCTGCTGACTGATTTTGCTAGTGACATGTACAACCTTTTCGCTGGCTCTCAAACTCTGATCAATACATCTTATCATTATTTCATAGAACTCTAAAAATGTTAGCTCTGCAAACATGTTCACAATTATCTTCTCTGAACGCAAGTATGGAGATACACTTTCGACGCATCTTAGGATATCACTGCAGCTAAGGTTTCCAAGATTGAAAAGTATTATGTTGCTCTTATTTTCAATGGGTATATTTTCGCCCTTTAGCACAGGAGATTCTAAAAAAATTGTTCAATTATATAAATTAACTTTTTAATAATATTCCATACATCCTAATAAACTGCAATGGTGATCTATTTGGACCTATGGGTAGGCAACTATAAAAAAAAACCAATAAGCAATTTTGAGTGGCTGATTTGATGATGATGCCTTTGGCGCTATTTTAAAAAACTGTTGAGAAGTGAAAACAAACCTTTACTAAAAGTTTGGTACTTTCACTTTCAGTATTATACTTTTACATTTAAAATTTAAAAAAATACAATTAAATATACCAGCTTTGTAAATTATATCATTGCCGATCATAACGTGTTCTCCTTCGCCTATCAATTTGTCATCAATGTCGACTATTTCGGGTCTCACACCGCTAACACTTTCCATGGGACTTCGGGTACTTTTCACAAAATCAGCGATCGTCGGTGGATTTCCAATTTTTGTGTACAATTTGTACATCGATTGTAATGGAACAGCGTTCTTAAAGTGCTTGAATATCAGACCTTATTGGAAATATGAAAGAGAAAACATAGTAAGTAATATAATCCATTCGATCAAATTGATATTTCTAAAATGTATCATGCACATTGGATACCTAAACTGTGTATCATAAATTAGATTTGATCTCGATTCAAGAAACAATCCATCATATCATGTATATATATTTTAAATATCTTTTATGTTATACAAACAATTTTGCTTCATAATTGGAATATTTGTTTAAATTTGACCATTCAATTACTCTGGCAGTTACTTAACCTTTTTATGTTCCGACTAAAAATTAACATTTTGAAATTATAGGGTTTTTAAATAAAGCAATTTTAATAAAAAAAATGTAATAAAAAAAAAATTTAAAATCAATTTTATAAATATTTTTAAATACAGTAGAGTGTCTATAATTCGAAATATTAAAAAATAGATCTTCTGTTTAGAAAAATATTGGGTTCTGGAATCCTATATAAAATAAAATAAAATGGCATAATTTTAAATTTATATTAGATAAGTTTTCCATTACATATTTTTATGAAAAATGCAGAAATAGTTTGCTATCAGTCATTGTGCTTGTTTCTTATAAGCCTTGTCGGATAATTGGTGTAAAAAATAAACACTGGCGGGCGATAATTTTAATATTGTTAACCACACCACCACATAACATACTTGTTACCTAAAATTTCTAGAGTTCGGATTCCAGGGACTATACTGTATATGTATTTATGTGTGTGTTTTTTGTTTATATTTATAACTTTATTATTACCATTCACGGTTCACCAAAACCTTTTGGTCTACTTTTATATAATTTTGTATCGCCATAAAATTATGGAAATATTTTTTTATTGTTTCCTTTTATACATTTAATTGGGTTTATGTATAGTATATTTAGATTTAAATATATTTAATGACCATAAATTTCTTATACTTTAAATAGATCTTTCTGTAATCATATAATGTCGTGGTAGCGAGCAAAGGTAGACCATGACAAATTACACCCTAAATTCCATGTAAGAGCTTCAGGAATAAACAGAAACTGATACTTTAAATGTTAAATGTCATGTACCATATTATAATATAAAATTAAATTATTGATTAAAAAATAATTAAATACCATGAAACTTGTAATTTGTATCATTGCAGATGTTAAAATTAAATTAATATGAAATTTAGGACTAAATCACCTTGTGATATCGTAGAAGGAACTATGTCCTCGGTCATCAATTTCCAGAATGCATCTGCTAAAACTGTGTTCTTATCCTTTACATTGTAATTTTCTCTTGCATACAAATGCCACGATACATCCAGCAAACTATGCATAAATTGCCAAAAGAGTATCTTTTCAAATGGATAATGTTTCTCTTGCACAAGACTGAAAGGGTTTTCTTGAAGAATTTTGTCAATTTCCACTAATGTTATTCCTTTCTTGTGTATTCCACAATCTCTGTAGAATTGCCATAAAAACATTCGCATCATCGCCGGCTCGAATTTTATTTCTACAGAATTGCTCAACGTTGCATATTTTCTGTAAATGTCTCTTAAAGTTTTTTGAGTGGTTCTTATGATATTTCTTAGGGCCTTTTCTTCTTCTTCAGCCCTTGTTACCAAACTGTCGTTATCAATAACTTTTGGTTTTTTTTTCATCCGCTTGGCATCTTCCAGACGTACGATTCTCAAATCAGGTTTTGAGATTTGTCCGTCCTCCATCAAGCGCCTAAGTACTGATAAATCCTTTCTCATTTTGAGTTTCGATATGAGGCGAGCTACATGATAATCCAAACAAATTCTTTCATCGACTGTGTGAACCGGAACGGGGCAAGGATTTGTTTCCACTCCTATATCTTTAATTGCCTTCATTTTTTTTACATAATCATCATTCTTTATTGGAGCCTTATATGGATAGTCACTCTCAAACAATGGAGCACCAGTTATGACTGTTCCATTGGCACAAAATAATATTCCATCGCCGTGTTTTAGATCGTTTAGAAATTCACCTTCATATAAAACACCTCCTTTGTTTCCAAATTGCAAAATACCTGTGTTAGTTCGTTTGCCATTTTCCCAAAATCCTTTATAATAGTTAAGAGGGGGTATTGTTAGTGTAGGATTTACAAAAAGTGACCATACATATTTTCCCACACCGTTAATAATGCCGTTTTTCCAGGATCCATCATAATACTGAAAATTATAAGGTATAATTTATTTTTGAAGTTTGTAATTTTGTGCAAAAATGATGTCGATAAATTATCCCTCAGGTAAGCTTACATCACTATTGGGCCACACCATGACACCTCTTCCTTCACGGCAGTCATTTACATATTGTCCCTTATAATAGGCTCTGTCTCCATAGATCACTTTACCAAAGCCATCTTTTGAATTCTGTGTATTAAATATATATATATATATTTTAATTATTTAAAAAACAGGTATTGTAACAACCTTATTTGTAGGTTGTGTGCCATAGTTAATAAAGTGAACTAAATTTAGTAGATAATGTTTATGCAGTATAAGTACACAGGTTTCACTAAATCAACTTTTTACACATGAAGATAAAATAACTGTATATCAAAAAAAATAAATAAATAAATATGTATGAATAAATAAATGACTGTAAGTGACTGCGGATGGTCAGGTCAGACTGTAGTCAGGTGAGCGCCGAACTGGGTATATCACCAGGCGCAGACTGAAGTCGGCATCTGTTGACGCACGAGATGGAGTTGTTGGAAGAGTATTCGAACAACAATTTGAAAGTCCAGATGCAAAAACAATTATTTGGAAATTAATAAACTCTGAAGGTATTTTAGTGATTTAGATGTCATTTGAATTACAAATTAAAACAGTGTGGGAATTATTCCACTTTAACGTCATTTCATTGCTTCTAATTCAAAATTATTAGTTATTATTTCGCTGGCTTTAAAGCTGACGTTGCTAAGTGGAAGGTGGTCAGAGTATATTCAAAACCCCCAAAAAAAACATCAAAAATGTAAAACTTTGGTATTGAGTGGGCAAACGTAATTGTAAATGTAAGTTTGCGTGTGAATAATCATATGAACTTAGAATGATTTATTTCTAAATCGTAGACAGACACTTCAATTATATTTATATATTTTTTATTTATATATTCAATAAATTTACATTTTTTTATTTTATATGTAACCAGCCAAGCCCAAGGTTGATTTGCCAGGTATGTAATATTACAGATTTTTGAATTATAGCATTCACATTATTCAGTTCTGTATTTTACGCGTCCTTTACAAGATAAATGTAATAATCTTATATACATTATTATAACATTGTGAAACATTAAAAAAGCTAAGTTAATTTATCTAGAAACAATTAAAGAGAGTGTTTTTCAGAGATTTCTCATTAGATATTACCTAAATAATTTCTATTAATTCAATAATTTCCAGTATTAAGTGAACTACCATTGTCATGTAAAAGTATATGTATATGAGCAAAAAACTTTTAAAAGGGTTTATCTCTTTTAAGTCAAATGTTATTAAATTTTGAAATTTGTTTTAACCCTACTTATAAATCTTTTGATTTACTTAAATTTTGGTATTCAAAACTAACCTATTTTATATTCAGTACATTCTTTTAAAATAATCATTGACTATATCGTCCAAATGGAGCAGAAATTTAAAAAAAAATCATGGAAACAAAAATTATAGAAAAAATAAATTTACATAAAGAACATTGAAGTCTACAAAACTCCCTACTAAGTGCATATTTTATTATTTTTTATTACTATTTTATTGGATAGATTATTCTGGATATTATTATTTTCCGCAGAATTAATATATGTATGCTAGGTCCAAAAGTATTTATTTATTCTGACGATGAGTAATACTGTGTTTTTCAAAATGTTTTCATAAGTGAACTATTATATAGTAATTTTACTATTATATAGTATTATATATAATTTAAAATAGACAAATAATATTTGGAATTATATTATATTTATTAACACATCAACACTTTTATGGTCTGATCTAGAGTCTTACTAGTCAAGAATTAAAATGTAATTATATTAAAATAACCTATCATCTATCGTAACAATCTATTTTGTATTTTGTCTACTCCATATATATTATAATTTTTAGTACAAGAAGTGAATAATATTTTAAATTTGTACCTTATAGCCTACTAAAAAAATGTATTCATATAATATCAACAAACATAATATTTGAAAAATAATTTTCAGAGATTAGATTAATGTTTATTCATATTACTAAATACTATGGAAAGAATTTTATGAGGCGTGATTATCTGACAGTGTACGACTCAAAGAAATGAATAATTGTGATATTATTTTTATTAAGTAACACTAACCATATTCCAATCCCCAACATAATAAGAGGTATTTGAGTAAAACATCAGTCCTTTTCCGTGCTTTTTGCCGAGATACCATTGTCCTGAATAAGAGCGATCGCCTTGCGTGACAAACACTCCCGTACCATGTCTAAAACCATCATATATTTCTCCTTCATACCAACTCTGATCAGGCCATTCTAATGTGCCACTTTTCATCATTTTATTAAATTCAAATCGTCCCTAAAAAACAGATTTTTTAAGACGGCATGTTTTGTATCCCAAAACACAGAGTGCATTAATTTTAATATGGCTTAGTACTCATTAGGTAGATATTTTTTGTCTAGAAAGTATACTTGTATTAAATTCCATTACAATTTTATTTTTTCAGAATAAAAGCTATGGCGAGCGCAGCAGTTGCGTTACGCGTTTCTGTGTGTGTGTCGCTGCATTAACACCTCATGTTATTATTTCCCACATGGATCATCGTAGTAAGGCGGGGATTGAGAAAAAAGGAAAACAAAAAACATTTTTTTTTACAGTTAAATGATCATGTAATAATTTATGTATGCTAGTCATACTTATGCTCAGGGACGCCTCTATCTCGCGATATCTAACATGATGATCTTGAATTATAGGTTCCTGCACAGCATTGATATTTTGTAGTACAACCGATTTAGGGTGACCTTCTTTAAATTTGTCTGTGAGCATATTCCGCCCACGATTAAACTCACTGAACCAGTGATACACGGTGGTTTTTAATGGTACTTCATCCCCAAAAGTCGAAGTGAGTTGTGACCACTCCCAAGTGAGCGAAGTTAGTGAGTGAAGTGAGCACGCTGAAAATCATAATAAACCACCGCGAAGGTACGCAATTTTCAAAATGCTTGACTATACAGTCAAGTGCAAACTAACCACTAGTGGTTTGATCAATATTTCTTGACAAGTGGTGTTTACCATGCTGCTCTTGCCGTAACTGCAAGTCGAGAAATCGACACTTGCCAAGAGTTAATGTCCACAACAAAAATTGGTTATTTTGCACTGCATTGGTTATTTGTTATTTTGCAATGATGTTATTTTGCAGTTACGGCAAGAGCAGCATGGTAAACACCACTTGTCAAGAAATATTGATCAAACCACTAGTGGTTAGTTTGCACTTGACTGTATAGTCAAGCATTTTGAAAATTGCGTACCTTCGCGGTGGTTTATTATGATTTTCAGCGTGCTCACTTCACCTATATTGTCTTACCGACGTCCGCCAAATTTACGTAATATATTAAATAAAAATAAAACGTTTGGTAACCAACCACTTAACACATTTCCAAAAAACGGGGTCGAACCATGTAAAAGACCTCGTTGTAAAACATGCAAAATTATTGTAAAAGACGATAAATTTTCAAGCGCGAACAATAAAAATACATATAAAATTAACACTAACATAACGAACACCACCAGAAACGTTGTATATCAGCTTCTATGTAAATTTTGTGATGCGTTCTATGTTGGTGAGACTACGACGCCATTAAACATTAGAATTAATAATCATAGATTATCCTGTACCAAATTACTTTTTACCCGTTCCAATTCACGCGAGAACTCACGGCAGGGATTTCGATGCTTGCTTTAATGTAAAAGTTTTGAAGTCTTTGCCCGAGGATGCCCGCGAAATTGATTTAAAGACATGGGAACTCTCTCACATTTGGGTTTTGGGCGCTTGTAGATCTGTAGGTCTAAATAGACAAAATTAAACTAACTTAACAGCATTTAACGCATGATGCTTGATATATTATTTTAAGAAATTAGTTTCATTTCATAATACTGATTAATTTATCTAGCAAAACTGCAATTATTTAATATAATTGTAGTGGCTGGATATATTTATCTTTTAGTTTAAAATGCGATTTTCGAATTTATGAAGGTTGCATTTTAAACGTCATATCTCATATATTTTCTGACGACGCCGAATGGCGAAAGCTTAAAAAATATTATATCATCAAATCTATATATATATATATATATAGTAAAATAGTAAAATGTATTGTTTAAATACCGTTAATTAGATGATTTCTATGTTAAAATAGGTATATATATATATATATATATATATAGCCTGCTATATACCTACTATATACTATATAGCATGTGATAATAAAAACCAAAATAATACCTCCATGGGCTATTATTTAAACCAAACCAACTATCAATTTCTGGTACAGCCTTGTATAGTAAAAAAATAAACAAATTTTAAACTAAAATATTACGAGGTATGATGATCCATCTGCCCATGTAAACTTTCCCAAGCCATGGAAATATTTTCTCGATAATCTTCCTTCATATTTGTTACCATTCTGAAATCGCATGAAAACATTTTCATCAGGGTAATTCCAACCTGTTTGTTCTCCTTCTGACGATTCCTTTATGAAAAGTTATTTATTTATGCATTAATAAGGTAAGAAATTAATTTAAATTAAACTAACATTGACCTCGACAAATTGAGTATACGTAGAACATGTACAGTACTATGGATAACATACTTAGCGACAAATTTTGTCAAAAACTTTGGTAGAACAATAGCTTTTTTCCAATCACAGTTCAATTTTTAAAATGCCATTGCAGCTATGATATAACCACCAGATACGGAACTGTGTAGGCATTAAGGTTTATTGCTGTTTCAGTGAATTTTGTCTAAGATAATGTTTTTAGTAATTATTTTGGCCTGAAGTGACAGCCGAACCGCTTTAAAACGTTGACTGATGGCATTTAAACTACAGAGGAATTTTAAATTTGGTGCCCAGAAGTGTTTAGCCGAAAACCTTTCATTATACCCTAACTGCAGCCAGTTTAAAAAACAATCCTAAACATTTTGTATAATTTTACTTTTTTACAAGTTTAGTACTACTAAACTTATAAAATACTTATAAAATGTGGTTGGACTCAAAGAACTTTCATAGAAATTCAATTTTCAAATTCAAATAGAAATAGAAATAACAAGGGAGGATATTATTGTTTTACCTGCGTAGATTTGTAAAGTAACTAAGTGATTAATTACAGCTACTAGAGATAAACCTCAAAATTACCAATCTAACAACTGCTGCAACAGACTGCTCTTCAACTTCAGTTTGCTTTCCTTTAACTCCGGCTTTTCCCACTTTTGGTGCTGAAAGCAACGAGGAAAATTATTGAAGTGAGAGAAAAAATTATCGTAAATATAACTCTCAAATTACAACAATGTGAAGGGATAACATTTACGCATGCTAATTGAAAAGAGTTTAGATCTCGGTTAAATGAAGCGACCGTATCCATGGTGGAGAAGACACGGATTTTCATAATGTTGGTTGGAAGAAAAATTCCTGAGTAATCGGTGAGTCGCTGTAAACAAAATGAATAAGTTCTTTATCAAGTGAAGCCACTTTTACTTTCATCTAACAATATGTAATTATTTTATCCTCCATAGGAACCTCTGATAATTATAAAAAAAAAAAAGGTTCCTTTGGAGAATAAATCAAATAAGTATATAACTTTATGTAACTTAAATAATCAAACATGTAAAAACAAATGCATTGCATAATTGTGCATGTGCATAATTGCATTAGTTTACTGGTAAAGTAACAGCAAATGTTTTCTTTATGGTTTATGCTCACTTTTAAGCTTAGCAGCATACTAAGGTGACTGTGCATGAGACTGTAAGAGTTTATAAGGAGTTTATAAGGTTCATTGATATTAATATTGATTAAAATACTTTAATCCTTGATTTGGTATACCGATTAATGGATTACATTTAGTTGTTGATGGTAATTATTTATTAAGAGAGAAAATTTATTAGGGTTTATTCACTTTGAATACATGGTTAACTATTTTCCGACCTCAATCTAAAGTATTTACTTCAACGGCTAATTTGATAAGTTTTCTTTAATAGGTAGGTGAGAAAATAGTAACAATAAAAAATGACTTACGAAGAGTTTTAGCAGATTTTGCCCTAGATGTTTTGCTCTCCTTCTCATCAACGCTCTCATGATGAAAAGTGAATGCAGTCTTCATGCAGACATCTGACCTGAATTCGGTGGCAATATTCTGTAATAAAGACTCGTACAAAAGCGTTACATATACATCTTCAACGGTACAAGGCTTAACCGCGTTTGCGAGAATGTCATCAGTAACTTGGCTGGTAGTAAAGTTCTTGGATCCTCCTTTATCATTGGTTCGCACAGTCGATGACTCTTCAATTCTGGATTTGACTATTAAGGAACTACTCCGTCTGCGTAACGTTCGTTGTTCATCCGTGAAAAACATGATTTTACGATTATTTATGTTTCATTTTAGATTTCTATTTTCAGCGATTGGTAAATACAAAATGGTAGTAAAGATACTGCCTAATTGCTCTACAATTAAGTAATTGAATCACGAAAATAAAAAGAAAAACTATGACTTATTTAATTTATAATTGTCATTACCGATTTTAAATGTGGAATTCATGCTATACTGGCCTAGTGGCTGGTGAACCAATATAGTTTGTGTTCAAAAGCAAGGCATGGATCTAATATTCCGATCATTGGGAAAATACATTAGCATTCAAATTCTAAGGTAATTTTATACTAAAGCTTATATTTTTGTTTTTCTTTTGAAAAGTACATATTATTGACGCTATTTTAAATAACAATCCTTTAATACTCTTACTATTTATATTATATTTAGATTTATTCGAGGAAAAAAATCTCTTTATCTCAAATGTGGATTGCATGGTGGTATTTTTTTTTTCAATATGAAATATTTAAAAAAGATGTCAGTAAATATTATTAAATTGTCTTTGACATATGAATGTCAGTTCTGTAAAAAAAACAATTATTTTCTTTTCCTCGTTATATTTTGCTATAAAAAGTTCATAATTATGACTAGTATATAGAAAAACGGGAAATATGGCGAAGGAAGAACCAATAGTGCTCCCCTCGAAGCAAATTTACAATCCTAAGGTTTTAATCAGCAACTGGGAGGCTGGTAATATGTGTGAACCAAGAGACAATAATCCATTCAAAAAAGAAGGTGGCACCAGCTATCATCTGTCTTCGTACAAACGTTTTGGTTGCGATGATGTACCATTTATGTCAGAAACTCAGCATATGCTTGAACAAATATGGACACGGCAGGATCCTGTTTACATTTTCAAACCATTGGTTAACTTTATGTCCTATCCTTGTACTGAGTGAGTATGATTAAACTTTTCACATTATGATTACATTCTTCACGACCAATGTTACACACTTGTGGTAGTAATTTGACTATAATGCATCCAGTCGGCAGTTTCCAGAACCTATAAATGAATACAAACTATGAACCAGTTTGATCTGTTCATCTGTTTGACTGAGAATCTGGAACCAGATTAAATTTGGTATTTTTGAAGTCCAAACCACCACTACTTATGTCATTCAAAATTTAATCTTTGATTTCGGCTTAAATTATTAAAAAATATTTCTTATACTTGAAATTTAATAAAAAAGGTAAAACATTTCGTTAAAAAAATATGGATTTAAATTTACAATAGATTGTAAAATGGAAATCTTTGATAAAATTTAAGTTAAGTAATTACAAAGTAGTATTTTTTATATTGGTATTTTCCCAAAATTGCACAATGGTACATAAATATATACCTATGGCAGCTGTATAACTGACTCAGAAAATATTCAGGTGTCCTATAATAATGGATATTTTATGGATGGGTTATTAGATGATAAAATGGCGGTGAATCTTCAAGTCAATCATTCCCATTAATAAGGGGTTAATTGTTAACCGTTAAACAACTAGAGATTAATGGGCTAGTGGCTTGTGTTATGAACTTCTGCTTTTGATCCAGAGGTCCCGGATTCGCAGCAGGTCTAATCCTGCCAGGTCATTTTTCGCCGATGAGAAGATTCAACAGTGCTTTTTTCAACACTCATGTTAAAAATGCATTTTAATAAAACTCAGCGCTGGGTTTAAACCGACATCCTGCGCTCTCAAGTACAGGACCTCTTTAGAACCTTTATATATTATTATCCAATCCAGCACTTTATCAAAAAATAAAAAAAATATTCAAAATTTTTCAATATTGTGAAAGATTGTGTCATTTATCTTTTCAGGCGATTTGCCGCTATTAAAAAACAATCATCAAATATAAGTCAAATAACTTTACAACTCAATTGTTACAGATAATATTATACATTATAACATAATTTAAACTTCAGTCCTTTTTAATTCAGTACTCCAGGTCGAAACAGGCTTATGAAGCAAGCTAACATGGCTCAACTGCCTCCTG
Organism: Neomicropteryx cornuta; assembly: GCA_020383195.1. Classification (NCBI taxonomy): domain Eukaryota; kingdom Metazoa; phylum Arthropoda; class Insecta; order Lepidoptera; family Micropterigidae; genus Neomicropteryx; species Neomicropteryx cornuta. The sequence goes on from JAHKQU010000012.1 coordinate 13,362,861, forward strand.
ACTACGGATGCATGGACTATAGATCTACCCAACAACGTGCATACAGAAACCCTAACCCTGAAGTTATGAGACCGGTATTTACTGTTTTACTTGTAAAAAAAATGATGGATAATTATCATCCATATTATAAGAATATAATTTACAGTATTAATTAGTTAGGTACATAATAAAATTCTGTCTTACAAGAGTAATCGAGATTACTTCAAAAATGACTACTGTGTGTGTACTGTGTTACTAATTAATACTGTGCATTAGTACTGGCCATAAAATTCAAAAATATATTATCTATTTTTAAAAAAAAAACTACATTTTCAATGTTTCAAGTTAATTATAGTCTTAAATTTTAACAGCTAGTGCAGCTTTTTATAAACTAGTACAGTATCTCATAAACTAATTTTTGTGTTTGTATGAAATTAGTATGTACTTTATCATTTAGTTGCTATATAGAAATTCACGATTGCTGTATGGTGAAAAATTAACAATAAAATATATTTCTTCGGAACTCAACCTTCTTTATCTTTCTATAAATATTTTAATACAGTTTACTTTTTCATGTATGTACAACTATAGGGCAATCCTGACGTTTTAGAGATGTCATCGTATACTCAGTTTGGAGCTCAGATTCATCCGGTTAGAAAGAACTAGAGAGCGAAACGGTTTGACCTTATTTTTTCAGCCTTAGCAGTTCACAGCAGAGGGTAATGTATTATTAGACATTCTCACACATAAAAATTACTCACGCTCAAAACACAATTGGCCTTATAGTACGCTGCTAAACTGAACTTAATAAAAAAAGTATACACTATTAGTGTAATTGGTTGTAGGTCGATTATGCATACGACAGAATGCCTAAAAAAAACCTTAACTAGCAGTGTGTCTTCAATGTTCTCTACACCACTTCTTTATCTGCTATCAAGGTATGTTTCTTAGAATTATTTATTTTCAAATCACCTACCAGGGCACAATAGTATTCTGAGCACAATAAGACGATAGATTACAAACTGTCAGGTTGAATAATAAAAGTGATCATACCTTTTTACAATATAAACATTCTGATTTTACATTTTTATAAACTGTATATGGGTATATTCTGCACCCATTGAGAATCGTGGCCTACTGTACAAATGATAGGTGTCCAATGCTAAATGTGAACTGTTTTTATTTTCCAGTTAACTATGAAATCCTTAACAACACCATGGTTAATCAACAGAAGAATAATATCAGATTTGACTCAAAGCGGAAGTGCCGCTCCGGCCCCCGGGGAATATAAGCATCTTGATGAGCATACTCCAATCAACCATGTCAGAGAAATGAGATCTCACAGATACATTTCATTCAATCCAAACACTTGTAACCCTTTTCCTTGTAAACCATAGATGTACATTAAAAATCTGAGCTCAGTAAATTATAAAGTTTCCTGACGATCCAACAATATTAGTATGCCTTAATAGTACGAGAGCCTACAAAGTTGTGTCTCAATAATACGGCAGCCTAAACCGTATAAAATGTGGTATCGGTATCTCAGGACATCTACATTCCAGAAATCAAGACAATAACTATGATACAGTTTGGTTAAATTTGTTGACATTTTTAAAACGCATCCAGGTCAAATGCTATGCGCAAAATTTTAGTAATCAAGTCAGGATTCATTTTTACGAAAATGTTTATAATTATTTTTTCTAAATGTATTTTGTGAAATAATAATTCCATTTGAATTCCCACCCATTTTTAATATTATTTACCTGTTAATTTTAATGGTATTATTTTTCAGACAAATGACTGATTTTTGTGAAATTTTTAGTTGTAATGCATAAAAATAAAAACTTATTTTTTCTAATGGCAAATAAATCATCCAATGTTTTATACATTTCCAGTAGTTTTTATAGAATTTATCAGTTGTGGCATCACAAGACTTCTTATATTTCATTTTCATCCATCCAATCGCACTTTATTTTATGTACAAAGTAGGTACTTGATATGCCAGTAGGTAGGTAGTACCCTTGATTGGTAGGTAGTAGATACCCTAGTGTTGGCAATTTCTTGTTTACCAGTTAAAGAAAGGTAGGAGGAGTTCATCTGAAAAGTTGTACTTTCATTATATTAGTAGAAAACATTATAACAGAACTAAGGATACCCCAGGAAAATAAAACTTCATATTAAAAAAATATATTTTTGCTGCCAACGAAACATTGATATCAATATGACATGAGTGAAAAATAGCATTTCAATCAACGATATTTTTTACTTTAACTATTGCAAAGTTGATAAGTACAAAGAACATATTTTGAACTGCAAATTAAATAAAAAAAATAAAACATGCACAGCCATCCATACACATAATCAGCTCAGCATCCAACTAAACTGACAATGCATACATTTTAGTATGGTTAGTGGTCACTTTTAAACTCAGTAGCATACTAATGTAATTATGTACAAGACCAGTAGTAATGACAAATAACTAGCGATGCAACGATTATTGATTTTGCGATTACAAGAGGAAACCCGATTTATATTGATTATTGACACAGTTCGAAAAATGCTCCAATCCTGTGATAAAATAGCAAAAATACAACCATTAGGGGAGACCGGCGATGGTAGACCATCTTTTTAGATTTTTATTTTTATACACTAAAAATCTAAGATGTGCTTTGTATAGATCATTTGTTGCACAATCTGCAGTATTTATTTCAAGCCTGTAATAAATACAGATGAATAATGTGATAATTCCTAAACCCGATAATATAACAATAAAACATCATGCACAAGAATAAGAAACGCGACTATTATAAAAAAAACCAATTTAAACATATTGTTTAATGTATGTCCCTAATGATAATTACAATTTACAATGTTTGGACACATACACAAGACAGATAAAGATAAACATGACTACTTAGTAATAATATTTACTCACGAATTGAAATTTTGCATATTCCTCCACCATATACAAACAGTATGCTTTCTTGCCAAGCCGCGGCCCTAACTGGGCACGAGGTTCGAGGTCGCACCGCAGCGAAGTTTTACGCGTTTACATCAGTTTATTAAAAAGTTATGATCAGTTAGTCAACCTGACCTTCCAGTCAACCATCCCCAATCCGCCCTACACCGCTGTTTCCATGTAGATATCCTTCGTACACAAAGAAAAAATATTTTTTTTGTCAAATAAGTTTTATTAAAAAAAATTGTGATTGATTTTCACTCTGCAAATGAGCAGCTGTAAAAATTGTCTCCCATTGCCAAAAATTGCCAATGCCATTTGGCAGGACAAATATTTTCACATCATAAATTGGTTGCATCACTCAAATAACATAATAACCAAGATGAGTTTAAAAATATTGTAAGCTTAAAACTTAATAAACATAAACCTAAAACTTGTGCAGGCAGACAAGAAAATCATTGCGTTATTGCCATTGTATTAGTTAAAAAACATATCACTATTACTTAAAATAAGATAAAAACAAGACTCCTTTTCATAAAGATAAATTTTATAAAACAAAATGAGATACGATATGCATAAAAACTTAATCAAAACAAATTAGGGAATAAACCAAAGATATAAAAAACATATCAATTCAACTTTTCAAAGCATCAGTTAGAACCTTGAATTGTACGACGAAAACTTTATGGTCTGTAAAAAACAATTAGGCTCACCAACTTAAACTAACATAAATAGAAATAACACAGGTATAAATAAATGCTTCGAATAAATGTTCATGATACCGAATCATTTATTTTTATTATACCGATTATTGTATCCGTTAACACTGAAAGTTGTCTGAAACAAAAATTCTAGAAAAACACATAAACCTAAATAAACATTTAAAGGGTTTCACATTAAACCACATTTCATATTAAAAAATTGAATTACTAAAGAACCGAATAAGTTAAGGATATTGTATTTCTGACATTTTGTGAGCAAGATAAAAATGAAAAAACTTTGCAGTATAAAATATTATAGGGCACAAAACTACTGACAGATCTCTAATTCAGGTTAACGAAATTGCATGGGCTTTTATACTATTTCCGGATGTTTGCTTTACATAAATCTATATATAATAAAAATTACTGTTTCTTTGTTTGTTTGTCCTTTATGCATTCCTAAACCGTTGGTCCGATCGCGACGACTTTGGGAAGTTGTCGTGAGCATACCTATTTTTTTTTTTTTAAATATGTTTTATTTATAAACAAAACATACAGGTTCTATTAGGTTTGTGAATTTAAACATGAAATTAAACCATTAAGGGGGGGGGGAGGTAAGGGGAACTTTTACACCGTTGGTTATAAACTCAAAAATTGCCATATAGCTTCTTTATATAACATAGACAAGTTCTTTTTTAATATTCGACCAATAAGGGGGGTGAACATTTTTATGGAAAAATATATACTTAAGTCGAGACTTGAAATTTTACAAATAGCTTCTTTACATAATATAGGCACGCACTAATAGTGGGTTTTGCGAAATTATATCGACATACATTTTGTAAATATTTTATTTACAAAATGTATGTCGATATAACGGATTGCAATTTCGTGGGATATTCCGTTCGCCAAACGACCTTCACAGAACGTCGGCATTGCTGTGTCTACAGGGTTTTCGTTCGAAACGGAATGTGTTAAAACTGCGAAATTGAATTAATTCCTGCAGATCTGAATGTACCAACCCTAATTGAAAGAATTCTAATATGAAAAAAATAACAAGTTTTAAATAGATCATTGATGGAGTTTTGAGTTAAGGAAGCTTCCCATCTTTTTCTACCAAAGAGATTATAAAAAGTACCAGAGCGTATAAAGTAAAAATAATGCATATTCTAACTGTAAGCAGTTATGCTTACAGTCTTGGTGCTTATACGAAAACATGGCGGTAAAAGTCATGTCATCATCTCTGATTCAAATTTATAACTTCTTGCATTGACACCATAGTTCCTTTGTTCATAGTTTACATCATCGTTCCATAAAAAAACCTTGAATAATTGACGGATAACAACCACAATACATAACACAACCATTTCCTTCTGAAAGTAAATTCAGATCATCTTCATATAGTATGAAAAACATATGGTATGAAAAACACGTATATCTGGCTGACAGTAAATATCAGCATTAAAGTATGAAAATATGCCTTACTCTTTAGATTCATATCAACTACACACACAATGCATGTAGATTTTTAAATAGATAAATGTAATTATGCAAATGTTTAATTTATTTTAACTGATAAAATTACAATAGCCAAAAATGCTGCATTTCGTAACAATGGCACCTATTTTGATTATGATAATAAAACAACATTATTCCCATTTTAATTATTGTATAGACTAATTAGTATAAGCCTAGAAATGTATAAATCTTGTTTGTAATTCCATTACAGTAGAACCTTGATTATCCGTGCTAATCACCGCTATCCAGTACAGATTATCAGATATTACCAAATAATCGAAAAACACTGATAAATCAAATTAGCTATTAAAACACGAAAATACATACACAAATGACCAAATATGGTATTTTTTACATATTTCAGTATTTTTTTACACTTTATTTTTCTTACAGCAAATAAAAAAAATATGTATACTTAAATAAGTTTGTAGAAATATTTCAGTTAAATGTGTTGCTATTACATATTTTATTTTGAAAAAATTTAATCAGAAGGGACTGACGCTTATTTTTACATATATTTTTTAGGACATTTGACATTTACGTAAAGACCATTTGAATTTTCCCAACGATAATAATTTCACTATAATTAGTGTCTTATTATTGTTTAAGGTACTCTACTAAGTTTCTGAACATGAAAGGGCATTCTCTCAACAATTTTTAACTTGTCTTCTAGATTTTCTTTTTTCTGCGGGTTTCGATACGTTCACAACGTGTAAAAGACTCACTGAACAAAAAATACGCACACGACTAAGCAATAGAGACTGTTTTGTTTGTATTGGTTAACATCTGTACATCCCACCAGTCGACCCTATTCCTTGCCCTTGAGGCTTAAACAGAGAAATTTACGACAATCTAAAGAGCTTTTTTAGAAGCAAAAACAGACAACTCCTCCTCCTCCTTGCTCCTTGCATTGCAAACGGAAAATTATTCTTGACCCAAAAAGTAGCTCGTAGGTATAATCAGACAACACGGTTACCCGAGTGCACGGTTGATCGGACCACGGATAATCGAGGTTCTACTGTAATAATCTTCATTAATTTCAAAATTAAAAAATAAAGTTAGCACAGACAACATTTAAAATAACAAAACGATTCCATAATCAATAAAATGAACATAGAAGAATAAACATTTGATACGGTTAAGTCTATGAAAAGTAATAAATAAGTACTTACTAGTTAAGTCATCTAACCTAAAGTAATATCAACGATATAGCACCTCATTTCCTAGGCAGATGACTTCTTATTCTTGTTGTTGCAAGTAATTTTACATTATTGTAAATATCTAAGGCAAATGGTTAATAAAGTCCTTTAGTTATGTTTACGATGGGTATTTAGAAATACATGTGACCCAAGATTAATATAGAAAATATTCTTTGGATAAATGTACAACGTTAAACATTAATACTGAATAATCAAAGTTGCAAAATCCTTACTATGAAAGTGAAATTACCCTGTTACTGGACTGCGCTAAGGTGTGATTCAAAAATTGAAAGTTGAAAAAATAATTAATCAAAACATATTTACGGTTTAATAGTTTTAATGAAAGCGCCTTTTTTTTCCGCCCTTACGTTTGGATGATGCCGTTTTATTTCTTTTCTTGCTGTTTCCTTTATTGGTTTCTTCCCTGAAAGAATCGCCAAAGTTTACAAGTTCATCACCAAGTTTACCAATGGTCGTCAATTTCTTGCGACGCTTCTTGTCTTCCTTAGTGGTGGGCAGACGAGTGAGATAGTTCTCTTCATAATCGATCCTTTCCTGTTCCTGCTTTGATACAGCATGTTGCATTTTAGATCCTGAGGACACTTCTAAGGGTGCATCTGTATATTCCTCCTTCAATTCTCGTATGACACTTGAAATCAACGCTCGCTTTTTAACTTTATCAGTCAGACGTTTCTCGCGTTCAACTTTAGTATCGTCTCCACCAAAGTGCATGGCTGCCAATTTAGGTGGCACGTATATTCCAGTTTTTTCTTTACGTTCGTCACCTTCATTACCAGAGTTACTCTCAGTGTCAGAATCTCCATTGTTTTTGCTAACTAAATTATCAGGATTGGCTTTAAAGGTAGATGGATCATTTCCACTGCCAACTCCAGTGGCTGCCGTTTTGACAAGTTTATTCACTTGATATTTTAACTTGGAATCAATTGGACGTATTTTTTCAATTATTGTACGAATTTCAACAAGACGTTCAATAGTTGGATCGTTTTCAATTGTTCCACTGGCAGTTTTCTGAAGAACAATGTGTGTCAAATTGATAAGATAATTTAAGAGCATGTGGTATTTCATTTCCAAAAATGAAAGGCCATCTTCTGTTGACATTTCTCCACTTCTCACTTTCAATAGCATGCCATCAACCAAATCTGTTACCTTAAGAACGCTATCCTTCATTTCACCAAGTAATTTGAAAACATGAAAAACTTCTTGCTCTCCAGAATCATCAGTATCAGTAGCCTGTCAATAAAAAAAAATATATTTAAAATGTTAGCAAGAGTTTTAAATAAAATTATGATTAGAAAAAGTTTTTATGAAATAAGCAAAAGTATTCACAAAAACAAGAAAAATCTGATGTCACATTTCAAGAAAAAACATATCAGCTCTTTACACTCTTTCAAACCAGTGAGTGAAAAGTCAATTGATGCCATGGTAGACCATGGTAATTATAGACTATGAAAAAAATGCTAATTTGTTTTTTTGACAACAAAACTAATCTAAATTAACAAGTTAAACATGCTGTTTGCTCGCATTGACACGTCTTGGCGACCGTGGCACAACCGTTGTTTGCTATTTTTCATATTAAAACTGAGGAGGTGTTCAATTGGTCGTTGGTCACTCCTTGCGGTCCGCAAACTCTGGCGGCCGCACAGACCCAACAGATCGCTGATCGCAGATGTAATTGACTCACTCTCTAGCTAATAAAAATTTTAATTACGGCTAAACATTGATATTTTTAATGGACTGATATATAGCACGTTGAAGTTATGTTTCGGGTTTTAAAGTAGTCTATGGGATGTTTAGTTCACAATTAAATTCATTTTTTTTATAGAAAATCGTCTTGGGTCATGATGGTCACTTTCAAGCTTATTAATGCGTATATGCATAGGGAACCAGACCCTGTTACAACTGCTTTTACAAAGTTCCTTACTTTGTACAAGCCCATTTAAACAGATACTGCCTAAAAAATAATGTGTGAAGAAGAACCAGTGCAACAAACCTCAGCAGTGCTATCAGTCCTCAGTTGCGATCGACTACAAACGACTTCTATGGAGTCGCTAAGTGAGTAATCATGATAAGGCTGACCTACCCTGAGTGACAGGAATTATCTAACTGGGTTAGGTATTTGTCATATAAAGTTATTTAGTTACGAGGAAGGACTGACAGATCAATCTGTCAGCTGTCCATACTGAAACAGCTCACTCCAATCATCTGGGTGCCGCTGGAATCTTCAAATGAGACTTAATTACCGACTCATGCCTAATGGTTAGTATATTCAGAATCTCAATTATTACACTTCCTCGGAATGTATAGCACTGTAAACTATTTGACATAGATACACCACGAATACTTAAATTGTACAATTTCAAGCGTAAGTTTCATGATTTTTATAGAGTAATTTTTATAATTTTATTGAAGCTATTTATTATTGAAACTGTTAATCTTTATAACTTGCCCAAAAAAATGATGAGACTTAGCGAGTGGCGAAGGCTTTAAATAGTTCGGACACTGCACAGCCATTCCGACACAATAATAAACGACGGTGAAAACAGCCCGTCAGCTTACTAGCGCCTAAAACAACACCCCAGCGCAGCAACATGCGTTTATAAAACCAACTTACTTGAACCATGTTTTTCGTCTGCTCGCGCAATAACACGATGAATGATCTTGTAGCAATAACTGTTTAACTAGTGCGTTTTTAATAACTCAAAACAAATTCGTTTTAGAAAAACAAAACTTGCATCGCCAAATTTTCACAAAACAAAATGAGACTAGAGGTAGGTAATGAAAATAAAACGCTCGCTCGCTTACTATGCTAGTACTTAGCAGTGTTGCTATCTATCTGCGCCGACTCAGCCGACCAGTGCTGCCAGATGGAAAAATAGAAAATGCGGTACCAGTGCTTTAGAAAAAACGCGGATTTTGAACAAAAAAGCGGAATTTCATATTATCTTGCTGATTTTTCATCCTGCCCAATGGGGGAGAGAGGGTAAAAATCAAAATTTATGGCACAGCTTGAATTGCCATTTGTTTTTAGGGTTTGGACACACGCGTCATGCACCCGTGAATTGGACCATTCATTCCCGACGAGCGCTATGACATCATGCTCACTGAGCATACCATGCTCCCCGTGAATAGGTCTCTTTAGGGTCCAATTCACGGGGGAGCATGCTCAATTGCTCACCGAACATGTTCGCAATTATCCATAGACGATGCCATCATCTAGATCTGCGATACTAAACCTGATAAAATTTAAAGTTTATTTAATAATATTTATTTATTTTTATTTTTATAAAATAGTATAAAACTGCCTAGTTTTTTCGTGCTGCCCCAAACTCATTTATTTTCAGGGACATGATTCACAAAATCTGGCATTCTATATTTCGAATATCTTTAGATTAATTTTGACTTTGACGTACAAATAGAGACACCTAAAGAGGATTGTCGTTCCATATTTTTTTCGTCATACCAGTATAGTGTTGCGGCCCGCGTAGCTTTACAAATATATGTGGCCCGAAGCCAAAAAAAGGTTGAGTATCGTTGATCTAGATCTAGTATATGCCCAACATTCATGCCGATCTATAGCGTTCACTTAAAGATATGAACTCTCATCAACTAGCACTTTTGGGAGGTTTATTTATAATAGTCAATGAAAAAAAATGAAAAAAAGGATATAGACTAAGAAATGGCTCGGTAATAGACCCAAATTTACTCATATGATTCTCTTAAAAGAGTTCGAAATTACGAACCACATGATTTTACTGTAATTTTATGTATGTAACAGCTGTTGCTTAAGTTAAGGTGTGTTATATCCCTTCAATTACTAGGAAAAATAATGCCAGAAACCTGTTTGTAAATATATATTAAAAAACTACATTTTTCTGCTAGGTTGCAAGCAAGAAATGAAGCATACAACTAGTATGCTTCATTTCTAGCTTGTTCCAAAGGCATTCAAAGCTTCTGTATAAATTAATAAAATATTTGCAAAACAAACGTTTATCATTAAACAACATGGCAAAAAGTAGCAGCAACGTCGACAGCTGGGACTAAACTGGCTGAGTGGCTGCTCGAAGCTAACATGCTCGCACTCCGTCCATTCTTGTGCGAACTTGTCCCGACACGAGCATGCTCATTGTTCAGTCCGAGCGGCGAGCGAAGCACGAGTTGAACATATTCGGCGGACACAACACATGTTCATTCAAATTTATTGTTAATAATTTACCATTTTTCTTACATTTTAGTACATTATTTAGCATTCATCTAGCATTAAAATACTTACTTTTTGCTGTTAGTTTTGGTATTTCTGAGGTCTCAGTGGTGGTGACCAGAAGTGTAAAAATATTGTATACCTATCAAATAATATCGCGCACTATATATGAAATAGCACTTATTTAAATTGCATTTGACACTATTTTTTAGTCACCTATATTGATATATCATTCAGGACAATATTTTGATTCACTCAATTGTTTCTTGTCGCGCGCTTTGATGACTCTTGCTGTCCCTCACGCAAGGCCATTCAGACAGTTGAATAGAGATAGCACGATACATCTCTAAGTATTTCGTATATTGCAATATTATATTTGAACAGTGCAGGATTTACATATAAGCTACACAAGCTATAGCTTAGGGTCTCCACTTTCTTGGGGGCTCCCAAAAAAAAAATGTTTGATCGAGCATTATTTGTCCCAATGCCGCACGTCCGAAACGTCCCATACTCTTCGCCTAATTTTTAAGCGCGTCTTTTCGAAGAACAAAACCCTATTCTGTCTAAGGTTTGCATTACCGATAACCGGTTAACCGATATTACTGGTAATTATGACTACCGAAATTACTGATAAATTTGGTCAGCAAATGCCGGTAATTTTTAGTTATTTTAATAATATTTTATAATAGAAATGGAACGTGTAAAGTATATAATTTAATTTACTATAAACACGGGATTTTTTTTGTTTGTGAATTCTTTATTTATAAATAAAATACATATTCTATTTGTTTGATCACTAAACCCTTGCGGGTTTTTATGTGAACTAATTCGTTCCCACTCGTTCGTTCGTTCGTTTTTTCCCTGTGTTGCTTCCCATATTTCAAATAGCTTAGGGCCTTATCATGTTTAAATCCGCCCCTGTATTTGAATAATGTGCTATAAATAAATAATGATTAGTTGAAGGCGAAATATTTGTCGTTCGTTATTTTTCGTGGTATTTTTCATTGTGGTTTGTATTGTGGACACTATAAATTGTTGGAATAATAGTGTTGAATTGTTGTCATCTGTGCTTAAATGTATCTATTGTAGTTTAGGATTTATTTATTAATAATTTAGGATTTATTAAAGGATAATTACTAAACTATTATTATACATTCATGGTTTCATAATTTTATTGACATGACAATATTATATTTTTTAACTGCCAATTTTAATATTTACAAGATCTGTGATCCAACAAAATTAGCTTTTCTAAACTGGAAAAGTTGTATGTCTCTATGCGGTTTTAGTTCCATGGGCGCCTGATAAGTAGGCCTCCAAGAAATGATTTTGAGATATTGGTTATTTTTCACTTGACTATACCGTGAATTAATGAAAATGTTAAATAGTTATAGCATAAATTATAGCAAACTTGAAAAATAATAGTGCATGCTATAAAATAATATAACGTACCCATTACTCACAACTCAACAATCAACACACTTTTGACAGCAGCTGGTTGGAAACGAAGTTGTGGGTTAATTTAATTATTTTATTTTGCTTTCACTGCCATTGTAAATTGGAAACATTGGATCTGATTTTAATTACGTATTTGTTTCATACAGACAGTTTTGTTTTTTAATATGTATACATTTCTTTTAAAAATCAAGAAAGTGTGATAAATAATTTTATCATTGTTATACTTTACCGTCTGCATATTTACACTAAATCAATGACTGAATGGTCTTTGAGTTACCATGGATTTCGTAAGTTTTACTGTTGTGGTTACTTTTGGCTTACGTTTCCCAAAATGTATTTAATAAGTTCTTTTTTTTTCAGGTCACCCATTCATATTTTATAATTTTGATGTGTTTTGCTACGCTATGTTCATCCTTCTATGTTCCTGGTGTCGCTCCAGTGGAGTTTTTTAAAGGGCAGAACATAGACGTGAAAGCGGTGAAGATGACCAGCATCCACACTCAATTACCATACGAATATTATTCGCTACCATTCTGTTTGCCCAGAAATAGAACTTTTGTATATAAGAGTGAAAATTTGGGGGAGGTTCTTCGAGGGGATCGAATTGTAAATACTCCATATGAGGTACACATGGCGGAAGATCTAAGATGCAAACTTTTGTGTCACACCAAAAATAACCCCATGAACTGGAATACAGAGGATTCACAAGTTGTAGCAAATCGCATTGAACACGAGTATTATGTTCATTTGTAAGTAAAATTGTTTGAATATTATTATGGTAAGCTAGTTCAAAAGTTAAACCTTTTCTTATTTACTATGCCTGCTTTGTTATGCCCTTCTGATTGATATTGTGCTGATAAAACCTGCACTGTCAAAATATTGGTTACACGTCGAAGGAGTGTAACTAACATCACTGCAAAGCGATAAGCTGCAAATATTCCTCTTGCCTAGCGTAATGTGTTTTTTTAGTCTTATGGCTTGTGCTATCGCGAAAGCACTGTTAAGGAGTATTGAACCTTCTTTGTTTACTCTATAAATTGATGTAATGATGGTATTTTTAGTTTTATTTTAACCTGTTATAGGTTTACTCAGTATTAGCTCGTTAAATTTGATGCAGTTCAAAATGAAGGCTGCACACGGCAAGAGCATTTGCGCTGCTAATTCATGAATTTAAATTAAAAAAATAAATAAATGTGTTGTAAATATTTGTGTAGTCAGAGCACAACTACCAAATCACTGGGAGAGGTCTGGCCTATCATGACGGGTTTGACAATATAAAACAGATTAAAACAGTAGAAAGATTAACAAGAAGGATTTACTGACTATTTTTTTTGAGTGTGGGGTGGAATGTATATCTTTCCAAACAACATGGAGGCACCCGGCAAAATGCAAGGTGCCCTTGGCCCGAGACGGCCCCGAGGGCTCGTAGCTTATGTAAAAACCTGCACAAATTAGTAAAAAAAAACGATTTTTTGACGCATTCGTAAGAGAGAAATAAAATTATATGCACAACGCACGAGGAATCCTTGCTTTCTGTTTTGTATTTTGATGCAGCATAATGCACATTTTTTGTTTTACTTTAATACCTACTTCTTTTACATTATAAGCTGCGTTAGTACTACAGCGACGAATTTTTTGATTTGTGTGAATTTTAGAAAATTACCAGGGTCCTAAGATAGTGTAATAACTCCACTGTCTGAGGACCATATTTGTGTGTCTGCGGTCTTTGGCTGTTCATGGGACCGTTAGCTCTACTATTTAGGCCATCTTTAGGGTCATTAATAGAGATAGATTTAGTTAATCCTATTTGATTCTAGGTTAGTGGATAATTTGCCTGTTGCTACAAAAAATATTGTGGGTGTAGAAAAATTGGTTGAGCAAGGTTACAAGATTGGATTTGTCGCTCACGGGAAACCTTACATCAACAATCATCTAAAGTTGATTTTGCAGTATCATAAGCATGGATCGTAAGTTTAAAGATTTTTTTCTTATTCGTAGTGGATTGCATCCAAATTTAATTTGGTCCGTAAAATGCTTTGACAGCAATGAAAATACTTATATTTTTTTAAAAATGTGATCCCATATATATCTGGGAAAGTTAATAGATAGTGGTGTTTATAAAGCGAACAGAATTTAATTAAAAAGGAAGTTATGCATTTTCAGTGAATAATTATTAAAAAAAATATTTTGCAGGGATGCATACCGAGTTGTGGGATTTGAAGTTGCTACTGTATCAGTTGATAGAGAAGAACTTGAATTTTCCGGAGATACCTGTTCCTTTCCTTCAGATCCTAAGCCACAAATGGTCAATGTTCATAAGGGAACCAAACTATATTTTACATATTCCGTCGAGTGGATTCAGTCTGACGTAAAGTGGGCATCACGATGGGACATTTACCTGGGAATGAACGATGTACAGATTCATTGGTTTTCTATTGTCAACTCTTTGATGGTTGTTTTCTTCTTGTCAGGTAAAATTATTATTTTCATTGAACTATATTTATATTGATGATATTTTTTGTTTGTGTTTTATATTTACCCATCTGTAAGTAATCTCCGTCTTAAGGCTAAAATGTGGGCTACATCTATTATAAAAGGCTGGTGGGAATACTATATATCGAGTATGACGTGGAAGACAATATTAAAACACAGCTGGCGGATTTACATTCTTCCAAATGGGTCTAAAAATTCTATACCGTTCGTGTTCACCCTACTGTTTAGATGTGGAAAGTGGCCGCCAGGGTAGTCTTCGAAGCAAGTATGAGGAATATGTATTTTTTTTATTTTCTGATGAGCCCCAGTCATAAAAAGTGATTAATGAATGTAACTGGTTATACCCTCCGAGAAGAGTACATTTTGACATTACTTTTTTCTAATAACAAGGTTTACAAAATCTACCTTGAAGTTTCTAGTTTTATGAGTATGTTGTCATCATTCTGGTGAGGTTTTATTTCAGGTATTCTAACCATGATAATGGTTCGTACACTGAGAAGAGATATAGCTCGATATAATTCAGATGAAAACGCTGAAGACGTCTTAGAAGAAACAGGTTGGAAACTTGTTCACGGAGATGTCTTTAGACCTCCCAGAAATTCAAGGTTATTTGCTGCAGTAATTGGAAATGGAATCCAAATATTCTTTATGTCACTTATAACAATTTGTGAGTAATTATATCATTTTTTAAAAGAATTTACATGGGCCTTTGATAAAATAGTGCAAGTTTAATGGGATTCCATTCAAAACAAGAATGGCTATGACGCCCTGCAGATCTATAATATCAACTGCCTCTATACATTGCTTAGTAGTAGTAAATTATATAACCAGAATCTAATGCTTTATACCTAGGCCCTACAGGCGTCATTAATGGCATCTTACCACTCGCACCAGACTACTTGCACCTGTGGTATCAACTTGTGATGGGTTGCTTTATTTATTATGAATCAACCCATCACTTTAAATTGTGCCTGCTGCACTTTTAGTCCATACAATATGTTTTAGATGGCCATAGAGGCGACAGTTGGTTATTTTTTAGGTCTGAGTAGATTAAAATATAATAAACATACAATGATATCACAACATTCTTTAAAGTCATCATAAATTTTAATATCATTTTAGTATTTTATGTAAATGGCCATGACATAATATTTCAATTTATAATAATTATAAAGTGTACTGAACATTCTTTTATATGTCTATTCATAAATGAGTTTGTATTAATTTTAATTGCCTAGTAATAACTTATACTCCTCTAGTTTCCAACAGCCGTGCTGTCATATTTTTGAAATTCAAATATGATATTTGCACTTTCTATGGAACTGTCAATGTGTCATTTATTAATATTAAAAATTTGTTGATTTTAATGTTATATATATGTTGTTATATGTTATATTTTAATGTTATCTATATTGTTCAACCGGCCTCCGATAATCTAAACGGCTATGGTTGTTTTTCAAGAGTATCAATCTATACACAATTCAACTATTTCACATTTGTACTTTTCGAGTTGTAAAATGCAACAAACAGACGTACGGATGGATAGACAGACGGCCAAAGGACGGGGGTAGTAGCTCCCCTTATACATAAATGTATGAACTATGTGTAGAAGCTAAAAGTACATGGATGACTTTTTAATTTTTACAAAAGTACAGAGGCGAATGCGATCTTAACATTTTCAATAATCTTTTTACGAACACACTCTTATTATCTAGCAACAATTATTTAATAGAATGTAGTTCAACATACACTTTCCTTGCAATACTAGAATATATGTATATACTGTTGAATTAAATTGTGAATATTTGAAATAACCTTCTCAATATGAGTTTTCCTCAATCGTCAACTATATATTCCCGTTACCTACTCAAAAACGATAAATGTAGAAAAAATTTCTCACTGTCATGCACTTTTAAAGTTAATGCGGTGACCTGACATACACCAGCTGGTAAATTGATAAATATGCTTATATCATTTTAATAATAATCCAAATTTATAAATCTGTACAAAGGCTTTTTTTTCTAAATTATCAATCCGCTATACTTTTTGAGTGTAGAGCACTTTTGTAACATTAGCTAATGTTGGTTTCAGTCTTCGCTATGTTGGGTATGCTTTCACCTGCTTCAAGAGGAGCGTTAATGACAGCTGCAATATTTTTGTATGTATTTATGGGTTTGATAGCCGGATACTATTCGGCTCGACTCTACAAGACTATGAAAGGAAGGGAATGGAAAAAAGCAGCATTTTTGACTGCAACATTGTACCCTGGTATCGTTTTTGGAACATGCTTTTTCCTCAACTTCTTTATATGGAAGAAGCACTCCAGCGGAGCCGTTCCGTTTTCCACAATGATGGCACTGTTGTGCTTATGGTTTTGCATATCTTTGCCACTTGTTTATCTTGGATATTACTTCGGATATAGGAAACAGCCATTGCAACAACCCGTTCGCACAAACCAAATACCACGACAAGTACCTGATCAACTGTGGTACATGAATCCTCTTTTAAGGTAATTTGTATATTGACATTGTAACGCAGTTAGATTGCCGTCAAGCAAAGAACTTCCCGTCAAAGTTTCAAACCAATTGCATGGCTTGCCTGAGACAATTGACATTGACAGGCTGGATTTACTAGCAACACTGAAAATAAGGAACTGCCAGCCAGAAATTATGCCTTATAAAGGAGATGCAATTTGTTTAACAAGCCATTAGTCTGATATTTTTTTGCAAGACTCAGATGCATTGAGGAAGAACAATTGATTGTTTTGAAACACAGACGGCAAGTTCATCTCTTGATAACGGATAGATAGCAAGTTATCCTATCTTTGAAAATGTTTAATATTTTGTATACAAAAAAATGAATTCCGCATTTCTGTCTCTGTAAACCTTGTGTGCTAGCGTGTCTCATTTTCAATTTAATATTACGAGTATTTATTGTATAGGATTGGCTATTTTAATTCAAATCGACCTCACACTCCATCTTCAGGGCTAGAGAGAGTTCTTTGTAGTACAGCTAGACTGAGAATCTGTCAAAATTTTGAGAAATCTTAATTTTAATAAAGCTGTTAAATTTATAAATAAGCTGTCAGCAAGGCAAAATAATTAACACATTTGCTTTTGAAGTGGGGATAACATTAAATAACATTTCTATATTTTATGGTTTCAATCTCTCATCCAACAAATATTGAATCCCTCTCACCTCGTTAAGGACTTAAAAGGTACCAGATTTCTGATATTATAGTCAGATGATATATTAACATTAATTTAAAAAGTATAGTTGATACTATTTCGGTTAAAATTGATGGGGCAAATTACTCTCTTTTTGTAAAGTTTCCCTATTTTTTTTATATGGTGGCAGCAGTCAGCATAACCATAAGGTTTAATTTCTGTTTCAATTTAATTATCATGCCCTTTAGTCAGAGCCATGGGTATACGTTATGCGTTACATTATGTAAAAGGATATGTTATAATACAATATCCTGAGTATCTTTATAGACGAGCTGTAATATACTGATTCAACATTTTCATATAAAGTTGTTTCATAGTGCTGAATATGTGTTTGATGAATATGTTTGCTACTTTAATAAGTAAACACAATGTAAATACAACTAAAATTTGTTAATATAGGTATGTGAAAAATAATGCAAAATGGCATGACATGATTTGGGTAATGTGATCATATGTGACATGGTAATTCCCTATTGTTTAGCTAAACTTTAGCATTTTTTTTAGACATACACAATACACAAATATAGTCATGATAATTTTATTACAGTCTTGAAATTTAGACTGTGCTTAAGAACTCTGGATTATATAGAGCCAGAACGAAAGCTTCGCCGGAGACATTTTGAGGCTTGAAGTAATATCAAACCCAACCGTTTAAAGAACGTCTTTATAGACGAGCTGTAATAGTAGACAGAAAGAAACGCTATTCGCAACTGTTGATTGATTCAACGTTGAACTGATCAAACACAGCGACCAGTAATGGGTGATCCATTGAGCATATTTTTTTTATCCTTTCAGTCAATTTTGAAAAAGCCTCCCTCTGAGGCGAAACGTGGCAGGAATCTTTATAAGCATGCATTGTGTCTCGCACGGCCCTGTCCTAAGCCTAATTCTAATAACTAATTTACTAATAACTTTAGGTAATTCTAATAACTTTTTTGTATATAAAATAAATAAATTACTTTGATTCCCAACAATAATAATTGTAACTTTTTAATGCCAACTGAAAATTCTGGAGGTCTTAAGAACTCTTAAAAATCCACAAAAATATTAAGTACACCATATACCTACTTATTATCAATTCTCCATCTCTGACTAGGAATACAAGTGTGAGCTTTATGTGTTTCCACCTGTCTGAAGCTATTTGTTACAACAATTTAAAAACAACAGTTGACACTGTAAAGCCATCTGCAAAAAAATGGCTGCGCCCTATTTGATGTATTATCCAATCATCCATTTTGGGAATGGGATATTTAAAAAAAAAATGAATAGGTGGAGGAGCAATTACTCTGAAAATGAGTTCTTAGACTAGCTGGAAGATTTTGCCACGAAGATAAGAATATTTAGGATCATAAGTTGAAAATGATGCATGTATCTAGGCTTTAGATTATATATGTTTAAATTAATTAATATGTCCGTGGAAGAAAAGATTGTTAATTAAATTACGTAACTTATGTGATTTATTTTTTTTATTTCAGCGTTTTAATGGCTGGAATATTACCATTTGGAGCAGTTTTCATAGAACTTTTCTTTATTTTTACCGCAATATGGGAAAATCAAATTTATTATTTATTCGGATTTTTGTTCTTGGTATTTTGTATACTAGTGATTTCATGTTCTCAAATATCTGTAGTCATGGTGTATTTTCAACTATGCGGAGAGGTAAGCTATTTAAACAATCACTTTACTTTTTTTAATTTTAATTTTTGTTATTGTTGATAATCCATATCAATAATCAAACATTAATCAACAAAAAATATTGAAGAATTGTTTTTCAATTACGAGAAAATTGAACATAAAATTTAATTAAACCATCCTCGAACCCCAGCCCGCCAGAGGGGCACGATGGATTTGAATTTATATATCATAATAATAAATTTTAGAAAAAGATCTATTTACCTGATATTCGTGTACATGCTATGTGTCTTGGGTCAAAACAATCCTTCGACATTGAGGATATGCAACACAACACTCATGCCAAGCTAAAACAAACAATTCTTTACTCTAAGCAATAGACCGATTTATCATGACGTAATTCAAAATTTCCTCCATGACACGTAATCCACCTTAGCTTATTTTTATTTTGAACACAAAGGTGCTGTTTAACTTTCAAACTTTAAGTGTTGTTAAACTTTACTCCATCATTGGAAAAGTGCAAACACCGCCGCATGTCTTTCGTCCTTCGGTCCGATGTGCGATACTAACTGACCGATCGACACTAGTGGACCTAAATGTTTGACCTTGCTTGACGAGCACCAAATGGACGTACCTATTCGCCATGGTCAGTAAATATTAAACTTTGTTTATTTTAGTATGAAAAACTGATTAAAATATGTTTTTCATGAGACTTTTAGATTTTGAAAGTAATTTTATAGAACTGCAAACGGTAGCGCAACATTACAAAATGCCTATCAGCGCCACCTAGTAACCGCAAGAGCAACCTAACCTAACCTAACCTATTTAACAGATTGTGCTCTGTACGTAAAACGCGTTTACTACGTGTTGCCGCTCGATTGGCGAAGTTCGACCAAACGGAATATTCCACGCGGGTGCTAGAACCAGTTTTTTTTAGTTTTTTATAATTTACAAATAATATGTACAAAACTATGAAAATGTTTGTTTTTTATATTTAATATTTTATTGACATAGCCTTTGTAAATAAAACTCGAATTATTTACCACCAAATTCATCCAAAACGTAATTAACTAGTGCAATTTTCACAAAAACAATTAAACATCAAAACCAAACTAAAATTCAGGTATACACGACATGCCACACTTTTAAATATTAATAGAAATGCAGTACGACGCGGGTGCAGTTTCAGTGTCAGTCAGTGTATAGTGGGGGGGGGGGGGATGACATACACAATGATGACGGAATATTCCGCCATCGGCGCTGAGTGTGTTAAGCCTCCTTAAGATTTCCAGCATTTTCAACGATTAGTGAACAACTTTAAGAACCCTTTTATAATGAACATGACTACAAATTAAAAAAAAAACCAAATGGACAAATTACAGTTTTCATACTATCCTCTTGCATACAATCGGAAAATACATTAATCTTAACCGTGTTGATCAAACCTTTCCATAAGAACCAGTTGCAGTTTTCAGTTTAATTTCATAAAGTGGTGCTATAATTTGGTACACTATTTACTACTGCGGATGCTAGCATTTTCAGTCCATGAGATATTTTATGTTTCTAAGTGAAATGGTTCTGAGGACAAATGGACTTACTCCTGAGCAATAAGGTTCCAAATTATGGCACAAAAGAAGAAAAATATATAGTAATATTTCTTTTATAAAATATGTTAGCTTACCGTTTGTGTTTCCAGGATTACCACTGGTGGTGGAGGAGTTTTATTGTGTCTGGCGGCTCTGGATTCTATGTATTGGCCTACGCAGTATTTTATTTCCTCACAAAACTTGAAATAACAGAATTTATTCCAACGCTGCTTTATATAGGATATACAGGTATTTTACTATTATTCTTTATCCAGAATTGTACAACGAAAACTATTTTCACAATGGAGACACTTTTGAATAATTATTAAATATTAATTGTGAAGTTTGGCATTAAACCTATACTACTAAATTAAAAATATCTGTCTGCCCGTCCATACACACAACTCAATAATGTTAATGTTAATAATGTATGAATGTTGTTAGTTGCGGGATCCCGGCTTTGCTGGGTCGGATCTGCTACTACAAAGGCTGGTTTAATTTATTAGTCTCCAAGAATTTCTACTTAATTTATACTTTTATGAAAATATAAAAGGTTTCCTAAATATTTATTATCCACCAGGACTGTCATGACTAAAGTGTACATACGAGATCGCATATCCCCTAAACGGATGTTGGTTAGGGTTTTTAACATTTTTGACTGCTATATTTTAACGGCCCTATGTTAATATTCTTTTAAGCCTAACAAATGTGACAACTATCATGTATCACACACTTCAACTTTCATAAAAATTGAGAAGCATGTTTTTGTATCTGATAACATTTTACGAATTAATAAATAACACTTTCCAGCAGTTGATTGCAAATGTCCACGACCTGATGGACCATACAATATTTCTTTGAAATTGTGTATAGCTAAGAATTCAACAAGATTAAAATATTTCAAATTGCACAATATTATCACAAAATTAATACATTTTTGTAATGTGGAACTAAGTAAGTTCCACATATTATATTTTTTTTTATGGTCCTAAGAGTGGGATTGCAGCATTAGAAGAAGACGGTAAGCACAGGGCAAGTTGGAAGGACCGCCATTTTCAGAGCTTACTTATTAACCTAGAGAGGCCTGTTTTAGGGTAATAGTTTGAATAAGAAACAAAAGATCCAAAAATCTAATATCTATAGGTATTAATCTGGAAATTAGATTAAGAATGTTATTATTATTTTGTTTATTTTTCGCAGGATTGATGGTTCTAACTTTCTGGCTTTTGACGGGAACCATTGGATTTTTTGCAGCTTACGGATTTTTACGACGTATTTATGGGGCAGTGAAAATTGACTAAATCTTTTTGTGCTTTAGTGAAGTGTATGCGTAAATAAGATAAATGCGATGAGCAAATAATATTTGTATATATCAAGAAAAATAGTGTTACTCTATGACAATGACTTTATACATAAATTGTATTTAATTTTAATATGTGATATTTTGCTCACAAACTAATGTTTTTGAAGATTTTTTATTGAGTGATTTTTTTAAATTTAATATCTGTTGTATGAAGTTAGTGAATATGATAACTATTTATTAATGTCTTACCAAGTTAAATGTTTCTTTAGTATATCGTAACACCACAATAGGTTATGCAATCTATATTTAATTTAAAAATTTATTGATAATTTTATCACTTTCAAAGTTGTGACTAAAATAAAATATTTATTTATTAGATATAATATTTTAGGTGCACATCAAAAAATGTATCATTATAAATTTATAATGACTCAGAGGAATGCTTTATTTGTAACGCTCAGTATATTATGGATCATTCTAAGAGGCACTGATATTTTTACAGAGCTTGCACGTCATGAGCCACCGTGGGTGTAAGTTTCGTTTCTCGCAGTTGAAAATTGTAAATTGAATAAATATAGATTATATTCGTACAATCGAGTAAAAAAATCTCTGATATTTCAAACAAAAAGGTGTTTCTCTTAAAGTAAATATGACAACTCAAATCACAATGACAACTGTCTATTGAAGGCCACAGAGAAAGGTAAGCTACTTATGGGTTGGTAGGTGGTACAATCAGTTAAGAATGAAGCATGTTTGTGCATGATATGAGGTTTTTGGTAAAATGGAATGAAATCCATTGTTCCTTCTCATACATTACTTGGGTAATTAATGCTTATTGTTTAAGGTATCATCAGTGACATATGTGTAAAGTCTGCTCCCCTGGGAAAATATGATTTGCCGCCCATCTTACAAGCTTTTATTTAGCTTGCAATGTTTGTTAGTCTGTTTAGGTTAAATCTTGCAAGCTGAATTAGAACCACCTACGGAGTTGAAATTTGACATGTTGGTTTAGTTCCGATGACGATGCATTTTTATAGTAAGCATGACCTGGTTCTACATCCAAGATTGGCTCCAGACAAAGGAACTCCTCATCGGTCAACAGCACAGATACGAAGTTTTATATATGCATTCAAGCAAGCACTTAAATAAAAGCTTTTTTTAAAAATGTTTTTTACTATTCCATATTGCCGCCCTATTTTCTTTACTCACAAGTTCCAACGGATTAGAATAAAGAAATGCGTAAGTAGTACCTATTTTTACATCGCTGTGTGACCCAGTCCATCAAGTTAAATACAACATTTATTATCATATATCGGCCGGATTATTTTTAATGTGATTAATCATAAAACATGCCAAATTATGATAGATTTATAACAATAATGAAACAGTGTCAGCCTAAAAATATTTTTGACGAAATTGCTCGTTTGCAAAATAATTGATTACAATATTGATGGTCTATGGCAATTGACTTTAAATATTATGTTTTAACAAAACGCAAAAAAACTTTCAGCAGTGTAATTCTTACCTGTGTTACAAAGAAACATCCACTATACCCACATATTAAAAACTTCTTGCAGTTTTTATTCCTACGTCATGACCTTCTACTCTTTAATACTAGGTTTTCTAAAAAGCCTGTTTGCATGGGTCAATTCTAGTAATTTTGATAGAAAGTCAACTATGTTGTTAATGTATTGTTTACTCATTCGCTAATGTGAGATACTCCATCTTTCTCTCTCCAATTCAGACTCACATTCATATAAATATATTAATTAGGAAATATTTGCAAACCTCCAATTTTAAATCGTATACTTCAAGACTTTTTTTAGCATCTTTCTTTAGCTGCAATTTTGAAAGAGTCAAACAACTAATGAGTGTTTTTAATAAACAGTATCAATGAAATTACATGGTGTGATGCTTAGTAGTTTTTAGAAAACTATTTTGTATTTTTAATATAGACCCACATTTCTCTCATTATGGCTGTCTCCAAAGACTATAGTTTTGTGGAACCCTTGCACTATCTGGTTGAAATTATTCACCATGAGTATGCATTTTTCTGTTTAACAAATTTACAAACATTTCTGCTCACTCTTCTTTAGAATCTTCGAAATTATAGAATGGTAGGTGTCCAGTGATGCTTCTTTGTTCCAAACCTCATTCCTCTTATTTCCTTTATTTTAGGAAATAAAAATCAACATCGACCATCTTGTTGTAAAGCACCATAATGGTTCCAAAGTAGGTTTCTTAATCCAGATTGTGGTACATTCTAACCACGGAGATAACTTAGGGACTGGCTGTCACACATCATTCAGAATTAAATGTTCTTCAAGAGAAATTTGATTGTAAATTATTGCTGACTGCTGCTGATTCCATACACAAATCCTTGCGCTCACACACTTGCGCAGCGACAGTGTGTATATTGAATCCCTCTTTGTAATGGTTGCTAATATAAAAAATTGGTTTCAAACAAAAGTTGTAGGGAAATTATAGGCTTACAATTTACATTTTGAATGAATTTGATCTTGTGCTTATCGTAATAAGCACAAGATCTGCCTACCTTAGAAGGCATGTTTTATTGAATTTTGAAAAAACACTGTTTCTCGGCCCTACCACCGACAGTTGGTGCTATCAAAAAAGTTTGCTTAGATAAGGGCCTAAACCCTTATTTATTGTGATATATTTAATTTGACAAAAAAATCGAAAGTAGAACTAATCACAGTTATAAATGAATATTATAAATACACCGGGAGCGATTAGCACTGCCATTTTGTGCCCTGCCTTCTTTACTAGACTATGTCTGTACTAAGGAAGGCAGTATTATATTGTGCTACAACTAAGAATGTCAAACCTAAAATTTATCTAGAATGTTAAATGAGTGTTAGTTGTAGAAATCTAGAATGTTAAATCTGAGGATTAAAATAAAATATAAATGATTTCCATATCTTAAATACTTAGAAAGTTATAGCAAAATTTCACTTTTTAGAAAAACCCTCTTCATGTGCAGGTCTGATTTTGCTCATTAGAAACTTGACCGAGATAATGTGCTCTTAAATTTTATGTATCAATTTGAAAATTGATGGTGTAAACTTATGGCAGTTATCGTGTCCACAAAATATATATATATAATGGTATATAATATAATATATATAATGGTACTAGCTGACCCGGCCACGCGTTGCTGTGGCTAAAGTTTTTGTTATATTACATTATAGTAAACAATCTAAGAGGAACAATAAGAGAACATCAGTCACGGAGTCCACTATGCTTTTTCACACAGATGGTATTTGTAAAAAAATATGCTGATCTCCTTATTTGACTTTCTACTACTATAACCCTTTAGTACAATGAAATTATTTACGAACAAAGACGAAAATGTTGATGTTGGTATACAAATTCACTGGATTGAGATTTGAAGGGGAAGTACGTTGAACACAATTAATTAAAATGTTCTTACACTTGATACTAAGCAGAAATCAATAGGTAAAAAATAAAAATTTATCAGATTTATTATTTCCATTTAATTTTATAACAAATATAAGTATATTACAGTATAATACAGTAAATAACATGTGACGCTTAAACTCATGAATGAGGTAGGCAAGGCAGACAGTCTTAAACTTTTAAACATTAATATCTTTTTTTTTGAATTATAAATACTTTCAATTTCAATTTAATTTAACACCAATCGGTGCACAATGTTTTTGGTTAACCTGTCTTTAGCTAACACAAATAGATTCGACGGTTTCCCAACACGTGAACACGCAACATATAGTTGCCCATGAGAAAAACATGGATTTTCCAAATCTAAACCACAAATGGACATTGTTTGACCTTGAGATTTATTTATAGACATGGCGAAAGCTAAACGAATTGGAAACTGTAGCCTTTTGAAGGGTATGGTAGAATCTGATGGTATCATCGGAATACGTGGCAGCAGGACCACTTTTCCTTTAAACTTCCCAGCCAAAATGGTTGCTTCAAGAATGTTTCCGGTGATCTTTTTGATGACCAAACGCGTACCGTTACATAATTGAGGTGGATTCAAATTACGGAGGAGAATAATAGGGGAACCAATCTTTAATCGAAGATTATGTGGTGGCATTCCAGGGATATCTAATGAATTTAAAAATTCAATCGGAAAATTTACACTTTCATTTTCATCAACAACAGTATCGATTGATTTAAAAGACATCAGATCGCCTGGTAACAACTGTTGTATCTGGAAGTTAATTTCGTCAACATCAACGTTTTTGGCTGCCAAAATCGCCCGTTGACTAAGCCATTCATGATTCAAATAATTATTCTGTATATCCGGGAAAATACTCTGAATCAATTCAGTTTTATCCTGAACAACAGTGCAAAAATTGTCTGGTAGTTTAATGCATTGCGTATTTGGTTGCAGTTTTATTTTACCGTTCCCAATATCTAGTAGTTGTTCGGAAAATATTAGTGCTGATGGATCATTTTGCAATTGTACTCGCATATTTATGGTCAATCGAAGTGTTTCAACACTTCGCCATAAGAATGATTGTTTCAAACATGCATTAATCTCATCCGCGAAAGTAGAGCGAGGTATAACCGGTAAGGTCTGCCGGAAGTCACCAGACAAAAGTAAGATAGCACCACCGAAAAGTTTATTATTGCTGTTTAAATCTTGCATAGTTCTGTTTAATGCTTCAAGTGAATATTTGTGTGCCATTGTGCACTCATCCCAAATTATTATAGAACTCTTCCGCAACACTGCAGCTATTCCACTATTCTTTTTGATGTTACACATTGCATCTGGTTTATTATGAACGTCCAATGGCAGCTTGAATGTTGAATGTGCTGTTCGCCCACCATCCAGTAAAGTAGCCGCAATGCCTGACGATGCTAATGCTAATGCGATTTTTTGTTGCGACCGTATTTTGGCAAGAATCAACGATATTAAAAATGTCTTACCGGTTCCACCGGGTGCATCCAAGAAAAAAAAACCGCCTTGTTCAGCAGCAACAGCCAGCATAATCCGATCATAAATAATTTTTTGTTCTGCTGTCAGTAATGGTTCACTGTTCATGATAATTGTTGCTAAACTTCCATGGTCATATTGATTTTCTCGTTGTAAATCGGTATTGACTAAGTCGGTGGCTGGACGATTAGGTGATGGCATACCATAATGATTAAGTGGTAAATTTGAAATAAGAACACATAAATCCTCGATCAAGACCAATGCTTCATTGTACATCTCTGGTGTATAATCTATGTTTTGGCATTGATTTGTTTGTCTAATTCGGTGCAAGATGTCTTCTGTCATACAATTTTTATATTTTTCCCACAAAGTTTGTGCTTGCGAGGGATAACATGTCGCCAAAATAATTGCAAACAACTGACGAATGTTATTCGGTGTTGATGTCAACGCAGCATCAGCAAGCGTTAAGTCCCAATGGTTATCGTCTTCTAGCAATTGCAGTTCACGACATGCATCCTGGTATGTATTGAATACTCGACCATTAGCTGTTCGTAAAAATTCAAAAGACGTTGGTCCGGGAACATTCACCAATAACAAACGTAAATAGAAGCACTCACGTTGCTTTGGATGTACCGTGTAAAGTCTCCCCAATGTCTTAGCTTTGAATATGCCTGTAATGGAAGGATGTGGTTTTCCTTGTTTCCGTGGCTCCCATTTTTTACTGGATTTGTTCCATGTGAAATAACGTGGAACATCACCATACACCAATGTCTTCGCGAATTGGCCAAAAACATCAGGTTTTTGACACAATGTAAAAAATTCAGTTAGAGTCGTTTTCGGAGCTTCGAACGCTCTTTGGAGAACATTTTCTTCAGTGAAGTATACACGTTGACCGTTTTCAAGATGTATTGCCAGATGTTGGACAGCAGGATCTCTTTCGTGGATGGGAAAGCTGAGAATATGCCAAATAGCTTCATTGCTGCTAATGTATCTGCCCATTTGGTATCGTGCTATTTCGTCATTTTTATTTATGTTTTTTACTTCAAATATGGCCAAATCACTGCCTTTGTTTACATATTTACAAATATACTTAATTGATTTAACAGAACTGCAAAGCTCAACATTGATATGAGCTTTGTAAGTTTTTGAAAGTAGTGGTGAGTATGGTACCACCCACTGATTATCAAACTCAACTTGATTTGGAAAGTTCGGCAGTCGCATTGTAAATGTGTGGCCACCATTCTCAGTACTTCTGCGGCGATACATTGGATAACCATCAATATCCGTGATCGTGTCATTCGTATGCGGCTTTGGGAAGTTTTTTTTACATTTTCATTTTCCATGCACGGTGACGTCATGTTGAAAACACCGCATGGCCCATGGATCATGTGTTTGGTGACAATATCAAATAATTCTTGATCAATTAATGGGTCTGGAATTTCGGCTGAAATTATTTGATCGATTTCTTCAGGACGGATTCTATCTTTAAGCCAAACCAAAATGTGGGCATGAGGCAAACCTCGCTTTTGCCACTCTATCGTATACAGCCAACAACGTGTGATACCAAAAATTGTATATTTAACAATAAAATCAATTAAGGATTTCAATTTTTGTTTAAACACACGTGCAGTTAAATCATGTTGATGAATGGCTTGTTGTCCTGGCAATAGTAAAGTTTGTATCTCTTCCCAATTCGGATTACATGTGAATGTAATAAATAAATCCGGTCGGCCGTAATGACGTACGTAAGTCATCGCATCTTGTATGTATTCCTGCATGTTCCGTGGACTGCCGATGTAGCTTGAAGGTAAAATGAAAGCATTACCGATGTCATTGGGATTTAAATTTCCATCGATGTTTCCAGCAACAGCATCTCGTAAGTGAATATATTCTTCCGATCGTAGTTTTGCCTGGTTGAATCGAAGGAATCGCAAGCGTTCGCTTTCGACCTTAGCATACATATCAACAATGTATTGATGGAACAGCTGACGATATCGAAGGATATAATTGTCTTGATGTTGTCTAACCATTATTCGGTGTGCGTAGTAGTTCATTGAGCTAACTTTATTATTTCTGTAATCACCTAAAAAAATAAATAATAAAATGCAATACGAAATTAAAATCTATACATACAGTAAGAAAGTAAATAGATAATTGTCAAATTTACCGGTATTTGGATCATACTGATTGATATTAAGGTGATATTCATCTTGTCCTTGCCAAAATATCAATGGATATTGTAGTGCGTCATATGAACGGTGTAGATCCGAAAACGTACTGACAGTGTTGTCTCGCCGTGTAATGTTTATAGATCTTTTGTCAACTGGATCACCAACCATGATAACAGCAACCTCATCAACAGTTGGAGCGTTGAATCTACCAGCATGTTCACCTAATGGTACTTTGTCGGCTTTTATGACGATTTGATACGTGATTTCATACGTTGTGTTATTTTTATAAGGTTATTCGCGGTTTCATCGAGAATCCCGTAATACTCGGTGATATTGGAATCTTTGTTCCGGACCGTCGTACTAGAGCGCGGAAGCACACGTTATTTAAGCGGTTAGCGTGTCGTACCGACGTATACAAGTATAGTCCGATTGGGAGAGCAGTCGAATTATTAAATTCCATTTCCGTGGAGATTGATATTTTTGTCTGTTCGCCCCATGGGATTAAAAATCTGCTTTCTATTACGCCGTTGTAGGATCGGCGTGAATTATTTATGTGTTAATGTTTGCCTGGAGGCATTATTTTAATTTTTTAGTTGAGTATGTTTCATGCTATTGTTTTTTTGTTTTTAATGCTTTTCGTTTTTCTTTTGGTAATTTAATTTGTTTTACTGTAATTATAATGTACATGGGGAAACCTGTTAAATAAATAAATAAATAAATAAATAAATAAAATAATTGTCATTTTGCAGTCGTGGCGAAACTCTTTTGATCAATTGAATTAGTTGATTGTGATCTTCTAAAAAATTTTCCAATAATATCACAATTGCTCTTTCCTCTGCTTGTTCAATAAAATTATACAGGCACCGAGTCGTCACGCGCTCTTCACAATCGCCCATAAAATAAATTTGAAGAAATTTCGGATTGTTATCAGGCATTGGCATCAGTGATCCGATTTTATGGTACACCTGTCCTTGAATTTTGAATGTAGTTTCAAAATTACGTCCATCGGATGCACGATCGCAAATTTTAGTTGCTCCAAATGACGTCATTTGGAAGCAAGAATTAAATTTGCGTATCTTACGCAAAAATAATTTGGAATCATCTGAATTGCCAGTAAGAAGGGATAATAAAGGCTCCGGCGGAGCGGGTAGAGGTGACAGCACAACTTTTCCTGATGCGCAGCACATGCCGGCTGCTTCATTCCGAAATTTCAATGCCTGACAATATTGACATACTTTATCCATTTCACCGATAGCAATTTTTGAATGCGCTGAGTAGTTAATATCTGGTGCATATTCAAAGGCAAGCCGAACGAATGATGCACGTGTTAATGAGCGGCTGATCCGTTGCCTTTGTCGATCTAGTACTCGTACTGTAGCTATGTTTCGTTCTCGTGCCGCTCTTGTTCTCGTAATATTCTGTTGCAGACGTTCGTCACGCCGTTCTTGAGATTCTTGTGCACGACTTTCTGCAGTCCTGATTCTTTGAGCTGCATTTCTTGTTTCGATTTGTTCTGGTAATTGCTGAGCTCTTTCAACACGTTTGCGTCGTGACCCTTTGCCGCTCGCGTTGTTGAGGTTAGATTTTTTCGGTGGCATTTGACTGAAAATAATAATTTTCTTGTTCTTATGATATTCTCTTGAAGACGTTCGTTACACTGTTCTTGAGATTCTTGTGCATGACCTTCTGCTGTCTTGATTCTGACGTTTGCGTCGAATTGTGACTGTCAAATAATAACAGACATTAGCGCCATCTTTTGCTCACTCAACCCAGTCGAAAGGTATCGACATCTGTCAGTTTTATGACTGCCAAATAATAACAGACAAATAATTAGCAATAAATTAAAATTGCGACTATAATTTGAGATTTAAACTATCCTATCGCTCAAGTTGGATCGAACTGCATATGGTGTGCAAATTTTATTATAATCGGTTAAGTGGTTCAGCCGTCCATTGAAGATAAACATTGTGACACGAGATTTATATATATTAAGATAAGATAAGATAAGATAAGATAGATATATAAAATTATATATAAACTTTAAAACTTTGGTTTGGGTTCCTAAACGTCGCCGTGTTACCGGAAAATTTCGACATATCTTCATATGTCATCCTTTCCGGAAGTTACGAGATGGTGGGTACCATGTCGTGACTTACATGTACAATACCAATTGCAATGGGTATTGCAATTGGTAGCTTTCCTAATGAAATCTACCTAATAGGGATGTTTTCATTGACGACTGACAAATGTCAATGTGTCATGACGATGAAATAATTTAACCCTTTGGTTGAATTTGGATTTAGGCAATATTGATACCTACTAAATAAATGGATTTGGGAGAATTTGATTTAGTCACGGAAAGTTTTGATGCAAAATCTGGACCTGGATCTGTTTCGATAATGGATTTGGGATTTATAAAAATAAAATAAAATATTTTAATCTCACCAAATTTGAATTTGATTTATAGTTAAAATAACGATTATGGATTTGGGAACTATGACATCATACATACTCCTGTGTGACATCAAACTGTGACATCACGGCTCATACTTCGATTCTGCTGGCTCTGTGGTTCTATATCCTATTATTACTCTAAGGATTAACATTCTGATAAATATAAATCGTCAAGTATTCTAAAAAGTCCATTGTGTTACATTTTCAAGCTTCAATCGTTCAGAGACGAACGCTGCACTCGCACATTTTTTTTTATCTTGTCTATGCACATTATTATGCACTCGATGTTCTAATATCGATATAGACTACTTTATTTTAATTCGATTTGTTTTGGTTTAGCTTTCAAATCTTCACGCAATGAAGAGCTCTTACTATAAGTAAGCAAGATTTGATAAACCAAGTTTAGGAGTACAGAAACTATTTATACATATAGGTACGTAATATATTAAAAATAAGGAATTATAGATGGGAGTGGGGAGGGGGAGTAAGAGAGTGAGGATATGTTATGCTCATAAGAGCTAGGGGAGTACTTACAAAAAGTCCATAGACATTGCAGTAGGGTCGACAGTTCCTGCATACCCTATTACCGACTGATATATTGAAAGCTACGAGGTGACGAAAGTTGAATAGTTACCAACTTGTTTTTGTTAAATAAAAAAAAAAAAACGAGAAACGTGAATTCAAAATTTATTAGAAATCGTTTTAATGTTTGAGAACGCGGCGCGAGGTTGGTCAGCGAACTAATTCAAAGTTTTTTAATAATACCTATATTATTTGTCGATATAGATCAACCCCCAAAAGGACATCAGTGAATTTAAATACTCCTGTATAGATATTATATTTAGGAAAAAAAATCTAAGAAAAACGATGTTCGTGCCCTAGCGAAATTGAAAATATAATTTTACCCGTTTATTAACTTTTTTTTTTAATATATCACATTCTAGGAGTTTCCACATAATTGTTGTTCGACTCTAGTAGAGCCTCTTGCGCTTGTGATTATTTCAGAATAACCAAATAACAGACAAACTTAATATCAGTCAAAATTGCGTTAGTTAGGCAAACGATTGCGGATTGTTTATTGTTATTTAATGTTTATTTGATTTGCGGATTTATACCTAATAGCGGATAATCATTGATACGTTTAGTTAACTTACCTTGGGGTCTAATTACTCATGTCTTATTAAAACTTCTACAATAAGTAACTGATGTGATTACGAATTATTAGTAACGAGTATTTCATTGTATTAAATCTTTAATTGGTTTCTAATAATTGTTCGTCAACGACATAAATGATTATCTCATCTCATTACTAAAATAACTAATCAGTTTTGTCAGAACGTGGTTGTTCTGATATAAGGAGTCGATGGATTGAAAAAGTTATCAATTGACGGATTTGCTTGCCTCATTGCTACCTTCGCCGCCATGTGCAATGTGAGTAAGATTTATATTAATTATATAATTATAAAAAAATAACTAGTTAATAATAACAGTTACGTGTGGTCGGGACCTTTAGCAAAACATTTTATCAAAACAAACCCATAAATAAGTAGGTAATAAATAATATTTTATTTGTAAAAAGTGTATAAATTAAAATTAAATGTCTAAATCTATGTTAAATGTCGTATAGTTATAGCCTTGGAGACGATTTTGGATTTTTGAACCGCTATGGTAAATTTTTAACTTCTATACAGGATGTTTTTAAATTTAGGGCACTTCTTTTAGGATACTGATCTATATCGACAATCAAACATTAATCAGCAAAAGCTTTTGTATAAATGTTTCTCAATTACGAGAAAAACGACTTCAAAGTTGTATAGCACATTTCTAATCCAAATAATCAGAGTAATTCAGAGTTAAGCGCGCAGTTTATAAAATGAATGTGAATTTGTACTCTTTCATTAAAAGTTATTGTGAAAGTT
Source organism: Neomicropteryx cornuta (assembly GCA_020383195.1). Lineage (NCBI taxonomy): Eukaryota > Metazoa > Arthropoda > Insecta > Lepidoptera > Micropterigidae > Neomicropteryx > Neomicropteryx cornuta. Next base: position 13,396,624 of record JAHKQU010000012.1, read on the forward strand.
ATTTTTAAAAGACGAAAACAAAAAAGCATAAAACGGAAAACATATACTTATAGGTATCACTTCACCCTTTTCAAAGATGCTCAGTCGCTCGAAAACAACCCGTATATAGGTATGACCTTTTTTGAGACTTGGATGATTTTTAAACTTTTGTAAAACGATCTGCAATAACGTTCTCTCCGACGATAATGAGGCTAATTTATCAATGAAAGTAAATAATAATATTATCAGATAACTATATCGTATGACAGTAAATATGTATATATACTTAATTAAGTAACTCGTTTAAATCATAAAATTTTAAATGAATGCCATTTATGGTTTTGTCATCATCAATACATCATCGTCAATATCGCTATGGGTCTTTCTTATCTATGATCGCGAAGAAATCACGGGGAATTTAGTAGAATACAAATATATCTAATTGAGAGTAATTACCATATTAAATATAGCTAATATATAAATGGAGGGGTTATCTTAGTTATTTGATTTATAGCCCCTCTACGCCACTGCTTGCTTCCTTCTCCCTCTTCCTTCGTTTCCGCCCAAAGCAAGAATGAATGAATATCTTTCGGACAGAAACTGATAGATGGAGGATACGAGTAATGTTGGATCGGAAAGATTCAAAGTAAATATAAAATATCGCAAAAGCTTTAGTTTAATTATATTCCATGATTCCTATAATTATTAATTTTTAAAATTAAATGAATCTTATTTTAATATCCACTCTAACCACAATACAACTAAACACGGAAAATAGTGAATTGCAAACACAGCCCGCCATCCCTTGAATTTGGGCATCTCTGCCGACAATAAGTACACTAAGTGTACACTCGAGTGCATAATAACCTCTCATAAATCTATTCGTAGTCGCGTGGTGGGCGATAGGGATTCGCGCCGCCGCGCCGCGAGCTGTAAAAGTTTACGACGACGTAGGTCGCGTCGTTTTTCCAAGTGTCTTTGAATCTTTTCCATAATGGAAAAACGCGCTTCATTTACAAATTATTTATAATAATAGAAATACTCATTGGTATTGTTTTTATAATCGTACGACATCGTATCAAAATTCATCGTGGTTTCGGAGAAAAAAAAAAAAAACTTTACGTAATAATAGTAAAATGTTTGTTGTCATGTGTCCACCAGCTAGTATTCAAGGCCGTAGCGTAGCACAATCGAGATATCGATCGCGTTTTGCGATCTAGCGCTTCAATAAAATCAATAAATTTGTTCGCATTTTTTTATATAGTTTCTTAGTCATAATAGGGAACATAAACACCTCTTTAAGTCTTCGGAAATGGTCTTGGGACACCTGAATATTGTGATTCTACAACCAATCTCAAACCGATATGTTTCGAAAAGTAGTTGAAATGAGTCTACGGTTTGAACATACTACGGTTTATATTGAACCTACTGTGACAGTGAATGCTCAATCTTTTTTCCTCCATTTCGTTTTAATTTAAATGCGCATTCGTTCCGGTTAAGCAAAAGTCCTTTCTGTCACACGTGGAAAAAGTGCGACGCGCGTTGGCGGTGTAATTACTTTTGCCATCTGGCTCTCGTAACTACTACCATGGCCCAATTCATGGTCTAGCGGGTAGATAGCGCCTCGACAAACTATATGTGGTGAGTTCTACATAGAACTGCAACGATTGCAGGCAGTTGAGACAAGTGCGACAAGTACGACATGAGTTTAATAATGCAGTTTCGCCGTTCACCTTCCTCTAGTTAGAATGGCAAGGAACGTGTCTTCAAAATATCTTACTTAACTAGGCTCTCCCCTGTTCTTGACATTTTGGCAAATAATTGCCAAAATATCAGACGTGTTTGTTGTCGGGGATTTTTATTTTTTTTTATAATTTGTATTTTTATACAAGATAGTAAATTTACCTTTTTTTTATTTACACAAAAAAAATGTTTTTTTTTTTTAACTGCCGAGTTTATTACGACATCGTATATTTATAATTATTTTGCTATTTGGCTTCATATTCAACGTTTTATCATAAATTATGTTTTTATTATGTTAAGATTCAGCATCACGGTTGAACTAGAATGGGTTAACAAAAACAGAAACACACAAATACGGTCTCAAAATATTTTATCTGCTTGTACTCTCGTATTACGAAGATATTTTCATATTTAAAATAAGCTTAAAAGTTAGGTTAGGTTACCTTACAATAGGGGATTTGCAGAATTGGCTCTAATCGTGTATAAAAATGAAAAATAGGCTAGAAAACTATATTAGTGGCTTGGTAAAAAGTGCCGATGTCACTTTTTCACTAATATGAATTCAGTTTGTCAATGTCTACCTATTTAAAAATACATTTGTTTTTAAATTTTCTAGTCATAGAAGTAATAGATAATTTTAGATTCCTCCTAATTAATGTCAATAAAATTAGTTTTCATTTTTTAGGCTTTACAATGCCATTGACATTGGTAATATTGACACAGATCGTCAGTAACATAATCATTGTTTAAATTATGGATTTGTAATTTGATATGATTTGGAAGGCTTCATTTCGATAAACGTTTTAATAACATAGATGCGACTCGAAGAGAAAAATTATACGGCCTTTGTAGGTTAAGTGATTTATGTGAAATATATTGTATTTGGAAAATAAATAAAAATATAAACACATATAAAAACAATTTCTCACATTGGCACTTCTTTTACAGATAAATATATATATTATGTAGTTAAATTGTAAATCGTATTTCTTAAATACCGTTTAGATGATTTTTAACTTTATTTGAGAAAATTCTGATATTGAAGTCTGATTGATATTTAGAAATTCAAAACAATTTTTTAGTATTTTTATAGAAATTGTTTTTTTTTAACTACGGAGCTACACAATTAATTTGAACTTTACAACTATTTATCTATGGCATTAGATTATTTTATTTCGCATGTATTTATTCTTTTTATGTATTTATTTATTTTCACGTCTACATTTTGTTCCAGATGAAGCTCGTTCTGGTGGGAGTATTTTTAGCGGTAACTCTTGCCAATTGTCAGCCGACTAATCGGAACAAACGTGCAGGGCTGCAAAAAGGAAACGAAGAACTGGATACATTGGGCGAGGTCAAAAACGACGATTCCGAGGCTGAAAGTCTCCAAGCTGACAACTTTTTGTGGGGAGGATGGGGGGGATGGGGGGGATGGGGTGGATGGGGAGGATGGGGCGGATGGGGTGGATATTATGGTGGGTGGGGAGGTTTTGGCCCATGGGGGGGTTGGTGGTAAACACATGTTTGCAATTAATTTGTATTTTTTCTCACCAGTATTTTTCCATCTTTTCAACAAAGATACTGTGTAACAAATATTATAACAGCTAATAAAAATAAAAATTTAACTAATTAATTGTTTGATGAATTTCAAGCATCCCGTATAGAGAACAAATATGATCTGATTATCTATTTCAAGCCGTATAACAACTGTAGTACCATGATATCAACACACTAAGATTGCATTAATATATAGGTTGCTTTGCAATTTAACCATTAAAATAATAAAATTTAAAATGTTAATCGATTATAAAATATGTATTTTCCGATATTACTTGTTATTATTAACCCATCCATATCTACTGTTGTAGTTACATTCCCGTTTACACATTAAAGGAAATATGTTTTATGGCCGAATTAAACAGTGACTTGGCACTTTTGCCAAAATGTTTCTGGAATCATGTTCGTAAGAGTATAGATTGCGCATTCTATTGATTTGAAATTTTAAACAGTAGCTTAAATCAGCGGTCCTACAACCTGATTTATGTTGGTTGGTATAATCTATTTTTACTCTTTTTAACACGTTGAGTTTTTTAAAAGGGTGCAATTAATATAAAAACAAATAAACATAGTAATTAGAGAGACATCTATAGTCAGAGCGGGTTTTTTTCTTAATTCAAAATTACTAAACAACAGTTACATATCCTTTAGTGGTGAAACATTTTAAATTAAAAATACCTTACAAAAACCCACTACGGCACCATTTTTAATTAGCCCCTCATTTTGCACTGGTGCAAAATTGTTTAGCGTTTTTCTTGATCATAAATAATATTTGGCATATTATTTAGCTTTGGAAAACATAGTGAAATCCCTGGTTTCGATTCTGTACAGTTATTTGTTTCTTGGAGATTTGTGAATTAGACATTTAGTATGTTGATGTGATATGCTTGATACATTCAAAAACACTAACTGGAGCTGCTCAAAAGATTACATATTATTCAAATTCAATTCTCTCTTCATTTTTTAGAATATACAGAGGATACAATTTACCATTTTGAATTAAATTGGGAATCGATATAAATTGTCCTCAATCAGAATTGATGGTCACTCAATTAGACTTTAATCTGTTCTACGTAGAGTGACCATTGCTTTGTTCATGTACTCGTATATCCAATAATCCAATAAATAGTGGGTCATTTAAGTGATAAAGATATACAAAGTATTCTATTCAGTAATGCCGTTTAAAATAATTTATTATTGAAATTAATTCTACACTGTGTATTATATCCAAATTTATTAAACGTGTAGAGATCTTTTTATTAATAATACCTACTTTATTTATTGTTCATGAGCACAAAATTCCTTGAACAATTTACCAGAGAGAAAGTAAAAACTTTTATGTCCAACGGCAGTTTTCATTTAATTCAAAATCAGCTCATCTCTAAGACGGGCCTTTATGGAGCACCGGACGAGCTTATATATTATTATAGTATGCTTATGTAGTATGGTATCAAAAATGTTTTACATGGCTTGAAAACTAAGTTGTTACATATCTACTCGCCGCTAGCTAACTCAACAGAATTGTTTCACTTAGGTCATATTATAATTGAATGTAAACCGAAATTTAACTTCGCTGATTTGACTAACTTGTCGTGCTCCATAAAAGTATTTTTTAATCTAATCATGTTGAATACTATTAAACAAATTATCTTCACATCCAATTAACGTCCAGAGTTACGTCATACATAATATAATTAGAATACAATAATAGAATAGAATATAATTAGAATACCTATTATAATCTAAGGTAATCGGCAAATACTAAGAAACTCTTTAATATAAAAAAGAACTGCGTCATGTGTTAGTAAATTAAATCATACAACCAACAGGTAACTGTTTATAAATACTAAGTTTTCTTAATATCGATGCCACGTTATCGATTTCAGGGAAAATGCTTATATTAGTAATCGTATAAACAGTCGTATACGTGTACGTATACGTATACTTGTTTTATACGTGTTTGATCCCATCATAGGCGTCCCATCGGATCCCATCATTTACAAAATAATTTAAAATAAAACTCACCTTTCAATTAAGTTTGTTTATTGATTCGCAAGTAAGAGCATTAAAAATTGAATGAAAGATTTATTTGATGAAAAAAGGTGAAATGTACATATAAAAGAAACACATTAAATGTGTCAATTATAACTCTTTATTGTACGGTACTATACCAGAAGGCCGGCGAAATCTGTCCAAGAACTGGTTCAGCGGGTTAGTCAATTAATGGCGGTATTAGGTTTTATACAAGTGAATTGTATTTTTTGGGTTATGTGGATAAATTGTGGTTTCACAATAGGAATTGCATTTTACGCTAGACAAATCAAATTGGCACCAACCTATAAGCGCTCCCAAATAGACCGTGAACTAGGTACGGAGTTCTGCCCGACATTGGCTGCACTGGAACTCACCACAACACAAATTGTATAGTTTAGAAGATCTTCTTCAATATTTTAAGCAGTTCACAAATTTGGTAGGTCGCCCTGATAGCAAACGATCCGAAGCGCGCGCGGCGGTAGGTTTTACACAATTAAATACGACAGTTATCTTTTTCGACCCGTTACTAACGGCGGGTCGAATTTCGAATCTTCTTTGTGTGCGTGCCGCAGATGACACATCGATACACACATAGACACTTTGCTAGCGATGCAATAGGATATAGGTAGGTTCGGACAGGATTATACAAATACAATATACACATAAGCCAATTAAAATATTTTTTCTAATAGATATTTAAAAAATAAATGATTAAACAAAAACCTATACAATAAATAAAAAAAATGTTTAAACAAGAAAATTGATTTATGCATATACTCGAAACTCCGTTTTCATTATAATTTCAGGCATATATTTTCAGTTGCATTTTTCATAAATACCCAGGAAATTAATAATAACAAAATGACATATGTCACGGCCGTGCGATGACCTACCTGCTAAGTCAATGAACGTTATTATAGCAAAATAGAATGACATAGATAACTCGGCGGATGAAAAGGTCGACTGTATTTCGTGTCTATGGTATTGACTCCAGGCAAAGCTAATGCCAGAGGGCATAGACTCACTAAGCAAACATAAAAAGAAGATTAGATCAGGTAGGTAATTTTAAGAAATTGTTTTTCTTTTAGATTAAGCTGTGACGAAGGCTCTTTTGGTATAGACATAAATCAGGACTTTTGAAGCAAACGTCACAGGCAGATAAGATATACGCATAAGGAGTCTTTTGGCCTGAGTCCCTCTACGTACCGACTATGTGGTTACCTCAAAGCGATTCTTATCTGCAAAGATCCAGTAAAGCGTATATTTGATATAGGACGGTTTTTAGTACAATTTGAAAAACCGACTAATAGTTTCACCTTCTAAGTATTTTTGATTTACTAAAATGATTTTAGGATATGAACGAATTTTGAAAAATGATAGCTGGTAATTAATAGTATACTATTAATATAAAATGGTAATTCAATAGTATACTACTGATTTGAGTTATATCTCAAATCAGTTTGAATATACACAAAGCACAAAGGTTGATATCAATTTTGATACATTTGATGCTCAATTTTAATATGTTTTAACAATATATAGTCCGGTTATTTTCACGTATTTAAGGCTTTGTTTCATATCCATACTTGCTCCTGAGGCAAAAAATAGACCCTCAAAAGATCATTTTGGCCATCATTTTATTAGCTATACGAGTATTAAGTTATAGTATGCCCCTGGCCCTGTAGCTATCATATAATATCAACTGCCTCTATTGTTTAGTATTAGTAAATTATTTAACCAGAACCTGACGTCTTACAGCTAGGCCCTACAGGCGTCATTAAAGGCATCTCCCATCCAGATCACTCGCGCTAATGGTACGAACTTGTTATGGGTTGCTACCTTTCCTATTTTCATCTGTACCTGTGGTACTCATTTAGCCCATTCGATGTGGGTTTTGGATGGCAATGGCCACAATGGGTTCATTTTAGGTCTGAGTAGATTTAAATGTATTGTTTTTTCAAAAAATAATAAATAATTGAAATAAAAAAAAATACAATGGTATCATGATATTCTTTTAATTCATCATAAATTTTAACAGTATTTTAGTTTTTTTTTTGTAAATTTTTAGTAATAAAACAACACGGACTTAATATTTCACTTTAATAATAATAATAATTTTAAAATAATTATTAAGTGGTACTGAACATTCTTTTACATAGTTCTATTTGCGTTTACATATGAGTTTATGTTAATTTCAACTGGCTAGTAATGAATAAAACATTCCAACAGCCGTGCTGTCATATTTTAGAAATTCGAATATGATATTGAGCGCTGTGTCGAACTGCCAGAATTGCATCTATTAGCACAGCATTAGTACTAGAAATTTGTTGACTTTAACGTTTTGTATCATCTATATTATTCGAACAGCCTCCGATGTGATCTAAACGGTTAAAATTGTTTTTCACATCTACACATAAACATTAACTCTTTCACATTTGTACTTTTCTAATTGAAAGATGCAATGGCCGGACAGACGGTCAAAGTACGAGTATAGTAGCTTCTTGTGGATGAATGTATAGAAGCTAAAAGTATCACCTATTACAGAGTAACTGTAATTTCCATTTACAACTTAACTTAGCTTGTTCTTTTTTTATTGTTTATTTTTGTTCATATTTTATTTGATAGTGAGTTAGTCATTATTTTGATAGACACACGGTATCATTTATAAAGACATTTGCAAGTCAAAAAAATTACTTAAGGTATTTGTCAAAAAATTTCAAATATCGTGGCACTTTTACTGAAGGGCATGTTTTTAAATTAGGCAATGAGACCTCCAACCGTTAAGGATCTTCTAAGGTTTCCGGGGCATTCCGTATGTGTCTACAATTGAAATGATAATAATAATACAATGTTTAAAAAGGTATACATAGATATAGGTATTGATATTTTTTTAAAATATTCAATTTAGCCTAGTATGATTTTTATTTGGAATGAGTATATTATTTCTTGATAGGATGTGCTTTGCATGTTCAAAATTTCACGAGCTCGTTTCTACCAACGCGACGCGATGTTGGCTAGCAAAGCGAAGTCCGTTCGAACCAGTTCAATTAAAGTGCAAAAGAGGATTGCGATTTTCCTATTAAAATATGTAAATCGTGTCTTTAATATGTAAAGCGAAACTAGATCACCGACAAAAATGCAAGTATATGTAAATAAAAACATATGGTAATGGTTACCTTAATATTTATTATTATTTTTTCTACTATTATGAATATTTAATAATTGTGATAATAAATGCAAAACGTTACAAGGAGCTTTTTGCGTGACTATTTAGGAAATTTTCTGGAACTACGAGTAAGAGTGCTTAAATTAAGCATGAAAAAAATCTAAACAAAATGATTTTTGCCTTGACTTCTATAAAAACTTAACAACTCAAATAATAAATTAAAAAAGGAAAAAGGTTTTTCCGTAGAATACGTATGCGTTTAGAGGCAGTGTTTACAGAAGGACAATATTATGGTCATGTTTTTTAAATATTTTTTTTGCTTGTAAAATTATTTTAATTTATTTTTTTTGTTTTGATTGTATTTCTATGTAACTGTCATTATGTATAGCTTCAAGCATTTCTTATACAAATAAATAAATTAAGGTTACTAATTTTCCATTTTACTGATCTTCATTTTAATTCAGTTCGGTCAACTGAACCGTTTTCTAAGGGGCGATTCGCCTGCCTCACGCGAATCATTTCATATTATCGAGTTTAGTGCAAATATTCTCGTAATTTACTAGAAATTTATTTAAGTACCTCAGACGCAACTACACAAATAGGAAATCGGATAAAAAATGTCAATGTGCTATTAAAATGTACGGTAAAGGTGTCGAGTAAAATTTGCATGTAAGAGTCATGCGAATTTAAATGTTTAATTTAGATTGCGTACATACCTGAAGTGACAAATAATTTTGTTACGGATCGTAGTGTCGCATCAATGGTCAGAAGGGGGGCGGGGACAGGGGCTTGTAAAAAGGAGGGAGGGTGCAGGATGTGTACTCCCGTCTCTCCTGTTTTAATATAAAAAAATAAATTTACCTTGCCAAGTATACAAACAGTAAAACAAGTATGTAAAAATGTTATACTATATGCTCAATACTATAGTAAAATCATGAAAGTAGCAGCTGAATGTATTTATTTTTTATTTAAAAAAACATTTTTTTTTATATATAAATATATATTTATTTTACTATGAGGCTAATTAATAAATGGCAGACATTTCGGCGCGGGATGCTGCTTCATCGGCGGTGGATGAAGCATGAATTTTTTTATATGGTAATTGTGTTTTTACAAATAGGTATTTTATTGTTTCATTAAAAAGGCTAACCAAATAATTGTTATGAACTTTTTAGTGAAGTTTCAAATTGCTATCGTAAAAGCAGTGAAGACTTTTAGAAGTTTTCGTTTGGAGGAATTCTTGTGATGAATTTCATTTATATCGGACGTTTTTATGACTGATGTATAGGCTAAGTGATTTTTAAATGTGTTAGCTACAATATATATTTTAAAGATAGCCTAGTAAACTATTTTTATTATTTTAATTGAAACTAAACTGCAACTAAAAATATTAGTCTCAAAGTCTGAAGCCGTAAAAGGGACGCTGAACACATAAATGTACTTTACAATTATGTTGTTTAGATTAATAAATGCTGGCGGCAATAATATATTCCTTTCCCCTCAAAAACTACACTTATGGACGAGTCCGTTTTTGTCTACCCGCATTTACTCGAATCTGTCTGCGGTGAGGTGAACCTCGCGCGCCAGGCTTCTAAGCAAAGCATTCCGTGTCGCGTCTAATAACGCTCAACGTTTCGCTTTTCGCCTCTAATTCGAGGAATCCGTGTGAAGTGAAGTGAGGATTTCCATTCTGTGAGATTACGATCGCCATCTTCCCAGGAGAGCAAACCAGACGAGTTTGCAGCGGTCCAGGAGGCAAATCGCAGCAAAAGGTACGTTCCTGTTCTTTTCCTTACTGTCTTCTCACCGAGGAATTATTATTAATATTTATATAATTAAAATTACAGTTCACTAACAATATCGCACATTTAATATTATTGGTTACATACATCCTCAAGACCTTTTTTGAATTATTTGTTTATGGAAGTTTAATCGGAGGTAGTTTTTTTCTAGTCTTTCTGCCCATTTAAATAACATATGGGATTCTAATTTAAGGAAATGTAGAAACACATTCTAGATTCATATGATAATTTTAATATCATAAATAAGCGAATGAATAGTACCGAATAAATAGTATCGTTAATGCAAATAAAGACACTACCAAAACCAAGGGACTATGAATACAATTGTTGAAAATCAGTCAAATAAAAGTCATGTTAATATCAGAGAAAAACTATAGAAATTGTTTTTTTTTAACAGTTTTTACGATTTAGTACAAAACAGTTAATTTTAATTTTGTTTGACTTAGATTATAATCAGTCTCTCTATTTTTCCTTGTGCTAGAGCAAGGGAAGATTAATATCTTCCCTTAACTAGACCTAGAACATAAAACCATTTTTATAATAATCATAATTGATTATTATAAAAATGGTATTATGTCCTAGGTCTAGTTAAGTGGTTAAAGTATGATTTCTTTTTAAAAATATTTAAGAATTTATGAAGAAAATTTCTGATTATCTTTTAAATAAGAAATATTTTTTTCAAATTAAATTGATATTTCAAATATATTGTCGTTCGCCGGTTTCTACCGGTTCCTAAAATACAGGAAAATAATATTCATACAGTTTTAGGAATTTGAATAAAAAAATAATAAATGATGGTCACCGTTGTCAAATAATACAAATAAAAGTAATGGTAAAGGTCAAATTTAACAAACCCAGCGAAACTGTTCTAAGAGGTAGGATCTATAGGTGCCTTCGACGTATCTCGGACCTTCGGATATCGTCGAATAATAACCACTTTAGGGTCGAAATACGTAGAAGGATAGACAGATCAGCAAATCAATCACTAATGGGTTTGGGAGGGGGGGGGGGTGGGGGGGGGGGAAGTGAAATTTTGCTATAACTTTTTTGATAGCACCAACTGTTGGTGGTAAACTCCCTTAATAGCCACAGATCAAATCCATTCAAGATGTAAATTGTGGGCCTATAATTTACCTACAACTTTTGTTTGAAACAAGTTTTGATATGAGCAACCCTTACGGTACAGTATAAAGAGTAATTCAGTATACGCACTCTCGCTGCGCAATGGTACGGCAGGGCGGCGTCGGGAGCTCGTTCAATGTTTGACACGAGTTCGTACAATTGGAGTTCGCCTATCCCCTAATTCGATCCGGTGAAATCTACCCCCTCCTTCCGGCGTGCCGAAAGTGATTTTTAGTCTCTGAAGTGAAACTTGCGGACAATCGCAACGGGCCGACTGACCATTTTAAATTAGTTAGATATTTAGTTTAGTTTGGGTATTATGCATATATCTATGTACCTGATACCTATATCTATAATCTATATACAAAATATTTTATCATACTTTTATTGTTTTAACGGTTTTTGCCATTTACAGTGTGATATTTTTTTGATTTTTCTAAAGTAAATAATATTTTAAGTAAACTTTAAAAGCTAAATTTGAGCCCTCATTTTTTGACTTATAAATCAAGCATGTGTGCCAAACCATCCGCTGTTTGCAAAACGTTTATTCTTTTCATGCAAAAGGACAGAATCTTGTAAATTAGAAATTCCTAGGGAATGAAGGATTCCTGATTCCTTTACCGAGAAGCCGACCCTTTCCGAAACTTCAATTTAACAAACATTGGTTTCCACTATATCTTCTACTGGGCTCTGTTTTCATTAGCATAGATTATATCTTTTATACATTCTATGCTAATGAAAACAGAGCCCTAACGATTTAGTTATTTATGCGATTGGACTTGGTAACGAAACTGCTTTGGCAATTTGGTTACGTTATGTTATATTACCGAGAAAAACTATTTTTCAAAAACGGTCGTTATAAAATTAGCTATTCGCAGAGGAGCAAAGTATTCTTCATTTTTAAATATGTCGTAAAAGAACTAATATGTTTTCGGTAGGCCGGTTTCGCATTGCCGGGACCCGTTTGACCCACGCATGTTTCACGCCTCAGCAAAGGTATCTTTTATAATATCTATGCGAAAATTTAGTCTTCAGTCATGATCCATGCCCTGTGTATTTACACAAATTGTAAAACGATGTAAATGTTAAAATGGGAACGAAATCGACCTTCTCTTACAAATATTACTTACGATCTTTTGCGTACAAAGATTTTCACGTTAAACTTAATTATAGAAGTTCGTTTGCAAATATCGCTATATGATTGTTTTAAATATTATATGACAACGTAACATGCTACTAACAGTAAGATATCAAATAAAATTCATTACGCCCAATACAGGCTTACAGCCCGAGGCTCAATATTTTTGTTTCTCACTAAGAAATAATCCACATATTTGTCCTAATAGGGAAACCTTTGCATTAAAATATTATAGAATTACTTACGATAAAAACGACTAATATACTAACAGCAATATCTCGGACGCCATTGAATAAATCACTTCCTATGTTGGTTTTGTGCATGTTTTAATTTTAGAAATATGTATTATTAATTTTTCTAACTACAATTTTTAGTTATTCCACATCATAAAGAATACTTGACTGGTAGAATATTTTTATTTTATTTATCACGGCACGAATAAAAATATCTAACATTATTAAAAAGAAAAATAAATTAAAAGTTGAATGTTTAGGATTACGGTTCTGAAACCTAAAAAGTGAAACTAAGGGCCGGTTAAGTGATCAATGGTCAAATTCGATTTAACTATAGTAACTTTTAACCACTGGTCAGCAAGTTGCCAAGGTTAACTCGCGAAAAGGGTTGTTTCAACTCAAAAGTTACTATAGTAACTATTTAACTATAGTTAAATATGTTGCAATTACATAAAACGCAAAATATCCCCAAAACGCACCAATTCTGTCAAAACTTATTTTTATTTACTGGCAATAAACAGCAGACAGCATGACGTTTAGCTGTTAGATGGTCGACGGACGCTTTTTTACTACTTTGTCTTTACTTTGTCTTCATAAGCGAATAAACAAACGAGAAATTAATCCGTTATATCTAATCGTCAGATGAGATCCTGCCGCTACTAAAATATAGAATTATCTGAAGATCCATATTATATAAATACAAAATTAAATTGCTATCTAAAAAGTTTCAAATTCAAACTTTAATAATGAGACGTGTCAGCAATGACAGCTCAACAATGCACTCGTCGCCCCCCCCCCGCCGCTCCCGTCACAACAAGCGATCATCCGCCATTTTTAACCAGCGATTCTACTATTACCAGCCGATATCGGCGGGTAATAATTTGCTTACTATAGTAACCAAATTTAACCAAGGTAAGTGATCAAACAACTCTTTTTTGCGAAAACTAACCATTACCAATGAATTTTAACTATAGTAACAGATTTTTACTATTACTACGGATCACACAACCGGCCCTAAATATCAATTTCAACTGTTTGATGTGATCCTGCATCCTACTGACTTTAATCTCAGGACTTGGTTATATTCAGATTTCCTGGCATTTTATATTATTTGCTTTATTGATACAGGAGAACGGATGGCTACGTAGTAAAAATCTGGCCTTTGTTTTCCTGTATATTTTATTTTTACTTAATACTTTCGGAAATAAGGGAAAAATAAATTAGAGATATGTAAGTTCTAAAATCATGATCATCGTGCTCATCATTTTTTTAAATTTGGTCCCTTCAAAATGATACACTAAGCGGTAATTGTTTACCAATAATTGTTTTACACTAAAATTTTAACAATTTAATAAAAAAATGTTTTCCTAAATGACCCGCGAATTATGTATAAATAGGGTATCACAAAAATATATCTGCATGCTAAAATTAGCACCCACCAACCTTTGACCGAATGACACACCGCGAGATCTTAGAAATACGTTTTTCTTATAGAACGTGTGTCAAGAGAAATTTTGATATATCACATCGTGGCACTATCGTAATACAATTAAGATTACTGTGGTAGAATTTTGCAGACTAACCTGCCGACTTCATCACTTTAATTAGAGTAATAGCCTGTGTGCAGCAATGTGAGCATGTGGTATGTTTGTATATGTCATGTCATGTATGAACGAAACTCTAACGGCGGAGAAAGAAGCACAGAACTGAAATGAAATGAGGACAATTTAATAGCTTCGCCGTGGCAGCGAAACGAGCTAAACGCAACTTTGCTGCTGTGCTAAATAGTGCTGGACCGAATCAATTCCCAACGCAGAGAGGGAAGAGCGAGGGAGTATCAACAACCTAGCTCGAAAAATCTGTCTCAATAAAATATCTAATAACCTAAGTGTGTCTAGAATTACCTGTATAACGAATGTACAATATGAAACTATAGTTTATATTTTCAGAATAAAAAATCTCTTATGAATTTACCTCATTCGATGCACTCCATTGATATTTCGGAAAGTAGTACGTATTTCAAGACGAAAGTTGACCCCGACTTTTTCGATAGATGTTTTGAGGTGACCTGAATCAATTTTGACCATTTTTAGAATGACCTCTGCAGGTATGTGTGTGAACACGATAGAGCCGAAAGGAAGTAACGAATTTGCTCCATATATTGGCTTTAGGTCTGTACAATGCACATTATTAGATGAAAATCTAGATAAAAATAAATAATTTCTAAGGGCAAAGATCTGAGCAGTGCTTAATATGTTGGAAAAGGGTGGAAAAACTGGAAATTGGATATACTTTATTCACAAATAATAGTTAGAATCGCAAGATCAATATGCTGTTTTTTTTTTAATCGTAAAACATCGTGGGACATGGTGTATATCTTATAAATAACTTTATATAATTGTAGAGTTGTAAAGTTATTTAACTTATATTACATATCCATTTTTTAAATATATTTTTTGGTGAAATATAATCCTTTCTTATTTCATCTAATTAGATGGTTACATAATATTTGACAATATTTTACACTAAAGAGGACAGGTGAGAGTTAAAAATGCATTTTTATAAAACTCAGCGCTGCGTTTAAACCGACATCCTGCGCTCTCAAGTACAGGACCTCTTTAGAACCTTTATAAATATTATGCAATCCAGCACAAATTTTTCAATATTGTCAAAGATTGTGTCATTTATCTTTTCAGGCGATTTGCCGCTATTAAAAAACAATTATAAATAACTTTAGATCTGTCGAAGGCTTTCTTTTAAATTTTTTATAAAGTAACACTTTTTATTAAATTTTAGTAAAAAAAAGTCACTTTAAAAAACATATTACTATAAACAATATAAACGTATTGTTGAACAATATTCGATAAGTGAACGTAAAAACGTTCTGGCCTATATCGACGGCGCAGATAATATGTTTGTAGATTCGTATACGAATGGCTTTGTGTAGAACTCTGTACCTATACTTAGTGGTATCAAGCAATATTTCACAAACATTCCCTTTTGACTGTCAGGTTTATATCTGTTTGCAAAACAGAAAGAAGAAATCCCCTTCGCATTACAATTGTTCCGTTATTAAAAAAAATCACAGCTACGAGCGAAATTGCGTTCCGGCTATACGCTAGTCAACCCTGGCCGCGCATCTTTCTCTTTTGCTGAAAGCACATCTCCAACTTTATTCAGTTTTTGCAGATTTGTTTAGATTATTAAAATATTACATTATTAAAAATCTTGCGGATTTCTCTGTAATTTTAGTCCTATTATTTTTAAGTGTTTCCAGAACGTTAATCCAGTTCCAGTTTAAGTTATCACTGTACGAGGATATACTGTGTTTATATTTTATTTAACATATTTTTAGTGTTCCATTTTAATTTTTTTTATTTTTTTGTAAATATTTATTGGTTCAAACTAATCTCAAATAAGAAAAACTAATTTGAAATCTTTATGCTACTTTCTTCTGGCCTTTCTTAGGACGCTGTCTATTATACCAATACAATAACACCAATACCAAAACCAATACAAATTCTATACGGATGTACAAAATCAGGGACAAAATTCCTAGTTTAGTTGCGTATTAAATCAGTTTTTTTTCCAATTTATTTATATAAATAATCAAAGTTTAAATTGCTGTATTTTGTGTTCTTTTTGTTGTACCTTTTTTGATGTTATACTTCTTTGCAGCCGTTTCCTTTTCTAATTTCTAATTTGGCGATTAGGCTCTCTTTGTGCAGAATTACCCAGCCGTTTTCAGTATTTAATGACAGAAGATAGGATTAATAACCGTCCAGTTGACAGAACTGCAATCGCAGATAATAATCAGATAATAACAACAACAATTTACAAACTCAATCCTAACTGTGACATGCCCGTACTACGGTTTTCTTTATTTATGGCGGTGTAACTATAAAATTATATTTATACTGCTGTGTTGAAAATAAATAGCTATTTTACATTCAATTTTAATTCAAATATACGCTAAAATGTATGCAATAATTTATGTATTTAAATATTTTTTTTATAAATATAAGGCATACAATTTAGGTTTTAATCAAATAAAGTAATGCACTGTCTTCAGTGTAAAATATTGTAAAATAGTATGTAATAGTTTGTATTTATATTGCGCTAGTCCGAGGTCGTTTAAAGTATGGTATTATTGGTTCGACATTATGTTTCCTTAATCCTCTTAAAGTTCATTAAACCATGACAGGACAGAGGACAGATTAGAGTTAAAAATGTATTTTTATAAAACTTAGCGCTGGGTTTAAACCGACATCCTGCGCTCTCAAGTACAGGACCTCTTCAGTACCTTTATAATTTTTTTGCTATCAAAAACCAACGCTTTATCAAAAAATTAATAAGCTTTTCTAAATTTTTCAATATTGTCAAAGATTGCTACTATTATAAACAATCATCAAATATATGTTATATGTGTATGTATGTATATATTTTATTGATAACAATTTCCCAGCGAAAAGAGAAAATGTCGAAACAAGAGACTAATGATGGGACAGACAACGTCACCCCTCAAACATATTACAGAAAACAGCCTCCGGATACTATTTCCTAACAATACTCAATTCCACTGTCGAAAGTTTTTATTTTTTATTATTAGTTTTCACCAAAGAGTGGTTGGCAAATTCTCCTAGGAGTTGAGCAATTTAACAATTTTAGAACACGCAAAACAGTCGCAATTATCCATATTGTGGCATAATTATGAACGGAAAGTCCAATAGTTGTTAGAAAGAAAAATGGTCACTTTGTAGTAATTGTAAGTCCAATTCTTTTTACAGGCTTTTATGTAGCTTGCAATGTTTGTATATTGGTTTAGGTCAAATCTTGCAAGCTAACTCATCGTAGGATAGCTCTCTTTCCATGCACATTGTCGTTATGTGTGTGTATGTTGTGAGAACTTATTAATATATAAATACGTCGGAATGAGTATAATAATAGCGAGAAAATTGTAATATATTGAGCCTTCTTTCAAAAGTGAGGTTTCGATTTTTTTGGCATTCTGACATTCTTTCATTTTTTCAGTTTGTCTTTCATTCGAGCTTTGTTTTGATTGAACAAAATGAACTGTATTTTAGTATTTCATGTAGATAACAGCGAAAAACTGTATTTTTGACCTACAAAATACAGTTGACAGATACATAGGCCTACTTGCTGTTTGATCAAAACCGAATCAATGATCAATGAGCATCTTACCTTCAGATCATTTTTATTAGAATAATGCTTGCAATCACCAAAGTATGGCAAATATTAGCTTCTGCCTTTGAATTACTACTTTTGCGGTCTTTTGTTTTTTTTGTATAATGGTGTGGTCGGGTTTGTTACTCATCGAAGTGCAATAATTATGTAGGTAGAATATCTCACCGAATTGCTGAACATCATTAATTCATGAGGGTGATAAAGGAATTAGGTGGGCGGCCTCGGCGTCTCGGAAGGATGCCTCGTTTTTCCACGTCATTTCAGATATAGAAAATGCGGAATTTTGTTTTATTGTAACGTTTAGGTAAGAAGTACTGCTAACTAATTATTATAAGATAAAATAATCAATTTTGAAAACCTGAAAAAAGGAATTCTGTGACAAAGGGAAAAATTATAATTGAGTAACTTTACAGGAGGGGGCAAAACAAAATTTGCACACTTTATAAAGTTATTATTGATAATTTAGGATATTAATTTTACAATTAAGGCGAGATTTTTTAATTTCTTTAACTTTAATAATTTACATATTTCCAAGAAATTTAAGAAAAAAATGTCTTTAGTTATTGTTTATACTCATATTCATATTCTTATACTTTTCTTGTGAAAAAGAATGTAACTCTAACTGTGCCTATATACACTATGGAAAGTAAATGCACGAAATGCGATACTTACTATATCCGTGAAAAGGGGTTCAATGGCAGTAATAATTTTTTAACATAATTTTATATTTCTATATTTGGAATGAAAGGATATTGACCAACTCTATCGGGAAAGGGTTATGGATAGAAGTATACCTTTTTTCATAAGACAAATTTCTATAAAAGCACTTATATCCTATTAATTTTCATCAATAAATATTTAAAATGACAAATTTGAGTTAAATTCTTTTTCACAGACGTAAATAACATATTTAAGAAGTCTGGGGAAAAAAAAAGTTTTATCCTCAAAATAGACTTATACCCTTTTTCACTAGAATTAAAGATATATTGCTAAATTGAATAGGAAATAACCCATCAGAAATTAAATGTAAAAGTATGATATATATTTAACTTTTACATGGTATTCACGTTAATTAATTCGATTGTTGAAACAAAAGTACTCTCTTTGTCTATTTCTTGAAATAAAATATTCGAATGTAAGTCGAAGATACAGATGTTTTGTGAGAAATTGCGATGGTGGAAATTTAATTTAGTAAATATTTGCACTTGAAATAGTTTTTACAACTAACCTTCGACGTAAACATTTTTTAATAGCTCTCGTTTACATAATTATTTAGGTATTCGAGAGATATTTGTTAAATGCTTGGGTCTGAATGGATAGCGTGAACCGCATTTACGAGCAGCATGGGCATCATCTGGACAATGTTTCCACTCGGCCGAATAGCGTCCTAATTAAAACTTGGTAGAATGATAGCATATGTTATACATACATACATCTAAAAAAAGCATACTATCGAAATTGGAACTGAGGTTGAGATGAATCGTTCGAAATACCTTTAACGCGTATTTAATGTTGATACCTAGAATTACACCCAAATTAATTTGGTTTTAAATAGGTATACTTATACATTAAAAATGACTATATATTTTGATTCGAAATCTGGAATAGGAGAATACCTAACGAATATAAAAGTACCTGAAATGAGTAATTACATAAAATGTTTACATATTTTTGAACTCGTTAGATTATATATTTAGGTTAGATTAATCTGTGGTTAATATTCAATCATTTTTAAACATTTTTTAATGTAAATTTGGGCTTTTCTTAACCAAACTAAATCTGCTTGTACTAGAGTCAGGGGAGATGAGGACGATAAAACGTTAAAAATTGTATTACTATTAAAAGTGAAATCGAATCCGCGACCTATAAGGTCTATAGTAAAACATTGTAAAAACTAATCTACCACGACCTCTATACTTGCTTCTATGTATTGCTATGTTGCTTTAATATAAAATTATATTAATAAAATTTTAATAATAAAATGCTATTTATGACCTACCTTACGGTAAAAGTAAACTTCTCTCAACCATATTTTTTATCATACAAGTCACTGAAAATAGGGAATTTCTTTTAATATGAAGAATAAGAAACTTATTGGAGGAATAAAAGGAAAACAGTTTTGAAAAAAAACTGCTAGTTTCTTTAGGTCAATGTTCTGCGATTAAAAAGAAAATACATTGAAAAAATAATTAACTATGTGAGTTCTAAATTTGAATCGGTTTCTTTCTAAATCCAAAGAATAAGTAATTTTAGGTTTACTAAAATGTTTAAGTTAGGATTCAATGGTTTATAAAAATATATATATTATTCGTAATAAAACCAACAAAATAAAAGCAAGTTCATATTATGTTTATTTATTTAATTTTTTGAATTTTCAAACATGTATTCATTAGAAAACAAAGTTAGAAATATGTTGTTTGGAAAGATAGCGATTCAATTAGGTAGGAGTCTTTTGAGTTGTATTGCTTTCAACTACACGCGTGTGTGGAAAATATATTTACTTTTATTTTCCATTGATAAACTTAATTGGTACAGATAGGTCGAGATTGTACCAAATTTAAAAATATACCTACACATAAGTGAGCGTTTAGTACCACTGAAACCTATTCACCGCCTTCCTAACTAAACTTAAAGTCAAAAGAAGGCAGTTCGTTTGTGTGTACTTAAAAAATGACAACTGTCAAAAGACGAACATACGAGTACATACTGTTTTGTCGGGGGCGTTTTACAATAAAATATGTAACTAGTTTAACCCGACAACATTTGACCTTGCAGTTTCCTGCTAGAAACACAAACTGCGACAAATGTGCTAAGATCAACCCAACGACCACAAAGGAACGAACCACTCGCCGAACTGTTTTATTCGATCCCAGCATATCTCGTACTTCTCTGGGACTGCTCCTCCAGGTGCCGCTTTCTTAATGCTGGTTTTACTGGTGTACCACATATGCCAGACAACAGAGGCACACAGTTCAGAGGAACGGGCGGATATTCCGACCACAACAAGTTCTCTTAGTTAATGTCATTTCAAGCTACCGCTCTGCGGTTGAGTTGCTCTACTCAAAACCATAATCAGACTGTAAAAAAAGTAACAGCACTAGGATAAAATATCAGTGCCGCCAATGTCGAAATTAAAGTATTGTACTACTGTTTACTAATGTGCTAATCTAAATAATGTTTTTTGGTGCCAATTTTGAAATAAGAAATGGATTTACTTTTTTGTATAATACCTAATATAAAATTGAAGTTAATGCTTATGTGAGGCGGAGCACATACATAAATTATAAATAGTTGTAAGATTAATTAATACAAAGCAAATTAAATTTTTTATACACTTCTAATTTCACTTCGATTTGTATAGAATGATGTGAGCAGCAATGCGTTAAAACTTTGTAAAAAAAAAGATGCCTATTTGCAAAAAAAAAAACAAAACGGCATAATAAAGAAAAACGAGTACCTATGCCTATTTTAGCCACTTTTTCACCACCTTCAATGTTCCTTATCGTTCTGCACTTCTAGTATAAATCTTATTTGTGGTATTACGTGAACCTAAACAATACCTTTTAAAAATAACCATATGATTATAAACATTCACGGTGGTCGACCGTCATAATAAACATAATTTTCTTCAAAATGTCGCGGTTTATACTTGTGACCGCGACATTAAAATTTGTAAAATTCCGTAAATTTATATGTTATAATATATTATCATAATATGATAAGTATGGCATAATTATTTTTTATTTATAGTTCCTAAATAAACCGTTGTCTTTGGCTCGCAAATTTTTGATTTGTATCAAAGAGTGCTTGAAATGGTTGCAATCCATTTATTCGGCGGATAAAGATTCCTGAGGTAAATCCAAAGCCGGCTTGAATATTTATTTCTTTACTAAGCAAATTGGCACTTGCCTACCTGCCTTTGTCCACCAATTCTTTTGTAGCTCAAATGATTCATAATTCCATTTTCACACAAAAAGCCCTATAATCCATGAATGATGGCGCTTCTTTTATAACTGTAAAGATCGGAAACTAGAAAACCGAGAGACCTTTTAATTTATCTACTTTTTAAGAATATTCAAATTTTCTCAATTTTGCAAGCTTTAAAGTTTACAAAAATATTTAAGCCTGACCAGATTAACTAAGTTACTTTAAACAAAAAAAAGAATATCAGGTTTTAGTTTATTTCAAAATTTCAATTATTTCGTAATTGTGGTATTTTTAGCTTCTTTTTTTTACTGTCCCCGTTGGTCGTTTATCTGTCATTATGTACAAATGCGAATGTTTGTGTGTAGGTTGATGTTATTGAAAAACAACCACAGCCGTTTAGATGCACACTCATCGGAGGCTAGTCGAATAACTGTCAATAAAGTCAACAGATTTTAAGTACTAATAAAAAAAAAAATGACAGTTCTATAGAGCGATAAAACATCATATTTGCATTACAAAAATTAGACAGCACGGCAAATGGAACGTATTATTTATTACTGGCAGTTAAAATTAATACAAACTCATCTATGTACGCAAATAGAAACATGTAACAGAATGTATCATTATAATAATTATTTTTATTTTAAAAAATTATTATTATTAAATTGAAATTTATTATATTTATTAGAGAAATCAACAGTTTTATAAATTTCTATAAAGTTCAACAAAAGAAGCAATTTATAAAACTACAATTGATTTCTACTTAAATGTTACATAATTTCAATTTTACTATAAAAATAATGCTTTTTTTTTTAAATTTAAAAACATATATAAGACTAATAATATAACATATTAATATGTTTGATTTAAACTTTAAAATTAATTTATTTTTTACAATTAAGCGCATGTTTTTTGAAACTGTTTTTGAATTTGCTGTCAATCTGCTCATGTGTTTGGTTTTACAATTAGTTTATTAAATCGTTTATTTATGTCACTATATTATACCTATATTTATTTATTTATATTATTTCGCAAAAATACAGCTTTCGATCAAAACTTTGATATAAAATTGACAACTTGACCATTTTTACGTGTATTATTCAGCAATAGATAATTACTTGCTATATAATAATAAATGTAATAAAAACATTTCACATATCATATACGAGTTTATTAAACTCGTTCTAGCCATAGGAAAATTTTAGGTCTTTTAATTTATAAATTTACTATAAGCTTATTCGTTAAAAATAACGTAATATGTTCGTTTAAAATAATAACTGTTAGATGGCGCTTGAATGTTGTAATTTTTATTTTAAGTTTATAAATATAAAAAAGCCTGTTGGGTTTCTTTGCGGTTCTTCGCAACAGTGATAATCGAACCCTGAATCTTGATTTTAAAATATTTTCAGATAAGTTCTTGAATTTAATTTTATATTTCTATGCAGTTATGCAGTTAGCTACGTAATGTTTATTAGAAAAATTCTTTTTTTTAATTTGGCTGAATTAAGTTATGGAACTGAGTATATTTATACTCTGTTCATTATATTACATAACTAAAACATAATTATATTATTGTAATAATCTATATTATACCAAGCAGTAAATTGCCAATAGATTGATTGCACTGGGAAAATCAAGTGAGCAAAGTAAGTGAACGTCGTTATGTCCTCCTCAAAAAGCATAAATCTTTAATAAACACATGAGATAAATGAAGGTTTCTAATGATTTACCTCTATACTGCGTCAAAAATCTTTGAGTGTAAGCATTAAAGGATTTAAGTGTAAACCAATGGTCAAACATTTTTTGTGTCAGCCCTGACGACGTCGCCCCTCGCTTGCTTTGATTCGTGTTTTTTTTTCTATAAAGCTTCTTTATACTGTACATAAGTGTACGAGTGCGGTTCTTAGATGGAACATTAACATCAAAACAACTAATTCAGTAATTACTAATCAACTAAGAAGTAATTCAGGGCAAATAATGTATTTATAAAACACAAATCAATTAATACACGTATATTACATAAAAAAAAACACTATTATAAAACTTAAGCATTGAATTATAGTCACTAAATCCAACTTTTCTGAATAATTTATAGGTAATTGATTTTAAGAGCAGCTTTTGAATGCTTTTAATTTGATCTTTATAAATTGAGTATCAATCAAAAATTACAAAAAAATTAAAATGCTGTTAAAATATAATTGAAATAATGCAGGATTTACGAATACTTTCTTGGGGGCCCCCAAAAACACTATACTTAAATATACTGCAGCATTATTTGTCCCAATCCTACACGTCCGGAATGTCCCATACTCGTCACCCAATTTTTTAACGCGTCTTTTCGAAAAACAAAACGCTATTGTGCCCAGGGTTTGCATTAACGATAACCGGTTAACCGTCTAAATCCGGCCCTGTACGAGTATGTAATACACACATAGGTGCATATAAAAATGTTTAACATAAATTTATCGACTCACTCAATAAATTAATATGAAATTTGAAAATGTTATTTAAAAGGAGACCAATGGAAAAGGAAAGCTTTATAGGTTAATAACATTATTTTAAGAATGATATACATATATAGTCATAAAAATAAAAATAATAAAATAGTATTAACGTTTAAATTAAAGAGTATTCAGTCTGCGTATCGTTAAGATTGATGCAAATTATAGAAATTAATTATAGTTGGGGATGAATTTTAATTACGAATCACCTGACATAATAAATGTAGAGACCAGATGGTGTATTTTGGTAATAAATTATTTATGGCCGCCCACAGCTTATTTATTGAAAATCAACAAGGGGCACCTAGGCGTTCAGTTTCATTTGGAGGTTGCAACAACCCACATCCATCAAGTGTTCTCCTTTTGGGCGGATAATTAATCACGATTGGTTTTACGCTCAAGGTAGCGCCGCTTTCAATTTCAACAATTCAACCTTACCTTCAGCATTTTAACAAAACTAACTACTTAAAGGTAAACAATTATTGGGTTTTAATACTTACATGCGAAGTATCTCTCTTTCTTGGTCAGTATATAAGTGGATAGTAAATTTCAAAACAAAAATTGATACGATAACAAGCGATAAATAAAAACTCAAAAAATATTATTCGATTCAATCGAAAAAAAACAAAAAAAAAGAACAATTGTGTTAATAGTCGGTTATTATCAAAATTATTATTAATATTTGTGTTTAAAAATCATTGTTTTTATAGTTAGGTTTATTCATTCCTATATATCGACGGAACAATCGTCAAGGCCGCCTGCATAAAATAGGACGGTAGGTACGTAATGGCCAGAAGGACTTAGATATGGGTGCGAAGCCACCCATCCCGGGTGCCACAGGCGCGAGTTGTCTTGCGGCGAAAGCTCTCTCAAAGCCGCCCGCAGGGCCAGGCTACCAACCCGGGGCGAAGCCCGGTGTTGATCAGTTCAGTCAGTTCAATGCCACCATAAGTGACTTTTATTTTTCACCAGATAACAATACAAACAAAATACATCTTGTCCTGCCAGAGCCTGAAGGGCTCATCAGGCAGAAACTCAAATTGGAATTATGTTTTTCTTAAAGCGGCAGCTAGTTAGAATGTAAAATTCATTTAAAATGCAATTAAATCTGGATAAAAACAGATAAATATTTAATTAGATTATATTTAGATAATATTTATTATTTAAATATTTAATTAAATAATTAATTATGTCTAGTAAGAAAATCAAATAGAATAATCGATAATTATTTCTGTAACAAAAATAAAATATTTGTAAAATATCACTATAACAGCGTGTAGGCACTGTATTTATTATTTTATGCTATCTATCCGTCCCAAAAAATAATAGATTGGCGGTAATTTTGACCCAAAAAAAATGTACTTACTGCTTTTAGTGTTAAAAACTAATATTTTAGAGATTGTATTGACTAGTTTACACTCTCTAAAATCAAACATACTATTTTATCAATTTGCACAATGTTAAAATAATGTAAATTATTGAAGTAAACAGAATTGAGCCAAGCAACACTAATACAGTTGTTAAGTAAAATTATTTTACCGATAATAGAGTAGGTAAAAAGTCACTATTTACTTACACAAACACACACACATTCTTTAATCACTACTTATAAATATTATTAGACATAGGGATTTGGCAAGCTCCGTGGTAAACAGCTTAAAGAAGACTGGTCTAGGTGTCCATTGCCACCTGGATTACCCACACAATTAATAATAATTATTATTAATTACCAAGTAATAAAACTTATCTGAACTCTTTCACTTTATTAACTTCAATGACCTTCCTAAGGCATACGCGTAACTAGCCACCTGACCTGGGGATCTTTGCGTGTGCATTTGCATATTGCAATTGCATATTAGGGAATATATAAATACACTCTGTATAAAATGAAAATCTACTAGACAAACGACAGAAGAATACCGCACACGTGGTTTGCAAACTTACATGGGCGATTTTATAACACTCGTATTTCGGAAGTCGGTATAAGTTAGTATTTTATGGCGCGGGGCTAGCGAGGTCCGGTAGGGGCCCGCCGCCTCTGGCCTCTTCCAGTAGTTACGCCGGTGTCCTAAGGTCCGTTACAAATTATTTATACTACCATTATAATGTATTATAACTCGACTCTACACAATGAGCAACTGGAAGCTATACTCGTATAATGTATTATGTAGCTTCCAGTTTCACCTAAGTTGCGTTTTCAAGACAACCTGTGGGGGATGTGGCATGTTTTATGTAAATATAACGTGGTACAAGCACGCCTCGACAGTAATTAATTACATAGTCATTTAACGCATTTAGTTTTAAAATTGGCATCTTTATAACATTAGTTTATGTACTTGTACTTTAAATCTGCACTTCTTACTATGCTCTCTATTTTTATTGTTCCATACCAAAATGGTAAAAACGAAAACCCTTTTAGTGAGTGTTTGTTGTCTGGTATCGGTAGGATTTTGTTATTTTCATACAGATTCTATTGTGTTCTACTGATAATAAGTGAGTGTTACAAGTTTAAAAGTATGTTCTAATAAAGTAACAATTAAAAAAATGTTATTTATATAGCCAGTATTATACGGATGAAAAAAGCAACATTCGGAGATACTTAAAATGTTATAAAATCATTTATTTGATCATGTGTTTATAGGTTTTTCAAGCTTCGTCCTTCAAGCTTTCCTTATTATATAAATTCTAACAAATATTATAGTTAAACCAAAAAGATTTTCAACGCGTCGATTTGTACGCCAGTTTGGCCACAGTTCCAACTCAAAATTCTGGGAGGATTATGGCAGACAAAACACAAATCTTAGCGTTAGAATGCGTTCCAGCAGCTTTATCAGCCGACTATTCAGCTGGTCCGGGTTCAAAGCAGGACCAAAGGAAAGCTCGTCGAATTGGTGCTCAGTGATGACAAGAAAATTAATAATTGATTTTATTATGTTTTCCCTTATACCGTATCGAAAGAAGAACGTTGTAGATATCTGTATTCAGGCATCGTCGATCGAGAATGATTAGTAGCCCAAATTTCAATGAAAATTAAAAAAATATAAATAAAATAGGAAAAAAGTATCCGTTCGGAGGTGCCGGCACACGGGATATCGCTGGTACTCCGATTGCTGGTAAAAATCATAATTGTCCGATAAGTGTGGCATGGATTCCAGTCCTGGCTCGGTCAGAATATTAATAATTTTTCAAATATTCGATCCTTGAACCCTAATATGATTTATTGAATTTAAGTATATCGTAATATTAGTCGCGCTGCGAAGATTCAGATTTATTACCTTGATTTATCGTTCACGAGACCATTCTGGCGCTCGTTTGCACCCCGTTACGAGATATTTCATCGATTTTGTGAGCGTTTTTCGCTAAAGTATCTTTTTGCAGAATACCGAGAGAAAATATAAAAAATAATTGAAAATAAAATTATCCAAGGCATTTGTTTTTGTATTTAATGTGGAGTAACGTGGCGATAGTGCAAGCTTCATTCGCCAGAGGTCCTCGTTGTTTTGAGACACCGTCGCCATTTGGAGTCCTCTGCTACAACGGACCTCCTATTTTCAAAATTATACCACCACAATGAATCGTTCTACTTCTCTACTGACATTCGAACCCATTGAGTTCACGGTATATTTAGTTTAGGAACTTTAAGCTCTATTTAAAGAGAAAACAATAATGATCCTGAAACTGCTCCCGAGCAGTAAGATCCAAAATATGAATAAAGTAATTAATATAAATAATACAAATTATTTGTATTGATCCAATAAAGTGGCCGTTAATATGTCGGTAAATAAATTGTGTAAAAAATTATTTTTTTTGGATATGGCATCCTACCTTATTTCAGAAAACAGGTTAAATAAAATGTAGAGTACCGTTAATGTAATTCATTTTTTTTTATTACAGATCTGTGCTATTTTATGTAAACATATAACGCAAAGGCCTCACAAATGATAACTGACGCAAATAGAAAAAAAAGTATTTAGAAAGAAACTTTAGACTACTTAGCCGCTGAGCGGGCAGTTTCAAGGACTATAGTCTTTATTTCTGCCTGACCAATCTTAGAAAGAAAAAAGAAAAAACAACAATATACTTTACAATCCAAGAATATACCCGCTTAATGGACGAATTGCCACCCCCTTGGTGCTCATGGTATTGATTTCAATAAATGAAATTTTCCTTAAATTTACCCATCAACTTCGAGTAGGTACCATCAGAAACGAATTAGCTTTTATTTCATTAAATGGATTTAGTTCCTATAAAAGCTTTTTCAGATAGCTAGTCGTATTACTTAATTATTAAGATACTGTTACCTTTATTAACATAATGCGAATCATTATCTCAAATTCAATTATCTACTGACGTCGCTATAATTTACGATTCACATAGCAAAGCGTTCGTATTAATTTGGCATATTATTCTTAATTTATATATTATGTAAAAAATCTCGAGGTTGATTTTGTTTTGACCTACTCAACTAAGCTAAATTTTCTTGTGCTAGATTCAAGGGAGATGGTGAATCGTCAAGATAATGAATCGTTGAAAATGGTATGACTTTAATGCGCCGATTCGAACCCGCGACCGCTGGTTCAATAATCAATTGCCTTAACCCCGAGACGACCACTATCCCGAAAGTAGACGCAAGTTTAAAAGCTTTTTTTTTAATTCTTTTGCTGTGCGCCCTGTTTTGAAACCGCGACAATTTAGCTCTACAGACGATCAAAAAGGTGTTTGTTTAGTTAGGCGACTTTTTGGCACTCGGGACTATTCGCTTGTCACTCGCGCCTACGGGATGATTGCATATCTACTTGAATTACGGATTTTATCGGTGTGATTATTTCCTAAACATAAAATATAGGTAAACATACACATACTTACTCGGTACTTAAATTTTAAAACTGAGCACTTCCATTCTAATTTCCTATAATATTTCTAAAGTAGATAAGTAAAGTTTAATAAGTACAGATGTACTTAATAAATTATAAGTTACTTATTAATTCTACTTATTAAATTAAATTAAATAGGTTTGAAATTGTCCAGTTAAAGTACAACATAGAGAGGTTTTTCTCATATTTTTAAACTAAAACTTCATTTAACTATACTTAAAAAAAGATTGTTTAATGATTGACATGAAAACTGCGATTAAATATACGGAAAGTGTTCTGAAAAAGATACATTCCTAAAAATTATTTCTACAAAAACACAACAAAAAATATAACTTTAACAGTTTTTTTTTAATAATATAAAAGTATCATGTTGATGAATTATATTTCAATTTGTTAGAATTTTTAATTTATTTTATGGGTTTTAAGTCACGAATCGCATAAAACGAGTTATACCCAAGTTCAGGTGATAATATTTAGCCGCTTAAATATATTTATTTTGTAAGATTTATATTTTTAATTTTTATGTATATTTAATATATTAATGAAAAATATTAATTTACTAAATGAACCAGTTTTAATAGCTAAATGAATTGACTAAAAAAGTATAGATACTACTTCAGTATTTTGATAAATTGATTAAGAAACTCTTGTTTGGATAACTTCCTGTCCGCCATCCTGAAACCAATGGAGTAACTACATTTATTATGTAAATAATCAATTAGTAAATGAGTGGGTTGTAATCAATCATCTATATAATATTAAAGGATTCGTAAATAGGGCTCCCATTAATTGCAAATAATATTGATCTAACATAGGTATAATTTCGAGGGTTCGGCTTGCGAGTAACATTTTAATATAAATTAAGAGTAAACAGACGGCGGCGATTAGTTATTGGTTTCTGAATTATCGAACATTTTCTAAATCTAAAACATTATTTAAATGCTGATAATGGCGATAGTCCCCATCGTTAAACTCTGAGCAGCGATGGGTAAACTTATTCAAGCATGAAAGAGAAGTCACTAAAGATGACCTAAAAAGGTATAATAAAAGTCAAATAAAAACCCCAGTGAATAATGGAAAAACTGCAAGGCGATAGCTAAAATGAACAAAGCCAGTTGCCGCTGGGTACCTAGAATGCTGACAACTGACGTGATCGATTTGATGTTGCAATATTTGAGCATTTAGACACGTGCAATTTAGTTCTGAATCGAACGATGGTGAAGTAAATCGAAGCGACACCATCATTCGTGGAAGAATCGAGTCTGTGGGTATGAAAGGAATTGAATTGCATAATTTAATTCGCTTAAAATAACCCATTGAGTGAATATTCGCTATTAGAAGTAAGACGTTACTAAATATCGCTAAACTTATCCCTTCACAAATTTTCGAGTTGAATAAACATTAGAT
This sequence comes from Neomicropteryx cornuta, assembly GCA_020383195.1. Lineage (NCBI taxonomy): Eukaryota > Metazoa > Arthropoda > Insecta > Lepidoptera > Micropterigidae > Neomicropteryx > Neomicropteryx cornuta. The sequence continues at coordinate 13,427,312 of JAHKQU010000012.1, forward strand.
CACTGATTTTCTATCGTAATACGTGAAGGGGACATATTATATACTTACATATACTGCATACACATATAGCTAACCTAGCCTAACCAGGTGCATTTTTCGTAAAGAAATAAAAAAATTTGTCTGCAATAATGTCGGTATAAAATATCATATCTCTTCGATATAAAAGTTACCACACGTAGCGCCCCATGGCAAGCGCGGGTACGATTTGAGTCACGTACCACAAACATAAGCACTATAACTTTCCTCATAGAGCTACTTTTTCGCGGCTGGACTACGGAAATTCCCCAACTGGTCGTATGCAACCTAGTTGCATTGCGGGAATCTACTCACAAAATATTCAACAACTTTGAAAAGCACCATTTCCATGCTTATCATAAACAAACACGGTGAATCTATTTATGTCGATTCTTTGGCTTTTAAAGGAAAGGGTGGGGGGAGAACGGGGTTGTAATATAAATGATATACGAAGTAAAAAGGTGTCTTTAGTGGGGTGAAATAATATTATTTGTATTAATAGGTAAAAATAAAAAATAAAGAAATTCAATATTTTTTTTCGCAAAAAAAAATCTAAAATATATATCATTCGACTTAAAACCATTTTACGACTTATTTTACGCAGTTTGTAAAGGACATGATAAAAAAAGCAATATTTGGCGTTTCAACCTATCACGTTGAAACGCAGAGTTTTCGTATCAATTCACAATTTAACATCATAACCGTAGTCACTGTATTCTATTTCTATTACAAGCTTTTATTTAGTTAGTATGTCGGCTTAGGTGAAATATTGCAAGCTGAATTAGAAAATTAGAACCACTTCCTCTTATCCTACGGAGTTGAAATTTAATGTGCTGGTGCAGTTCCAATGACCATGCATTTTTGTGGCAAGCCTGGCCCAGGTATGGCTCTAGAGAAAGGAACTCCTTAACGGTCAACAGCACAGACACGAAATTTTGCATATGCAAGCAAACACTTAAATAAAAGCTTGTTTTTAAAAATCTATTTTTACTATTAATTTATTCAAATAACTGAAGAATATACGTACCTATGTATATTCCTATCAAATCTTAAAAGCTTTGATAGTAGGACCTCTAGTGAGCACGATAAAATTATTTTCCAAAATCAGTTTGGTAGTATACACCCCTTCCCGCTAGTGAACTCTAAAAATATATAATAAACTGTACTGTACTATGTAATGAAAATCCCGTTTTAGATTAATTAATATTTGAATGCGTATTCTCCGTAATTTATGATATTAAATTAAAATTTAGCGCGGACATAGCTATTAAGCTCCTTAAGCCTCGAGACACAAAGGCAACTCGAGGATTAAGGAAGTCATAAAAAGTAATTAATAATACATACTGCTTTTTCTGATGATTTATTTTAGGCATCTTCTTGCTTTACAACTTTTTGACGTTAAACGGGCAACAAGAATCGATTCTCACCGTAAACAAAAAAGCACGTTTATAAAAAGTTTTGGTCTGATAATAGCGTACCTACTCGTTGATAATAAAGATCCTTCGACAAGGCCAGAAAATTTTGTAAACTTCATGCATTTGAGTGCCTAGTATGCACAATCAGAGAAAATAGTATTAATACATGTAGATAAACTGGAATTATCAATGTTGTATTGTATGTATTTTAAAAGTCTGTCGCTGTATGGATTATTTATATGTGCTTGTTTCTGAAATGGTTTGTTTTTTTTATCATTTGACTTGCCTAGATTTTTTGTCAAAAATTACCTCAAAATAATTGCACTTTTTCGAAAAACTCCCCCCATTCCTGCCCATTTTTCATGATTTTGCCCATTAACGAACTTGACTGAGATTTTGTGCCATTAAAGTTTATGTATCAATTTGAAAGTGATTGTTGTAAAATTACGAAGTTATCGTGTCCACGAGAAAGGGATATAGATAGGTAGACAGATAGATAGATAGATAGATGTATAAATAGATAAATAAACTTTTAAACTGAGTGTGGTTTTGGGTTCTAGGGGATATGTCGAAATTTTTGGAAGTGGAAGAAGAATGCATGGGTTCCGGATAGAACCCATTGCAATAGATAGCTTTCTTAGTGAAATCTACCTAGAACACCGCTGTTTTAATGAAACTATCGTGATATATACATGCATGTGTTTCTATGTTTTTATTTATTTCTTTTTTAAATCAATATTACGTTAAAATTATAAATAAATTAGATAACTCTTTAAAATAATATGTTGTACACATTAATGATCCAGTTTTAAGGTTAAGCAGAAACATTTTTTTGTTGTCCGCTTAGACTTCCTTCCGGATGCTTTCATGAAAAATGATTTTCGACTAGTTCGGTCAGAAAAAAATTATACTGTGGTGCTCATTTTAATATTTCAATACTGAATTTAACAGGGTTTCCAGTTTTTATATTCGGTATCTACGAGGAAAAAGTCTCATTGCGGCCCGTAAATGTAATATTGGTTACACCCTCGTCAAGACTTGTACCCGGCAAAAAGGTAAATGGATGTTGGTAAAATGACGTGTTAGAACGTTCTTAATGTTAAAGAATCGGTTCACATCATGACGTGCAAAATAGAGGTGAAATTTACTTACGCTTTAACAACTAAAAACCATATTCTATAGATTTTTTGAGAAAAATAATGATGCGAGATAATATCACTATTTAATTTACAAAAGTAGGTATTCAGTTATTAGCTGACAGACTGCATGCTGTATGTGATTCAGTAATAACATAACGCCTAAATAATTGTGAAATAAAATTAAAAAAAATAAATACTAGAAAAATGAATTTAAAATTTAATCAAAAGTAGGTATAAAAATGCAAGGCGAGCGGCAGTTAATGAATCACAGAAGAGGTAGCAGGGGGTGGACGGGCGGAGGGATGTGGCGGTAAAGTTAAGTGCTTCGACTACTCAAACTATTTCCTGAGTTAAAACAAATTCTATGACTTTTTTTCGAACTTCAATATTATCAGGCTGTTATAAAATATTTCGTGTAAGCTTCAATTAAACCTTATATGACCAAAGTTTGTTGAACTGCTGCGAAAGATGACTAAACCGGGACGCATGCAGTATACTTTTATTTATCTTTTGTAGTAACGTGTGTTGAGCTTCAAATCTCGACTGTTATTTACCGTATTAGGAAGTGTACTAGTGTATAGGTAGAACTTCTGTAAAAAAATATAGGTACCAATGTACATTTAAATTGACACACATTCATACAGATTATAATTGTGCGGCAATGATTACAACTAAATGTTTTGTGATCAAGATAAAAAAAATATCTCCTGCCATTTTATAGTGATTACTTCGATGCAGCTATTTCAATATCTGTTTAAATTTTAGTTTGAATCACTCCATTTTACCAGGTTATCGCATTTATTTGAAATTGTGAATAAAAATTAAATTCTGGAAGGTTCTAACAAAAAACGTATTTTTTTACAGACATATTTAATAAAAATAAAACCTTAGCAATCTTCCTAATGTACGTACTTAAAGTCTGTAAAAAAACATTTAAGATATAATTTTATTAATTATTAACTATAATGCGGTCAGGAAGAGGGTTATTACTTTCACTAAGTTATTAGAAATGTGTGTTTCTACAATATAAATACGCACACATAAAGCAACCCTAAAATTGTATTTATCTACGATTTATTTACATGTTATCTAAATAATGCAACTCGGAAAAATATCTGTAATTACTCAAAAACATGAAATCGGGTCATTGCTTGAAATGTATCCCAAGTAGATTGAAAGCTTTCGTTTGGCAAATCGTGACGTCAGGCAATATCATCCGAAGCGAGCGAGTCGCGCATGACTCGCTATCTGTGTCCTACGAGTAGGTATTACAACAATGTTCCAGTAGCTTTTACGGGGTTTGGAAGTAAACTTTGGGTAGCAACGCGGGCGAATTGAATGCTCCCATCAGATTGGATTCACCAAAAGCGGGCAGGTACTTAAAACCAGGAAATTAAATAACAATATTTTGGTATTTGACATTTGAGCGGTTTTGTTATATATACCTACGAGCATATACACGATTAAAAACATGGCCAATCGCATTTGACACTCACCCGACCACAAAACTTTTTTACATTTTTTTATATTGTTATAATTACTAATTTACAACTTTAATAAGTCGCACCAAAGTACATATTACCTAGGATGTTATTTTAACAAAAAATAATATATGATTAAGATGAAAAATTACGAGTAAATAAGACGAATTCGCGAGTGAGTTAAATGAAAATAAAAATAAAAATAATGGAAATGAAAAATTAAAGCACATATTTAGTGTGTATATCATTTAGATAATTATTTAATTAGTTTGTAAATGTATATGATTTATTATATTTGATGATTGTTTTTTAATAGCAGCAAATTGTTGAAAAGTTGAAAAATTTTAAAAATGTAATTATTTTTTAGATAAATAATATAATAGCAAAATAAATATAAAGGTACTAAAAATGTTCAGTACTTACGAGCGCAGGATCCTGGTTTTAGGCAATTTGCCGCTTTTAAATCTCCCGTAACACTAGAACAGGAATTGGCAATTTTTTTAAGGGTTTAGCCTCGAAAAAAATGAACGTTACTTTGGATGTATCTGCAATGGACCCATCCACTGAATGTTGTAGGATTTGAGAAGTTTAACCAGCCTGTTTAAGAGACCAATTGCTACTATTTTGAACTTTTTTAACGTCTTCGCTAAGTTTACTTTTTTACTGTTCTCGGTTAGGTATTTTCTGTTGCGAATTGTATCCCAAAGTATTCTAGTACTAGTAGTATTCTATCTTGTGAGCGAGAACTAAGGATGACTTCTTAAAGTTTATTTTTCAACTAAGGTATTGGAGTATTCGGAAGGCTGCTTTATGTGGGCTGTTACAATTTATTTTTTCTGATGGCAATGAAGAAAAATTCCTAGGAAAATCTCGCATGTCTCTTTCTCTAAAAACTTCCGCGACCCAGTTTCTCACCAACGCGAATGTCCTTGTAGCGCTCACTATCCCGAATAGCAGATATATCACTTGGAAAAGTCGGTTTTTGTATACCATGCGATGTAAAGGAAAGAAGTTTCTTCACCACAGATAGATGAAAATAGTAACAAGTCTAGTTTTACTATCCAGCCCTTCGGTTGCTAAAAGTCTGTAACTGGGCGGTGGATTAATAAATGAAACAAACTTATTGAGATACAGCAGCCAATGTGCCCTCGATAGAAGCGAGCGCCTGGTTACTTTTGCGTTAGCTATGAACTCACCATAAACACCTAACTTATTAAATCCTGGATTAGCCATGTATGCTTCCTAGAGTTTGGCGTACCTAACGTTTGACCAGTCTTCCGTACCAAAGTATTGCAGTTTTTTCATCATCCTTAATTTATCCTCGCAAGTCTTCGCGATGGACGGCACCATAATTGACGTAGATAGCAACTGAAATTCGGAAACGCTTTTGGCGGCAGCGGCCATATTTCGGCCTTTCCTTTCACCCTCGTGTGTGAAATAGGCCTCGTGACCACATCATGGGACAAAAATGAGTCAAAATCGACGTTTTTTGCGAGTGTTTATTTGGTGCAGGTGTTAAAGCGATTAAAAAATATCGGCAAGAAATAACGCCTCTCCGCATTTCTCTGCGCACAGGGTACAATTTTGCGTGCGTGCGCTGTTTAATTCAAAATCAAAGGAGTGCAACTTCTGTGAGTATTATTTATTCAGTGTTAGGGGTCATGTAAAGTAATTGCTCCTGCGGGAGGTGTGCGAGTAGCCGCTTTAAGAAAAAAAACCCGAATTAGAAAGTCTCGTCATTCTCGTATTTAGTACATTAAAATTGCACGGTGTGTGTAGGCAAACAACATCGATCAACGACTCTTCAGTGGCTCTAGTCACAAACCCACTCGCGAATCGCTCGCTGGCTCTTTGGTGGTGTTGGTTGGAATCGCCGAGCCCATCACCACCACCACCAACACCATCATAAATATACAATATGAATACGTGAACTTCTCGCTCGCGGATCGCGCTCGCGGTGCGAGCCGATGATAGCCTAGCGTTACAAGCGCTACTTTTCACCCAAAAGAAGGCGATTCCCGGAGTAAAATGTAGGTCGCTGCTCTCAAAATGTTTCGGACAAGAAAAGGTACTTCCATAATAAGGCTGAGCCCACCTTGGCCTCCCTGCCTTATGAAATATTAATTTGGCCAGGAGCGGCTTATTTTCCGCACAGGAATTATATTTTGAAATCCCTCTTTGATAAGGACTTATACTAGTTTTTTTACGTATTAAAGCGAGTAATTTTGTAAGAGAATATATTATACTATAATGAGTTCAAAAAATATGGTATAAAATATGGTATGGCATGGTATGTAGAGAAAATATGTTTAGCTATGTTAGAGAGAGTGTTTAGATAATCTGAGGGTGTGCGTTCTCTTTTTTTGATATTGAAGAAAAATAATACTGGTAAATAGTGAAAAATTCAACTTTCTGCTTTGTTTAAAAGTTCTCGGAAAGTCTGTATTTTTCCATACATTTTACCAAAATTTTCGATGTAAATATGACTGAATACAAGAAAATAAAACTACAGAGGAATATTTGATTTCATAAAGATGCAAATTTAATTAGTTTTTTTTAAATATATTGATTCGATTTCTCAATATTATCCTATATATTACAGTGTTTTCTCTTTCTACAAGCCGTTAGATGAAATAATATGATTTAAGACCACGCCCAAGACAGAGAAGAGCTCTTTCGGGGTGCAATCACAGTCAACGGTTAATTTTACTTTACTTTGGTTTTTCTGCTTATTTAAACGTTAAATTTATTTTGTGACTTTAAGTCTTTAAAATTGTTACCAAAATGGTTAGAGTTCATTATAAAGTTTACGGTTCATAATCAACGTATCAAAGCAAGCGCAGCCTGCGTTCATAACTGACCACACCTGTCGAGGGGCTGCAGGCAGGGGGGGGGGGCGTTACTAACGAGACATTGTGAAATTAATTTGCAACACGTCTATCCTCAGAAAGCCAAATATATGTTTTGTTCAGAAGTCATTAAAATTGCTATTAGTTATGTAATAGTCCAGATTGCCAGATTGAAATATTTTGACTTAAATCATTAAAAAATATTATTTAGCATATACGAGTATATGTATACAATAAAAAACAAGTGTGAAGAAATCGTCATGACTTGCATTAGATCTGCTCTTTTTGCGTTTCAATATCAGGTCGAAAATTAGTTAACTCACCTATTTCAATATTGTTAACTTTCTGGCCAACTTGGATTGTAAGTCATTGTAATAAACAAAGAAGGCTATCTAAATTGTTGTACAATTGACACTGCATGTAAAATACTAATTTATTTCTGGGCACTCTTGCATTAGATGTGTTTGGTACATTATAAAAAATATTGATTTATTTTAATTAGTATACAAATTTCTTTATTTTGATTTTAAACTCGCTGAAAATCTTTCATTGCTATGAATGACCGAATATGAGGATTTATGCATTCCAATTCAAGAGAGATTTCGTTCATTATATTGTTATTTCATGTTTGATTAGAGTGTTCACAAAATCTATAATTCCCACCAGCGTCAACATCACTACAATATAATTGTTGCGCATTCCATGATGACCGACTATATCCAGTCATTGGACCTGATCTGTAATAAAAAAAAATATGTATTTTAAAATGATAAACTCCACGCATAAATGTATCTAAAATTTTAGCTTTTGAGCTAACCATAGCAAATGCTGAATTTGACTTTTTTATTGAAGGTTTATGTGAAGTAAATTTATTGAAGGTTCATCATACAATGATTTGAAATATTCATTTTGGTAAGGCCGGTAATATTGTTTTACCGGCCTTACCAAAATGAAGTGAATGCAGCCTAAAGTCACCTTAAGTGACTTTAGATTCGAAATTGCTAAACTTGCATTGTTAATACATTAGTCCACAATGAAAACCACATTTAAATGTGTTCCTTAAAATAATCTCACCATTTTGTAATACTATTTAAACTATTTAAATTTGCATATGGTCTATTATCATTACTACTTTCACGCGAATATTCTTCTTTGTGTCTCACTCCGTCAGTTCTATGTGGAGGCATAATGGAAGTAGGTGTGAATATATGAATGTAACAAATTACTGAAATTGAAAATGTATTTGTAAAATGAAATTAGTGGAACTAAGTTAGACAGGGTTTAAGTTTAATAATAAAATCTACGCACTCTTTTGAAACTTAATAATTACGCTTTTTTGCCATCGACATTGACGATTATAAAAAAAGATACATTTAAAATTACATAAAATTCACAAATCTATCAGTAGTATGAACATATAAAATATTTTATTTTATTAAATTTAATGTATTTGTCGCATATATATATTATAGATAATTTTAGCTTTCTGCACTCCTCCTACATATAAACTTTAACTATGCCAAATCTCACACTCCTCTGTCCGTGAAATATGCTTAAAACATAGTTTTAATTTCAAGTATTATTATATAGATTTGGGCATAGGAATAGAAATTCTAAAGTCACCAACGTCACTGTCTGAAGTGAATTGGATATATCGGTATAATCAAATTTAAAAGTTATGCCTCGTAAAATCATGCCTCGCTTTTTGGTAAAAGCAATAAACTGATTTCCCATGAGATCTTACTGAATTCGAATTTAAAATTTCTAAAAAATGACGTAGTTTGGTTTGCCACGTCTCAAAGCAACCGTCAATTGAATGAGTATGGAAAGTCGAGCTTAATAGATATTTTTACGACAAAATTAAACCAATTATATAGTTTATTCGGACCTCACACTTTTAGCGTCAGCGGCTCCTCGCATCTCAGACCTTCAGGCCTCAAACTCTTTGCAGTTAAAATGTGCACTAAAATTAAATTTCCAGAGAAATCATCATGCTTTCGGTGCCATTCGAAGACCCAATAAACATTATTACAATATCAAAAACTGATATAGATACGTATATAAAAAACATCACCATCATCATCAGGGCGCATAAGCCTTAGCTTGTTCAAGCAAAGTTATGGCTAATGTAAACTTTAAATAGCAGAGGGCCCAAATATGAGCCTCGAGGGACATCAGATGGGATAAAAATAAAGGCTGAAGTAAACTTGAACGTAGACAATTCTTTCAAACATTTTACTAGGATAGAAATAAGCCTGTAGTTGACGATGTCAGTTTTAGGACCTTTCTTGTGGATTGGAAAAACCAGGACCTCTTTCCATTTGAGGGAAAGATTCCGGAGCGTAAAGATCGCGACAGAATTATGTACAGTGGACGGGTTAATTGATGTGCGCAATTTATGATAAAAATAGCGGGAAATCCGTTACTGCCAACTCCTTTTGCTTATGTTTAGCATTATTATATATTTGGAGATAATGCGCTCGCTTAACTACACGTCTCCTATATGTTGAGAAAATCTAACGCCGTTTCTTGGAGGATCCGAAAAACTATTATTACTAAGATGATTATCGTTACCAAGCTTGCCTTGATTAACAAAGACAAATTGAAAATATGTTGAGAAATTCGCGCAAATATCCGCTCCATCCTTCAGAGTCTCTTCCTTAAATTGATCGTATAAAGATTGTTTAGATGATTTAGATCTTATAAACAGCGTTCAATTGCCGAGAAACAAAAAATAGGTCCCCAATTGCAAGAAAGACTTCATATGAATTCGATTTATTCTTAATGTCGTCAGCGTTGCGAAGCCATTGCAGCGATTTATATACAAAAACCTTGCCAACTGTCTTTTTACGACAATAGCTTTCTTACTACCTGAAGATCTTTTGAAAAGAGATATTTCTTTACACACAGTAGTACACAGATCTACTAGTTCAATCGTTCCAATAGAACACAGTATATTTATTATATTTCGCTCTCCAGTTATCCAGCTCTCTGTGACGATATAATTCAGTTTACTCTAAAGATACTTTAGTTTCCTTTGGAGAAAATCCTTACGTAATTAGTTCATTTATTTTAGAGCAAACCTAACGGAACTCGAAAACATATTTCTACGGTATAAATATTGATGTATTAATATGAGTGAAGTTCAAATTGTTTTGCAAAAGAAAACCATATAAAAATTTAAAATTCCCACTCAAAGGAATTGCTTTGAAATCTGTGTGAGAAACTCACGGCAATATTTGGCACAAGTTATTCAAAACATCAATTTAAACTACCAAGTCTTTTTACGAGTTACTAACTTTCGCCACTTATGCAAAAGTAAGATTGGTTAAGTTATGCCTCGCTTATAATATTATTGAAACTGAAATTATTTAAATTACCTGCCTATAATCACAAATTTTTATGTTTTATTTACGTAAAAACTTTATAAATCCGCAATTACTTTTCAAAACTCTTTTAAGTATTAAGTTATATACGAGTATACTATAAGAAATATCTGTGAGATATTTTCTAAATATAATACATTATTGGGATCGGATTATTTTTTCTAGCTACAATAACATAAGCTATGACCAAAAATGTAAAAAAAAAACCATATAAATATACAGACAGACACAGTAAAATTATTTTTTTTTACTCAGCACACAGAATAAATTTACAAACAATAAAGGAATGGAACTAGTGTATTCAATTCAGTGTAGTGTGTTCATAGTATTATTTTTTTTTTTTATCTTTGTAATCATTAGCACTTCTGAGAAGTCCTTTATCTAAAATGCTAAAAATCGCTAACTGACGTATGTCCCTTAATAGAAAAAGCGCTAACTAGACTTCATGCCATTAACCATACTTGTATGAACTATCTTGCTATGAAATCGAGGGAGGAAGGAGGGAAGTTTGTTTAGTTCGGCATTGAACTTCCCGTGTGAAATTATAATTAATAAATCAACACAGCGGTATTATGCACTGTAAACGCTTTATGAAAATATTGTAGGTAATACAAAATTAATTAAAAGCTTCTACTTGAGAGGCAACTTTTTAATGAAAATGGTTTCGTGTAAAACAAAATTTACGCTTGTTAAGCGCTACGATCGCACCGTTCCTATAAAAAAATCCATTAGGGATTAAAACTTCGTTCACGAAGGACCTACCCGGTTCACGAAGGACCTAAACGGTCTTCCAAAGACTATTTTTCGTTACAAATCATAGCCATTATTAAGGGCATTTACCTGAAAAGGAACTATAACAAAGACATTAAATAATACGCACACGAATCATGTGCTTTAATTTTACACTTTTACATATCCATTATTTTTATTTTTATCAACTTCATACATAAATCACTCATAAAATCATCTCATTTCACCATCATCCTTCATCTTAATCCCATATCCAATGTTTTTATATTTTTATCTTTTCAGGCGATTTGCCGCTATATATATATATTTATATATATATAAATATAGTAAAATTGTATAATGTATTGCTTAAATACCGTATTTAAATTATTCATTTCGTTATAATAGGCGTTCGGCGTAAGTTTACATTACTTATATAAAAGTCTGACAGTATAATGACATTTGTAAAATTCGAATTCTTTTTAATATTTTTACAGATTGAAAATTTTCAAACAAATTATATAGCACACAGATAGTTGGATCACTTGAGTTAATGCACGCTGGTTTATACAGGTGGTTTGCGCGTGCGTTAAACAATAACAAACAGCTGACAACCTTGACCTCGAATTAAACTGCCGAACAGAAGAGTGAGAGAGCGATAGGCACAGGCTGTTCACTCGTAACTGAGTAAGTAGTCTGGCGGTTCACGCAGATAATGTGTAACAGGCAAAACAAACATTAATAATATGCACTATTTATTGCATGTATGATGTTTCGTATTTATGGTATTTATTCTATTGTCCTTATTAGTAACGTCTCACGTAGGTATTTTATTTTTTCTGCAACCTTCTTCTGACCACTCAAAGAACACGTTTTTTTTTAACCTAGTTAGAGTGGTCATGTTACTTTCAAACCACAATAAATGACTAGTGTTTAATTTGTCTATATTATAATATTTTTAATTTTTGCTTCAGTGTTACTATATCATTTATTATTCTGACTTCCTCTTGTACCATAATGAATAAATAAATACATGATTCCTATCAATTAATTTATTGTATGTATAATATAACTGAGTTTAAATCGTACAGTATAACTATTTAAAAACAGAACAGAATGTCTGTTACACCCGTACTTACTTACTATTGTTTTCTGCCTCCATAATTAGACGTATCTGTACTAAGTCAGATTGGTTTTCTTTGCTTAATGTGCTAACTTCCGTTAACAGATTGATCCTATAATAATATTTTAAAACCAGATAAAATTAATATATTGATAATACAAGCGGTTTATTAAGCCAATAATAATGTTGCAAAAAACTCGCAATTGTATTTATACGAGTGATAGCTAAATTGCTTTTTTAGAAAAAAAACTATTGTCCTAAAGAAACGTGGAATGTTTTCACGTTTTTCTGTAATTTTACTCAGTAAATTAAATAAGAATATATGGATATAATTAGTAACAAATTGTATTATCCTGATTTTAATTTAAATATACGCGCACGCACTATAGCGCATAAGGTGGTCATGAAATATTCCATTCTTATTCGTTATTTGTGATAAACGGCTTGGAAATCTATTCTGAGGGATATTTGAGTAAACCAGTCAACTCGATATTTTTTATTAATCTATTCACTCGCGATGAGACTAGATGAGATTAGGCAAGATTATCTTCAAGCGAAATTATTAATTACTGTAAGTAAAAGCGAACCATAAGAAGTTAGCGGTTACTGGTAGGACGGCTTCCAGTTGCCATTGCTTTAAATCTCGCATTACACTTAAGTCGAAATCCCTCCATCGACCCCTCCCCCCACCCCCTTCATGTCTCTTTTCCTTTTCGGCTTATCCTATATTGCGTAACTTTTGATCCAAAGTTTTATATCTATCTTCATCAGTTTATTTCTCATATTTCGAGTTACGTAAGTTTTATGTAGGAATGTTTATATCCTACATTTTCTCTTTTATATGAAGAAATAAATGTAAAGATGTTTACTAACGTTTGCGCCACAATTATTTCAGCTGCAGATTTTGAGCACTCGGGTAGACGATTACTACTTTTACAAACTTTCACGAAAATACGTTGGTAAGATTGCATCGACGGGTTTTCTGGTTACGCACCCTTACAGAACGTCGCACAGTTATAATTTACAGAAAGCCACCAAAACATTCTGACGGCTCTTTAAATTTTGATACTGAGGTGTGTGCGTGTTACGATAATACTGAAAGGTTAGAGGGTAAGCGTGGAGTTGAAGGTTTTGTACAAAAAGGCGTTCGTGAATATGTAACTACTATGGAGTGAGTATATTTGACGGATATGCCACCTACCAGATGTGAATAGTCTAGTTAATATGTATTATTTCACATTATCACAAATTGATGTCTAACGAAATTGACTTAACAATAACTGCCTTTGTTTTTAGACCTATATAGATACATACTATTTTTTTATGCTCATGCTCACTCGAATTTGCTCGCACGAATCATCTTCGTGCACAAATAAAACAAACGCATTCTGATGAATTTTACATGTTTTTATCTAAACATGCAGATTAATAATGTAATACGACATAAATTGCCTATTTATATTATATCTGAGAAAAATAATAATAATTAAAAAAAAAAATCCCCCTTTGGCAGAATTAGGTAAGTTTTGAGGCGCAGCTAGCAATGAATCAATACGGACATAATCATTCAATTTATAATAATGACAATATGGCACTAAACATTCTTTAAGATATTTCTATTTGCGAATATAGATGTGTTAATTTTAACTGGCCAGTAATAACTAATCCGTCCTCACGCTGCCAACAGCCGTGCTGTCTTATTTTTATAATTCGAATATGATATTTGGGGTTTTCTATCGAACTTGATCTATTGTTTCATTTATTAGTGATAAATATTTGCTGACTTTAAGTATCTATATTATTCGACCAGACTCCGATGAGATCAAACGGCTATGGTTGTTTTTCAAGAGCACCAAAATTTCAACTCTTTCTTTAACATTTGTACTTTTTGAATTAAAAGATGCAATAGTCGGATAGTAGCTTCTTATACATGAATGTATGTATAGAAGCCAACCCATCCAAAATCACCCAACGGGCTTTTTACCGCACCCTGACGCCAAGGATCTTATCAGTTCATATAGAAGCTTAATTGATAATTTGAGAAGATATCATAGGCATTATATGTTTAAAATATGTATTGCCATACTATTCAAATAAAACCGGTACACCATGATTTTCGTCGTTTTGTCGAACAATTATTTGGTATCGTGAGGTTCTATTCTGTGGGTAGTTTTTGTTTTTATTTTGTGTGTATTTTTTTTTTTTTGTTATATTAAACAAGAAAACATACATTCCAATAACTTTACAAACCCATAAATTGGCTAAAAGAATTTCCATACGTTCCATTCAATTTGCTCAGTAGTGCCCTACCTTGTACCTCAAACCACCACCAACATGCAATCGTGTTACCGAAACCGTACTCTATTTGATAAAACCGCCCTCGAGTTTGACGCGATGCGGCGCTTTCTTAGTAAACTAACGAAAGTTGTTTTTGCCCGCCTAATAATCTTGTGATAAGCATTTATTCTCAACCCTAGTGAGGGCACGTGCGCCGTACGCACTATTAGAGCTAATTAAAATGTAACAATGCGAACTGGAGCGACGTTTCCACTTATTTTATATCAAAGGAAAGCTCTCGTTGAATGTAATATTCCAAACATGTCACGTTCTTATTTTACGGTCGCAAACTGATTTGAAAAGTCATGTCAAGATTTTACGACGACGCGCTGAGTGCCCCGGCTCGAGAGCGTGGAGAAATATGACCCGTAAGAGAGGACATTACCAAAAAATGTGAAACGAAATTTGCGCTGTTCGACAGATGAAGCCATGGAAACAGCAGAGCAGACGGTTGAACTACCAGACCAACGTATTTTGACCTAAATGAGAAAGTATATGTCTAGGATATATAAAGAAAAGATTTGAGATATACAACTGAGTCTATTGACTAATATACGGAAAGAATGCATTATGATGTTTTGATACAGAGTGCAGACTTCAAAACGATTAAGTATCCTAAAAGGACGTAAAATGGTGAATAAAAATTGAAAAACATTTTTTGGTTTGTTAAACATGAGTTAGTATATTTATTTAAACGTTTTATAGAAACGTCGCTTCATTCTACGAGTTAGAAATAAAACAGTTTAACAGTAACAGTATATTTATAAGAAATAAATGCAATATTGTGCAAATATTTTTACAGAATCAAAATGAATATTATATTTTTTTTTAGGGTTATATTCATTTTGATTTAGGTTTATATTAATATAAAATTGACTATTTATGGTCACTACATGTAACTTAAGTTTGTTTACTTTTCCAACATCACATACTTTTGCTACATACAGACATACGTTTATAATGATTTGAGATAAGTAAAAATATTGTCAACATATACAGTAAGTTTTTTCAGCCATCGGTCACAATAAAACTAGTGCACTACTCAGTGAAAAACCCGTATGATGTTTCTACAGCTGAATAGGTTTTTTATTTTAACACTTTTTATCCTTTAAAAACTTCGAAATTATCTAACATTTTTATTTTTTTTTTAGTAGTATCATAAATAAGGGCCTTTAAGGCCCTTATATCTGATATCAATTTTAACATTGTCTTTTTAGGGTTCTGTAGAATAAAATATATAACCCATTCCCCATTTCCTGCTTTAAAGCTTTCTCATATAACATAGATAATTATGCAGGATGGCTAACAAAGGGAAAAATGTTGAAAAGGAAAAAATGCTTTCATAAACGACGGATGCCCGTGAAGGCCGATAAAAATAATGTTTTTCGAAAATTATCATATGAGAAAGGCTGGTTGGTCGTTATTAAAATTGTTGACTTTTTAATTATCCTAAAATTAGTATTGGTTAATAGTTGTCATTACAAATAATTAAATATAATGTTAAGGGGCAAAGTATCTCAGGAAATTAAAAACCAATTTTCTGGTATTTTAAGTATTCTTGGAGAAACTTGGTTGTGGTGGTGATAAAAATCTACCTTCGCTATAATATTTCTTATAATCCGATCGGACAATTCATATGCTAGCTTTGAGTGCCACAAAAGGGGGTGGACACTGCAAGGATTGGAGCCTGTTATGTAGGCTATGCAGTCCTCTTGTAGCTGATTGACTCTTATTAGATGCCAGAAATGTTGACTTGTTTTATTATTCGAAAAAAAAATTCTGGGCATTGTATTTTCAAGCATTTAAAGCCTCCTTCAAATGGAAAATCACTGATCTTTCACCAATTGAGGATAATATGAAAGTAATTAGATCTGTGACCCCAAATGCAGAGGCCAAAATCCCGCAATCCCAACTTCGGATATCTGACGTACTCCAAGCCCACCAAATTTTATTGGCAATGTTGCTTGGCACAACTGTGAATCATTAAAATTCACATTTAAAATTGTTTCAAACACTTTTTGATAAACGGTCAATATTATTAATTTCTTCCAGGAAAAGCCAAGTAGGAGTCGTAAAGAACATATGAAATAAGTAGTTGCAATGAAGGTCGAATTTTAAAGTCTCTCTTAATCATTTTTTTATGTCGAAGACTGCTGGTGTTGCTTCCAAAGTAAGTGGCGCACCAAGTAATGTTAAGTCATTGTAATTACAATTTAAATATTTATTTATAGATGACTCCTAACCATAAAATTACATAAAACTACATTTGGATGACTTAGTAGGTTTATCAAGATATAGTTTGTTTTGTTTGAAATAAAAATGCACAAACACAGTACTAACACTAATGCTATTTAAAATAAATGTAGATAGGGATTTAAATTATGCATACTTAATTTACGCAACTAGTAAACAAGACATACCTACGTTAGAAGAAGGAATCGGCAATGTCTTTCGTATGTCAAATGTTAGTGTTAAAATGAATAAACACAAGCTTTTATTTAAGCGGTTGAAAGCGTAAACAAATTTCGTGTCTGTGCTGTTGTCCTTCGTTTGGAGCCATTCCTGGGTGTTGAATCAGGTCATGCTTCCCATAAAAATGCATTGTCATCGGAACTGAACCAAAATGTCAAACTTTAACTCCATAGGATAAGAGGAATTCGATCTAATTCAGTTTGCAAGATTTGACCTAAACAGACATACAAACATTGCAAGCTTGCATTAAAAGCTTGTAAAAAACATTCTAATTGTCAAGTGTCGACCAAATAAAAACATCATTTCCATTCTATTTATATACCCCGAATATTTACAGAAATTCGACCGAAATTCCGCTGTACGAATATAATATTGGTAGGTCGGTATAAAATTTCGGCCAAATGTCACCCGGTCTCTTGGTGATATTCAACCTATTTCTCGTTGCGCACAGCCTATGAGTAGGAACAGCTACCTGGCTAACATCTGCGGTCAAAGCATCGGAAGCTTTATGGAAAAATACGCCATTCTGTAGAAAATTAAGTAAATGTAGATTTGTAAAATAAAAATGATACTACCTAAAATGGGTATGTAAATTTCTAATATTATCCTGCGTCAAATGACTTGACAAATGACAAATGAAATATGACCCCATGAGCGTGCAGTCTACTTGTTACTGTTTAAGTTACTGTGAAATTTATCAAAGTTAAGTGAAGTGATCGAGATAGAGGTCTCTGACTGACGCCAATTTTAAGGGATCCTATAGGTACGGAACCTTTAAAATGTAACTCGAGTAACAAATTAAATAAGATCAAAGTACTTAATATAATTTTTAAATCAGTGTAAACTTCAGCGACTCCAGCTTTGAGACGACTTTAAAACATTCATGGGCATGCTAAGAAACATTTTTTTTATTTTGTTCATTATATTTCGATCATTAAAATCTAAAATTTTGGCCAAATGAATTTTCCAGACTTGAAAATAAATTTCCCAAATGGCTTTAACCGAGTATTTTAATCGTGGAAAAAGCGACATAGAGACCTCACCGTAAATACATGCTACGGGGTCCTCTGAGCATATGGGATTAAGGTTTTAGGAAATGTCTACGTGTGTATGAATATTAATAATTTATATTTAAACTTTTCGTACTTTTGTACTCCTATTTGGATACTTAAAACTTGAACATATACAGAAAAAGTGGCGGTATTATGGTGGATATTTAATACTAAAACGCTATACTCTATTTATTTATTTATTTATTGTTATTTTTATAGAAAAAAACTTACAGCTAGACATACAATTAGTACAAAAAAAAACATTTTATCTATAAACATATAAAGAGAAAATGAGATACATCTCCTCTCATTTAAATTCGCATTTAGTGGCATCTCAGAAACTTCACCGTGTCCGTGTCAACTAGGTGCTGAAGACCTGTCTTAAGATGGACTATCTATCTGTTTCCAATAAAAATGTACCTAAATGCGAAGTATACGGAGCAGAAAGGGCAGTAATCTAAGGTTCCTAATATCTTTTTTTTTTTATTTTACACGAACATATATTTCCGTTTATTTTATAATTAGTAAGTACATAGATGAGATTTAGAGAATAAAACAAAAAAAAGAGAGAGAAAAAAAAAGAATTTAAAAGGAGATATCTAACGGTAATAAAATAAATACAGTGTTGTTATTGTGTAGAATAGTAAACCACACCAATAAACCAATACTTATTTTTAACTATGGACACAGAATAAATAATACTTAATACTAAAATAAAAACTCTACATACATAGAATTTATGAATGAATAAAATATTGATCCTGGAATAAAGTTTTAAATAAATACTCGCTTACTTGACTTACTTGGTAGTTAATTAGTCCTCAACTCTCCACGTTGACTTCTCATTCGCCTCCTAACTTCCTGTGTAGTCAAGTACAATATAAGCACTCAGTAATAATTAATATTGCTAATATATAGTTATAGTTAATATTGCTTAGCAGGCGTTCGTCACGCTCATCTCCGCCATTGGTTGAGGCAATGACTACCAAAACAATGAGTGGTAATTTTGCACTTGACTGTATATACAGCTTTTGCCCTATACCAGCTGTCGTGCAAAGCGGTACCTAGTTGTATCTGAGGAAATGTAACCTACATTTGTGATGACATGAAGGAATATCTGATGGATTTACGAAAGATCGTAAGAAGAAAGATAAGGGTACATACACATTCATACTAAATAAACTCAAAAGTCTGTTTGTGTGTTACGTTTTCACACCATCGGAGCTGTAGAAGCTGCCTATATTTTTTGTTAAAATATCATCATTTCCTTATTTCATCAAATTATTACATAATATTTGACAATATTTTACACTAAAGAGGACAGGTGAGAGTTGAAAATGCATTTTTATAAAACTCAGCGCTGGGTTTAAACCGACATCCTGTGCTCTCACGTACAGGACCTCTTTAGAACCTTTATAAATATTATGCTATCCAGCACTCTATCAAAAAATTAAAAAATTATACAAAATTTTTTTGAATATTGTTAAAGATTGTGTCATTTATCTTTTCAGGCGATTTTCCGCTATTAAAATACAAAATCAACATCAAATTACAACATCATTAAAATACAACATCAAATATAAATTATATATACGAGATTGTAAATTGTATTTCTTAAATACTGTATTTAGATGATTTTTTACGTTAAAATAGGCAAACGCCATAAGCTTGCATTATATGAAAGTCTGACAGTATATCGACATTTGGAAAATTCGAATTCTTTTTAATATTTTAATAGATTGACATTTTTAAAGATATCATATAGCCAGAATGCCCGTAGGAAAATTACCGAAGCGCACAGTTATTTGCATCACTTGAGTTAACGTACGCTGGTTTAAAAACAGGCCTGTATTTTACGAAAACCTTCTACTCTCACCTATCCATCTGCGCGCTTATGAAATATGGACAAATTTTCGTTGAAATCAGCTGGATTTTTTATCTGGAATTGTCTCTGGACACTTGTATATTACAGACCCAACGCCCACCTAACAAATATGCAGGTATGACCGATATGCAAACGCAAATTTTGTACATTTATGAAAATGCCTTATAACGATCTTCACTTAGTTATAATTAGTGTGTTAAAGTAATGACAGTATGAAAGTCACGTTTCATGAAGTTAATAATGAGAAAATCCTCCTACAGCTGTGACTAATGAATACAGTGATTAAAAATGGACTTTCATAAAAAGTTACGTTGAACTAATTGGTCATTAGCCTGAAATATACGTACTAAGTCGGAGCTACAATAGTATTAGCAAATATATTTTAATAATATAAAATGAAGCTTGTGTTTATTTTATGAAAGTCGGTTGGTTACATAACCGGTAGTGTAATATTGTATAGTTTTGTTCTTGTAAAGAAAAACAATAGGTTATATGTTTAACTGAATATTTGTGTGAATATTTGTTTCTTACACATAAACGTAGTTACATTATTTTAGAATAATTAAGAACAGAAAAAAAACAAAAAAGTTAATAAAATTGAATAGTTTCTTAACACACTTGTGTTCAAAATAAATGACAGTGGAGTTTTAATTTGTCATAGGTTTGTGTTTTATGTTATATGATTTTCCCAATTGAGAGATTATTAATAATACTAAAAAAATCTTTGCTTATTTTTCATTAAATTTTCTTTCGTTATCGTTCTTTTTTTCTGTACTTTTTTCTTAAAATACATACTTCCATGGAAACATTTTAGGACGTTAATTGGTTTAATTTGTCTCCACATAACTATCTTATATCTATGTATATTTTCTGAATAAAATAAAAGAGAAATAAATATCGAATATGAGTATATACGAACAGTTACGAATAATGATGAAATTTAGAGCTTTCGAATGGAAACGAGTATGCTAGAGAAAATTTGAAAACTTTATGAAATTATCATTGTTAGAGAAATTACTCGTATTTAATGTTTTTTTTAAATATAATCATTTAATAATTTACGCCTTAGATAATATCCGTTTAATGTTCCTGTTATAGTAATTTATGTTTATAACTTTTTTTTTGTGCTGTAACTCACAAAATTCCAGATAAACGATCGATCTTACGAATTTACTGTTCTTTAGAAAACCGGCTGGATTTTAGATGTAGTAGATTTATAAAAATGACTAAAATTTTATAGAAATAAAAGGCGGTATAATATTAAAATAAAAAGCTCGAGAAAATATTACATCGAAAATAGGAAAAAAAAAATTACAAGAATAGTCATGTGGGTACTCTTATTGCGTATTTAATTTATTTCTGTAGTACTCGGACATATTTATTCAATTTATAATATAATTAATTATATTCACATATATCCACAAAGTATTTCATTACGTTTTTTTATAATTAATTATAATAAACTGTATTATTTGCAGATAGTATGCAAAACACCGCTTCTATAAATATTATAAAAAATAAAACTTTACACAAGATCCCGTCACAGGCAGTGCCGAGTGGAGGCGGTTCGAACCACAGTCTCAGTGTGATTGGCGTGGTGAAGGAATATTGCCGCCAATCTATAAATTACTAAGTTATTATATAGTATGTTAATTTACTTATAATGCCCTTATAGTGTAATATTTTGTAGATAATATAAAGTGTAACACTAACGTAAGTCGATTAAATGCGTTTAAATAATATCAGTCGATTGACATAAGTGTAATGCCCCGATAATTTAGAATCAAACATACAATACTAGCATATTTCCCATTTCAGAAGAACTCTACAAATCCATACATTGAGAAAGGATATGGATTTTGTCCCTTCCTGTTCGTTTCCGGTCCGTTCAAATGCTATCGACAGAAGCACAAAATGTGACAATTCAGCACTCGAGCGTTTATAGTATTTTTCCTGATATTTTTTTGTAAAATTTCAATATTTATATACTTTATGAAAATCTTGTTACACCGTGAGAATAGAGAGTAAAGGTCTGCTTTACAGCCGACAACTGTATCGGTTATTATGAAAATCAGTATTTTCATAATTTTGTTTTTTTTTTAATTTTATTCGGAGAATCTACCACTGAGCAAAATCCACATTGTGTGAAATAAGCAATGTATTAATAATAAACCCCTTTACACCTACTGGGGGAATGTGGGTCCCTCATTTACAAAAGATACCAGCTTCCAGGCAACCATCTCCTCAAGCCAGAAGAGATTAGAACCATCCCACCCAAAATAATACTTAACTTTATCTATAGTACGGGACTAGAGGGCGAACTATAAGTGGATTTAAAAGTATAATAGTTCTGAAAAGGACGCGGTACACTGGGGGCAAACCCCCCACATCCACTAACATACATAACATAATATATTAAAAACAGTTTCAACAAGTTAGGCTCTGATTAAAAATAATAACTATAATAACAAATTTTGAAAAACAATCCGTTTCACGACAACTATTTATTAGTTTTTTTTTTGCTGTTTAATCGGTTCTATTAGGATATCTTTTATTTTTTCTTAATGTTTGATTTTTCGTCTAAATGCTTCAGTTGTGCCTCAATTTAGTAAATAGTTGTGGCAGTATATGTTCAAGAGTCCTATCACCATAGTGATTGATTTGTCGTGTAATTTTTAAGTACCCTCGAGTTGTTTGGCGGTCCCGCGACCGTGAGCTATTTATCCGTATCGTAGTGATCTAGTTGTTTTACCGGTAGGATGTTAATAGACGAGAATAGTTGAACGTCATTATTTTTAAACTGAGTTCTTAGCGACGTCGGTACGATTAATGTTAATATTCTTAATTGAAGTCCGTAAACGTGTCGTACATGGGTACCAAAAGTAAGACCTCATACGCGAATGCCATATATTCTATGTGGGTTTTTTAAGCGATTGATAAATTATTTTTTTTGCACTAAATGGAAGTTGTTTTAAGAGTAACATTTATTTAAGTAAATATCTAAATCTATCGCAAAGTCAAATTAATCCTAGGTATCTGTGACTATCAGCAACCTCCAGTAGGTCACAGCCGCATGAATTAGTTATATTTCTGTGGAGGCATTCATCGCTATGGGCTTTAATTTTAACTTCTCCCAATACCTCATTCTAGGAGGTGTTGCTTCCCCACGCTTTAGGTGCGGTGACGTTTCGTACACTTCTATAATTTTCTTGCTATTTATAATCTAACCATTATCGTATGCTCACTTAAAAACTCTTTATTCATTTTATCGATCGCAATATTTATATCAGAATCTACGATTACAATAGCAGTTTCGTCTGCAAATTGGCTTACTTCACCTTCTTGAAATATTGAGGACATTGAATTTTTCCAAGGTAATTTTGAAGCATCTAACGTTAGCATTACAGAAAGTTAATCAAATTTAAAAATATTTCATATTATTTATTATTCATTAGTAATGTAAATATTTATTAAATACAGCATCTATATTATAATCAAAATACCCAATAAAAGCATCAACAAGACAACTCCTTGCTACTCGTAAGTAATAGCTTTATTAGCTGAGTCGGAAAATGCATATTTCAGAGTATTTTTAAAACGATCCCATTGATTATATAGAATGACGATACTAAGAAGAACTGACTTCGCTTGCGAACTAAATTGCTCAGTCTAGACTCGTTTCTACGTCACAATTCGAGTTCGGTCTATGCGAAAGGTAATAGTAATAGTTTCAAATAAAAAATAATTGAGCATATTTATAGACGAGGCAGAGTGAGCATAATTTATTTTAGAAATTTAAGATGTGACATGGATTTTAAAACTGTTAAAAATTAGTAGAATTTATCCCTAATTTTCAAAGTTCATCTACTATTTTATAAACATTACTTTAATACAAAATATTATTTTTTATATTATATCCACATCCCTTATGCTTCATACTTTCATAAAAATATTTTAATAACTATTATCAAAATATTTCAATTTATATTTTTATGCCGGCGTTTATACAAAGATTAATTAAAACCTATCTTTTTTAATCTATCTGGACTACATTGGATAGTCTGTTCAGCGTAATCGAAATTATACGTGTATTGCTGTTTTATATGCATTTTCCGAAATTCTTATCTCATTTACTTTATTGCATTAAATATTTCATTTCATTTATTTCATTAAATAAATATTTTAGTTTTTCACTGGCAAGCAGTGTTTTCATGCTATGTTATCATTGTAAATGAGGAATAGGTGATAGCGGTATAACCCTTTACTGTCAGTCAACTCAACAACTAAGTAATAATCTCTAATTTATTCATAAATCTTACATTTTAAATGAACTATATAACAAATGATGAGTGTTATTTCGGTTATTGCCGAACTGATTGAACAAACAACACGTTTAAATTTTAATATTTTTGTATATTGTTTTTGAAAAAATATTCTAATAAAATATGCTGCAGCCTCCTTGAAAAAAGATCGAGAAAAGCCTAGGTTCTACAGGATTACCAGCATATCCTCTGGGACGAGTGTACTATGTATGTCCCACAAAGCCGCATTTAAAGCAGTTGAAACACCTCAGATGTAAGAACGACAGAATGGGAGGAGTCTTTATGAATACCCTCCCTGAATCGCTCCCTGTGCATTTTTAATATACATTTGTAACTGTGATTTATTCTACTACATTTCGACTTTTTTGTCAAATTAAATATGTCACAATAAATAAATAAACAAATATGTACAGAATAGGAACAGAAGCAGTTTAAAAAAATAAAAAATAAAATACAACGACTTATCTTACATTTGAACAAGAATGGTTATGATATAATATCAACTGCTTCTATAACTTGACCAGAGCCTGACGTCTTGCAGCTAGGCCCAACAGGGATCTGGACTAGACTACTCGCGCCTGTGGTACCTGACATTACAAGAATGGCTATGACACATGTAGTTATCATTTAATATCACTGCTTCTATACATTGTTCAAAAGTAGTAAATTATTATGTCTTACAGCTATGCCTTAAAAGCGTCATTAAAAGCATTTCTCGTGCCTGTCTGTGGTTTCAACTTGTGATGGGCTGAGTAGATTACAGTAAAAAAAATAGCTACAATGATATGGCATTCTTTCAATTCATCATAAATTTTAACACCAATTTATTTTATTTTTTGTTAATTTGGAGATCCGGCTTGTAATGAAACAACTTCTGCCCCCTTATTTATTTAATTTGAGATTAATTTCGTACTAACATTTACGGAATTGATTTTTTTTCAATACTCATAACTCGGCAAAAGTCGGCGCCATTTGCAGAAATTCGCTGCAAATTAGTTTCATTCGATAATAACATCGATTTTGTTCACCATTGTGGACATTAATAAATATTATCAATTTTAATCAATATATGTAAGGCATGTACTTTTATTGGAAATTGATGATGTAAATATCTTTAGTAATTCACTTTGTTCGGGGGTAATGCAGTTTGTTATGCAAATATCAGTCTGAGAGTAGAGAAAATACACTTTGTTATGCTAATATTAGACCTTGGGCTAAAATATGAGATGCTTGTAAGAAGTGCACTCAAAATGGCTCGTTGCGGTCGCTTAAAATCATGAAGCTAGTTAGCCTGCTCGCGCCCACCACTACTTGCCTATCCACAACAACGCTGTTACGCAGTTCCCTAATAAATGAACGTTGAACCAGTCGGAATGTTGCATAGCAGACAGCAAGAATATTTAATTTTGTACCTCATATATAAGACTTAGTATTTTCGAAACGTTCTTGTTTATTCGTTATTGAATTTCTGGAACTCTGCAGTTCTCAGGTTGTTATATTTCCTGTCCCTTTGTTCCATTATTATATCCATTCTCGGTGACTGGAAAACAATCAGATAAATGTGTATGTTCCATCGAGCAATCTCCCGTACCACTCGTTTTGGAAAACTCGAGCATATGCCCCTCTGCCGTGGTTACACATCATATTATTATAAACATTGTATATTTTTACAGCACTATTTCAAATATACTACCAGTTTTGTATTATTAGATCTCGATAAGGCGTATGACGGAGATTTTGGTTACTTATCTTTTGTACGCCGAAAGCCAACTTAAAATAGAGATTTTTCAGTAGAAAATATTTGTAATAATTTATATCATGAAAATATGAAAATACTTCTTCAAAAATAAACTTCTTTGTCTTAAGATATTTCTAAAACAAAAACCATTTTTCCATCACTGTTTCCTTCCCTTCATTTTAAGATCAAACGGCAGTCAGTATTTTCCGTCCGCCTGGATAGAATTTCTTTCTGTATTTGCCATGATGAAAATTATTACGAAAAACAAGTAATCAATTCATTGAGTCAATGACTGCCGGGGCGTTGTGATTTGATCTAGAGAAAGGTGATACTTATCAATAAATAATCATCTTGAGCGAATTATGCATAATTTTTTTATTATGAAATACAGGTAAATTAAAAAACAAAGTTTTTTAATCTTACTTAAATCTATTATCGTGATCTACACATAGAACTGAATATGACTTTCGACAAACGCTTTATGTTATTCACCGCGGTACCAGCACACCCGTGCCCGTGGTGCCCGTGGTACCGGGTAAGAACCGGCTTTATCAAAAATAAAATAGAATATTAATTCAAAATGCATTTAGGTATCACAAACAAAACAAGACACTTGGAAATCCGCAGATACATCCCGATAAGGAGAGTGGACGACCTAATCAATTCTGTTTCAGTTGATCTGGTTATATTCTCCTGTTAAGTTAGTCACGCTAGAAGGTAGATCTATATAAATTATTATTAATAATAATAATAATTTATTTATTGGTTTTTAAAGTACACAAAAATAATTTCAAAACTCAACCTAACTAGGCTGCGCCCGTAATAAAATAGTCTCTATTTGTTGTAGATTATTAAATATTTCAGGTCGAAAAACGAACAATTATGCGTATTGTTTTTGGTTTAAAACAATATCATACATAATTTGAATTTATGGTATAATAATACAATTTAATATACTTAGCAGTAATAGGTATACATACAATATTATTCATAAATAGATATATGTTGTCAATTGTGTATAATGGTATAATGTATGTATCTTAGGTCGAAGCTCAATTACTCAAAATATGATTATCAATAAATGGTGAATGATTATGATTAATAATTGTGATATATTATATATCATTGTTTGTTTATAGTAGTAATATATAAAAAAGAATCTTGAGAGGTCCTATATAAAAAACGCATTTTTGGGTTTTGATAATATTTATAGAAAAAATAATATACCAAGAAAGAACAAATTAGTTTTTTTTAATAGACTAAATGAAAAATAAATCTTTTAATCTTTGAAAATAATATTTTAATATTGATGCTTGTTTTGTCTGTCTATGAAATTAAAAAGAAAGTTCAGTGTTGTTTTCAGAATAGCCAGAATATCTGGTGGATAAAGCGGATTGTGTGCACAGGCCTGATAGCAGAAGGTGGCTTTGTTTGCATTTCCAACGGAGACTCAATCCAACGATACCACTGGTAAACAATCCGAGATAAGCGCTGGAGATAAAGGCTGTATCGAGTTGATGATTTTGGCGTGTGAATATTATGAAAAAGCTAAATTTCAAATACTGATATCTAAAGCCGGTCTTAGCCTGAGCTGGAGCCGGTCCGACAGTAAAGATTTGCAAAGATGCACAAATACTATGCGTGGGAGGATTTAAAAATATTTACACACATATTTCTTCTTTTCTGTTATTACACCAAATGCGAAAGAGTTATATCTTTGTCTGTAGATTGATGCTCTTGAAAAGCAACCATAGATGTTTAGATTTTTACATCGGAGGCTGGTTGAATAGATATAAACATTAAGGTCAACAATTTTTTAGTACTGAATAATGAAACATTGACAGTTCGATAGAGGGCTCAAACATTATATTCGAATTTTAAAAATACGACAGCACGGCTTTTGTAACATTTTATTCATTAATGGCCCCTTAAAATTAACTAATTCAATCTCACCTGATTGCGCAAATAGAAATATCTAAAAGAATGTTCAGGGCCACGTTATAATTATTATAAATTGAAATATTGTATCCGTGTTTATTTATTTATTGTAGTTACCCAACACAAATTCTATACAATATCTGTATACAAATATATTGTATACAGATAATGACGTAAAGATAATATAAATTTGAGTATACATTCCTAAAACAGAGGTAGGCTAGTTGACTTATAAATATAGGTAACGGTAAAAAAGACTAATATTAAAACTTAAATGGTGTTAAAATAATGATGAATTGATGAGTTGTTACTCTCTTTTTTTAGATTTAGACGAAAAATAAAAGTGAATATCGTTTAAAGTAATATTTATATGATTATACAATAAAAAAGGTAAATTTCGCTTTGTTTAAAAGTAGAGCCTCAAAAAGTCTATTTTTTATTAAAACATTAAACGTAAATATCTTATGAGTGAGAGTACAATACAATACTGAGTACAAGAACATGTATATTAAAACTACAGTGGCATAGCCGATAACATAAAGTTGTAAATCTAGCTAAGTTTTTTAAAATAAAATAAAATAAATAACTACAATGATTTAATTTTTCATTAGTAAACAATAATGTCACAGAATGTTATTGTTTAACAAGCCGTTAGAAAGGTCTAAGACCACTCGCAAGACGCGGTATCTGATTTGTTTAGCAATGAAAAACATTAGACAAAGTAATTTCTTAGAAAATACTTGTTATATTTTTTTAATGCGGACTGTTTATTAATTTGTTTTTCATATGAAATACTTTTTTCATGGAATTAGCTTTAGTTTGATAACTACCGGCTAAGGCTTAGTAAATTTTGTTGATTTTTTTTTATTGCTCGTCTATTCCAATAAGGTTTTATTCCATTAAAAGTAGGGACAAAACAGGTGTCGGTGCCAGGTGTAATGGTTGAAATTAATTACCGGAATGAACGACCTAACGTATGAAGGTGTTTATTCTGACCCCTCTCCTCCAATTGTACGCCTATCCCTTTCTCATTACAAACTCATAATACGAATAATCTTTTTGGGTATTTTCATCAATTTAACTGCCCCTTGTATTTTGTTAGCATTATAAAGGCGTAATTAAATACTTAAAATTTTCTAAAAACTTTTTCATAAAGCGTCTTTCAATAGAAATTTGATATTTTTGTTAAATGTTTATAATATAAATAGCCGTACCATACAATATAACGTGTTATATCCATAAAAAAAATGTTTAGGGGTAGAAAAAATATTTTGTTGAAAAATATTTATAATATCGTGAAATTACTCGCAATATTAACCACCAATTTCATTTTTCCACAAAAGTGTTTTTTTTAAATTTATATTTAAAACTTATGTTAAAATTGTTAAAATATTATTTTTTTGTTATTTTTACCAGTCAATTCAGTGGAATGCTTTTCATAGGTCAGTTTTTGTCAACAACAGTATCACCAGAGTTAGTTCCTAAATATTGTATGGTTAAAATAATACCCGTTGTTTTCGAAATGAAAAATACAATATAACTTTAAGTTTGGTAATTCGTATTCTTGGGCAATCATGTTAGTAACTGATTGCCATCCGCTAGTACGTGCTTTGTATCGACGATGGCGCGATGGTTGCGAATCCAAAATCTCTTTCTCTATTTGATTATCTCACAAAAAAAACTTCATTGTCTGGAGCCTTTGTGATATCAGAGATAAACAATAGAAGTTCTTGAAAAATAGACAAGAGAAGTAATGATTAAAATAGCAAACAAGTAAAAATAATTACCTTCGTCGAAACTCTAGTGCTCTCGTATTCGATCAAAGGAGCACTTAACTATTTTAGGTTGTTATAGCTATGTTAAATCTCACAGTATTAACCTTAGTACCTAAGTATACATTTCGACAGGATCAATAAAAAGCCAGTTTTTAGCATTATACCACCGAAGGTGTAATATTTTAGAACATTTTGGATATCCATTATACATTACATTACACATTTTATTATATTATGTTGCATGTGATTCTGTTTCACTGTTATGTAAATAAAACCAAATGTGAATTTATAAAAAAAAAACCTTTGGCACGTCGAGAGGCGGAAGTAGATTTCACATAATCAAAGTAGGAAATAGGCACACTACAATTATACGAACTTGTATCGTTTCTATTGATTTCGATGTTTTACTGACATATTATTACGTGACTTGATTCATGTTCACTTCAGAATTAGTGAGAGTTTTTAGGGGTTCGTATTTCTATATACAACAAGACAATGGTTTAAAAAAAAAATATTTAAAAACAAATCTGTAGAACCTTCTAGAAGCTTTTGAAACTGTCCAGAAAGGAATATTCTGAATATTCCGGATTTTTCTAATACATTCTTCATACTTCTCAAACATTTAGTGAGATTATAAACACTATGATTTCACTTAATTCAGCAATGTTGTTTAAATGTAAAAACGTTTACGAGAAACCCAATCGGAGAAACATTTGGCCATGCCTTACTATAAGGGTTGCACATATCAATAATTGCTTCAAACGAAAGTTTTAGGGGGTGCGTAAGGCCATAATTAATACACTAAGCGGTATGTTAACGTTTAATTAAGTAAATTTAATACAACTACAAGTTTACAAGTTACAAGTTTTAGTTCAAGTTTAAGTGTAAGTTAAAGTTTTTTTAATATGACTTTAAGTTAAGATCTGTATATTATCTTCCAAATATGTATACTTTGCGAATAGGCTAAATACCTCTTAGTTTTTTGTTTAGGCATGTCTAGGAATTGTAGATTATAGCCGTGTAATGGAACTAAATCGTAGTTAAAATGGCGATCAAAAAATAATCATCAACATAAATAAATAGATACCAACTTGCTAAATGTCATTCTATCATTTTAACATTTCTTAAAGCTACAAAAAGCTCACAATAACTCACAAAAAGCTTTTAACATTGATAATTAGATAGCCCTTTTTGTCTTAACTACCGAAAGCCTTGATTCGTCGCTGGGTGCGGTCCACTCCCCGAGCGGCAGCCTGTACACCCCAACCCGCGTATACCCTTGCGCAGCGAGAGTACGCATACTAAATCCCTCTTTATACTATGCCGTAAGGGTCGCTAATAACAACAATTATTTGCAGGGAAATTATGGGCATACAATTAACATTTTGAACGGATTTAATCCCATGCCTATTAATGGTAGTGTGATTTTTTTTGAATTTTGAAAAACCTATTTTTCCTACCCCTAGGACCAATGGTAGGTGCTATCAAAAAGTTTAGGTAAATAAGTTTAAGGCCCTTATCTAAGGAATAATATAAAATTTAAATTAATTCGATATCTTATATTCTAAGAAAGTTATAACAAAATTTAAGTTTTTGAAAAAAACCTCCAGTTCCACCCCTGGTCTGCTTGTGTTCATTAACGGACTTGACCAAGATTTTGTGCCCTTAAATTTAATGTTTCAATTTGAAAGTGATTGGTGTAAAATTACGGCAGTTATCGTGTCCATAAGAAAGTGATATATAGATAGATATAAATAAATTTTTTAACTGAGTGTGGTTTTGGGTCCTAGGGGATGATATGTCGAAATTTTTGAGAAGTCTTGACATGGTACAATAGGTAGCTTTCCTAATGAAACCTACCTAAAATATGAGTGCCTGGACTCACGGTTAAGATTTGTAAATATCAGGGAAATTCTGTGTTAAACTGGCTGGTTTATTGCGCATTCCGCTAATAAACAGCGATCTACATTTTAAATCCGAAATGTTAATCGGGCGCTATTTCGATTTGACACAGTTTGTACGATACTATCGATTTATTCTGACGTCAGTCTTATTGAGAGAAAATATCATTCACGGATAATACCAAATTGAAATTCACTCAACTCTGGAGGAGATCCCCGTATAAACGTTTACACATAAATAAATTAATATGTCATCATTCCTGGTTAGCATTATTTTCTCAGCGCCTCTTCTTTATTCGTAAACTTGGCCCTAATTTATTTCTTTTGTTTCAAACCCCACTCTTGTCTAACGACTCCAAGTCTTTTTTATCGATGTGTCCGCATTTTCTACCCTATTTGAAGGTTGTATTAATAATGTATCGAATAAAATATCTAAACGTGACTGGAAAAGGAAAACGAAAAATTCACGATACATATATTTTTGAGATGATATTTAAAATAACATTATGTAGCATGAGGAATGACGCAATAACAATTATTTATTAGGTTTCACCTACAAAAATAGCACCGCATCAAAAAAAAAAAAGGAAATCGATAACAGTTAACACTAAAACTTTTAATAATCTGTGGTGAGTTGTTAAGACGCAGTTTATCTTGTGGTTTTTTCGTGCCAGAGTTATTATTGTGATGCGGAATGTAAATAAAGTGCAAGCTAAACAGTTTGTGAGTTTATTGTTGGACAGAAACTTAAGATTAAGATTGTAAATTAATAACCTCCAAAATGACAATTAGCCAAAAGATTACTTGTTCTGCGGCTGAAGACAAACTCTTAACGTCTCGCTGAAGAGCTGGTATCTGACTGCCAAGGTGTGAAACGGAATTGTTGAATTTTCTACGCTAATTGAAGCGTGGTTTACTGGTTTACGGTTTACAAATTAGGTGATTCGTTTATAACTGGTTCTATAGTATTATACATTGTAAAAAGGTCCCTGGAAAAATGTCGGCTTTTTAAATTCAGTACAGATCTGTGTAAAAATAATTCGTTATAAAAAAACAAAAAAGTGTAAGAAATTGTCAGTTACTATAATGCTGAGAATACCGTTGCTATCTATCAAGCTGAACCGCAAAACTGATTTTAATACTATCGCATCCTATTTTAATTTGGATTATTTTCTTGTGTTATAGGTTTTGTTTATGACGCTACGGTTTCCTGGAGTAGAGTAGTGGACCCTCAAGTCCATGCTGAAGTGTCAAGTATTAAACATAAACCACAATAGTTTTTAGAGCTCACAATAGTTTAACCTTAACAAAAATTAGAAGAAGATCGACAAAATTGTCCAGAAACCAATTTCAATTTCTCGTTGGAATGTTTCGTTAGAGGTTTCCTCGTCGATTTATGATCGCCATAGAGAATCTGGTCAGATGTACGGACGTGTGGATGGTACCAAAGTGATTCTAATATGTTCGTTCGTTTTACGGCACACATTAGGTAAGTTCTGTGGCTGTACCATGACTTGGCAATACATATTAGTAGTTATATTAAATAGTTAAGAGACCCGAGGAGCAGACAGACGTAAAGCTACTGCTAGATGTGGAAAACGGAGTTATTGATTCGGTCAAGTTAAATAAATAAATAACATAGAACTATCGGAGATGGCATTTAGACCTCCCCTTTACCCTTCCTAAATTGAGTTTCGTGTTTGATGGCCTAATTCGTGCTTTCAGCGGCAAAAAGAGACGTCTTGATTTGTAACACAATTATTTGATTAGAAATCTTGTATTTCAGCTTCAGTGATTAATTGGAAAACTACCGATGAAATGCGACAATACAGTTTGTACAAAAAATCCATTATGGTATGCTTAGGTGATGCCAAAAGTTAATTTAAATATTCCAGTCGTACATTTTATTGACGTTTAATTTACATTCGCCATCTTTGGCCTTGTAAAATAAAATTAGTAAATTATATAAATCAAAGTAATTTAATTATTTAAATATACATACTATCAAAATCTCTAGATTGTTTTTCAGATTATATAGATATGTAAGTATATATTTTATTTATAGACTTTTGTCTTAAATTATGACTATATATGTACACTTTATATATACGTAAAAAAAATAAAATATTTTTAAACTTTCGCCATTCTCAGAATATATATATAATAAATACAGGAAGTTTTTAATTTAAACTGACATCCTGCACTCTCAAGTACATTTAAAAACATTACACTTATCCTCAATTACATTATCTTCCTTAGTACATTTAAAACTATTTTGCTACCCTACGCTTTATCAAAAAATTAATAAACTTTTCTACATTTTTCAAAATTGTCAAAGAATGTGTCACTTATGTTTTCAGGCGATTTGCCGCTATTAAAAAACGATCATCAAATATAAGTCAAATACCTTTCCAACTCAATTAAACAATTTTATAAATAATTCGCTCACTAATCATGTGCATAATCTTATATATATTATTATATACAATATATATTTCTAATAAAAGAATTGCTATGATCTAAAAAGGTTATATACAATTAAAAAATTTTAACGTTTACCCGTTTACACGTTTATATTTTTAAGCGATCTTAATAATTTAACAAGTGATCGAAATTTAAAAATGATTAATCACACTAGCATTTATTTTTTAATGGATGGTTGGATGGATGGACATACGCTGTCGTCAAATTTACATTAATATGGTAGTTAGGGGCTGTATTATATGTAGGTGAAAATATTTCAGCGGTTGTACACGGTTTGTCCCGTTAGACTGTTCTTGCGGCCTCTTGCTCGGGCAACCTGGGCCTAGGGTGATGCGTGCTCCCTATTCATTTGTCAAAGGCTCAGATGACCCACGCTAAGGATAGGTCATTTGTCTCATTCGTCTACTCTTCTGCGCCCTTTGTGCCTTTGTTGATTTTCACGTTGCGAGGTTTTTGTTTCCAAATATCTTCTGTTTCTCAGGTTTAGCTATTTCATCATATTTTTTATAACCTTTTTTATGTGATGTCATTATCGATATATTTTGAAAGGATAATGTGGCGCATGTCCATCTAATGACCCTTCGGGCCACCCTCACGAAAAGCTGAAATTGTAGGCTAGTAAATGCCAAGAGAATTGCGATAGTTTTTACATTTTAAAGTTGGCATTTAATTATTATCGAAAACAGGCTTACAAACATCCTTTATTATTATTTATGGTCAGATGATTATAACTTCTATACCTAAACAATATCTATGTATACGATGCTATTTTATCAGTCCATTGGCTGTTCGATTCAACCAAAATCTACAAAAAACAGGAGGTTTAACAAAAATATTTGTGTAGATAGATTTTTCTCAGCAAAGTTAACAATTTGTTTTATTAACAATGTTAATAAAACAATTTCCATTGCCACATTACATTTATTATAAAATGATTATCATTATAATTAAATTATTATTAATTTCAAAATTTCAAAAAAACGTCAAAATTTAAAAAAAACTAAAAAATTTATGATGAATTGAAAGAATGTTATGATAGAAATGTATGTTTTTTATATTTTAACCTACTCAGACCTAAAAAAATCCACTCGTGCGTCTATGACCATCTAAAAATCACATCGAACGAGCTAAAAGTGAGGCAAGCACAGCAAATGTGGTTGCATAACCACAAGTTAGTACCACAGGCGCGAGTAGTCTGGGTGATGTTTTTTTATTATACATTTTGGTAAAGTAAATAGGAATAAGTCATCTTGAATACATAAAAAAAATATGTTGTTTTACTTATGAATGATATTCACGAGTACTATGAATCCTTTTCAACGATTTACCAATTTACAAAATATTTTGTTTGACATGTCAAGTTTTTTTTCTCCGGGGTTTTTGCAAAATATGAAATATCACTATAATATCCATCCCACATTACTACCGTTTTACAATTAACAATTTAAAAGCTACGGACCTCTGATAGAGATATGAACAGAAACACAACGATGTCTCGTTAAAAAGGGCTCTTGCTGACTAAAATGGTATAATAATAATAATACAATTTACAGTTTCATTTATTTTTTTCGTTTAGCGCACTTTTAGATAGATTGATTTTAGACACTTTTAGACAGTAATAAGTGAATAATAAAAAAATATAATTTGTGTAAAGCAGTAGTAACTATCATTTTATAATAAAAACTACAAACTGATTCTGCTGTTTTCGTTAAATGTACTTGTAAATGTAAATGTTACAAATAATTTATCAATCTGCTTGACGGCTACTTCAAACTATCGCACATAAGCATAAAACGCCAGTGACAGGTTCAGGTTCTAACCAATTTATTGAGCTCAACGTACGTATACGTTTTTAAAAGTAAAAGAAGTGTTTAAAATTAAAACAAAATATTTGCACTATTTAAACCGTTTAATTTATCACAAGGGTAAATATTTTTCCTCAACAAACGGTTTACAATTAATGCGACTTTTCTTCGAAAACTGTTAGTTAATTTCATATCTCTATCATTTCTACACAACAGGACGTGTAATTACAACATGCACACTTAAACTTAGGAGTATTAGGCTGTACACACGGTGTCCAAAACGGCAATTTTATTACAATATCTTTGGCTGTATAACAAGATACATTTACGACCGAAGCTAAAACTTCAGTTGTCGCGCGATCATTAAATTTCCACTTTGTACGAATGAGTCGCTGAATTTTTTACGACTCGATAAAGCTGCACACTAAAAACCACAATTTTTCGTATGGTGTGTAGACACTTTTCTCATGATTTTTAAAGTTATTGTGAGATTATTTTTTTAAATATTTTGAACGATCATAAATTAATAGATCGTTTCTCATTTCACACCTATTTTCTAACGTACCCCACCTTATCCCAGCCTTACCTATCCATCAATTTTGCGACTCATTCAATAAGTGAGGTCGGCCCAGGAATTCGCTTGATGTTTACCGTTTATCACTGTAGACCCGCCCTATTTTCTTAAAGAGTGAGTGAGTACGCAGGAGGGTTCTCAAAATTCATCCATACAACTGCGACTCGACCTTTTTATACTTTTCCGGGAAAACCCGGTAAAGAGCAGACCTAACTTCCCTTCCGAACTATATTATTATGTCTTTAGGACAGGTGTTTTTGATAGCGTAGGTGAATTCTCCATTTTAATAATATCGCATCGCGTTTGTATGTATAAGATTTTTTTTATGATTGATTACCGGTTTTGCTTTGCGGGTAGCTCCTAATACTTTTCACATGATTCGTTATTTCATTTGTTAAACGTTAAAGCAAATTTTTGTATAATCAATTAAAGTTATCTTTTATTTTATGCTACTACGAACCTGCGAAGGTGCCAGACACCGCGCGCGTGTTCCTATGTTCCTATCTAGCTTACGAGACATAAGTTTGTATAGCATTTATATACGGTAGTGAAATGCTTTGACAAAATCCGAAATACCGCCTCCTGCCTGCGACTCAAATCTCTATAGCATTTAACTACCTATTGACCTACCTTTTGACCTACCCATTGACCCACCTATTGACCTATGTAAATTTGTAAACAAGCATATCGTTTCCCATCTGCTTACGAGAGATGGAGAGAGGATTTGTGGGCTTGTAGTACCTAATTAACGAGCATAATTGAGTATGCGAAAGAAAGAAGTTTATTCTATTTACTAGACTAGACAAAAGAGTAATATATGGTATGAAGACAGGAGCATGTGATAATAGACATTTAAGATCCTCCTAAAATATACAACTGAAAACAAATGTAATCATACTTATTTGATATTATAACTACATATTATTTTAATGGGTGGTTACGTTATTTATTTATTTAAAAAGTTAACATTTACAACAGTAAGTAGAACAAATATTAAAAAAAGTAATAAAGTACGATACAATTGTTACCATAATTTTAAACCAAAAAGCAATTAGGAATATCCACAAATGAATGAGTATAAAAGTTTTATAGTACTATCGTTCGTTGCTTATAATAAAAATTTATTACAAGCAACGAACGATAGTAGAAATTGGAAGGTGAGCAAAGGAAGATGGATATTCAAATTCGTTTCCTACTAGATTTACATTAATTAAGTTGATTATTTTTATTAAAAGAATATTGATGTTGATGAGTATTTTTTATTTTAATTTCTGAATAAATTACATGAGTCTTTTTTAATATGAGGTAGCTTTCTGAAAGTATGCATTTAAATCAAACAACGAATTACTATAAAATTCAATGAAAGATAAAAAAATTGAAATACAACAAAATTTATATTTTGTTATAGGTAATATTTACACTTTTATGGAAGTTAAGATTAAATTTATTAATTTAGTAGGCGCGACAAAGAATTACTATTGAGTATGGCAATTTTTTAAAATTTTATGTTATAAAGCTACTGAATAACCACTTGGCTAATTAATTATTTTAGGTAGTTTTAAGGGTTGTGGTGGTTAAAGAATATCAGATACCAGAATTTCATCTTTAACGGATCGATGACTTTAACTTGTTCGCACTTAAACAAATGAAAAAAAAGTAATCCATTCTCTTTGGCATCTCTGTCCCTTATCGTGTGACTTTGAA
This sequence comes from Neomicropteryx cornuta, assembly GCA_020383195.1. Taxonomy (NCBI): domain Eukaryota; kingdom Metazoa; phylum Arthropoda; class Insecta; order Lepidoptera; family Micropterigidae; genus Neomicropteryx; species Neomicropteryx cornuta. The sequence continues at coordinate 13,465,436 of JAHKQU010000012.1, forward strand.
AGATGGTAGTCTATTAAGAGTATAAGAGGTATATAGGTAAGGTATATAAGAGTTATCAAATTCCATATTGGGTGGATGAGATAAATGGTCACTCTTATCATTGTTTGGCACAAAGAAGCATTCTTCTATTTCATAAATGCGTAAATTTCGAAAAGGTTTTCTTGTATATATACTCGTATATCTATATTTTGTTAAAATGTCATCCTTTTCTTATTTCATTTAATTAGATGGTTACATGGTGATGGTGAGAGTTAAAAATGCATTTTTATAAATCTCAGCGCTGGGTTTAAATTGTCATCCTGCGCTCTTACATGACCTCTTTAGTACCTTTACAATCCTATGCTTTATCATAAAATTAATAACCTCTTCTATTTTTTTCGATAATGTCAAAGATTGTGTCATTTATCTTTTCATACGATTTGCCGCTATTAAAAAACTATCATCAAATATAAGTCAAATTTCTTTACGACTCAATTATACAATTACATATATATATGGGTGGTGTTTAATATATATTATGGTATATATATATCGTTGCAAAAGGCTTTCTTGTAAAATACATTTTTATTCTGTGCTTCTGCGTGTATGTTAAAGGGTAGTAAATTTATAGCAATTAGTCCTAGGAAGTTAGAGTTGACATTGAGAGTAATGAGTACAACAGATATATATATTTAACCAACTTTTTTTCTAGTGCAATCATTTGAAAGATAAGTAAATATATAAGTATTCTGTACTAAAGAAATAAAAATAAAAGGGTTCTTATTAAAATACTGAAAAAATAATATAAATGGTAAAAGTGGTTTAAATAAGGGGTTGGTGGCGAAGGCCATCGGAGTCACAATGACAAATTGACGAAACGTATTTGACAGATGTAGGTATAGAAAACAATCCCAGTATATCGGTCAGATGCCACCTTAGCTATAAAATGGTCGGAGCGGATCCGCATAACCTCAAAAGGACGATACATTCTGTTATATTACATTTAAGTAGAATATATGCACTTCATGGAAAAAATATAGTTTTTTTTTACTTTTGTCTTGATTTCATCTCATTAATTAGGTAATTTGTACATGTACATGCAATTAGATTTTTTTTTGCTAAACGTAAAGTGAAAATTATATACTAATCGCCGTTTTGTACTTTTAAATAAATAAAAAAATGAGCCTAGTGATTGACAGCAGATTATGTCCAACTCAACTGAGATAGAATTTACGAGTAATTCGTCGATCGTTCTCCTAATAGGTCTACATGGCGGATGTAAGAGTGACTTAATTCTTTGCCTATATTTTAAAATATGTGAGTAATAACTATAAAAATATATTTCGAGCCTAAAGCATTGCAGTGTCCAATTTCCGCTTTAGATTTTATTCATTTTAGGTACCTTCAAGGAAAAGATTAAATCAAAGCTTTCATTATTAAGTGATTAAGACAATCTAGGTACGGAGTTTAATTTATTTTATTCGTTGTTAAGCTCTGAAGGCAATTTTACGACCAAGAGCCAGTTCTAAAACGGTTTTACGATTTTTTTGTTTGTTCCTAATTCACATTCTACCTAAGTGACATAATCGAGGAATCTTTTATTAATTTCTCAATCAAGAAACCGATAACATTTTTTAATACTAAAAATCTACATTTTTCACAATTATCTACCTAAATAAGTAAAAAAGGTAAAAGGTTCATATTTTTATCCTGAGGTACAATTACAACATCCTTTTATTATATACTAAATATACAAAATATCTATACGAAGCAATGGTAACATTTAAATCCTTGAATAAATAAATATCCTATAATGAACATGCGACGATAGGTCTCTAAATTTTAGACTTGCTATAGGTCCGAGGCATAAGTCGCTATCGGTCAGGGTCGAATTTACGAGTACATTACATTAGATAATAAATATCTTATTTTTTTGAGATTTTAAATAAATTATTAGCTAACATCGAAATAAAACCCTGAACCCTGAACAAAACCTTTCGATTATACTTTGAAGTAAAAAAAAAACTACTTTATATTGTGGTTCGATTATGCCTATGTTTTTATTGAAAATGTATACCCATTTATTTAAAAATAGGGATATAAGTAGTATATATCTGGTTCAATATCATCCATCTTAAAAACCACCACTTAATTTTAGACGACACTTTAAAATGATTGATAACAGTCGCTTTAAATAAAGCTTACGTCGTTTCTACGTACACCTCGTAAGATGCTCGGATCTTGTTCTGACCGCATGGCCACAATACCACAGTATTGTGGCAATCGGGATGAGTCGCTCCGAAGGCTTTTTTAACGGGATAAGACACAAGATATGTCCACCCTAAAGGTCCGTTCTAAATATTGGTGAAAGAATTGTTGAAATCGGATAAGTAATTTCGGAGATTACCTCAACATCCGTACTTACAAACTATACCTTTTTATAATATTAGTATAGATATAGTATATAGTATATAGATCAGTAAAAAGAAATAAATATCAACCAAAGCAATTCTAGACACGGTGCTTTTGTTGTTTCGCTTGGATTGTTATTTCCCAAAGGATTAGAGGTAAACTATAAGCTCATAAGATTTGCCGGAGGATTACTTGCGAGAATGAGTTCTTGTAATTATGTTTTTTGTAGGTCATTCACCACACTTACTTTTATTAAGTAATTATTTATTTGTAACATAAACGAAATAAGATTTTTACAGTCTAAAAAATCATTTATGTAAACTAGTTTTCGATTATACTCTAATAATATTTTGCAGCATTTATGGTTCCAGACCAAAACAGTAAAAAATAGTAACACTAATGGTGAGACTTCATTGTCTGTTTACGATTTCCGAAAAAAATATAACTAAATTCAGGTTTTTACGACATTATTGTCTACCCGCCAATAAAGAGAAACTTACAAAAATAATTAATTAGCAATGGTTTAATGTTAGAAAGGTTTTGGGAGATTCAATAATATTTTTTTTTTTTTTAGAAAACTTATCAAATAGGTATACAATTATGAAGTCCCAGGTACAAGTAAAATTTTGAAAAACCGGAAATCTAAAGCGAAAGTCAGATCATGATTAACATTTTTACCTGTCTGTCAAAAATTATAACATTTCTTTTTCACTATTCCATTTCTTTGCGATTTAAAAAAGTTCTAATCTAATCTTCACTGTTTTTAGATTTTTAGATTTTTTAGATTGTATAATATAATATTATATCAATTATCGAATAAGATCCTAAACTAACCTAGCCTAACCTAACCTAAGTCGTATGCAAATAATTTTGTCCCGGTATAATTAAGCTAAATTTGGTTGTACATACAAGGGTAAGAGAGGTAGATAGATGGTGGTGGTAGCAACGAAGCAGGTTTCGAATCGTAGTAGCCGGATCCATGTCGGCTTGTATTTTTACTTTACCTACTATTTTTTTTAATCATCTAAAATATGCATACATACTTAGAGTAATAATAAAAGATCAACTAATGTAACCAACATGTGACTGGCTCTACTGAACTGATGATGCTCTCTGCTTTCTTAGGTCAAAACCTTAGTTTTCGCTCAAAACCTTTATGCCAACGCTGTTCCCAATTTAGAACATTGTTGTTAAAACTTGGGTTAACATTATTTGTTTATTATAATATATAAATTTAGACTAAATTTAACCAATAAAAGAGCCCATCAGATTTTCATCTTTGCTAGAACATTGTTTTTTTTTCATAAATATTCGTGTAATGATAAACAAACTTTTAAAAGACATTTTTTTATATTTAAAATTGTGACATCTTTGCAACCATGTAGCTATGTAATTTAAAGGAAGCTCGCTTTGCTGCATTCTAGTTAGATAAAAAGTAATAAATAGTATTTCGTTTTGAAGTAGAAATACAAGAACTACTGAACTCTTTCTTCCGAAATGTTTTCGAAAATTTTGCTCTGATACTTTGTAGCTGTCAAATTTGCCTATGATTGGGAGCGATATGTGGTGGCTGTGGGGAGAGTGAAGGACAACGGAGCCTGTATAGCGGTCCAGACGCAGCTCTTTTTGTGAATATATAAATATCGACTACTCCCCTCTTAACTAGACGCCGTTTGTACTATAGTGGTTCACGGGGGGCAAATAAACCCCCATATCCACTAACATAAACATGGGGAAGATTACTTCGTTGTCAGTCTGTGTATCTGTCTGGCCCAAGCCAATTTCTTATAAAAAGTTATGATTTAGTACACAGGTAAAATGTAAATACGGCAGATACACGATCAAAAGTATTCTTATTTCATTATTTCATTATGCGAAATTAGGATCAGTATTTTAATCACATTTCTGCTGTTTGCTTTCGCATCGATGGCTGTTGAAGGCTCGCCACAGAATGGACGTCGGTATGCGGGGACGCCAGATGTTTTCCTAGTTTTTTTATACGTCTCGAACGCGATCTAGTATAATTGTCACCGATCCGCTTTACTGAAACTTCTGTAATCAAAGTTTAATTAAATTTGCATTGAAGCTTCATTTGTGGTCTTTTCGAAGCGTAAAATGAACGTCGAAGGCGACCATTTCAGCGCTTTATTGAAAAAAAAACTAAAACTTTTTTAATGATTCACAGACAATCGATTCACTCTTGCTATTTCTGCCATCATGTTTTTTTGCCCTATTGTTTCTGGGTTTAAAACAAACCCAGGATTGTAGTGAGCTATCAGGTTATTTGCATTATATTAATAACAACCCGGTGACAAGGTTTTGGACGTATTTGCACTCAAAAATCATTCAAAATTTAAACAAAATATCTTCAACGCCAGCTTTATTAACCACGATTTATTCAACCACGGGTTCCCCCCGGGCGGCATAAATAGCGCTTCCGGCGCCCAATCGGCTAGGGATGAGTCGCTTTATCTTTAGGCCCTTTGGGCTGCATGATTGAAACAATCATTTAAAAATCCCGATTTCTGGTTAATTTAAAAGCATCGTTACTGAATAATGTGCATTCAGTCATAAAAAACAACGAGCACATAAAATTGCAAAAATATTTTAAATTTTATAATTTAAAAAATTTAAAATCAATTTTCGTCATCGCGTACAGACACGTGTATATTCCCTTTTAATATTTTAAATAAAAATATATTTTTATACAATGTGATTTTTAGAATCATCAAAAGATTTTTAAAAATAATTAATTCTCTTATTTTTAGTGATGATTGCATTAACCGAAGAAGACTTTTATCTTGAGAATAAATCCTTTTCAAAACTTTTTACTGCGCAGGCAGATTAACGGTTTGATGAGTTTCCACTGGATAATTACCTATTTTTGTGAAGCAAACCAGTAATTTTCAATGTAAAATCTGACGCAGGAAAGCTACTTAACTATGTCGTGGGGAAGGGGAAGGGTGGGGGGGGGAGGAGTTAGGTAATTTAAAACATTCTATATCTTAGCCTGGATGTATCTTACTCTAAAGTAATAAAAACTTACAGTAGAATTGCATATGCTCTGGTACAATATCTAAACAATATCTAATGCTTATAAGTAGATGGAGGACATTGAATTTTCCATATGTCAATCACCCATCCGAGGCTGGTGTTGGCTAACTTATGTAGTTTATTTGTCGATATGTAATTGGTCGTAATGACCATTCTTCCAAGGCAAAATCTATATTAAGAAAATGGAACATTGGGTTCTATTTTTTTTTCGGGACATTTCGCGAATGGAATGCTCTTCGTGGGTCAGTATTAGTTGTTAAGCATTAATTTTTCTTCACCTTCTAAACTCCACTGTATCACTGGAGCTAGCTTCTAAATATTGTAAATAATTGATAATAATAAACCAAAATTAACTATTTCTTATGAGTTAGAAAATGCAAAATATCAAAGCAAGTACCACACGTGCTCTTTTAGCAAACATCGATAGTGAAACACAGAGTTAAATTCACAATATCTTTTATACATAGGCCGTAAATTTAGCCCAATTTTGTGCTTTTTGTGCCCGTCGTTATGATACAAAAATACTGATAAATATGTTACGCAATATTTTAGTTATAATATGCAGCATTCAATTTTCATTTTTAATAAAAAAATACAACAGTAATCATTTTCATAATTACAACATAATTTAATACTTGCATATTTACTACTAGTCCAAAATATTTATGTTTATCATAATAACCCTAACAAACCCATGTTCTAATTAGTACATATTTTTATCAGTGTATATTTATGCCAAAACTAAATAAATTATTTACTGTTCTCATTTATTTTCTTTTTCATGTAATCATAAACAGATGTATATGTGAGCCTTAACAACAGAACAACATTAATTGGGAAAGAAACTCTTACATGAAACCAATGATTTTAAAGTTTAAATCTACTGTTTTATTTATGTGTGTTGTAAAGGTAAGTTTATATATTATAATATTACCCTCTATAATATTAATATTATTATCAATATGTCATAAAATTTGTATTGGTGATTTATTATGTTTTTATATTTCGTAAAAGTTATCTGAAAGCATTTTTTAAGGTTCATTTTAATTTTATTATGATTATAAAAGTCCGTTGGGGCATTTAGGTCACGCATAATTTGATTTCTTTGTAAATTTTAAGATCGTCTGCGTATGATAAAAGCTCTCTCTTATATTATTGAATTTTAATAAGTTGGTAAAAAAAATAAAAAAATAGTCCTCTAATGTAACGAAACGTCTGTTTGTGTTATCGCAGCGTTATTTATTTATTTTTGAATCATTTTTAGATGCTTTTAAGAATATATGTTATCTGTAAAATACGTATGTGTTGGTATTGCATTGTGGTATTGTGTTTTTATTTTTGTCATAAAATGCTTCATTTAATTTAATTTAATTTGTTCAATTATCGAGTGTCTTTCTTTTTCACACTTTCATGTTACTTATTTTCCACCAAAGAAATATGAATATCAGCATTAGAAATTGTTTTTATTGTATGACAGCGCATTCTCCAGCTGTCCTAATTACATGACCCCAGCCAGTCAGCCATTTTATTGTGTCAAACGCTACGGCGTGGAATTTTGTTTGAAAAAAAAAAAAAATTATAATCAATTTCAAGAAAGGGTTGTCTTACATAGTTTGAGCATATTAATGTTATTTAAAAACCTATCAAAAAACTCACACGGGATAGCTTTTCTGCTCTTTTTTGTTGTGCTATATTGATTTCTAACTTGAGATGTCACTTACGTTAAAAAATGTATCTTAAGTTTAATAGTTGTCTCGAAAGGAATAAAATAAATGGCGTTTACGATAATGTCCAAAGAATTACTTCTTATATTGTGTTGTTGATGGCACTTTTTATAAACTGAACGATAAAAAAAATTGGCGCTTACGATAATATTTATATACAATATCGACTAACGTTGTTGTAAAATGGTGAAATAGAAATGAAATACTACCTAATGCAATAATAAAATAGTTTATATTTTAATATGAATAAAGTTAATCGTACAAAATTCTCATTTGCGGTAGAAAAACGACTTGTGTTGATGTAAAATATCAAATGGCTCCTACTTGTATTTCGATTTTGCCAGCGAAGATCTAAGATTGTGTTGGCATCCGAAGGTTTTACATCCCCACCTTTATTTTTCTTCTTCTATATCTCAACAAAAAATACATTTTATAATAATTACATACGATATGCAAATAACGGCAAACCGTATGACTAAATAAATATCTTCGTTTTAAAAACATTGGTTTTTAATTTTAAAATAATATGTGTATTTGTTAGGAGCTAAATTCTGTAATGTTATCCAGTTTCAAAAGAACACATTTAAACGTATTAGTGCTCAAGGTACTAAGATTAAAAGTGCAACTGCGACACTGACTATAACAGAAAAGCCAATTACTGTCACTTTAGCAGCAAACTAATACGGATCCCCTATTACATTAAGCCTTTTACGAGGGTTGAAGCAGTGATCTTCTGTATAGCGTGCAAAACTATGAGCATAAAATACAAAAATAAATGTATAGTCAGTCGGTACATAACTTAAGTAATATCTAATGATTTATTTAATATGTTGTACGGGTAAAATAACTTAAAAATTAATTTGTGCGCATTTTTGTGGATAAAATAAGTAAATCATGTTATTGATTTTATTCTCGGTGCGTTTCAATGACAAGCGAATGAGGCATATAACCATTTGAAGCGAATTTCCTGCTTCCTTTTTCCTTTTTCGCTTTCCTATTTTGAAGGCCGTTTCGAATTGGTCATTTTACAAATAATGGCGGTCTTCGACCATTTTATCCGTAGGCCGAAAACCGTATTTCTGAATCGTTGATTTCATGTCATTACTAACCTTGCAAAAACGTCATATCAGTACCTTATTGAATTTGAATTGAAACGCTTGATTTTATTCCAACGTTTTTTTACCTCTCAATCTAAATATATTATCTGTGTTTGAATATAGATAATTTATATTTTATTAAATTATAAATTTACTAGCTATGTCAGGTTCGCACGCGGATGTTTTTTTTAATTTTTCTGATTTTTTTTTGTGTTGAATCTAATCTTAAATGATGCTCTTTAACCTTTGGAAAACCCCTGAAAATCCGTCCATTGGTTCCCAAGGTACACGTCAATCCGCTGCGCATTCGAAGGCTTTTTAACTACTCTTCATACAAAAATCGAGGGTCAGGATAGGTTGCTCCTGATAAGTAGTTTATCGACTTTATTGTATTACTTAAAACTTTCAACCTTGCTGATGAACCAAGCCATTCAACAGTGAAATCCCTATTCAACTCCATTACAATGATTATGGATAAGAATAGTAAAAACTCGAAAAGCAATTCATTAATCTAGTAGTGATTCATTACAATGCAGTTGACGACAAATTTAATCAGCTTCTTTACAATGGTTTTACTTCTAACTCGCGTGGTGTACTCACGTAATTGCTGTTTTTTAACATATAAATATAACTTACACTCTTGTGAATTAATATTACCATAAACACTGTCTTGAGTTAATCACCATGATATATATAGCTCTACTGTATGTTTCTCTATTGACTTGTCCCAACATCGATTCATATGAATAAGTCATACAAAAGTTTGGCTCATTGATATGATTTTGAAATTTTAGGTTCAATGTATTGTATAAAATACCAAAAAAGATGGTAAACAAAGCGACTCATCTCGATTGCCGAGCCTTTTGTATACTGCAGGCTCGATGCTCGAAGGAAAGACATAGTGTGTAAAATAAGTAGCTTACTTTACGACGGATATAATAGTCCGTAAATAATATTTGTAATAATTCAAGATTACTGGGGCATTGGAAAACTTCACCTCCATGCCTCAGGCAGGGAAATGTTTAAGGTCTTCATTCCCCATTAAGCAGCGATAAGTTACTTCACGTGCTAAGAACCATTTAAACCACATACAATGTTTCGAAGTTTGAGCGGGGTTAACGGTTTCAGTCTGTGAGGTATTGTTTCGCAATTATGTTATTAATTTAATAATATAATACGTTGAAGTTAAATAGGGAGAGTTGCCCCACCCTCGTTTTTCCAGGAATTACCAAAATGAGGCGAGCGTCATTCCACAGTCACGTAGTCATGCCGATCACATCTCGACCCCACACGCCGCGCGCCGCCACATAAACCCGTAATTAATGGTTAGGCCAATGTGTGACCCCATCTAAAGCGCCGATCAAAAACTTCTGTTTAACTTTGATATCGGTTGCCAAATTCTAAGAGTTTTCGCGAGAATTGATCATCTATCGACCGCTAGTGATGACGTTGGGTGCATCTTATTAAATTATAATTTCAAATTGTTTTTTCATCGTATCTATAATTTCTCTTCGCGGGGAAAGCGTTTTATTTTTGTACGACATGTAAGGTTTTTTTATTTATCAATACGCTTCATTTCCTGTCTGCTTTTTTAAATTATTTATTTATTGTCTTAGTTAATAATCTATTTTTTTAATATCTATTTATAATTGTTACTTGACACTGTCCAAAATCAATTTTTATGAAGGCCTTTTAATTAAATCTTTTAGCTGTTGTGTTGCTTTTTTTACAGACATGCGGTGCGCTACTTTATGACGCAAGTCGGGGCCCCAAAACACGCGGTTGACTAAGGAGGTAGGAAAGCGATTTGTGTAACGTTTAAAATTTTGTATTTGTAGAATTGTGTTAACAAAACATTTAAAAGTTGTCTGAAATTGGTTATTTATCCTTGAAAGGTGGGTGGCCTAGTTGCTTTAGCATGAAGGGTCAAACGTATTATAGTAATTAATAAAATAACAAAAAATAAAAATAAACAAGCCATTTCAATATATAGATGCATTTCAACATCTAAGGATGCATGTTATAAATAAATAAATAAAAAAATTGCATAACCATAAATTAACGATTGTTTTTCTGCGTGTAATTAATATTCGTAAAATATCTCTGGTAATAATTTGAAAATATAATTATTTTTTCCATGTTTGGACATTTGTGAATGCGCAAAATCGCACAAAAAAGTGCGTAAGTAGTAATTTGTGACCAATTTTATGTCAAAAAATTGTTAAAAAAATATATATAATATATATATATAAATAAGCATATATATAATAATAATATATTTATATTTTTCATATAAACACTTAGTTTTACAAATTTAGGTACATTTACGTGAAAACGTGTTGAAGGTAGGTAAACTTATTTTTGATCACTGAAAAATTTCTTATAATATGAAAGAAAAAAAATAACATAATTGCTAAGGCCACTACGGAGTCTGACTATCCACCAAAAAATAAAAACAAATATATGAAAGAAATCATGGTAGTCTAGTGGTAAAGCATTGGAATTTTGACCCAAAGGTCGCGGGTTCGAATCCGCACATGGTCATACCATTTTTAACGCTTCATTACCATCTCCCCTGACTCTATAAGTCAGGCACATTTGGCCTGGTTGAGTAGGGCCCAAAATAATTGTTTATGACCTAGGTCATAGCAATTATTTTTTGAAGTCTGCAATAGGACCAGAATCCCGTAGAGACCATTACAATTTGTTTGTTTGTTTTTGCATAATTATTTCAATATTGAAATTCCGGTATTTTCGAATAAGTATCGATTACATTCAATTGAATGGTTTTTAAACTTTTAGAGTTCGCATAGATATTCGTAGAGTACGATCATCCGTAGAAACTAAGTTAACTAAGTTAAGAAGTAAACTAGATTTCTTGCGATGGAGATTTCGACGGGTTTGAATATACAAACGTTTGGTTCTCTGTCCCACTCGATTACTGCCTTTAGCTGAGTTTAACGGAAGCCATCGCATAATTCGAACGAGACATCATTTTGCGTCACTTGGCAAACCTAATACTTATTCAAGCTTAGGCAGAATTAATTACTATAGTTATATGTGCACTAACAATAATAAGGGTTAGCATTAGTAGAATATTATTAAATAGCAGAATGACTTCATTATAAAAAAGAGTCTCTTAATTCGATAGGTATTTTGTTGTTTATTTTTTAATATGAATGTTTACTTACTAGATTACAAATATTTTTTTTGCATATGATAAGGCAAAGATACTTCTAAAGTACGGTAGCAATAAATAAAAAAGTAAATCGTGTTATTCTGACTCAAGGTTGTTTATGTAAAGGTTTCCTGTTATAATCTTTTTTTTCTATTAAATTTTCGGTTTATAATTACAGATTTTTTTAAGAGAAAATACTGACTTGAGTATAAACTAAAGATATTTTTTTTGTATTTCAATAATTTAAAGATTTTGGTTTGTACCAGTTTATGAAGTTCCGGGTTATATATTAAGATGATCACATATATTTATATACTAAAAATAAATATTTTTTTGTACAAAAATAAAAATATTTCAAAATGATGGAGTTTTTTAAAGACTTGGAAACCATATATAAAACAGTTTATTATCTTACCTAAAGAATATGGTGAATATAACAAATAATTTTCTTTAAATTCTAGTAAAAAAAAACGCTAATCGCTTACCCGCAGGTTTAATGAAACAAAGATTTTACAACCATGGTCACATTGTCTTGTCTTGACCAACTTTAGATTTCTTTAAAATACTACGCACACAAACATCTACGCTCCATTAAAGAAAAGTAAAACAGATTATCCAATTACGGCGAATTAAGCAGTTAATTATTTAATAATCCAATGTTACTTTTACCTTTGGCTTTTCTTTAATGTTCTGCAAAAGTTACCTTTTGATGATAAAGCGTCTTTGCATTTATAAGAACTTACTGTGCTTAATTAACAACGGTATTCAAATAAAAGGTTTTTGCAACATAGTCTTTTATAATAAGAGCACAAAAGCAAACGCATGTATCGTAAAAAGGTTAAAAAAGTATTATATGTAAAAGTAAAAACGTATAAATATTGATAAATATATTTTGTCCAATATTCTTATCTAATTATATATTATCAATAGTAATTTATTTGAAACCGGATGTCTTGGTTTTGAAAATCCATGGTGACGTACTGCCCATTTATGCTATCATTGTATGCCACTAGCCACATTACTCTCCGTCTATCCGAAAAAAAAGTATTTTTTTATGTTTGTAAAACCATTTTTAGCCAACATTATTAGAAAAAATAATTTCATAACGATTAATTTTATTTACTGAAATAAATATTTCAAAAACGATAGTATAAATTACATAATTAAAAAAAAGATAAAAATATGCATTCCGTAACGCACACTTAAAAGTAAATATATTTTATTTTATTGTTACCTAAACAGAAGAAAATGTCGCAAAGTCTAGTGTATTTTAATTAATATGACCGCTCGTAGAGTTTTGCCCGTGGCTCAGTTTTAAAGTTTATATATAAGTTTATCTAGGTATCTATCTGTGGTGGTTTTGGACTCTGGGGAAGTGAAACGTGAAGATATATCGAAATTACCCGGAAGTCATGACATGGCACCCATTAAAAACATAATGCGCATGAGCAACTTGATTTTTTTACGGCCAGTATATAAAAGTAAACGCTTTTGATAGCAACAAGTGGTTTTTAACCTTTAAAAATCATACCTCCCTTAATAGGCACAGGATCAAATCCATTCAAAATGTTAATTGTTGGTCTATAATTTCCCTACAACTTTTATTTGAAATCATTGTTTATATGAGGAACCCTTATAATAAGGGATGGCCTAATGTTTCTTCGATTGGGTTTCTCATAAACTATTTTTTTATTTTTAAACATGTGCTAAACATGTCAAACGTTTTTATATTTAAACAACATTGCTGAACTAAGTGAATACAAAGTGTTTATTATCTTACTGAATATTCGATAAGTATGAAGAATATGGTAGAAAGATATAGAAAGTTCGGGAATATTCCTTCCTGGACAGTTTCAGAAGCTTTTAGAAGGTTCTACAGATTTAATTTAAACAAACCTTTTTGTACATAGAAATACGAACGTCTAAAACCTTTCACAAATCCGGAAATGAACATGAATCAAGTCACGTTACCAAGGAAAAATCGTAATAACGTCTTTATATACTTTATATATATATAGTAGCTTGAAATAATACGTAACATATCCGTAAAACATCGAAAGGAATGTTTGATAAAATTGGAGTTTCCTACTTTGATCCGGTGAAATCTACATTCTCCTTCCGGCGCGGCGTGCCGAAAGGGATTTTTTAAATTAGATTTTTCTAAATGCGCAGGATAGTATGAAGTCCGTGGTACCGAATTCACTTCATTAAATATTTTGAAAAATATGTCATCGATACTGGTCATGTTTAACATTATTAAAACATGTATTTGCATATTGAATCTTAATTGAGTTGTTTTTCGTGCGCCTGTTAACTACCTAATTACCAGTGAGATTGCATTCGAATGTGTACAATTTATCCATCAAGTTCATAGCGAAAAATCCTTTAGGGTTTGATTAGTTAAATTCATTACCGGACAGCAATTATTGCTTGAATTGCAAGAATTGCTTGATAGGTAAGAATCTGTATCCAGCATATATAAAGTGGTGGATAGCATAATATTTATAAAGGTTCTAAAGAGGTCCTGTACTTGAGAGCGCAGGATGTCGGTTTAAACTAGTGATTCCCAAAGTGGGCGCAACCGCCCCCTGAGGGGGGCTGCAGGAAACCAGGGGGGCGGTGAAAGCATAAAAGAAAATAATTAGAAAAATGGTAACACTTATTACACTTATAAACCAGGTTCATCCTTCACATTAAAATTAACATACTTTTTTGTATCATCTTTATTAGAATTAAAAAGAGGAATTAACGAGTAAAAGACTAATTTTGATAATGATCATTATTTTAATAAATAAATCATCAAACGTTTCGGGAAAAAACCTTCCCATCATCAGTGATGTACTTACTAATTGCGACGACCGCAAGTCAGCATATCGAATTTTACAGACATATTATACAGACGTTTTATGATTTATTAAAATAGTGCACTCCATCAAAATTGGCTTCTTACTCGTTAATTCCGCTTCTCAGAGATACAATAATATTTATATCCCTTATTAATTGCTATTAAAATAAAAAAAAAATCCAGGGGCGCTGGGTAATATTTTTTCTGGAAAGGGGGCTGTACAATGCACTATTAGGATGTATTTAGGTGTAGTTAAATACAAAGATCATTTATTCATGGACCCTCTACACTCCGCGTGCTCGTTGATTGCCAGTGACAGTTGACAGACGTGTTGCCATCACCTGCACCTCTCACGTCGTGTAGTGGGGATATTTATTATAAGGTATATGCATACACTACATCCCTTTCTTATTTTAGTTTTTAGTACATTTTAGCTTCCTACCATACAAGCCTAAAGTTTATTATAAGGTATATGCATACACTACATCCCTTTCTTATTTTAGTTTTTAGTACATTTTAGCTTCCTACCATACAAGCCTAAAGTAATGCCATATATGACTTACAATTTAGTAATAATTCGACAAATCGTAATTTGATTTACTATTTCTTAAACTACTTGGGATAATAACCCGCTATTCTCCTTCTTCTTCTCTGGATACTCGGGCAGTATTTTCATTTTTATTATAAAGTTTCCACTCTCCTTCAATTTTTTTTTTTTTTTTTTTTTTGATGGACGACATTTCTTCGGCGTTCCTGGCCATTTTCGTCATTTCTAACTTGAACATCACTTCCATTTGTATTGACCACGGTGTGGGGGGTTGGGTTAAAATTTGGTGTTATTTTATTTTCTTTTATAATATTTTTAAGGTATACTTTATCACCTTGTTGTATTTGGTTATCCGTTGCTTTTCTTTTTTTTTCACTGTAATGCTTACCCTTTTCTTTCTGTTCCTTATCCCTGTCTCTGACTTCTGGATCCAATTGTTTGCTTTCAATATCCACTATTGAAGGAATTTTATCCCGAAACTGTCTGCGGTAGAAAAGTTCAGATGGTGACTTTCCCGTTACTGAATGTGGAGTACTATTATACATCATCAAGTATCCTAGAATGTCTTGCTTCCAATCTTTCCTTTCAATCTGACTTATTTTGAGTCTTTTGAGGATGTCTCTATTTTGCCTTTCTGCATCCCCATTTTGTTGTGGCCAATAGGGAATGGTATTATATAGTATAATTCCACTTTCCTGACAGAATGTTTTAAATTCTTCACTTGTAAACTGTCTTCCGTTATCAGCCGTCATTGTACACGGATAACCTAATCTTGAGAATATTTCTTTCAAAATTTTAAGTGTTCAGCTGTTGTAATAGATTAAGTAATATTAATTTCTTTATAGCGGCTGTAGTAATCAACGATAACAAAGAGATAATCTCCACTTGGTAGTGGCCCTAAATAGTCAACAGCCACGTCTATCCAAGGTTCAACGGGAAGCTCTCTTCGCTTCATCGTGTTTGGTCGATTAGGGGCTGAAACCAGAGTACATCATAGTATCCTAGAGTGCAGATGTTGGTCAGAGAGTTTTTTTTAGTTCCTGGAATGCTACTTTTTGATCTGCTTTCCAAAATGCTTCAATATTGGCATGTTTTCCCAATTTCATTCGCAATAGTTCCCTCAACGAATCTGTTTGTGTGGCCAAATTTGGAATCCATTTTCCAACGAAATTGACAAGACCCAGAAAGCTCTGAAGTTCGTCAGTTGTTTCTGGCAGCCTGAACTTCTGTATTACGTTAATATATTTTCCAAAGGGTTTAATGCCCTTTGGAGATAATTGATGACCTAGAAACTCTATTTGAGTTGTCTTGTAAATACATTTTCCATATTTAGGAGGACGTTATTTCCTCTAAGCACATCTAGTGTCATTTCTAATCTTTTGTCGTGTTCATTTTCATCGGAGCCATAAACTAAGATGTCATCGATAAATTAACAGTGCCTTCACAAGATATTATCATTCTTTCCATGGTTTTTTGAAAAATCTCAGGAGCACATGATATTCCAAACATCAACCTTTTATAACGAAATAGGCCTTTGCTTGTTATAAATGTGGTAATATAACGAGAGTCTGGCATAATTTCAACTTGGTGGAATGCACTATTAGGATGTATTTAGGTGTAGTTAAATACAAAGATCATTTATTCATGGACCCTCTACACTCCGCGTGCTCGTTGATTGCCAGTGACAGTTGACAGACGTGTTGCCATCACCTGCACCTCTCACGTCGTGTAGTGGGGATATTTATTATAAGGTATATGCATACACTACAGGGGCGATAGGTCAAATAAGTTTGGGAATCACTGGTTTAAACCCAGCGCTGAGTTTTATAAAAATAACCTTTATAAATATTATGCTATCCAGCACTTTATCAAAAAATTAAAAAAATATTCAAAATTTTTCAATATTGTCAAAGATTGTGTCATTTATCTTTTCAGACGATTTGCCGCTATTAAAAAACAATCATCAAATATATATATATATATATATATTTGATGAAACTATATATGTTTGTACTGTCAAACTTTTATATATGTTAAACTAAAGGTGTTTACCTATTTTAACATAGAAATCATCTAATTAACGGTATTTAAACAATACATTTTACTATTTTACTATATCTTAACGATTTGCACGTAATGTGCATATATTTTACACTTTTCTTTTTATTTTTAACCATAACGATTCATTTTCAGATAAACTACGTTGAACGTAAGTTATTCTTGTAAATATCCATTAAACCATTCACCTCTCATTCATTATACGTCATATTCGTTACATTTTCACACTTTTTTTCATAATTATTGTTTAATTTTTAAATCATTTATTCACTACTTTAATGAAAGTTTGACCGTATTGCATATCGCACAGATAGGTAGGTGAGAGTGAAAGACTTTCATAAAATACAGGCCTGTATTTAAACCAGCGTGCATTACCTCAAGCGATGCAACTATCTGTGCTTTCGGTATTAATTTTTCTTTGAACATTCTGGCTATATATTTTATTTGCAAAAAATTTCAATCCTTAAAATATTAAAAAGCATTCGTATTTTCCAAATGTCAGTACTGTCAAACTTTTATATATGTTAAACTAAAGGTGTTTACCTATTTTAACATAGAAATCATCTTATATTAACGGTATTTAAACAATACATTTTACTATTTTACTATATATATATATATATATATATATATTAACATTCATTTATATATATATATATATATAAATGAATATTTGTTTGTTTGTTCGTCTTCTATGCGTTTCTAAACGATTGACCCGATAACAATAAAACTTTGGTGAGTTGTTGTGAAAAAAATCGGCAAAAAATGTCTTCAACTTCTATGCGTTTCTAAACCATACTTTGGTGAGTTGTTTTGATGTGCGCCCGCGACGACTTAGAGATGTGGAGTGAAGCGATCTATCCCAAATGCCGCAGGCACGAGTTGTCGCGCGAAGGCGATGTCAAAGCCACCCGCAGGGTCTACCTGCCAACCTGGGGCGAAGCTTGGGCGAACAGCTTATAATACATAAATATCGTACTAATATAGTTATCGGCATGTAATTTTATTAGGCATGTACCGATTTCGATCATTCGTATTCGATAGGAATATTTGGCGAAGTGTTTTGCTGTGTATTGTTTATTGTCGTTTGTATGTAGGTTGGTACGCTTTGCCACATTCATCTATGCATACATTCGGTGATAAATATTGTATGTACCAATATGTATTGTATTGTATGTATAGCCAAGATATTGAATGAGTGCGAGATGTGATCAATCGTCTGTAGCTCGCTATGCCTTCGGTTCGACCTATATTCACCGTGTCACTAGACCATTCCCGATAAAAAAAAACAAGCTAATTTGACCTGCGATTTTAAGAATTATTTTTAAGACCATACTCGTATATTAAAAGTCGTCATGGTTTATGAGAAAAAAAAATGTTAACTTTGCGTGATAATACTTTTGGTTTTTGTAATAGGTACGACGGTACGTCTTATGCCCTAGACGTAAAACGTTACTGGAGGTAGGTGGATTGAGGGGAGCGGGATTGCGGCGATGCGCTCACTGGCCACACAGAAAACTATGAAGGCAACAGCCAGTGTTTCCCACTCTTTTGTGCTCGCCGAGTTCTTTTAAGGTCAAGGTTGTCAGCTGTTTGTTGTTAATATTGCCAAACGAAACGCGTCGCGCCGCATCATAAAAGAAACTAATAATTTGCATCATTGCATTAAAAAAACAAGTTTTAGGATCAATCACACACCTCATTAGGTCTTCGGGAACGGTCTTAGGTAACCCTGTATATTTGTATGTTTATTTAATGTTTAAATGCTACGTCAAGTAAGTAATTATATATGATATTTTTTTAAAATGTCTAAGTGTAACTATCCAAGGCGTACCACCAACTGCTGCTCCGTTGCTGCTTACCGTGCTGAGTAAAGCTGCGTTTTCTGGTCAGATTGCCGCTCGAATAATTAACAATAATGACTAAGACATCTGTAGCTATCATTTAATATCTTCTGCTTTTATATATTGTTTAGTAGTAGTAAATTATTTAACCAGAACCTGACATCTTACAACTATGCCCTATACAAGCGTCATTAAAAGCATTTTCCTCCCAGACTACTCTGTGGTTTTAACTTGTGATAGGTTGAGTAGATTAAAATAAAAAAAAACATAGGTACAATTACAGTATTAAAGAAGGCTTCAATAAACCATAGAGATTTAATTCTAGCGAGTTATTTAATGAACTGAATATTCTTTCACTTTGTCAGCTCTTTAGAAACGCATCAATACCACTGCGATCCTTGCATTAAATTGGTACCCATGCACATATCAAACGACTACAGGTCTTGTACTAAATAAAACTACGTTGTTTCATGAGGGTTGCAGTGTGCAATGAAATTTATAAATTACACAAAACTAAATGAATTATTTTTTAATATTATTTGCCTTGTCCTCTGAACCGCCTCTGAATCACCACTGACGGGTAGCAGTCTTTCAATTTTAAATAGTTCGTTATGTCATGGGTTAGGAAATGAGAGATACTCAGTGGAACAGGTGCCTAAAGAGTTTTAACCTACTGGGAGCCTGAAGAGCTTAGTAGTTGTTGTAATGAGTGCTTGTGCTCATCGTTATCGTCCTCTTTTTGAGATGTTTCAATATTTCTTCGAAACACGTTATTTTCTTACATTCTTTGATTGGCCACGATCTGTTAATCAAATAAAGGGTTCGTCCATACCTCTGTATTATATTCCATCTGTCTTTTAATTGAAGAATAAAGGAAAAAATATCCAATGTCGCATATAATTATGATAGCTACTTTTTATTAATATCGAAAGATAAGACGTGTTTTGTTATTTCTTTTAGGCATAATATATTTGTTTGTATTTATTATTTTTATATATTATTTGAAAAAAATATTCCAAATTAAAGTCGAAGAAATGTTTTCTGTCCATGTCTTCTGAACCTTTTTTAATTTAATAATAATGCTAAAAGTACTGCTATACTGTTAAAATAATTAAAAGAATAGAAAAATATTGATTACGTCTATGATTACCTATAAAATACTAAAAAGAAGACCTAATCATTGTTTGAGATAATTTAGTTTAAAAGTTTTATGCAAAAGGAGTTTTCTGCATTTAAAATGCATCAAAAGTGAGTTTCTTCAGGCTCTGGCAGGATAAGATATATTTTCTTTTTTTCTGGTGGAATTGAACTGAACTTCTACTCGTATACTTACGTTTCGAATAAGTTTTTTTTTTCTTTAATGTTTTATGGCGAAAAGCCAGTAAATAGAGTAATATTGACTAGCAGTATGGTAGGTCTATCTTCAAATAACTTCAATTAAATATTGAAATTGTTTGAAACTTACGATAATGATGATAAATTTGATGACTACTCTATAAACAAACCCTCAATCATTCCATTTACTATTTAGTATCTAGTATGTATTCACCGTGTACCAAGACCATTCCCGATACAAAAAACAGCTATTATTTACTGCGATTTCTCGTGTTATTCGTTAAGAAACTAAATCAAAATTCATCATGGTTACCGAGAAAAAAATATGTAAACATTGCGTGAAAATAGTAAAAGGAACACGTAATAATGTCTTTGTTGTGAGCGCTCAGCGGTCGCCGTACGCCGTATTTGGCGTCATCTGTTAAAAAATATAATAAATTTGTGCATGTTTTTTATATCATTTCTTACTCACAACAGGTTACTCAAACCCCTCTTAGCTTTCGGGAATGGCCTTGGCCCTGTATATAAAATAATACAGAAAAACACACCTATCCCGCACCTATCGCAATTTAAAATGGCGGGCATGATGTCCTCCTGCCTACCTCGATAGTAAAGGACATTGCAAGTCTTTTCTGTTTGCACTTTCGTTATCCTTATTGCTATTTTATATTTAGACATTTAATACATTTGGCATAACTAGTTCAAATTTTATAAAAATGAGACAACGCACTTTCTTTTCCGCTTACCCCTTAATTATTCGTAACAAGCTGACCCGATAAACTTCGTACCGCCTCAGGATCAATAAATGTTGTGTTAAATAATTAACTGAATTAAATTCAGTGTTATATTAAGAATACTCAAAATGAATTAAGTTCAATAAATATACAAAATAAATCCGTTCTCGAGTGTAACAATTATCGATGCGCGCAAAATGCCAAATGTGATAACCACACAAAGTGAACATCTTCGAAGACAACTAACCGTTTGAAAATAGAATTCCACAGAATACAAAGCCGTTTCATACAAAATGTATTATAAAATTAATTTTATTTTTAAAAAAACAATCGTATTTTTTTCCAACGTTTTAATAGTTATTCTACTATTCGGGGCGGAGACAAATCCAATAAATCAAAGATCATAAAAATCGGTCAAGCCGTTCTTGAGCTA
Source organism: Neomicropteryx cornuta (assembly GCA_020383195.1). Lineage (NCBI taxonomy): Eukaryota > Metazoa > Arthropoda > Insecta > Lepidoptera > Micropterigidae > Neomicropteryx > Neomicropteryx cornuta. The sequence goes on from JAHKQU010000012.1 coordinate 13,486,676, forward strand.
TAAATGGTGTAACTAACCCCCGACTTTGTTTTATATATATATATATATATATATATATAAAAGTTTGACAGTACTGACATTTGGTTTCTTTTTAATATTTTAAGGATTGAAATTTTTTTCGCTTTTTTTCATAATTATTGTTTCTTTTTTAAATCATTTATTCACTACTTTAATGAAAGTTTGACCATATTGCTTGAAGCACAGATAGGTAGGTGAGAGTGAAAGCTTTCATAAAACACAGGCCTGTGTTTAAACCAGCGTGCATTACCTCAAGCGATGCAACTATCTGTGCTTTCGGTATTAATTTTTCTTTGAACATTCTGGCTATATATTTTATTTGCAAAAAATTTCAATCCTTAAAATATTAAAAAGAAACCAAATGTCAGTACTGTCAAACTTTTATATATATGTTAAACTAAAGGTGTTTACCTATTTTAACATAGAAATCATCTAATTAACGGTATTTAAACAATACATTTTACTATTTTACTATATATATATATATATATAGATGAAGACACAGTGCTACGTGGAACTACGTGGAACCATTAAAACGGCTCCCAGTAGTTGGTTTAAATAGCATATACATTTTCTTATGGTTAGTCGTCATTTTCATGCTTAGCAGCGTTTAAACGCGATTATATAGAAGGCCGTTTTATCTCTACTCTACAGCGAATCCCAACCTGAATCTATTTGAAATACTAATAATAAATTACATTTAAGTTATCTTTATAGTGAGTTTATGTTCATGTTAGAATGATTTATATTGGCAACTTATTGTAAAATTTAAGTTTTACTATTCCCACTTAGTTTGAATCTATAATAAATTGCATTTGATGTAAAATCTTTAAAAAGCTTATTTCCTATTCTCTCTCCTGTTATTTTATTTAAATCTTTTTTTTTACTATTTTATTTCTATTTTATTTTTTTTATATATCATTCCAAACTATTGTTTTATTTTTGTTTTGTTTCTTTGTCTTTTATATAGGTACTAAACATTAAAGGCAGTTATTGTATTTGATAATGCACATTCTGTTAACTATTTTTCGTCACAAATATATTTTTTGTACCTTAGACTGCTCAAACCATATAATATACAAGCGATTTGGAATATCGTTTTTTATATTACCTACTTTATTTTACAGGTAACTAAAAGATATTCGATTTATCCGAATTATATGTGTAAAAAGCATTAAAAGATAAATTATCTCTTATTAAATCTATTCAAAAGTATGAAATTATTTTATAAATTTAAATATTTTAACAGTTGTTTTAGATTCGAATGCAGTGATTGAAACCTTTACTAAAATTTGTATATCCACGTATAAAGGTCAGAGGTTGAGCTAACGGTGAGATCTCGAATGCACTGTAAGTTCATATTTAGTAAGAAACCAGAGGTCGTCTTATACAGGTCAAATGGTGTAAATAATAACCAAAGGGGCCTAGTGGAAATATCTCGTTTTTATTAGCCCTATTTTATTAGTAGAATCCCAGTTAGCACGACTTTAAATTTGAAATTTTCAATCAAACTGTATTTGGAAACTGACAGATGGGGCCTTATTGTTTATTTATTAAACAGGTTTCCCCATGTACACATTACAATACAAGTAAAAAAGTTAAACTACTTAAAGAAAAAACCCCTGAGATATTATAGACCCTATCTACTTGCAGGATCATGTGAGTAAGAAACTAAAATTGGTATATACCAAATCAAAGTGTTGGAATAAGGTATATGGGAGATAGAGAACAAAAGCTATCACTTTAGAGAGCTGAAGCGTCGGTACTTCCCCACCTAGCAGACACTGACGCGGCAGACGCTGCTAGTTTCCATGCTAGTTCCAGCTAACATTTCCCGGAGGGCAAATTTATGGGCCAATGGGGCCGCTGCGGCATTACGCTCCGAAGTCAGACAATTCGTGCCTTTGCCATTCATTTATTCGCCCCCGGTGAAAAGTTTGTAGGTATTTTATAAAATGTGAACCGCGAGTTTAATGCGACCCATTTACTTTACCGTAAAGCTACACGGTGTATTTAAAATCGCTTTTGTCCTTTTATATGGGGCTGATTTATGACGACAACTAAAACGGTCTCATGAAAAAATGTTAAATTTCGAAAAGTTCTTAACCAATTACAAAATTAATTTTAGCATCCAACTATCATTCTTATCAGTGACTCAGGTCAGTATTGTTTATGTTTGGGACAGATCGATGCACTCATACCCCCCCCGCGTCGTAGCCCCGTGGCGTGACGCGACGGGGCGACAACGCGGTCACGATTTCCAAACTACGGTTAGAGTTTGATTACAATTTTAAATTAGTTTTTTACGTATTTGAGAAACATTTTTACAATATTTTTACAATGCTAGTACATATACAATATATATATATATATATATATATATATATATATAACGGTATTTAAACAATACATTTTACTATTTTACTATATCTTAACGATTTGCACGTAATGTGCATTTATTTTACACTTTTCTTTTCTTTTTAGCCATGACGATTCATTTTCATATAAACTACGTTGAACGTAAGTTATTCTTGTAAATATCCATTAAACCATTCACTTCTCATTCATTATACGTCATATTCGTTACATTTTCACACTTTTTTTCATAATTATTGTTTAATTTTTAAATCATTTATTCACTACTTTAATGAAAGTTTGACCGTATTGCATATCGCACAGATAGGTAGGTGAGAGTGAAAGACTTTCATAAAATACAGGCCTGTATTTAAACCAGCGTGCATTACCTCAAGCGATGCAACTATCTGTGCTTTCGGTATTAATTTTTCTTTGAACATTCTGGCTATATATTTTATTTGCAAAAAATTTCAATCCTTAAAATATTAAAAAGCATTCGTATTTTCCAAATGTCAGTACTGTCAAACTTTTATATATGTTAAACTAAAGGTGTTTACCTATTTTAACATAGAAATCATCTAATTAACGGTATTTAAACAATACATTTTACTATTTTACTATATATATATATATATATATATATATATATATATATCTTAATATATATAAATCTCGTGTCACAATGTTTGTCCTCAATGGACTCCTAAAACACTTAACCGATTATAATAAAATTTGAACACCATGTGCAGTTCGATGTGCACTTGAGAGATAGGATAGTTTAAATCTCAAATTATAGTCGCAATTTTAATTTATCGCTAATTTTTTGTCCGTTATTATTTGGCAGTCATAAAACTGACAGATGTCGATACCTTTCGACTGGGTTGATGGCGCTAATGTCTGTTATTATTTGACAGTGACAGTTATTCGACGCAAACGTATTAAAAGAGCCCATCAGTTGGCAGAACAAATTGAATCAAGAAATCCAGCTCAAAGAATCAGGACAGCAGAAGGTCATGCACAAAAATCTCAAGAACAGTGTAACGAACGTCTTCAAGAGAATATCATAAGAACAAGAAAATTATTATTTTCAGTCAAATGCCACCGAAAAAATCTAACCTCAACAACGCGAGCGGCAAACGTCAAAACGCAAACGTCAAAACTACGATCGGAATAATATATTCACTTACGAGATGCTGTTGCTGGAAACATCGATGGAAATTTAAATCCCAATGACATCGGTAATGCTTTCATTTTACCTTCAAGCTACATCGGCAGTCCACGGAACATGCAGGAATACATACAAGATGCGATGACTTACGTACGTCATTACGGCCGACCGGATTTATTTATTACATTCACATGTAATCCGAATTGGGAAGAGATACAAACTTTACTATTGCCAGGACAACAAGCCATTCATCGTCATGATTTAACTGCACGTGTGTTTAAACAAAAATTGAAATCCTTAATTGATTTTATTGTTAAATATACAATTTTTGGTATCACACGTTGTTGGCTGTATACGATAGAGTGGCAAAAGCGAGGTTTGCCTCATGCCCACATTTTGGTTTGGCTTAAAGATAGAATCCGTCCTGAAGAAATCGATCAAATAATTTCAGCCGAAATTCCAGACCCATTAATTGATCAAGAATTATTTGATATTGTCACCAAACACATGATCCATGGGCCATGCGGTGTTTTCAACATGACCTCACCGTGCATGGAAAATGGAAAATGTAAAAAAAACTTCCCAAAGCCGCATACGAATGACACGATCACGGATATTGATGGTTATCCAATGTATCGCCGCAGAAGTACTGAGAATGGTGGCCACACATTTACAATGCGACTGCCGAACTTTCCAAATCAAGTTGAGTTTGATAATCAGTGGGTGGTACCATACTCACCACTACTTTCAAAAACTTACAAAGCTCATATCAATGTTGAGCTTTGCAGTTCTGTTAAATCAATTAAGTATATTTGTAAATATGTAAACAAAGGCAGTGATTTGGCCATATTTGAAGTAAAAAACATAAATAAAAATGACGAAATAGCACGATACCAAATGGGCAGATACATTAGCAGCAATGAAGCTATTTGGCATATTCTCAGCTTTCCCATCCACGAAAGAGATCCTGCTGTCCAACATCTGGCAATACATCTTGAAAACGGTCAACGTGTATACTTCACTGAAGAAAATGTTCTCCAAAGAGCGTTCGAAGCTCCGAAAACGACTCTAACTGAATTTTTTACATTGTGTCAAAAACCTGATGTTTTTGGCCAATTCGCGAAGACATTGGTGTATGGTGATGTTCCACGTTATTTCACATGGAACAAATCCAGTAAAAAATGGGAGCCACGGAAACAAGGAAAACCACATCCTTCCATTACAGGCATATTCAAAGCTAAGACATTGGGGAGACTTTACACGGTACATCCAAAGCAACGTGAGTGCTTCTATTTACGTTTGTTATTGGTGAATGTTCCCGGACCAACGTCTTTTGAATTTTTACGAACAGCTAATGGTCGAGTATTCAATACATACCAGGATGCATGTCGTGAACTGCAATTGCTAGAAGACGATAACCATTGGGACTTAACGCTTGCTGATGCTGCGTTGACATCAACACCGAATAACATTCGTCAGTTGTTTGCAATTATTTTGGCGACATGTTATCCCTCGCAAGCACAAACTTTGTGGGAAAAATATAAAAATTGTATGACAGAAGACATCTTGCACCGAATTAGACAAACAAATCAATGCCAAAACATAGATTATACACCAGAGATGTACAATGAAGCATTGGTCTTGATCGAGGATTTATGTGTTCTTATTTCAAATTTACCACTTAATCATTATGGTATGCCATCACCTAATCGTCCAGCCACCGACTTAGTCAATACCGATTTACAACGAGAAAATCAATATGACCATGGAAGTTTAGCAACAATTATCATGAACAGTGAACCATTACTGACAGCAGAACAAAAAATTATTTATGATCGGATTATGCTGGCTGTTGCTGCTGAACAAGGCGGTTTTTTTTTCTTGGATGCACCCGGTGGAACCGGTAAGACATTTTTAATATCGTTGATTCTTGCCAAAATACGGTCGCAACAAAAACATCGCATTAGCATTAGCATCGTCAGGCATTGCGGCTACTTTACTGGATGGTGGGCGAACAGCACATTCAACATTCAAGCTGCCATTGGACGTTCATAATAAACCAGATGCAATGTGTAACATCAAAAAGAATAGTGGAATAGCTGCAGTGTTGCGGAAGAGTTCTATAATAATTTGGGATGAGTGCACAATGGCACACAAATATTCACTTGAAGCATTAAACAGAACTATGCAAGATTTAAACAGCAATAATAAACTTTTCGGTGGTGCTATCTTACTTTTGTCTGGTGACTTCCGGCAGACTGTGATGGTCTCAATCCTACCCTAATAACAATATATAGGAAGATAATATAAGAATAGATAAGCTTAAAATAATGTAATACAGAAGCTGTTACATTAAGGAAATCGATTTGACTACTTTAATAACATAATATTGTATAAATAGATAAATACAATACGAAAATTCGGAAGCTACGATTTCTTTGAAAATTTGGAAACGATATCACAAAGAGGTCAGATGAAGACCTACATTAAGGAAAAATTATAAAAAGTTAAATGGAAAAAATATGTAAAATAATTATATTATTACAGAAATTCTATCGACACCAATTAAAACGAAATTAACGGGAATGGATAGCTGAAGTAGCTGGATGGAAGCTTTAGTTGAAATTAAGACAAAAATGTCATAGTTGATTAAACTAAAAGCAAAATACCGTTCTTTTTACTCTAAAACTGTGTTTTTTTATAGAAGGAGTTTAGATACGACTGTTAAATCTTTACAGTAGTAAGGTGGATGGATATCATATCAGATTCTGAAGAAAAATAGTTTAGAAAGTATTAAACATTTTATGGGATATTCCAGAATAATTCAAATAAAATGATTTTAAATACGAAAGATGAGCGACAAACCAACTGTTGAGCACAGCTGAACGAGAGTAATTAGGCTTAATGATTTTATAAACAGAGACGTATGGATGAGCGGTTGTTGGCGTCCCTGCAGTAATGGGTTACATTCAAATACCACGAGTAAACCGAAGAGAACCGACGCAACGTAACCGAAGAGAACGGATACGTTAGTCTCCATACGAATTATAACTACTGATACTTAGATAATTGATCAAAAATGTATTCGCTAGTGGAGCAGATACCGGTTATTTTCCATAGGAATCGAGCGTACACCTTTAGCTGAGTTATGGCGGTTTTAATGGTTATTTTATAGCTTTGCCGAATGATAGAGATAGCACATAGAAAAATGCTTGTACAGAGAGAGACAAGAAACGTAAGTCACGCCTTCAGAGGAAGGGCTTTGACTCAACTATGGTGATGTAGCCAATAGAGATCTGGAGCAAGGAGGCAGGACGCTGTAATGGGTTAAACGATAACTGTCAGAGAATAAAAGCGAGACGTTGGAGGTTGGATAAGGATGCAATATGTAGGTGTCTAATAACAATGGATTTAGTGTGTAAAAAATGGTTTGCGATACCTGGATGCCATAAGGCCTTTTATTGTCAAAACATTGGCATCTTAATTATGTCAAAACCCGTTACAGATTTGATTTACGGTCAATCAGTCCTATGGGATAGTGGGTTTAAAAAACGATTAATTTTTAAGACTTTTAATTAAAATTAATGGGCTTAGCAGAGTACATCCAAGTTTGTTTATACGATAAATCAGATGGTAATTGCTAAAATTCTATTGGTTAGGGATGAGAAACGATTAAATGGACCCGCCTAAAGTTAGTGGGAGAACAAAGGTTTTAAATTGAACGACAGACGAAAAATCGGGGGTTTTTTGGTCGAATTCGCAAGTGAAGGAAGTTTTGTCCGGGACACGTGACGTATTTGAAGTCCGGGAATTAAATATTGTTAAAGTTTACTTTACTAATATTTTGTGTAACATTACAAGTCGAAGTCACTCGATAGACTCCTTGTAAACTTGGTGTGTGTTAAATTATAGAAAATATATATATATATTTAAATAATACTATTTAAAAAATATATATTTAAAACTATATATAAATAATATATAAATTAATTACAATTATATTCGTATAGTGTAATTCTAAAGGACTTACGCGATACGCAATTGTATCTTATCAGACGCGATAAATAAACTCATGCATTTAAATCGTGAAGTTTTGAGTTCAAATCCGGATGTAATCAATATAAAAATATATATTTTTGAAATCAGTTTCCGAAAATGAATCCAGGAATCTTAAAAATAATTAATTTTGACATATAAAAAAAAAATTAAGATATTTTAAGAAAATTGTAAATTAAAATTTTTTACAAAGTTTACCTGAAATTACAGGGTAGCGGGAACGAATACAAATTATATACCGTGAAAATAAAATCAAACATTCGATGAAATTTGTTTGCACTAGAAACGAAGGGACTCAGGTTCGATCCCGATCTCAAAATTATTATAAAATATAATTTTAAAGTCAGTTTCTGATACGGAATCAGAAAGGTATATAAAAACCAGAATTGATACATAAAACTCAATTTATAAAAAAAAAAATTTTAGAAAAATAAATATACTCAAAGTAGTATATTAAAAATTAGAATGACCCAAACAGAAATATTATATAGTTATATTAAATGTGAAATTTATTGGTTTAATTAAACTAGTACCTAAGGGATAAATCCTAATTGGGACCTTAAGTAAATTGAGACGTGTTAATCGAATTGTAAATTTCAAACTGCGAAAAATCGATAATAACAGAGATTTTCGTGTAATATAAAGGTTTGACATTCACGTGAGCAGAGACAAGTAACAAACCGACATTATAAATAAATCAAAATTCAATTATTGGATAAATTTCGTATAGGAAAGAACTAAAACGGCATCTTTGGAATGTATGATTGTTCAAGGATTTAGCATATAATTTATAGATTTATAAAAACTTAGAGAATTGTCGATAGTTAGGAATTAGATAGGAATTATTTGTAATTATTAAATTAAAAATAAGTAGGGTTATAATATAAGATGTGTATCAAAAATTGAGTGTTCAGAAATTAGGAGGTTATGTGAAGTGTATAATATATTATTTTATATTATAATTAGTGGAATAGTGCATATAAGTGAGGTTTGTTTTGAAATTGGAATTTATTTGGATCCGTAATTCGGTGAGTTGTTCCAATTTTGGATTTAAGTGGGTTCCTTGGTTATATAAAAGGGTATTTTCTCTTTGTGTAAAGAAAGATTTTTAAAAAAAAAATGTTACACTCTACTCAAACGTAAATTTTATTCTGTGAATAAGCATAATTTGTGACACACATAAATTGTAAAGAATTCAACACCCTGTATGCTACTACGAAATGGAAATTTACATCCGACACTTGAGATTGAGTTAATCTAATCGGATTTTTTGTGAACGAAGAATAAAACACAAATCAATTAGAAGTCAATTAAAATAAATGCTATACAGATACACCTATTTATTTGTTATAATTACTATATGTAAATATATATTCCAACTTTTATTCTGGTTACAGAATTTTGTTTTTCATACTGATCAGAGCAAGTCGCGTTAGAGATATATATACATATTTAGATATGCTTATTGCATATGGTTAATCCTGAAAGGAACATTTGATTGATTTGTTGTTTAGTTTATAATTTTGAATTCGCATGAGGAGTACATATGAATTGTACTACCAAAGGTGGATTATTGAATGAGATATAATCTCAATATTGTTACACAAATCAAATTAAATTTATATTTAATTATAAATATGATTAAGGAAAGATACCTAAAACTCAATTGAATACCTAATATTATGGTTACTAAAACCGTTGGAGATTGAGAAAATATCTCAATTTAACACAAATTGTGTTTCATAGCCATCAAGTACTTTGTACATTATCAAACATTATTTTGAAATTATACGCATATAATAATATGGAGAACGTTTAAATAATGTCTATTGGTTGGAATGGCATGCCTTGATATTTTTTGTTTGAAGACACAAACCAAATATCTACTACTTAAAACCAGTTGAATTGTCAATTTGAAAAGATTCAAATTGTAAACAGTTGATCATGTGCCACCGTGATTGGAACATTATGAAAATTCTTCATAATTCCCAACTGAGGGTCAATCATAGACCATAAGTGTACATAAAATGAAAAATTGAAAGAGTCATTTTATTTCATATTAGTGGACAAATTTGATAGTTCGACATATAAATATTATATTTTATATTCAACCGTTTAAATTAATGCTCTAAGATCTTGGTTTGGTGGTCAATAAGGGAAGGCTGTGAGGGGTTGTTGGGAGGCCTTCAATTAAATTCCCCCCCTAAAAATATATATAATTATATATACATACATACATACAAGCACGGGTTGTTTTGCTTCATTGAGAGATAAAAACATACAAATACAAGATGGGAAAACACTGGTTTAAATGAAGGAGGAATTTTCTTTATTCTTGTATTTCTAGACCCGGAGGTTCATCGTACAAAATGAAATATGCAAGTTGCCGAGAAAGCTAATTTGATAAAATTAGAAAATCCAGCCGGGTGTGCAGGAGATGAAGCCAAGATAAGTGTGACATGTTTTCCAATAACTATTATTCTTTTGTGTTTATTATGTGTTTAGACAATTGTTTGATATACTTTTAATTATGTCATATGTGAATTTTAAGTATTTTGTGGTTTCAGTGATTATTTATTAAGTTAGTATGTGTTAAAATTGAGTCATGTAGGTAAATTTAAGGTGTATATAGTGTGTGAAATTAGTAGGGCAATTGCGAATTTTAATAGGTCAAGGTTAAATATGGAATATAGGTCGATATGCAAATTTTTTAGCAAATAGGTAATGATAATAATACAAATTTACAAATTAGGTAAAACAGTATTTACAAATTAGGTCAATCATAAGTAATAATTTAACATGTGTGCAAATATTATTAGGTCATACGTGTAAACATTTTTAGCGAATAAAAATAAGTAGGTAATATAATTTCGAACATTATTAATTATAGTAAACAACGTAGAACAAGGTAAATATTGAATAAATTAAGATAAATAAAGTAATTTAATTAGATAAATAAGTTAATTTTAAGTAAAAGAGGTTCCTTCCGTCTGTTGGATTACTTTTGGTAATCTAATAGATCGCTGGATCACTTCATTTGTTGCCGAGTGACCTAGGATTATGAAATTTTAGGGTTATCACGATAAATTGTAGAGTAGTCACGTCACCTGTGTCGTATGACAACAGAATTTTATAAGAATTATTACGTCACAATAAATATTTCTACCCAAACGATCACGTGCAATTAGATAATTAAAATACGGTTGGGACACGCATAAGTTGACAAACTATAATGCGGTTTTGTTTTAGAATGGCTTTAAAGCGATCATTTGCCAATTAAAAAAAAATAATAATAGCTGATTATATCAGTTTAAAAGTAACTCAAAAGTTATTAAACATAGTTGAACAAACATACATTGTAAACCAAAAGTTAATGTTATATAAAAGGAATTTGTTATATCAATAACAGGTTATATATGGTTTTATGGAAATATGTTTTCAAGCATATAAATACATTCCAAAGAGGTCGTGTAAAATTTAAGGCCGTTTAAAATGGGGTATTACAAATATATATATAAAAATATAAATATTATATATTTAACTAATTGTAGTTAATGTTTACCCAATAATATGAATAAATTTCATTTAAATAAATGAATATACACACATTGTAAATTTGAACCATTGTTTTGTAAAATAAGACAATAGGATTTCAACTAAGTTAAATCTTGCTGAACTAGATTTTTTAAAAATCGATAGAGGTCAATTTGTTTGATGATGACTTTAATTATGGATCATTTGATCGTACTGTAACAAATGATTTTCAACTAAGTCAATTTGCTTGTAGCAGATTCTTCAAGAATCAATTGTTTGATTGTGGTTTGGGGTTGAACCATTACAAGCCACGAAATTTAAGCATTGCATCATCTAACCATTTTTATTACCATTTTGATTTGGTCTTTGCAAAATGAGTTTGACATAGTTGTTTATCTGGATTATGTCAAAAATGTTCTCGATTCAACTAAGCTAATGTTCTTGTAACAGAACTAAATATGGTAATATGATCATATATGGATCGATTTTGAGTTGAGATTGGCTCAACTAAGCTAATGTTCTTGTAACAGAACTAAATATGGTAATATGATCATATATGGATCGATTTTGAGTTAAGATTGGCTCAACTAAGCTAATGTTCTTGTAACAGAGCTGAATATGGTAATGTAATTATATATGGATCGATTTTGAGTTGAGGTTGGTTCAACTAAGCTAATGTTCTTGTAACAGAGCTGAATATGGTAATGTAATTATATATGGATCGATTTTGAGTTGAGATTGGCTCAACTAAGCTAATGTTCTTGTAACAGAACTAAATATGGTAATATGATCATATATGGATCGATTTTGAGTTGAGATTGGCTCAACTAAGCTAATGTTCTTGTAACAGAGCTGAATATGGAAATGTAATCAAATATGATTCGATTATGAGTTGAAGTTGGTTCAACTAAGCTATATGTTTCCTTGATGGGATTAATATGGTAATTTAACCATAAATGGTTCCATTATGAGTTGAGATTGGCTCAACTAGGCTAAAGTTTCTGGAACCAATCATTATTTGGTACTTTAGTACCGTGGCTTTTGACAATATGTCAGTGATTGTTCAACTAAGTTAAAATTTCCTGAAACAGATCAAAGGGTGGTATTTTGATTTCATACTGATCTTCGGTATTATGTCTATGACCATTCAACTAAGTTAATGTGTCAAAGCCGAGTTTGGTAGAATAAAGTATTTATCTTTATTTGGTAGTGACAAGATTGGAACTTGATTTTCACACTAATCCAATATCTTCCGACAATGTGTTGAAGAATGCTCAACTGGAAGAATGCTCAGTTGAAGTAGTGTATCCTAAAAGATATAATCTTATATAGGAATCGTAACTGATCAATAACTAGTTGAAGTTTATCATTGTTTAATGATATAATTAGATACAGGAAAACTTGCAGTTATGTGTTTTGCATTCATTTGAAGTCTCGAAAAGGTAATTTTAAAACAAATAAGAATACACAACGTAGGTTACATTTAAGTAATATTTATAAGATTTTACAATTTAAAATGTTTAAGCAAAATAAATAGATGGTCAAAGAGAAAAGGATTCTACATAAGAGATATATATACCCAAAATAGGATATAAAACCTCGACTGGTAGTTGTACAACAAATCGAAGCATACATACAAATATATTGTACATATAGAAATTAGGTATGCATGATTATATTTAAGTAAGCTAATAGGTAGTGCATGTATAAAAGATAAGATAGGTAAATTAAGGTACAATATGTATGTATGTTTTAATTCGTTGAATTAAAATTTGAAGGGACAATATATATGACATGGTCAATGTATATTACAAATAAATAAAAAGGGTTAATGAAAATAAATCAGTGTAGTCAAGACTAAAGAAAAATGTTTGCGACCAATGATAATTTTAACGAATGTATTTCGTTCGCGAGACACACGCTCTGGTCATATGAAGTGTGTTTAAATTAACACAGCTGAGTTGTGCTTATGTTAGAACAAACATACACAGATAGTCCGCAAGAAGAATCTCGTTCATTCAGTTTGGGTCAAATTTCCAAGAACACCGAACACTCGAGCGTTGGTTATTTACGCGAGTTCAAATGACTTAAAGGAAATTTCAGTCAAGTTCTTGATTCGGAAAGAAATATAATCATGAAGTTATTTGTTTAATTAGCGATAACGTAAATTTACATGAGAAATTTTTCTACTATTCAATTATAGTTTTATAAATTGAATAATTTCACACATGAAATGTTGTGTTCTGATAACGAGACATGGAAGTTTATGTACATTTGTTCCATTCGAATTTTAAACCAAATGGTTTTCACAAAAATATTTGTGAATATATCTCGTAATTTGAACGATTACAATTTTTTTTGTTTATGTGGAAAAATAATACTTTTCCGGAAACATACAACAAAATTTTGAGATAAGTACTTTATGTCACGGCAGGGGTGTTGACCTTGAAAAAACAAAGGGGGATAAATAATACATGAAATTTTTGTATTCAAATTTATTTTAAAATAAATAAACATTAAAATAATCCAAATAAAATTTGGCTAAATAAATAAAAAAAAATGCTTGCCTGACTATAGATTTATAAATTATCTAAAAATGTCAGAAATATACAAAAATTTATTTAGTGCAAGAAATTTTTCAATAAGGATAATAATTAACTTTATTACCCATTAATATTGTTTTAAAATACCGTGCTTATTAGAGTAACTTGGAAGCAAAATCCAGTGAAATGTTATAATTTAAGACCCCACAAATTTGGCACGAAGCATGACATACTTGAATAAAAAAAGGGATGATTCATAAAATTATCAATTGTCCAAATAACTATTAAAAATATAGTTGGTTTAATTGAATGTTGGTACATTAAAGGAAATTTAAATTTAGATGAGAATTACATTGACGATATGTCTTTGACCATCTATAAAATTTGATTAGGGTAAACTAAACAATAAGTTTGACATACCTGTAGAATCAATGTGGAAATTTTTCAATTTAGATGAGAATATACATTGACGATATGTCTTTGACCATCTATCAAAAATTGATTAGGGAACTAAAACAAAAGTTTTGACATGCCCAAAAATAATCACAAAAACAAGGTATTTGGATTATACCTATGTACACGCGAACGTAAGTTCATAGAGAGAAAATTCATAATGTAAACATTATGTATATGTGTACTGAACGATGTATATTATAAATCGTTATTTGTCTAATTGGATGCCGTTAAAGTAACGTTGACAAAAATCCAAAGATGTTTCAAATAGGCTTGAACTATTGTTTATTGACAGACAGTTTGTATGAAGTTTTTCATCAAACCCCACAATGAAAGAAAGCCTTATCCACATCAAGACACTCTGATAACCGGCCTAATACATAGGATGTGTAATAGGTTGTTACTATATAGCGTAAGAAGGTGAATCCCGATTTGTACAGTGCTAGATTACCGGACGCCTGCAAGTTGCAATTTCCTGGACGGCAACTGGAAATAAGAGTAGGGATCTACGAATCTGTAGTAAACGGTGTCAGTTTTATCCGACTTACCATGTTATGCTGGAAAGTTATCCCGGTTGAAGTTTTTGGCCCTGCGCTGTTGTAATTAAGTGGAGATAACAAGACGCCCGCTTAAGCGATGTATTCCTTGTATATTGTAATTACTCAGCTGTCAAATACGATACCATAGATGCCAAATTACATTTATTTTATATATTTGGAATTTGCTCTACAACAAACGGAATATAAGGTGTTTGTTAATGAACAATTGATGCAAGTTTATATGAAATTTGAATTATAAATTTAAGGGAATGTCAAAACACGAAACAATTATAAATCAATAATAAATGATATATATTAGGATGTAACTATGTAAAATATAAAACAAAATGATGAGACTTCAAGGTGGTGCATGCATATGATTGTAGGCTGTTTAGTTAAGATTTGTAGTTTTATATTGAAAAAAATCCATATTCATTGTAAATGACATTTGTTGTATTTGAATAATTATTTGAATTAATTTTGAGGGAAGACATAATAGGTTATTTAAAGATAGGTTGAATTTACATGTGTGTATATTGGATTAGTAATGATAGAAACCAATTTAATATTAGCATAAAGGTTAAAGGATAAAGATGAGAAAAACAGGATATAAAATTATAAGCTAAATTTCGGGTAAATTAAAAGCATTAAAATGGATAAACTTATTATAGATATGGTCACTAGGTCTAAAAATAAAATAGTTTAAGAAATAAGAAAATTGTAATTAATAATTTAAGAGAAGAATCCGTATGAAGAAGTTAACTGAGTTGAGTTTTACACAAATCATAATTTTGCCGTTACACGAATGATGGTTTGAGAGAGTGTTAAAGTGAGAAAGGGATATCAGATGAATGCTCGGATGTTCTAGCTTATAGTTACGAGGACGTAACTGAGTTGCGTTTAGCGTGATTTTTAGTTAATTGATTTTACCATTAGTTAACTAAAGTGGGTTTCACACATTCCATGGGTTACATAGCGGAATATTTCGTGATGCAAGTGGATGCGTTGCAAGCTAAAATCATGTTGAGAGCTTAATAAATTTTTATTTCTTATTGTCTGACCAGATATTGGTTTTAGCGACAAGGGAAATTATAGACATTTGAAGTTAGTTAGAGGAGAATGAGAACGGGTTTTATTTATGAATCAAAAAGTTATAACATTTTAAAAATGATGAATTAATAATACATGACGTAATTTAAGGTTATGTAACTGTCGCGATTTTATCTAGCATAATTTAAGTTCAGAAAATAAGTACCCATATTTTGGAGTTAATTATAAAAAAATAAAATATTGATATTATTATTTTGCAGAACAATGTTTAGTAGGATGAAATTATTGATTTGGCAATTTTATTAGGTTAAAATTAGAATATATATTTTAAAATAAATGACAAATTGTAAGAATAATATAATGAAAATAAGGTTGGAATGTTTAGATTTTAATAAGAATAACTACATCTTGAATTCAAATATTAGAAAGATAGGAAGTTGTTATGAAAGAGAAGGTTTTGAATAGTTAAAAAAAAAAAATATTTTAAACATTTATAAAATAAAATTTTTTAAAAGATCTTAATAAGAAAAAAAGGGTGCGTCAGTTAGAACTGAAGGAAGTTAGATTTAATTGAATTGTTTTAAAAAAAAGGGGAAACAAAATTTAAATAATTACGACCTATTGTGAACATCACACTTTCGCATAGAATAAAACAGTTAAAAATAGAATCTAAAATTCGTAAAGAATATTACGATTAACAAAAACCAAGTAAATATTACGTCAAAGTGAAGCTTAAGTGTGATGCGACATTTTAAAAAACCGAAAATACTCGAAAATAAACCACTTGAAGTCGCGGAGCGACGGTCGCCGGCGTGTATTTTTTTCGATCACTGTACATTAGGAGATGGGAACGGCGTTGTGGGTTTATAGCAGTTCTAGCTATGGGGTGTTTCAAAGTTAAAATTAATATAATTTAATAAAAATTAATACTTACTTGCAGTAATTAAAAAGTAATATTTAAACAATTAAAATTTAATACAATTTAAACATAAACAAACTTTATATTAAATGTTTATACATGGAAATATGTATATATTTATGTATGTTTATATGTATGTATATAAGTATATACGTTTATACTCATGTATTTACTTGTATAAAAAAAAAATATATAATTAAAAATGCCGTTTTATATTTTTATAAAAAATAAATAATAGGAAAGAGACAATAAAGATTATTAAAACAATACAGTGACGTGTAGTGTAGTGTGGTGCTTGTGTTAATCGAAGGATTTTGAAAAGAAACATTTCAAAATGTCGACTGAAAGTTCGAGTAGCCTTAACGAAGCGATAAAAATAAGAAAACATTATAGGAAAAATACAAAGAACACATTAACAAATGCTATTGCACTGGCGATAAAAGAAGCTATAAAGCCATTATTACAAAGACAGGTACATAAAGGAAATGGTTCGGAGGACAAAATCATCCAATCTATGGGTAGTGAACAAGCAAATGGGGAAAGTTCCCTAGGTATTTCGACAAAAAGGACAAATGAGACGATGAATGGGATAGTCGTTGAAAGAAGTCCTATCATGCAGTGTATGATGTTGGATAAGCCGAAAAGGCCTCACTTTGATGAGGAGAATAATGACAATCCAATTCAGTTTATAAAAAAATTAAAAAGGTATGTTAATAAAAAAGGAGATAATTTTCAAGAAGAAATTGAAATAGTGATGGAGTGTGTATCAACTAAGACAAGATCAGTAATGGAAAATTTCAGAAATAAATGGGAAAGTTTTTCTGACTTTGAGAAAGACTTTTTAGAAATTTATTGGAATTCAGTTAAACAAGATAAGGTGAGAGAAAGAATTCTGAATGGGTGCTGGAGGGAAAATGGCGTTAATTCAAAACTGGAATATTTCTCAGGGAAGTTGGAATTAGCAAGGAGTTTAACACACCCCATTCCTGAAACACATTTGTTGAATTCATTAATGCGACAATTCCCGGAGTCCATTCAAATACATTGGGTGGGAATTAACTCACCGAATGCGGAGGACGCAGCAAAATTCTTAAAAGGATTGGATGGTTATGTAACCAGACATGATCATAACTCAATGAAACAAGGAAGGGAAATTTATAATGGCTCAGACTCAACAAGATATGTCGAGAGGAGCAACAAATTCAAAGATAAAAATGTAAAGGGATTACGTCTAAATAATAAAAAACCTCATATTAACAATATGGAAATAAAGGGAATGACAAAAGAAAGAAATTTGGGATTAAATACTAAAAGGCGAAAGGTATTTCCACAGAAGAATAATTTAGTACGAAATATTCAGAGGAGACAACAAAATTTGGTTAAAAGAAAAGAACAATTAAGGCAAGCATATCAGGATGGTTGGAGAAATGCCACAAATGAAAGGAATAAAATTGTGAATGAAGTAAGAGGACAGAGAGCAATAGAACCAGTCAAATCAACGGGAAACGGGATCCCTTCAGTGTTCAATCGTCGCTGAAGCAAGAGAAGATAATCGATTGTGATTTAGGTTCAAGGGAAGAGAGAGAAGATTTAGTTTTAAGAGACAAAGTGGATAAATTAAATTTAAGAAACATTGTAATTCCTTTAAATATTATGTTAATAAATAAGTGGAGACCAGGTTTAGGTTTAGGCAAGTATCACCAGGGAGGATTATATCCAATTAGTGTAGGAATGAAATTGAATAAGTTTAGTGGTTTAGGTTATGTTGAAGAAGTCAGGAATTTACGTATGGATACGATTTTAGGACAGATTTCTGAAATGTTTGAAAGAAGGATGTTGCAAGGAGTTACAGAAAAACAAATCAGAAAGAACATTAATACAAATAAAAAGGAGATATGTACTATATTCGAAGAAGAGGAATATATAGAGTCCAATGAGGATGGTAATTTGCCAACTCTTCCTGAAATGGAAGTAAGCATTGAAAATAGATTGATACGATGTTTGATAGACACTGGTAGTCAAGTTACTTGTGTATCAACAGAATTGTGGAATGAATTGAAAAATTCAGGGTTCAAATTTTCTGAAATGCCCACAATGACATTACAGCTAAAGTGTGCTAATGGATCAAAAAGTCATAAAATTTCAAAATTAGGTTTATTACCTTTGAAATTTACAGAGTCAATTATAGAAACACCGTGTTTGATAGTAGAAGGTTTGGTACGACCAGTTATATTGGGATATGATTGGTTGGATAACCATGGTGCAGTAATAGATTGTTCAAGTTATAATAATGGGAAAATGACTTTGAAAACGATTAAAGATGAGATAATGTTAAATCCTACGAAATATTCAAAAAGGGAAGTTCAAGTTAATAACATAATTCAAGATGGTTGTAAGAGTGGAATTAAGCCAATAGAAAAGGATATGACTATAGAAGAAATAATTGAACAATATATTCAATCATTGAATCTATCAGGTACTGAAGTTGAGAAAATGAGGTTATTATTAATAAGATACAAAAGGGTATTTTCAGATAAACCTGGCAGAACTAATGTTTATTACCACGAAATAAAATTAACAGATGAAAAACCATTTGTGAAGAGAGCTTATCCAATTCCTTTGGCATATCGAGAAAAGGTCACTGAGAAAATAGAAGAAATGTTAGAACAAAGGTTAATTAAAAGACAATTTACTAGTTATTCTAGTCCACTTACGATAACCTTGAAGAAAGATGGATCTATAAGAATGTTATTAGATGCACGTGAATTGAATACTCGCATGTGTGGAGAGATAGAGAAACCACCAATTATTTCGGAAATAATACAAAGGTTTTATGGAGTAAAATACATAACGTTGTTGGATCTAAACAATGCTTATTTTCAAATTCCTTTACTGCCTGAGAGTGAAAAATATACGGGATTTACGTATAATGGAAAGTCATATACGTATGCAGTTTTGCCACAAGGACTAAAAACAAGTGTAGGAAGCTTTTCTAGAGCTATGGATTTAATTTTAGGACCCACTGTTAGAGAATTTTGTATTAATTACTTAGATGATTTAGCTGTATATACGGATGGTACTTTAGATGATCATATGAATCAATTAGGGCAAGTTTTAGCTCGGTTAGAAGAAGGAGGGATGACGTGTAATCTTAAAAAGTGTCAATTTCTGCAAACTAAAGTAAAAATGTTAGGTTTTGACATTTCTTTGGAAGGTATATCAATGTCAGATGATAAATTGAAGGCTATACAAGAGTACCCTGAACCAAAGAAACCCAAGCAAGTGAGGGCTTGGTTAGGATTTTGTAATTATTATCGGAGATTTGTGTCTAATTATGGAGAGGCCATTAGACCATTATGCGATTTATTAAAGAAGGGCAGACGATGGGAATGGGGGAGAACAACAGAAGTTAGCTTTTGAAAATATAAAAAGGTTATTTTTAAAGAGTGTAATTCTAGAACACCCAAATCCAAATAAAACATATTATTTACAGTGTGATAGTTCTGGATATGGATTAGGGGGGGAATTATACCAACTAGATGAGAATGGAGATCACCATGTGATTGGATTTTGTAGTAAAGGATTAAATACTGCTGAAATGAAATGGACCACGTCGGAGAAAGAATTATATGCTATAATTTATGGTCTACGAAAATTTGAAACATACATAAGGGGAACTAAATTAGTTATACGAACAGACCATCAATCTCTAACATTTATAAAAACCTGGAAACTTTATAGTGCTAAAGTCACAAGGTGGATTCTATATTTGGATCAATTTGACTATACAATAGAGTATGTAAAGGGTAAGGACAATGTAGGTCCAGATATTTTGTCAAGGAGCGTAAACGAAAGACCACAATTAACAGGAGATCGATTGTTACATCCAGAAATAGCATTGTTTTTAGCTAGTGACAAAAGAGGATTGATGAAGAGACTAAAGAATATAAGGTTAGAACAAGACACAGATCCTTATTTAAAGGAGATAAAGAAAACGAAAGCAGATCATATGTACATACCAGATGATAGACTAGCTAGAAGATTGTCAAAAAGGTATGAATTGAAGGAAGGAGTGTTATATTTCAATAACATAAATAAAGAAAAATTATTAGCAATACCAAATAGTTTAATGGAAAAGATAGTGTGGTATTTTCATTTGGAATTAGGACATTTTGGAGTGTATAAAGTACTAGCTGCATTAAGGAAAAGAGTATACTGGCCTAGAATGAGAAAACAAATTACAAGAATAATAAGGACTTGTGAAGACTGTCAGTTGTCTAAACAAAATAATAAACCGGAAGTAGGAGGATGTCATCCCGGTTACACTGATGAAGTAGGAGATGTCATCATGGCAGATTTTTATGGACCGTTACCCATGGGAAGAGGAGGGGTTAATTATATTCTTGTCATACAAGATACCTTCAGTAAATGGATTAAATTATATTCTATGAAGAAGGCAACTGGTTTTAATGCAGTTAGAAGAGTATTGGAATATGCAACGGTTATCAAACCGAAAGTAATAGTAACAGATAGAGGATCACAATTTGTATCAAAAATATGGGAAAGTAAATTAGAAGAAGAGGGTATAGAATTTAAACACACCTCAATCAGAAACCCAAGAGCAAATATTACCGAACGAGTTAATAAAGAATTGGGAAGGATCTTCCGAACATATTGTAATACAGGACATAAAAAATGGCCAAATTTATTAAACGATATTGAAAATTGTTATAACAATAGTACACATACTAGTACAGGATATACACCAAATGAAATAGTATTTGGTCGACCACCTAAACATAGTTTAGATAATCATTTGAGAATAAAGGAGAGCAATCCGTTGACGATAGAGGAGATTCGTAATCAAGTCCGGAAGAATTTAAAATTACATAACGAACAAAGGAGGTTAAGTTTTAATAAGACGCATAAGTTAAGAAATTACCAAATAGGAGAGTTGGTGAAATTGAGAACATTACCGAAATCAAATAAAGAAAAGGGTGAAATAAGTAAGTTTGCTAGGTTATTTGAAGGTTCGTATGTAGTAGCTGCAGTGCCATATGTGAATACGTATTGTTTAGTTCATCCGGAAAGTGGTAAGGTACGAGGGAATTTTAATGCTATTCATTTGGCAAAATATTATAAATAATAATTATAGTATAGTAAAGAAGTGAAATTACATAATAATTCAATACTTAGAGTTAGTTACATTTCAAGATGTAACATGATAGGATACGTATCTATTAAGATTTGAGGGAATTAGTAGGTTTTTTTTTTTAAAAAAAAAAAAACGTTTAGTTGATTGAGTGAGAAGAGTAGAGGGAATTAAATGATTTAGGGGGGGTGACATAAGGAATTTAGGGGAGGTAACATAAGAGATAGGGGGGGTGAAGGGAACAAACTAGAAGAAACTAAGTGTCAAAAGAATTATATACATGTATTTGATTAAGTGAAATATTTAAGTCGATTTAAGTAGATTTAAGTGTAAATTTTAAGTAGATTTAAGTGAAATATTTAAGTAAATTAAGAGTAGTTTTAAAATAGAGATAAGTCAAATTATTAAATAGATTATTTAAGATAATTAAGGTAATTAAGTTGAAATTTTTAAGTTGAAGTATCTTAGCTTAGCTTTGCACAACACCATTGATTAAGGATAGAGGAAATCGACAGTAGATTTGGTTTGGTCGATACTAATATGGACGTGAGAAGGGGTTCATATTACTTATTAGTTAAGTTAGTTTTAAACTACAAGGAACAAGAAAAGTTTTACGACCATCGGGCAGCTAAAGCTGTGAAGAAAACCAAAGATTACCTAATGGAAATCTCCGTTTTTCATCAGGGGGCATGTGATGGTCTCAATCCTACCCTAATAACAATATATAGGAAGATAATATAAGAATAGATAAGCTTAAAATAATGTAATACAGAAGCTGTTACATTAAGGAAATCGATTTGACTACTTTAATAACATAATATTGTATAAATAGATAAATACAATACGAAAATTCGGAAGCTACGATTTCTTTGAAAATTTGGAAACGATATCACAAAGAGGTCAGATGAAGACCTACATTAAGGAAAAATTATAAAAAGTTAAATGGAAAAAATATGTAAAATAATTATATTATTACAGAAATTCTATCGACACCAATTAAAACGAAATTAACGGGAATGGATAGCTGAAGTAGCTGGATGGAAGCTTTAGTTGAAATTAAGACAAAAATGTCATAGTTGATTAAACTAAAAGCAAAATACCGTTCTTTTTACTCTAAAACTGTGTTTTTTTATAGAAGGAGTTTAGATACGACTGTTAAATCTTTACAGTAGTAAGGTGGATGGATATCATATCAGATTCTGAAGAAAAATAGTTTAGAAAGTATTAAACATTTTATGGGATATTCCAGAATAATTCAAATAAAATGATTTTAAATACGAAAGATGAGCGACAAACCAACTGTTGAGCACAGCTGAACGAGAGTAATTAGGCTTAATGATTTTATAAACAGAGACGTATGGATGAGCGGTTGTTGGCGTCCCTGCAGTAATGGGTTACATTCAAATACCACGAGTAAACCGAAGAGAACCGACGCAACGTAACCGAAGAGAACGGATACGTTAGTCTCCATACGAATTATAACTACTGATACTTAGATAATTGATCAAAAATGTATTCGCTAGTGGAGCAGATACCGGTTATTTTCCATAGGAATCGAGCGTACACCTTTAGCTGAGTTATGGCGGTTTTAATAGTTATTTTATAGCTTTGCCGAATGATAGAGATAGCACATAGAAAAATGCTTGTACAGAGAGAGACAAGAAACGTAAGTCACGCCTTCAGAGGAAGGGCTTTGACTCAACTATGGTGATGTAGCCAATAGAGATCTGGAGCAAGGAGGCAGGACGCTGTAATGGGTTAAACGATAACTGTCAGAGAATAAAAGCGAGACGTTGGAGGTTGGATAAGGATGCAATATGTAGGTGTCTAATAACAATGGATTTAGTGTGTAAAAAATGGTTTGCGATACCTGGATGCCATAAGGCCTTTTATTGTCAAAACATTGGCATCTTAATTATGTCAAAACCCGTTACAGATTTGATTTACGGTCAATCAGTCCTATGGGATAGTGGGTTTAAAAAACGATTAATTTTTAAGACTTTTAATTAAAATTAATGGGCTTAGCAGAGTACATCCAAGTTTGTTTATACGATAAATCAGATGGTAATTGCTAAAATTCTATTGGTTAGGGATGAGAAACGATTAAATGGACCCGCCTAAAGTTAGTGGGAGAACAAAGGTTTTAAATTGAACGACAGACGAAAAATCGGGGGTTTTTTGGTCGAATTCGCAAGTGAAGGAAGTTTTGTCCGGGACACGTGACGTATTTGAAGTCCGGGAATTAAATATTGTTAAAGTTTACTTTACTAATATTTTGTGTAACATTACAAGTCGAAGTCACTCGATAGACTCCTTGTAAACTTGGTGTGTGTTAAATTATAGAAAATATATATATATATTTAAATAATACTATTTAAAAAATATATATTTAAAACTATATATAAATAATATATAAATTAATTACAATTATATTCGTATAGTGTAATTCTAAAGGACTTACGCGATACGCAATTGTATCTTATCAGACGCGATAAATAAACTCATGCATTTAAATCGTGAAGTTTTGAGTTCAAATCCGGATGTAATCAATATAAAAATATATATTTTTGAAATCAGTTTCCGAAAATGAATCCAGGAATCTTAAAAATAATTAATTTTGACATATAAAAAAAAAATTAAGATATTTTAAGAAAATTGTAAATTAAAATTTTTTACAAAGTTTACCTGAAATTACAGGGTAGCGGGAACGAATACAAATTATATACCGTGAAAATAAAATCAAACATTCGATGAAATTTGTTTGCACTAGAAACGAAGGGACTCAGGTTCGATCCCGATCTCAAAATTATTATAAAATATAATTTTAAAGTCAGTTTCTGATACGGAATCAGAAAGGTATATAAAAACCAGAATTGATACATAAAACTCAATTTATAAAAAAAAAAATTTTAGAAAAATAAATATACTCAAAGTAGTATATTAAAAATTAGAATGACCCAAACAGAAATATTATATAGTTATATTAAATGTGAAATTTATTGGTTTAATTAAACTAGTACCTAAGGGATAAATCCTAATTGGGACCTTAAGTAAATTGAGACGTGTTAATCGAATTGTAAATTTCAAACTGCGAAAAATCGATAATAACAGAGATTTTCGTGTAATATAAAGGTTTGACATTCACGTGAGCAGAGACAAGTAACAAACCGACATTATAAATAAATCAAAATTCAATTATTGGATAAATTTCGTATAGGAAAGAACTAAAACGGCATCTTTGGAATGTATGATTGTTCAAGGATTTAGCATATAATTTATAGATTTATAAAAACTTAGAGAATTGTCGATAGTTAGGAATTAGATAGGAATTATTTGTAATTATTAAATTAAAAATAAGTAGGGTTATAATATAAGATGTGTATCAAAAATTGAGTGTTCAGAAATTAGGAGGTTATGTGAAGTGTATAATATATTATTTTATATTATAATTAGTGGAATAGTGCATATAAGTGAGGTTTGTTTTGAAATTGGAATTTATTTGGATCCGTAATTCGGTGAGTTGTTCCAATTTTGGATTTAAGTGGGTTCCTTGGTTATATAAAAGGGTATTTTCTCTTTGTGTAAAGAAAGATTTTTAAAAAAAAAATGTTACACTCTACTCAAACGTAAATTTTATTCTGTGAATAAGCATAATTTGTGACACACATAAATTGTAAAGAATTCAACACCCTGTATGCTACTACGAAATGGAAATTTACATCCGACACTTGAGATTGAGTTAATCTAATCGGATTTTTTGTGAACGAAGAATAAAACACAAATCAATTAGAAGTCAATTAAAATAAATGCTATACAGATACACCTATTTATTTGTTATAATTACTATATGTAAATATATGTTCCAACTTTTATTCTGGTTACAGAATTTTGTTTTTCATACTGATCAGAGCAAGTCGCGTTAGAGATATATATACATATTTAGATATGCTTATTGCATATGGTTAATCCTGAAAGGAACATTTGATTGATTTGTTGTTTAGTTTATAATTTTGAATTCGCATGAGGAGTACATATGAATTGTACTACCAAAGGTGGATTATTGAATGAGATATAATCTCAATATTGTTACACAAATCAAATTAAATTTATATTTAATTATAAATATGATTAAGGAAAGATACCTAAAACTCAATTGAATACCTAATATTATGGTTACTAAAACCGTTGGAGATTGAGAAAATATCTCAATTTAACACAAATTGTGTTTCATAGCCATCAAGTACTTTGTACATTATCAAACATTATTTTGAAATTATACGCATATAATAATATGGAGAACGTTTAAATAATGTCTATTGGTTGGAATGGCATGCCTTGATATTTTTTGTTTGAAGACACAAACCAAATATCTACTACTTAAAACCAGTTGAATTGTCAATTTGAAAAGATTCAAATTGTAAACAGTTGATCATGTGCCACCGTGATTGGAACATTATGAAAATTCTTCATAATTCCCAACTGAGGGTCAATCATAGACCATAAGTGTACATAAAATGAAAAATTGAAAGAGTCATTTTATTTCATATTAGTGGACAAATTTGATAGTTCGACATATAAATATTATATTTTATATTCAACCGTTTAAATTAATGCTCTAAGATCTTGGTTTGGTGGTCAATAAGGGAAGGCTGTGAGGGGTTGTTGGGAGGCCTTCAATTAAATTCCCCCCCTAAAAATATATATAATTATATATACATACATACATACAAGCACGGGTTGTTTTGCTTCATTGAGAGATAAAAACATACAAATACAAGATGGGAAAACACTGGTTTAAATGAAGGAGGAATTTTCTTTATTCTTGTATTTCTAGACCCGGAGGTTCATCGTACAAAATGAAATATGCAAGTTGCCGAGAAAGCTAATTTGATAAAATTAGAAAATCCAGCCGGGTGTGCAGGAGATGAAGCCAAGATAAGTGTGACATGTTTTCCAATAACTATTATTCTTTTGTGTTTATTATGTGTTTAGACAATTGTTTGATATACTTTTAATTATGTCATATGTGAATTTTAAGTATTTTGTGGTTTCAGTGATTATTTATTAAGTTAGTATGTGTTAAAATTGAGTCATGTAGGTAAATTTAAGGTGTATATAGTGTGTGAAATTAGTAGGGCAATTGCGAATTTTAATAGGTCAAGGTTAAATATGGAATATAGGTCGATATGCAAATTTTTTAGCAAATAGGTAATGATAATAATACAAATTTACAAATTAGGTAAAACAGTATTTACAAATTAGGTCAATCATAAGTAATAATTTAACATGTGTGCAAATATTATTAGGTCATACGTGTAAACATTTTTAGCGAATAAAAATAAGTAGGTAATATAATTTCGAACATTATTAATTATAGTAAACAACGTAGAACAAGGTAAATATTGAATAAATTAAGATAAATAAAGTAATTTAATTAGATAAATAAGTTAATTTTAAGTAAAAGAGGTTCCTTCCGTCTGTTGGATTACTTTTGGTAATCTAATAGATCGCTGGATCACTTCAAGACCTTACCGGTTATACCTCGCTCTACTTTCGCGGATGAGATTAATGCATGTTTGAAACAATCATTCTTATGGCGAAGTGTTGAAACACTTCGATTGACCATAAATATGCGAGTACAATTGCAAAATGATCCATCAGCACTAATATTTTCCGAACAACTACTAGATATTGGGAACGGTAAAATAAAACTGCAACCAAATACGCAATGCATTAAACTACCAGACAATTTTTGCACTGTTGTTCAGGATAAAACTGAATTGATTCAGAGTATTTTCCCGGATATACAGAATAATTATTTGAATCATGAATGGCTTAGTCAACGGGCGATTTTGGCAGCCAAAAACGTTGATGTTGACGAAATTAACTTCCAGATACAACAGTTGTTACCAGGCGATCTGATGTCTTTTAAATCAATCGATACTGTTGTTGATGAAAATGAAAGTGTAAATTTTCCGATTGAATTTTTAAATTCATTAGATATCCCTGGAATGCCACCACATAATCTTCGATTAAAGATTGGTTCCCCTATTATTCTCCTCCGTAATTTGAATCCACCTCAATTATGTAACGGTACGCGTTTGGTCATCAAAAAGATCACCGGAAACATTCTTGAAGCAACCATTTTGGCTGGGAAGTTTAAAGGAAAAGTGGTCCTGCTGCCACGTATTCCGATGATACCATCAGATTCTACCATACCCTTCAAAAGGCTACAGTTTCCAATTCGTTTAGCTTTCGCCATGTCTATAAATAAATCTCAAGGTCAAACAATGTCCATTTGTGGTTTAGATTTGGAAAATCCATGTTTTTCTCATGGGCAACTATATGTTGCGTGTTCACGTGTTGGGAAACCGTCGAATCTATTTGTGTTAGCTAAAGACAGGTTAACCAAAAACATTGTGCACCGATTGGTGTTAAATTAAATTGAAATTGAAAGTATTTATAATTCAAAAAAAAAGATATTAATGTTTAAAAGTTTAAGACTGTCTGCCTTGCCTACCTCATTCATGAGTTTAAGCGTCACATGTTATTTACTGTATTATACTGTAATATACTTATATTTGTTATAAAATTAAATGGAAATAATAAATCTGATAAATTTTTATTTTTTACCTATTGATTTCTGCTTAGTATCAAGTGTAAGAACATTTTAATTAATTGTGTTCAACGTACTTCCCCTTCAAATCTCAATCCAGTGAATTTGTATACCAACATCAACATTTTCGTCTTTGTTCGTAAATAATTTCATTGTACTAAAGGGTTATAGTAGTAGAAAGTCAAATAAGGAGATCACCATATTTTTTTACAAATACCATCTGTGTGAAAAAGCATAGTGGACTCCGTGACTGATGTTCTCTTATTGTTCCTCTTAGATTGTTTACTATAATGTAATATAACAAAAACTTTAGCCACAGCAACGCGTGGCCGGGTCAGCTAGTATATATATATATATATAAACTATATCCTCTAACTAAATAATGGCTGATTAGTTTGTTAATATCAAAAAAAACATTAAACGTAAATTGAGTTCATACGCAGAGTATTTTACACCAAACATCACTGTGATTTTTCAGGAAGTTGGTTGATTAACAATTAATCAGCAAAAAATATTGTAAAAATGTTTCTTTATATATATATATCTTAATATATATAAATCTCGTGTCACAATGTTTGTCCTCAATGGACTCCTAAACCACTTAACCGATTATAATAAAATTTGAACACCATGTGCAGTTCGATGTGCACTTGAGAGATAGGATAGTTTAAATCTCAAATTATAGTCGCAATTTTAATTTATCGCTAATTTTTTGTCCGTTATTATTTGGCAGTCATAAAACTGACAGATGTCGATACCTTTTTATTTTATGGGCGATTGTGAAGAGCGCGTGACGACTCGGTGCCTGTATAATTTTATTGAACAAGCAGAGGAAAGAGCAATTGTGATATTATTGGAAAATTTTTTAGAAGATCACAATCAACTAATTCAATTGATCAAAAGAGTTTCGCCACGACTGCAAAATGACAATTATCAAATCGTCATATTTTAATTTATTGCTAATTATTTGTCTGATATTATTTGGCAGTCATAAAACTGACAGATGTCGATACCTTTTTATTTTATGGGCGATTGTGAAGAGCGCGTGACGACTCGGTGCCTGTATAATTTTATTGAACAAGCAGAGGAAAGAGCAATTGTGATATTATTGGAAATTTTTTAGAAGATCACAATCAACTAATTCAATTGATCAAAAGAGTTTCGCCACGACTGCAAAATGACAATTATCAAATCGTCATAAAAGCCGACAAAGTACCATTAGGTGAACATGCTGGTAGATTCAACGCTCCAACTGTTGATGAGGTTGCTGTTATCATGGTTGGTGATCCAGTTGACAAAAGATCTATAAACATTACACGGCGAGACAACACTGTCAGTACGATTTCGGATCTACACCGTTCATATGACGCACTACAATATCCATTGATATTTTGGCAAGGACAAGATGAATATCACCTTAATATCAATCAGTATGATCCAAATACCGGTAAATTTGACAATTATCTATTTACTTTCTTACTGTATGTATAGATTTTAATTTCGTATTGCATTTTATTATTTATTTTTTTAGGTGATTACAGAAATAATAAAGTTAGCTCAATGAACTACTACGCACACCGAATAATGGTTAGACAACATCAAGACAATTATATCCTTCGATATCGTCAGCTGTTCCATCAATACATTGTTGATATGTATGCTAAGGTCGAAAGCGAACGCTTGCGATTCCTTCGATTCAACCAGGCAAAACTACGATCGGAAGAATATATTCACTTACGAGATGCTGTTGCTGGAAACATCGATGGAAATTTAAATCCCAATGACATCGGTAATGCTTTCATTTTACCTTCAAGCTACATCGGCAGTCCACGGAACATGCAGGAATACATACAAGATGCGATGACTTACGTACGTCATTACGGCCGACCGGATTTATTTATTACATTCACATGTAATCCGAATTGGGAAGAGATACAAACTTTACTATTGCCAGGACAACAAGCCATTCATCGTCATGATTTAACTGCACGTGTGTTTAAACAAAAATTGAAATCCTTAATTGATTTTATTGTTAAATATACAATTTTTGGTATCACACGTTGTTGGCTGTATACGATAGAGTGGCAAAAGCGAGGTTTGCCTCATGCCCACATTTTGGTTTGGCTTAAAGATAGAATCCGTCCTGAAGAAATCGATCAAATAATTTCAGCCGAAATTCCAGACCCATTAATTGATCAAGAATTATTTGATATTGTCACCAAACACATGATCCATGGGCCATGCGGTGTTTTCAACATGACGTCACCGTGCATGGAAAATGGAAAATGTAAAAAAACTTCCCAAAGCCGCATACGAATGACACGATCACGGATATTGATGGTTATCCAATGTATCGCCGCAGAAGTACTGAGAATGGTGGCCACACATTTACAATGCGACTGCCGAACTTTCCAAATCAAGTTGAGTTTGATAATCAGTGGGTGGTACCATACTCACCACTACTTTCAAAAACTTACAAAGCTCATATCAATGTTGAGCTTTGCAGTTCTGTTAAATCAATTAAGTATATTTGTAAATATGTAAACAAAGGCAGTGATTTGGCCATATTTGAAGTAAAAAACATAAATAAAAATGACGAAATAGCACGATACCAAATGGGCAGATACATTAGCAGCAATGAAGCTATTTGGCATATTCTCAGCTTTCCCATCCACGAAAGAGATCCTGCTGTCCAACATCTGGCAATACATCTTGAAAACGGTCAACGTGTATACTTCACTGAAGAAAATGTTCTCCAAAGAGCGTTCGAAGCTCCGAAAACGACTCTAACTGAATTTTTTACATTGTGTCAAAAACCTGATGTTTTTGGCCAATTCGCGAAGACATTGGTGTATGGTGATGTTCCACGTTATTTCACATGGAACAAATCCAGTAAAAAATGGGAGCCACGGAAACAAGGAAAACCACATCCTTCCATTACAGGCATATTCAAAGCTAAGACATTGGGGAGACTTTACACGGTACATCCAAAGCAACGTGAGTGCTTCTATTTACGTTTGTTATTGGTGAATGTTCCCGGACCAACGTCTTTTGAATTTTTACGAACAGCTAATGGTCGAGTATTCAATACATACCAGGATGCATGTCGTGAACTGCAATTGCTAGAAGACGATAACCATTGGGACTTAACGCTTGCTGATGCTGCGTTGACATCAACACCGAATAACATTCGTCAGTTGTTTGCAATTATTTTGGCGACATGTTATCCCTCGCAAGCACAAACTTTGTGGGAAAAATATAAAAATTGTATGACAGAAGACATCTTGCACCGAATTAGACAAACAAATCAGAGATGTACAATGAAGCATTGGTCTTGAT
This sequence comes from Neomicropteryx cornuta, assembly GCA_020383195.1. Taxonomy (NCBI): domain Eukaryota; kingdom Metazoa; phylum Arthropoda; class Insecta; order Lepidoptera; family Micropterigidae; genus Neomicropteryx; species Neomicropteryx cornuta. The sequence goes on from JAHKQU010000012.1 coordinate 13,518,418, forward strand.
CGAGGATTTATGTGTTCTTATTTCAAATTTACCACTTAATCATTATGGTATGCCATCACCTAATCGTCCAGCCACCGACTTAGTCAATACCGATTTACAACGAGAAAATCAATATGACCATGGAAGTTTAGCAACAATTATCATGAACAGTGAACCATTACTGACAGCAGAACAAAAAATTATTTATGATCGGATTATGCTGGCTGTTGCTGCTGAACAAGGCGGTTTTTTTCTTCTTGGATGCACCCGGTGGAACCGGTAAGACATGTTTAATATCGTTGATTCTTGCCAAAATACGGTCGCAACAAAAACATCGCATTAGCATTAGCATCGTCAGGCATTGCGGCTACTTTACTGGATGGTGGGCGAACAGCACATTCAACATTCAAGCTGCCATTGGACGTTCATAATAAACCAGATGCAATGTGTAACATCAAAAAGAATAGTGGAATAGCTGCAGTGTTGCGGAAGAGTTCTATAATAATTTGGGATGAGTGCACAATGGCACACAAATATTCACTTGAAGCATTAAACAGAACTATGCAAGATTTAAACAGCAATAATAAACTTTTCGGTGGTGCTATCTTACTTTTGTCTGGTGACTTCCGGCAGACCTTACCGGTTATACCTCGCTCTACTTTCGCGGATGAGATTAATGCATGTTTGAAACAATCATTCTTATGGCGAAGTGTTGAAACACTTCGATTGACCATAAATATGCGAGTACAATTGCAAAATGATCCATCAGCACTAATATTTTCCGAACAACTACTAGATATTGGGAACGGTAAAATAAAACTGCAACCAAATACGCAATGCATTAAACTACCAGACAATTTTTGCACTGTTGTTCAGGATAAAACTGAATTGATTCAGAGTATTTTCCCGGATATACAGAATAATTATTTGAATCATGAATGGCTTAGTCAACGGGCGATTTTGGCAGCCAAAAACGTTGATGTTGACGAAATTAACTTCCAGATACAACAGTTGTTACCAGGCGATCTGATGTCTTTTAAATCAATCGATACTGTTGTTGATGAAAATGAAAGTGTAAATTTTCCGATTGAATTTTTAAATTCATTAGATATCCCTGGAATGCCACCACATAATCTTCGATTAAAGATTGGTTCCCCTATTATTCTCCTCCGTAATTTGAATCCACCTCAATTATGTAACGGTACGCGTTTGGTCATCAAAAAGATCACCGGAAACATTCTTGAAGCAACCATTTTGGCTGGGAAGTTTAAAGGAAAAGTGGTCCTGCTGCCACGTATTCCGATGATACCATCAGATTCTACCATACCCTTCAAAAGGCTACAGTTTCCAATTCGTTTAGCTTTCGCCATGTCTATAAATAAATCTCAAGGTCAAACAATGTCCATTTGTGGTTTAGATTTGGAAAATCCATGTTTTTCTCATGGGCAACTATATGTTGCGTGTTCACGTGTTGGGAAACCGTCGAATCTATTTGTGTTAGCTAAAGACAGGTTAACCAAAAACATTGTGCACCGATTGGTGTTAAATTAAATTGAAATTGAAAGTATTTATAATTCAAAAAAAAAGATATTAATGTTTAAAAGTTTAAGACTGTCTGCCTTGCCTACCTCATTCATGAGTTTAAGCGTCACATGTTATTTACTGTATTATACTGTAATATACTTATATTTGTTATAAAATTAAATGGAAATAATAAATCTGATAAATTTTTATTTTTTACCTATTGATTTCTGCTTAGTATCAAGTGTAAGAACATTTTAATTAATTGTGTTCAACGTACTTCCCCTTCAAATCTCAATCCAGTGAATTTGTATACCAACATCAACATTTTCGTCTTTGTTCGTAAATAATTTCATTGTACTAAAGGGTTATAGTAGTAGAAAGTCAAATAAGGAGATCACCATATTTTTTTACAAATACCATCTGTGTGAAAAAGCATAGTGGACTCCGTGACTGATGTTCTCTTATTGTTCCTCTTAGATTGTTTACTATAATGTAATATAACAAAAACTTTAGCCACAGCAACGCGTGGCCGGGTCAGCTAGTATTTGTTATAAAATTAAATGGAAATAATAAATCTGATAAATTTTTATTTTTTACCTATTGATTTCTGCTTAGTATCAAGTGTAAGAACATTTTAATTAATTGTGTTCAACGTACTTCCCCTTCAAATCTCAATCCAGTGAATTTGTATACCAACATCAACATTTTCGTCTTTGTTCGTAAATAATTTCATTGTACTAAAGGGTTATAGTAGTAGAAAGTCAAATAAGGAGATCACCATATTTTTTTACAAATACCATCTGTGTGAAAAAGCATAGTGGACTCCGTGACTGATGTTCTCTTATTGTTCCTCTTAGATTGTTTACTATAATGTAATATAACAAAAACTTTAGCCACAGCAACGCGTGGCCGGGTCAGCTAGTATATATATATATATATAATTATCTGTATTTAGAGTGGTAGTGTGAGTGTAATTTAATTTAATTTTAATCTTTACCAGTATTTCTGTATTTCAGTCCTTTTATCAATTTTACACACAACTGTATGTACCATTCTTTTTTTATATATTGAACTATTGGTTTTCCGAATAAACGATAAATAAATAAATATTACTCGGATACGATACGGTACTCGTATACGATAAACCTTCCTTTGTATCGTTTTTCGAATCTTTGTGTCTCTGTGGCACTAATACTTTTTAATTAAGAATGCTGTGAAAATGGATTCTGAAAGATTCAAAAGTGATCGGCGTGGGCGAGCGTGGGTGGGCGTAGTGTGGCGTGGGTGTTTAGTGATAGGAACGAGGATGTCGAGATTTTTTCTACATTTTGAATAAAATAATATAAAAAACTACAGTATTTTTAAAATAGATTTATTAAGTCATCCACGTTATTTTGAATCGGACTATTTAGAGTATGAATTAAACCATTTTAACCTAATCCAAAATTACTTAATTACTGGTAAGATTGTTCACATAGGCCGGTAGCAGCCCAACTTTTACATTTAGATTTATCTGAAATGTCATTTAAAATATACTTAGTATACTTTACTGTACCTATTTTGGCTCTGTGGATAAAAATGAATATTATAAATATATTTTATAATAAATTTATGTTTATGTATTACAATATTGAGCCCAAGTAAATAATTTCCATATAATAAGCAATAATAAGCAATAATTAAAATTTAAGGATAAGCAACATTTTGAGCAATGGAGCTTTTTGACCTTCCAAAATAGAAGAAACAATAAATTTTTTCAAAAATGATTCAAAACATCTCAAATAATTTAAAATATTTTTACACGACGGTAATTGAATAATTGAAATATTTTATTTAAAACTAAAAAAATCCTAAATGAAAATAAAATACATTTATTACAAATAACTTTCAGAGATTTAATTTTAAATAAAAAATCTGAAATTATATTCTCTGCTGCTAAAAATTGTAGAGGTGAAAGATGTATTCTTACCCAAAGGTGTAGATATTACAATATTAACTTCCTTATGTACCTACCAGCAGTCTAGTGAAGATTAACTATAATAGTACTTACTGTATTTTAGAAATTTTGCAAGGTATTACAAATATTGTTAACGAACACATTTCGAGAAAAATATAATCCGCAGCTTTAAGCTTGACGTTTTGAAATCTAAATCTTGCTTACCCTACCAGTTTTAAAAACGTATTCGTTTATCTTTAGTTTTTTAGCAAAATCGTTGTTATTATATCATAAATTTTATCCTTTATAACCTATATAATACTTTTGTATTAATGTATTTTATTAAATCTGGGACTGTTAAACGAACACAGTGCACCGCAGGCTTGAAAAAATAAAATAATCGAAAATAAAATATTGGTAAATTGCAAAAAAATGATCTGGAACGAATTTAGATCTCTTGACCTTAAGAAAGAATGATCTTTAATGATCTAATCTGAACGAGAAAACCTTTGAATTGTCTAATCTTTTTGAAAAATTCTTAGAAAAAGATTTAGAAATATCTACAATATATTTAATGGAATTTTTAATAACTTATTCTAATAATAAAGTACCTACAGTAAAAATAATTAGTGTTGATAAAAATATTAGCTTTGGCTTCGAGAATATGGCGAATGAAAGTAAATTATTAGATATGTATTTGAAAGTTTTACTTCCAATTTACAAAATAAAATACAACCTTTGAATTTAGGGCACGTTCATCACTCTGATAGTTTCATAATTTCTTAAACAAAATATTGTTCCTTATCCGATTGTTTTTAATCGGATAAAAAGTATATAAAGATTTAGTCGTAAGCTACTCTGCTACGCGAGGAATGGCTGAGACTATTTCCATCGTCGGTGGAGTCCGTGAGTCAGGATATGTCCATCTTTTCCATTTTGCAGGCGAAATGGCGCCTGTTTAATTTTCAGGTATCGCCTGTGGCAGCGCCATTCGGAGCCATCGTCACCGTGCTGCAGTTCGCCCTCGTCGACCTGGTGGAACTTCTCCTGAGGATGGAACCATGGTTTGCTGGCCCGCCCGGATTGTGATACTTTTTGTTCTGGTGGATATTGTGCGACCTTTGGCAACTGCAGAACAATAGCTCCTTCATTCCCTTGCGGAAGTTCCTCGAGAGGAATGCATACAGCAGTGGGTTTATTCCAGAGTTAAAATAGGATATAAGGAAGGTCAACGGTGTTAGCAGCGCGCTGAAGTTACTGTTGCCTTTGTACCCTACTGACCAGTATTGCCACATTTTTCTGGCATGCAGGGGCAGGTTGCATAGCGCGAATGTCAGGACGAGCACGATCAGCATTCTTATGACGCCTCTTCGAGCGCGGAGGACATTTTGGGAAAGGTTGCTGAGGTGGCAGTGCCTTGAATGACCTCGATGTCGCCAGTGTACTGTGGCCACTGCCGCGGTTGAGGTTGAGGGGTTGCTTCTACTCGCTCTGTCGTTCCGGCTTACAGGCCAATTCTTGTAGTTGTCCATCTACCAATTAAGGAAGAGAGACAGAGAATGATAATATTAACTAAATATACAGTTAAATATTTAAAAACCAGTGACTTTACAGAAATGATATTATCATAGATGTGTTTAAGTAGCTAAACTGCTGGCATAAACAAAAAAAAAATACATTTTTAATTAATCACTTCCATATTGCGGTCTTAGTATTGAAATAATACAATTAATTATACTAGGATTAATTTTAGAGATATTATTAAAACCATATGTAGGATTTTTTGTTATGTTTTAGAATTCATAATGTTCTCTATCGAATAGGTCACAGAATGAAAGGTTTAATGATATTTAATTTATTTATCTTAATTAATCTATAAGAAATTTATCTATAATAAACTTAGGTATGTTCTATTTTTATTTATTTTTTTAATCTTATATTTTTATAATAATGAAATTCGAAAATTTTGTTTTTAGTTACTAAATACTTAAGTTTAAAATTGTAAAGTAAATTTATATTAAATATTTAAATTGTAAAACAAAATAAAAAATAAATTTTGAGTTAAAAGTAAATTATTACTTAAAATTAAAAGTAAATTATAGTATTATATTAGATTAATTTAACTGTTTTCTGCTTGATATTCGATATTTATATATATATTGTTTGTTAGATAGCTTTCTTTCGAGCAACTTGAAAATGCCTATTCTAAGGGAAAGAGGTAAAACTAATAAATACAACTTTAAAATTTCTGCGTTTCAATTCCCCGTGACATATATCAATATAATTTATAACTTATTAATTTCAATGTATACCTATAATATAACGTGCATGTATAACTTATGCATGCATAGATAAACATAACTTATATATAGGTACTTATTTTTTCAGTTTTTTTATGTTAAAACTTTTCGCTTTCATTTTAGTATTTTTTATAAATGTTGTTACTTTTATAGTTTTATAGTATACATATTATTGATTTATTATTTGTAAGAGTACGTGAAGTGACGCTAATAATAAAAATATATTTTGGAGTATTTTATCGTTCGTGTATTCTTATAGGAATACTTGGTGTTCACAATATAGTTTATGAGGAAAACTTTATATTGTTTATGAATTTAGAATGATTTAATCATAGTTAAGTTAGGTACGAAGAGTTGAATTTCTTCGCTTTCACTGACCACTATCTTTAAAACAGTATTTATTTTGCTCGTTTATCCAGCGGTCGCTAACATGTCCTTTGTTAAAATTCACTTCTGAATGGTATCGGTCCATAAATAACATCGCAAAATTCATTGAAATTTGTTTGTAATATTGGAAATGTAACGATTTATATGCTTAATTTCTGTAATGTAAACATTTTTTTTTTTAAATAAATAAATAATCGTAAAATTTCTCAACAGATAAAGCAATATAAAACAAACAGATAAAACAGGTCACGCAATATAAATGTGTTGGGGGCAATTTTTGTCTGGTAATGCTTTCTTACATTAGACGTTCTGTGAGTCATAATGTGGTTATAACTATTACCTATTTTGTGATAATGTTGAGGTGCCTAGAATTGATTTAGTAACAAAACATTTGCCTAAAGTAGGTCTGCACATACCTGATCTTGTTGGATGTTTCTGTGTTCTCCGTGTCTTGTGCATTGATGAGATTGGCAGCCATGTCTAAACTGTTGTTGAAGACTGTTGGCACTCCTCCATAATCCGACTGCTATTCGTGTGTAGAGTATCTAAAGTAAAGTATAGTATTATGTAAAATATAGCATTATGGGAATCGCAGTATTTTATCAGTATAACGGAGCATTCAAACCATCCACCATCTTTTTGTTAAGAGTTCGTCGCTTTTCTTGTGCTGCATGCCAGTTGGTCGTGATACGCGGTGATACTCGTAGTACCCATTTAATTTTATATTACTTCTCACAGAGAATGTAACTTACTAAATGTATATAATTATTTTGAGACATTATTTATCCTATTTTGGTTAGTTTATAATCATTTATGAAAATGAGAAATAAAAAGTTCAGATAACAGAAAAAATCGTCAAAATATGATTTTCGGTATTAGAAATAAAATAAATGTATTACAATGCATTACAATGCATTACAATGTGTTTGAGTTACATAAACATACATGAGCTAATAAAATGCAATTTATGACTTTTGTGATTGCAAAACCCAAAAAATATAAATTAAACAAAAAAAAAATCATATAAAAAAAAATAAGCAAATGAAACTCACAAGGTCAAACTTGAAAAAACGTTTTTGTTACAAAACATTTTTCTCTCTTTAAACTTACGGTCATAACACAGAGTGGCGTCACGTAGAGAAGTCCAAAGTTGATCATGTCGAACAGTTCCGAATCGTATTTCTTCCTGTGGGATATGCAAATGGTTTCAGTCTGTCCATCGCCCAGATCGTTTGTTATTGTCTGTACCCAAATGAACTTGGGCGTGCTGTACAACGCGCTCGTCATCCACACGCCTACGATAACCATCTGTTGGAAGAACATCAATTTGAACCATAGATATACAATAACCTGGAAATATATAAAGTACATCTTGTTGTCTTATTAAAATCTTTTTCTTTTTGGAGAGAGTTTTAGCAGCTTTACATCATTTTTAAATGTTGTGGTGGTGTTTTAGAAAGTAAGAACACAAGCAAATGATCCTCAATTCGTACGTCTAACAAATCGATTTAAAATCTATTTGAAGATTGGTTATAATAAACGCGACGATAGTAAAAGTCACCTTTAAGGTCAAACCGCACTTTAGCGGTGCGGCACTTCATAAACGCACTTCTTTTGCAGCAGAGCGACATGCGGCAAAATTTAGTTCAGTTGCACAGCAACTGACTAACGAGACGGACGGAAGACGGAGACGGAGATCAGCAAAGAAGTCTTTATTGTGTGAAGAGGCAGAAAACCTCGAAAGAAAAAAGAGTTCTATATGTATACATGTATATATTATATAAATAAATAAAACATATGAGTACACGATATTCTAAGGTTACTGGATTAGTGATTTATTTAATACTAACTTCTCCCAAATTGACCTTTTTTCAATAATTCGGGCAAAAGTTTCGCAAAGCTGCTTAAAATACTATACCAATACACACAACCACGGATAAAATTCCTAATTTAGTTCCGTTTTATAACGTTTTTTTTCTTTCTAGATATATAAATAATCAAAGCTTAAATATTATTAAGCTTAGTACTTCATGTTTTTTGTGTTTTTATTTTTAATTAAAAATGTATTTTATCTTAATAAATATTATTAATAGTTTAAATATAATTCTTTTTTGGATCAGTGACACGTCATTACCTGTATTTTATGTCTATTTATTTCATCTTATTTTAATTCGTTTAATATATTTTAATATTATACTCTTTACATCATTATATTTACGTCATTACATGTGTTGTGTAGACTGTTTGTTCGGTAACCAGGCTAAATAAATAAATAAATGACGCGGACATATTATTTCAATTTATAATTATTATAACGTGGCACTGAACATTCTTTTACATATTTCTATTTGTGCTCATAAATTAATTTATATTGGTTTATACCACTAATAAGTCCCATCAGGCATGCTGTCATATTTTTGAAATTCGAATATGATACAAATACCGCTGCGCAGTATTGTGTCGATAAGTTTCAATCTTCAGTACGAAAAATGTGTTGACTTTAATATTAAATATCTATATTATCCGAGCAGCTTTCGATGTCACCTGAACGGCTATAGTTGTTTTTCTTGAGTCTCAATCTACAAATAAAAAAATCAAGTTTTTCTCATTTGTATGTTTCGAGTTGAAAATTGCAGACACACGACCAAAGGAAGGGGAGAGTAGATCTAAAATTTATTTCTTAAAAAGGACAATATTTCTTAAAAGATGTTCTAGTCCTATATTGCAGCACATAGAAAAATATCGTTCAATAACGCCAGATTGATTAACTAGAAATCGCATTACCAATTAGCAGTTTTTAATCGAAAATGGTCTAGGGACACGGTGTATGCATAGATACTGGGAAATGGAATGATTGAGGGTTTGTTTATAGAGTAGTCATTAAATTTATTATCATTATCGTAAGGTTTCAAACAATTTCAATATTTAATTGTAGTTATTTAAAGATAGACCCACCGTACTTCTAGGTAATATTGCTGTATTTATCGCCTTTATTAAAAAAAATGATGTACATATATATACCTAAGTTCAATTAAAATTAGATATTTTTTACGTGGCCAGATTTTTTTTAAATTGATAAATAGAAAATTTATTTATGTTTTTGGCCAAGGTTATCGTACTTGTATAACAATTGTTTAATAGTTATATATGCAATTTTTTTTGTATTTGTGGTAGTAGGTGCGACATTATGGTTAACCTTGTTTAAAGCTTTCAATACAATAAATAAAAGATTCTATGTTACACATTAGAAGGTTGGTAATCAAATTCTTAGTAAAATAAATTTGTACACTGGTGTATGCTATATAGAATTTGAAATAGATACTGAATTGCGTATAAATAAATGGTGCGACATATATATATGCAAATTTTTTTTGACGAGGCGTGCAAAAATATAACGCATCTAGCTGCTCCGAAAAAAAAATGGTTTGGTGTAATAACTGTAATTCTCAGAAGAAAAGCAATACAAACCAGACTACAAGGCGGATCATTCTAAGAAAAGAGAGATAAATAAAAGCCTTGTTTGGCATCGACTTCCATTTCGCATCAAATAACAGTGACACTAAAAGTTAGAAGGAGAATAACGTAATGCTGACGAAGACAATTTGGTGTAAAAATCCGGGCCGGCTGAAGGCATTTGTATTGTAGTTGTAAAAGTAACTCTTAAAGGAAAAAAGATGTCAAAAATATATGTGATACATCTGCGGTAATTGTTAAATGATAATATCGTAGAATTTGGGAAGCAAATGAAAAACTTTTGTTCAACTAAATACTCGTATGCCTACAAAAACATTATTATTTAATCTACCTTCAATTCAATACACACAAATTGAGGGAAGAAATATAAGCGCAGTGCGTCCTGTCACGGTGCGTTTTTATCGAACGTATTGATCACATTGATCACGCAATACCGTGTTTTTTAGTGCGAATTTGCAATTGTTTAGTGATTAGAATTGTAGTGACTCTTTACGTAGTAAAACTTAAACTTTGGTATAAAAAAACAGTACTTAATTACAATAATGCAACGTGTACCGGCAGCAAATGTGACGTTCGCGAATACACTGATATGCTTTTAATTTACGGAGAAAACAATTGTAATGCAGTGCATGCTCTATGACTTTACCGTGAACGTTATCTGAATCGTATGCATCCAATTTGCTAATTTTATATAATACACTAGCTGACCCGGCCACGCGTTGCTGTGGCTAAAGTTTTTGTTATATTACATTATAGTAAACAATCTAAGAGGAACAATAAGAGAACATCAGTCACGGAGTCCACTATGCTTTTTCACACAGATGGTATTTGTAAAAAAATATGGTGATCTCCTTATTTGACTTTCTACTACTATAACCCTTTAGTACAATGAAATTATTTACGAACTAAGACGACAATGATGATGTTGGTATACAAATTCACTGGATTGAGATTGATTTGAAGGGGAAGTACGTTGAACACAATTAATTAAAATGTTCTTACACTTGATACTAAGCAGAAATCAATAGGTAAAAAATAAAAATTTATCAGATTTATTATTTCCATTTAATTTTATAACAAATATAAGTATATTACAGTATAATACAGTAAATTACATGTGACGCTTAAACTCATGAATGAGGTAGGCAAGGCAGACAGTCTTAAACTTTTAAACATTAATATCTTTTTTTTGAATTATAAATACTTTCAATTTCAATTTAATTTAACACCAATCGGTGCACAATGTTTTTGGTTAACCTGTCTTTAGCTAACACAAATAGATTCGACGGTTTCCCAACACGTGAACACGCAACATATAGTTGCCCATGAGAAAAACATGGATTTTCCAAATCTAAACCACAAATGGACATTGTTTGACCTTGAGATTTATTTATAGACATGGCGAAAGCTAAACGAATTGGAAACTGTAGCCTTTTGAAGGGTATGGTAGAATCTGATGGTATCATCGGAATACGTGGCAGCAGGACCACTTTTCCTTTAAACTTCCCAGCCAAAATGGTTGCTTCAAGAATGTTTCCGGTGATCTTTTTGATGACCAAACGCGTACCGTTACATAATTGAGGTGGATTCAAATTACGGAGGAGAATAATAGGGGAACCAATCTTTAATCGAAGATTATGTGGTGGCATTCCAGGGATATCTAATGAATTTAAAAATTCAATCGGAAAATTTACACTTTCATTTTCATCAACAACAGTATCGATTGATTTAAAAGACATCAGATCGCCTGGTAACAACTGTTGTATCTGGAAGTTAATTTCGTCAACATCAACGTTTTTGGCTGCCAAAATCGCCCGTTGACTAAGCCATTCATGATTCAAATAATTATTCTGTATATCCGGGAAAATACTCTGAATCAATTCAGTTTTATCCTGAACAACAGTGCAAAAATTGTCTGGTAGTTTAATGCATTGCGTATTTGGTTGCAGTTTTATTTTACCGTTCCCAATATCTAGTAGTTGTTCGGAAAATATTAGTGCTGATGGATCATTTTGCAATTGTACTCGCATATTTATGGTCAATCGAAGTGTTTCAACACTTCGCCATAAGAATGATTGTTTCAAACATGCATTAATCTCATCCGCGAAAGTAGAGCGAGGTATAACCGGTAAGGTCTGCCGGAAGTCACCAGACAAAAGTAAGATAGCACCACCGAAAAGTTTATTATTGCTGTTTAAATCTTGCATAGTTCTGTTTAATGCTTCAAGTGAATATTTGTGTGCCATTGTGCACTCATCCCAAATTATTATAGAACTCTTCCGCAACACTGCAGCTATTCCACTATTCTTTTTGATGTTACACATTGCATCTGGTTTATTATGAACGTCCAATGGCAGCTTGAATGTTGAATGTGCTGTTCGCCCACCATCCAGTAAAGTAGCCGCAATGCCTGACGATGCTAATGCTAATGCGATGTTTTTGTTGCGACCGTATTTTGGCAAGAATCAACGATATTAAACATGTCTTACCGGTTCCACCGGGTGCATCCAAGAAGAAAAAAACCGCCTTGTTCAGCAGCAACAGCCAGCATAATCCGATCATAAATAATTTTTTGTTCTGCTGTCAGTAATGGTTCACTGTTCATGATAATTGTTGCTAAACTTCCATGGTCATATTGATTTTCTCGTTGTAAATCGGTATTGACTAAGTCGGTGGCTGGACGATTAGGTGATGGCATACCATAATGATTAAGTGGTAAATTTGAAATAAGAACACATAAATCCTCGATCAAGACCAATGCTTCATTGTACATCTCTGGTGTATAATCTATGTTTTGGCATTGATTTGTTTGTCTAATTCGGTGCAAGATGTCTTCTGTCATACAATTTTTATATTTTTCCCACAAAGTTTGTGCTTGCGAGGGATAACATGTCGCCAAAATAATTGCAAACAACTGACGAATGTTATTCGGTGTTGATGTCAACGCAGCATCAGCAAGCGTTAAGTCCCAATGGTTATCGTCTTCTAGCAATTGCAGTTCACGACATGCATCCTGGTATGTATTGAATACTCGACCATTAGCTGTTCGTAAAAATTCAAAAGACGTTGGTCCGGGAACATTCACCAATAACAAACGTAAATAGAAGCACTCACGTTGCTTTGGATGTACCGTGTAAAGTCTCCCCAATGTCTTAGCTTTGAATATGCCTGTAATGGAAGGATGTGGTTTTCCTTGTTTCCGTGGCTCCCATTTTTTACTGGATTTGTTCCATGTGAAATAACGTGGAACATCACCATACACCAATGTCTTCGCGAATTGGCCAAAAACATCAGGTTTTTGACACAATGTAAAAAATTCAGTTAGAGTCGTTTTCGGAGCTTCGAACGCTCTTTGGAGAACATTTTCTTCAGTGAAGTATACACGTTGACCGTTTTCAAGATGTATTGCCAGATGTTGGACAGCAGGATCTCTTTCGTGGATGGGAAAGCTGAGAATATGCCAAATAGCTTCATTGCTGCTAATGTATCTGCCCATTTGGTATCGTGCTATTTCGTCATTTTTATTTATGTTTTTTACTTCAAATATGGCCAAATCACTGCCTTTGTTTACATATTTACAAATATACTTAATTGATTTAACAGAACTGCAAAGCTCAACATTGATATGAGCTTTGTAAGTTTTTGAAAGTAGTGGTGAGTATGGTACCACCCACTGATTATCAAACTCAACTTGATTTGGAAAGTTCGGCAGTCGCATTGTAAATGTGTGGCCACCATTCTCAGTACTTCTGCGGCGATACATTGGATAACCATCAATATCCGTGATCGTGTCATTCGTATGCGGCTTTGGGAAGTTTTTTTTACATTTTCCATTTTCCATGCACGGTGACGTCATGTTGAAAACACCGCATGGCCCATGGATCATGTGTTTGGTGACAATATCAAATAATTCTTGATCAATTAATGGGTCTGGAATTTCGGCTGAAATTATTTGATCGATTTCTTCAGGACGGATTCTATCTTTAAGCCAAACCAAAATGTGGGCATGAGGCAAACCTCGCTTTTGCCACTCTATCGTGTACAGCCAACAACGTGTGATACCAAAAATTGTATATTTAACAATAAAATCAATTAAGGATTTCAATTTTTGTTTAAACACACGTGCAGTTAAATCATGACGATGAATGGCTTGTTGTCCTGGCAATAATAAAGTTTGTATCTCTTCCCAATTCGGATTACATGTGAATGTAATAAATAAATCCGGTCGGCCGTAATGACGTACGTAAGTCATCGCATCTTGTATGCATGCATGTTCCGTGCCGTTCCGTATCGACATCTGTCAGTTTTATGACTGCCAAATAATAACAGACAAATAATTAGCAATAAATTAAAATTGCGACTATAATTTGAGATTTAAACTATCCTATCGCTCAAGTTGGATCGAACTGCATATGGTGTGCAAATTTTATTATAATCGGTTAAGTGGTTCAGCCGTCCATTGAAGATAAACATTGTGACACGAGATTTATATATATTAACTAGCTGACCCGGCCACGCGTTGCTGTGGCTAAAGTTTTTGTTATATTACATTATAGTAAACAATCTAAGAGGAACAATAAGAGAACATCAGTCACGGAGTCCACTATGCTTTTTCACACAGATGGTATTTGTAAAAAAATATGGTGATCTCCTTATTTGACTTTCTACTACTATAACCCTTTAGTACAATGAAATTATTTACGAACAAAGACGAAAATGTTGATGTTGGTATACAAATTCACTGGATTGAGATTTGAAGGGGAAGTACGTTGAACACAATTAATTAAAATGTTCTTACACTTGATACTAAGCAGAAATCAATAGGTAAAAAATAAAAATTTATCAGATTTATTATTTCCATTTAATTTTATAACAAATATAAGTATATTACAGTATAATACAGTAAATAACATGTGACGCTTAAACTCATGAATGAGGTAGGCAAGGCAGACAGTCTTAAACTTTTAAACATTAATATCTTTTTTTTGAATTATAAATACTTTCAATTTCAATTTAATTTAACACCAATCGGTGCACAATGTTTTTGGTTAACCTGTCTTTAGCTAACACAAATAGATTCGACGGTTTCCCAACACGTGAACACGCAACATATAGTTGCCCATGAGAAAAACATGGATTTTCCAAATCTAAACCACAAATGGACATTGTTTGACCTTGAGATTTATTTATAGACATGGCTAAAGCTAAACGAATTGGAAACTGTAGCCTTTTGAAGGGTATGGTAGAATCTGATGGTATCATCGGAATACGTGGCAGCAGGACCACTTTTCCTTTAAACTTCCCAGCCAAAATGGTTGCTTCAAGAATGTTTCCGGTGATCTTTTTGATGACCAAACGCGTACCGTTACATAATTGAGGTGTATTCAAATTACGGAGGAGAATAATAGGGGAACCAATCTTTAATCGAAGATTATGTGGTGGCATTCCAGGGATATCTAATGAATTTAAAAATTCAATCGGAAAATTTACACTTTCATTTTCATCAACAACAGTATCGATTGATTTAAAAGACATCAGATCGCCTGGTAACAACTGTTGTATCTGGAAGTTAATTTCGTCAACATCAACGTTTTTGGCTGCCAAAATCGCCCGTTGACTAAGCCATTCATGATTCAAATAATTATTCTGTATATCCGGGAAAATACTCTGAATCAATTCAGTTTTATCCTGAACAACAGTGCAAAAATTGTCTGGTAGTTTAATGCATTGCGTATTTGGTTGCAGTTTTATTTTACCGTTCCCAATATCTAGTAGTTGTTCGGAAAATATTAGTGCTGATGGATCATTTTGCAATTGTACTCGCATATTTATGGTCAATCGAAGTGTTTCAACACTTCGCCATAAGAATGATTGTTTCAAACATGCATTAATCTCATCCGCGAAAGTAGAGCGAGGTATAACCGGTAAGGTCTGCCGGAAGTCACCAGACAAAAGTAAGATAGCACCACCGAAAAGTTTATTATTGCTGTTTAAATCTTGCATAGTTCTGTTTAATGCTTCAAGTGAATATTTGTGTGCCATTGTGCACTCATCCCAAATTATTATAGAACTCTTCCGCAACACTGCAGCTATTCCACTATTCTTTTTGATGTTACACATTGCATCTGGTTTATTATGAACGTCCAATGGCAGCTTGAATGTTGAATGTGCTGTTCGCCCACCATCCAGTAAAGTAGCCGCAATGCCTGACGATGCTAATGCTAATGCGATGTTTTTGTTGCGACCGTATTTTGGCAAGAATCAACGATATTAAAAATGTCTTACCGGTTCCACCGGGTGCATCCAAGAAAAAAAAACCGCCTTGTTCAGCAGCAACAGCCAGCATAATCCGATCATAAATAATTTTTTGTTCTGCTGTCAGTAATGGTTCACTGTTCATGATAATTGTTGCTAAACTTCCATGGTCATATTGATTTTCTCGTTGTAAATCGGTATTGACTAAGTCGGTGGCTGGACGATTAGGTGATGGCATACCATAATGATTAAGTGGTAAATTTGAAATAAGAACACATAAATCCTCGATCAAGACCAATGCTTCATTGTACATCTCTGGTGTATAATCTATGTTTTGGCATTGATTTGTTTGTCTAATTCGGTGCAAGATGTCTTCTGCCATACAATTTTTATATTTTTCCCACAAAGTTTGTGCTTGCGAGGGATAACATGTCGCCAAAATAATTGCAAACAACTGACGAATGTTATTCGGTGTTGATGTCAACGCAGCATCAGCAAGCGTTAAGTCCCAATGGTTATCGTCTTCTAGCAATTGCAGTTCACGACATGCATCCTGGTATGTATTGAATACTCGACCATTAGCTGTTCGTAAAAATTCAAAAGACGTTGGTCCGGGAACATTCACCAATAACAAACGTAAATAGAAGCACTCACGTTGCTTTGGATGTACCGTGTAAAGTCTCCCCAATGTCTTAGCTTTGAATATGCCTGTAATGGAAGGATGTGGTTTTCCTTGTTTCCGTGGCTCCCATTTTTTACTGGATTTGTTCCATGTGAAATAACGTGGAACATCACCATACACCAATGTCTTCGCGAATTGGCCAAAAACATCAGGTTTTTGACACAATGTAAAAAATTCAGTTAGAGTCGTTTTCGGAGCTTCGAACGCTCTTTGGAGAACATTTTCTTCAGTGAAGTATACACGTTGACCGTTTTCAAGATGTATTGCCAGATGTTGGACAGCAGGATCTCTTTCGTGGATGGGAAAGCTGAGAATATGCCAAATAGCTTCATTGCTGCTAATGTATCTGCCCATTTGGTATCGTGCTATTTCGTCATTTTTATTTATGTTTTTTACTTCAAATATGGCCAAATCACTGCCTTTGTTTACATATTTACAAATATACTTAATTGATTTAACAGAACTGCAAAGCTCAACATTGATATGAGCTTTGTAAGTTTTTGAAAGTAGTGGTGAGTATGGTACCACCCACTGATTATCAAACTCAACTTGATTTGGAAAGTTCGGCAGTCGCATTGTAAATGTGTGGCCACCATTCTCAGTACTTCTGCGGCGATACATTGGATAACCATCAATATCCGTGATCGTGTCATTCGTATGCGGCTTTGGGAAGTTTTTTTTACATTTTCCATTTTCCATGCACGGTGACGTCATGTTGAAAACACCGCATGGCCCATGGATCATGTGTTTGGTGACAATATCAAATAATTCTTGATCAATTAATGGGTCTGGAATTTCGGCTGAAATTATTTGATCGATTTCTTCAGGACGGATTCTATCTTTAAGCCAAACCAAAATGTGGGCATGAGGCAAACCTCGCTTTTGCCACTCTATCGTATACAGCCAACAACGTGTGATACCAAAAATTGTATATTTAACAATAAAATCAATTAAGGATTTCAATTTTTGTTTAAACACACGTGCAGTTAAATCATGACGATGAATGGCTTGTTGTCCTGGCAATAGTAAAGTTTGTATCTCTTCCCAATTCGGATTACATGTGAATGTAATAAATAAATCCGGTCGGCCGTAATGACGTACGTAAGTCATCGCATCTTGTATGTATTCCTGCATGTTCCGTGGACTGCCGATGTAGCTTGAAGGTAAAATGAAAGCATTACCGATGTCATTGGGATTTAAATTTCCATCGATGTTTCCAGCAACAGCATCTCGTAAGTGAATATATTATTCCGATCGTAGTTTTGACGTTTGCGTTTTGACGTTTGCCGCTCGCGTTGTTGAGGTTAGATTTTTTCGGTGGCATTTGACTGAAAATAATAATTTTCTTGTTCTTATGATATTCTCTTGAAGACGTTCGTTACACTGTTCTTGAGATTCTTGTGCATGACCTGCTGTCCTGATTCTTTGAGCTGGATTTCTTGATTCAATTTGTTCTGCCAACTGATGGGCTCTTTTAATACGTTTGCGTCGAATAACTGTCACTGTCAAATAATAACAGACATTAGCGCCATCAACCCAGTCGAAAGGTATCGACATCTGTCAGTTTTATGACTGCCAAATAATAACAGACAAATAATTAGCGATAAATTAAAATTGCGACTATAATTTGAGATTTAAACTATCCTATCTCTCAAGTGCACATCGAACTGCACATGGTGTTCAAATTTTATTATAATCGGTTAAGTGGTTCAGCCGTCCATTGAGGACAAACATTGTGACACGAGATTTATATATATTATTAAGATATATATATATATATAATTGTATAATTGAGTTGTAAAGTTATTTGACTTATATTTGATGATTGTTTTTTAATAGCGGCAAATCGCCGGACAAATAGATAAATGACACAATCTTTGAAAATATTGAAAAATTTTGAAAAAGTTTTTAATTATTTGATAAAGTGCTGGATAGCATAATATTTATAAAGGTTCTAAAGAGGTCCTGTACTTGAGAATGCAGGATGTCGGTTTAAACCCAGCGCTGAGTTTTATAAAAATGCATTTTTAACTCTCACCTGTCCTCTTTAGTGTAAAATATTGTCAAATATTATGTAACCATCTAATTAGATGAAATAAGGAAAGGATGATATTTTAACAAAAAATATAAAAATAATGGATTTGTGATTACGATGAAGGTTGGTGGTGAAATGAGATGATTTTATGAGTGATTTATGTATGAAATTCATGAAAAAAATAAAAATAATGGAAATGTAAAAGTGTAAAATTAAAGCACATGATTTGTGTGCGTATTATTTATATAATTGTATAATTGAGTTGTAAAGTTATTTGACTTATATTTGATGATTGTTTCTTAATAGCGGCAATCGCCTGAATAGATAAATGACACAATCTTTGACAATGAAAATTTATTTAATTTTTTGGTAAAGTGGTGGATAGCATAATATTTTATACATATATATTTGCGGAAGGAATGCTCTACAATTTGCAACGAACTATATGCCTAATACTTTTCCTTTATCCACAACGAATTCTCGGTGCTAGTTCTAAAATATAATACGTTTATTCCCAATAAACATTATAACAATGTTAATAGAACTTACGTAATTTATACATTATAATGTATAAATTATGATAAACTTACTTCCATGTGTACTTATCTCATTATGCGAAATAAATAAAGTCAATGTCCATCAGGTTTTTATCAATATCTTTAACGTTTGTTTGTGGTTTAATAAAATGAATTCGAAATAATTGGCATTAATCATTAGATTATTTCCGAGAGTGCGTAATTAAATCAGGCAGCATTTTTATTTTTGAAAATATTACCTTAACTAACACTTATCGCATGACACGTTTAAAATATATTTCTGCCGTCAACACAGGTAAAAGAATAAGCTGTTTCTACACCATCAGATAAATAATCTAATAGTTGTACGCGAGTATTCCCTCTATTCGTAGAACCCAGCTTGTTTTATCGAGAAATGTGTTCCGATGGTAAATAAACCTAGACGAGGAGGCAGAAGGACGGCTTAAATCGCTTGATTGGTTTATTTAGAATAAAGCTCTCTTTCGTTTTATTAAATCTCGTTTTATCTCGTTTATAATTATCTATTCTTTGAATCAAACGAATGGCTATGACGCCCTGCAGCTGTCATAAATAATATCGACTGCATACATGATTTAGTAGTAGTAAAATTGTAAACTGATTAATAGGTATATGAACATATTTGTAAGACATGTATTCAGAAAAGAATAAAGAAATATTATTATTATTAATAAAATTGTTTAACCAGAACCTAACGTCGTGCAGGCGTTATCAAAGGCATCTTCCAATTCATTCTTTCAATTCATCATTTTTTCAACAACTCTTTAGTTTTTTTTTTTGTTAATTAGCGGCTAATAATAAAACAACCTCTGCCCCCCCTGCCCTATTTATGGAATTTGTGATAAATTTAATAGTAACTTCTCCTAAATTAATCTTTTTTCCGCAACGCTGCCGCGCTTTCTTAAAATACTTCCATTTATATTATCCTTGCGTCGTTATCTGTATTGTATACAATTTCTGTTGGCTAAGCACAATAAATAAGTATTTCAATTTATAATCATTATAGCTGACCCGGCCACGCGTTGCTGTGGCTAAAGTTTTTGTTATATTACATTATAGTAAACAATCTAAGAGGAACAATAAGAGAACATCAGTCACGGAGTCCACTATGCTTTTTCACACAGATGGTATTTGTAAAAAAATATGGTGATCTCCTTATTTGACTTTCTACTACTATAACCCTTTAGTACAATGAAATTATTTACGAACAAAGACGAAAATGTTGATGTTGGTATACAAATTCACTGGATTGAGATTTGAAGGGGAAGTACGTTGAACACAATTAATTAAAATGTTCTTACACTTGATACTAAGCAGAAATCAATAGGTAAAAAATAAAAATTTATCAGATTTATTATTTCCATTTAATTTTATAACAAATATAAGTATATTACAGTATAATACAGTAAATAACATGTGACGCTTAAACTCATGAATGAGGTAGGCAAGGCAGACAGTCTTAAACTTTTAAACATTAATATCTTTTTTTTTGAATTATAAATACTTTCAATTTCAATTTAATTTAACACCAATCGGTGCACAATGTTTTTGGTTAACCTGTCTTTAGCTAACACAAATAGATTCGACGGTTTCCCAACACGTGAACACGCAACATATAGTTGCCCATGAGAAAAACATGGATTTTCCAAATCTAAACCACAAATGGACATTGTTTGACCTTGAGATTTATTTATAGACATGGCGAAAGCTAAACGAATTGGAAACTGTAGCCTTTTGAAGGGTATGGTAGAATCTGATGGTATCATCGGAATACGTGGCAGCAGGACCACTTTTCCTTTAAACTTCCCAGCCAAAATGGTTGCTTCAAGAATGTTTCCGGTGATCTTTTTGATGACCAAACGCGTACCGTTACATAATTGAGGTGGATTCAAATTACGGAGGAGAATAATAGGGGAACCAATCTTTAATCGAAGATTATGTGGTGGCATTCCAGGGATATCTAATGAATTTAAAAATTCAATCGGAAAATTTACACTTTCATTTTCATCAACAACAGTATCGATTGATTTAAAAGACATCAGATCGCCTGGTAACAACTGTTGTATCTGGAAGTTAATTTCGTCAACATCAACGTTTTTGGCTGCCAAAATCGCCCGTTGACTAAGCCATTCATGATCCAAATAATTATTCTGTATATCCGGGAAAATACTCTGAATCAATTCAGTTTTATCCTGAACAACAGTGCAAAAATTGTCTGGTAGTTTAATGCATTGCGTATTTGGTTGCAGTTTTATTTTACCGTTCCCAATATCTAGTAGTTGTTCGGAAAATATTAGTGCTGATGGATCATTTTGCAATTGTACTCGCATATTTATGGTCAATCGAAGTGTTTCAACACTTCGCCATAAGAATGATTGTTTCAAACATGCATTAATCTCATCCGCGAAAGTAGAGCGAGGTATAACCGGTAAGGTCTGACAAAAGTAAGATAGCACCACCGAAAAGTTTATTATTGCTGTTTAAATCTTGCATAGTTCTGTTTAATGCTTCAAGTGAATATTTGTGTGCCATTGTGCACTCATCCCAAATTATTATAGAACTCTTCCGCAACACTGCAGCTATTCCACTATTCTTTTTGATGTTACACATTGCATCTGGTTTATTATGAACGTCCAATGGCAGCTTGAATGTTGAATGTGCTGTTCGCCCACCATCCAGTAAAGTAGCCGCAATGCCTGACGATGCTAATGCTAATGCGATTTTTTGTTGCGACCGTATTTTGGCAAGAATCAACGATATTAAAAATGTCTTACCGGTTCCACCGGGTGCATCCAAGAAAAAAAAACCGCCTTGTTCAGCAGCAACAGCCAGCATAATCCGATCATAAATAATTTTTTGTTCTGCTCTCAGTAATGGTTCACTGTTCATGATAATTGTTGCTAAACTTCCATGGTCATATTGATTTTCTCGTTGTAAATCGGTATTGACTAAGTCGGTGGCTGGACGATTAGGTGATGGCATACCATAATGATTAAGTGGTAAATTTGAAATAAGAACACATAAATCCTCGATCAAGACCAATGCTTCATTGTACATCTCTGGTGTATAATCTATGTTTTGGCATTGATTTGTTTGTCTAATTCGGTGCAAGATGTCTTCTGTCATACAATTTTTATATTTTTCCCACAAAGTTTGTGCTTGCGAGGGATAACATGTCCCCAAAATAATTGCAAACAACTGACGAATGTTATTCGGTGTTGATGTCAACGCAGCATCAGCAAGCGTTAAGTCCCAATGGTTATCGTCTTCTAGCAATTGCAGTTCACGACATGCATCCTGGTATGTATTGAATACTCGACCATTAGCTGTTCGTAAAAATTCAAAAGACGTTGGTCCGGGAACATTCACCAATAACAAACGTAAATAGAAGCACTCACGTTGCTTTGGATGTACCGTGTAAAGTCTCCCCAATGTCTTAGCTTTGAATATGCCTGTAATGGAAGGATGTGGTTTTCCTTGTTTCCGTGGCTCCCATTTTTTACTGGATTTGTTCCATGTGAAATAACGTGGAACATCACCATACACCAATGTCTTCGCGAATTGGCCAAAAACATCAGGTTTTTGACACAATGTAAAAAATTCAGTTAGAGTCGTTTTCGGAGCTTCGAACGCTCTTTGGAGAACATTTTCTTCAGTGAAGTATACACGTTGACCGTTTTCAAGATGTATTGCCAGATGTTGGACAGCAGGATCTCTTTCGTGGATGGGAAAGCTGAGAATATGCCAAATAGCTTCATTGCTGCTAATGTATCTGCCCATTTGGTATCGTGCTATTTCGTCATTTTTATTTATGTTTTTTACTTCAAATATGGCCAAATCACTGCCTTTGTTTACATATTTACAAATATACTTAATTGATTTAACAGAACTGCAAAGCTCAACATTGATATGAGCTTTGTAAGTTTTTGAAAGTAGTGGTGAGTATGGTACCACCCACTGATTATCAAACTCAACTTGATTTGGAAAGTTCGGCAGTCGCATTGTAAATGTGTGGCCACCATTCTCAGTACTTCTGCGGCGATACATTGGATAACCATCAATATCCGTGATCGTGTCATTCGTATGCGGCTTTGGGAAGTTTTTTTTACATTTTCCATTTTCCATGCACGGTGACGTCATGTTGAAAACACCGCATGGCCCATGGATCATGTGTTTGGTGACAATATCAAATAATTCTTGATCAATTAATGGGTCTGGAATTTCGGCTGAAATTATTTGATCGATTTCTTCAGGACGGATTCTATCTTTAAGCCAAACCAAAATGTGGGCATGAGGCAAACCTCGCTTTTGCCACTCTATCGTATACAGCCAACAACGTGTGATACCAAAAATTGTATATTTAACAATAAAATCAATTAAGGATTTCAATTTTTGTTTAAACACACGTGCAGTTAAATCATGACGATGAATGGCTTGTTGTCCTGGCAATAGTAAAGTTTGTATCTCTTCCCAATTCGGATTACATGTGAATGTAATAAATAAATCCGGTCGGCCGTAATGACGTACGTAAGTCATCGCATCTTGTATGTATTCCTGCATGTTCCGTGGACTGCCGATGTAGCTTGAAGGTAAAATGAAAGCATTACCGATGTCATTGGGATTTAAATTTCCATCGATGTTTCCAGCAACAGCATCTCGTAAGTGAATATATTATTCCGATCGTAGTTTTGACGTTTGCGTTTTGACGTTTGCCGCTCGCGTTGTTGAGGTTAGATTTTTTCGGTGGCATTTGACTGAAAATAATAATTTTCTTGTTCTTATGATATTCTCTTGAAGACGTTCGTTACACTGTTCTTGAGATTCTTGTGCATGACCTGCTGTCCTGATTCTTTGAGCTGGATTT
The DNA here is from genome assembly GCA_020383195.1 of Neomicropteryx cornuta. Lineage (NCBI taxonomy): Eukaryota > Metazoa > Arthropoda > Insecta > Lepidoptera > Micropterigidae > Neomicropteryx > Neomicropteryx cornuta. The sequence goes on from JAHKQU010000012.1 coordinate 13,542,408, forward strand.
CTTGATTCAATTTGTTCTGCCAACTGATGGGCTCTTTTAATACGTTTGCGTCGAATAACTGTCACTGTCAAATAATAACAGACATTAGCGCCATCAACCCAGTCGAAAGGTATCGACATCTGTCAGTTTTATGACTGCCAAATAATAACAGACAAATAATTAGCGATAAATTAAAATTGCGACTATAATTTGAGATTTAAACTATCCTATCTCTCAAGTGCACATCGAACTGCACATGGTGTTCAAATTTTATTATAATCGGTTAAGTGGTTCAGCCGTCCATTGAGGACAAACATTGTGACACGAGATTTATATATATTAAGATATTAAGATTACGTTGTGTCCGCAATAATGAACAGAAATCGTGAAATTGTACCCCCTCAGATATTAGTAGCAAGAGAGGAGCGAATTTTGGCTCATATTCAACGTCATCTTGAAAAGAGTACATGAGTAGTTGGAAAACGATTTCGTGTAAATTATATGATAGTACACAAAATACTTGTGTGTGTGTTGTGAATTGTGAAAATATTTGTGTGACTGCTGTCAAAAGCGCGCAAAGAAAGAACCTCAGCGCGCCGTGCTCTTTCTTGCGTGCGTTTCGCTTTGCATCGATACAGTGAGTGGTAAGTAAAAGTACTTTGTTTAATAACAATAAAATTGTAATGGTACCGAGTAGAGTATACGTTCTAGACGAAAAGTGATCTATACATAAAATTATATTTAATATGATATAGTATAATTTTATACTAAAATGATAAAACTATATTAAAATGAATGCACGATAGTTATTTACATCCTGTATACTCGTATATATTTATTTTTTATAAATAATTGCTATGGCCTTGGCCATAAGCAATTATTTTTAAATTTATTCAACTAAGCTTATATTCGCATAGAATAGAGTCAGGCGATGACAGAGCGTAAAAATGTATGACTATAGGTACTGTGCAAGAAATTAAATAAATAAAAGCAAATATAAAATGTGTCGATTCGAACCAGCTATATCTGGGTCAATAGTTAAACTCAATAAAAACTCAGATATTAAAAATGTTAACAATATTAAATCGCCTTACGGATTACACAATCTATCGTGACAAACGGCCACAATTTGTTGTGGCCAATAAATTGGAGGAAGCCTCCCACAGGCACAACTAATTTGTTATATTCGAGCGCGACCTCATGCCTCCAATTCTTTCAAACGTTGACAAAAATGGTGATTAAGCTTATTAAGGAAAAAAAGAAAAAGTCGGTCTCTTATGTAAAAGCTTTAGTCATATTAACACACACAACTGCACTCAAAAAACGTGGTGCGACTGACGTGCGTTGGCTCTCACTGAATTACGTTATGACGGTTGGGTCAAGTTGTATGATCGACCCAACCAACCGAAAATATTGGCCCATAATAATAATTAAGTTAGACAACTGACCTACAGACTTTATGAATTATCGGTTTTGTTAGAAGTTGGTTCCGACAATTTCTGTCGTAAGTAAGGGCTTAACTTGTTTCTTTTTTGTTGGTCTGCTTATAATTGACAAGAAAATTAAGAATAGCATTAAAGTAATTTCGCGAGTAATTCGAATGAATGCCTTAGTTTACTCTACTTTGAATAAACTCATATTCTGTTCAAAAGGAATGCTTCGTCATGAGGTAGAAGGTGCTGGAAGGTGGATAGATTGATGAGGGCCTAACGTAAGATTGACGTAAGGTTGATAATTAATCATATTCGTACACTTAGCGAAAAATTAGAACATTCAATGAAATGAACATCAATAGTTCATTTGGTAATCAATATTTAATGTTGATAATAATGATATAGTCAATTATTTATTTATTTAAAATTGCAATTAACCATTACATTAGACATTTGTACCTAACATTGTATTAGGTACAAATAATTTTCTATGCCAACAAAGGTTTTTGTAGATTTTTATTATTATTGACTTATGTATACCTAGGAACGTTGTCCCAGTTATATTGCAGGTTTGCAGGTAAATAAAACTTTTTTATGTATTGTACGAAGTGATTTTAGTTCAGATTGTCATGTCCAGAGTTGGTAGGAATGAATGCAACTCCTTGAACAGTGATCCATTTTATTCTTACCGCGCGGTGTTTCTTTATTTTATATGAAGCCCTCGATTTATTTCAAATATTCAGATTAAACGATCCGGTAGTAGTATTCCATCGTAATGGCCAGTGGTTGCAACCAGGTCAAGTGGTCGGTTTTGGCAGATAAAAATTCGAGCGACTAAAGCAAAACGACACACTTCGACAATTACAGACTTGAATCGTTTTAGCTGTCTGTATTAAATGTTGTATTGGAAATATGGTTTTAGTTTCTGATAATTTCAATATTTTTTTAAGTAAGTCATCTTTCTACTCTATATATTAAACAATAATATAAATCATTAAAATACCGATTGCGAACCGGGTTTGTTCATATTATTTTATTTTTTATATTTAAGGTGTATTTTAATTTAGTTTTCAATTTAGGATAAAATTCTGAAATTTTGAAATGAAAGTATGAAATTCTGAATTTTGTGGAGTATTTAGTTTTTACATTCGTGTTTGAATGTGCCGATTTGCACAATACATCTTAAATCTATCTATATAAATATATTATAAATTAGGTTAACAAATGAGTAAGCACTAAAAAGCACTATAAAGCACTATAAAGGCGTTGCTGACTAGCTAAAAAGGTTTCCTAAAATGGTGGCTGACTGAAAACCGAACTCGGTTTGCCACACCCAAAATCGCCCTATAATTGCATAGGGTTGCAAATAATGAAATTCTTTATATAATTATTGTACATAATAAATAGGCTACGGATATATATATCTTCAACACCTTAGCCACATAAATAAAACGAAAAAAATAATAAATAAAAATGCATTTATAAAACAAGCTTTTATTTAAGGGCTTGAATGCGTATAGGAGGAATCCGTTGAGGAGTTCCTTCGTCTGGAGCAATCCTGGGGGTAGAAACAGGTCATGCTTTTCATAAAAATGTATTGTCATCGGAACTAAACCAACATGTCAAATTTAAACTCCGTAGGATAAGTGGAAGTGGTTCTAATTCAGCTTGTAAGATTTGACCACAACCGGCAAACATTGCCAAGCTAAATAAAAACTTATAAAAAGGCGATGAAACACCGCCATTATGCAAATAATATAGAATTATACTCCATAAATTACTTTTGAGAGCTAATAATCGTATTATGTACATATTATGTAAGTTAGTTTAAGGAAAAAGGTTTTTAGAATAAAAACAAACTTAAGTATATTAAAATTGTAATAGTCAAAGGATTTTAAAAAATGAGCTGAAAAAATACTGTAAAATTCGAATAGAATTCAAACGTGCTATGGAAGTCCACCTCCCTATAGAGCGTGAGCCGGAGTACCTTTTTTCTGGTATTAGATTTTTAGCGCGGTGATAAATTAAAATTTAAATTATCACGCGCCAGACATGGGATGTGGATGGGCAGGTATGCCGTGACGTGCCCAACTGCGCGCGGCTTGCCGAGCGGAGCGCAGAAATACACCTCCACATAGTTAGCACCCCATTTATAACCGATTCAATTCATTTTTTTTGCAATTGTTTGATGGTCAATGATGGGCTATTATAAACGTTCGACGGTTAGCTGTTTAATTATAAACCAATAAACAAATATCTGTAAAAAAAGATAATTAAAATACATAATTTTTGATTTTTGTTCATTTTGACTATTCATAATATAAACTGAATTTAATTCAGTTAATAAGTTAATACAACATTTATTGATTTTGAAGCGGTACCACGTTCGTCGGGTCAGCTTGTCATATATAAAAATCATGTATCCCTATGAAAAATGGAACCTAAGAATACCCGATGGAGCGAGACGAAGAGCAATTAGAAAAGAGACAAGATGTTCGGTTATTATATAGACGATGCTTGAATGTGGTAATAGAGGTGTACCTACTGATATTTTTACAGGTTTACAATAAGTCGTTTAAAAAAAGAATATTTTTTAGTTAGTTTTATAACTGGGCGAAAAACTTACTTTGTTTTTTTGAAATCTAAAGTGTGATTTATTTATTCACAATATTTTGTACAAACGAGTATAAAGTAAGACTTCCAACTGATCTCAGTGCCAATTAGATTTAAGCAGATGTATTATATACTCTTTTTATGTACATTAAATGAGAACGTATCTGCTTTAAATGTATATTTTTAATATTATATTAGGGCATCGACTGTAATTACATTTCTTTTATAATAAATAAATTGAATTAGAATTTAGGCCGCAAACTTTGAAAAGAAGCGATATATTTATGTTCATTAAAAAAATCCATACACCACTTCAACATTTGCTTTGACAGATTAGAGGAAACATTTACAATTTGTTTCCACCTGTGAATATATTAACGTTTCATGTTTTAGGTAATTGGACTTGTTTGATATTTTTATATATGAGGTACTTACCCGCAGCCTGGTAGGTGTCAGGATCTGTTTACATGTAATCGGATGTATGATTGCAAAATATCTCTCTGTACAGATCACGACCAGAATGAAAATAGATGCAGTGTAGCTCAGAGAATGGACAAATTGGTACATTTTGCAGAGAAAATCGCCAAACACCCAGCTGTGAACAAGAAAAAAGTAAAATTTCCCGTTATGTTTCTGTACCTACCTATGTAGAAACCAAACATAATCTTAATTAAAAAAAAAAAAAAATGAACAAGGATCAAATAGCGTTAACAGTAAATTTTATACGTTCTTATCGTTATTTTACTATTCAATATATGTTCATTAAATTGAATTAAGTGTGTCTCAATTATATTGTTTAGTTCAGTAATTTTTAGTATATTTCAAAGCTTCATAGCTTGATTTTTGAGTCAAAAGTTGCCCAGAACTTTTCTTATGGGGCAAAAAAAAGGAAATAGGAGCCTGCCCCCCCCCTCCCCCTCCATTGCGCGCGATGCACCAAGATCCTAACTTAGCATATTTTTTTTTTAACAAATGATATATTTAGATTTTTAATATAAACCATTGTTTTTAAGCTGCAATGCGATAAAAACCTCCTTTATTTCGTAATCATCAATTTTCTGTCATGCCAATTTTGTAGACGTATTTATTCAAGTCAAAAACCCAGACCGTTTGCGGAAATGTTCCAAGTTGTTAAATTGTTTGAAAGTGTCGCGAAGTTTTTCGATTACACTTCAAGATTTTTTAAGCAGATGTTGGCAGCAATTATAATATTTCAGAGCGCCAGGGAGCCGTTTCTGACTTAACCGTGGATTATATTCATGATACCTACTGGTATTTTGAAATTATGAGAGATCGTGTTGAACGTTTATTACAATACGAATATTGAACGTTGTAAATATTTATCAATTAGTTACGTAATTTGAAAGGTTTGAACTCTAGGTCAAAATCTTATTCTAGGTACATATTATACAAGAAATAAAGTATAAATAAAGAATAAAAGTATCATAAAACAAATTTAAAAATATCCCCTATTTCCCCCGACTCTTGTACAATCAAATTTAGCTTAGTTGAGTCGGGCCCAAAATAAGTAATTGTATTTGACTTAGGTCACAGCAATTCTTTTTAAAAAATATATATGTATAGGTAGCCTTCAGCTCCATCAACCCTTCGGGCTTTACCTGTTTCAGCGCATATTGGACGGATCTTCATTCAGTAATATTTACACTGTATGGCCAACAGCATTCTATTTTTGCCTCTAGTCAAATTGCTTATAATATTTATTTTCGTAGCAGAAACTCAACCTCTTTTGTAGCTAATGATATTGCTCCTGATTTTACCTTAATAAATATTTAGTGTATTATGGACTAACATGATGATATAAATAAATAGACTTAAGTGAATAAAATAAAAAGGCAAATTGATATTAATGCAAAATGAAAATTATTCAAGTTACACGGATATTATTTAGGTGACATTGAGATCACTAGTTAACATAAGTGATACCACACACCTTTTCCATATTTCCTTAGCCTTTTAGGCTTCTAGCCCCTATGGGTGTGCAAATGTGAGGTTCTAATCTAACGAAGAGACCCCTTTGACAAAGACTTTCACAGCAATAATTAATTACACAAAGGGCGGATGTGACGAAATGTTTGAATAAGTTCGTGGCCTGAGGTTGTACTAATGTTCTACGATTCGAAAATGAAATTATAGTGATTGATGCTTCCACTGAGACCTATATGAAAGTAAATGGATTTCTATGTAGAGATTGAGTTACCCCTGGCAAAGTTTAAGGCTTTTGGTTTCAACTTGGTTACAGGATATTCAGAAGCGTCCCTTCCAAAGTAATAGTGATAATTCTATTACTCAATATAAGGAAACATACGCAGATATTTTATTTAAGAGCTACAGGTTGCTTAAAAATAAATCATTAGTTTTTCTGATCATGTTTCTTAAAGTTGGCTGAGGCCATGGTTAACAAAATACTGAAGGTTAGATATCCAAATATTAAAAGACGATAACGAAAAAATGTTTTCAAATTAAAAAAAAAAAGTTACTCATTTTAAAGAATTCTTATATTTCCTAATACAACCAAAATATGGGTCGAATACTATACCAATAGAAAAAGTTAACGATATATAGCTTCGAAACAAAGTGAACAATAAAATAGCATTTCCATTCCCCTGTTCCCTACATTTTTTTTCACACATCGAGCCATATAATAATAATAATTTGGCAGTGGCATTGAACAGCCGTATAACAGAAGATTTACGATTAATGGAAGACATTTGCATAATATGCAAAGATATTCTCTAAATGCGGAACACAATTTGCATCTTCATTCCTTTCCCGATCGTCCTAGTGATGCAATATTATAAATTTTATAGCGGAATCATCCAAGAAATACTGCCTGGGTCAAATGATCAAAAAGGACTAGTTACAAATCTGTCATAGATAATCATTATTTTTTTACACTATTTTTATGCTGGATTTATTTATGCTGGATTTATTTCTCCAGGCAGCATTTTACATAAATTATTCGACTTAAGGGTTGCGTCATTTAAACGGTCGTGGGTCAGAGAAGAAGAAAAGATGCAAAGTTTGTCTCGCATTTAGTGCACCTCGACTGACATTGCATCCATGCTTTACAAGCTGCGAAATAGTTTCCGACTGGGATTCGGTAACTTTTCAGTGGAAAGCGGGGCGGATCTTCCGAGCCGGTTAACTTTTATACTCGTGAATCTGAAATTTATTATTCACCTATCATAAAAGTTACAGTACGCGGCTGGAATAATTTCGTTAAGTTTCAGGTAATTCTCGCTTTTTAGACATCTAGGTATGTATAATAACTTTTTCTCTCAATTTAATTCATAACGTAATATTTACTCGTAAATAGGACGTAACAAAATATTTACTTGATTATGAAAATGATTTTTCCTTCATTTTTTTTTAACTATACATTAAAACAGCATAATCTTTACATTAAAATATCTCTTTTAATACAAAATAATAGTAGGTATATTATAAATACTATTAAGAATTTCACATAACAATCATAAATATGACTGTTGTATGCGCACTATCGTCATATTATTTGTATGTATGTATGATTGCCTTCTTAGCATAGGCAACTTGAGTTTAGCCGAGTAGGTCCAAAATAATTTTGTATTAGAAAAAAAAAATAGAAAAATGACACTACTTTTATTAGCTGTAATATAAGTATGTATTTATGTTTAGGTTTGTATTATTTATTGAAATAATTTTCAGATTATTATGCTTATCTATTTAGCAAGCTCATTAATAAGTGTTTCTCATAGTGCAATCTGGGTTAAATCGTTTTCTAAAATAACTCTAAAGTGTACATTTATTTAAAAGATTAAATGTGTATTTTTTGTTGTTTTTATCGTACTTTCTTTTATAAAAAAACTAATGTAAGTTTTTTTATTTTTTTTTCATAAAAAAATATTGTTTTATTCCTATTCATTTATATCAGTTACTAAGTAATAACATACTAAACTTACCTTTCTCAATAAAAACAATGCTCTATACAGATAAAAAATGTCAGTTGGTTTGTAATTGAATCCAGATATCTATTCTTCGGGTGCAAAACTAGTAAAGTTATGACGAAATAAAAATGCACTCCACCTAGGGGCTCCGCGTAAAATACATACACATCAATAACAAACTAATAAATAAAGTATATACATATTTATCAATAAACCGAAATGATATAACTAAAGAAATTAGGAAAAAAAGAAGTATATGCCATTATTTCATTATTAGCAAACATAACCTCTGCGATTAACCTTGTTTTTATTGAAACGAATTCAGCCAATAATAAATAATGTGGCGTGTCTTTTAGTGCTCCCCCCCCTCGTCTGGCGGGTACACTTTCATACGAAAGTAAGGAAAATAAAAGGAAACCTCAGGCACAAACCCGAACGACCGATTCCGGGAAAACGTTCTTTATATAAATATAAGCAAATATTCAACATTTCAGACGACACATAAAATAGAAAATTTGAAAAGCGATGTTATTTATTTCGAGCTTTCTGCGAATATGATATAATACATCGTTGAGTAAAATAAATATTCTGAAAGATTAATAATATTAAAACGGATTCTAGTCAAATAAGAAAAATGTTTTCCTTGAATTTAGGATCATGAATTCCATTACCGTTTGGAGATTACGTTTTAAATCATCCTGTAAAAATCATTTTTTTGATTTTTTTTTATCTCATAAATAAACAATCCTCAGCCTGAAATGATGATACTCCGTGGTAAAGGGGGGTGGTTTTTTTTCTAAGAATCTTCAATAGTAACTTTGGTAAAATTAAAGAATGGGCGCTTTGAACATGTTGTCGGTTAGAGGTGGTGGAAGGATGTGGGTCAGGGGGAAGGTATCCATTTTTTTTATAAGCGGTGACATTGCCGCTGTAATACTATATAAAAACAAAAACTTACTCACCTTGGAATAAGATATATTGAGAGATTTTGAAATACACAAAAAACGCCAACGCAGAGATCGGCCACCGCCAAGTTGGCCAGGAAGAAATTCGTTATGGACCGCAAACGCCGCGAAAGTGTCACTACCAATATCACCAACAGATTACCTGCAAAAAATGAATAATATTAAATCACGTAGAAAGTGTTTTCCTGAAATGAGTGCAAGAGTGTGTGAGACGGCGCGGACGTGTCGATATGAATTACGTGTAAATGTCACTATCTTGCTAGGCGAACACGGATATTAGATTTTATTAGAAATAAAAATAAGGTTTCTAAGAAATAGTGACAGTAAAATAGGCATTTTGTTAAATTTTAGAATAAGTAGGCAAAAATTCAAAGGGCTTCAAAACAGTTAATTTGTTTCCATATAATTAATTGAATTTAAATGAATACAGAATTCCAATTATTAATGGCAATAAAATGTGTCAAATTGCTAATTTCACTAAATGTAGCTTTACAAAACTAATAAGAGACCACACTTGAGAAATATCCTATTATATGCGTGTTACCAGAAGCTACATACGGCTTGGGGACAGTAGCATAAAGTAGCACAGTAGCATGGAAAGAGCAATGTTGGGGATCAGTCTCATGGACAGAGTGCGCAATGAGGAAATTAGAAGTCGCACTAAGGTCACGGAGATCTTGCAACGAATCGCCAGCCAGAAATGGCGCTGGGCGGGTCACTTGGTAAGACAGATTGACACGAGGTGGCCGAAGAAGATCGTTCAGTAGAAACCGAGGACAACCAAGCGGGAAAGTTGGAAGACCACAGCTGAGGTGGATGGATGAGATCCGTAGGGCTGGAGAGGGAAACAACCGGCTCCAAACAGCAACGGATAGAAATACGTGGAAAGAAATGGAAGAGGCCTACATCCAGGAGTAGATGGCGACAGGCTGAGGAAGAAGAAGGGAGAAGAAGATGCAAACAAAATCACCTTAAGAAATTATGAGGTATAATGTTCCTACAACACGATAAAAAATTATTCATAAAGTCTGTTAAAATTAGAATACTGTAAGTATATTGCACGTATTTTTGCTACATAGATTTATTATGCCAAATTTAAAATACTCTAGGTACCATGGATAAAACAAAAAACTTTAAAGTCAGTTATGGCATACCTGCAGAGCAATAAGTTGTGAAAGCGGTCACCTTCTTTATTTCTGTTTAAGTAGAGTGGGACATATTATTATTTAGCTGTGCTGCTATGTAACCTAACTTATACATGGGACTTAAATCTAATCAGCCCATTGAATTGCATAACAATAAAGGTTGAAAGCAATCAATTTTCGTTTCGATAAACAACCAATCTCCGGCTACTAGCGATAGCTTTTCCCCACCGATGCATAAAGCAAATTCCGATGGTCCGAGAGTACACGAAACACGTTTAGTACTGCAATAAATTTTACTTGCGCCAAGCTCAGGGAGTTGGCTGTTTAGTTTACTCTCTGAGAGTCTGTAGGTTCACAAGTTTAATCCCTATCTATTTGACGCCGCATACGGGATAGTCTTAAAATAGGAGTCGGATGTAAAATGTATAAATTTAATTTCTGTTTACAAATAGATCGAAGTAGATGACGCAACTCTGTTATTAATTGCCTACATTTATACGCGGACCCCCAAGGTCCAGAGAATTTCGAATTGGTTCCGATCTGCCAGAGACGCTTCTGTCAGTGGTTGAATTTTTTGGTTATAAAATCATATCTGCTATGAACGGAATACGCGATGAACCGACCAATGTTAGGAAACACAGTAAACGCTATTGTTTACACGTCCTAACCGCGAGTCCGGTACTCACACATTTTTTTTATACTCTATGTCTTCGGTTCGAAAAAACCATAACTTTTGCGTAAGTTGTTGGTTCGCTAGCCAAAGGTTAGGTTTTTTGTGGACCGCTAATTTCATATTCAGAAATAAAAACGTTTAAAAATTATTTTTTAAAAAGAAAGCGGAATTTCTAAAAAAATTTAGCTGCTGTAAATCTTAAATGGAAGTTGGCTCGTAGTGCTTTTTTAGCTTAAAAATAATTTAGCAATCTCGAAATAAACTTATTTTCAGTGAATTTAATATCTATCATGGCGCCACGATCTAGAATGTTATGCAATCAGCGTATTTACTTTATTAGTATTATTTTGGTATGTGTTTTGACTAGTAAGCCTCTTCACCATTCTCAATTATTTTAAAGATGTTATTTTTTTATACGTAAATATCATTGATGAAGCTTTGCCAGGTAGAGTTACTTTATTAAAATTCCAAGGATTCTGGTGAAATAATGAATCCAATTTACAAATTTAGCCCAATTAGCCCAATCGCTAAAAAAACACTGAAACGAATCCTCCACTGACCACTGAATTGAACTTCTCCTCTGCTCCCCACAGCCCCCCCCCCTACTTTAGAAAAATATTTACAAATACAAATTAGACTCTCTGGTGCTCTAAACTTATGTATCTTGTTTTGTACGTAAGCGCGTATTAATCTCGTTTGAGTTTTAATATTCTCTATTTCACCTCAGTGATATTAAAACTCAAATTTAACTTTCTGCCCTCTTAGCCCGCGAAATTAACTATTCAGGGAACCAACAGCGTTTTCAAGTGTATGTCTAGCTAGACGAATCTAAGCAAGAGCAGGCATACGAAACCTATGAAACCAAATAGGTATATATATCTGTACGAGGAACTTTTATATTATCTGAAATTATATTTAAAAGTAATTATTACTTTGTATCTGGACGTCGTCTTTATTATCTCAACTGACGGCTCATTGAGCAGAGATATTGTGTTCTCTCTAATTCAATAACGTGGTTATATTTGACGGGATATGATTTGATCCCTTCGGACGATCCCTTCCCTCCGCTTACACGGAAATAATTCCGATTATGTTTATAAGCCTACCAGCCACATTTTTTCAAATCTTTTAATTTTTCATGGTCATTAAAGGTCTAAGCTACCCCTTAACGAATATAATACATTTTAACATGGATAGAATTGTTTCTCACAGTGCCGCCCGATCAAATATTTCGAAACATGCGGTACCAACACCCTAAACCGAGTAAATACTTGACCAATTGTTTTTTTTTTGAAGAAGTGACGTTTTTTCTTCACGTCACCACAGCGGCGCGACAACCAATATCAGCTGTTTGTATAGAGGGGCCGGGCCGTAAATGGAACGTTGCTTCGTCATAGAAACTTTGAAATTGTGGAAGTGTAAAATTTGGTGATCGTTTTATTGAAGATACTTATTTATGTAATAAATAGATATACGAGTATATTCATTTATTTTGTTCATAAAAAGTACACCATTCATAAAAAAACAACCATAAAACAATTTATTACATATATTTTATGTAACTTTATCCTGTGACTCGCCCCAGTACCATTACAGTGGTATTGGTTAGCCATTTCTTAACTTGTGAGAGAAGATTTGATTAGATTTAGTAGATTTTATTGTTATATATAATAAGTTAAATTGTTCTTGATCCTAAAATAAATATTCGAATATCTGACCCACAGAGGCCGCTACACGTGTGTGGTTTTGTTTAGACTGTGTTCATGTTTATGGTCTTTATTATTAGGAAGTGTATTATAATAATGCTGTGTATGTTAATAATAATAATATAGTGTGTAATAATGCTCGTTGGATGTACAATGCTGACTTAAATAACACACCAACAGCAAATAGGTCATCTAAGGGATTTCAACATGATTATTTAATTGTAACTTTTATTTCTGCTTTCTGGGCAACCTCTACTGACGTACATATAAAATATTGATGATTGTTTTTTTAATAGCAAAAAATCGCCTGAAAGGATAAATGAAACCATCTTTTTATAGTATTTGAAAATTAAGAATAGTTTTATTATTTTTGAAGTCATTCTTTGCGCCCGTTGTACTCATTGGGATGGGATGTTGGTCGAGAAACCGCGTCACGCGTTAGATTTTAATTAGGTATATAGCAGCGACGCGTACGGACTTGCAACAGCATTATTGTGAATTCCGCAAGATGGCGCTAGCCTCATTGGCTTAGTTCAGTTTGCCAGTCAGCAAAATTTGCAAATCTTTAGATCTAACAACAGGGCGTGAAATTTTAACAGTGGCCCCAAAACTCAAAAGTTCAAATAAAACTATCTATATAAAAAATAATAAATACAAACTTAACGTAAAAAGTGTTTCGCTTTTGATGTTAATTTTATTTTTATTTTTTCAAATATTTAAAAAAGGCGTGTTTAAAAAGAGACATCGCTAGCTGTCAATGAAGAAAGGTAGAGAGATGGATGTTTGGAATGGGTGTACGCAGCTCCACGGGATTAAACACATTTTTTCAAGTTACTATGAACGACAAAAAAATCTCATAAAATATATTGGAAGTTATACTTCTTTGCGCCCATTGTACTCATTGGGGTGGGATATTGGTCGAGAAACCGCGTCACGCGTTAGGAGTAAAATCCGTAGAGTGCCTTTTTATACGTTTTTTCGTATACTTTCGTATAATTTGTAAAAATTCATAAAAATGTCTTATATTTCATTTATATATCCTGTCTGTGTGTGTGTGTGAGTATGTGTTTGCGAATGGCCAAAGAAGTATAACTTTCAGCGTCTGCTCAGACGCAGACCCAATTTTTTTGATAAAGCGTAGGATATAAAGCCATATAGCAAAATAATTATGAATTATAAGGAAACTAAAAGATATCCTGTACTACTTGCATCCTATGTATGATGTCGCTGAGCTTTATAAAAATGCATTTTTAACTATCATCTGTCCTCTTTAGTGTAAAATATGAACAACCTAATTAGATAAAAATCATATCATTTAACGATAATTAATCATCTTATTTAGCATAGCATATTATTTATGATTCCTTGTTACGTTTTCACAACTAAACCGCTAATCCGATTTCGATGAAATTTGGCAGGGAGACAGGTGGAACCCTGGGAAAGGAAAAGGGCATTTATGTTTCACCTCTAAAACGGCGAAATAGAGGGCGAAATATTGTATGGGAATTATTTAGGTGACATGCTTGGAAGGTGTTTTTGGTCGATCTGGAAAGCTCTTGGAACTTGACTATGGTTATAAAACATTAAAGTAAACCAATTTATTTTACTATAATTGTAAACTACACAGGCACATGTTAAATAATTTATTGCTACTAAACAATATATCATAGAAGCAGTTGATATTATATGATAGCTACAGGATATCATATACATTCTTGTTTATTGCTATATGGGCCATTTGTGGTATCTCGGTCGGTGTTCTAGGGTTTGGTCTATCGCCAAATTTAACATACTAGTTTCAATAGTAAACTATTATAGTGTTAAATATATATTGGAAATAGCTTACCGAAAAAACAACAGCAGAACACTAACGAGTATAACGTTATGAAGATCGCCCTGACATCGAACCTATCGAAAATGTATTCATCTTCGTCAACGACGTCATCGCCGTCGAGTGCCACTGTCGAATTTTCATTTCCAAATGGCGTCACATTTCTCACGTCCATATTTTCCAAGCCGATCACGTGAACTGCGACTGACATACGATTCGAGCCACGGCTTACGTTGAGCGAGGTTTTCAAAAAGTCATCTCTGGTCCTGTGCTCGAAGTCAATTTGCTCATTTATTGTATATATAACGTAATGCAATATTTCCATGTTTGTCCGAATTATTGTAAATCGTTATATTTTTAGAATGTACTTTCTAAACAACTATATTGTTTAAAATAAGGGAATTTTCCCATTCTCATCGCGATTCCTCTTGAACAACATTTACCTGTAACAATACAAAACACAGGTATTCATAACTGCTATGATACATATAAATACACAATAATTTATATTTATTTTAGACACTCCTATTAAAATAAATACTTTAGGAACAAAGTATTAAAACAGGAGATCGCTTTTATTGACAATTAATACACTATGCAGGCAATATAATTCTAAACAATGTGATGAAATATATACAATAATAGACTGTATATTTTACGAAAACTAACAACTCAAAAACAAATACATATTATGTAACAAAATTAATCGGTCGGTAATCTCCACTAATACACCTCTCGTAAAATGTCTTTTCATTAATTTTTTTCCTACAACTTTCAACAGCTAATGAAAGAGATTCCGTAGTCGATTCGATTGAAGATTGGCAGCCTAGACTAGGCCCACTGATTGAATGAACACCGTCGCTCGTTTGTTTCACATAATGGGACTGGTAAACATGTTGGAGCGTGCCTAACGCCATTGAATAAGTGACAGATGTGTGTGTGGTTACAAGAAAATTTTAGTTGAAATCCTTAAAGATGACGCAGTTTCAAACAAACTTTCTTCATATGAAACTACAAACAAGTTAACGGGAATCGCAAAAGGGACATATAAGTTAGAATGTTTGATGAATATATTATTGTGTGTCAGCGAGTTTCTAATTTAATTTGTATGTATGTCAAGGTAGTTGCGTACCGTATTCGAGACACATCACATACTCTTAAAGAAGTTTCCTCTACTGTAATTTTATTAATTTTCTACAAAATTTATAAAAAAATAATTTTGTCAATTTTAGGATCCCTCTATAAACTAAAAAGGACAAATTCAACACACCAACCCAAACAAGCCTCACGAAAATCCAGGCCGTAATTCTTCGGTACGGTCGTTCGGTCCATACAACCACCACACCATTAATTTCCGGCCGGTTTTGTCAGTCGATCGTCAATCATGAATCAGTTGTCTTACTTGAAAATACTACCGGAATTCACTCAATCAAATGTAGTTATACCCTTCTATCCTTATTTCTACTCAAAAAGAAATAATCAAATGCATTAGATTTATCATAATTGACGAACGAGTCCAGATTGCCACATGTCGCCTATTTCGCATATGCGTAGACCCCAAAATATATTTTATTATATTAAGTATATTTTTTTGAACACCTCCAAGAATTAAAAATTAAGTAAAATAACTGAAGAGAAAGAAAACAATCATAAATTTCCTATAACAAAAAAAAAAAACTATTTACCAGAGCAAAATAAACGGTCCTTGGTGTTTAGATAAAATATTTTTAAGTAATTTAAACATATAAATCAGATTTTTTACTTTTTTAGCTGTCATACCAATATGTTCCCAATAGTTTATGGTAAACTGTTAAACCCAGATATTTTTAGGTGGAAACTTTTTCTATGACAAATGACGCAGGTGGTTTTGAAAACAGGAATGTAATTTTATTTGTAAATTTCTAAAATATGTTTCTATATTTTTTTTGTTAAAAGCCCTCAAAGATCATTCGAGATAATATCTTTTACTAAAGTTACGTATTTTACTAGTTATTGAAAAAAAAAATTAAATCATAAACCTCTATTTAATAAAAAAATCGGTTTCAATCAAAATTTGTTTCACCGACTTCACTTTTTTAATCTACTGTCTTCAGATTAGGATAATATTCTCTTTAAATTATATCACCCTCGACTTTTCTCGCTGTTCTGTAATCAAATCGAAATATATGCTTTAGGGCGCTTATATAGATAAGGCTGACTTTAACATTAGAGATACATCAAATTTTAATTAGGTGCGTGTAATCGCCGATGGCCTTAGCGGCATCGCGGCGGCCCGCGCGCGCGGAGCGCCTTTGTTGTGGTTACCCTGACGAGCGCCCGAGCAAAAATCATACCAACCTACGATTGCCCCGCGATATTTTTCAAAATTGCATAATACCCATTTTAGAAAAACTATGTATGTTATGTTGATAAACTACACTATTTTGAATAGCTTATGAAATTCTCTACAATATGGTTTCATTAATAACTATAGATATTGTATATATGTAAAAAAAATGTCCAACTCGAAAACATATATTTTTGTGTAAAATTTTATTTTTGATAACCAATAAAAGAAAATTTAAAACGATGTACCCGTTTTATTTTTTTAGTTATGTTCCTAGATATCATATAAAATTATTTATAAGTAATGTATATTTTTACCATGAAAATAAAATTTTTAAAATATATTTATATCTATAGATACTTAACTAGGATCGTCACTGGTGCCGTATTTTTATTTTCAAATAATTGAATGTATTATTTTTATTATTTTTTCTACTAAAATTGTGTATGATTTTTAAATTATAAAAGAAAAACTAAAGTTTGCTAGAAAAAAAAACGACATAAAGTTAATTTTTTTTTTCCGACTTTGGTACAAGAACATTCAGCTTAGTTAAGTATGGCCTAAAGTAATTGTATACGACCTAGGTCAAAGCAATTCATTTATTAAAAACAAAAAATAAAAATAACATTATTTAAACATTATTTAAACATTATTTAAGAGTGTGGGGTCTCACTTTCGATACCTACATCTCGAAAATCGGCAATTTACAAAAGAGGCTTCTAAAACAAATTGTACCAACGGAAATTAGAGCCGAAAGTAGAGAAAACGAGCCTCAATTATTTAGATTTGTCAATGTTCTGCCAGTGAAGCAAATGATCGCTCACCGAATCCTGATTGACCACTTCTCAGACGCCTCATATAAGGATCCCGTAGTTCATGCTTACACCACAAGGCAAGCACAAAGACACACATTGAATGTTCCTCGTATTAATAATTACTACGGATCACGTACTTTACGTTACTTAATCCCTAAACTTTTTAATGAGCTAGAAAATGACATTAAAACATTTAAAAACGTGAAGTCAATAAAAAACCACATCAAAATTACACTCATGTCAAAATTATAAATTATAACTTTATTATTATTATTTTATTTTTTTTGTTTTTTTTGTTAATTATTACTTATGCTGTAACGCTGTTGTTTATGTTGTTGTCTTATTATGTATGTTTATTATATTGAGTGACTACTCAACGTCTCTAGTATACACTTACATTACATTATATTGTATAAAGGAAGGATTACTTGGGATTGGTGTCAGCGCGCAGTGTTTTAGTTTTAATTTTATTTTAAATTTAATTAAGGTGTTGTGTAATTATATTGTTGAATTGTAAGCTAAGATACCCACGGAAAAGGCACCAGCCTTCGTGGGGTTGTACATGGTGCATTACTGTAATAAAAAAAAAAAAAAAAAAAAAAAACTGCTGACTCTATAATCCAAATATCTGGCAGGTTTTAATAAAACAAAGGCATAAATGGAAGGCAAATAAAATAAGGCATTTTAAATTACTATTAGAGGTAATTACAAATATTTGTTATTGAAATTTAAAATAATAAATTGGCAATCAAATATGTTTTACCTTTATTTTCAAATACTCTTTTTACCTCAATAAATACATAATTTACCTGTATAGTATATTAAAAAGTACCTACATAGACTATTATTGAATTTGTGCAATATTAACGTACCTAATCTCATATTTTCGTATTTAAATCATCACATACATATAATAATATATGTGTTCACGAAAACAAATATAATTTACCATAAATAAGGCGGTAACCTGGTTAGGCTAACAATAAAATATCTGTTGTTAAGTATTTTATTATGACGAAATAAATAATAAATAAATCCTATTTTTGGACGTCCTAGTAGAATGGCTCCTTATTTATAATGATAAATTGTTTCTTACCAAGCTGTAATTTAAGTAAATATTTAAATAAAAGTATAGAAATAAATAAATAAATAAATAAATAGAGTTTACCTTAATTTTGATTCTGAATGTTCTTTTATCGTAAATGTTCTCGGGTGAGAGCGTTTCTGATGCGGTTGACTGAATAAAGAATCAACCGCGCCTCAGCGCCATTCCGCAAAGAGACCTTGGGGTTGTAATCGAGATCAGCTGTAATGGAGTGTGATTCGCATACGCGATGATCCTCGATTGTGTTCAGAATTAAACAGGGTATGCAATAAGAGTAAGTCGTTTTAATTGAAATAAAAAAGCGCACTACCAAGTAACGCAATGCCCGAAGCCAAGGACTGACCTATAGGACTAATTCAGATAACAGATAATTCAGATAACAGATAATTCAGATTCAGATAACAGATGTTCTGAGCCTCATTTTGACATTTTGACCTTCTGAATCTTAAGTATCCGCCCTTACGAATCAGCAGTAATCTTTTAATTATTGCCTTTTATTTGCTGAAAATGCCGACTTGCATTATTACATTTAAGGTTGTAGAGTCAAGAGTTCACATGACGACCGCGCCAGGTTTCCGCTGACGACAGCTTCAGACGCCAGGTACAACGTCCGTCGACCGAGAGTGACGCCGACCGAATGCGCCAGGACTGAGGTAAAGGGTTCCCCCTTCGACACAACTGGCAGTCTATAAGACCTGAGGTTGCCGGCCAGTGCACGGCCTTTTCACCTGAGTTCATCGCACCGCTAATACCTACGCTCGACTGCCGACGTCACACCGGTCCGCGTCCTTCCATATAATGGAGTCGTAACATTATATCGTATATCGGAGTATTTATGTAGACAGTGGATCAAGTAATAAATCTTATAACAAACTCACAAGTTATTACTTGAATCCCACGGGCCCACACGCAGTTGGGTCCGTTACAAGGTTAATTCTAGTTATGTGATAGGAATGCTTTATACCCAATGCGTAATCAATGATCAGAAACAATACACACAGGCTTTCCGTCTAACTAGACTACCAACACGGTAACTAGCTTCATGCTTTCAAAGCATAATTCAAATTTGAGTTTCTGCCAGATGAGCCCTTCAGGCTCTGGCAGGACAAGATGTATTTTTTTCTTTGTTATGTTATCTGGTGAAAAATAAACGTCACTTATGGTGGAATTGAACTGACTGAACTGAAAAGATGAAGGGAAAAACGTTCGTTATTATTTTTACAGTATAGCGGTATTATTAAATCAATAATAGTTCAAAAACATGGACGTAGAACGTTTCTTTCCCTTTAATTCAGGATTTTTTTTTTGTTATTGTTTTCGGTATTATTAGGTTATGTAAATTTTTCACATTAATGTTAAATTTAAAAAAAATGTAATATGCTTAACAAAATTCAAATAACTATATATTTTAGAGTTTCAAACCTTAAATTTCGATTTTTAGAAAATGTATCATTTGTGACGTTGTACGTTTTAGGTTTTAAGTTTTGGTAGTAGTAAATTATTTAACCAGAACCTGACGTCTTACAACATCATTCCCCCAAATTACTTGCGCCTGTGGTTACACTAGTTTTTCTGTGGTTCTTTCAAGTCATCATTTTGTTTTTTTTTTATATCTGGCCGTGTGGCTAGTAATGAAGAAACCCTCTCCCTCTATAATACTATTTTCTACCAAACTTATCTATTTTTAATAACTCGGCAAGTTTTGCAATGCTGTCCCATGCACAACACGGACAAAATTCCTGATTTAGTTCTGTATTAAATCAGTTTTTTTTGTTTTTATTTTAATTTTTATTGGATAACCAAATAAATATATAAATACGGTCATAATATTTAATAATAATAAGGTCACATTGTACATTCTTTTACATGTTTCTATTTGCACTTATAGATTAGTTTATATTAATTTGTACTGGTCATTAATAAAGTGTACCGGTCCGAGTTGATTGAGTTATATTATATGATGGTTATAATATGATAGGCGTGGAAATGCGGCTCTCCGCGCCGCACCCGGTAATTATTCCACTATAGAGGTCGCGACGGTGCGAAATAACAAGACAGGCGTTGTGCTGAAGCGGTGTATTTGTTGAGACTGAAATCATGGCGGCGCGCGGTGACTGAAGTCGGCCGCGCGCCGACCATAGACAAATGGTTGGGGGATTTAGTGATGTGCGTGCGGTAACACCGGCACGTTACATTCACCCTCCCTTTGTAGTTGAAAAACTATAGGTTTTTGAACTTAAGATAAGTATTCTAAGGAACCTGTCATCACGTGAGCTAACGAGGGTTTTACAATGTGCTTTTACGACATACCCTTGCATTAGCGTTACAGAATGCGTGATGATTGTTATGCATCTGTGTGCAATACTAGTTGTGGTACATGTTATTGTGCTCTTTTACGGCACGTACCGTTTTATTTAAAAAAAATATTGAAAGTAAAAATGTAAACAAATGTAAAATATTAAAATATTAAATGTAAAATATTAAAATATTAAATGTAAAGTATTAAAATGTTAAATGTAAAGTGTCTTATGCTTAACCAGTTGCTAGTTTTATATAATACTACAGTTATCAAGTAAGCGATGACGATGTTGAAAGGCAAATGCCTATTTGTTTGACCATGTTGCGTGACAATGCAAGCGGTTCAAAGTACAATCTTATAAGCTAGTTGCTATGAAGAGTCGATGCTTGCTTCGTTCCGCTGACGTCTGCTTGGGCCGGGCGTTGCAGCGTCTTGATGACGTCGGCTCGCTCGATGCACGACGAGTGCCATTGTTCTCGGGGCGATAGCGACTTCCGCTGATTTCGGCACGGCGTGGGCCTCGTTGAGTCGTAACTGTTCGTGATTTTTGCTCCTTTTTTATTGCCGACAGGAATGTTGTTTTGGTTTTGTCTGGATCCAGTGTCGCTTACCTTATCTATCGCGGCAGCGAAGTAAGATGTATTTTGCGACGAGCTATGCTGTCTGGATGCGTTTTTTTTGTTTTTTTTGTGTAGCCAGGGGATGAGAACGTGTGAAGATATGGCGTCGGTTGGCGATATCCTTGTCCTTTTTAGTCGGTACATTTTAATCCATTTCAAGCGGTGTGTTCATACCGTGAAAGGAAAAACTCTTTCCGTCCGGTCGTTTCCGGCAGACGTGTTCATCGAATCCTCTGCTGGCTGGTGAGTGGCTTCCTCTTGAGGTGTCGAGCTGTGAGTCGCTCCTTTTTGATTGGGTACCTCCTGTCGAGGTTGCGAACTGTGAGTCGCTCGTGTTTGATTGCGTGAGTGCGTACCTCCTGTCGAGGTGGCGAGCTGTGAGTCGCTCGTGTTTGATTGCGTGAGTGCGTACCTCCTGTCGAGGTGGCGAGCTGTGAGTCGCTCGGTAGATGATGCACTATTCCTGCACGGATGATGAAACATTTGTTTGACAGTCACTTTTTGTTGAAGAATGGTCGTTGGTTGTTGCTTACTTGCTGTTTTTGGTTTACGGCTGATTGTTGAATGTTGATGGAATGTCGATGGCGATGTGACGCTGACAGTGAAATGTGTCGTAAGCATTTCTTACGGAAGGAACAAAACAGCTATCTGCGTGCGTCACGCCGATTCCGTTGAATTCGGGCTTGCCGCGTGCGCGCGCCCGCCGCCGCGTGGGTGGCGTGAATTGGCGATGCGCTCTTTGTTGCACTGGGTTGCACTTTTTATTTTTTTGTTGTTGGTAGGGGCTGGTTTGGAGTGGCTGGGTGTGGCGTGGGTTGATGCTGGGTGATGTCACGCCTAAATATGCCGCCACGTGCCACGTGCCTCCTCTGTGGATCGTCTGAGGGCGTCGGCCATGTTGGCCGCGGGTCTCTCCCTCGCGATGTCTGCTCGTGCCTGGGCGCAGGATTCCTCGTACGACGGTGGTAGCGTGTCCATGCTGCGTCGTCGTTGTGTTGAGGTCTGCTCTGCTGTTCCCGTCGCGTTGGAACGTTAGCGAAAAACGCGGCAGCGACGGACACGCGGTCCTCGCTAAGGTGTGGCCACACCCTAGCGCGGCCGCGCGGAGATTTTTTCGCTCACGTTGCACTTCCCAGAAGGTGCGTTTTTTTATTCTGAATGTCGTGGGTCACCAGTGTACCGGTCCGAGTTGATTGAGCGCCGGTTTGGGACATAAACTGACTATGCCGGGTGTGGCTCTCTATTGACCACACCCGGCGGCCCGACTATGAAGGTCGGGACCGGCGAAATATTAAGCACGCGTGGTGCGCGAGCGGCGGATTTAATGAGACTGAAATCATGGCGGCGCGCGGTGACTGAAGTCGGCCGCGCGCCGACCATAGACAAATGGTTGGGGGATTTAGTGATGTGCGTGCGGTAACACCGGCACGTTACAAAAGTAAACATTTCACCGGTCGTGTTGTTATATTTTTGAAAGTGTAATATGATTGCGCTCTGATGATAAGCGCTATATTGAACTATCAAATCAGTACGAAAAAATGTTCACTTTAATCTTAAATGAGGAGGTGTAGAACAAAAGGGTACATCTCCTTCTTTCCTTGTTGTCACAAAATAGGAAAAACTATTTAACTATTTTTTTATGATTTTTTTTTTAATTCCTAAAGTTTTTAAATTTATTTAACATTTATTAAATTTATATATTAGGGCTTATTTTATTTATATTAAAAAAAAGAAATAAAGATGTACCCTTTTGTCACAAAAAAATGGATATGTACATTTTTCAATTATACCCGTTGAGGACATGTCACCTTTTGTTAACCATTAGAATATAAAGATGAAGGTAGTAATAAAATTTATAATAAAAGATCATTTATTTTTGATGTCTTTAATTTCAAAAATAATCGTAACAAGACTAAATAAGCACTTAATTGTTCTAGTATTTTAAATTTTTATGCCATTGTCAGGTTCATAATAGTCACATAAATGCACCTCTTCCGTTGCCTCTCTGATTATTAATTGCTTTTCTAAATTGAATGTGATATTTTTTTACCAAAGAGGCTCAGGAAGAATTGAAGGCCATTCCAGGCCGAATTGTTTTTCAAAGTCAGTCGCACAACGCGTCGCACAATTTTGACATTTTGTCTTCTTTTTTAAAGGTAATCGGATAACAATGGCAATTGGCTGCCGCGATAAAAATGTTATAATAAAATAATTTAGAAAACCTGTTGATTTGAGCAACATTGTTGTGTAACGAAATTCTATTATTCAAGTAATGCGAAAATGTCGTTAATCGAAATTATCATAAATTCTTGGTTGGAAATATACAATTTAGAAGTAAAATAATTAGAGACTTGCATTAACCATTGCATGTACCATTCTGATCACGAACGAATTCGTTACATCCACGTTTTTAATAGTAATGAAAAATAGTGCTCCTTTAGTATTTCATTTCTCACGGAAATGTTGCTTTACTGAAAATAATATTTACATTATGCCATATAATCTTGTATTCTAAACGCAGAAAAAAATATTTCGTGATAGAGGGGATATCTACCTTTTTGTTTTAAACCTCCTCAAATATCTATATTGCCCAATCAGCTTATGATGTAACCTAAACGGCTAAGGTTGTTATTCAATATTATAATTATACTTATTTTTTATTTGTAATTTACTGCTAAGTTATAAAAATGTATTTCAATGTATGTTTATATTTATCTTGTAAAGGACGCGTAAAATATAGAACCAAATAATTTGAACATAACGTGTAATGTTACACACCTGGTTTCCAGCAGATATTGTATTGGGCTTCGCTGGTAAATAAAAGAAAAGAAATGTAAATTTATTAAATAACCAAATAAATAAATATTAGAAAAATCAAATCTTTCGCATTTGTACTTTTTGAGTTTAAAGTTGCAACAGACGGACAGAAAGACGGTGATAGTAGCTTCTTATACATAATGTATGAAAGCTAAAATGAATTCATAAAGCTATCTTTACTATTTGATCAGGGAAGATGGTGGTGATAAAGCGTTCAAAACGACGTATTTATTAAAATGTGATATTAATATGAAATATAATAATATCATCCTTAAAAGCTTTGTACACAAATCTGCAGTTATACTATATTCTTTGCACTATTTTATAATATTATTACAAGGGATATATGTTATGTAATGTAATATATATTAAATATGTTATTTTATGTCAATCTCCTTTTATTTATTTTATAGAATTTAATTCGAATCAAGCGGCCAAGTACGGTATTAAATCAATAAAAAAAGCTATTATTTATTATGCTAGCCAAAGCTACTCTAGCTATTATCATATTTATAGGTTTTTCAACGTTTTCTTAAAAAGATTCCTCGCAAAGATTCGAAGGTAATCTTAAGCTATACCCATTGAAAATAAAATATAAAAATGTGAATCCAAAGATTTATCAAGCTCGCTGGTGAATGAGCAGAATTTTTACAGTGCAACTTCGGGCTTTCGCGGAAAAATGTTACCATCCGCCAAAAGCTCCTTGGTGTAAACCTGGTCTTTTATTGCGCTGGCAAAAGCCTCTTGAAATCTTGAAGAGAAAACAGTGTGAAAATTAAGGTACGGGTGAGTCAGGTACAAGACATCCATTCGTGCAGTTTATGTAAAAATCGTTCTTATAGTTATTTCTCAACTGTGAAAAATAATAATTTGATAAAGGATATTTTTTGACGCACAATATATCTAATTGATGCAAGACTTGTACTACAAGAACTGACAATAAGAGATGTAGCAACTGTCAAACGAGAAATTTCTATTTTATTTTTTATTTATAAAAAAGGAAATCTTAAAGGCTTTGTAGGAATTAATGATCTTTTGATTTTGTGCTGGCGGTATTTCTATCTTATTCGTAAATGCTTGTCAAAAGTCTCAGCCTCATGGAATAAATAGTATGGCTTTTAAGTCGCTTCTAGTTCAGTTCACGTGTCCGACAGAAGCGCTTCTTGCGATTGAATTTTCTGATTACTTTTTTATAAGGTTGCAGTAGAGAAATATGTATCCATAGAAATTTTAAATAACATGATTGGTCTTGGATAAATGAATCTTGAGACGGAATTTCGTTTAAATCTCTGAAACTTTGTATAATATTTGAAGGCGAGTAATTTAAAACAAATAATAAAATCTTGCTCAGCCATGAGACTGTTATCTTAGCGTGCTAATTAATATAATATATATACAACTGCGAATATTGACACAATTTAAGAATATTGAGAGAACCTATGAAAGAATAGTATTTCGATGGAGGCAAACTAAACTTTTGATACTTTTGATTAGGCGGTTCTTTGAAACCAATTCAAAAATATAGACAGATATATCGAATATAATAAAAATTCCGGATAAATTTTCTCCTAGTATCAAAAACCTTGACTTATTTTATGTAGTTAATTAAACTACGATTTTAATTTAAATTAGATGAAATTAGTATGTGTATTCCTCTCTAATTAACAAATTAGCCTACGCTTTGGGAACTCTTCCATAATTAAGCGACTGGATTTATTGGTTCGTACGGATCTGATGATATATTTCGGTGGTTACCTACTATATTATGAAAGTATGATCTTATGACGGTAAATACGTGTATCTTAGGGGTTTTATTATCGTTGATCGGTTTTACTTTTCTTAACATGTTTTTTTTGTACAAAATAAAAAAAAAGTATGCATATAACTTAATGAAATTTCCACTTTTAATTGCATTTCTTTTTATATTTTTGTGTAAGTGATTTACATAAAGTTTGTATTATGTTGAAGGGATGTTTTAATTTAGCGTAATTTTTTTATATGAAGTTATAAAAAAGTGTTCGTTTTCGTTCCGTCTTGTATGGTTGATTCGTTTAAAAACTATTTTATAGGTGTACAAATCGAAAAACATGGAGGGCCTTACTTTATGTAAATTAAAAATAAAGCAATAAAATATCACAGCATTATATTATATATTTTCGAATATGCGCTGTTTTATTTTATCCTAATAAGATTCGAACGAGTTACACGCATTCTTTTTGTGCTTGATGATTTATGACATTATTTATGTTGCATTAATTATAATACTATTATTGTGGGTCCTTTATTATATTCTATTGACGTTCCTGATATATTAATTCTCGTTCGATATCCCTGCTAACTGTTTGTTATTAATGATGTGTCAATGGCATACCTACGTTTTATATGGCATTCAGATTTGGCCTTGACTTAACTTAATTGGCCTTATGTGAAATGGTGTCAAAAGCATAAATATAACAAAGCATTGCTCACTTTTCAGTGCTGTATTTGAAACGTTTAGACATAACGTGGTTGTGCTTCTTCTTTTTAGAAGTTTATATTTGTATTTTTCGTTATTGCATATATTTTAAAAATGAATTTTACAACCGATTGTTTCGACTTAAAGATTTGATTGATTAAAGATAATATTAATCAATTACAAATAATATGGCTATTAGCATAAAGTTTTCATGCTTTAAATGCTTTTTTAATTGGATTTATTAGAGAAATATTTTATATTTTCGAAATCTTACGAGTAGTTTTTTTTACATCCGTCTAATTTAATTTTACTCTATCGCCTATAAATTGCTCAACATTAACACGGTTTCCAACCTGATATATGTAATTAAATAGATTTATAAATAGCGTTCAACCTATCGTATTGCTAATAATGATATAATTAGTTTTTATGTTAAAAAATTACTTATTTTTAGTCTTCTGAAATATAATTTATACCCAACACAATTGAACAAAGTAGAAAAATAAAAAAAATATTCAAGACATCAATTTATGGAAATAAGTAAATTTTAATCAAAGCATTTAGCTCTTGCTTAGGGAGGGAAGCGGATGTTGCGCCGGTTTCACGAGGGATGGACCTCCCACTAGCCTGAAGGAAATGTTTTTCTCTTTTGGAGTCCGCGGATATCAATACCTCAATACCTATCGCTATCTCAGTACCTTTTCTGTTTGAACATCACGCCAAAAACAGTGATATTTACATATTTTGATTAAATTGGAATACACTCATTTATTGAAAAACATGATTTTTTAAGTTTAAAGAACCGATGCATACTGTTCGATACGACTGTACTGTTTAACATATGTAATAATTACTTCAACTGTCTTCAATTACTTGAATAAATTAACTTCCATGTACCGCCGAGACTCTCCCGTCAACAACTACTCTTTGAGTCTATAACGCCCAGGTCCAAAGCAGATTTTAAAGCACCGCTTGACAGATTATGCGAAATGTACAACAAATTGTTCATAGAGGAGGATGTTTCCTCGAACGCCACAGTTTTAAAAAAAAATTTTTACTCGTTCTTCTAGTCTTATCAGAATACAGCATCCTGAACTTGACTCTCTTCAACTTTATTTTTAATCCAACTCAACAGCCACTTAGCATGTCATTATTTTATTTTATTTTTATGTATGTAAAATATTACTATTGTTACTAATGCTTTGTAAACATCTGATCATGATCTCATCGTTAGAAAAACTATTTATTTTTTTTATTAGAATTAGATATAAAATAAATCACTCTATATGTATGTGAAAAACTTGTAAGGATGCAAGACTAAGCTAGATTATAAGTTTATTTAATATTTTTTTCACCTCTTGTACCCGTTGTTTTTCCTTGATTAAATAAATTACTTGGTATAGAAATATTTACTTTGATACTGTGCTTAATACTGTGTTTTTTAAGTCTTGTGAATGAACTCTTATTTTTAATCAAATTTTAATAGACAAAAATCAATACTGTGGTGTGGGTTATCTTATTTAAATCAAAATATCCTGTCGTCAAATCTTTTGATCTAAAATTCTTTGGTACATTAAATTGGTGTATCTCTTATGGTTTAGTCAGCGTAAGCTACGTAAGCGCCCAAAAACATGACATTAATTATGTCAATAACTATGAGAATGACGTAAAAAGCGTCAATTTCCTGTTTTCTATGATTTAATATCTAATACTAGCCGAGATAATATCGAAATGTTAGCTTTAGAAACCTACAGGAATAGTGGGGAGGAGAAAGGAGGGAGGTATATTTTTTTCACGCATTTTTAGCTTTATATTTTAAACTGATTTTGAATTGAAAAATTTTGGAAAAAATGTTAAACGAATTGCTTTTAGTAGCCATTCCAAACGATACTCTATCCGATATATAAAAATAAACTTTTTGAGCATGTTATGTAAATTAAAAAAATAAAAAATAGTTTATAATATTTGATTGTAAAAAAATAATATCCTAAGCGACATAGTGACAGATTAAAGTGATCTAATACGGTTTCCCTAAAAAATAGGTAAAATCCTGTTTCAATTTTAAATGTGTATGCGTTTAATTTATGACACATACAGGTGTATTTACGAGTAGAATTACTTCTGTCCTTTTTGGCTGATCTATATCTATAACTAAACCGGCCTAACAAAAGAAAAAAATATTTCGATTAAAAAAACACACTAAAATATTTTTATTATTAAAATAATAAAAGACGCACTGCGCGCTCGGCCGATCACCGCCCGACCTCGCGCCATGCATTCAACCGCGTTCTCAAACGTTAAAACGATCTCGATTAAATTACGTTCGGGAAACATTTTTTATATACTTTTTTTTTTTAATAATGTCAGACTAAATGTAAAACATATTGTTTATGTTTTAAATTATGATTGACTGAACTACTTTTCACATCAAAATGGTAAAAATTCAGAATTTGTCGGGTCACTTTCGGATTACCATTTCTAATTTTTGAATGATTAGCATTTATCCTTATTGAAGATTACAATATCTCAATGCTAAACTTAGATTTTTAGGTTCAACGTACGAAGTAAATTTATATAAAATTTCTCCTTTAATATCATTATTATTCATTTAGTATCATTTTAATATACCTGTAATACTGTCACTCTAATGGAAACAAATACAAATCACCTGAACCCTTAATTGATATTTTGGGACAAGGTATTTTGTTTACTTACCATTCTGACTCTCCCTTAAAACGATAAGTTACTTAATGAAAGGTTATGGTTATGGTTAATTTTATAAGATTTAAAAAACTATAAAAACCACACCGTAACCTGTAATTCTCCTTTTCTCTTCCTCGCTCTCCGTTCATCTCTTATGATATATTCTTAGTTTAGACACTAATTGTTATTGTTTATACTCATTCGGTTCATTTAATTTGTTTTATTAATTTTTTATTTTTAGTTGGTTATCATTGTTTTAAGTGTTTTCACTTATTATTATGTCTATTGCAAGTATATTTTTTTTATACAACTATTCTATTTTCTTGAATAAATATAAATAATGAGTTAACACTTCTAGAGTTATCGCTGGAAACCTTGAACAATAGTTAGGCCACAAACGCTATGTAGCAATTATAGCGTAGCAAAGTGCAACAAATGGCCAGAATACTAATCCACAATCCACAGAATCCACCCCAACAGCAGGAAACGAAAGAAATGTTTAGATCCGCAATTACCGCGAGGCAAAAGTCTCCAAGGCTCCAAGAAATAGAGAAAGCGGCCTTAATTAGTATAATAGACAAATATTTAATTGGCACGGATATCGGAACAAGATAATTAGATCACTCGCTTTATTTTAATGAGATTTTTTTTCGATTATTGTTGCCATACTGTTAAGCATGACAAATATTTACAGTACATTGACAAAATATTCAACTCATAAAATATTTATCTTTAAAACCTTTACTTTTAAAACCTTTATTTTTTTTATCTTTATCTTTTATATGTGTTATATAAAACTTAAATATGATTATTTTTTTTTTTTTCGAGTGATAGCCGAGGATTCAGTTCCGTTAGTAACAGTGCCCCGAAGGGCTTAGTGAGAAGGGTGAGCGAAACTACCCATCCCGAGTAACGCTGGCAAGATTTGTCACGCGCCGAGGGCGTCATCAAAGCCGCCTGCAGGGTCTAACTGCCAACCCGGGGCAAAGCCCGTGGTTGAACAGCTAGTATTTTACAAAAATCAAATATACTGATCTTAAAAAAACAAATACGATAAACAATAGTTGACCAGACCGACAAAAAGGAAAATGATTTCTTGAATCATCTTTGAGGGAAGTCACAGGGCAAAGCATTTGAACATACTTTAATAAATTTGTCCAATCTCAGGGAATGCGAGAGTCTTCGCTTGGTAGATATATTATTTAACGGTTCGTAGAATTCCCCTTTATTCGTTTGTCATTATAATGAATCCTTAGCATGAGTAGTTCAAATAAATATCGATAGTTCTAAATGGATTTGCCTGTACTCGCACTTTTGAAATAGGACGTATAATACAAAAACCTGAAAAATATGTTCAAATATCATAATTTAAAATCGACTGATACATGCTCTCAAGGGTCGTTTTTACTCCCATACATTTCAATATCTTTACAATCACTTCTCACCCGAAACTTTGTTTGAGTCGCTACCTACAAAAGTATATTTATTACAGTGGCGTGCGGTTCAAAATGTTATAAAACATTCAAGCGGTTTCACGCATTCCGAAAATCCCACGTCAACAAGACTTCCAACGTAAGCTGAAGTCTCAGCTTCAATTTAAGCACAAATCTGTTTATCCTCTTTCGACTAAGAGAGGTTTCGGTGGGCGTTCGTTGGTCGTCATTGAAAAGACGAGGTGCGGCTACATTATCGGATGTTGTTTCTTTAGTAACCTTATAAGGCTTCCGTTTTTTACTTTTGAGGTGCGGAACTCTAAAAAATATATTTTATAATAATATAATATACAATGAAATAATCCTGAATGAAATGAAATAAAATGTCCTGAGACCATTCCCGATGACTTCACAAAGTGTTTATGTTTCCTATTATGAATAAGAAATTACATTAAAAAATGGAAAAATAATTCATCACCAAATTTATGATTTTTATTGAATTTCTGGTGTTTAACTATCTTATAAACGTTAAAGTAACTCAAGTAACAATCTCGCCATGGCCGCATAGTTACACTGTCATGTTTATTACAAGAACCGTATAATTTTATCAATCGTATATTTTATCACATTTTTTTTCTCAGAAATGATGATAAATTTTGATATATCGTCTTTATATGCCTGTCCTAAGCCGATATCTTCTAACGAGTTAGCCACACACAGTATTATTTGGTAGTAAGTGTAATATAGCGTAATGTATGTTTGTCAAGGGCATGTGCTATATCGATAGAAAGGGTTCTATCACAATAATTTTTAATATATTAACTAACAGAATTTAAATGTTTGTCTATAAAATATATAATTAGACTAATAAACCTTAATCGAAAAACTAATTCTAAAATGTGAAATTAAATCCATACGAGCATGATAATTCTACTTTAACATAAAAAATACTGAGTAATAAATTTTCTGAGCAATACGAAAAAAAAGGGCGGAGCTACATTTAAATATGCTTTGTTTATTTAATGACATTTATTTTATTATATTAATTTTTCCTAACCTCCGCTTTTATTCTTTTCTCAATGAAAGACTTCCTAATAATTCTTTCGAGTCTTTACAGAAAAAAACCTTCTGCAAAAATATTTCTATAAAAGCCTAGTATTGGAAATGAAAAAAATATTATGTTAGGTTTATTTATTGTATTTGTTTATTTATTCAATATATATAAAATCACATTGCCTAAATAGTAGATTAAAACTATAAATTATATAAATTGTATTAAATATCCTAATTAAAGAGACAAGTGACTGTTATATCGTGTTGTTTCCTGCCTCCCTAGCTAGACGAATCTGTATGAAGGGAGCCGGATTTTATTCTTTAAAAGAAAACAACAAAAATTAAAAATAAAATAATGAACAAAGTTTAATTTCATTTCAAAATATTATTAAGTAAAATGAAATTTATATCAACGTGAAAATAAAATTAGTAAGTTAGGTAGGTACATTACTATTTTTTTTCAAGTCATATTTTTTATTTATTTATTTATTTATAAACATACAAAACAGCGATAAAATAAAATAATACTCTAATACTACATTTATATGGCCAGAAATTATTACAAAAGTAATCTGAAACTAGGCATTTTGCATTACAAGGAAGGTGTAAGATTGAATTTTGTGGTAAAACATATTTTTTAATAAAATATAAATGTATATAATGTCAAAATATTATAAATTATATGTATCTGTGTATTTCAAAACAATATTATATAAAATTTTACACAATATAATAATGTGTCTAAGTTCATAAAAGAATACACTGAATAATACCATTTGACCTATTAACTATATAGACATTGGGCGTCGTTCAAAAATATGTTTATTTTGAAGGGTAATAGGAAATAATTTTGACGGGTATAAATATTTCTATGAAAAGGTTTAATTTATATAGTTTTTTTTAAATTTATAACGATTTATGTTATACATTATATATCAGATCAGCTTAAATAAAAAAAAATACTAAAATCTAGGAATATGGTTTAGAGTAGCGTTATAAATCGCGTGACTTTCTATGGACTCATACTCGCTATCGCAGAAATAATAGTCACTTAGTAATATTAAGATCGCAGTTATTTCTACAATTAAAATGTTAATTCTCTGACTGATATTTTAAAGTTATTTTATTTTTATCTTATTTATTTAATTAAATTAAATGTTTTAATAACTATAATAATTACATTAAATAGACTTACCATAACAAAATATTGTAGAAACTGTTAAAAAAATCATAGTAACATAAATAACAATAACATTTAAATAATTTATGTTTTTCACAAAGATGCAGTTGACAAATTCGAACTTTTTTAAAATTTACAAAAGTTTTTGAAATTGTTAACTAAAACTTTTTTTGACATTATTAACTTTATGTTATTAGCATAACACTTAACTTTATTTTAAAACCCGCGAAGAGTACGCGCGCCCTTCGGAACAAATTTGGTACAAGCGGGAATATGCTCTGAATCGGCGTCGATGTGAAGCGTCTCGACGCTGGTATACGACTAAACGGCGGTGTGACGTCGCGACGCCCGGGTGGCGTCTCGCAGCGTCGCGTTGGCGTCGAAACATCCTGCATATTGCGCATTAACTAATATTTTCACGATCAAGTTTCTAGCGAAACTACTTTAAGGAAAAAAAAACCTTTAATAAAATGTTTTACTGTAAAATATAAAATAATTAAAAAAAACAAGTTTTGCAATATGAAACAATTTAATAATGCATGCTATACTTTAAATTAATTATAAAAATCAATTGCATATTTATGTTTTTATATAAAATTTTCTTTGCATAATGTACCAATTACTCTTAAATTATCTGCTGTCAAAATGTTGTCCATTTTATGATTTATTTATTTATTTATTCTATGATTTATTTATGATATATTGTTTAAATTAAGGTCTGAAAAATCAAATAATAATATTTATAAGCACTATTTGAAACGCATAATTACTCAGAGAAGCCGTTTAATAAATATAGATTTCGTGTTGGTGGGCCAAGTAAAAATAGTTATAGCGCGGAATTAAAAAGAAACAACAATATTTTCTCTGACGTTTGTAAATAGCAGTATTGGGAGACTTTCGAATTTTATCATGGAGTTCATTCTAGAGTTTTTTTTACAGATAAGCATACAGCAAAATAGTAGCATATACATTTTAAATCCAAAGAGTTAATAATAATGCTAATTGAAACTTACACCTATGCACAATAGTATTTAAAACGTTATTTGAGCATAAATATATTTTAGAAGATTGTATGTATAGAAATTGTAAGTAGGGTTTGTGTGGTTGTGTGTGAGTGTATGCATGAACAGAGTATAAGTTGTGTATAGAAAAATTAATATTTAATATGCAAAGTTTTCATTTTGAATTAGACTGGCATGAAATAGTTCGGATTTTTGAGAGAAATTCGCCACCATTCAAGTCGTGCATCAATCCCGCTGAATTGGGTATTGTAGACGTCAAGTAAACGGTACAGAACAAAGTATCTGGCAGTTTTCATTTTTCCTTGGCACTTGGAACAGAGTAGACGCGCGTGTAGTGTGATAAGGCACACTAGATAGGTTGATACCTGACACATAGACTGTCTACTTTGTTATGTAAGAGATCGCGAAGAAGTGCCATATCCACAATGGTACGTCGGTTTTCGAGAGTCTGCATATGAAAATAATTAGCCATCACGTCATATGTGTTAAATTCTAAGTGTATATGTCGATAATATGTCTAATAAACTATTTTTGAATGTGTTCCACTCTGTTCTTGTACACATCATATTGCGGGTACCAGACAAGAGATGCAAACTGTAACAGACTGCGAACAAACGCAAAGTATAGGGTTATGAGTGTCTGTGTGCACGAAAAAGACTTGCATGATCTAAATATGCTTTGTCAAAAATATGGGATATATGTTTATCGCCTATTAAATTATGATTTTAGATGTACACTTATATCTGCTCCCTCTCTAGCTGCTTGAGATGGAAAGGAAAGTTTAGTTAAGTAAATATAGGCTATAGATCTACGAAAACCCATATATATTTATATAAATATAAAATATATGGTTTTGTCTATTTTTTTTTTCTTCTTTAACTTTGCATTTTGATAGGTTTTTAATTTTTACTTTTTACTTTTTGTTGCTATCTATTTTATTGCTTTTGCATTTTATTATATTGTTTTTTTGTTTGTCCTTTTTCTTATTGATGTAACCCTATTGAAACTTTTATACTGTAATAAAATGTTATTTTTTTTTTCACCCACAGAAAAGGCACCGTCTTTGTGGGGAAATGTAAAGGTGTTTTGTAAAAAAATAATAATAAAGTTTAAAAAAAAAAAAAAAAAAATATCACGAACACATGTAAATTCAATTATGTTGTCTTTAGTCGCATCGATGGTATAAATGAATTGGTTTTTGTAAAATTTCTAGTTTGATAGATATTTGAGTTTATGTCTGTTATTATTTGTGCAGTATAAAAGGTCGAGGTCATGCAATATTAATGCAATCTATCGAGTTAGAGTTTACTGAATAAATTTTCATGTCATCAGCGTAGAGGTTGTGTTCGGAAGTGTTCATAAAAATAGTAAAGGCCCTAAGTGACTTCCTTTAGGAACACCAGATGGGATTATTACAAAATTTGAAAGGTCACCACTAACGACGTCTGCTTGGCTCCGATTGCTTATGTAGGATTTGAACTATTTAAAAAGGATACCGCTTAGCCGCATTGACAGAGCTTCAAAAATAAATTTATTATGGCATATACAAATTCATAAACGTCAACGTCAATTTGTACTGACACTGACAATTAACATTATACAATAATCCTACTGAACCGTCGGCCGAAGACCCACTAAATATTGGTATTTTACCAGCAATATTGATGAATTTCACCGCATTGAAAAAAAAACAGTCGTTGTTTAAAGTGCCCTCTCTAGTACGTAGTACCTATTTGCATATCTCATACAGGTAACTCGCCGCAAAGGAGTGCGAAACGTGATAAGTTTGATAAATTTAACGTTTTAGTCCAAGAAGGGAAAATAATTTTCGTATTACTCGTAATTGTATAAAATCTGACATTTCAAAAACCTTTGATAGCTAACAGCAGTGTACTAAGTGAAATAAACATTGTCTAATTTTTTCTGGAATATAACTGTGTTCAATTTTTGACAAAAATAAATAGTTTAGTACATAGATTTTTTTCTCCTAAACTATTGTTATTGGCTTTAAGTTCATTAATTACAACGGTTGTAATAGTAAATAAACCTATGAAATACAAATGTATTTTTGGTTGGAGAGAGTGTGTGTTTGTGTCCGTAAATGTAAAAGAATGTCCGTGAAATCCACAGTTTAAAGGTATGGTAAATTTCATAACAGAAGCTTCCTGCAAACGGCTCGAGCTCTCAATAACGCGTATAAAACCATCAGTTATTGGGATAGGGGCAACTTTACGCCCCGTAAAAGGTACAGTCGTACTAACTTTCTCATCGCAAATTGACACAAATAACCGTTACACTGTGTACACTTAGTAATAGATACAATTACGGTCAATCTTCCCACCGCTAAAGTAAGATATATATGGTGTCAATTTCGGGAATTTAAGATGCTGAAATATTTCCTCATTTATTGCTACCTGGGAAAATAACAGGAATCGCTTCACAACCAATAGCTTTAGAAACTACTCTAGGCTATGTTGTTCTAGAGGAGGCCATAGTAACTCCTCATTTAGAATTTCCGAAGGACACGTAATAATTTTGCTCGCTTATTGAGCCTGCCTTAAAACAAGTCATGCAAAGGCTTAGGAAAATCAAAGAAGTCCTTTCTTCACCCCAAACATCCCTGAACTCCAATGAGCAAGAGTTTGAGACCATTTTTCAAAACATTGTACACGAAATACACCGGTCGCTACATAGTGTCATTACTTTGAAAGAAACCCAACTGCTCTGGGTGCAGTTATAATGCAATAATGCAAGACTGTTTAGTAGCGCTTACGGCCGATGTGATGCAAATGTATTTGCGTATAGAAGTTGAGGAATCTCATGAAAGATTTCAACGCTTTACTTTGCTTCCGAAACTCGGACTCGCTCCAAACGTATAAAATCACGCGTTATATTTGGCCTGAATTGTTCGCCATAATCGCTATACGCACTTTGCATCAGTTAGCGTTGTACGAAGGATCTCGCTTTTCGCTCGCCGTTCTTAAAATACGATTTTTATGTAAATAGATGACTTATTCTCTTCGGTTATAAAGGAAGGTCAAACACCCTACAACGACCTCATACATTCGTTAGATTCGTTACTAAATTTATTCAATTTAGTAGAATGGAATTCAAATTCAGTCGATCTTAAGATCATACGCTGTGTGTTCAACAAGTAAGGTAACTTTTCAAATTTCGCGGGCAACGTATTTTCGATTATCGATTTTTTTTATTTTGTTATGTTGGTACACTCTTCCCGAACATCTGTACCAAATTTCAAGTGAATGGCATTTTTTGTTTGGGTGTGAGAGGCGTAAAGGTTATAAGTGTTTTGCGTGCTCGGCGATTCTTTACTATCGAAAAATATGGATCAAAGGATTTGCATCAAATTTTGTGTAAAAAATAAAATTAAGTGCTCGTATATCCAATGACCGCTTAACCTCAATCGAGGTTAATTTCAAACAAAGAATCTAGGTCTGAAATGCCTTCCCGCTTTAGATATTTTCGCATTTGATATTTTAAACGTCGACCTTCTTTGTACGAAACGGCAAGTGCTCTCAACTACAGCTAAGGGTTTCGATCCGTTATCTTTGGTCGGGCTATGTATTTTATATGCAAAACTGTTAATAAACGATCTCTGGGTTTCGAAGATAGTGGATGAGAACCACCCATTCAGAAGTCCTTGTTTCAATTCAAACGAGAATTAGCGCTTCTAGAAAATTTCAAAATACCACGTCACGTAGGTATTTCCAAATTGCGCACAGTCACCCTATTAAGATTTTCAGGCTCCCGTCAAAAGCCCACGGTGGCGTTATTTACAGTCTCGATTCGGATAGTAATGACAATAAACTCATAATCATGTACGCATACTCTAATTCCGAAGTCGTACCGCTACGCGTAGAATCAATTTCAAGACTTGAAATATTTGCTGTAGTTTTATTGGCAAGGCTTTGTAATAAATATTTACGCATAACAAACAACCATCTACGAGGTTAATGTCTTCAGTGGTTTATGTAATGGGTGCATTTGTCCCCACATCAGTGGAAAACTTTCATTGTGAACCGTGTTGCTAAAATTTACGAAAATATTCAGCCATCTTTTGCGTAGAAAGTGGACAAATGCGTGCCACCGGACGTTTGTTAGCACCAATTTTACTAGAACCTAACAATACCATCACTACCTGGGTAAAGACAATGAATACAATAGGATAAACAGAGCCGAAGGGAAGACAGTTTATACCAATGTAGCCAAGTGTACAGACAATTGAAAAGTTAAATTTAGTTTATTTTAAGGCCTTAGAATTCAAACAATTAATACAATTAATGTAATTATTGCAACGAAAATAATAAAAATATAATAATACTATAAAATAAAGCAACATTAAATGAAATGTTGATACTATTAGTCACTTTAAGTAGTAACTCGAATGATGGTTAATTGCAGTTAAAAAAAACAAAACAATATATGAAAGCAGAGGTTAGGAGACCTACGGATATCCTAACCCAGGACATCCTACTATTTAAGTAGAGGGAAATGTAACAACAGGTGATAGATAGCCTAATACCCCTCCTCCCCCTCTCTCCCGCCGTATTATACGGAGCTAAGCAGCGTCGCGGCGCGCCGGGGAACACTCGCTCTTGTCAGGCGAAACGCTAGAAGAGACACTATTTTTAAGGCACATTTGTGTCGGTGTTAGATTAAGTGATTATTGATTATTATCAAAATTACCACCACCTGTCTTAAGAAAATATATGATTATATATTTAAATTTATTAGTAGATATTTTAATTGCTTTTAAATGAAAGTGGTAAGTATAATTTATTCTAAATTATTTAAATACTAATTACCTACGAGTATTATTTTGAAGAAAAATATAGAAAGACCTCAAGGTTAAATTTTATTTTATGTATACATGTTTATGTTATTAATCAAAATAGTTATCTACTAAATGGTTTTACTCGGAATTGTAGTTTTAAGGAAGTGGTTGAATATATACTAAACATTCCTAGTTTCTCTAGCCTTGTGAGAGTTCCTGTTTCATGCATCTTTCATTAGTTTTCTCTGAATTAGTCATATTCCAAGCTGTTTCCATACGGAATTACATATTAGCCAAGAAGCCTTTACGAATATATTTTAAAAGTATATCGCTCGCTAAAACTTAACCTTGTAAAAATGAGGTAATAAATGCGTAGGTAGTGCGCGCAATGTACAGTCGAGGGCAAAATATACGAGTAGCTATAATGAAAAATGAACAATTATCATTACACATGTAATGATAATAGCTTTTTTTAATTGACGTAGCCTAATTTTAGTCATTTAAACCTCAATACCTCGGTTACTCATAACAAATATACCCAATGATCTACAATAAATGATAAGGTTCCATTCCCATTGTTATATTCCCTGGGTAAACTGGGAAATTGATTAAAAGATCAGCCACGAGGCAACTCCTCGGGCAACCTCAGTATAAAGCACCGTATGCAAATTCAATATAATTACCGACTTCAACGTTTTGATGGATCAGTTTTTTTTATTGTTTCTTACAGTAAAATGTTTACTATATTAGGTATTTCTTACTTTTAGAAAATTTGTTTTACCTTAAAAAAATAATATTTACCTGTGTTCCGATGTTTCAACTAGCACTTACCGACAGCTGTGATAATGCAAAGAGTTGCCAGTAACAAAAACTGGGGAAATTCGAGAATGGTGATATTACAATACGTATATAATAAACATAATACACATTTATAGAATAAATATTATTATGATACAATGTTGAAAAAGAAATACAAGAGGGATATCCGCGCCTCTGCAATCCGTGATCGCGCTTGCAAAAACATTGCCTTTTTCGCCGCGAACTAATCCTGCAATCCGTGACATCTCGTCACATCATTCACTAAGCTCGTAAAATCAACTCAAAATCCATAAGGAAGCAGTGAGAATATAGCTAAGGCAGGCGAACCACAAACGGCCATCATTGCACAGCTAAGGTTGG
This sequence comes from Neomicropteryx cornuta, assembly GCA_020383195.1. Lineage (NCBI taxonomy): Eukaryota > Metazoa > Arthropoda > Insecta > Lepidoptera > Micropterigidae > Neomicropteryx > Neomicropteryx cornuta. The sequence continues at coordinate 13,582,502 of JAHKQU010000012.1, forward strand.
TCTTTTGTTTTCTTGTTGATTGCCATTTACTTTCAGCTGTGTACCTTCTAATCCATCAAAACCTACAGTCCGCTCCCCCTAATCCATGTACAACCGTACAACCTGTATATTTCCTAAATAATAATCGTATTAATATTGAGCAAATTTTTTATAATTTCGATTTTTACTACTTTACTCCAAATCAACTGTAATAATTTATAATGGCAAACCCTTATCTTTATAATAAAACTAAATTCTTAGTCATAACATCAAATTATATGCGTATTATCTCTTCTTGAAAACCACGCCTCTAAAATCATAACCCTATTCTTCTGGGTACTATCTAAATAAACGCAATGGTTTCGGAAGAATATATTGTTCGTTGAACTTCGTCTTTCCATCATCCCTTCACCAGGAGTTAGAACCTTTGCATCCAACAGAACAACATCTTCCTGGTCCCCATACTATCTTTCATTAGAAGCAAATTAACCATAATGCAACTTTACTGAAAAAATCCTATCATATGCAAAAGAAATACTAATACGGAGTTAATGAGTGAAACACGTGAAATTGAGTATCTCTTTTTTGAGCCTATAAAAAATAAATATTTATTTTGATTAAAAACATTTAACCTAAATCACGAATAAAGCTGTTTATAAAACAATACGTATAAATAGTTATTTAGAATTTTTGGTTATCCAAAAGAATATATTTTTTATATTATGATAAGAAAACAAAACACCAATAAAAACTTATATAATAAATAAGAACTTATTTCCAATAAAAAATCGTGGATAATTGGTTAATTATGTATTGTGAAATTATGAGATCCGAGTAAATTCCTGTATTCGTACCGCTACCCAAAAAAAACTCATCGGACTAATATCATCTTTATTTACCTGTAGTACATACGACTAAGTATAGAAATAAAATAATTAATATTAAAGCCACATATTAATAAATTAAGTGGGACCGATAGATTAATAATTAAATATTGAGGTTTGTTTGTTAAAACTTTTTAGAGATTCATAACGAGTGAGTTACATAAACAGTTAGTTACCGAAAGCAAAAGTAATAATATTTTCTTGGGATATCTGATCGCTCGGGGGTATTTTTTCACGAATGTAAGGAATTTTATGAATTGTAATAAACATATTCCCCAGCAAGTACACAATTAATAAATACCTGGAACAAAGGTAGACGCTTTAATTAATTTGAAACAATTTGAATGGAATTTCGGACCTTTACGTGGGACGAAGCTATACTTAGTTATGTACCATATTATGCGCATTTCTGAGGCCACATAGCGCGTAGGCGTGGGGCTTATTGAAAATGCACCTTTTAAACTTTAATCTAATTTAATAAAAAACTCGATAAAATAAAAAATACACTATTACGAATAAAATCATATTCTAACCATAGTTTTAATAGCCTGTGGGTAAAAAGTTTGATTGTTCGTGTAGATAATAAGCACGCGGTAAGAAAAAAATGTATCACTACGAACACGCAAGTACGTAGGATGTCTCGAAAATAATGCTTAGTCTTAGAAAATATGAATTAGTCTTTCTTCTAGTTTAGTTACATTTGCATAAAATAAGGTGAACTGAGCCGTCAAATAATTAAAGTAAACACTACGTCATCTTCACTCTCTACTACTGCGTCTACGATACTATGGTTTCTTATGGGGCTCTAAGTGCGTACCTATATACATCCTTAATGTGATTTAGAAGCCAGCTTCGGTCACGAAGTGGTTAATAATTAACTTCAGTTCGTTAAAGACATTGTTATCATTTTTACCAATTTTGACAAAGGTTTTGAATGTTTTTTTTTTAAAAATCGTTTTTTTAAAAAAGCTTTTTTAAAAAAAAAGCACGTTAAGAAATCATCGTTTGATACTGGACTCCCACATTCTCGTTGCCTTCTGAACAAATCCTGGGTTGCCAATTTAGTGGTTGGTTTTGTCGCAGATTCTTTGATTGAATTCCTGGACTGTATCAGTGTTAATGGTTTTCCGCGTTATTGACTATATTTACTTCTTACAGTGGTCGGTTGAACTCTGTGTTTTTTCTTATGTCAAATATATTATTATTTGATCGTGGTGTTGTAGTATAGATAATGTATATATATATATAGATTCCTTATGCGTTCCTATACCTATACCTTCTATTTAGCTTACTAAAATATCATTTATGAAATTACAATTGATTATTACTATTTTTTATTATTTATTGTAATTAAGTTATGTTTTATTAATTAAAATATTTAGTCATAAATAGGTATGTGTAAGATACAAAAACCTTAGGTTATTTGTACACACATTTCGAGTAAATATTTGTTCATGTGACATTTACATGTTAGCGAATAGAGGCTTGCAGTGGTTAGAATGCTAATAAGGGTCTTATGGTTGCGAAAGGGTGATACGTCGCGTCCGGGTAGTAAAGGCTCCATTGCTTCACATGTTTGAAGATAAATTTAATAAAAAATCCACGTAGAAGACCCAAGGGTCTACTTATGTATCCCCGAAAAAATAATATATAGGCATAGCAAAATGGGGCTTGCGATAGTCGCATTGACAGCTCATGCATTATCCTATATTTAGAAATAACTTTTAAGCAGTGTTTCTTTCAGGTACTTGTCCGGGGGGGTATTGTCCCCCCGGGTAGTCTTAGCGCCCGCCCGGGAAAAATAACTCACCGAACCCGCTATGTGTATAGCGGCTAAGAAGACGATTTCTGTAATCAAAAAAAATATAAGCCTTTGACATTTTCTATTTCAATTTAGTTGTATCTTTTCGTTATTTTGTAGCCTGGTTACACTCTTTACTATGAAATTAGAACCTCTTAAATGCCTCCCTCCCACCCCTACCCCCCTGAACATTTTGTAAGAAAGAAACACTGCTTTTAAGCTAAGCAGTTTAATAATGCATTTATGCCTAATGTGTATATCTTATAAGATTGTTAATAACGTGTTCATAAGTGTATTTTTAAAGTTCCACGCTGTAGAGCGTTCCACACTAAATTCTAATTTGTAACGTTTGTAAATCACCATACTTGAAAATCTGACACTGAAGAGTAAGTACATGACTGACATGAGATAGATCAGTCCGTTAATTTTAAAAAAAATATTTTAATATTTTGATTGTTAACATAAACGATAAATATATATATATATGTATGGAAACCTTAAAAAATATCTGGTTTAGGATTCTACATCTATGGATTTTTCTTTTAAATAACTGTCTTATAAAATGGGGGTCTATTTTGGGCCCTATTAAACTAAGCTAAATTTGCTTCTGCAAGAGTAAGAGAAATGGTGATAATAAAGCTTTAATAACAATGGCATGACTACAATTTTCGGTTTCGAACCCGCGACCACTGGATCAAACACCTTAACATAATTGCTAAGGCGTTTGATCCAGTAGTCGCGGAGGTGGGGAGGGCGGAGTGGTCCTGTAATCTTGTGATCACAGCGATCTTAGAGTTACATCATAAAAAAATCTTTCTTAATTATGATTTATTTTTTTTCTCACAATATAATAAAATATATTTTTGTTATATGCATTGAGGGTCATTATATTACAAAAGCTTAAATTCGTCACTCTTTTTATCCGCCAGCGTCTTTAATGGCGTCCGCTAACGTTTATTTTTAATTAGAAAAAAATCTTGAAACTAATGAATGTAGCGAAAACACAATTTAAAATATTCGGTTTCATTCTAAAGATCTGTTGAATAACGTACTCTTTTATTGAGTGATTTAAGTATTATGTTATAAAGTAAATGGTTGCGCCGAGGGTTGATTTTAGTGGACTGTAGGCGGGTTGACATAACCATAAATGGGGGGCGGTGCGGGGTTTTAACCTTTGGGAAACAAATGAAGGAGATGTGCAGACTTACCAGATTCGCTCTCGGCGCGGGTGTAATTAGGTATAATGTTCGAAGACTCCTCTGGGGTTCGGCACTCACTTATTCACTTGTTCTTAAAGATTAATGTTTTTTATAATTGCAGTGTTTATTACACTGTCTAACGCGGGTTTTGTGTATTACTTCTTCGACAATAGCGCGGTGCGGGTCGCACAGATAACGTTCGTTCGAAACTTGACACTTCCGCGCGCGAGCGGCGGTAGTAGCGGTGTGTAGTCTTCGCACGACAAGGGAGTTTGGGTAAAATATATGGGATTGGTTGTCGGTGGATTCACGTAAGGAACGTATTAGATGGACAATATAACACAAGGGAATTGTGATGTACGTATATTCGTTGTCGCTCAACCATTCCCCCCGGCGTTAGAATATTTGATTCTAAAATCCCCTTATCGCGAAAGTTCTTGGTTTAAATGTATAGATAGATATTAACAATAAAATGCGGAAGCGGTTTAGTCAATTTGACCTAGTAACTAATGGTTTGAGAAGCGGTTTGATTAAAACTAAAACTTAAAACTAGCGGGTGAGTTTAATTTAATTTACTGTGTTGGTAATGGGCACAAACGGACGGCTGGTCGTTTATAAGAGCCGTGTTTTGTTCGCACCAAGGCGGCTCTTACGACTCCATCTTTTCCGGGAAAGATGTCTTCAATAACCCCTAGCGGCCATTGAAGTGGAGCGGGTTTATCCTCTTTGATGATGACAATCATGCCTTTCGTTATAGGATTGGATTGGGTATTCCATTTCTCGCGTGTTTGTAACGTGTGAAGATACTCCAAACTCCAACGTCGCCAAAACGACTGGACTAGATTGTCCAAAAGGGAATGCCTAGTGAGTCGATTTAAAGGCGTTGCCGTTACATCGGCAGCGGGTAAATGTTTTAGCGGGGTCAAGGTAAGAAAGTGTGCGGGGGTTAATGCACTGACATCAGGATCTGTACTTAAAACGCATAGAGGACGTGAGTTCAGCAGTGCCTCTATTTGGATTAAAACGGTGTTCAGCTCCTCATAGGTCAGTAGTTGATCACCCATTATTCTTCTTAAGTGCATTTTAACACTGCGGACGTTACTTTCCCACAAACCTCCATAATGACTGGCTCTAGGGACTATATTACGCCATGTTATTCGCATGTCGGCTAGTTCTCGAGTGACAGATTCATTAAAAGATTCAGAAGCAATGAAATCATATAGATCCTTAAGATAGGATTTAGCACCGATGAAATTAGTGCCATTGTCGCTCATCATAATAGAGCAGGGTCCGCGGCGGGCGAGAAAGCGCTTGAAAGCGTCTAGAAAAGTAGGAGTGGATAAGTCGGATGCCACTTCTAAGTGCAAGCACTTTGTGCTCATGCATACGAATAGGCACAAGTACGCTTTTTGTACTCGAGCACCTCTATATCTAGACTTAAGTATAGATATCGGTCCTGCATAGTCAACTCCGGTGGTAGTAAACGCTTTTGCTTGTTGGACGCGGTATGCGGGTAAGTCAGCCATAAAAGGATAAGTAGGCTTTGGTTTAGTTCGAAAGCAAAGATTACACGACTGGACTACTTTTCGCACAAGTGATCGTGCAGAAAGTATCCAAAATTTCTGCCTCAGCAAACTGAGCAGCAGATGCGGGCCAGTATGGCAGTATTTACGGTGAATTATCACCGTAAATACTGCCATACTGGCCCGCATGGCATGGCTGGCCTGCAATTCTGCGACGTGATCCTTTTTCGGCAGAATCACAGGGTGCATTTGGTCATATTCAAGTTGTGCATTTGAAATACGACCTCCGACACGGATAAGAGATTTATCTAAAAAGGGATTCAGTTTGCGAAATCTCATACTGACACATTTTTGCCTTTTAAGAGCGGTTAATTCATTGGCAAAATGTACAGACTGAACTACCTCGAGAATTTTAACTTCTGTCAGGTCTAGGTCAGACGCGGTGACCTCACCTCGAGTTGGTAATTTCTTGAGGAACCTTAGCACGTAAGTCATAGAGCGCAGAAGCTTAGGCCATGAAGATACGCGTAAGGCCAGTTTATAAAACGGGTGGTCCGATGCGGAGCTGACAACTGGAAAAGAAAGAAGTTTGGCTTCGGGAATGTCATCAGCTTGCTCGATGAAAGGTGAAATTGGCCATTCGTTGCGGGGTTGGTTTAACCAAGGGGGTCCCGATGTCCACATATTGTGATCCATCAGTTGTTTTGGGGTAAGTCCTCTAGATAAACAATCTGCGGGGTTATCAATTCCTTGAATAAAGTGCCAATTCGAAGGCGGGGTGTTCTCTTGAATCTTCGAGACTCGGTTTGCAATGAAGGTTTTCCATCTGTGGGGAGACGAATGTATCCAATGGAGCGTTACCATTGAATCGGTAAAAGCGAAGAAGTTGTCAATGGATACGCGCGGTGAGTAGGTGTCTAAAACTAGACGAAGTAATTTTGACAACAAAACGGCACCATAGATTTCCAGGCGCGGGATGGATTCTATTTTTAGAGGGGCTACCTTGGACTTCGCACAAACGAGACTTGTATACGATTCACCACTTTTGTGAACGGTATGACAATATACCACTGCTCCGTATGCTTTACTTGAGGCATCACAGAAGCCTAATAAAGTGATAGAGCAGCCCTTGGCTACACCTATATGACGTGGTACGTGATAATTTTCTAAGAGAGGTAATTCGTTTTGAAACTGATCCCAAGCGTTGACGATATGGGGCGGTGGCTTATTGTCCCAGTCTATCTTTGTGAGCCACAACTCTTGTATAAGTAGTTTCGCAAACAGTATACAAGGACCGGCTAGTGATAACGGGTCAAACAGCCTAGCTATTGTTGATAGCATTTGACGCTTGGTACAGTTTGAAACCGTTGTGGATACTCTAAAGGAGAAAATATCTGCGGAGGGTTGCCATTGGAGTCCTAAGATTTTTGAAGATGAGTCAGAATCAAAATCTACGACTCGGTGTACGCGGTGTTCTTCTGAAATATGCGTGAGAATATCAGAGGAATTTGAGTTCCATTTAAGCAAACTCATGTCTGCGGACGAAAGTAGACTGATCAATTGATCATACAGTTTAGTCGCTCCGTCTGAAGTTAGTACGGATGATACTAGATCATCTACATAGAAATCACGCATTAAAGCTTCGGCGGCTAAAGGGTAGGAGGACCCTTCGTCTGCCACTAGCTTATGTAGCGTACGAATAGCCAAAAAGGGACTTGAATTCATGCCAAATACAACTCGTGTTATTTGGTATGTCATTAGCGGGTCAGATGAATTAAATCGAAATAAAATTCTCTGGAAGCGTTGGTGCGGTTCATGCACAGAAATGCGCAAGTACATCTGAGATATATCAGCTGTAACAGCGAACGGAAATAAGCGAAAGTTTAATAAAATGCGTAAAATATCATTTTGTAATTTTACACCCGCATGCATAACATCGTTTAGTGATAAGCCAGACGTTGTCTTTTGACTCGCGTCAAATACTACCCGAGTCTTGGTTGTTAAACTATCGGGGCGCAAAACGGCAAAATGAGGAATAATATAGTGCGGTTTTTCGTTAGGTTGTGCTTCTGGAACTGGAAACATGTAACCTTTGTTTAGATACTCCTTCATTACTTCGTTGTAATTTTTGCGAAGTGTTGAATCGGCATCTAATCTTTTTTCTAATGATAAAAAACGTCTTCTTGCTACTTGGAACGAATTTCCCAATGCAATAGGTTCCTGTTTGAAGGGAAGTGATACTACGTATCGGCCGGTACTATCACGTTTACAAGTGGATTGGAAATGATTCTCACACTCTTGCTCATCGGGACTTAGAAATGTTTGTGATGTAGCAGGTACATCTTCTAACTGCCAAAATTTCTCGAGGACGCCTTCTAAGGGTGTTTCAACAATAGTGCAAAACGTTTGCATATTTATTGTTTCGTTTTGATTAAAGGGTTGTATGGGCGCTTCACCTAATACTACATAACCTAAGGAGGTCTGCAAAGCTGTAGGCATGTTTGCGCTGCTCATTATTTTTCCTTGACCTATCAAGTGCGAACACATTTCGGCGCCTAATATTCCCGAAATGGCCCCTGGAGTGTGATAGCTATCATCGGCCAATTGCACCTGATTAAGATAGCTTAGAGCGGAGGTATCCGGCTCGAAGGACCACTTTTATGGTTGCGCCGAGGGTTGATTTTAGTGGACTGTAGGCGGGTTGACATAACCATAAATGGGGGGCGGTGCGGGGTTTTAACCTTTGGGAAACAAATGAAGGAGATGTGCAGACTTACCAGATTCGCTCTCGGCGCGGGTGTAATTAGGTATAATGTTCGAAGACTCCTCTGGGGTTCGGCACTCACTTATTCACTTGTTCTTAAAGATTAATGTTTTTTATAATTGCAGTAGTTTGTAAGTTTTCACTGATCTTATCTATGACGAGCGCATTGATAGTATGTTGATCATTTTTGTTAAATCGGGACGTAAAAGTAAAATTAACTGTTCCTTTGACAGGACGCGAAGAGGCACCGAGCCCCATTACTGACGATTTAAAGCGGTTGATATGAAAACCATATTTTTTACACGTAGACTCTGTCAAAAAATTACACATGCTGCCTGTGTCCAAAAGAAACCGTTCAGATGAATGATCACCGGACGGAAGGCTGATATGTACTTTGACAGTGCTTAAAAGTACAGTACGGGTATTGGTGCGCGGCAAAGCTGTATTTAAGTTACACATTGCTACTGTGGAATTTGTTCCAGCTTGTGGCGATTCAGCACCTTCAGAAGCATTATTATAAAAATGCAATGACGAATGATGTCTGCGTTTGCAAGTCGAACAATTGTGTTTCGATTTACATTTGGCGGTTCTGTGCCGATCACTTAGACAATTCACACAGTATGAATTTTCTTTCACAAAATTGAAACGATTAGTTTGGGACATGTTAGAAAAGGCGGGACATTGATATAATAGATGAGCATCATTTGAACATATTTTGCAACATGGGATACTCGGTTTGTTTACCACAAAAGATTGCGGCTTCAAAAGTTTGTTAGGTACAGATTTTTGAGTACTAACAGCGGGGGTATTAGGTTTAGATCGCGCACGTTGTACGATTTTTAACTGTTCGTGCAGAAAATCACTTAATTGGTCGTAAGTAGGTAACTCTTCCTTACGATGAAGCGATTCAAAACTTTGCACAGTCTCTGTGTCTAACTTTCTCAATGCTATAAATAAAAGAATGAAATCCGTGAGGTCTTCAATTTCAAGCTCTTTTAAAGCTGACACAGCAGGCAAAAATTTATGCATAAAATTTTCCAACGACGTGAAGTTGCACGATGTAAGTGGTTTTAAATCAATAATCTGATCTAGATAAGACGTTGCAAGTGAGCGCTTATCTTGAAAACGCGTTACTAGTAACTTCCAAATTATTGGGTAATTTTTTCCAACTGGCGCAACGCCTTGACAAATAGCTAGAGCTTTTTGGGACAGTTTACCTAATAAATATTGAATTTTTTCGGTATCTGTCAAGTCGTGATTGTCATGTATGGCGGCTTTAAAAGATTCATAAAATACGGTCCACTGCGTAGGATCGCCGTTAAATGAAGGTAACTGCAACGGTGGAAGTTTGCTTGTATTTTTATGAGCGGGTGTTGAGTTATTTTTCAAAAGGTTGTCGCGAACTGCCATAACATAACAGTACAAATCGTCAAATGCATCAAGAACTTCATAACTCGGTTCATAATTTGGGTTTTCGTTGAGCATTTGCGAGTTATATTCGTCAATGACAGTTGAAAACTGTTGCCGAGTTTCTGATATCAAACTGGACTTAACAATGAAAGTATCGCGACTGATTTCAGTATCGAGGTTTTCTCGAATATCATAAAGTGACTGAACTTTACGAAATAAAAACTCTCGTTTTTTTATTAATTTTAAAGTTTCATGACTAACTGACTTTTTCACAGATTCAGTCGAGACGTTAGGGGGAGGGGGCGGTATTTGCGAACGTGTTTGAACAGAAGTCATGTTGAATTTTGTATGTACCTACTCGTAATTGATTTTATACAGACAATTTGGTGTGGAATTTACAAAATATTTTGCAGGAAATAATATTTAGATTTTAATAATTTGATAAATAAATTTCCGTTATTTTGTATTATTTTATTCATAAACCATGAAAAAACATAAAATTATTTTTTTTTTTGTATTCGCGGTAAAATGTTGGTGAAGTTAGCTGAATTTCATAATATAGCAAAGCGCTAAAAGAGAGGGTGAAACTAGCTAAACACAAAATGAATGAAGCTAACTTCCCACAAAAATTGATAACTTCACGTATATTTTTTTGTTGATGAGTTCACTACGAAACGAAACTATGACAAACACAATTTTAGGTAGGTAGTTTTGAGAGAGGGCTGATACCAATGTTATTATCCGGCTCGAAGGACCACTTTTATGGTTGCGCCGAGGGTTGATTTTAGTGGACTGTAGGCGGGTTGACATAACCATAAATGGGGGGCGGTGCGGGGTTTTAACCTTTGGGAAACAAATGAAGGAGATGTGCAGACTTACCAGATTCGCTCTCGGCGCGGGTGTAATTAGGTATAATGTTCGAAGACTCCTCTGGGGTTCGGCACTCACTTATTCACTTGTTCTTAAAGATTAATGTTTTTTATAATTGCAGTGTTTATTACACTGTCTAACGCGGGTTTTGTGTATTACTTCTTCGACAATAGCGCGGTGCGGGTCGCACAGATAACGTTCGTTCGAAACTTGACACTTCCGCGCGCGAGCGGCGGTAGTAGCGGTGTGTAGTCTTCGCACGACAAGGGAGTTTGGGTAAAATATATGGGATTGGTTGTCGGTGGATTCACGTAAGGAACGTATTAGATGGACAATATAACACAAGGGAATTGTGATGTACGTATATTCGTTGTCGCTCAACCAGTAAAAATTTATTTCGCAAAGTAAAATAGATTTTGCAGATCATTTATTTCACTTTAATACTTTATTTTACTGCGATCGAGTAATATTTTTTTTTTTTAACAATCACAATTTTTACTCTTTTGATTAATTTAGTATCTTTGTATGTATGTATATGAGGCATAAGTTATTACAATTGCCAATTTTCATTGTAACTGTGGTTACTGTAGAACTTACTGTATGTTATATTATTATTCCAATACAATGCCATGCGGATTTTTTAATAAAAATGAACTGTATAATTTTTATACAATTATATATTTTACATATGTTGTGAAGTTTATAACAAACATGTATTATAGTGTTAATAACAGTAAAAGTATTATGTAATGCGTCTCGGTAAAACTCGTTAAGGTTTGGTCCCAAAAGTCTCTTGGCTTTAATTTACTTAATTTTATCGGAACAAATATCAGAGGCACTTACTAGCAAAAGCAATCAGTTCATAAATTACAATTATTAATTCCCCTGTTTACAGGAGAAAATGACAAATTGTGAAAGCGATGTGACAAAGTCATTAGCGACGATGTAGCTACGGTTTTATTCATCATCGTTTGTATTACTGGATTTGTATTTTAAGTGTGTTTAAATAGTAAGATGATTTAAAATACCTTAATATAAATGCTCCCCACAATCGCGGAAATAATAATAATAATTAATGAATAATTATCAAAACTGATCTGATCCTTTAAATTATATCCAGATCATAGTATTTTTCTTGAAAGCTTGATTATACTGTTTAAAATAAACAAAAACGGAAATAACAGGCTGTTTGAAACAGACAAAAAAAAAACTCATTTATTTGTATAGCTAATGAACTAAGGAATAACTAAGCTATATAATAAGTTGTATATACAGTTTGCTACAAAACCATTTTCAAGAGTGTTTATGTTTTCTATACGTGTAAGAAGTTGTAAAAATAATGCGAAAATAATTCTTACCCAAATTTATTTATTTTATTAAAGCACTCGTGTAAATTCCATTTTTGCTCGTAGGCGCTCGGCAAGGCCGGTCAATGACTCAGCATAGCTCGGCCTCGACCGAACTTATGACAAGAGTGATTTCATATTATCGCGTAAAGTTTACTTTTTTTTTTTACTCTGAAACCATATTGAATTTTCATATGAGGTCAAAACCTATTTACCTGTTAGTGTTTTCATTTTTTAGTATTTCAATAAAAAGCATGCTATAATCCCTCTGAAATAATAATGTAGGTGCGTTTTCATAATCCTTGCTTTCGAAACGCGCGTGCGCAGACTTGTGCGAGACTTGTGCGCACGTGTGTGTTATATATAATGTTTAGCGTAAGTCGAGACGTTAGATGTGACGATGAAAATGTCGAAAATAGGACAAGCGTAATAAATTGTCGGTATATTTCGTAAAATTTGTAAAAAAATGCGTCAACAAAATAGTAATAGTAAACACACCCCATGAACAGGCAACTACAGACTGCCTGCCTTGCGTCGAATCGCGGCATACAAGGAGGGGATTGCTAGAAAACGCTGTCACGCTATATTTGTTCCAGAAGTGATACTTCTGATATAATAGTAACCTATTTCACATCTCTTCACATATTACATAGGGCATCATCTATGTATGTTTGGTATTTCATGTTTCACTTTTAATCAAATTATAAGTTTAATTCTTTGCCTTAGTTTAACTAGAGAGTAAAAATAACTTTTTTAGCACACTTAAAATACCTAGTTAGTTATAAAAATATCTAAATAGGTATCTACTTAATACAAAAAAATATTAAATTATTATTTATTTACTAAAAATAAATATTAAAACTGTACGGCACTGGGTGATTGAAAAAGAACTGGGTGTTTCGATTATGCGGAATGCATATTGACCATCGCTTTGATCTAAAATGCGTCTATTTGCGCCTTTTAATAACTATTATATTCGAATTAAAAAAAAATATAGGTATTATTGAAAAATAACTTATATTACGCATTAATTTATAATCTCTTTTAATCTAAAGTATCTCCTTTTCTTTTGTTATTTTATTTCGAAAGCACTGTTATTGTTGAGTGCCGTCTTCGGCGCAGCAGTAAGTCGTTCGGTTCGACAATTTAAATTGATGATAATGGCTTTTGATGTGGGTCTCTTTTGGTCCTCGCTACAGGCGGCGCATCCGGCGTCCATCCGACTTACCTCCCTCTCTTTCCGCTGGGCGTCATAGTGGGTTCTCGTTCCGTCTCACTCTAGTGCCGAATTATCGCCCCTCTGCGAATGCCTTTCGTGTGTCTCTCTTTGCACCTTTCTTTTAGACAGCCAATTCGAATGCTAATAATATCTGTATTAAAACGATCTTAAAAATTAACCATGAGGCAGCCAAGCATAAGTGCGTGGGAAAAAACGGTTGAGAAATCCACATAGGTTAACCAAAGCCTTTATGAACCCGTGGCGTGGTCAAATCTTCAAATATGCAACGCTGATTAGATAAGATGAGAATTTTTACATTTTTGTTTTTTATTTAATTGTTCGAAATCTAGAGGTTTTTTTAGTGGTTTATATAACATACGTTAATAAAAAGTTATTACTGCATACCTAAATTTAGACGCAGCAATATACTACTAAGATAATAATTAAATATCGTCAAAATATTTTTTTTTTTTTTTTTTTTTTTTTTTATTCCACGAAGGCTGGTGCCTTTTCCGTGGGTAATTACATTTATAATGTACAGAAGTGCTCACTTACTGTGGCCTGTGGGTTAGCTGACACGATGGTGGTTAAAGCAGATTTATTACGGCAAATTATGGTATCAAAAAATATCAAACCCTGTATTATACTTTTTTAACTAACTCCTCTGAAGTTGAATCTCCTCAGATTTATCAGGTAGGTGTTGCTGTGTACGAAAACTTCGTGCTTTACTCAACCTAAGCGTTACTATCTCTCTTAATTTTTTTGTAATAATGTGTAAATGTAATAAGTCTAGGTTATTTTAGCAAAAAAAAGTATCGAAAGCTTTTTTTAATCTATTAGCAATAAAAACTTTTTTCTTTTTTTGAGGCTTTGATGAACGATTTCGGAAAAATCGTCTAGTAACTTTTTTCTTAATACCCATATCATAGAAAGAACTAATAATAAAATAAATAACTATTTTATTTTTTTTCTATGCAAGGAAGAATGACAATCGGGCGATAATTATTGAGGCCGTTGTGTTGGTTTTGTTTATATAATGTTTTCAAATATGAACGATATGGGAAGGATTCCATTGAGTTATTATTTAGACAAGTAATGACTTCGCTAAAGTTAGTTTAAACTAATTTTATTTCAGCTGTACGTAATTTGTCTTAACCGGGCGATTGATTCATTGCATTTCATTGGTTTCATTGCATTGATAAGTTTGGGAATTGCCGGCTCCGTCGCTTTACTGGAGTACATTGATTTTGGCCGTGAGGGGCGCTCCGCTCCACCCACTGCCATGTACGGATGCCAGTCGGTAATGTCGGAATTCCTTCATTAAATTTCGTCCACAAAATGAATCATTTTTTGAACACCGTCTGTAAAGCATATTAAACAAATATCGCCGATTTCTTCTACACTACTATTGTTATTTTTCATATGTTTAGTAACGACTCATCTACGTTCGATTTAAATATGCCTAAGCGTTAGTGGTTTTGTTTTGACAATGATTCAATTTTGGTATTCTGATTTTATTTGTGACTTTATTTCTTAAAAACCTGTATTTATTTTAAGAGTAATATTTGGGTTATGTGGGCTGGGTTTGTAAAAGAAACACTACCTGTCAAACGATCCGATGGATCGTTGCGTAGCTTTCCGTCTTGCTGGATCCAAACAAAAATGGCTACCACACTGTAACTATCAACTGCTTCTATACATTATTTAGTAGTAGTAAGTTATCTAACCAGAACCTGACTTTTTACAGCAACTTTAATGTTAAATATCTATGTTATGTGACCAGCTTTCGATGTGATCTAAACGGCTATGGTTGTTTTTCGAGAGCATCAATCTACACATAAAAATTCAGCTCTTTCGTATTTGTACTTTTTAGTTGAAAAATGCACTGACAGACGGACAGATGGACGGCCTAAGGACGGAGATAGTAGCTTCTTATACATTAATTTATAGAAGCTAAATAGGGCTTATTTCTACTATTCGGCAGCCATTGAAGGTAGTTTGCTCGCAGAGCGTAACTTTATTTAGTTTCTTTTTCCCGATAGTAGTTCTGTAAGTTTTATTTTATTATTCTGCAACGGCATCAGTGTTCGCGTAAACATACTTAGACTAGCCGCCGACCGAGCAGTTTTAAAGACGAAAGTCTTTATATCTGCCATCGCCATCTAGCAATCGTTTATTTTTTTTTAACTTATACATTCTTAAGGTTAATCTTTACATCAACAGAAGAATTAATAATTAACTTAATTTATACAGTTTTACAATTTGTTAACATATAATTACTCTGACGATTATAAGCGAACGGTGGAAGCGTAGAAAAGCTTTTTTTACCCTGGAATCCTTTCCGGGGTAAAAAAAGCTTCTCTTCCCAGAGGGACGAACAAACAAAGTGTTGTTTTCTCGGGCAAAGCAGGGAACCACACCTACGCGGACCAGCTGTTATTACGCTAAATCGGCAGCCCCTCGGGAGGGGCGCCCAGTAAAACGTGGAACTAAGGTTCCACTCGCTGAGGTACTCGCTTGGTTTTAGTTGGCGTGGGTCAACCGTTTGGCCTGATCGAACAACCACATGGGTACTCGCTCTTTAGTTTACTGCACACCCTGGCCATCCATCAGCTTCATTAGCCGTGTCCTGATTACTCCTCGCGCGGTCCTGTCCGGTGCAGCCCGGTTGCTGGAGGGCGTTGAGTCTTCTATGAGGTAGGAGGTATGAGTATTTTTTTTTTCATTAACATTTGTTTTTTTTTTTTGTTATGGAATATAAATTGGCCGATGAGTATAAGTTATAAGATTGGAAGTGAGTTATGTGTAACGGTATTATTGGTATTTGATCGATTAAACTTTAAAGTATTGTGTTATTTTGTATTATTTTGTTTGTTTGTGTTTTATTTTCCTTTTGTTGTTTTCCCTCCATGATGGTGAATTTAAAGTAATCTCGTTTCAGTGTTTTTTTTTTTAATATTGCAGGCGATTTTACGTTCTGTTTTTTTTTTCGTGTACCTATGGTCTTTACTCCCGCTATATAATATTTTTTCATATCAAATTTACTAGAACATAAGAAAATTATAGAAAAATAATCATCAAAGACAACCATGCCGTGAGATACTTACATAAAAATATAAGAAGGAAAGGTAACGCTTCAGATGTGACTTGCAGAAGGCATGAAGCGCAATTCTGAAAAGCGGAATGAGTTTTCCCCACTATCGCCCAGCTGGGAGCCAATTCCGAGAACGTGATAAGCATTCTTTCACTATCAAAAAGTAAACTTTCAGAAGAGTTTCGGAGGCGCGGCGCGGAGCTATTCTCAGAAAATTCAAGAATTTGCCGTGTCGGATACAAAAAAAAAATTTACGATAATGTGCCAATTTGGTCAAATTTATTAACGATCATTCATTTATAATACCTTATTTACACAACATATCTTCTATATATGACTAATTTTCCTTTTCTACATCTAAACTTAGGTCTTTGCTTCTTATACTTTTTTATACATCGCTGATGATATCCCACAAAAATTAATCCTATTAAGTTTTTTTTGCTAATGAATTTCATACGGTCAAAAATACCTACACCTACATACAATCTCAACGCTAAGGAAATTTCAATTTAGTTGGAAAAATATCATACGGAGGGCCAATTTAATATAATAACGAGAATAATTCTTGCGTAGCGGCTACTCTAGCTATAAAACTCATTGAACCGGTAGGTACTTCATTCTTGGGGAGACTGGGTGGCTTTATAGAGTGATGTAGAATAGAGCCGTTCGTTCAATATGGCCGTTTAGTACTTGTAAGTACGTCGAGTGCGTATTCCATCGTACTTTGTTTGAAGGAATATTTTAAACTGGGTCGAGCGACCCTTGTATGATACGTCGAGACTATTATTACTACCCGGAGAATGCAATAAGTTAGAGTTCGTTTAATATTAGCTTTGTTTCGGCCGCTCTCTCGTTAGGTAAAAATGTGGAATTGAATTTAACAGTTAAATATGATTATTTCTGGCTTTGAATTAGTGACCATCAATTTACCCATACACGTGATACTTTTGGTTAAAATAAACTTTTAAAAGCAAGTGAATTATTAAAAAGTATTACTCGTACTCACTATGTTTAAAAAATAGATATGTAACAGGTAGGTATCGGGCGCGCAGGCCAGTACGTCTGTTTTACTTTACAGGGAGGTCAGCCGCCCGGGGAAGGCTTCTTTAAAAAAAATCTATTAAAATCCTGGTTGTGTGGATAAATGTGAGTATCGTTTTTATCGTTTCTCTTAGCATCCAACCCGCCGCTTTATGACCGTCTTGCGGCGTATATAATGCCTTCGGACACAGATGACTTGTGCCTGCTGCACTAGGGTTTGGTTGCATTACTTCGCACTTTGATCACACATTTATTTATTCATTCAAATATTTTTTACACGAAAGTGTACGGACACGGACACAAAAACAACATCTACAGATTTATAGATGTTGAGGTTAAATATTCGTCATATATTACACCATATTTAGTTATTCATTTATTCACTTTTGCATACATATGCCTGCAAAACCTTTAATATTAATACAAAGCCTAACCTGCCCGTACTAAGAAAATAGGCTTTATTTATGGTGGAGTATCTAATCACAAATGTTTATAATTTTCACCGCTGTGTTGAAAAAAATACCCATTTTAATTTAGATTCTGATTGAATTTTATGCTATAAATAATAATATATTTTTTTTCAATAAAATATTTTTATATATATGATAATAATGCATATAATTTTGTATTTTTTGAAAGTATAAATATTAACACATAATTTTTATTAATAATACCGGTATACTAGTATATTTCAGTTCTTTGCCTAAGTAAATAAGGAACTGAGAGTGTTTGGCTTCTGAAATGAAGTTAATTTTAGAAGCCAAACAGTTATTTCCTTTTTAAATTTTGTTTCTTTTTAAACCTAGAACATTTATGTACAGAACTGGCAGTTTGTTGAAAATTCTGGGTGCTGAAAAACTAAAAAATCATTTTGTAAAACTGGTTTGCTTGGAGAAATAAAATGTTTTTGCCTTACCAGATTGCGCGTTGAGATGTTCGAGCTCTCGGTAAATAAGAGCGGATTTATTTAATCGGTAGGTTAGGTTAGGTATTTATTTAATCTAGGTATATTAAGTAAATGGAGACGACCATAGTGTGCGAGACGTTCGCCTGCTTTCTCTGTCTCACGTAGTATGGATCTTCTCCCTACCCGTAAGTATCCGAAGCTTAGAGAAAGCTGCGAACTGCTTTACTGTGGGTTGACTTTTATTCTTAAATTGAACCAAATATTGGATTACCTAATCCATATAATAAGTATCAATTATTATTGTAAAGTGAAAAAGGGTATGAATTAGGGGAATTTGTTATGGAATTCTACAGGAATTGTGCTATATCATAACTTTAAGGTCTTATGTTATGTATTTTTAGGATTCGGACAATATTTAGGTACATAATATATTTATAAATAATTAGGAAGGTGGGTAGGTATAGATAGTATTAGGATGTTCGCTAATAAACTCGCAGGGCCAAAAAGAGCACGTTAAAATGAACAAAAAATGAATTGAAAGAACGTCATGATACCATCGTCTCTACTACCAACCAACTCTGGCCTCTATGGCCATCCAAAACATTATTTTTGCTTCACACATACATAAAATAACTAAATAAATAAATAATATAGAGTGAAAAAGTAATTTTCTGACGCTTCCAAAATATACGCCTTTCGCATCCTTTTGCGTAGTATTTTTATTTTCCAGTGAGGATTTTACATTTAAATTCTGATACTGATGTGCTGATATGTGATACCTTTATTTGGTATTTTAGAGAGTCAGCCCTATTAGCATAGAGTATTTCAGTCAAGCAAAATTTTGCATGAATTTGAATGTCTCTGTTTTGATGTTGAAATTATATATATATATATATAAGGGCTGTATTCCTTCCGTTTCTCAGATTTGGCTTTTATTAGATGAGACCGTGGAGGGTTGTGTCTAACATTACAAATCTCGTATACGGGGAAAGCCAGCGGTTGAAACCTGAATACACAGCACTATTTAATGTCAAATCTATGGCGGCGCTTTTATATGTAGAGAAAATGTCTCGTAAAGAAGTGGTACAAATATGACATATCGTTTGTCTATTTTTTTAATAGAACGGATACTTAACGGCTTCTTTATCATACAATTTCGCCGAAGGCGTCGCTATGCAATGTTTTTCGAGTCTGATCTACTGTGGTAATGAAATCCACAAATTTACAATTTTTATTTTATTAACCCACTCCTAACGCTATGGAGTTTTTTTTAAAAAATCACCATTTAAATTACGAAAACAAAAAATACTCCGCCCTTCAAGTTTCTCTTTGGTACATACGACACCGATTTTAAATAGCTGTAAATTAATGTACCGAATAACCGACAGACGAAACCTCTTAAACTATTTTTATAACATTTCCGAATCTTATACGCAAGAAGCTCACGTTTTAAGATTATCTGAATCCATTTTGAACGATTTTGGAATGACGACTGCATTATGTATTTGTGTAAGTATGTCCGTGAAGCCAAAGGCTTCTAGACTCAGCAACCGAAATATTTCAAATTTTATATACCAATGGGTTGTGGGGGTCACGAGTTCACCGGAAGGCCGCACCGGGTTTCCGCTGACAACTACATCAAACCACAGGTACAAAGTCCGTCGACCAAAGTGACGTCGATCGAACGCACCAGGTTTCCACTGACGACAGCATCTGACGCCAGGTACGAAGTCCGTCGACCGAGAGTGACGCGACGAATGCACCAGGGCTGAGGAAGTGGGTTTCCCCTCCGACGCAAGACGACAGTCTATAAGAACGGAGGTCGCCCGCTAGTGCAGGGCCTTTTCAACCAAGTTCGCGCGTCGCCAGTACCTACTCGCCGGAACCTACTCTTCCGCAGTCGTCACGCCGGTATATCGGAGTATTTATGTAGTAAGAGGATCAAGTAATAAACCTTCTAACAAACCCTCGAGTTATTATTATTATCTCGCCGGCCATACTCCAAACGGTCCGTTACATTTCTGGTGATCCTGTGATGGAAATATTTTTTTTTCTTATTCGTTCAGTAATTTTTTATCTCTTTAAAAACAAAATTTTAATAAATAAGCTTCATATTTCTCTTGATTAAATATAATTTCGTAAGTACCTTTTTTACCGTGTGTATTTTTTTATTTAAATATAATAAATTTAAAATAAAAATAGAAAATAACTGGTTTTTTATTTTCTTTATATTATTATGGTTTTCAAATATTTTGACAAATGTTTATATTTTACCTACGGATAAAATTTTCCGATATACATATATACAATGTGATTCGAATAAGCTTTTATTTATTAAAGGTAGGAAAGTACCCCATAAAGTCTATCGAAGTAGACCCCAAGAATCTTAATTAATGTTAAAAAATACATTTTAAATACGTAATCAAGGAACTTCGCAAGTAAGTGCAGTCTTGTTTAAGCCATTTAACTGTCTGCGAAGCATTCGCTGTGAAATCTAAATTACTAAAATTATGTATGTATGAGTATGAACATTTGCAATTTAACTCGGCGATTACTTAGATGTAAGGTTTGAAGCATCTCTGCAAGAGGCACTAGCATCTTAATCGAACAGAGCGTTAACTTCGAAGATGTTTACTTTTAAAGCACATTAACGTTTGATTCAGTTTCGCCCAGGGGAATGGTTCTATAATAATGATTCGACGTCGAATTTGGTCCGTACTTATGCGATAAAAGCCAGATGACTATGTGTTTAGAGGACTTGTAGGTAAGTGATAATTCAAAACGTAGCGATTTATAGGTAAGTGATTATTTCCACGGTCCGATTTCGTTGAAATATTGTGATGACTTGTGTCAAGTAATAATGTAAAGATTTTATTTGAAAATAATTAATATTTAGAAGTCGGTGATTATTTATATTGTTAATATATACCTTACAGTGTGGTTTTTGAAGAGAATTTAAAGGTAATTATTATTTTGATTTATTAATAATATATTTATATTTAATTTGTTATTCATTTATTTATATTTAATTTATTATTAATAATAATTTAGATAATATAATAAACGGTAAAGGCAAAGTTTGAAAAATCTAAAAGTAAGTAAATATTTAGGAAACTTCACGGTTTTAGCACATATTGTAAAAATATAATGCCGTAAGGGTTGCTTCTGAGCAAGAATTATATAGGCTTACAACTAACATTTTGAATTGATTCGATCTGATGCCTATTAAGGGAGATATAATTTTTTGAATTTTGAAAAATCTATTTTTCCCACCCCTAGGCCGAATGGTTGGTGCTATCAAAAAATTTTACTCAGATAAGTTTTAGGCCCAAAATTAGAAGAAAGTTATAGCAAAATTTCACTTTTTCGAACCCCTTCCCCCATTCCCGCCCCCCGGTCTGATTTTACTCATTAACGAACTTGACCGAGAATTTGTGCCCTTAAATTTTATAAATTAATTTGAAAGTGATTGGTGTAAAATTACGGCAGTTATCGTGTTCAGAAGAAAGTAATATAGCTAGATCGATAGATATATAAACTTTTAAATTGAGGGTGGTTTTGGGTTCTCGAAAGAGGCCCTCTTTCGAGACTCGAGCCTCGTAAGAGTCTACATTGGAATTCGATTTCATTATCATTATATGACCACTTTAACAGACATGAAGTTGCTATATAACATTTTATACGGCGAAATACATGCTAGCTTCTCTCAAATTCCGGGGTCCATCTTCTTGTACGCATACACACAAATTGTTTCATGTACCACAGTGCACAATACTAACTTCGCCAAAAACTCAAATTTGACGATATATATATATTTAATGCAATAGCAAATCGGTATTTTTGAAAGCGGTACAAACGTCTATGAACCCCCAGAATAATTTATGATTGTATTAGGTAGGTTTAGTTTAAATAATGAACATCTCTTCCTAAACACACACTGTCACCATAACATCATCAGGGCATCTGTAAGACGCTTCAAGTTAGGAATTGCTCAGGAAAGAATAATTTTGTACACAAAGATTCCAACCCGATGACACGAACAAACATACAGCAACCGTCAAGAGGAACTTACTGATCCAAGCTTTTCTCCCTTATTGACCGTCACTCGAGCTGCTCCGATCCAGCATTGAAACTGAAACTATCTCAGGGTCGCTTTTCTGGGATTTTTATCTATTATTGATTTGCTTTTTTATTTACCTATCTGTTATTCGTGCATTCATGTAACTACCTAACTACTTGTTCATTGATTTAAAAAGAAATTCAACTCACTGGTACGACGGAACCATGTAAATGAGCTTTGACTCTAAATCAATCAAACTAGTCGGTTTTATAGGCTTCCCTCTTTTTGAAATACAAGCTCCTTAATAATTTAAAAGAACTAAACCAAACTCAAACTAAGAATTTGCATCTCTGATATGGTATCCTAAATATATTTTTTATTCCAAACGTATTAAGAGAATTCTATGTATTTTACGAAGAAAGTTAATGTTAGGGGTCATATGCACGTTGATAATTTTTTACTTGTGATAAATGAAGACATGACATCGTACAAAATCACCTGGATCACCTTCAAATATTTATCGAAAAACGTTTTGATTCAAATTTAAATTTATTTTTAATCTTCAACTTAAAATTTTTAATAATCCATCCATTTTCGTGCTATCTAAATATTTTATTTTTTCAACCCGTGGATATGCTTTTTCATAACAAAATTTTAATTTATCATGAAACCAATTATATACTTTATGTCCCAGTTTAATGTTTCTACCCATTCTCTTAACAGAATATGATTACTTTCGTGAAATATTCTTATATTTTTGTATGATATATTCTGGTGTATAATTTATCTGGGGTATATATACTGGTGTAGTTTTTTAGTAACTATAGCTTGACAAACCAGGGTCGTGCTAAAAGCAGGCTAAACTGATACTGCAAAGCATCAGCATGCAATACGAATGCACACGTGGTCCTTATATTTAAACACGTCCGTGAAATCAACAGAGCAGTTCGTCTGCAGGCAGAGTATATATTTGCCCTGGTGGTACTGACTGCGGATTGTTAGCGCATTATCCGTAGAAGGCTCCATGTGAATGGTTTTATTTTCCTCTTAATTCAAGTTGCGGGCTATCTTTCAGATGGCTCGCGGATACGTTGCAACTGTGAGCCTTGCAGACATAAAAATGGGTTTTGATCTAAAGTGTTACTTTTGTCAGCTCAAAAAATGTTTAAAATGCTTATATTACACTAAAGGTTTATATATTTTTGAAAAGGTATTTTTAACGGCTACAAAAGCTTGTATTTTTCCTATCAAAAAAATGTAATCTTTTAAAAAACACGCTTTAAAAAAATGGTACAACTTTAGGTACAATCATAGGTATATATAACAATTGTATGTTTTATTTTTTTTCTTAAGACTTTCTTTTTTAACAAAAGTACGTATATATTTCTTTATTGTTTGCTTAGTAATTTACAAATCCTATTTTATCGTACGTCCAAATGTTTAAAAAATGCTCAATCTTTCATTGAGAATATCTATGATAGATATCAATCACAATTATGTTAAAAACTGTAAACACTACATAAGCAGGATCAATAAAGAGTAGTTTGTAATTTTTCTATGATTTTAATTATAGGTATCTATTTATTTTTTAAATATTTCGTCTATATATTATATAGAGAAAATGCTTATATAGTCTCGCCGGCCAGAGTCGAAGCTCTGGAAGCGTTGTGACGCATGATTTTTATTGATATTTTTTTACGCAATTACTCGCGGTAGGGGGGCGAGGACACTTCGCTCCGCGTTGACTGAATTGCAGGCATATACACTATCCGATAAATAAAATGATGATATTCGGGAATACTATTATTTTTTTATGTCAACTTTTTACCTTTTTTTTTTGTTTCTATTGGAGAAATGGGACAACTAAGCAAAAAATCAATATGTCACCCTGTAGCCTTATTGCATTTCAATGTATCTGTTTTGTTTTCAAAATATTACTATAAATATATGGTTGGTGTCATAAGACCTTTATTTGATGGCTGATTTCTGTCGCCAATCGTCCATTCCCTCCGCATATTACGTTTACCTTGAACCTTATTTACACACATTGTTAGAAATCAGAAATACGACCACCTACTTATTCACTCCTTAATCTCCATATTACCTAATATTCATTTTAAGGCATTTTTAATAAAATAAAAAACAAATAAAATAGAAAAAGATATTTTATAAATCTAAACAATGTGCTTTTGGGTAGCTTTTAATGTTAAGAACGTGCTTTATTAATAAAAAAATATATATTGATGGTTCACTGGGGATCGTAACTTTTTCAAATCATTAGAAAATTATTAAATAAAATAATATAAATATTTAAAAATATAATCAATATTTATATAGTACATCAATTTATCCTTGAATATTCATACAATTTGTATATTATTATATTCGTTTAATGCATAAAACGAATTAGGCTTTAAAAATAATAAAAAAATAAGAAGCAAAATAATATATCGTTGAATCTAAAGTTTAGAATTTACAAACCTACCATTAATGAGTACGTACATATAATTACTTCAAATATCAAACAGAATAATCATTCTTCAATTCTTGACAATAGTAGCTATAAATCCGTTTGGTGCCTTTTCACCATATTCCCAGCGCGCAGATCTTTTTGTTTCGAGAATGACCATCAATCAAGTCTTGTTTCGGAAGCTTTCAAAGAAAGTCGAATCTAAGGCAAAGTTTACCCCATTAAACCGAGAAGCCTAGTAATAATTGGTTAAATTTTCTGAAGAACGAAGCGTCTTTATTGTGTTTTACTGTATTTTTTAAATAATATTATTACAATTATTACCTTGAGGCTTAAACATTTTTATTTAATAAGCTGATGTTTATACTTTTCTTTGCAGATCCAGATGATCAGCCATACAGTATATAATGGTATGTAATTCTTTATACATTATGTATTTCCTTTTCATTAATATTTCGATAAAAAATATAACTTCTACAATATTAGTAAAATTGTTATAAAAGTAAGTATTTTATTTTATCCTGCTTAGGCACAGAAGAAAGATTATTTTATTTCTCTTTTGTAACATAGGGGTTTACTAAAATAATTTGGACTACAATGTGTACCTCAATTCACTTTACTACCTTTGGCAATAACTGGCAAGTTGACAGTATTGTATATGTATAATGACCTGAAGGGGTTTGATCTACTGAGGTTCGAAACCGATACCTCTGGTTTAAAATCAGGTGTTCGAATACGACTTTGCCAACACGTTTTTAAGAATAACCGTTGAGACCTAACATGTTTTTTTTTTCATTAAATTTATGGTGTTTGGTCCCCGTATAACCGAGTTAATATCGATAGTCTTGAGAAAGTTAAAAATATTTTTTTTAAAATATATTTATCGACGAGCCTACCTTTATTTTTCTTCGTACTTTCGGCTTTCTTCCATAATATCTATCCATTAAAATCCTGCAGGAATATGGCTAAATTCTTGAATTAAAAATATTAATAAAATTCTTTGTATATTATTAATATTTTTTATTATATACAAATGTTTATTATACATGTTATTTATTATAAAACATAAAATAAAAATGATATTAAAGATATTACAATATAAAACACTAATTTTTTTTGTTATTGTAATATGTTGAACATTTTTAAAAAATCCTTGAACATTACATTTATAAGTTTATTAAGGAATGTAGCCGATCAGCATGGCCGTCTATTTTCTGCCTAAATTAAGAAACCACGCTGTAATTCTTTTTTTAATAATAGTTATTGTTATTTTAGAATTTCAGAAATTGTCTTACACTTTTTTGCGATTGCCATAATAGGCAAATTATAACGTTCTACTAGGTTAGTGTTTTGGTTTATACAAACAATTAAAAAAATATTATTATTTTATTGTAATGAAATATTTGACCTGATTTGGCCGTTTTTAAAGACTGGCTCATTCTGAATGCGTGCCTGAGCCAACAATTCCAAGATATTTGTTCAATTTCCGAACGGCGATCAATCAGTTTTGAGAACTCATTTCTAGCTTGATGAAGCCAAAACGTGAGACTCACAGCCGACCGACCGATCCATTCGATACGAAAGATAAGCCAAAAGCATTACGGTTAACGAAACTCCCTAAACCCACACACTTCTTGTTTCTTGTGAAATACACATTTTTTTCTCATCACGACATTTTAGTGAATGTAGTACCTACCTAATAATAATAGTAATAGTATAAAAATAATAGCAATAATTTGAAATTGTAGTAATAGTAGTCAAAAATGTCAACTGTCTATAATAAATATTATTCTCAAAATTTTCATCCATCCAGAAACCTATTCAGTCAAGCATAAAGCAAAAGAAAATTCTAGTCTAATTATATTACTGCAGTTTCATTTGAAAGTATTACCTACTTAAAATTTTCAAGTATTTTTTTATTTAATTTTATTTATTCGCACTTATCACATAATTACACAGAAATATCTAAGACATTAGGCTCAAGACTGTAACCAATT
Organism: Neomicropteryx cornuta; assembly: GCA_020383195.1. Classification (NCBI taxonomy): domain Eukaryota; kingdom Metazoa; phylum Arthropoda; class Insecta; order Lepidoptera; family Micropterigidae; genus Neomicropteryx; species Neomicropteryx cornuta. Next base: position 13,609,066 of record JAHKQU010000012.1, read on the forward strand.
ATCCAACAATAGTATATGTAATAATAATAATAAAGCATGGTTTAATCACTAACCAATTCGTATCCCAATGCGCTCTTTCTATGGGATTCATATTTAGTAGGCGATACCAATGCAACTTTACTACTCTTTATATTAAAAATGCGGATATGAGAGGATGCGTGGTTGAGTAGAAATATTGCCCTACTAACAGTTGCAAGTTTCAGTTGTTTGTTCAGCAACGAGGAGGTTTGAACTACGGTAACACGCATTTGGTATACTGAAATCTAAAAGTTGTAAAATATCAGGAGTATACATTTTTGCGTTCAAAAGGTTAGGAAAGTATTTAAAAATATAGATCCAAAACCTATTTTGAATTCAGCTTAAGCCGAGACCCCGATAAGAATACTTTTGGTTAATAGGTTGAATATATTTTGTATATTCCGAAGTATAGGTAGTTAATACTAATATGTATCTTAGAAATATATTCTGTATTCTTTTTAGCTTTTAAGAGTACGTTATTTCGAATGGATACCATATAGTATTGGTACTTTTAATTATGCTACGGATCAGAGTGAAACAAATCCACAAAATTGCCTTTTGTATGGTTATGATAACATAATGATTCAGAGAAGTTTCACTTTTACAGTGTGTTCTTTCGGGCATTTTTTTATATTTATTTTTTTTTTGACTTATTTGTCACTATTTCTTATACAAATACAACCTAAACTTATTAAACGAATTGCATCTGTAAAGTACTTAAAGTAAGTAAAAAATAATATACCCTCAAATTACAACACTCGCACTTTATCACATATATTAATATAGATGCTAGTTAGTTCTGTTAAACATATATGTTAAATTGGAGATGCCTGTAGTCGGCTTAAGTTGTTGTTTATATTTTAGTCTATTAAAAACATTTTCAAAATAAATTTCCTAAATTTGTAAAGATAAGTTTCCATTAGAAAGAGTATTTTTTTCCTACAAAGAATTATATTTCAGGGTATGGGTAAACGTATTTTTTTTAAATAATCCAGCTAAAACTATAGTACGAGAAAAATCAATAAAATATAAATATATATAATATTTATAAAAACCTATATTTACACAATAAATCTTTAAAAAAAAATACGTTGCCAGAAAAAAATATGCGATACTATATTCTAAAATCCTTCATATGCAACGCACTATAAAAAAACCCCTCACTGATTGGTAGTCAAAAATTATGTTTTTCATACTTTTATTGTTTCGGTTTATTAGCAATCGTTAATACCGCCTGCTTCATACAATGACGCCAATGGATGATTGAGTACTTACTGCCTACATACATTTTGTGCAGAAAATGCTTACCTACATAAACAGAAACTCCCGATAGGCCGATAAAATGGTATCAGCTGGTCACTACCTCCGATAAAAACTTAACCGATATCGCCCACGATGAAAAGGGTACAACATAACGACCCGAACCACTCGAGATACATACCCGTGGGCAATATTAGCCACTCGGGAATCAGAGATTAAGAAGTCGTTGGCAGCCAACTAAAAACGTGCTTGCAGCATGCGAGAGTGATAGACTTGATGAAGTCTAAAACGATAATGGATGGTCTTTAAATGCCACGTAAATAGCAACGATTCCTTTATTAATCAGTAAAATTCAAATATTTAAAAAAATAAAAAAAAAAAATGTGTTTTATCTTCTTCCCTTTAGTCATTCTGAAATAAAAGTCGACAAACTGCAATGCGAGCATATAGTGCTATTTATAAATATTTAGTATTACTACGGTAAGACGGTTATTTTTTATAACTGCTAAGAAAGAATTATTCATATTAATTTTTGAAAGTATTCAAAAATTCAAAAGTGTTTTTGTCAATAAACACTACCAGTCTATGGCTTTTGTAACAATTTCCCTAACCAATATAGGTACATATAATTATTACCTATCAATAATTTAAAATTGTTTCTACTTATCTAAATTACGTCTCATTTGATTACATTATTTTATTTAAAAAGCTAATTACACAAATTTACCAATAACAACAGTGCTGCCTATACAATAAATTTAATTTTATGTATTGTTATATTATATAAGATTTACTTAGAATGTGAATTTTATTATGAAGAATTACGGGTTCGTTTTAGAATCCATAATGTATAACTGGCTAAATGTAAATTTATTACTTAACTCTTATAAGTATAATTAAGAATGCACTTAGCCGCAGCCGTATCCTCCAAAGTCTTTTAAGAGCTCTTAAGTTATAAACTTAAGAGTACTTTCTGAATTATTATTTGTGTTTAGGCGTTTGAAAGTTCCACAAAAGTCATAATATCTTATTTACTAGAAGCCATTTAAAGTTTTTCATATAATTAATTTTAGCATTGGCATTGCTAAACCCAAACCCAACCTAACACTGCCAATCCAATACTTATTTCATCAATAGTTGAATTCTAATAATATTTGAATTTAAAGGTTCTGAAAGCATATATCGCACTTAAATAATATCGCAATTTTCGCAGGCCTCCTGAATCACCTAGAAAATTACGAGATCTAAAAATACTTTCAACATTTTTGAAAAATCCTAACATTAAGATTTAATTTTTCGATTATCATTTCTATTCATGGAAATAAATTAATAAATGAATGGTTAGGATTTTAAGTAATGAAACATTGACAGTTCAATAAAATGTCATATATCATATTTGAATTTAAAAAATATTGAAACGTATTATTTATTACTGGCCAGTTAAAATTAATACAAACTCGCTTATTAATGCGCTGAAATAGAAACATATAAACAAATATTTAGTGCCAGATAATTATTATTTCATCATTATATTTATGATTGAATTAAAATATTTGTAAAAATAAATATTTTTTGTTTCATTACCAACCGCGCGTCAAAATTTACAAAAAAACTAAAATAATGTAAAAATTTATTATGACTTGAAAGAATGTCATGATACCATTATATGTTTTTTTTATTTGCGTCCATACAAAACGCACATTGAATAGGCTAGCAGGCATAAGTGGAAATAGGAAATGATACTATCAGGCGCGAGTAGTCTGGGTGGGAGATGCATTCAATGACGCCTATAGGACCTAGCTGTTAGATGTCAGGTTCTGGTTAAATAATGTACTACTACTAAACAATGTACAGAAGCAGTTGATATTATACGATGTCATAGCCATTCTTGTTCCTAGTTCATCGGGCTCTGTGAAAAGCAAGCTGTCTTTTTCCTGTCGGCTGTATAACAGCCTTCCAATAGTTTTCTTAAATGTGGCCTGACGTTTATTTTGAAAAAAAAGCTTGGTGCCCTCGGGACTTTCTGACCTTTTCCTATGAGTCGGGTCTAATCCCATTGTTGCTCCAACGGCTGCGCCAGATTTTGGTCTGCTTATAGTATATGCTAAAAATAAGACTAACCCTCAAATGAAACGAGCTATAAAGGGGATTTCCCGTTCACTCTCTGTAATAACAATATATTATATAGAGAAAAACTAAATAAATAACTCAGTTGTTTAGATGGTTATTGTTTTAAGCCTTATTTATTAAATTTTCACTTTGCATGTTAATCGCAATTTAAATACAAATCACTTATAATTGTACTTACACCAAAAATCCGGCAAAAACTTAATCCTAATAAGGTTTTGAAAGAAAAGTTAACTGCCGAAGATACCAGTATCAAGTTCGACAATGTCATGTCTACCCGGGACATGCCTCCTTTTAAGCCTGTGTGTTTAGTCAAATTTCAAAGTAAAATATCCCTTTTATGTTCCGTGCAGATTTTGCATAATATTATAGGTAAAATTTGGCACAAATATTTCTTTTACGAATTTGGTGACTTTTTCATTTTATATTGATAGTCTAATAAAAAACTGAATAATTCATACAATAAAAATTAAATAACACAAAGCTGTTTATGCAAAAAAACTAATATAAATTAAAAATAGATACCTATATGGTATTCATAAGACAAATCGGTTATACATTGGTCACACCTTCAAAAAAAAATAACCTAGATACTAGTCTATTCATCAACAGTCTTTTCGTTCTATTCTTACCCACAGACAAACATGAACACCTCATAATATTATCCTATTTACTACGACAAAATACGTTTTTTTTTTATTCAAAATCTTTTAATTATTTTTATACTCTCATAGAAGCTCAACGTTACTGTATGTAACTACATTTCTATATTAGTATAAATATAAATCTTTAAAAATTTAAAAACCTCCGACACATAAACGCCTGAACAGATTGTCTTGAATAATAGCTAAGAACACTCTCAATCAAGTAACCTTTCAAACAAAACAAAACCAATCGAAAAAAAATAAATCGAATAAATCATAATGAATTAATTAATGAAACATTTATGATTCATCCGTTTAGGAGCTATACGATGCCACAGTAGACACATTAAACTTATAACACCCCTCCTTTTGAGTCGGGGGTTAAAAGTGAAATAAGCTATACGTGTTACTATGAACAAAAAAATAAGGAATTATTTTACATTGAGAATTATAGTAACACAAAAAAAATATTAAATTTTATATTCTACTGAATAAGGACTTCGAAGGAAATAGGTATTCGATTTAACTCTCTGCCCTCTGGAATATTTATAAAAAATATTAAAAAAACCTTCATAGATTGGTGACAATTGGCTTAGAATTCTACGATAGCCATATTTTCTATGCATTCCAAACACATAATGAAATGAACCCTGATATGATCTTAGAATTGCGACTTGACTGCCTTTTTCGTGGTTAAATTTCTTAAGCTTTTGTAAGTTATATTATCAGTAAAATATAGTATATCATAAGGTATTATTTTAAAATTAGTTAATAGTGAAAATATCTCTGCGTACTACTATTAATAAGATTATAAATAATTCATATTAAACGTAATAAAAAAAATAACCAGTATTAACACTACTATAAGTATTAGTAATTAACTAGTATTAGCATTAGTTTTTGTAATAAAAAAAATGTATAAACATTACAAAATTGGATAACATAAATTTAAACAATAAAATTGAGTAAACAAAGTAATGTCGATCATGTTCTCATAGATGAGTATATTATAATTCTAACTGGCCAGCAATATATAAAACGTTCCAATAGCCGCGCTTTCATATGTTTGAAATTCCAATATGATCACGCACTAATAATGAGCGCTGTGTCAGTTTCATATTAAAAAGTTGTTGGCTTTAATGATAAATATCTATGTTATCCGACCAGCTTTCGATGTGGTCTAAACGGCAATGGTTGTTTTCGAGAGCATCAATTTACACAAAAAAAATAACTCTTTCACATTTGTACTTTTCGAGTTGAAAGTTTCAACAGTCTGACAAACAGACGGCCAATGGAGTAGCTTTTTATACATGAATGTATAGAAGCTAAAAAACAAAGGCTGTAATTAATGTAGCTAAGTGTTCATTTTGCTTAAATTGAGAAAGTTTTTAAGTACTATCTTGTAAATTCCTTCGACTAATTCTTTATACTTATTACATTTATTTTCAAACTTTTTAAAAAATTAAATTAACTTAGCATGACATCACCTGGGTAGATCAGCAAGATCCTAGATCAGATATAATCTCAAAGAATAAAATAATAAATACGTGTAAAATAACTGACTCATGTCTGTAAACTGCCATGCGTCCGTTTATTAACTAATTAAGGTAAATTTAGAGTTTTTCTTTACTATACTTTGTTGTAATAATATTATATTCTTCAGGGGGAAATATTAGCATTCCAGAATTTCTCCATAAAGTATATATATTTGAGATAAAATCAAAGCTTACTGAATATCTGCTGGGTCTAGTCGTAAAAGCGACGGGTTATACTCGTACGCTCGCACCCGCGCTACGACACGGATGAGGCGGTCTGTTATTGTTTACGCAACCTGAAGAAATGCTGCATACAAGATCAGTCAGTAGTCGTGTCTAAAAAAGAGTTTATCTATTTGCAAATGGCCGTTACATGTTTTATGGTAGCCTTGATCATAAATAAATAAAATTATGGGCACTGGCCGCTTTCTCGTAATATTCCGAAAGTCGTAAAATGAAGATATTAAATATGTTTAATCTTTTGTTATTGCGGAGAGAACCTTCTAACCCAGAATTGTTTCACTTGCAAATTGTAGTAGCTTAATTCTGGCGATTGAAGTCCGTGTGGTTTGTAATATTTTGTAATGTTTTACTGGTTTTTTTTTTGTTGCTCATTACAAACATAATTATTTCCTATAATGTAATAAATAAATAATTTCCTGCAATGTAATGTAATCCTTTTCGGCTCGCCGGAAAGCGGAGGCAAATTTCACCGGATCAAAGAAGGGGACCTCAACCCGCAGTAACCTTGTGCAGCGAGAGTGCGCCTACTGAATCCCTCTTTATACTGTGCCGTTAGGGGTTGCTCATATCAAAAACTGTTTGAAATAAAAATTGTAGGGAAATCATAAAATGAAGGAAAATCATGAAGGTATGATTTTTTAAATTTTGAAAAACCATTTTCTCGTACACCTACAACCAATAGTTGGTGCTATAAAAACAGTTTAAATACATAAGTTTTAGGGCCTTATCTGAATAATATACCATTTAAATTAATTCGATATCTTATATACTAAGAAAGTTATAGCAAAATTTCACTTTTTCGGTGATACGTATAAGTAATCGTTTTTGCTTTTACTGATATTTACGAAAACATGCATTATATACAACTGGCTGAGAATCTATCACAGCCACTGTATAGTCAACTCAGTTAAATCTGATTGAGCCAACATATAGTCGCTTCTTGAGCCACTGATATAAGGACTGCTTTCAGTTTTTACCATAACTTCAGTTTTCTTGCACCTAAATTGTAAAACAGATTAAGAGATGCAGGAATAATAATATCTCTAAAAGCAAAAATTCCGAAGAAGAAAATTACAGAATGGCTCCTTAAACCGGGAAGAAAGAAACAGAAACCTTGTTAACTAAGTAATATTATACAATTCAATTTATTAAAAAAAAATCCTTTATATTTTATGTACAGTTTCTCTATTGCATATTAAATTTTCATTATCCTATAAATAACCTGAAAATATATATTCATGATATCACAAAAGTGTTTGCTGCTCAGCGCGTACGTTAAAATAAATATCTAAATATAGAAAAGTCTACCTAAGACGAGCATTACCTAATTAGGTAAAACTTTGCATATATGTTAATTATGTGTTATGTTACTAAGTTAATAAATAAATAAATATAATAGTAACTATCGAAATTCATCAAATCATTAATTATGTGCAGTTTTTGTAATTTCCGTGTTAAATTTTTATTTTGCCTTATGACGCACTGGATGATTGATGTTTGTAATTAGTTACCATATCTCGTTTAAAAATTATAAACTTAGTAATTACATTTTATTTACTTGATTTTCAAGCATTGACTGTATCAAAAAAATATTATTAATAGAACCAGATTTTGCATCAAAAACCTTGAAAGCACGAGATAACTATTGAATTAAAAAACCTTATTAAATCGTGTTATGTAATTCTAAAAAAACTTAAAATGACTGATAAAAACCAATACATTAAAAAATCTGAATGTATTTTAGAGTACCGTACCGCAAAATAGTCAAACGGAACTATTTAATATCTATTTTATTAACACTAGCACAGGCCGCTGCACCGTTAATTTTTTAAAGAAAATGTCAATTAAGTAACTTGAGTCGAAAGAGAAATAAGGAATAATACTATAATTTGTATAATTTTACTATTAATATATAGTATTTATGATTTTATCACTTTTTAATAAGCGTAAAATCAGATTTCACATTTCACACAGAAGGATATTTCACTAGTGGCTCTCGTGCTGAAAATTCTGATTGACAAATAAGCATGATACTCGTAGGAAATCAGGCCGAATCAACGATTAATATGACATTTATTTCAGTTATTAATAACAAATCGAATGGATGTACCTACATGTGCTACTTACGCTTTGAATGCTGGCTTACTGACGCTAATAGGAGCTACATAGTACCTAAATAAATGATCGTAATATTGGATCAGCTTGTAAAGGCGTTTCTAACAAAATGTCGATACTCTTGCAGCAAGCGCACAGCCGAACAGCTTATTCGATACGAGGCCGTTACTTTCGAGTCGAGAAGAAACATATACGAGTTCTATGTACAGACTTGATGTAACAGGTTTAATACTCATCTATGCGGATCCTAAATAATTATGATAACCTCAACGCGTAGATGTGCCCTCAAGCTCAAGCGCTATTGCCAAAAATACATTTTAGAAATTCCAATTCAAAGAAAAGAATAGTGGAGAGGCTTTTATCAAAGTAGAAGACGTTTTAGGTAGATTTCATTAGTAAAAGCTACCTATTACAATATGACTTCTGGAAAATGTTAACATATCTTCGCGTTTCACATCCCCTAGAACCCAAAACCACCCTCAGTTTAAAAGTTTCCATATCATATAACTTTCTCGTGGACACGATAACTACCGTAATTTAATAATCACTTTCAAATTGAAAGTTTTTTTTTTATAATATGTTTTCCTTTAATAAAATTCCTTTTTAAAGCATAAAAATAATATTAAGTATTAAATAATAATATTAAATAAGTATTTCAAAAAAATATTTATTCTTTTATGAAATTAGGCACGTATAAAGTATATTTTACTGTTTTAACTTCTAGACAATCGTGTGTCTGCCGTGTTGTGGTGTTTAAAAATATTATTGTCGCCCGTGGGAGAATCGTGTTTGTATTACTTATCTTGGGAAAATTAAGAAATAATTAGACAGTGGCCAACTGCTATCCCATATTATCCCATATTATCCCATATTATCCCATATCATCCCATATTATCGAGACATCCGATTTCAGGTTAATCTACCTAGATAGTGGTAAAACATCGAAAATAATATTTAATTTTCTACATTATATCAACTAAATAATATGTAGGGAAAATATATATGTAAAAGAGTATATATTTTGTAGCATTTACGAAACTATAACAATATTGCGCGTTGGATGCGACTGCGATGTGCATGCAGGTCACGTGATGCAAATAGTCTGGACAAGGTAATAACCAACCCGGCTGCCGGCTGAGAGCCCTCGAAATATCGATGATCAAATGGGTTCGACCGGAATGCAGCTGTGGCATTTGACATCTCAAATTGGTCATTCGTCGATACATATTAGTAGCATCCTGACAAGATGACCATGCCCTTTGGAGGTAGCCAAATCTCAAAAGATGTAAATTCAGTTTGCCAATACTGATTTTTTTCATGTAATACAATGTCATTAGACCATTCCCGATAAAAAAACAGCTAATTGGCCCTGTGATTTTAAACATGATTTGTTTTGACTTCATATAAAAATTCATCAAAGTTTCCGAGAAAAAAAATGTAATCATTACATGATAATATTAAATCATTTTTGTACTAGCAAGCACTAGCACGCACTAGCAAGGAACGAAAGAGCAAAGGGAATTTACATCAGCACTGTAATTATGTATAAGAATGGAATACCATTATATATACAGGCTGTACCATGGTACAGCCTGTATAAAATTACAAATATTTGTAAGTATACGAAATTACATTGTTTTGATTCAATTGTCTGCCTGCCTCTATATCCGCATGGTTGCTTAAAGCAGACTTCAAATCTCGAATTATCAGAAATATACATTTTGTATGATTACAATAATAATTATTGAGATAATGGCGTAGTCTAGTTGTTGAAGGTTTTGCTTATTGACCAAGCAGTTGCGGTTTCGAAGCCGCAAATTAAAGTCATACCATTTTTAAGGGAATTACAGTCGTTTTTTTTTGCATTTTTGATAAAGGATTTCTCGGAAGTGATAATGATTAAAAAGATAAAAAATAAATTAATTAAATGCACTAAACCTTTGCCTAGTTCTATGCCAGGCTATTTTTTGTAAAATTATTCTGTGTGCTGAGTGAAATAAATAATCTGGCGGTCTATATTTTTATTTATAGGGTTTTTTGAGCCATTTTTCGTTGTAGATTATTGAAAATAAACCTCTTGTAGATATAAAGGTAACAAAGTTCCATTTCTGAATAGTTCAAAATAAATTATTTGTGATTATCCGCATTGGGACCAGCGACAGACCGAGAAGAAGCGTGCAATAGTAGTGTGCACGGCGCTCTCTTCGCACCAGTGTCGGAATCTACCCTGACGTAAACGAAAGTGTAGGATGTCGTGAGAAATGTCTTTCTTGCGCCAATTTACAATTTTTAAGCACGACTGTATGCCGTGTTATTTCTACAATCTCCTTCGACCTTAGCAAAAGCACATTTAGCTTAGTTGTGTAGGACCCAAAATAGTAGTATATGACCTAGGACATATACGATTATTTTATAATATGTATTAATGCGCAGGTGACCGTAGTTGTTAAATATAAAAAATGAAATAGTTAGCCTACTTCCATCAATACCGCTTTTCTGACCATTCTTTGTGGTTTTAAGTAGTTGATCCGGTAGTTAATAAGTGCATTAAACCAAGGTCTTAATTTATTCCTTGAAACAGCAAAATAAATGGAGATTCATTTAAATCATAAAGAAGGCTTCCTGACTTTGCTTCCTTCCACTGAAATTCATTGACAAATAATGCGGACAAGATTTTATATTAGTCACAGACCACACTAGTTTCGTTGCTTTAGGGTTAATAGGTTATCTTTACCAATTTAGGTGCGCTAATTACAAAATAATTAAAGTTAAAAAAATGTAGTTATAATGTTAACATTTCTGTATGGAAATACTAGTTGGTTTAATGCGAACAAATTCTATTTCCAAGTTGTGTACGATTGAGATCGATTGTTTTTTGGGCTAGTCGACATTGAGGATATATTTTTTCAGGAATGCAATTAGTTTTTAATTACCAACTCGAAAATGTGATGCGATTGTTGTTTTTTTTTAAGATGTGAAATAATATAATTATTCGTGTTATTTATTTATTATCTCTTCACCTTGAACAGATATATCGCCGTCAAGGCCGGACGTGTAAAAAGTATTTTTTAGACTAGTCCTGGATAGTTTAATTATTATAGTCAATATTTTTTAATATTAATAATTATTAGTAAAGTCAATAAACAACACGACCGTTAAATCTTAGGAGCAACAATAGGGCGTAAATTTATTCTTGAATGGGATACCGCTCCGTGAATAGAATGTGCTCTTCATGGGCGTGTGATGTGTCCTTTCCATGTTTATTTATTTATTTAAAATTACATTACGAATACTTTAGAGGTGTTTTTTGTACGAGGACTTTGGTATTCCTCCGGTGGTTCCATAGAAACACTTCTTTTATTTTTAACCTTCACTGTGCATAAACATTTTAAATATGTGCTTTATGGCCAGATCAATTTCGTTTTACATGCTTTAAATATCATTCAGAAGATTTCGCAAAATCGTTGAGCAAAAAACAAATAAAGTAAGCAAAAACCTAACCTCATTAAGCACGTTAATTGGCTGCTGAAAGATTGTGACTCACCACTACAAACATATTTATTATGTAGCATTAGACGTTATTGGCAATATTAGTATTAGTATTAGTGTAATGGCCAATGTTCTTCATCGGCAGTCTCCCCTAGGACTGATAAATAATTAAGAGATATAATATGAAAATACGCAATATGAGAGTTGCTTTTCACGTTGTAACACTTCTCCTCCAAAACAACTGAATAGATTAGAATTGGGATTTAAGTGTTGGATATACAGTCTTGACCGCCGGTTATGAGAAGGCCATTTTTTAAGGTATTTTCACTGGGGCGGCCACTGGTAAATAAGCCCTTAAGACCATGAATTTTTAGTTATGCTTCCGCCAACCTTTTGGATTGACTTTGTAGGGGGGATAATTTCATTCCAATAAATGATTAAATGATTGTTAAAATATGCTCTTAAGCCTTTCATATATTTTTTTATAAAGTTTAATCATTCTGTTACCATACCATTCATAACCGTATGAACGTAATGAGCGTTGAAATAAATAATTGAGTAATGACACCGCCATTATTATAAGGTATTAATTAGATAAGAAGTGTCTGCAAGTTCAAACGACGATAATAAGGATTATCACGGAACGGCAATGAACACAAAAAACTGATGCGAAAAAAAACCTGTGTTTCAATATCACGGTCTTCTGCATATTTTTTTTTAATTAATTTGTTATTTACAACTGGATAATGTTCTTAAGCTGGATAGATAGATAAGTAGGTTAACCGATTGGTTAACCTACTTATTTTAAATAATTATTTATTGGCCTATGCTGTCAGGGAGGTACTATAAAACTTAGTTCCGACTGTGTCATTGTTGTCTTCACGGTGAGAAGTTTTTGCCTTGAAGCACACTAGTATTACACTGAAATTTAAATTTAATTCCACCATGAACTTAGGTGCAATTGTATTTATTACAATAAAGTTTTATACTACGGTATATTACTAAGGTATAACCTCAAAATGCAAATAAAATTTAGGAAAAAAAAAAGTTTGGTACTAATTTGAAAACATATTTTTCTTGTGAAGAGTTTTAGTCCACGTCGCTAGAAAAACTGCTTTGTTAGTTTAACAATAAAATAATATGGTATAATATGGTTGGTTGTGAAAAAAAACTTTAAAAATGTATTTATCTATGTGTTGTTTTTTTTTCATGCGAAGAATGTTACCAATAATCGTCAAAATCTATAAAATTAAATTTTTAATTTATCGATCGCTTTCGATACTTTTTTATAATTTTAATTTTTCATATGGCTTATTATTATTATTATTAACTTATTATTAGCGGAAGCTAGTATTATTATTACGAAGATAACTAAAATTGCAATGGGGAAATTATTATTTTAAAAAATTAAAAGAATATTAAATTAATTTATCTATATAAATTACGATTAAATAAAACATAATTACGCGATTAAATAAAAATCACATAATTATTCCATATTTGAACCAATTATGAAAATACGTAAAGCTGTATATGCTTAGTGGCTATAAATATTTTACAAAATTAGCTTTGTAACTGTTGTTTGTTTATCTAATAAGAGTTTCAGAACATAATATATAGATATGAAAATGAAAAAAAAAAATATTTTATTATTATGCTTGTATTCGTGGCTTCCACATTAGCAACAATTTATTCATAAGTGTATTTTTTTATTGAAAAGATACCTCCAACATAAAAATCATACTTATTATAATAAATAACAATTTATAAAAAAATAATCGAGCATATAAATAATTAAAGTGTTTTCCAGTGTATGAACGAATTTTTGAAAAAAAAAATTTCACAATTACTGAATAATAATTCCAACAAAGTTTATAAATATTTTAGATAAATTACTTAATTTTTCCATCACGCATTAAGTAATATTCCTTTGATGTATCGTACCAGTCCACCTCTGTATTGTCACACCAAATATATTTTCCAGATAGATTTTGCGGAGCGTCCAGAGCCAAATAAACGGATGAAGCGGCGCCTTCGTCCCAGGTCAAAACGCCATCATTGCATGTCAGATCCGTCTTCACAAAGCCAGGATGCACGCAGTTTACAGATATGCCCCTCGACTTCAGTTGCTTGTGCTGGAGAAAGGTCAATAACGTAATCGCTATTTTCGACACCTTATAGTCGCTGAAATTTTCAGAATAATCGTCAACATTGAACGTTCCGTTTTTTAAAGACCCCAAATAATCTTCGACATAGCTCTTGATGTCTTTCAAGGTCATTTCAGCTTTTGTGAGGCGTCTCTTTATTTCAGGGTTTTTTACATTCGACAAATGGCCATAACAACTAGTCAAATTGACCACCCGCGATCCCGTTTTCATTACTGGCAGTAAAATATCGCAGGTGTCCAATAGTGCGTAGAAATTAGTAGCCATGACGGCCTTACCTTGTTCGTAGTCTGGAATAGGCTTAGTAATGTAACCCGTAGCCGCGTTGTTTATCAGGATATCGATGCCTCCGTATTTGTCTTGCATGAATTTCGCAAGCCTCTTGATGCTTCCTTTGTCCAATATGTCTAACTGATGAAATTTCGGGTGCAATCCCAGTTTGTTGAGTTCTGCGATGGCTTCCTTTCCTTTGGCCTCATCTCTGGACGTAAGATAAACATCTCCCGGAAATCTGGGGCAGAGTCCTTTCACGATCGCAAATCCAATACCTTTATTTCCTCCCGTGACGATGGCAACTTTCTGTGTCATTTTATTGCTGTTCGCCGCACCTCAATATTATATTACGCAACGATCACGAGGACCGCTTCAAAAGGCGCCGAACGAACAACTGCGACTAAATAATCTGAATTCATGTTTTTATCGACACGAACATTAAATAACTTCGTAGTTGCGAGGCGGGATTGCTTATTATTTATTCATCGTTGGCATTTTATTAATGCCAAATTATTATGTTTAAATCGTAAAGCACTTTTTTTTACAATTGATTTATATTATATGCATAATATCATTTATTAAATTTACATATTATTTTAGAAGCAGTCATAGTTTAGATGGCCTATTACAAAATATCGCGGTAGTCAGTGGTTAAGACGTTCGACTATTGACCCAAAGGCTTTGGGTTCGAATCCGGACATGGTCGTCATTTTTAACTCTTCATTGCCCTAATCACCCCTGACTCTAGCAAAAAATACTAAAAAGTGGATAAGTAGGCCTTTAGGACGGCATTAAACGCGTCTTCGGCACCAAACGAGTCGTGCTTGCGTCACTCTCTATTTTAAGGTTATATGTATGTATAAAATAGGCTATATGTACATATAAAAACCTAAAAGATTACTAATACAATTAATCTTAGTTTTATTTATTATTTTGAACTAAAAATATTAACGTATATATAATAGCATTTCTAACTGTTTAGTTTTGGGTGAAGTTTATTAAAAAACCTAAATTCGAATGTCTAGTATCGAATTGACTTAGAGACCTAAAAAAAAAAAGTCTAAATCAATATCAGTCAACAATGTTCAAAAAACGAACTTCAATATCTAATAATAATATCATATCAATCATATCACAAAGAATGATCAAGAAATGACAATAAAGAATAAAGCCTAGATCATATCAATATAGATCATATCACAAAGAATTGCTATCACCTAGATCATATCAATTACCCGACAAACTTTTTATGATGAGTAAAGGCCTGATCAAACTGAATATTAATAATAATACTAATAGCGAAGGTTACCCCAAAATTCCAGTGATATACAATTCACAAGCATATACCGCAGACTCATGCTATATATACTATATATGTGTGTATATGGTAGGTATGTACAATCAACGTGTATGCTTGTGCTTTGTCCTGTAGTACTTATTTTTACTTTCTCCTATTTACATTCTAACGAACATTGTATTCTTGGGTTTAATATTATTAAATTTTTTACAGTATTTTCACAGGAATTGCCATAACTATAAAAATATACATTTAGTACTTACCCGTACCTATAGTGCCTATCACATTAATAAATATCATTTTTGATATTTATTAGGACTGTATATATTTTTTTTAAGATTATATTTGAATATTATTTTAAACAATTTAGCCACTGACTGGTATTTTGTAATTTTGCAGGAAATATTAATTCTTGTTAAAAAAATGGTTGAGTTTGCCATCTGCTAATTTCATTTCGTACTGCATTGTCGACCTAATTTTGACTAGAAGGCGTATTCAGATATGCGTCCAAGCGCTTCGGTGTACTATCAGTAGATAGCAGCGTGTAAAGATTCATCTAAATTTTTTAAATAATAATTAATGTTGTTATATTCAATTGATAGCATAAAAATAATATAACATATTTTATAAAATATTAATATTTTTTTTATACCTTGTTAGAATGACCATGATACTCCAAAAGTTTTACATTAAATTACTAGTATTTAATTTGTTTCCATAATACATTCGTTCTATTTAATTATATGTATAATTTATTATTAGCCATTATTATAGTAAATAAATTAATTAACGAAATATTAACCTATGCCATCAAATAAAAGTTAAAATTACCGGTGCCGCCTAGAAATAGATCACTGAGGTGCATCCCACAACGCCCCCAATATAATAAAAACAAATAAAACAATTTTCTCTTTTGTCAATATCACCGAAAACTTGCAATAACTGAACGCGATTTAACTACTTGGATTTTACACTTAATAATTATTATAAGTGTAAAATTATTATATACTCTGCATAAATAGTACCTACCCATCAAAAACACGTCTAGGACTATTAGGAATATCTTTTGCCGTATTATCTATTTTTTCTTTTATACTTTTATAGGTACTCATTTTTACGATTTTATATCCATAGTGGTGTTAATCTGTAAATTAGCTAGGTGTAGCGCTATTATTAACAATTTTCAATTTGATTGTTACAAACAATGAAATTGAGACAATCATCTTGGTCTGGTCGCTGAGCGCCATGGAGAAAACGGCCTGATGTCTGGTTTTAAACTCGGCCTGGCATGAACTCGAGGATGGATGCACTGTGGATTCCCAGCCTTGGCACGCCACACGGATGTTCTAATGCAAAACTAGATATTAGAAGGGTTATAGAGACGGAGTACGAAGGCATCGGCCTTTAAGTAAACTTTGTGTTACCTTTTTCTTTATCACGAATTGCCTAAACCTTTTGAAAGTTTAAAAAAAAATCAGCTGTCCTGTGAAGAGAATCCCCAGATCGTTGTTGTAATTTAGAACCTAACTTCGTTGGAGTTGTGTTTTGTATAAGTCCTAAACAACGAAGCCACGTTCTTAATAGAGTAATTTTAGTAGTTATAACGATTTTCGTATTTATTGTTTCGTAACAGTACGGAAATTTTAATGTCCTTCAGACTGAAACAGCCTGAATACCGTAAGATGCTACCAATTTACGGTACCTACTGAGAGTGACGTTCAAGCCAGTAAAGAATTAATCTAAATTTAAAATTGGTAAAATATTATAATTATACGAGACCACTGAAATATTCGAATAGGTTTCATATTTAGATATTTTTTGCGTACATATTAACACAATCTAAAATCTAAGTAATCTGTGAGTAAACCAATCTAAAACAGAAGATAATCGATAATGACTTACTTGGTGTGAAACAGGTGTAACAAGACCGCGCGGTGGGATAATTGAGACAAAACTGCAGCGTCATAAACAAAAGGTTTTGGCGGAATCTCATTATTATTACCTCAGGAATTGCGAGGTAATAACAATTCGTTACAAAAAAATCATTCTCGGCACGCCAAGAGGCGGAGGTAGATTTCACCGGATCAAAGTAGCGGATAGGCGAACTCCAATTGTATGAAATTGTATCAAACATTGCGCGAGCTGCCGCGCGATTCACTGCCCGCGCGACAGCTCGCGCACATTAACCCGCCGTACCCTTGCGCATCGAGAGTGCGTATACTGAATCCCTTTTTATACTGGTGTTGCTCATATCAAAAATTTGCCCAAACAAAAAGCATAGGGAAATTTTAACATTTTGAACTGATTTGATCCTATTAAAGGAGATCTGTATGATTTTTTGAATTTTGAAAAACCTAAACCAAAACCTGATTTTTTACATTCCTGGGACCAATGGTTGGTGCTATCAAAAAAGTTTACTTAGATAAGTTTTAGGCCCTTATCTAAGAAATAATATAAAATTTAAATAAATTCGATATGTTTTATTCTAAGAAAGTTATAGCGAAATTTCCCATTTTCGAACCCCTGGTCTGATTTTTCCCAATGACGAACTTGACCGAGATTTTGTACCCTTAAATTTTATGTATCAATTTGAAAGTGATAAGTGTAAAATTACGGTAGTTATCGTGTCTACAAGAAAGTGATATAGATAGTTAGATTTTATGTATAAACTTTTAAACTGAGGGTGGTTTTGGGTTCTAGGGGATTGGAAAGGTTAAGTTATGTCGAAGTCATGACATGGTACCCATTGCAATAGGTAGCTCTCCTAATGAAATCTACATAAAAATGCGTGCTCCTGCTTAGAAAGCCCGGAACGGCAATTATCCGGTTCGTTGCGCGAATATATATTTCCTCAAAACGATTGAAATCGATTTTATTATATGATATTGATACATTTGAATAAAATTTACATGCCAATCTAATACGTTAAGTGTGGTATTATGATGGTTTTAATGTTACTTACAATTCTGGTCGTAAAATAATATTAAAGTTGAGGAATTTTGAAGTACGTAATCTTTTAATTAATTTTAGCTTATTTTAGTAATAACACCTCTAATTACTATCTTAGATTGTATATATCTATATGAGTAGCCATTTAATGGGATTTTAGCCAAAATAGAGCTCGGAAAAGTGTTGATTTTGAGAAATGGTCCTTTTCCTTTTGGAAATGGAAATTTTATATAATATGATAGATTTATTTAATATATTACCCAAAATCAAATCGGAATAGGCGAAATAATATTTAAAAAAATAAGAATACTCATTCTTAAGTTTAAACACATATATGAACCAATCCCCTATTAATTCATTTTACAAAGTAAACATACAGAAACTAACCCCAATAATTTTTAAATATATCATACAAAGATGACCAGCACTCAATACTCTCTAATTTCATGTTTGCAAAACATGCATGTGTATTTAATTATCTTTTATATATATATATATATATATATATATATTATATATATATATATATATATATATATATATATATATATAATATATATAACAAGTCGGGTTAGTTACACCTATAACTCAAGAAGGGCTGGATCTATTTTTATGATGTTTGAATTGTTAGATTGTCTCCGCCCGAATGGCAGAATAATTTTAAAACATAGGAAAAAATCACGAAAAAAAAAAAATATAAAGAAAAATCGTTTTCTCATACATTTTGTATGGATCGGCATTGTATTCTGTGAAATTCTATTTTCAAACGGTAAGTTGCTTTCGAAGATGTTCACTTTGTGAGGTTACCACATTTGTCATTGTGTCAAATGAAATGTGTTAAAATACATATCATTTTGATTTTTGTACATTTATTGAACTTAATTCATTTGAGTATTCTTTAAAAAAATCTTAATTTAATTCAGTTAATAAGTTTAATTCAGTTAAAACACAACATTTATTGATTCTGAGGCGGTACGATGTTCGTCGGGTCAGCTTGGTCGATATAAACTTAAGTATTATACATAAACGTGTAATATTTTTCATTTGTTTTTTATAATTATTAACATTATTTATAATGTAAAAAAAATAATATAGTAGTGAAGTTTGAGCTTTATTAAGGTTCATATACCTATACCTTTATAGAGTATAGATAGGTATATGTATAATCAAATATATTCGAGCATGTACAAATACATCTTTCGCGTGTGTTGTTTGCCCTAATTCTTTGCAATATATATGAAATTTAATTTTAATAACAATTGAAAAAAAAAATACAATTACAAAATGATGAATTGTATTTACAAATATTTTCAAAATAAATTTTGACTGTCTTTTTATTGAAGCTTTATGTGAAGTTTACAATCTTACAATGATCTAACTCAAGTATTCATTTTAACTTAAGGCCAGTAATAATGCTTTACCCTTATCACCACATGAAGTAAATGCAGTCCTTTCACTTATAAAGTAACTTCAAATTCGAAATCTTTTGCATCATAAATGCATTAAAATTTTTAAGAATGACATTCAGTGCGCATTTCATTCGGTGCTCTTCGGAAAGAAAGTGGCATTGTTTCACTTTTATTTTCTCTAGGAAATAAGTAGGTAAAGTGATTGCACGTTTTCTCATCGTAACGGCTTTCGGCTGAAGAGTAACTAAAAGATATACGTTTTCCCGGTCTTCTCGTGACGGCGTCACACCGAGCGACGGACGGAAAAGTTGCCAAAAAACTTTTCCTGTTTTCCTTATTTTTCCGCGCGGGCACTGCTCGCGCGGCCGCCTCAATGTTCGGGAGAGGGGGGGGGGGGGGGCGAGGGGGGCGGAGGGCACCGATAAGGGTTCTTATTTATTCACGGCAGTTTATTTCTGTCGTTGACGTGAAAACAAAATTAAATTACACTCGAGAAGATGGCTCTGTCTTCTTCTTGGCGAACACGTGACATCTCATCTGAACTTGAAGTGCTTCCTCGCATTTCACGAAGATGTAGGATTTTGAGTGAGAGTAAAGGGTGACTGTAGAACAGGATTGCATCAAAGAGCCCGCTTAATTTTAAGCTGTCAAAGAAATTTGGTGGAAAGTATTTTTCTATCTAGCGTTCAGCTTCGTGGAAAAAAATCGCGGGTCTCTGTCGCTTACCAGCATACCGTATCAGTTTATAGTTTGAGGATAAATTTGTCACCAGTTGATAGTACAGATTATATAGATTGTAGATGTATAGACCGATATAGGTACGTTAAAACTTTCATCATACAATTTTTATGTGGTAACAATCCATTTGCATGCTGATTTTGTGGTTACATATCACGACACTTGACGAGACTTAAAATAATATTTTCATGTTTTGAGTTTTTTTAAAAAAAATCGATGTTCTGTCAAACTTACGGACGAATATGTAGACCTCATACATGCGGAGATAAGGGGGTGGGGAATAGCCTACGTTTTAGTACATTTTAAAAGGATATTATTTTTTAAATATTTTCATCATGTTTATTTCACTAGCAGGATAATACGAGTATGTACGAAATTATTAAAAGATACGTCTATTCAGGGTATAGAAAAGTCAACCGGCACTTTGACATTTGATTTGAGTTACATCGCTCCCTAATCTAACTTGTACCAGTAACACCTGGTAATCTCGATAGATTTTGCAAATCCTTAAAATTTATTATAACTATAATAAAATAATATAGAAATATATGATATGGTCTCATTTAATTAACAGCACTACACAAATGGGTTTGCAAATAAAACAGCGGATAAAAAACATACTCAGTTGAATAATATATTTAACATTTATTAAGGAGTATATAAATTTAATTAAGCGTTTATTACTTCTATATTTTATCTCATACTTAAAAACTAGTGTTAATAAAAAGTTTTTCGTAATAACAAATTGAAATTACAGTCAATAATTTTATGTTTTTTTTGAAAACACAATAATAATGAAATGATTATAAATACAATTATACACAAATAAAAAATATATAATATGTTATATTTTTAACATAAAAGCCGAAAATAGGAAATTCTTTCTAAAATCTTTCTTTCGTGAATCTTTTTTCCGGTTGAAAACTTCCGGTATCCTCTTTAATGTCAGTTTGGGTTACTCCAGACCTGTTCCAGCCAATCCGAAAGCAAAACTTCATAGAAACCCAATTATGCCTGATATGACCCATTGAGACGACTACATACGAGTTCGAAGAACGAATACCTTTGAACGATTCTGACCTACAAACCGTTGCCCGCTAAAAGAAGCCTTGTACGATGAACGGAAAGTGGTAAACTCTATGACGGGCATGAACGGCTCACAAAAACATATATTTTATATAAATCCTCCGTAAATCCCTTCACGACTGACTCTATTTTCATCAATATTTTTATTTTATAAGGGATATTTTCAGAGCGTGTTTTAAAAGGTGGTTTGGTGGTTTTTTTTATATATTTTGCATAATATTTACGGAAATGTTCTTATGTAATTCCCTAGAATAACAAATTATTATTCAAATTATCATATCTCTCCTACCACATTTGAATTTTTGTGCACTCTAATTATTACTTGCTATCACTAACAAACTCAAAAACCCGACAAACCTTTTAAAAACTAGTTACCGAAATTAGTTACCGGTGGAAATTGTTTAAAAATATTTAATGATTTCAATATTATGGTAATACCCAATTATTTGTAAAATATATTTCCTATAAATTTGTGTGTGATGTATAGTAATTAATAAATAGGGACGTACGTAGGGAAACCTAACCTAACCTCCCCCCCCCCCCCTTTCCCTCCTAGTTACTGGATTTGTGATTTATTTAATACTAACTTTTCCCAAATTGACCTTTTCTCAATAACTCGTCAAAAGTTTCGCACCGACCGTCTTAAAATACCGAGTTCCGTATTAAATGTTTTTTTTTCTAGATATATAAATAATCAAACCTTGAATTAGTGTATTTTATGTTTTATGTATTTATTACTTTAAGTTTAAAAACGTTTTTTTAATCTTATTTAATAATATTAATATTTTTAATATGATTCTTTTTTACATTATTACCTGTATTGTATACATTTCTGTTGGCAATCACAATACATAAATAAAAATATATACATAAATAAATAAAGACGAATATCATATTTCAATTTATAATAATTATATCATTATAATGTGGCACTGAATATTCTAATACAAATACTTACTATACGAATGCACAAAACCCCGGTCAAAATTCCTACTTTAATTCCGTATTAAATCAGTTTTTTTTTCAATGTATATAAATAATCAAAGTTTAAATTGGGGTATTTCATGTTATTTTTTTTTAATTTAAAATTATTTTTCAAGTGAATAAATCTTGTGCTTTTGTCATCGTAGTAATTACTAATCATCCAATGTTCGATTGCCTTTGTAACGTGTCGTGAAAATGGTTTCTGCAATCATCAGAGCGTTTTAATGTTATAAATTATACGAAACGTCTGACGGAATGGTTGTAACTTTATTCACGGGACGTTGAACTGACATTTTGACTCGACCGAAAGGGGAGTAAACATCTGTTTTAGCATATTTACGGGGTCACGAGTCACCCGCGGATATCTACGCAATTGGGGTTTGATATTGAAATCAGCGGGCCGACTTAACCAAATTTCAAATGTAGGCCAATGTGGTTAAAAGCAGAAACAGTGTCACAACAATGTTCTATGTTTTGCACCACAGCGTCCGTTTATGACATTAAATGAAAGGCTCTTTGATATATTCATTCTATTTATTACCACGGAGAGAAGTTCTTCCATTTTAGAATGATTGTTTTTTTTTGGACAAGTGATAATCCCCACAGGTATCTGTCATACACACGTCATAATGCCTCAGTTTCAGATAAAATTACCAAATGACTTCTACTACACCAATCCCTCAGGTAACCTAAAAAAATCAAATATGACAAACAGACCATCACGGCCTACCCTTCTGCTAACGGTTATTTTTTTTAAACTACGCATGACAATTTCAAAAATTCGTGTAGTTTTGTTGATCACATTTTTTACAAGATTATGGTAATTTCTAAACATTACCATAATCTGGTAAAAAATGTTTTTTACAATAGTTAAGTCGTTAAGTGAAGTACCTGGGGACCAGTCATGATGGCCGATTTGATTAAGTTTGTCACTCCTCTAATTACGTAAGAGTTACCTGTTCTAAGCAAGGTTATTTATAAAGTGTTATAGTGTGAGTTTAAAACACGTGCGCAAAATCCTGTGAAAAATAATAAAAAATAACTTTAAGCACAAATATACACACACTAACGATACACACAAATGAATGCAACTTCTAGCCGTTAAACACTAAATATACTTTTTAAATAAATAAATAAACATTTTTTTTAACATATAAATAAATATTTAGTATAAAGTAATGTTATATATAAATACGTTGGGCATAAACATATTAAAGTATAAAATAAAGGGAGTTTTTTTTAGAGGCGTGGTTTTCAAGAAGAAATAAAACGCATATAATTTGATGTTATGGCTAAGAATTTAGTTTTATTATAAAGATAAGGGTTTGCCATTATGTTTTAAAAATGATTTCGGGTAAGTGGCCGCCTCGGCTGACTCGAACAAATTCCAGCCGAGAGGCCCAATTTTCAACCACTTTTTGCAGCAAGTTGGGCCGTATGTCAGCAATAACACGCCGAATATTCTCTTCCAAGGCGTTAATCGTGTCCGGCTTATCTGCGTAGACAAGCGACTTCACATAACCCCACAAAAAATAGTCCAGCGGTGTTAAATCGCACGATCTTGGAGGCCACGCCACAGGCCCACGACCCAGGCCAGTAGTGCCAGATTGAAAACCACGCCTCTAAAAAAAACACCGTTATATGGTATGAAGTACCTAAGTAAGTACAGATGTTTTTAAATCTTGACAACTTTAATCTTGACAACATCACTTCTATTAGTTAGATACGATTTATTTAAACCAATCATATTAGATACCCTTAATCCCTATGCAATAGATTTTTTAAGAATTTTAAACCAGACAGTATTAACTATTCGAGGTAGTTTAGCTAGGTCGAGAAACATCAATAGGTCTGGGTCGAGATCATATAATATTTACTATGTCAGGCCAGAATAATGATCCAGAAAACAATATAATATAGTTATTTTTGTTTTCATTTAAAATAAATTCGAATCAAATTTTTGTATAATCATCTTACAAATATATTTCTGAAATAATTGAAAATATCTTTTTATAGAACTTTATTAATTAAAATTACCCTTGTTATTTTAATTTTAATTTCATGAAAGTTATATGAAATGAAGGTATATAAATACTTTTGATTAAAATTACGTGAAATATCTGAATTATTAAGCGGATAATGATTCCTTAAACCACGCTTCCAAGGAAAGTTACACAAGTGTTCATAAATGCCATCAGCTTTCTATATAAACCAGAAAATTATACGCAAACTTGTAACACAGCGATTGCAAACATCTCACAACAAAAACTGTTAGCGAGCATAGAAACAGGGCATTTCAGAAATTCAGTTAGCGCTTTGCCGAGGCCGCCTCCGATATGTACCTACTATATATAAAGTACTTGCCTACTAGTTTTAGTAGTGAAGTAGGCACAGCAACTGCTTAAGAGTTGCGAGCTTCTCAACTCGCACTGAACTCGTAACAAAGGCGCTTTACGAAATATTATTACCGATTCAGTTTAATTATGAACTATGGAATATTATTACCGAGGTACAATGCAGCCTGCACTCGCACCAGTTAATTCAACCTACTTGCTAAAATTTCCCGTATGCTGAAACAATCGTAAATTTTACCAGTAAATTCAATTATTCGTGTATGGGATTCGAATGAAAATTGAATTTAAACGTATAAGCAATTGAAACGGTGCCCTGTTAAAAAACACAAAAAGCCGCTCTTTATGAAAAAATCCTTTTCGGTAACGATTTACCGCGTTCAGGCGGAGGTAGATTTCACCTGATCTAAATAGGCAAACTTCAATTTTACGAACTCGTATCAAACATTGCGCGAGCTGCTGCGCGATCCATTCCCCGCGATCCACCACGCTTCCGCAGTTGAGAGTGCACATACTGAATCCCTCTTCATACCGTGCTGCAAAGGTGATATTTTTTCCTTTAAAAGTTGTAGGGAAATTAAAGGCCTATAATAAACATTTTAAACGATTTTGATCCTAGTTGTGTCGAAATTTGACATGGTACCCATGGCAAAAGATTGCTTTTCTAAAGAAATCTACCTAAAAGTAACGTTTCTAGGCGTGACAGAAGGTACACCCTCACAATGAAACACATTAGACATCTCTTTCTCTTTTTTCACACATGCGATATACATACATAGTATATGCCATGAATGCGCTGTGCATACTATACAAATGAGTCCTATAACGCACCTTTGAATGACCATAACTCCTAAACCTTTCCGAATATTTAGCTAGTTTTTATACCATTCGAATGTGTACACTTAATACTACAAGCGAAACTACAACGTCATCATAAGTACCCTGCAGCGTATACATAGTTACCAAAATCCAAACGACCTCTTACTAAATATAAATTTAGATACTAGTTCGTTCTGTGAAACATATATATTAAATTTGAGATGCCTGTGGTCGGCTTAAGTAGTTAGTTAATGTATTTTTATGTAACTGTCATTAAGTTTAGCTGTAAGCATTTATAAGAAATAAATATATATAATTTTTACATACTTTCGACGCTAAAACCATTGTCTAAAACTCGTTAAAGAGCATCCGGTGATGGTTAGTTTATCTATTTTATGTTTGTCATATTATATATCTGTAATACTTAATATTTTACAAAGCGCTTCGCATATAGAAAAACGACAAACATACTTACACCATTAGTCATTTCAGGTGGTATACATTAACCCAACGCCTTCGCCAACCCAACATTTTCGTTTATATTTCGTTCCCATGGCATTTATGCTGAGCGTCGCAAATCCCCTAATGTTGGAAAATTATCTTTGTTATGTCATCCCTTATCAAAAGCGGGTTTTGGTTTCGTAATGCTTTTGCGATATGTCTGACATAACTGATGTTATAAATATCTAAGAAGCATTTAATTCGCAATCTGTGTAATTGTTTTTTTTATAGTTTATTTTTTTTCGTAAAACACTAACAATAACCATATTGCAATAAAAGGTCTGAAATATAGTTTGTCAGATCGCACTAACTTAGTATCTGAACAATATGAAATATCTGTACATGTATTAAGTGTTACTTAATATGTAAATACCATGTTATAATCCGTAGGGGAGTATGTATCGACATAAACTATAGATGATTTCGGAGGCGGATGATTTTAGAGGCGTGGTTTTCAAGAAGAGATAAAACGCATATAATTTGATGTTATGGCTAAGAATTTAGTTTTATTATAAAGATAAGGGTTTGCCATTATGTTTTAAAAATGATTTCGGGTAAGTGGCCGCCGCGCCTGCTCGAACAAATTCCAGCCGAGAGGCCCAATTTTCAACCACTTTTTGCAGCAATAACGCGCCGAATATTCTCTTCCAAGGCGTTAATCGTGTCCGGCTTATCTGCGTAGACAAGCGACTTCACATAACCCCACAAAACATAGTCCAGCGGTGTTAAATCGCACGATCTTGGAGGCCACGCCACAGGCCCACGACGAGATTTTTACTTTATTTTAGAGTGATTTTAAAAAAAAATAGAGTGATTTTTTCTAAATTTGCACTATTTGCAAACGTTGTTCAGGAGTAAGTCTATTCATTATGAAATGGCAAACCAAACTGAGCATAAATCAAGTGACAGCTGTCAAAAACACCAACTACGAAAAAAGTAGTTCCAGATTGAAAACCACGCCTCTAAAAAAACAACCCTATATATATATATATATATTTTCCCTTGTAGCAGGTCAACGATCGGGTAGCAGCTAAATAAAAGTTTTTTTATGTTTGTGATTTTATTTTTCTACAAAGTATGTACTATTAAGTACCTTTCCTCCCAACTCGTATTTCTAATAATATCAACGCGAAAAATATGAAAAAAAGAAAGAAAATAATGATTATATATTTTGAAAAAAGTTTTTTTTTGTGCGTTATACTATATGGTTTAATGTTTTTTATTATTTCTAATTATAGAAAAAAAATGTGAATAGAATATTTGTTTTTTAACCTTTTTAGTCAAATGGAGTTAGTTTCTTTTAAAATTAGATAACAATTGCAAGATTATCAAAAAAAATGTGAAATTATTTCTTAAAAAGCTGCTTAGGCAGATTAAAACATACATAGAACATTACATCAGTTAGAGTTTTAATGTAAATTAAATTCACCTAATCCTTCAATATCCACAAGATATTTTTTTATAGATTTATATCTTCCTACTTTTTAATTTTCATATAATGCATTTTTAACAAAACCTCATTTTATTTTTGTGATGATTATATAATTTTTATTATTTTATATATTTTATTGTTGTAGTAGTTCTCTCCGCAAAAAGTGACTCTTTATTACAGGCAGTTTTATCTCAAGTTTATTACTGTAAAACTGTTCTGGGGTGTTTTCCTTATAGTTACGTCATAATAAATATGTCTCTATATCTATGTACGCGTGTTTAAAAAATATTGTACTCGTAGAACGTCGCATCACTTCTCCGCAGATTTAAACACAAAAGCATGTTTTTGTCGGCAACATAAATCAAACTGAGAAAGCGTAGTGGACTCGACTCGAGTATGAAAAGATTCAAACAAGCTGTGGTTAATAATATTTGAAAAATTCGTCGGAGAAAATATCTGAAAAGTTAGTCATAATATCAGCTTTGACGATGCATAGTGAATTGGAACGCGCAGTTTCAGATTTTACAGAGAATTATAGATGCTTATGCATATGCATGCATTAGTGCATTTCAGCCTTTGATACCACGATAACCCGCGGTCGCGGTCTCATGTCTCATACCTACATTTAGATCGATTCTGAAATTGCCCTTAATAATATGATAGAAATAAGAAATATAAAAGCGTTGCGCAATACTGAAGTATATTTCATGACCGTAATTTTGTTCCAAGTAAGAGATATTTTTCCAATGCTTATTGAAACGAATCTAAAGGTTAACCCTAACATATACATTACAAAAAAACTATAGGTAAACTATCAAAATATAATAAAGAGCCAGTGTAGGTACTTGAGACGCAATAGGTTGGTTTAAAAACAGGCTTGTATTTTATAAAAACGACACAGTTCACTTTCCTCCAAGCTCTTTGATGCATTTTGGTGTTGTTGTACCTTTATGAATAAGTATCTATTTTTTTTTGACGGAATAAGTAGTTTGCTGCCAGTACGAGAACTCTAACTTCACCCAGGTGTCGGTTGTTGTCGACTTACGTCACCGATTATCAGTTTTGTCAATAATAATAGTTTTATTCTAATAACTTTGTACCGTTTTTTTTACCGAGGACTGCTTAAAAATATTGTATTTATAAAAATATATTACAACGTAAAAAGTAGGCAAAAACACATGACATAAAAATGAAACATTAGGACGAAAAATTTGCTTCTTAATTAACTTTACCTCATAAACTGTACTTTCTAAAATGAATATGGGACCACCCCTAATAAATACATAAATATATAATATATAAAAAAATAGATTTGAAATAGCGTAAGCCCCTCCTTATACGGAGTCAAGGTAAATTAACAAAACAACCATACCCTACTTAATATCGAATTGAGACCCTCCTCCTTTTAAAGTCATTTAGGAATATGTGTTTATTAGGTATACGAAAGTATAAAATAAAATATAAAAGATAACATATAATGAATATGAACTGGAAATTTATTATTTGTTTTTTGTTCCAATATTGAGTAGTTATATTTTAAGATTGTAATAAATACTTATCGACCTTTTTATAGGTGTTAGTAGTATAGGTTATATGTGGTTTGAAATATGCAATTTTATTTTATTTAATTTCATTAAGAAATACCTAATGAATAAAAGGTGGTAAAGAGTTAAAGTGGTTAAGTTAATTATCTAAAATAAGAAACGCCTTTATTTAGCTACAGCAATAGCAATTATGAAGCTGGTTGACGATGGTTGTAATTGGTTACAAAAAACGGCTTATGGTTGGGTACTGGTTGTTAACAATGGTTATTGATGGTTATGGCTGATTAAAACTTGGTAGTCTAATGTTTTACAGCGTTTGACTAGTGGCCCAGTGGTTGCGTACCTACAAACTGCACAGTCATGCTGGTTTAATGCTTCATTAAATTAAACAAGCAATTTAAAAATGCAAAGGCCAATAAAACGCAAAAAAAAAATACACTTCCTTTTAAATAGTTACATAAAATATATTTAAGCAACTACAAATTTCTACGCTCCATTTTGAACAAATAAATAATCAAGTAACACGCACACATGGTACATCTCAATATCAAAATTCAATTCCCTTCTAGGCAAATCGTTTTAAATGGCAAATGTTTTAAAAAGTATTTTTTTTAAATTTTATGTTATCTGTTGCGATATGTATTTTCAACCAATTTCACAGAAAACTTCTAAATTTTATGAAGTGCAGTTCTAATAAAGCTGCCTTGTTTATCTTGAGTGCAAGCCATAAAACTAGCAGAACAGTAAACAGTAAAGAATGTTAGGCATAAAATTTATAACCGAACCGTCTGGCGCGTCGGCGGTTCGCGCCGCAGTGCCTGCCGTCTCTGCACTGGCGCTAACAAAAGCACCTACCAAAACTGAATTCCATTCGCTCTAAGTAAATTTATGAGGCGAAACGTAATGATCGTGTTACTATGCACTAGTTCTCAAGCCTACCCGACTTTAGCCGAGAATATTTGATATCGCTTTGCGCTTTACATACGAGCGCATCGTTATGTTAAGTAAATCTTCAATACCTCCACAGAGTAGAGAAATACCCTAAGATTACCTCCGTGGTCGAAGTAATAATTAATTGATAAAATATGACATCATTTGCCACTTTTATTCAACATACCCGTTGACGCAAATAAAATTAAAGCTCGAAATAATTCCGGAAAGCCGAATGGATAAGTCGCAGATTAGTCATTTATTTATTTCAGGAAACAACAGCTATTGCATAGATTTTTTTATATATATAAAATTATTGCTATATCCTAGGTCACACACAATTATTTTGGGGCCTACTCAACTAGGCCAAATGTTCTTGTGCTAGAGTCAGGGAGGGATGTTGGAAAAGATGCGTTAAAAATGGAATGACCATGTGCGGATTAGAACCCGAGACCTTTGGGTCATTAGTCAAACGCCCTAAATACTAGACTACCACGATCTCATTATTTATCTCAACTAAATTATTATCTCAATAAATTACAATAAAATAATTAGAACATAAAGCTAATAATAGTTTCCTCCAAAATTAGTGAAGGGAAAAATGCGTTTGGGAACGCGGTTGGGATTGGGAAGTAGGAGGGGGGGGGGGGTTGGGGAATATACATAAAAGAATATGAAATTTAGTGTACTCTTTACAAAAAATAAGGTTTATGAAATAAACACTACGAAACAGCTTATTTGTTTTGGTTCTTAAACCACGTACAGTCATCAAAACAATGATTTTGCTTATACCGCCACTATGTGCAACGACTTTCTTTAAGCGAGCAGATACAACAATGCGATGACTGTTCTGCTCATATTATAAGGCGAAGCGCAGAAAGCGACAAGAAATTTGAATTATATACAGAAATTACAGAAATAGGGGAAGGTAATTTTTTAAAAATGTTTTTGGATAACTGAATCCCTTATATCACCGCCATCTTTATTAATAAAGATGGCGATCCTTATTCCCTCTCACGAACCAATGGTCGATAATTTTGAAAGATTATAGCCTACATTAAGCATAGATTTCTAAGGTACCTGAACCCAATATGGCCTACCTTCTCTAAATATATTTTTAAATTAGTGTTAATGCTAATAACTTCTGCCTTTATAGAATGGATAAGAGAAATCAAGTTATTTGAAAGCAAAAAAGAAATTTTGAAGGATTTATTTTATTTAAAAATGAGTAAAAAACTGTACGCAAAAAATATATTTAGGCAATATTGGGAAACGCTTAATACTCAATAGGGCCTATAAAAAGGTAGTTTGAGTTAAAACTGCAAATACTTATATTTACGGGTCATATTCGCACATTGGGCATAGAAACAATTCGTTATTCTCCCGTGACAACCCAAAACCTAAGTCTTTCCCAAAACCTGTTTTATAATCAGATATTTTTTTGGTTTCAACTGCATTTAAAGCTTCCGCAAGTACTTTTTAAGACCACTTGCCTCTCTTCTTGATAATTCTTGATCTCAAATCTACAAAAAGATTAATTTATTGTAAGTAATAAGAAATCTATAAAATATAATTTACTTGGCGTCCAGTATACAGTATAGTGCATTTGTCAAACAAAAAAGGAAATATAAGAAAAATGTAATAAATAAGTTTAAATTAATTGAAACGTGATAACGACTGGTACAAAATCATTTTTTAAACCTACCCTAAATAACATTTAAAATTAACCCCACAACCACTGTTGCTTTTCACTTTTAGATAAACATACGTTTTTTTAATCAACAGTTTTTTAACATATACGTATAGACTCATATACAGATATGCAAGTATATAGGAGTAACAATTATATTGTTCATTTACAAGCACCAAAGTGCGTGTCATGGTCGTGGCGCAAAGTTCTGCGTCGAGCAGAGCAGCTGTCAGTCACTCGCGCCGCCATTTTGATGCGGATCTGTTTTGCCATAGCGAAATTACTTGCATTGTTGCCGCCGCCAACCGCCGCCTGGTTTATATTGTAATTGTTAGCTTAATACCCCTAAATTGATGTACTTTCAATTAAAATCCTTGATTTGGGTTTGCACACAAGTTTAATTTTAAGGCCTGTTTGCTTTCTTCTTTTCTTCCTTTTTATAAAAATAGCTGTATCTATGTTTTCAGTTCCACAAGTACGCTTTTAAAAATATTTTAGTTATTGGTCTTATTTAAAAACTAAAATAAAATTATATAAAGGTTTGTACATAGATCCAAGTATAAACGGTCGAATGACGCAACGCCTTATTTTTGCCGACAATTATTTATACAGGTATTAGATTTAACTATATTTAAAAACAATAATACTTTTCTTACATTTTCAATATTGTCAAAGATTGTCTCATTTATCTTTTTATGCGATTTGTCGCTATTAAAAAACCATTATCAAATATAATAATTAGGTTAAAGGCCCTTACAACTTATTTATATTATTGCCTTTAAAACTCAGCACGGTTGTTAGAAGGTATTATTTATTACTGGCCAGTTAAAAATAATAAAAATCATATATTTGCGTAAATAGAAACGTAAACGAATGTTCGGTGCCAAATTATAATTATTATAAATGGAAATATTATGTTTGTGTTTATTTATTTAATGTGGTTACCCAAAAGAAATTATACACAATACACGTAATGACGTATAGACAATATAAATTGAAGTACCTATACATTCTTAAACTAACTGACTGATAAAGATAGAGGTAAAGAAGAATAATATTAAAATATATTAAACAAATTTAAATAAGGTAAAACAAATAAGATAAAACAAATAACACATAACGAAAACACAAATAAATAATATGAAATACACCAATTAACGCTTTGATTCTTTATATATTTAGAGACAAAAAAATACTTTTTAATAGGTCCAGTATTTTAAGACAGCCTTTCAAAACTTTGCCAGAGTTATTAAAAAAAGATCGATTTCGGAGAAGTTACTATTAAATAAATCAAAGTTAAAGTTACTACTAAACAATTGAAGTAAAAGCAGTGTGTTACAGGGTGTCATGGCCATTCTTGTTTTTATAAGGCAGCGCTATAAAAATACCCCGTTCAAATGATTGTTTCTTTTATGAGCAGATGAAATACGACGTTAAGAAAAGGATCCATTTTTACTGCTAATTTGCCCGGACTTACCATTAGTATCCTGACGTGCATTCTCATTTCCTCTAGAAAGAGATAGGAGAGGGAGAGAGCGAGATGAACACAAATGAGCGAGGGCGGCGAGCAAAGAGTAACAACAGCTGACGTTCCTAACAGTTATTGAATGCTAACTGATGGGTTCCTAATAGCTTTGTGCAAATACAAATATACACGTTCATATTCTTTTCATGACTGGTTTATTATTTCAATAATGTTAAAACCGTATTGTTATACGTTTTTCCCCGGTTATCTAGTCATATATGTTTAAAAAGATCATTATATCATTATTAGTCATACATGTTTTCTTTTTTTTAAAAATAAAACAAATTTTGTCTTGTTTGACTATAAGCCATGTCAATAAATAAATAGGTAACGTGCGTTATAGAAAAAAAAACTGTTCACATTTATTTTATAAATTTGAGCCTTTCTGTCATTACATGTCTGTTAGTTTTTAGCTCCAAGAAATAATTCCGTTTCCAATCAATTTGAACTAAGGATACAGATCACGTTTTCATTCGATACGACAGCAGTAAATTTCTTGACGATTATTCGACGAACAAACACAGTGCATCTGGCCGTGCGGAAGATTGTATATTCTACGTGTCGCTAAGAGAATAGCCTCTCCTCCAGCCACCCTCGGCAACTTTCTTAGCGTCGTGGTCGCGACCTCACTCTCTGAATACAAGCGAAGAAACGTTGAGAATTGGAATTACAGGTGATTTTAGGTTTTCGTGATATCTAAAATATATCACCTCACTTTCCCTCTCCTCCCTATTAAAGAAACTCCTTTTAAAAACTAATGTGTTATTATACACATATTTCGTTTTTAAAAAGGCAAGTTTTTCATATTTTGTCAAAAAACATTATTAACCTTTAAATTACGGCAATTAATACTTTTAATAATAATCAAATTTCATACCCCTCCTACCATTTTCCATATACCATACATATTATACCATATATGTAATATATTATATTAACAACACATCTATATAAATAATTCCGTTAAAGCCGCCTGTAGGGCCTAGCCGCCAATCCGGGGCGGAGCCCGGGGTTGAACAGCTAGTTTCATAATTTGTCTATATTATATTAATTTAAGTCATTCAGGGTTATTATATCATTTATTGTTGTAACATCTTATTGTACCATATTGAATAAAATAAAAAAAAATAAAAAAATATAAATATAGGTTCCTGCAATCTTATTACTTGTGATCTTAAAAAATAAAACAATAATTAGTATTAAAAAGATAATAATTAGGTTTTATACTTTACAAATGTTGTAATATTATACCCTTAATAACCATCACCCAAAGTATAAACCCCAACCCAAATCAAACCAAACTAAAACATCCACCCAAACAAAACCAAAACTACTATACCCTATTTATCAACCTAAATAATTAGGCAGCGCGAGTACTTAACTAGGCAGACGACAGAACAAAAATCCGATAGTCTGGTTATATCCTATTATATCAAGTAGTGTAATTGTATTCGATAGAAATTGAATATCGCTTGCGCGACCTTTGTTGCAGGTATGTATACTATTTAGATTTGATGATTAAAATATTAAGCCATTCAGTGTCATCAGAGTGTAATATAATAATTACACCAATTCCAGATGTGATTATCTTCCGAACGATTATTTTCATCGAAAAGTACGATTTTTCTACGTTCCCGTCTGGCAACACTGATCACGCCGCGTTTTTGAGCGCAGTAGATGTGTGTTAAGATGACGTATTCTTTTTATTCGGAGAATATAAGCTCTTAGCGTCAAGTTTCCTTTTTTTATATTTTAAGACCTAAGGCACTCAGAGAAACATCAATTTTTTGACATTTTGAAAGAATCGGAGGCACGATGAAGACATCCTCCTTACTAGTTCGAAAGCTCCAATTTGTTGGCTAAAATAAATCATGGTCGTTTGCCCTGCCCTGATAAATTGATTCTAATATTTACATAGGTCCAAATACTATTAGTTTTTATTGAATAACTAACAACTTACCTAACCATGGTTTGACATGTGGTATACTATACTATACTATACTATACTATACCATAAAAGATGTTTTATTTTATGACTGAGTTTAATACGTGGAGTGATATTACAACATGATGAAACTATTGTGGCGGTGTCATACTATCTTACTCTAGATAAGCATGCGGGTGAGTTGTAGGTATCAGGGTATCAGCTTCGTTGCATCGCGTCCCGTAAAGCGGATGTTGGAGTCACAAAGCGCGCTTACGCGATATGTCGCAAACAGGGGCTGGGACCCGCCTTCGTCCCGCACCCCGCCACCCAATGCTGCCCCCCCGCACCGCCCTCGCTCGATTGTCACAAGCAAACAAAACCATTCGACTAAATGATTTTTGGATCCAAATACTCTGGGCGGAATGTCTTTCGGAGAAAATAATGTAAAATAAATCTTAAAGTTAATTTGAAAAGTATTTTAATATGTTCAAATGAAAAGTAAAGACATACAATATG
The DNA here is from genome assembly GCA_020383195.1 of Neomicropteryx cornuta. Lineage (NCBI taxonomy): Eukaryota > Metazoa > Arthropoda > Insecta > Lepidoptera > Micropterigidae > Neomicropteryx > Neomicropteryx cornuta. Next base: position 13,644,633 of record JAHKQU010000012.1, read on the forward strand.
TGAATATTAATTTTTAACAACTGAGAAATTATTGTTTGTGGATGACACACTAATACTAAGTCCTGAAATCCTCCAAAAAAGAATGAAATGAATGAAATCCTTCAAAACAGATCCAATAAAGCAATCTTAGGTCCAAGAAAATCTTGCAGATACTTTTAAATTAATTCTTGGAATATTATCTGTTGTACAACTTAGCTTTTTGCGATTTTTTTCGAACCAAAGGAGGTTCAGTCCATATTCACAACACAAGGAACAAAATTAATTTTATTCAGCTGGGACTTTAAATTTTAAACTACTGCTAGATTTTTTTTTAAATTGTCATGAAAATATAAAAACATTGAAAATAAGTCATTTCAAAAAAAAAAAATCAAAGCGTCTTATTTTAATAAAAATTAATCTGTATGGATGTATTGTGCTATATTGTTTTTATTACATATTAATTTCTTCAACAATTTTCCCGTTTCTTTTTTAGCAATATCATTGCGCAGAAGAATTAAAACAATAAACTTGTTGGTCGTCGATTATCAAAAATATTTAACATCATTATTGCCATATTCATTTTTCTACCGATTATTAAAGTTTGCCCAGATCCTTTTAGAGTCTCTATAGGCTAGATTAGTACAACATAAGCCAGCGTTTTTAGATCACAACAGTATATATAAAAGTATTAAAATTTATTTATATTTTTAGAATTAAAATTAGTCCGAAGGCATACAGAAATAACAATTATATATATTTTTTAATTTACATTTATTTTAATACCTGATATTTTTATGAACTTAGTTTCGTTATGCCCGTTAAATAATTATTTAGCATTGCGAAATCGCCTGGTATTTTATACGCCACCAAACCACACAAATATAGCCAGAGGGGTAGGTAGGATGATTTATATATCAAATTGATAGCCTGCAGAGTTTGACATTTTCAAATGTAGAATATTACGAACTTTTATATGTTGTAACATTTTATTTATATAATGGCATTGAATCCACCACGCTACTCCACACCACGCCACCACACCATCAGAATTCAACAATGAGCAAACAAAATAAAAGAAAGGAATAAAGAAATTTACTTACCCAAACGGTTGAGTAATTCTTTTCTTCTTTAATAATAAATGATATCGAATTTCTTTTGTGTAGGGTATCCCAAATAGCATGTTTTTTTACGGATAAGCAAACATTGAGTCAGACAGTTCAAGGATAAATCAAAAATACAGATCAAATTCATTAAAACACATCATATAGGCATAAAATTCTACGCCTTCGCCGAAATTAGAGGTTTATCAGAAATGCGGACGGATATTATATTAACCAAAACTCTTACTCATATTTATTTTTTGTAAGGTAAACCTTACAATAAAACTCTTATTAAGTTCCCAAACTTATTTGAAAGCATTAATTTGAGATAGCAGTTACCTTTAGCTTCAGTTTCGGGTCTACTTAACCTTATCCGTCCTTTAATTCACTGTAGTCACGCCCTTATGTCAGCGGGCAGCAGAGGTGGATTTAATCGCCCACTTGTCAATTAAATCCCACTCGTGGTAACGTGACATCCTTAAATCATTAACATGTCCATTTGCCACATCACAATTGAAGTTCAAAGTCCTTAGTCATCAGGCGATAACAGACACGTCTCTTATTTAAGGTTTCAAATTAGTTTGGGAACATAATAAGAGTTTTATTGTAAGGCAAAACTCATATATTATGTTACCCGAAACTTATTTGGAACTTTAAAGGAAAGACGTGTCTTTTATCGCTGGGCTAATATTTAATAGAAAGGTAATTATGAGTACAAGTAATTTAAATCAAGTAAAATAAAAAGATAACAATGCCAGATAAGTCTTTGTAACTAACTGGTTTGAACATACCTGCAAGCGAAGGATCTGTACTAAGCTCGTTTATAACTATTCTACTGAAGGTACTATCTAGTGAAGGTATTGTCAGACTTCCATTTGCAACGAGCTAGTATTTGTTTGATCGGTTAATTATCTAACGATGCAACTGCACACCAAATAGAGCCAGGTGAAGCTACCAATCCTGTTTCTTTTAATCCTGTGTGAACCCATACCCGGATAATATTTTGAAGGACTGCTTTCGGTTCACCACAAGTTGAAAATAAAATCTATTCAATTAACTGGACCGTACTTCTGCGACTTTTGCGTGCTGTGCGATGCTACAGCAGTTTTCTTGATCGAATAAACAGGGACGAATCGTCGATGTGGTGAGCAAGAACCAACTAGATCGTTGGTGTTTTGTTGAGTTTGTTTTGAACCCGAACATTAGCCAAAGGCCAATTTTGTTGCCTGAGTAGATTAGCTGATCAGATGACGCAGAAAGGAGAGAAAAATGCGACTTTGGGACATGAAACCAGGCTAAAAAGAGTATTACGGCTCTGCGTGAACATTCAATTAAAGATTCATTATCGGTGGGATTACATTTCAGCCAGTCTACAATGGAAATTTCACTGGTTTTACAATTTTAATTTGAATAACTGTTAAGACCTGCTTCATCAACGGGTGAGAGCTAATCACCAAGTTAATTTTTGAACTGGTTAACACTTAAAGCTTTCTCAACTTCCTTTGGTAACCAATTGCAATTTTTCTCAACATTTGCACGAGGTCTCAAGTGCCATACTGAAATATTTCCTTTTCTAGGATTAGTGGAAAAAATGGATTTAAATCATTTCATTAAATAGCCGCGAAGTTGGGTGTTTTGGTTAAACATAAATATATCTAAACATCTTCAGCAGATGCCTTCGGCTGGTCGTAAACTTTATCTTATTCCATCTTGGAACTATTAGGTTCCTGCTGCCTGGTTTACAGACTGCAGTGCCTGATGTAGTATGTAGTATGGTTGGAAAACTCATGTCAGCCTATAATTCTAAGGGGCGACTCTGAGAGTATCGTGAAAATTGGCCATTTAATCTCGACAGTGTAGTAACACATATCTAGCGGTGTTTTTGGTGCTAGTAGGTTATATCTAGGAATTCCATATCTGTAATATTACTCGAGTTGCACGAGGTCTTATGTGCTATACTGGAATATTTCCTTTTCTAGAGAGACCGTCTGCAATCCCAATCTATATGCTCACTAAATCTAGTGCATAAGGCGTTGGACTGTTTACCTAAAGATCGCGGTCCAAATCCGCACATGGTCATACCATTTTAACGTTTCATTATATCTATGGAACCTGACTATAGGACAGGCACATTTGACCTAGTTGAGTAGGGCCCTAAATAATTGTATATGACCTAGGTTATAGCAATTATATAAAAAAAAAATCGGTGCAATAATTACATTTCCGATACCTATCTATTAAGTAGAATATTTCTCTCGAAAACCTTTAACCTGCTTGCAGAGATTGTTCCTCTCTTTAATTTTAGATAACCACCGAATTTTATACGAGAGGAAGATTCGCTTGTCGTGTAATCTTTATATTTATCTTCTAGTATTCATACTCTTTTTATCATCTTATGCCCACTTCCTTCCTGTCCGAAAAGTGTTTTTTATTATTTGTGAGTGCCAGTACATATTCTATTTGCGGGACCGGACAAATTATCGATTTCTTCTTGACCTTATTATCCATCCTATAGCATTGAGAGGTTTTCTTGCACAGTCTAAACTTGGGTCATTAGTATTGCCTTCCATTGATGGGTTGCAATAAAATAGACTGAGGCTTCCTAGCAGAAAAACAAAACTCGGTATTTATATATTATAAAACTGTAATTAAATAAAAACCAAAAATTGCTTACTGACCGCAAAAAGAGTATGATTTCACGCCCTATAAAGCACCGAATCTTAAGGTCGACTGCCAATATGCTTCGCCTTTTATTATGTATTTTGTTATTATTGTTGAGGTTTTTCTGAGAAACTGCTATGTTATAACGTTTTCCTTCATAAGTGATTTTACTTGCAATTTTGTAATCCTCTAGTAGCTTGATTTTTATCGGTGAGCAAAACAAAAATATTTTTTATTTGATGGACTTTTATGAGTGTCTACATATATTCCTTCAAAAAACTTTTTAAAAATTATTGTTTTTAGTGTCTATTTTTATTGTCACTTAAATTAGTTTTTTTTTCTTTTTTGCCTATATTATAAATGTAAGATTATTTCAAAGGTTGGTTTTGAGTACTAAAGTGCGATTGCACTCGCAGACATAATTACCTAAAATACTTTGTAATACACCAGCAAAAGTATTCCTCGCGTTGCTAATATTTGAGGAACAGTGAAGATAGCTTTAGAAAAATGTAATTTTTTAAAGTTTTATTATGGAAATTCAAAATGGTGGTACTTAAAAAAATATTTCGCGTTTAAACATATATTTTATGTTTAAAGTTTTACGCCATATCACGGTTTTAAAATATCCATAATGAAGTTAAGCAAAGTATATTCAATTTCAATAAATAACAATTTCAGTATATGTAATTTCAATAAATTAGACTGAAAAAAATTTCGAAAGAGTTAACCGAAAAGTTCAGTAGAATCAATATAGTTCAAATATAAGGCAATTTAAAAAAAAACCAAGTTTAAGGTTTTCTGTAGAATTTTATTGCGGACATTTCTATGTATAAATGGCTTACGTCACATATTTCTTTACGTCACAGTTTGGTTAATGCGAATTTTAAAAAATAAAACATACCAATTTCAATATTTTTTTATGTAAACATAGGATTATTTATTTAAAAAACCAGCTTAAAGGTTTTCTAGAAATACGTTTAGTTTATATATATATATTTTTTTATATATGCCTGGTATGAAAAGCTATCTTGGCAGTAGACCTCAAAAACATGCATAAAATGCAATTCGAGTGCGTTATGGCTCTTAAAATGAAAATTTGTGTACATCTTACAAGCCTATTTTGTTACGTCAACCAAAGTAGACTTGCAAATACACCTCTCGCTTCTTGCCTATCTGCCATTTTGTTTTTCTACCGAACAGTTCGGTAGCGCTTACAAATCAGTTTGTTCATGTGTACCGGAGTTCAGCTAGACGTACTAAACGTTGCTTGAGCCTACTAAAAACTTCAAATAACTTTAACCAAAATCGAACTGTAGGCCCAACAAAACGTTTATCTATCACTTAAAGGAATTTCTTGTAGAGCGTACAGGATGTTTTTCTCTGTGTAGTTTCTTTTATTTTACCTTTTTTCCAATCGATATATTTATTAAATCAATAAAATAAATTATTCATTTAGTAAAAATGGAGTTGCCTGCCCTCAGCAAATAAAGGAAGGGCCAAATATTCATGACGGATTCTGTATTTTTTTCATAAATTTACTTTTGATGCCTTTTATAAGGTTGCCGGCCCCGCTACGAGAAGATTAAAGCGTTCGCGGCAGCCATTACGAATTTAGAATTAAACGCACCTACCTATCGTTTGATACCGGGAGCGATTATTCTGAAATCATTTTATTTTTAGGGTCATTATTTTTAATGATACTTTACGCGTCTGGGATGTAATATTTTAAAAAATTCATTTCTCTCGTCTAATTCGAAAAAAAATAATAAAAAGGACAAACTCAATCGAAACACTATTAAACAGGTAACAAATTATAAAAAAAAACTCTGATTTAGAATTTTATATAAAATTTATTGTATCTACGAAATTACATAAAAAACAACCAGGCGTAATGCTTATGCAGTATTTGCAAAAGGGTAAGTTTTAATTATTTATAATTAAAACTATTAACAAAATTGGTCTCTCGCCTTAATGTAAGGGACAAGCATCTTAATCTCGAGTACTCACTTTAAACATTATTATAATCTTATATTAATGTCAACTATGTGCGTCTTTTGATATATGAAGTAATAATAAAATTATATTTTGTTAATTTTTACCTAGGTACTTATAAAACACATTTAAAAAATGGTAATGTCCTATTTTGAAGTAAATGAAAAATTGCAAAATATTTTTTTATTTTGTAACAAATATCTTGATCCTGAATAATTGACAATATAATAATTTTTCAGATAAATTGATTATAAGTTTGTCGGTATTTAAAATTGATATTAAATTTGAAATAATGAAGTAAAAAAACATTTTTCAATAATTATAATAATAAAACTATAATTCATAAGTTTTTTATGATTTCATTTGAAATATGATACGAGTGATTTATATTATATTATTGTGTAATTAAAAGAGTTTGTCAATAAAATCTGCATCATGATAAGTAAACCATATTGTTACTAATTCCTAATAGTTTTATGTAACATTTGAGTTAAAAAAAAAATGCAATCCATATTTATGTTGTCACTAACCTTAGAAAGATAAACGGAAAATGTTTTATATTTATTTTCACAATTTAGTGAGCTATATATTTAATGCTTACATTATTTATATCTTATCGTTACTATATCAGTCTCTCCTTTTTAAACATGAAAGCAATAATGACTAGATTACTTTCTGACTAGAGCAATTATATGGATCTGGTATCTTCGGAAATATTGTGTCCTCGAATGGCTCCTGGTTAGCGTCGGCCATTTCTTGTCTAATCTTGTCAGCTGCTTCCATGACCCTAAGAAAGTTAAGACCAGCTAGCTTCTTCAGGTCATCTGTAGACCATCCAGCTCCCATCAGCTCTGCGAACAGCAGCGGATATGAAGATACGTCGTCAAGGCCTTCAGGTGTGCTGTGAAGATGTAAGTATATAAATCATATCAATTACCTAATTGAAATACTATTCCAAAGTTCATTGAATCAATTCTACTATTAAATATATCTAGAAAAGTAAGGTAGGATTAAAATATAATAATAATATTTCTGTACTTCAAATCAGTTAAATACAAATAATAACTAGATTCATAAAGGTTAAGAATATAATCATTATTTTTTTTAATATGCACAGTTGATATAATAATAATAATAAAGTATTTATTCATAAAGGATACATATTACAATAAATAGCTGTCAAAACCATGGTTTTGACAACCATAAACTCAACTTTATTGTAAAATTTACAAAAATTGCGTAAAAAATTTACATTCAATATTTAAGTTATAGATAAAAGAATAAATATATAGCAAAAATAAATAGCAACAAAAAAAAGAACACACTAACACAATCAGAAAACCAAGTAAATTTCGAAAAGTGCTTTATTAAGCACTTTTCGAAATTTACTTGGTTTTCTGATAATAAAATAAGTATTCAGTAATTATTATTACTGAATACTTATTTTACAGTTAGTATGCTTATTAAAAGAAGTGTTAATATAATACCTTAAAACAATATATCTTGTCAATACTGCGAAAACCTAGTAACTGACAAAAATGGCAAAAATGAGTTAATATCCGTAATACCTTATTTTTTTTACACCGAAAGTCTTTTAGCTTGTTGTTTATTGAAATGTACGAAAAAAGGTATATCCTGTTTACTAATCTCCCAAAGGTAAAAAAAGGTAAAATACAAAAAGGTACATAAGGTAAAAAAAAAAACAGGTATACGAAGAAATTGATATAGATTACAGAAAAAACATAATAAAGGTCAAATTATCACTACATGGAAGTTTGTCTATTTTTCCGTGCTTTTCTAACTCCAAAACTTAAAACCTCTAAAAGTTGAATTATGATTTTATATATATTATGAATCTCTAGAGAAAGTAAAAAAAACATTAAAAAAAAATTTAGTATTACATATTTGTATGTATTTATTTATTAAAATGTAAAAAAATCCTTTTTTACTACTGTTGTTTATATTTTTGGCATAGTTACTTACTAGTTGATTCCGTCGAAACCAGCTCCGAGGCCCACGTGATCTACACCGGCAACTTCTCGAATGTGATTAATGTGAGCTGTGGAAACATACAATTAAATATATCTTCAAAGGCGCAAATGGACTATTTTCCTAAACCTATAGCAATCGACCTAATATGTTTGAACTACTTAATATATATAGTAATGTTTATTAATTATAGCGAATCTTTTATATTTTGTAAGTTATACCCAGAAAGAGTTTTACAGAAATGCGTCTTCGGCCAAAACTCCACAAACTCTGTATCAAATTTTGATCAATGTTGTTGGCATTTGGACAAACATATCGATTATTATTTATTTAAATTTAATTTGGGAAAAATACAGTATTTTAACATAACACTAAACTGAAAAACACTATAACACAAAATTAACACTTAACATTATAAGTCGGGTCATCAAAATTTTGACCAAAACGTTGAAAATTATATATAACGGCTAACATCCTGGAACGGAAGTGTTTGGATGGTGTAACAAGGTAACTATTTTAATACGTTTGAAATAAATGTAACTAATATCATTGAAAATATTACTATCTACGTATACTTATTGTTCGATGTATATATATCGAACATTGATTGATTGGGTTAACATATGATAGTAGATTAAATTGGATGAAACAAATAAATAATATATGCGACAAACTTCGACTAATAATATCTTAAAAGGAATCTTAAAATATGAACAATTACGAATGTTATATTTTGCGTTTGTAGATTCAATAATTAATTATGGCATCATGAGTTACGGCAATACTTTTAAAACATTTTTAGAAAAAATAAAAAAAAAATACAGATTAGAATAATAAAAATAGTTGTTCCTAAAAAAATTAAATTAAAATATATGAGTGATGATCTCGGTTTATTTAAATATTGTAACATTCTCCCGGCAAACGTGATGTTTATACAGGGTGTCCCAAGCATTTAGGACAAAAAAAAAACAGCTAATAGGTCTTACGATTTCTAGTATTATTTGTTAAGAAACTATATCAAAATTCATTATGGTTTTCGAGAAAAAAAATGTTGAAGTTTTTACAAATATTAGTGTAATACCGACTTTATAATATTTGACGCGCGACCCTGACCGTGACCGCGAGAGGACGTTCCTAGTGCGTCAAAGAGGAATCAGTGTGTCGTCGCACGTTGAGTCGAGACGTCGTGCGCTTTTCTGTAAAAACGTAATGCCGCGCCGCGTGTATTCATCTCGTGAGTACGCTGAAATGCTGATGGTTTACGGTGAATGTGTAGGTAACGCTGCCGCAGCTTTAAGGTTGTATCGCGAACGTTATCCTAATAGGGTACATCCTACGAATTCCCGGACATTTAAAATTTTTGGACTTCTTCGACTCTGACAAGTTCAAAACACTCGTTCAACATACATATAGTACACGACAAATACAAAATTAAATGTTGTTTATACCTGCATTTAAAAATGTGTATGGTGAACGAGCGTTGCAATTCATTATACCATTCTTTTTTAATAATCTGCCAAGATCTTTAATTAAAAGTGATATTAAAACTAAAAAAAATAAATATAAAGTTAGAAATATTTGCTATGATATCTCACAAAAACACTCTATGTAATTGTTTGTAGATAAAGTGACTTAGCGTATTAAATATTATTTTAAAATGTTATTACAAGTATACTTATTTTTTGATTGTAAAATACTACTAAGCTATAAAAATGTATATAATTAATGTATATATGCATATTGTAAAGGACGTGTAAAATATAGAACTAATAATTTGAACAAGTTTCACAATTATTAATATCTGTATTTTACACACCTGGTTTCCAGCAGATAAGCCTAGGGCTTGGCTGGTACATAAAAGAATGATATTGTAAATTTGTCGAATAAACTAAATAAATATATATGAAGACGGTTATACAGATTTTATTAAGATATTATAATGAAAATTTTATTTTCGAGTGTTTCACGCCGCCATGTTAATTTAGCGGAAATGTGAACGCAGCTTTATTCGGCCGCCGCCGCTGTGGCCATTAAATTTTGTCGTGAATTTGCGCAACGTAACGTGTTCTCTGCTATGCGGATGTGACGTGAAATATTGTCGCCTATCGTACCTAACGTCAGACATCACTTTAAACGTTACTTACGCTTGTTTATATGATTTTATTTTATGATTGATTTTATTTTATGCATTTTCATGGTAATTTATAAATATGAATTTTCTCTGTTGGTACCTGATTTTTCTAACAAAAAAATAATACAAATTTATTGAAATGTGTCATGTATCACTCAAACCCAGCACATTAGGTTTAGTCCAGAAATCATGTACTGTGGTTATCTCGCTATGTAGATAGTTTTTTTTTATTTAAATTGAGACTCCAAAATATTAAATATACATTTGCGTACCTAAGTCATATTATTATCATCCATTATTGTATTTATACGTTATAAATACAATAATGGATGGATGTGTAATTATATATTAATATATAATTTTACTGTTTGCTTATGTCATCATATTAATTCTCTATAGCTTAAGAGCTGACTTAAACCACGTGACTTTGGACTTAAGTGTCAAATGTACGTGGTTTTCTATGTCACACACTTTATTTATTTATTTATTATTATGTAGTGTTTTTCTATTATTTTACTAAATACGAATGTACAGGTTGTCCTATAAGTGGTAGATCAAACGAAGTTATACCGCTTGCAACCACTTTTTTGAAAATGTCTCACAAACAAATTCATGAATAAAAATTTATCATTTATTTTCTTTTATTTTTTTTGCGTTTGATTAGTAATCTATATTTCTAGTAAAAGCATTTTCGAGAACTTTTCCTCTATATTAAAAAAGTAAATTTGAATTTTGCCTATTTTACTATATTCATAAAAAAATACCTTAACTTTTAAAACTTCTACTGTTCATACTGATTCTAAGAAGGTACAACTCAATGTTTCGATACTGTTAGTAGTTTTACAGTCAGAGGGATCGGTCAATAATAAAACAAGACAAACTAGTATGTTTAATAATAATAATTAGAGTATGTTTAAGTAATAATCTATGTTTTCATTGCAATTTTTTCTAGAAATGATGCTCAAAATGTCTTCCTCGCGCTCAAAGTCGACATCTGAAGCTGCGCAAAGACGACATCTTGTTAAAAAGTTTCTTCTCAGATTTCGCATTGCTCTTTGATTATTGCGAACGACAACTGCTGCAGCTTCCAATGTTCCCTATTACAGTAAGAAAGATAAAATAATAATAAAAAGAAAGATAAAATAATGCGAAAATAATTCATCCCCAAATTTATTAAAGCGTTGCTGATGTAAATTGCCTCTGCCGCGGTAAAACTCGATCAATCTGTTTGAGTAATTTATATAATGTAATTCTGGAACAATGCCCTCGGTATGTGAACAAAATTGATTTTTTCAATGAAAATAACATGTTCAGGGAATTAGAGTACCTAATATGTTAAAACACTGAAATAAAATAGCCGAGTTAGATAACATACCAATGGCGTCCCGAACAGTCGCCGTGGTCTTGCAGGACAGAAAGCTCGCGTAGAAGCTGATCATGACGAGGCCGCGGTTCGCGGGCAACCGCTTGAGCACGTTGTCGGGCACGTTGCGCGTCGTGTTGCAGAGCGCGCGCGCCGCCGAGTGCGAGAAGATGACGGGCGCGCGCGACACGGCCAGCGCGTCGCGCATCGTGCGCGCCGACACGTGCGACAAATCCACCAGCATGCCCAGGCGGTTCATCTCTTTTATGATGGTCTGCAGACAAAAAAAAAATACAATTCATGGACCGACAATAAATCTATGGCTGAGTTTTTCCGTCTAGTTTAAGGCGCCACCAGTCCCTAAAACGTGTTTTGTAACGTATTTTGGTGCATTTTGCTGAAGTTATTCCCAACAAATGGCTAAAAATAAAAATACCACAATATTCTACATATATTAATTTAGTCCTTTGCTTAAAAAAAACGAAATACACCTTATTATAGTAATGAAAATAAATAAATAAGAAAGTGTTGTTTTTTTCTTGCAACGTTTTTCTTTTAAGTTGTGTAAGTGACGCGAACCTAATTTTTCTTTCTAAAGATAGACAATATAATAATCTAGGCTATTACATAAAAAAAACACTTTTTTCAAATGATAATAATTATTTAAATACAAAAAACATGTTTCATCGATTCCAAATGTAACGAATTCGTGGCGAGTATATCCGTCTCTTTTCTACACGTCAATTAAAGCCTACTCTTTCAAATCTCAAGGACAAATGCGTCCCGGGGCGCCTTAAGGTGTCCTATTTGATATGTGAGCCGATATGTGCTGAAAAATATTTTAAATTTGAAAAACCCTCCTTCCCCTTTAAAATACCCCTTCAACGACTGGAAATCAATACAAAGAAATAACGTATCAACTATTAGGTTCATTCAATAGTTCATATTCAATTATCATTATGTATATCTTATAAGTTACCTCCACATTTATTTGGGATATAAAAATTAAAAATAAAATTGATAAATAAATTAATATATAGGTCCATATTACATATTCCAAAATTTTGGTAATAAAACCAAATGAACATAGTTATAAATCCAGCAATTCGGCCAGGTTATGAAATCTTTCATTAAGTTCCTACCCTGGCCGCTCTTGAATCCTCTTCGTAGTCCTTATTACAGAGGGTTGGAAGCAGCGCAGTCAGAAAGAAATCTTGTAGGCAAGCTTTGTGTAGCAGACACAGAGCGCACAGCGTAGACTTTTTGCTAAGGGTCTACAGCTCCGTTATTTATTTATTTCACTTAAAAGATTTAACATAAATTTTATGCAATAATTATTATAATATTACACTATTGCCTTTTGTGTCCACAGAGCCTGTGTTATAAAGTAAATATTTAAAGGAACTACATCTTAGTGTATATGACCTGTATCGAAATGATGTTTATCTTGTAAGAGGCCTATGTTGTCACCTATGTATTATTAAATATATTTTGCATCATGAGAGTCTCATTAACCGCATCCGTCTAGTGATATTTTAATCTCTTTATCGTTATGATATTTAACAGTCATTAATTTGATGTTGATTTGATAAATATACAAATACTGTTTTCCTAAACCCCAACATTGCATTTCAAAATTTACAATTTGGTTTTTATAAAAATTTACAACTTTTTTAATTGAACAATTGCAATTCTTTAAATGGTTCTTATGCGACTATCTCGATATAATAATAACCATAAGATATTTTGTCGTTATAGATATTATATAACTTACGGTTTTATCTAAATCAGACATCAACGTTTCGGTAAGGCCTTAATATTTAAAAAAAACATAGAATCTAACTCAGAGGTCCCGGATTTGATCCCAACGGTATTTAATAAAACTTTTTCACACAGAATGAAAAACATTTATATTTTTTATCAAATTCGATGTTATCTTTATATAAGTGAATGGCGTGGTTTTAACGAAGGCTTCAAAAAGTTAGGAAATGCTGATTAAAACTCCTCACATAAAAAAATATGATAATAAATATATAAATTATTTGAATTTGAGAATCTAATCTGAGTTTTATTTTCTGGTCGCCGGCTCTTAACCCGGTAACGGAGGCTGTGCGCCGCGGCTTCGCTGCGTTCGGAAGGTAGAGGATGTGGGGAGCGGGCAAGCAATCCGGATGTTATGACAGCGCCCACTTTTCTTTATTAAAATATGGAAGGTGCCTAAAGATTATATTTGAACGGCGGTGTGTGACATAAAAATACAAGTCTAGTATTACGTTAATTTATTAAATCGGGTAGGACTCAGTGCCTGATGATGTTTTTAAGTATTTGCTTCTATCTTCATAAATTTTAGGTAAACTGACTAATTATTTAAAGAAGTTCGGAAATTGGATCACATCGGCAGTCTTAAGAGTCAATAATTTTAATAATTTTAATTTTAATATTTTATTTTAAATATATAATAAATGTTGAATATATTTTTTAAAAATATTAAGATACATAACCGGTTATTATTTTTTTTTTCATTTTTATTTTAAGTATATATACTATATATGCTAATAAATGTGATAGTATTCATGCAAGTTTAAGGATAGGTCACGATGAAAAAGGAAAATGTGAAGACGAAAATGTACATAAGAATGACTATTGGAATATAAATCAAATATTTTTAAAAATCGCAAATATTTTTCAACAACAAAAAAGATAAAAGGTGATATCAATGACAAAAAAATATGAGAATGAATATGTCATTTGAAAAACTTGAGGAAAGCGAGTCGTCTTGAAGGGTTTTTTGGGATAAACTGATAACGAGGCAAGGGCTTTTCTAACTTTTTTTTTTTAGGTTGCATGTGTTTTTCTTTTTAAAACAGCCTTTTTTATATTTTATTCTAAAAGCAAATAACACATCGATTAAGGGCCGAATTGCCTTAGTCGAATTATATTCATCGAGGACCGGTTCTCGAGTTCTATCGTAGTAGTTATTTGTACCTTTCCAAACGGCGAAAGACCCACGTTGGGTCTCGCCGCATTTTCGGTGGTTACCGCAGTCGCGGGAGCGCTTTCAGCCCATGGAGTGTCACACGTGGAGGTCAGCGTGAGGTACCTCGCGCCCACGCGCTGAAGCGTCCGAAGAACAGCCAACGAACCGCCCAACGAATGGCCGCCCTCCACGCCGATCAACGAGCAGACTCGTCCACTAGAGTGCGCTGCTAGTATGTCTACAATAAAAAATAAATCAATGTCACGAAAAATATTATATAAAATGAAATACCTTATGGCGTTTTCAATTTATTCAATTTCAATATATTAGATCTGATTATATTATATCGTATATTCATTTTTTTTATGTATTTTGTAAGGTACTTAGTTATGAGAATGTTTTTTTTTTAATAAACAACCACTCAGACTGAGACAAATCACACCAATTTCAAGGTGTCATTATTTATATTAATACGATAATTTGTTTATAGTTATATTACTTTTCGATCAATTCCTTTAAAACTATATTAGGGTATAATAAATACGAAGTAATAAAAAATCCTTATGTTTTCGATATTGGTACTACTCGTAAAATAGGTTTATAAATATATTTTATTCTTAATTTTATTCAGATTCCGGTTCGTTAGGTTTATTTGTAATTTTTATACATAAATTAAAACTGTGTTTTTGAATGTTTCTTCTTGATGTGACGTATTGTATAAAACACAAACTTCCCTTTCCGTGGTAAATCAAGATTACACTCGGTGCGGCGACGGGTGGTACTGCGGCGCGGGGGAGGGGGGAGGAGGAGGGGGGGGGGGCGTCGGAAAGGCATCCGTTTGTCTTCTTGAAACGCTTACAAAAATATAAAATGACACATTCGTGAGCTTCCACTTTTAAGTTGCCATCCGTTACGCGGAATAAACTTTGCCCAAGGATATGCCCGAGAGGCAAGACTTGACGCGAGAGATTTATTTTCGGTATATCTGATATTATGCATGGATTCGTAAATTTCACGATGACGTTGTTTTGTGTGGACGTCGATAATATTAACTATTAAAATGGTTTTTAGCGCCTATTTAGTGTACCTAACCAATATCTAATGTACATAACACGAACATTCTATACGACAACATTGTATATAAATATATTTAAAATTTTAACTGGTTTTTCTTACAGACACACTTTTCTTATATTGACGGTTTGATATTCTCAGTATAAGCACAATAAAACACTGTGCATTTTTAATATGATATACATTTTTTTTTTGTCAAATTAAATATGTTACAATAAATAAATTAGTTAAAAAAATAAAACCTCGGACCATGAGACCTCGGACCGTGAAACCTCGGACAACGAAGTATAAATATACCAGTTTACATGTATATGGGCTTACTTTTCTTCAATAAGCTTCCGGACAGAATTAATGTCATAAATGGTTACAGTAAATTAAAAAAAAACTCTAAAGGAGTACCTAGTCTCGATTTTATTTTCTTCGTATTTTAGGTACCCTTCTATTTTAGGTATCCTTCTATTTTAGGGAACTTTCTAAAAAAATTTTTTTTTTTACCATATTCGGAATGTCCCAATTGCATTTAATAAATTTTAAATTTATTCCTGTAATATTGGAATCATTTTTTCCATTTTTTTTTCAGATTAATGTTTGATAGGATAGTTGATATAGATAAACCAACTAAAAAAAAACAGAGGTGATTTTATTTACACCCTATAACATTTAGCATTAACATAACATTAACATTAACATTTAATTAACATTTTGTGACAAAACTAAAGTGCTCAAATTTTAAATTTTTAATTTGAATTTTTATTAAAATAGGTCTTTTTAAAAATTCATAGAATTCCTTAAAGTCTACGATTGAACACTTCCCGCAAAGCTTCGTGCATTATTCAGACAAACTGTCTAATTAAAATAAAATTATTTTAACGAAAATAGTATGATTTTCCAAATGACTGCTTAACCCTTTTATCTTACATGGTCGTAAAATAATTTCCAAAGCCATGCTTATTTTAAATGACGCTTACCTTCAGCAGAAGTGCAAAGGGTCATTTGTGGATGGTACTTGTCAGTGAGGCGACGGATAAGGTCAATCTGCTCAAAGGTCAGCTGAACCGCGTCTCGGTGTTGGGACTCGCAGGGTACATAAGCCGCCCAGAACTGAAAAAATAGTATTTATAGAAGACTTAAACAATATAATTATGATGCTAATTAAGGCTATAAATGTTATTCAATTTAATTTATAAAGACCTTTACGAGTAAGTTTTTATTTAACCTATATAATAAAATTGTATTTAATCCTATTTGGCCCAAAATAAAAAAAAACGACAAAATAAAAAATAAAATAACGGATGATTATTTTTTTATTATTTGTTGTGATTGCCTAATTTTAAAACCGGCATCTTAGTATTGACGTTTGACCATTTAACGCTTTCGGATACTGATTAAAAAAAATGTATGTAAAGCCTCAATAAATATATGTACCCTATAAGATCGATTACGTTTGAGAAATGTTTATTTTACTAGATTACAATAACTGTTTTGCACAAAATGAGAAATAAGAAATAATATAGGTCCGACATGGCATATGACAAACGAGTATATGTCTCAAATATTTTAAATATAAACATATTGAACTAACATTAAACTAAAATTTTAATAATAATAATATTAAAATAATATCAAATGGCTCAACAACAATTAGCCCCAACCCGAAGAAAGGTTGTTTTTTGTTTTAGGGGAAAGGGTATAAACAAATAAATATTAATACATATTCATATACACAATAAACCTAGGCAAGTACTGGCCATTTTCAACATGAATCTTCACACTTCAACATGAATCTTCAAACAAATTGTAATTTGTAATATTAGTTTGGATGGTGGATAATGTATAGATATGTGTGGGCTTATAAATCTCTAGTTATGTAATGTTACTGAAAAATAACCACAATATAACTGTTTTTGGCTGTTTAAACGCGGTAGTATATATATACTATGGTCATGTTACGGTAATTCATAATGTAATCAATGCTGACATTATATACTCGTATAGTCTCCGGTTATTATATGTAATTACCGAGTAATTTGGTTAATGTAATCAAAGACGCCAAATTTATTACTTTAACCGGTTACTATAATATATAATTTCCAGTAGGTTATGGTCAAAGTAATAAAAATAATGTAGAAATGAATTTGTATTTCTAAAATTGTTAAAACATAATTAAATGCTTTATTAAATTAACAAGTTAGGTTTTTGTGACACTTCGAGTTGCATAATATTAATGCATTTGCATCGTTTGAAGTACATTCTCCGTTACAGTTTCAATGCTGGAAGACTTGTCCATCTAAAATGAATTTATTCTTGAATGTGTACTTCGTCATCTGGAAGTCTCTTTACTAATTTTATTTTAAACTCGTTCCTCGATTAATAGTGATTTAATACGTCGTATTTCGTTCATAGCTTATATAATTTACCTACTTAGAAAATCTTAATCAAAGCACTTCAACTGGTTTATGCACTTGGAAATTTTGCATTAGGCTGCTTTAACAATCTTTGCGCCTATCTTTTAAGTGATTCTCTAATAGAGCTTCAAGACTCTAGAATACTTTGTGTATTTTATCGAGTGCAGTAGATACCACTTCACTAATATTCTCATTCTCGTGGCTGTCAGATTCTATAACCTCCCAATATTTTCATCATTCTCTAGAACATTTTGATTTAATCATCGCCTATTTTAAGAAGCATTTCAAGGTCTTCTTCGGTCGAAAATCCAGCTTACGCATTCAGCGATATGGAAGTTTTTAAACCTACTTTAACTTTACAGTCAAACATAGCTTTATAGGGGCTGCGAATTATGCCAGAGTGGGTTTAATTTTATCTCTTATAATCGTCCTTTTTCAGTCAAATGCAAGAATTTCATGAATTATACGAAAAAATTCAAGCAGACGGGCGTAGTTAATAATTGGATAACCTTAATTTTTGAATGGAACGATGATTTTTTTAAAAATTCCAATTTTTGAAATATCGTAACTTCCTAGGCGATTGCGGTTTTCTTTTATCTTCGATAATAGCGAAATGTACTGATCGTTAGTAATTAAATGATTGTTTTTCCTTTGCTTAAAATAAGTTCACAAAGTAGGTTCTAATATGCCTTGTATCCGCCATTACACAAATTAATTTGGAATAAATAGATTAAGTAACCCCGCACCCCGCAGGCTGTGCATCGCTTGCGATGCACACAGCCTGCGGGGTGCGGCGTAGGGTAGGGAAAAAAAAACGTTACTTTTTCATTCCTTAACCTTCTCTGTATCGTCAATTTCAAATGTATTACTTTAACCAACTTAAACTATGTATTATATTTAATGACGGTTAAAGGAATCCAAGTAATTTGGTAATTATATACTATAATAACCGGGGAATATACTTCGTAACATATATAAATCAAAGAAGACGTTAAGCTCACATATTTTTAGTGCATAGATATGCCAAGCGCCATACTAACAGGACAATGGGTTTAAAGAATACAAACATTTAAAAGGTCACGAATTGCTTTCACTTTTTCAAGTGATTTCTTATGTGGGCTATTTCAGGAGGTTATGTTAGGTTAGGTTAGAGACGGCCGTAGAAATAGTCATATTGCTCGCTCTTTCGTTTCCCTCCTAAATCTATCGTTTTATACCGCCTCCGCAGCTCTCTCACTCCCTCCTCCCCCGCTCCCCGTTCTCCACCAATTGGCGCGATCAATATAAATAAATCAAACAGATATTCTATGGTTCGAGACTATTTCAAAGAGTTTTAGGTGTTGGACCTTTTTGTTTAATGACTGTACGTTTAACCGACTCATCGACCTAAAATAAGATTAGGTCTAGCAGCAACTTGGATCGTAATTTAACATTGACATATTAAACTGAATATTTGTTTTTTATTGTTATATTGTTTTTTTTATAATCAGCTATGAAAAAATATTCGTAGCCTAATAATTTGATGTATTTGATGGGAGTTCTTTTTTCCATACAAATTAAATATTATGCTTCTTGAGTTTTCTTATAATTCTATTTTGTCACGTCATACAGTTATTATTTATTATTTATCAGGCATAAAAATGTTTTTTTTTAAAATAATAATAAAATATACCTTATAAAATATATTACATGTTTAGTCATCTGATATGTAATTACGTTTTTCTGGTCCTACTTAAGTTCCTGAAATTTCAGGTCCTACTTAAGACTAGCCTAAATTTTAAGTCAGACTTTACCGATAAACATTGTATTTCAACTAATTTTTAACGTTAAGTCGAACATAAAAGTCCGTCTTAGCTAAGAATCAAAACAACCTCGACTTAAGCCTCAAGTTAAACTTAAGTCGTTTTAAAATACGCTTCTAGGAGCGATTTCAGTACATTAACGGCGCTACAGTCGCCGTGACCCGCGAGCGAGTGTATTGCCATCTGTGGTTTTAGTCTCGTACTTGATGTTATATTTTCTAACTAATTAAAATTGACTAGATTTGCATATTTTGAACATCTTAAATTCAAGCAAACACGCATGGCAAAATCCTAGTAATCCTACAGCTGACAACATAACCTCAAAATGTCAGATGACGCGTCATATGTCAAAAGTTATGCGACAGTGGCGACAGATATTGAAACCATAGCGGCGAGTAGCGAACTAATCAAGAGAGCGTAAACATATTCTTAACAAAGTCGAACTTAATAAGTAACTGAAATACACAATTCAATTTAGGTCATTCTTAAAAGTTAAAATGATCTTAACTAAGAACGACTTTAAGCAAAGACTGAAATTTATAAAAAGTATTGGAAGTAGCGAGCGGAACAAGCTTCGGCTATCCGTCGCTTCAGCGTTTGGCACCAATACCATCATAAATATACAATATGGATACGTGACCCTTCGTTCGGGGATCGCGATCGTGCCCTGCAGGACAGTTATGACTTTTTACCCAGAGTCCCATAAAGGACGTTATGTTAGACCTGAAAATAGACCGATATCAGTGCGGTCAGTTTTGGGAATGGTATGTATGTATTTGGGTATGTCGAGCTGATTTATTAAACCACGTAGAATGTTTTGAAAAATAAAAATAATATTTAAAAACTCGAAATTATAGGTTAATCATATCGCAAGCAGTTGGGTTGTTCCCAACGGGCCAGTGGGCCAAGTCTGAGCTACCAATCGACAATCCACTTTCATCCGCGGGCCCTTATCGTTTGTGTCGATTTTCAAGCGCCGGTTGGTGGCCAGACTAAGGGCCCAGGCGCACGACTAATTACATATCGTCACTTTATTATTCTCTTCATTTTGCGGTTGCTTCGAACTTTCCCAAACGGAATTATAAATTAGCTTTCGAGTTGACAGTGGGCGGGCTTTCGACATATTCCGAACCTGAATTTAGCCTGCCAATAATACTTTATAATATTATTATGCTTAGAGTTTATAGAGGAGTTTCATACTTATGGAAATCTTGTTATTAAGTAAATAAATAAAAATAAAATTGAAATACTAACCCCATTTGGCTATAACTAATATATTGAGGGTTTTAATTTTTGTTTTTTAATGAAATATCCAACATTTTCATAATTATATAAACATATAACACCTAAAACATATAAATCAATAAAATTATGAATTTCCGATATTTTTCATAGTAATATTATGATAGCATATAAAAATGTTTCTTTCTTAAAAATATGTATAGATTATAAAAAGTTATATGTATGTAGTAGAATTTGTTAATGCTACGGTGAATTTTGAGGGTGTGTATATGTATGCATGGTTTACGTATGCGTATTGTGTATACTAAACAGAGCAAGTTTTAGTCTTTATATAATATAGTTTATTAGTTTATTATTATAGGTAATATAAATATAACAATATATATATTCTATACAGTGGCATACCGGGAGTTATTGGGTAAGGAATGCTAAGGTACCGGGGGGGGGGGGGGGGGTGGATGGGATGGCGACGAGAGGCCATTAGTGCCGAAAGCAATTTTTTTTATAGACGAAACTTTTTAATGTGTAAATATATATAATCTATAAATTTAAAAATACTTAAACTAGCTAAAAAACTTTTACCATAACCATAGTGTTTAGTTTAGTTTTCTCGTAACGAATTATATTCGACAAGCTATCATTTTTACAAAAATTTTATGTACACTTTATACATACAAAATATACATATATTTCTTGATGGTTATTTATTGTCCCCTTAAGTTACTAGTCGCATTATTAATATATTTTTTTTTATTTTATTAAGAACAATCAGAATTTTACTCTTAGTTTATTTTAAATTGTAGGTACCCACATAGTATAATATAATTATATATAGAAATGTTTTATTTTGTAGAATCCCAGATAAATATTTAAAATAAAATAGATTCTATATTAAGTTTTACTTTTCTTAACGCGTTAAATAGAAAAATAATTAAATTATAACTGATTTCATAACTTCATACGATAAGGGCGAATTAATTTGACGTGGCTACAACCGTTTTAATACTATGCTCATTATGAACTTAAATAAACTTAGAATATTTTTTACCATGTAAAAACGTTTCTTCTGTTCCAATCTGGCGTAACAGTGGTGACGTGAGAGCCAATGACGTATCGAATTTTAGTTTCCCAGAGATAGGGTGGATAATTCCCACACAGCGTTAATAAACATAAAAGGGGTTGATAATTTTGTGGAGGATAATAAAATTATTATCCAACTGGGCATGTGGTAGGGTTACGAAAGCGACTTTGGATCACGGTGACAATATAAATGGATGAATCTGTCCTTACCATCTTGTGTCCACAACGTACGATCAAAAATGGCAAATCTATCAACGTCTACTTTTAATGTAGAATTCGTATGTGGCGGTGAGGGGTGAGGGGTGATTAAACGTTGTGTTGAGGTAATATTTCTCTTGTTCGTGGTTAATTTTTTACCTTCTTCCATTTATTGGTACTCTAAATATGCGATCAAAGATTTCATTAGTGGTGCATCAGATTGCCTGCAAATGACTGCAAAATATGCTTGCAGGCATGTACGTACCGATGGATGGTGTTCAGAACACACGTTCCTTAAATAATGTGAGTTTACTACTCTCGATTCAGCGAATGCACTCAATTATTATAGTTCAATGCTTTCGGAGCGCGTGTGAGTGCCCCGCTTAACGTTCACAAAGAATGGAAGGGTAGTAAACTCCCTATAAAACTAAGAAAATTACACTCACGTGCGTTGTCTTATTAGAAACATTAGCACCTAAGCGTCGTTTACGAGTATGATTATATGTTATATGAAAGTATGATATAAGTTTTATCATAAAACTCCCTGCGGGTTGGATTGAGGGGCAGTCCGCCCTCGAAAGATATTTTTTGCACTCTGGCTGCTTTCTTTTTAATGTTGTACAAAAAACAAATATATATTAACCATAGAGCAGACGGTTTTGCAGTCTTCTATAAATTTATTTATTATATAGTATACCGTGTCTCAAGACCGTTTCTGATAAAAAACATCTAATTGGTCCTGCGATTTCTAGTGTTATTTGTTAAGAAAGTATATCAAAATTCATCATGGTTACCGAGAAAATAAAATGTAAACATACATGAAAATAGTAAAAGGATCATGTAATTAACTTCTACGTACTTACCTTAGAACAGATGTTTACATCTAGTTTTCATCTACATTTTTTTATAACATTTCTACTCATAATAGCTTACACGAAAACTCTTCACACAATTTTCGGGAGTGGTCTTGGGACACCCTGTTCATATTGCCACAAAAAAAAAATGTAATTAGAAGGTAAGGTGGTTTTATACGATTAATTTGAATCGAGCGTATTGTTATCATCATTATTTTTGTTTTTTGAGGTACCTTTAGACGTTTAATTCTGATTCCGTCGCTGGGTTGAGTCTCTCTTTTATTGCAACCTTCATTTCAGATCGCTTTACGAGCAGTTTAACGTCGCATTTTGGACGACGCGTCGTTCAAAAAGTTTAGCGGCATTTAAGATAAGGCTAATAAACCTAAGGTTTGTAATTGCAATAAAATCCTACAAGTAGGTACGATTTCTGTCCTAACAATAAAGTTTAGATATAAACCGCAAGATATCAGTAATAAAATTTAATTTTCAAGAAATATAAACATTTCCGTTATCTAACGACGATTGTAATTAAGCTTATAATTTATTGCTTCGTACTAAAAGGAAATTAAAGTAAAAATAATAGTTTCAAAACAGATTTAATTACTCTTCAAGTCTAAAGAAATAAATTAATAATCTAAGCAAATACAACGTATACATAGCTTTATAATAGCGTAAATAATTGTAGGTATTTTTTCATGGTTTATACAAAAAAAAAATTTTTATAACCAATAATCAAAGAAACAAAGTGACTTTATTAGTAGGTATATGTATATTTTATATAATTTTATTGCGTTAAATTGTTTTTACAGAATAGAAGGTTCTTTATCATTTTTGTACGGCTAACAGGTATTTTCAATAATCATTTTTTTTTTATCATATACTTGTAGGTCGCATACCGACAATTCCAATTTTCCGCTTCTGAGTTTAACTTATTTATACCTAAGACATATTTTTTAGGTTCGTACAAAAACGGGATGTTTTTTTGGTGGAGAATTTGACGGTTTTGCGTGTTAAAGCCGCCTTGTGGCTGCTAAACGGTTAACATACACAAAGTAGAAATCAGGAATACATTAATATAGCTTACATACATATTGCAAAAATTAAAAAAAAAAAAAAATATAATAATAATAATAATATACTTCAATATAAATGTCAATCTCGCCAAAATTACAATTGTATGTGTATCGTTGTGTTGTATTGTAATTGTATTGTATGTGTAATTGTATTCTATGAAGCAGAATTACAATTAGAAACATGGAAATTTGAGTCTGAGGAGTGCGACAACATGGTAGGTACACGGAAGGAAAACCACTCTTATCACAATTTAATAGCAGTGTTACCTAATGGAATAATCTAAGCACAAAAGCTCAACACTTTCCCCATCCCTTAACATTGGATAATCGCTGATAGCACATTGGAAGCGCTTTCAATAAGAAAAGCGTGCTGTGCGAACGAGAGAGGTGGCTTTCATGCAGACGCTCTCCGCAGCGCGTGTGAGCGAGACGGAAAGCCATGATGCGCCTCAGACAACAAACACAATTTGAATTACAAATGGCCCCATGGCGCGCTGGCATGGCGGATGACAGCCGTGCATAAACTAAATCAACATGGTTATATTTTTATGGGCCATCTTAGCCTGCCATAAAACGTCCCGAATAACATCATATCAGACGCAAACCAGCTGATGTCATATTTTTGTTGGTATTTTAGAGCCAAGCCAAGCCATTTCAAACATAATTTGAATAACTTCTAGAAAAAAAGATTGAATCATTCACGATTTAAAACATTAATGTTAAAATTTCTTGAAATTATACCGTAATCACTTATACAAAGTAATATTTCAGAACATACTTACTCGAATGTTTACGCTTGAAGCGCTTCGTATTAATATTTTGATATATACCGATTTAGGGAATCAAACATTTTACTGTATATTTTTGATAAATTATGTAGGCATCATCTAAATTTAAGTGTCTTTATCAGCATTCGGATAAACAATGCATTATATTACGAGTATATGCCAACCTTTTAATCTGTCGCCTTTTTAATCGGTACCGGGAAAAGCCGACTTTATAAAAATAAACAAACTTAAAAGAATTTGGTAGAAAGTTAGTAATATTTTCATAGAACGGATATGCTATTAAATTTTATTTATTTATTTATCTTTATTGGACAAACCAACAATTTTACACTGTACACACAACAAAAAATACATTAGATTGATCGATAAAAAACTATGTAAAACTAAAAATAGGTTTCTACTAACAAAAAGTATTAAAGTTAATAATATCAGCTAATTCAAGTTTATACCTTAAAATAGTGGAAACTTCAATTACATCATTATTAATTCTTCATTGATGATATAAAAAAAATGAGAATTGACAGATTGCAAAACAAAAAATACACCAAAATAAAACACAGACATTTCTAAGGATGATTTTAATGCTTATTTTTTTTATACTTATTTTTAATTTGCGATTTTTGTAAATTCTTCTCTGCTGTTTCCGTTTGTTTAAAATTTAAAATGATGAGATTGTATATTATTATAATGGATTGATAATTTCTGCCGCATTTCAAGCATTTCGAAAACTTCAAGAGTTTGTATTTCATGCAATATTTGCGGTAAAAGCGCGAGCCGTTAGGGATGATTCCTTTTCAAACTTTTACTCATAAATAACGACAGTAAATTTCCCCGCAACTTTCATCTCTTTACCCTACGTTTTGGACGAAGACAGAATTGAGTAATATTTCACAATGACGATGCATTAGGAAAATGGTAAAAATAATTTATGATGGCTTTTTGAAGAAGTTATCATTTCATCCTGTTCAAAAATACACAACGCATGAGATTTTTTTTTATTGTAATCAATTCAATTTTTTTAATTGAACAATAAATATAAAAAAAATAGTATTGTAACATTGTTTTATTATTCTAGTAATTTAGGTACCTTAATGAACTGTTTTAAGTGATAAGTTACTAAAAAAAGGAATATTCAGGTATTAGCAATGTGAAAACTTTACTACAATTTCGACTTTTGATTTATTATCGGCGAAAAGGACATTCTAAATTTATTTTTTAATCTCTAATGAAGATGGCTAATAATGTCTATAGTATCCTAAATACTAGGTATATATATATATGTATTTTATTTAAAATAATTGTGACCTAGGTCATATACAATTATTTTGCGCCCTACTCAACTAGGCCAAATGTGTCTGTGAGTCAAAGGGGATATGTAACATGGTCCTTAAAATTGGAATATTAGTTAAAAAAGCAGTATTCAAATTAGCGTTTATTAATTACCTACACTATTTTGCAACGTGAAAAAAAAATTGAACTAACTATAATTAATTAAGAAAATTAGTATGAGTATAAACCTAATGACATTAAGACAGTCACCAACCTTGTAAATTGATAAAATCTATGTGAACTAGATTATAATAATGAATCTTTATTTAATAATATGATTTAGTTGAACCTAGTTGTGCTTATTATATTTACGGTTGACAGAATCTTGGATGTTTAATCCCTAATTGCAAGTATTAATATACATGTTCATAACAGTAATAATAACGGTAATAACTGTGTGCACCTGACCGCCCGACTGCTCTCTTAGTCCGATAAACGAAGGGTTTAACCCAATCATTAATTAGCACACCGAGATATCTTCACAGGCAAGTGTACTTTCCTATAGTAAATATGTTATGTAACGAATCCAACAAAATTTGTTATCGGAGGTTAGGTATTTTGTCAAAAAACCATTAAAGTACAATAACTTTTTCTGGAAAAATAGGTTTCTAACAAATCTATCTAACAAAAACGATCGACTAGCTAAGGACCTGGGGTCTTAGTCTGGCTGCCAATTGATAATCGACTCGATGCTGACGTCGATGAAGATCAAGAACTTTGCTTCCAAGCAATTTGGCATGATCGCCATCCGCGATGCACTTCGTGGTGACATCAATACAAGTCCTGCACAACTGAGTTATGGAATGCAACTAAGACCTCTTACAAATTTCTTCTTAAAAACAGGCCTAAATCGTCATTCTGATTCATTCACGGAGGAACTCAGGGACCTTATTTCCCAACTTGCTTCCGCGCCGAAAAAGAACTTACCCAGAGAAAGATTTTCGTTCGTTCTAATCTCGTCAAGTGCTCACATGTTTTCTTAGACGGTAAAGTTATTCCCACTCTCGCAGCCGTACGAGGGGTTTATTTTAGGTGATCAAAAGATCCGCCAAAACATTTACCATAATCGTAGTAGCAAAGACAATCGTAGTATCTATATCGACCGCGTAAAACCAGCGTTCAAATTATTCTATAAGGAAGCGAATCCTGAATCAATGGATTCAGGATTCGCTTCTGAATCAACCGACTTACGGTTTAGATAGGGCTGACATACGCACATGGCATGGATGATTAGTTCGGAAGCCCGTTCGTTTTTTCAATGCACAACCAGATACGAAAAATACCACATTTCAGAGTGCGAGCTGGACGCAAAGAAAAAACACAATCTAAACATAACAATGGATCAGACACTCAATCCCAAGAAATTTCAAAGCGAACTGCCGTCTATCAGAAACACGGCATGAGGGAGGCGTGCGACGAACAATGGAATAGCATTCTTTAGCATTCTTTCGATTCATGACCTCATTCGGACTCGATCGTAAACAAATTGAGATTTAATAGTGTTTAGTAAATGAACATTCGCCCAAGAAAACGCTAAAGTGTAGTAATTTAAAACATGAGCTTCGCTAGGATAAGCTAATAATAAAGAATTCTTCATTAATAAAATTTCTACTCTAATTTACAGTTTCTTTTTGCATGTACACCTTTATATTTTTTCTCTCAATACAACTCTATAAAGCATGTTTTATTTTTTGTTCATATAAATTGTACAGTCTGATGATTTCGTTTTTTTTTTGTTATGGTGTCTATTATACTTTTACGAGTTAGGACCCTTACACTTTTTTTTTAACAACGTATAAAGGTTGAAAGACTATCTAGATTTCAGTAAAGTAGAACTTGAATATTCCTTATCTGCAACTGACTTACTTTATTAACACGTATCTTAGAAGGTCCCTTACAAGATATTAACTAAACCTGAATCGTTTAAGCACTTTAAATATTTGCAATTTTGAAATTCTAATTAATTTTCGTTATAGATATCATGTTATTTTTTAAATATTCCGTACCCTATAAATTTCTTCAACTTGTTTGTTTACCAAATGCCATATATACGGTTATACCACCCTCAATATGGTACACGACCATCAATAAAAAAAAAATATATTGATTGTATACTACCATCTACCCTGCCTTTATACCTGCCTGCCTTTATGCCTTTTAAGCTTATTGACAATATATGGGCTGTATATATTAGAAGCAACATGCCACTTCTTCTTAAATAAGCAAAATACGAGTACATCTACACACAGCAACATTCACGAACACAATACGCGTTTCAAGGAAGATTATGTACCAACCATACTAGCCCGTACAACTTTATTCCAAAAGAATAGTCAGTATTTAGGCCTAAAATATTTTAATATGCTGCCTGAAAACATAAAAAAAATAACTGAGTTCAATCAATTTAAAGGTGCATTGAAGAAATATATTATTGAGCAAAACATTTATAGCTTTAATGAATTTAAATAGTTCTCATTCGTGATGGTCATGTCAAAATATTACTATTAATTTACCACAAACATTTATATATTAGAATGTCCTTTGTGCCACAATATGAAGTTTAGGAAATTTAAATTATTTATGACAATGTTTTAGTTAAATTTAAACAGATTTATTTTTTAATGTCTATTATAAGTACATTATATAATTTGAGAATTTTGTTTAAATTTGAAATTTAGCAACTGTATTGTGAAAAAAAAAAAATAATAGTTTTGTATAATATATATTACACAGATACGAGAGTATAAAATATTTTTTTGGTTAGAAAATCTGACAAACAAATTGATTAAAAAATTGTAAAAATAAATTTAAGAGACCTTATTTATAACTTGCAAAAAACTTTTGCAAGCTATTTTGCAGAAACAAGTGATTACATATTTTTGTAATCTTTATACCATGAAAAAAATCATTATATTATAGTTATCATTATATAGATATTAAGTAAATCAAATTAATATAACAGGTAAACATAGTAGAAAAAGTAAAAACACACACATGGATTCGGGTTCCGTAAGCAATTCGTCCATCACTTAGTTTTTTCTACTATCTGTTAATTTTATTCAGTATTATTTTTTATCAAAAGACCTTTATAGGATAAAGGTGCGTAAATGCTTTTTCTTATGTTTTAACCGCTGTTTTATGTATTAACTGTTTTAAATTACAAATGTCATTCCTATACAATTTATGTTTGTTTTTGGAAAATAAAAGTTATCTTATCTTATCTTATACTAACAATTCCGCTTTATTAGGCGGGTATTAAAAATATTTGTAAACGACTTTCTCGGTGTTTTCAAAGAAAGTACTACATCTTTAATTAAGTTTCTTAGATCTTTTATCGAATAGCCCTCGATCTAATTATCGAACATCAAAAGATCCCAATATTTATCTTAGTGGGATTGGTTAAAAACCAGCACATTGCGGAGATGCTACGCAGGATATTAGGGTATAGATACAGAAAAGTTTGTATTCGCCATTAGAGTAAGAGAGGCAGAGACCCTTCAAATGCTTTCGGCCGTAAAACATTTTTCGATAAAATAATTTTGGGCCCTTGGGTTTAGGCTGTGCTCGGTCGGCTCAGAAATTTCTCAGATTAGGGCTATTATTAATTATAATCAAAGGAACCTTTCGCGTAGATAACCTTTGCGGACTAGTCTAGCTTATTGGGGACGCATGCAAAAACATGTGAAAGAAATATAATTTAAGGGGATAGTTTTACATTAATGGGCGGTAGTTTTTAGCCTAAGTTATAATAAATAAAACTACGAGTATAACTAAGTAAACCTCCACCAACTTTACACTAACTTTTATCAACTCTTAAAGGCATATTAAAACTTAAGTACTTAAAATAATAAATATAAATTTGTTGCATGTTTTTCGTAATAGAATTTATGAAATTATTTTATATAGTATTGTTTTTTGGCACGATAGTTAAAGTTTTGTAGCTAATGTTTCAATTTTCATACGTAAAATTTGCAACAAGAAATACTCGCTTTTGTTCAGTAGGTAGGTAATTTATGTTTTTATATTATTTTGTTATTTACACATTATCGCCTTATTCAGATCACATTAATAAGATTACACGTCTCGATCTAAATGAAGAAATATTGATCTTAAAGTATATTGAAATATTTATGAAAAGAAAACAGTTAATAAAAAAATATGACTCATGTCTACGGAACAAATGACACGTTTTTCCATTAAATAGAACTGTGGAGATTCTTTTATAGAAGACCAGATAAAACATTCTCGAAAAAAATAATAATATATTTTCGGACAGCCTTGCAACAATCAGAGGTTCAATAAGAAAGTTGGGGCAGCAAACGAATATTGAAGAACTAAACACGCGATAATAACCTCTGTGTAGACCAGACACTGATTTTATAATAGCGTCAGATTGTCACTATTCGAAACACATGTTTCATAAAAATATGTATTAAGTGACAATTACTACACCTTTACACGAATGATAATTTTTAATTATATACTTAATACTGTTTAAAATCAATTCTGTCCAAAAGTACGTTAAACGTAAACGTTTTTGATGTGAAATGGGCGTAACAGTAATTTTAAGATCTGCATTTGCATGACCAACAAGATAACTGTTACTTTGTAGAGAAGTTCGCTAATTGCAAGCTAATAATATTTTCTAAGCAGAGAAGCGAGCTTCTGCTTTGAGAGCATGCCATGCCAACCATGGTGTATTTTATTGTATCGTGTGAGAGCCCAACTTTAAATTTGAATAGCTTTTTGGGTCGATTCCGGCAATATAGATTACGTTAAAATGACCTGATTTCAAATCGTTAAATAAGATACAGATACATTTTATAAAACAAAAAATTCATATTATTATTTTACAACGTAGAAGTATGTCATTATTACGGTATTAATATTTCATAACAGAAATAGCAATTCTGGTTTTAAAAAAATATTAAAGTTTACGAATTTTAAGTATTGAGTACTAATCTATTGATTCATTGTTAGCTTTGTTTTAGTAAGAGAACGAGAAAATCGCATCGATCTATGGTTTATAGTGAATGAAGCTATGGTTTTGTTATTTATCTATATAGTAGCACTGGGATTTTAACCGAAATTGTACTCGGAAAAGTGTTGAATTTGAGAAATGTCTCTTCGATACTGTAGGATCTAATATAACATAAAATGAAAAATAGAAATTGTTTTGAAATTTTATATATTTAAAATAATACAAATTAAAATTAGAATAGTCCGTCAAAGTTGCCCGTTTTCAGTTGCGAAGTGGATACTCACTCTTTATAGTTATTATTTTGCAAATGTTCGAAATCCATCATTGGCTTTATATTCTAAAAATAAGATAAGTTAGTTAAAAAGAAAATAAATTGTGAAAAAAATATTGTGGTTTATAAATACATTTATTTTTTGTCTTCGTAGAGCTAAACTGCCCTTATATTATTACTTGAAATAACTTATTGGAATCACATAAAATGTCAAATTTATAAGATATTTTATGAAAAAGGTACCTTTCCTTACTGCCACAGGCGCGAGTCATCAAAGTTACGGTGATTCATATAAAGCTATTCGCAAGTTGAGAACCTAGGGTTCAAGAGGTAGATTAAATAACGTTTCAAATTGTTTTGCTGGGTCGTCTGCGTTAATTTTATGCTGTCACCTCCGAATGACCCACTTCGAACTATATTCATCCATATTTTACGAAACTTAACTAGGGTAATTATTTATAGGTTTACCTGTGCGGTGACTCGACCCTTTTTTAGCCTCGGTAGGTCGGTGTGACTCCAAGCGCTGTTTGCCCACGGAGGTATTGATCGCAGGTCTTCGTCAAACCTTTAGAAAAAAATATTATGCTAATTAAATTTGGTAATTAATTACAACGCCAAATAACATATTGTTACGGAACCGACTTAGGCACTCGAGCGGCCTAGCAATCATAAAAGTGATTCCCGGGGCAGCATAGACCTTTGCAGCTTCATTCATAATTTGTGTGTATTGGATGGGATGGCGTGTTTTGCTTAGAATTATTGAACTGAAAATTGCTATTTTGAAACCACTTAATATTTCGTAGAGTAAACATTAAAATTTAAATATTGAATACGTGCATTGCATTTAATGCTTTTTGTGTGCTTGTCCTCCCCTTCTGGGGGTATTTTTACACTTCGCCAGGGTACGCTTTTTTGGTTCATTATTTAATTAAGTATAGGTTTTGTCTTCAGTCTGGCCTTTAGATTTAAGATTTTCGATTGTTTAAGATAAGTAATATAATTTATTATACTCGAATATGAACTAGGAATGATTAATTATTTAATTATGTTTTGGGCAGATATAGCGATACTAATCGTTAAAACTGCCCCCAACAATGGCTGGTTTAAATGTGTTGAATATGACTTATGTACATGCACAAGATATCTTTATATTATCTCCAGGTATTTATAAACTATCAACCCAGTTACAGTGGCCACGTCACTCCAAGATTAAGATAAATTACTGATAGTTAGGTTGTCTTTATTTAAGAAATCAATCTTCAAATTAATTACAATATATTTCTTTGCTTTGATATCGTCACGATCCATTATTGCAATTAATAAATAAAATAAAATTTATGACCTTGCTTGTGGTAGCTTGTCATTATCAGCATTATTGAAAATAGTAATATTGTAATGACTATAATAATAATGAAATCATAGAACTGCAAAAGCGTTAGTTGAAGAAAACTCATAAAAGTGTCCCCAAAAATTGAAAAACCGAAAAGGAAAAGTTTTAAAAAAAAATGTGTTTTTTTCTTTATGGCCGTTTTATCTAGGCCAAAATTTTACTGTTTTAAAATTAATAAATTAGGTTGCGTATACCAAACTTTTTCCTATTTTTATTGATATTTGATCACAAAGTGATTTGGTGCAAACTGCAATCAAATTAGCTTTATCTTCAAATTGGAATCTATATGACATTCAAAATGTCGTGCATCAAGTAATTTTGATAAGAATCTATTTTATGAACTCTATTAGAGACTAGAGAGGCATCACCATACGTGGTAAACTCTTTAATCTTTTCTGTTTGTTCCAAAATTTAGTTGACATTTGAAGGCAATATAATTTTTGATGTGTAAACTTCTATATATGAACCCCTAGGTACAGTGAATTTCGATCGCGTTCGAATCTGTCATTGGTGCATCTGCCAGTGACGTATTTGTCAGTAACGCTTCTGTCAGTGGCGCTTCTATCAGTGACGCATTGCGATAGTAACAAAATATGTCAACAATAAATTTTGAATTTAAGATCAAATTTGCAAACGCGCAGGCGAAAGGAGAAAGTGACCATTTATGGCCGAATTTTATTCCCGCGGGTGGACGTCGACTTTAACCATATCAGCGAGTGACTACTTAGTTATTTTTTGAACCAGTTTTTTTTAAAGTAACCTAGTAGTAGTAGTGGTAGTTTCTTTTGCATTTAATATATTTTTTTTTATTCTGTATTACTGTAGACATCGCACCAATTAAGTGAACTCCAGAACTTGCCTTAGAGCCAGTTACGTGTTGATAATTTTACTTCATTAATTACCATTTATATTACTGCGAATTTGGACAAATTTATATATAATAAAATATTTCATATTTTCAAAATGTGCTGGAGCAAAGTTTTGAGCAAATTTTAAGTAAAAGCAGCCATTAAAAAAATATCAATAGGCACGCACGCATGCTTGAAATATTAATTTTATGAAATATACATACTTAAAATCTGCTATCCTATTGTGCAAGAATTTTCGAATGTTCCAAGGAAGGTCGTTGTGTCCATCGACCAGCGGCGTGTCGTGCAACAGCTGTCGCGCCAGCTGTACCCGCTCGGCGAGCGGCGCGCCGACTGGCGCCCGCAGAGCCAGTGGCCCGGCCACGCAGGCCGTGCCAGCTACTAGCACCAGCGCTGCGACGCAACACCAACGTCGAGATGGGCCGTTGGTACCACGACCTGCGGATACAAAATATACCATTGCATATACTTTCAATTATAAACAAAGAATTGAAAACGTGGCTTATTATAATTATGTGAGAAAATACCGTGTTTTTGTGGAAAGCGCGGAAGCGCCTTAGAAGGAAAACTTCTGTAGGGAAGTTTAATAAAGTTGTCTAATAACATGTTTCAATATTTTCATCTCATACAGACATCTAGATTCAACAATGTTTTCCGGGGCTATTTATGTGGAAGAAAGGGTGGAGCTGGGTGCACCGACTTTAGCCGAATGAGCACACATCACCCGAGTTTAGCCTAATGAGCGTGTCGTATTAAATTCATTTACCCTAGGCGCGCTTAAAAACTTTTACTTCAATAAAATCGAAAAACTTATTTGATGTATTTTTTATAAATTTAACATAGTTATTATGTATTCAAAAATATATTAATCAACAGTTGTTAATAATTCATACGATTGTTTTGTTCGACATAGCTTAAAATACTATGAAAAAGTATTATTTGCTTAAAAAACTTAACCTAACCTAACCTAAGTTTTGGTATTTATTCATTATTACGATTAAATAATGCTATTAAAAACGGTAAAATACAAATGAATTAGTGAACAGTATTTCGTACAAGGGCATAATAATTATTATCAAAAATTAAAAATATTTTTTTTCTCGTTCTAATAGAGCTCAAGAATATTTGACAATATTCTGAAAAAAATAATATTCAAAAAAGTAATTTATAAAGCTTAGAGTTGGGTTTAAAACAACATTCTGCAGATCGACTATCAGTATTTATTTGTGTAAAAAATTTCAATTTTATTACAATTGCAAACTCGCCTTTTTTATTGAATGCGTATTAATTATCTAATTTAATAACATTATTATAAGTAGACACTTTATTTTAAAGGCGTGAGGGCGAGCTTATTGTCGCAATTAAATAAATAATGGCAATCTCTACCAGCTAAACTAAAGCATTAAAAATATATTCGTACAATTACTCATTGAATATTTGTATTTTATATGATTTCACAATTATTTATCGTTGCATTACGCTATGCAGAGTGTGAAGATATATTCTCTTATTGACTGAATACAAGAATTAGAAAAAAAAAACTACAGATGATGCAATTTCAACGAAGTTGTTTAAAATACATTGATTTTGTTTTTTTAAAATATTCTATTACAAGATATTGAGTTATCATTAATACACGAATTGTTTTTGCATGAAAATATCGTGTGTCTCATCAAGCTGTGCTAAACTAAACAGCCGTTAGATGAAATAGAAGAGATTTAGGACATCGAGAAGAGCCCATCGTAACATGTTTGAACAAACGTAATTATTACTTCACTATTTATAATGTATGATTTTTTATGCATTTATAATGTATTTATAATATATAACTGTTTCATTTAATATTGATAATTTAGGTGTGTTTACGCCCACCTTTCGTTAGGCGTTTTCATTATTAATCACAACTAAAACTTCAAAGGTCAGCTGCGATTAACTAGTTCACTATAAACTTTCCAGACATATGAAAAACTATTGCATTTTAAGACATGTCATTAAAAGTTCTTCAATTAGGAATCATCTACGGGACTTAACCGATGGAAAACAAACGACAACTCGGTCGTAAATGTAGATGCTAGTTAGTTAAGAGCCTTTTGGGGATGAAGTGTCTAGACATCGTAAAACATGATCTTCCATTAATATTAACTCGATGAAACCGTCCGCCGGGCAGTCCGTGTAATTAAATAAGTAGGTACTTTTGAGATAAGATCTTATAAGCTACAATAGAAAATTTACGATCAGTGGAATAGGCGTTATTTATTAATTTAGTACGATACATATTAAATTATAATGTGTCTTCAAGATGGTAACTCATTTTTAGGTAATAGAATGTGTCTTCAAGATGGTAACTCATTTTTAGGTAATAGAATGTGTCTTCAAGATGGTAACTCATTTTTAGGTAATAGAAAAATATAAAAAATAAACAAATATGAGTATCAAGTTGAAAACATTTTCTATTTAAAAAAAGAAGTTATTAAAAACCTATTATTTAACACGTACATATATAACTACACAGAAATGAATTAGGTATAATTTTTAAATCTATTCTCAATATTAAAATTATATAAAAAATACCTAATTACAACATAAATTATAAAAATATAAAATTATTATCTTAAGACTGTTCAATGAAATTTTTTCTTTTTTACCAATAAGAAATACAAAAAATATTATGACTTACCTACATTAAAAAGTTTTAAGTGTCAGTATAACGTCGATTGTGTGTGCAAAAACGTCCAACGAAATTGTTTACGCAGTCATACAAAATATGGTCGTAGCGATCGTAATACGTGTTATTACCTCGGGATTTTACATTAGAATATGTCATAAGTGCGACCATAATAACGAAGCCTTTTCTAACTTAGATTATAAATTTTATTCCTTTCTTTTTTTTTCAAAACGATCAAAATAAGAAGCACAGATAATGAACATAAAAATTCCACAGAATAATGACGCGCGGCGCCCACCAGTTAGTGGATGGATCAGGTCTGTGCGCCCATTTCTATAGGTAAATTTTAATACAGATCTTTTCCTTTTAACAAATTCTAGTCCAATACCTCTTTTCTATGAATACGATCATCCATCTGAACGGAATTATAATAGGTATTCGTATATAAAATGCATTCGAAAGGATCGATTTGTCGTTCCGTTCGATGGAAATACTAAATTACATTATTACTTTAAATTGCATCGCATTAATTGAAATACTTAATTGGTAATAAATATAATGAAGAGTTCTTTTATAGTCGTTGAAAAGAATTGCTTTAGCAGCATTTTCCAATTTAAATTTCTTCAAATCAAGGGATTTATAAAATACTGAAATATTTTATACGTGTAACCTATTTTATATATTAAACAAAAATCTATGCAATTTTTTTTACGTGTTCGTAACACTTCGAAGATGGTTTTTAGGCAAAGAATATTTTCAAAAGTTTCCCGGTAAATTTAAAAATTCAGGAAAAACTGAAAGAGTATTTCTAAATCGGCGAAACAATCGTCAAAGCCGTCTGCATAAAAAAGGACGCATAGAATAGCTTGAATATATCTCTAATCATTATTACATAAAAAGTACGAAAAGCCAATTTCAACTACATATTTTTATATCCACTTCCGAACTGCACTTACTCAATTTTTCTTTTTTTTATTTTTAGGCATATTATTACATTTTAGTTACCTACCATTACATTTTTTATGTCTGGAACTACCCGACAACGCCTAAAAGTCTCATAAGACGCAGCAAACAAGAGTTACTTCTAAGACTTAGGTAGGTAGGCATTCGCTACCTCTGACTTTTGTAGAACTAATTGGTTTGAAAGACGGCCAGACAAAAAGCGCCTGCGGCAACTGAAGCTAGACGGCACCGAACTAGAGAAAGGCGTATTTCGAGACTAACCCTTTTTGTAGTAGTACTATCCCATGTCACTGATCGACTATGAAGAAATAGTTCCAGTGAATATGGTTAATATTTTATATACGATAAGAAAATGTTCACTAAAATATAGTAATCTTGAAAACAAATTCAAGAAGCATGTCAAACTTTTCTGTAATGATTTTTATAAAAAAAATCCCAAAAGGATAACCTTTGAAATTCAGAAATCATTGTAATCTTATAAGTTTTATCGTCATAACTGACACAACGCACCAAAAATTATATAATAAAAACATGTAAGCAATTTTCGAAGGTACAGTAAGGTGATAGGTGTCTCAATTGTTTACTTTAAACTTACGACGTTTTAATATGTATTGCTTTATTTCATTACAAAAAAATTGTTTCTTGAAATCTGAGGAAATTGTGAGGCCGTAATACCATGACACTCTTGGGATCCCAATTACTCTAATAAATTTTATGAAAACGTTTCGCAATTTCGGAGATTACTTTCATCATAAATACAATCAAACTTTTAAATCTAAATGGAAAAAATATAGATTTAAATGAGAAAAAGTTAGGTATTTTAAATACGTTTTACCATACAGTATATATTTATTTTGATTAAAATTCACATTGAGATTGAAAAAAAATCATTTTCGATAATACTTTGTTTATTTATTTTTTTCAAATAATAGAAATGTTTTTCTTTTAAATGTAAAGTAAATGTAGATCCAAAAGCCTACATATTTGCCTATAAAACAACCTACATAGGTACACCTTTACGTATGATGTGTGTATGTGTGTGTGTTGCATATCTAGTATAAGTGTAGTTTGAAGCAGGTATCTAGTTATTTGCGTATTTGACAGCGTATGTCATAAAAAACATTTTAAATATTTTACTAAAATAAGAAGCTTTGTCTCATAATATTATTATGATCATACCTTGACTCAAAACGTCGCTTATGAAAAGCTGTGTATTCATTGTTATTTTTTTTTTTAATATTTTATACTATATACTATATAGTATACAACATATTATTATATTAAATACACCCACCGCAATATATATTGTATATTGGGGTGTCAAGTAACTATCGTTAAAGACAGGAAAAGGATTTTTTGCGAAAACGTCTGGCAATACTCGAAGTAAAATAAAAAAAAATCAATAGAAAATCTCGAAGTATTGCTCAACATTCCAATGCCAAATTAAATTTTAACTTTTTGTGCAAGAAATGGGTTTGGTAGTTATTGCAACACATTGTCTTTGAAATTAAAAACCAATGGCATTAGTAGGTACTTCTGGTACCAAGCCACAGATACAATATATATTTTTTACATACAATTCTTTCAAATCGTAGCTTATAGCCAACCAACGGTCATATTAACTATCATCTAAGCTAAATCTATAAAGGAATAAACCGTTTTCAAAAGATTTAAGTTTGCAGTCGCATGAAACAGACATATTTACCATTTACTAATAGGAGTAGATTATATTACAAAAAACACCTTGATTTAAGTCCACTTGAGTATTCAATTTAAAATTTGTTTGCATACAATTTTACACATTTCCCATTAAGTATTGATCAATATTTATTATTTATTTAAACAAAAAACTATTAATTATTTTTATAGATATATTGTGTATGTTTCTAGGAAACGATAATATTTTGTGAGAGTTTAGGAAAATATTTTGGTTGTCATAATATGATTCTGACCTATTTTAAACAGACTTAGTCTGTTTTATCAGCAGACAAAGCGTCCGTATGTAAATGAAGGCTTTTGTCGTATAAACCAAATTAAAAAGACTTCGCGAGTGGGATTCTCAGCTTTTCGCGTCGCAGTCAACGGAGTGATAAAGTGACATAGTACGATTTTTAATTGGGCTTAAGTAAAACGGTCAAAAGGGAAACTGACTTTCAAAAAAATATATATAAAAAGTTTTCAGGTTCATTGCGTTTCAGAAATTTGACAAACTTTTGAACTTCCGAAAGTAATAAAAAGCGCTTTTGCACATTTTCGTCAAATATAATAAGCTATGAAATGTCGATTCGATTTATTTCCGAATCGGAAGAAAGGAAAAACGCAAGGTGACCCAATTTTAAATCGATATTTTAGGACAAATATTAGCATCATTACTCACAGTCACGGACCTTCTGCAAAGTTCGTGAAGCGAGAGAAATTGTATCGAGCTCTCAGTTTTAGTTGGCCTGAGAGTAAAGTTTGCACACAATGATTGGTTTTGCTAGCTCCTTTAACTATGTATATATTTAGTTGGGTGAAAAGTTACATATTACTTTGCACTAACATATAATTTCCATTGCTGTTCAACCCCGGACCCGGTTCTTTTAGGTTTAGTCGCATTTGGGTTAGTATAGGCATGATGTCTGCATATCTTAATCACTTGAAATACAATTTTCCAAATTTAGGTTAAAATACTCGTATATTATTTTCTAACTACCAGTTATATTGTTTAGATTAAATAGACAATGGTATGGTACATTGATTTTAGTTCATTTTATCTTCACCTAAAAAATATATAGGTTATATGTTATACATAGGTTATCTGATACGTATTTGACATGCGAAAATAGTTTTTTTTAATATGTTCTTTTTAATTTCTTATCATAATCCTTTGAAGAAACCGTGTATCTTGTGTAGAAAAATCCAAAAAGAATACCTATATTATTATTGCTGATTCGAAAATATAACTTTTAGCAGGTGGAATTTTATGGCTATATAATAGCATTTTGTTTGTTTCTGACTCGGAGGTAGGTTTTTAAGAAATATAGTAAGTGAAGTTTTATGACTGTTGGGCGAACATTCTGTATGCAGAAAGTAAGATACAATGAATAAAAAAATAATTAAGAATGGATACGTTGCAGGTTTTATTCAACCAAGTTTCATTTTAGGATGTTATTTTTAAAGATAGCTTCACAGGCAAACAAACAAAATCTATAAATGTTTTGGAAAAAAAAATCAGCGAACAACAGCAAATTTAATGTGCTTGCAAGGAACCCGACTTATTATGAAAAATAATCTGTTTTTTTACATTGAACTATAAAAGTATTATACGTAAATAATTGAGTGAACACTAGAATTAAGAAAATTAAACTACAATAACATAGTTGATTTCATAAAGATGCAAATTAACTATTTTTTAAGATTATCCTATAATATCATAGAGTTTTTTCTTTCTAAAAGCCGTTATATAAAATAAATTCATGCACAAGAGAGAATAGAGCTATTTCTGGAAGAGGTTTCTTATAACACAAATACAAGAACGCGAAATGATTTAAATGAATAAAATGATTTAAACAACAGATCTAAACAAGGGTAACAAACAAAAGTGATCAAAATGAATAGATTAACATCAAAGTGTTTTGGCTAATAAAAGCAAAGAGCTTCGATCGATAAACGGCAAAGGGTCATTTACATAATACATAGCTGGAGCAACCGGATTACAAAAGGGCAAATGGAAAAATATGCATACCAAAACATTGTATTTAACCCGATAAATAATAACATAAACTTCCATTTCAATTTAGGGTGCGGTAACAATGTTATTTAAGCAAATTCTAAATAATGTTAATCAAAGGGTTCGACGAATGGTCACCCGCAAAATATATAAAACAAATACACGAGCTAACCTTACGGTTCACAACGCGAAAAGCGAAAGGCAATCCTTTCAATAGCGAAATAAAGGACCTCAGATGGCAAAGGTCCCTTTCAAAGGATGAAGGGTGACTTCCTAGTTGATGACTAAAAACTTGATTAGAATTGTAGAAATAAAGCGCACAATCGAGTTATAATTTATAAAGTTAATGCGATGAGATAGAACTCTGAACCCTAGACAAGAGATGCATCTCTACATAGGACAGAAGGCTGGGTTAGGTGATTGGCATGCGAATAACAAAATTGATAGCGTTATGTTTATCAAAACAAATTTGCTCTTTGGTCATGGTACCTAGTAGATATTTTTATCTCTGAGTTAACTCCAAACCCAAACCGAAAAACCAAACCAAACCTCCGAATGGCCGAATGGTAAATAATTTATTTTTATACATTTATTTTTTTTTTTAATTAAAGTATAAGACTTTTTTCTTTGACATGACAATATTCTTGTTGCTAAAACTCCGTCTCTTAATGGCATCATTTAAGAATCCTCCCCCAAAGTTCGCTTATTTCCGCCCGTCTTTGTGGAATGTTAAAAGTGAGCTGTTTAGTTCTTTTCAGAACTTTTTGTACTTCTGTTTGATTAGCTTCCAGTCCGCGGCCCATGAAAAAAGCTCAGGATTGCCTTTGATCACTCGGCGGTGGGTTTGCCAAGCCCGCGGGTTTGGGAGCTCACATTTCTGGAGACAGGCAATGCGAGATTGAAACGGAATGAGAATGATCGAAATTACTCGCCCTTATTGTTTTGGTGCATAAGATCTGTTTTTCATTAAGCCCAGAAAGACAATAATAATGACGAATGAAATATGAAACGTTATTTTGATTTTAGTTGTAAA
The DNA here is from genome assembly GCA_020383195.1 of Neomicropteryx cornuta. Classification (NCBI taxonomy): domain Eukaryota; kingdom Metazoa; phylum Arthropoda; class Insecta; order Lepidoptera; family Micropterigidae; genus Neomicropteryx; species Neomicropteryx cornuta. The sequence continues at coordinate 13,686,557 of JAHKQU010000012.1, forward strand.
AAACCTATTGATTTTGGTCAAATTTTAAATAAGATGAAAAACTTCGTAACTCATTTCAGGTACTTGTTATTTAGGGCTGATTAAAAAAACTCATACTGTATGAGCACGCAGTGAATCGAAAAATAATATTTAGGAGTTACATCTATAATTGCGATTTTATTTTATAGTGCGCCATTGCAAAATATGCATATGAAATAAAAAATTGCATAGGTATTGTAAATTCATGTTATATTACTAAATTATTACTGTCGAAGTTTTATGTGCTAATTAACTGTGTTAGTGTTTTATGTGCTAATTACTGAAAAATATATTTTTTTAAACCAGATTTTACTTTGTTATATTGCGCGATTTTACAATCACGTCATAAATTTTCAAATTATAAATCCCAAATTATTTTAATTTTATGTCATTTTCACCATATAATAATGAGAGAGTTCATTGAGAGTAATAATGTAAGTTTCCTAATATTCCTAAAAACGTTGTGATGAAAATATAAATGTAATATTTATATTTTAAACTGGAAATAGGAAAATAAAAATCTCACGTGTTTATTATATTATAACAATATAAATTAAAAATATATTCCAGCTAGAAAATAAATGTCATTCGTAGTATTCATCCTATTTAATAAAAATAATAGCTAAAACTAAGATACATTATGCTAAATAAAAAAAATATTGATGCCAATTTTTATTATTACTCTTATTCTTTATTGAGAATACAACAAAATAACATATCTAAAGAGGATTGTGATAGCATAATTAGGTATTTCGTGAGAAAAAATAATCAATATTCAAGAAATACTGCTTCTAACATCCCTAATACAATAATACATTTCCCCAAGAATAAAAGCATCTCTGAACTTTAAGTCAGCATTTATCTCTGGCAATAATTATTATTACTAGAGAATTATTCTAACCTTCAACTATTTAGCAACTCAAGCATTAATATAGGTTTTTTAGAAATCAACGAACAACCATCAAATACTTTTTATCATTAAAACTGACAAAATCTGATAGATTTAATATTCATAAAATGTGCTCGGGCAGAGACGCATCTGAAAAGATGGTGAGCAGTGTGTTGCAATAGAAAAGTTGACATATATAGACCATAAGTAATTTTATATATTTTCTTTATGTTTAGTTTTTTCTGTATATTTAGCCTTCAATTATAGGTAACATAATCATTAAAATTATGTATTTAATAAATGTATATTGTATGTAATATATCTTAATATATATAAATCTCGTGTCACAATGTTTGTCCTCAATGGACGGCTGAACCACTTAACCGATTATAATAAAATTTGAACACCATGTGCAGTTCGATGTGCACTTGAGAGATAGGATAGTTTAAATCTCAAATTATAGTCGCAATTTTAATTTATCGCTAATTATTTGTCTGTTATTATTTGGCAGTCATAAAACTGACAGATGTCGATACCTTTCGACTGGGTTGATGGCGCTAATGTCTGTTATTATTTGACAGTGACAGTTATTCGACGCAAACGTATTAAAAGAGCCCATCAGTTGGCAGAACAAATTGAATCAAGAAATCCAGCTCAAAGAATCAGGACAGCAGGTCATGCACAAGAATCTCAAGAACAGTGTAACGAACGTCTTCAAGAGAATATCATAAGAACAAGAAAATTATTATTTTCAGTCAAATGCCACCGAAAAAATCTAACCTCAACAACGCGAGCGGCAAACGTCAAAACGCAAACGTCAAAACTACGATCGGAATAATATATTCACTTACGAGATGCTGTTGCTGGAAACATCGATGGAAATTTAAATCCCAATGACATCGGTAATGCTTTCATTTTACCTTCAAGCTACATCGGCAGTCCACGGAACATGCAGGAATACATACAAGATGCGATGACTTACGTACGTCATTACGGCCGACCGGATTTATTTATTACATTCACATGTAATCCGAATTGGGAAGAGATACAAACTTTACTATTGCCAGGACAACAAGCCATTCATCGTCATGATTTAACTGCACGTGTGTTTAAACAAAAATTGAAATCCTTAATTGATTTTATTGTAAAATATACAATTTTTGGTATCACACGTTGTTGGCTGTATACGATAGAGTGGCAAAAGCGAGGTTTGCCTCATGCCCACATTTTGGTTTGGCTTAAAGATAGAATCCGTCCTGAAGAAATCGATCAAATAATTTCAGCCGAAATTCCAGACCCATTAATTGATCAAGAATTATTTGATATTGTCACCAAACACATGATCCATGGGCCATGCGGTGTTTTCAACATGACGTCACCGTGCATGGAAAATGGAAAATGTAAAAAAAACTTCCCAAAGCCGCATACGAATGACACGATCACGGATATTGATGGTTATCCAATGTATCGCCGCAGAAGTACTGAGAATGGTGGCCACACATTTACAATGCGACTGCCGAACTTTCCAAATCAAGTTGAGTTTGATAATCAGTGGGTGGTACCATACTCACCACTACTTTCAAAAACTTACAAAGCTCATATCAATGTTGAGCTTTGCAGTTCTGTTAAATCAATTAAGTATATTTGTAAATATGTAAACAAAGGCAGTGATTTGGCCAAATTTGAAGTAAAAAACATAAATAAAAATGACGAAATAGCACGATACCAAATGGGCAGATACATTAGCAGCAATGAAGCTATTTGGCATATTCTCAGCTTTCCCATCCACGAAAGAGATCCTGCTGTCCAACATCTGGCAATACATCTTGAAAACGGTCAACGTGTATACTTCACTGAAGAAAATGTTCTCCAAAGAGCGTTCGAAGCTCCGAAAACGACTCTAACTGAATTTTTTACATTGTGTCAAAAACCTGATGTTTTTGGCCAATTCGCGAAGACATTGGTGTATGGTGATGTTCCACGTTATTTCACATGGAACAAATCCAGTAAAAAATGGGAGCCACGGAAACAAGGAAAACCACATCCTTCCATTACAGGCATATTCAAAGCTAAGACATTGGGAAGACTTTACACGGTACATCCAAAGCAACGTGAGTGCTTCTATTTACGTTTGTTATTGGTGAATGTTCCCGGACCAACGTCTTTTGAATTTTTACGAACAGCTAATGGTCGAGTATTCAATACATACCAGGATGCATGTCGTGAACTGCAATTGCTAGAAGACGATAACCATTGGGACTTAACGCTTGCTGATGCTGCGTTGACATCAACACCGAATAACATTCGTCAGTTGTTTGCAATTATTTTGGCGACATGTTATCCCTCGCAAGCACAAACTTTGTGGGAAAAATATAAAAATTGTATGACAGAAGACATATTGCACCGAATTAGACAAACAAATCAATGCCAAAACATAGATTATACACCAGAGATGTACAATGAAGCATTGGTCTTGATCGAGGATTTATGTGTTCTTATTTCAAATTTACCACTTAATCATTATGGTATGCCATCACCTAATCGTCCAGCCACCGACTTAGTCAATACCGATTTACAACGAGAAAATCAATATGACCATGGAAGTTTAGCAACAATTATCATGAACAGTGAACCATTACTGACAGCAGAACAAAAAATTATTTATGATCAGATTATGCTGGCTGTTGCTGCTGAACAAGGCGGTTTTTTTTTCTTGGATGCACCCGGTGGAACCGGAAAGACATTTTTAATATCGTTGATTCTTGCCAAAATACGGTCGCAACAAAAACATCGCATTAGCATTAGCATCGTCAGGCATTGCGGCTACTTTACTGGATGGTGGGCGAACAGCACATTCAACATTCAAGCTGCCATTGGACGTTCATAATAAACCAGATGCAATGTGTAACATCAAAAAGAATAGTGGAATAGCTGCAGTGTTGCGGAAGAGTTCTATAATAATTTGGGATGAGTGCACAATGGCACACAAATATTCACTTGAAGCATTAAACAGAACTATGCAAGATTTAAACAGCAATAATAAACTTTTCGGTGGTGCTATCTTACTTTTGTCTGGTGACTTCCGGCAGACCTTACCGGTTATACCTCGCTCTACTTTCGCGGATGAGATTAATGCATGTTTGAAACAATCATTCTTATGGCGAAGTGTTGAAACACTTCGATTGACCATAAATATGCGAGTACAATTGCAAAATGATCCATCAGCACTAATATTTTCCGAACAACTACTAGATATTGGGAACGGTAAAATAAAACTGCAACCAAATACGCAATGCATTAAACTACCAGACAATTTTTGCACTGTTGTTCAGGATAAAACTGAATTGATTCAGAGTATTTTCCCGGATATACAGAATAATTATTTGAATCATGAATGGCTTAGTCAACGGGCGATTTTGGCAGCCAAAAACGTTGATGTTGACGAAATTAACTTCCAGATACAACAGTTGTTACCAGGCGATCTGATGTCTTTTAAATCAATCGATACTGTTGTTGATGAAAATGAAAGTGTAAATTTTCCGATTGAATTTTTAAATTCATTAGATATCCCTGGAATGCCACCACATAATCTTCGATTAAAGATTGGTTCCCCTATTATTCTCCTCCGTAATTTGAATCCACCTCAATTATGTAACGGTACGCGTTTGGTCATCAAAAAGATCACCGGAAACATTCTTGAAGCAACCATTTTGGCTGGGAAGTTTAAAGGAAAAGTGGTCCTGCTGCCACGTATTCCGATGATACCATCAGATTCTACCATACCCTTCAAAAGGCTACAGTTTCCAATTCGTTTAGCTTTCGCCATGTCTATAAATAAATCTCAAGGTCAAACAATGTCCATTTGTGGTTTAGATTTGGAAAATCCATGTTTTTCTCATGGGCAACTATATGTTGCGTGTTCACGTGTTGGGAAACCGTCGAATCTATTTGTGTTAGCTAAAGACAGGTTAACCAAAAACATTGTGCACCGATTGGTGTTAAATTAAATTGAAATTGAAAGTATTTATAATTCAAAAAAAAAAATATTAATGTTTAAAAGTTTAAGACTGTCTGCCTTGCCTACCTCATTCATGAGTTTAAGCGTCACATGTTATTTACTGTATTATACTGTAATATACTTATATTTGTTATAAAATTAAATGGAAATAATAAATCTGATAAATTTTTATTTTTTACCTATTGATTTCTGCTTAGTATCAAGTGTAAGAACATTTTAATTAATTGTGTTCAACGTACTTCCCCTTCAAATCTCAATCCAGTGAATTTGTATACCAACATCAACATTTTCGTCTTTGTTCGTAAATAATTTCATTGTACTAAAGGGTTATAGTAGTAGAAAGTCAAATAAGGAGATCAGCATATTTTTTTACAAATACCATCTGTGTGAAAAAGCATAGTGGACTCCGTGACTGATGTTCTCTTATTGTTCCTCTTAGATTGTTTACTATAATGTAATATAACAAAAACTTTAGCCACAGCAACGCGTGGCCGGGTCAGCTAGTATATGTATATAATATTATGCACTATTTATTATATGTATTATATTTTGTATTTATCATATTTATCCTATAATCCCTTTTGTTATTAGTAACGTCTCACATACGTAATAAGTATTGTATTTTTAATGCAACCTTCTTTTGGCCGCTCTTAGAACAGGTTTTTTAACCTAGTTAGAGTAGCCATGTTACTTCAGAGCAACAATAAATGACTGGTGTTTTTGTAATTTGTCATATTATATTAATTTAATTCATTCAGTGTTATTATATTATTTATTGTTGTAACTTCTTATTGTACCATATTGAATAATAAATAATAATAATAAAAATAAATAAATGGAATGTTCCTACTAATTAACTGTAATTTGATAATAAAAAACAGGTAGATACTATTTATATAAAACATTTGTTAAAATTAGTCTAGGTCAGCTTCTTAAATTAAAGAGTTTCGGTAAACATGGGGATTTGTAAAGATGGTTCATCTCTTCTTCTTTTCTCTTATACTTGGTTTAATTCGATATCAAGCTGTGGCAATAAAAGCTTTTTCTGGTATACCTCAGGGTCTTACATGGGACATTTGCTTTTCTTTATGTAAATTAATGAAATCATTGAATTTGTAAATAAATATCATACATTGCTCTATGTTAACGCTACAAAAATATTTAAAATAGGTAAAATACGAATAACTGCACAGAACTGCAAGTTTAATTAAATAGTCTGTACCATACTGTACAGAAAATAAATTATTTCTCAATGTCAGTAAAGTTTACGCTGTCAGCTTCTAGATGAAAAAAATCCCATTGTTTTGAACTATTCGTTACAAAATAACGTAATTTTCTATATTATTTATTCCCCATAAATTTAAATTGTTATTGCATTTTAATTCAAATAAATGTTTGTTTTTTTTACATTTTTTTATGTTATTGTTCTAAAAAGCTTAAATTATGCTTGTATTATATTGTATCAAATATTTAAAATAGCAATAATATAATAAATTATGTACAACTAATCCTAAATATATATTTTTATTATATATAATTGTAACTAAGGTCATTCCTACAAAATACATAAAAAAAAATGTTCAGCCGCAAATTAAATACCAGAAAGTAGAAGTATTACATTTATAAAAAATATAGTAACTGTTGGCGCCTTCCTATGCATCCCTGGTTGCTCCTACTTACCGACCTACCTAAAACTGTTTTACCGACGACCGCCGGCGAACGAAGTCGCGAGCGAGCGCCGTGACGCTAGCGCCCTCAGCCGGCGACATCGCGAACGAACGAGAACGTTTTGAAGAAACAACGAACGACCACGTGCGGGTACGGGTCGAGTGATTTTGCAATCGTCGCAAAAACGCAACCTAATTATTTGTCCTTAACAAATAGTGCAATAGTGCGAGTGCTATTCGAAGCTATCCGGTGGTAACCGAAACCACCAACAAAGTCGAGGAAAGCAGAGTTCCTGAGTGTTCCCGGTCCAGCTAAAGGTTTGTGTTACATATTCTCCTTAGGTTGCCAACAGGGTTTACTCAGACTTGCAAGAAAAATACAGTCCACAAATAAATTAAAATCGAAGTCGAAACATTTTGGTCCCATTCGAGCCAAATAAGTGAATTGAATCACAGATTTCGCGAGCGAATATCGATTCATCCTTGACATTTGACATTTGAGCGCCAGTGCTTTCATTCGTTTTTCAGTTTATTAGATAATAATAACTTATTTGAATATACACTTCAAATGAACAGTTTATTGTTTTTAAACAAAATAGTAATTTAGTAGTAAATAACATTGCATAATAGTGAATACAATTCTACCATATACATCAAGTATAAATTTGTAATTGCCGTGTCAGTCATAAATTTAAAAGAAAAAAGGTAAATTTGTTTGCAAACTTGCAATTATAATTACAAAAAATTGGTAAATACAAAAAAAAAGGTTTTAGTACATACTAGAGCTAACAGTATTTATTCCGTTATATCTACTTACTACACTTGCAAAAATGACTTCCATTGAGGCATTAGAAATTAGATGTAGGGTTTTGCATTCTCGAAAAGAGAAATTGTTTCGGCGTGTGCAAAAACTCTATGATCTGGCGAAAAAGGTCGTCAATGATGCGTCTCTAGTAGAGTCGTTCAAAATACGCTACAAGGAATTAGACTTAACACGCAGTGACTTTGAAGCGACACTGGAGGAAATCATCACGACAAGTCTAACAGCTGACCCAGAGTACAAGGCCCCTGAACAGGAGACTGATGCATTCGACGAAATGTATTTTCGTATTCAGGCTGTCGCAAGCAAATTTCTTCAAGAGTCAAAGTCAGGACCTTCGGATACGACACCGGTAAACGATAAATTGGTACGGCCTCGATTACCAAAAATCAATTTATATTGCTTTGACGGAAAGTTAGAAAATTGGTGTACTTTCTTTAATCTGTATTCTAGTTTAATACACGAAAATACCTCAATAAATAATGTTGAGAAATTTCATTATTTATTGTCATCCACTACCGGACCTGCACTAAGTCTTGTAAAAAGCCTACCAATATCTTCAGATAATTACGAAATTATTTGGAAGGATTTAAAAACAAAATATCAAAATAAACGCGCACTCGCTACGAGCTACCTAGATAAATTATTTGCATTTAACCCGTTGACGGCCGAGTCTGCAACAGGTTTAAATAATTTTATACAAACTTTTCAAGAAAGTGTGCAAGCGATTAAAACACTTAAGATAGATGACTTGAGCGGTTTCATTTTATTGTACATAGGATTACGTAATATTGACGCGTAAACAGTTTGAACAACAATGCGATCAGTCTCAAATACCTACTTTTGACGAATTGACTAGCTTTGTTCAAAATCATATTCGAGTGTTAGAAATGTCAAATATAAACGACCCGACTGTCAAACAACCTGTCTTAAAAAATCGTAATGTGTCAAATCATCCAAAACAAACACCGACAACGTATAAAAAATCATTTGTAGCCACAAAATATAAAAATAAAGGTTATGAAGCTACATCGGTTTGTCCTTGTTGCAGCGAGCAACACTCGATTTATCGCTGTGGTAAATTTCACGCGTTGACTATCACGCAACGAAATGAAAAGACAAATTCTTTGAAGTTGTGCAAGAACTGTCTTAAGGGTTCACACATAGCTGATGAATGCCCTTCGACAAATTCATGTTTTGCCTGCAAGGCTAAACACCATACACTCTTGTGTATGTCCAGTACAACTCAATCGGAGAGTAACAACAAGAAACGAATAGATCGCGACAAAATATCATGCCATGTTTCATCGCAACCTACGGCCACATCCACTGTCTTACTGGGGACTGCATTAGTGAATATTCAGGACACATCTGGCAATTATCAAATTGCTCGCGCCCTCATTGACTCGGGTGCACAGACTTCCTTTATAACGAATGCATGTGCACAGAGGCTTGGTTTGACAAGACGAAAATGTAAATTTTCTCTTTCGGGATTAGGTCAAACTAGCGTACGTGATCAGGGTATGACGTCATGCATCATAAAGCCCCGAGATTCTGAAAATCCCGTACTAATCACGGACGCTGTGATTCTTACAAAAATCACCACGGACATGCCTTCCGTACTTGTCCCCACGGAGATCTGTCAAAACTTCAAACATCTCTTTCTGGCTGACCCACACTTTGACAAACCGGCAAGAATTGATCTACTTCTCGCTGCTGACGTATTTCCGGATATATACGACGGAAAAATCATTCGTAACGGACCAGGCATACCGTCTGCCATCCACACTATATTTGGTTACGTCATAACAGGAAAATTGGAACACAATCCAAATGGAGTGACAAGTACTGCAACTTCGTGCTTGGTCGCCTCGACAGAAAATACTATCGATGAAGTACTGAAGAAATTTTGGGAAGTTGAGGATTGCCCATGTAGCATTCCAAATGATCCTGAAGATGACTATTGCGAAAATCTTTTTCGCAACGAGCATTATCGTGACGACATCGGTCGTTACATCGTTCCATTGCCTCTTAAACCGATGGCAAATGAACTAGGAGACTCCTATTCACAGGCCGTGTCACGATTACACAACCTGGAGCGACGTCTTGCACGCTACCCACAACTAAGACAAGATTACCAGAACTTCATGAACGAATATGAAGAAATGGGCCACATGGAACTTGTAAACAAAGAGTGTACGCAGCCTACTTCTTACGTAATTCCACATCATTGCGTAATCAAACCATCTAGTTCGACTACAAAACTTCGAGTGGTTTTCGATGCATCGGCGCAAACAACTAACCAAACAAGTTTGAACGATGTACTCTACACTGGTCCTAAACTACAAACGGATATTGCGGAGGTTCTTCTGAAGTTCCGTCTGCATGCTGTCTGCTTTTCCAGCGATATTTCGAAAATGTATCGTATGATTCTGGTGGAACCCAAACATCGTGGCTATCAACACATTCTTTGGCGCAATTCACCACAGGATCCAATCAAGGAATTCGAGTTGAAGACTATAACATATGGCTTGAACTGTTCTCCGTTTCTGGCAATACGCAGCTTGCATCAACTAGCTTACGATGAAGGAGCTAAGTATCCACAAGCAGCACGAATAATTCTGGAAGGTATATACGTTGATGATCTCTTATGGTCAACTGAAACGTCAGAGTCTGCCTGTCAACTACAAGACGAACTCATTGCTATGCTTAAAACAGGAGGTTTTGAACTACGCAAATGGGCAAGCAGTGACGAAACATTGCTATCTCGAATACCTACAGAGCATCATGAAAAACCTATTTCATTCAACGAAGATGGAGACTCATCGGTGAAGGTTCTAGGCCTTCAGTGGTTGCCTAAAACCGACTGTTTTTCCTATTCAACAATCAAAACTGTCTGCGTTCCTACAAAAAGATCAATTCTGTCACACATTGCGAAAATGTATGATCCGTTAGGGCTTGTAGCACCCTGTATCTTCATTGCTAAATATCAAATGCAGATTTTATGGAGATTGGGAGTCAGTTGGGATGAAACACTTCCTTCAAACATATCCGCAGATTGGGCAAGGTTTGTGCGAGAACAACCTTACTTATCACAATTAAAATTTGATCGCTACGTATCAATGAAGAATTGCGTCCGTCGTCAATTAATTGGCTTTTCCGATGCATCAGAGCGTGGATATGCTGCCATGGTGTATTTACGAGCTGTTGACGCCAATTCTAAAGTCAAAGTCAGCCTACTTCTAGCAAAATCCAAAGTCGCTCCAATTAAAACAATCTCGGTGCCGCGCTTGGAGCTAATGGGCGCAGAACTACTGTCAAAACTTTTGAAATATCTAAAAACTAAGTTAGAAACATCTGTGGAGATTCATGAAATCTTTGCATTCACAGACTCTACTGTAGTTCTCTCCTGGCTTAAAACACCTCCATATATGCTCAAGACATTTGTGGCCAACCGTGTTACTAAGCTACTGGAAGCACTACCGCCATCCACGTGGGCACACGTGGTGGGTTCAGATAATCCCGTGGACATCTGCTCCCGTGGTGCGTATCCATCAGAACTATCGGAACGTACTACATGGTTCTCAGGACCTGATTGGTTATACTCTGCCGTGCCAGAATGGCCAATAAATGCTGTGTCATCTCTACAGCCGTGTGAATTACCTGATATAAAAGCTACACACATATCAAACCTGGTAATTCAGTCCAAACCAAAAGGATTGGGAAATATTGCAGAAATATCTAGCTACGTGGAGGAGATCATTCTAAAATATTCTTCCCTTGTAAAGCTGCAGCGAGTTGTCGCTTGGATGTATCGTTTCATCTATAATTCTCAAAGTTCATCGTCTGAACGAAAGTATGGTTCCTTAAATACCATAGAATTGGAATCTGCAATGGACGTTATTTTGTTACATGTACAAGGTATTCAGTTCTCTGCTGAATTAAAATCAATTTCTAATGGTCTTGTACCGTCGCAAGCGCTAAGGAAACTTGCACCTTTTATAGATTCCCGTGGTCTCTTAAGGGTGGGGGGTAGAATCAGACATGCTGATTTACCCTCTAACACTAAACATCCAATTCTAATTCCAAAAAAATGTCATTTCACTGATTTATTGATAGATCACTTTCATAAAAGGTATTTACACGTCGGACCTCGAGCATTGCAATCTTTATTGCAACAACGGTATTGGGTAATCGGTGCACGCAACAGCATCAGATCAAGACTTTCTAAATGTAAAGCGTGTTTTAAACTAAAAGCGCTTGGTCTACAACCATACATGGGTGATTTACCAGCTAGCCGAGTTAATCCAGGAAAGGCATTTGAATCAGTTGGCATTGACTTGGGAGGACCGTTTTTCATAAAGACACACTCTCGCAGAAACGCTCAAACCACAAAGGCTTATTTATGTCTCTTCGTGTGTTTTAAAACCAAAGGGGTTCACTTAGAAGTCGTGTCTTCTCTTTCCACTGACGCCTTTCTAGCTTCACTCGACAGATTCATCGCACGTCGTGGAATGTGTAAAACTATCTATTCTGATTGCGGTACTAATTTCGTAGGTGCCAACAAGTACCTAAGTGAAGTATGGAACTTCTTCAGTTTATCTTCAACCCAAAATACTATCCTCGATAAAACAGCTCCACACCAGATTGAATGGAAGTTTAACCCAGGCGCAGCACCATCATTCGGTGGCCTGTGGGAAGCCGGAATTAAATCTGCGAAATATCATCTCAAACGAGTTGTCGGTGATAAAGCCTTAACGTTCGAGGAACTCAGTACTTTGTTTGCAAAAATCGAAGCCGTTCTTAATTCAAGACCTCTTTGTCCAATGTCGACAGATCCAAATGAAGCAATTGATGCTTTAACACCAGGACATTTCCTGATTGGAACGAACCTCTTGGCCGTGCCAGAGTACAATTTTCACTCGGAAAACATTCCTACTAATCGTTTGTCACGTTGGCAATTGATTCAAAAGACATCGCAGCACTTTTGGACTAGGTGGAATAGAGAATATTTGCACACGTTGCAACAAAGAACTAAATGGTTATCATCTCCGCCAAACTTAAAGATGGGAGACATCGTTCTAATACATTCCGATAAGACCCCACCTTTGCAGTGGCGTCTTGGACGTGTAGAACGCATTCACCCTGGTAAAGATGACGTTGTAAGAGTCGTCACTCTTCGTACCTCTCAGGGAACTTTGATTCGACCAGTGTTGAAACTTAGTCCTCTGCCCTATATCAACTAACAATGTATCTATTTATTATATTATTGTAGTCATGTATTTATCAAGTATATTTATTGTCGTATTTAAACTCCTATTTATTAGTATTTATGTATTTAGCACAATAACAATTCAAGGAAAAATCGGTATTCGTCGGGAAATCAAAACTATTGATTTCGGTGGGGGGTATGTTGGCGCCTTCCTATGCATCCCTGGTTGCTCCTACTTACCGACCTACCTAAAACTGTTTTACCGACGACCGCCGGCGAACGAAGTCGCGAGCGAGCGCCGTGACGCTAGCGCCCTCAGCCGGCGACATCGCGAACGAACGAGAACGTTTTGAAGAAACAACGAACGACCACGTGCGGGTACGGGTCGAGTGATTTTGCAATCGTCGCAAAAACGCAACCTAATTATTTGTCCTTAACAAATAGTGCAATAGTGCGAGTGCTATTCGAAGCTATCCGGTGGTAACCGAAACCACCAACAAAGTCGAGGAAAGCAGAGTTCCTGAGTGTTCCCGGTCCAGCTAAAGGTTTGTGTTACATATTCTCCTTAGGTTGCCAACAGGGTTTACTCAGACTTGCAAGAAAAATACAGTCCACAAATAAATTAAAATCGAAGTCGAAACAGTAACATTAGCTAAATATTTTTTAAATTTATATGCTTTCATCTCAAAACAACAATTTAGGTACAATATTTGTGTTATTGTGTTCTATATTGCCATGGAAGCCACCCTAATTGGCTTCAGGTAAGCTCTTAGGCGCCATTCCCTGACAACAAAAGGAAGCGCCATCATCAATCTAGCCTGACCTGGAACTGAGCTATTCCAGCATCCAAACGTTGATGATAGCTGCGAGCGTGCTAAAATAGAACTTGTGATAACATTGATTTGTTTATTGCTTTTTTAACTTAACACGCAAAAAATATATGTTATATAAATCGCGGTGGTGTAGACTACTGGCTCAACGGTTGCGAGTTCGAATTCTCGCATTGACACGCGATTTTTCCGATACAATATCCCCATAAATCTTTTAATTTATGGGTCGTTTAAGTCATCCATGGTACTATAGAAAAATAACAGTATTTGTATATTTTAATTAATATGTAAATATTTATGCAATAGTAATAATAAATTTTATTTTAATGAGTACCTAAGTATAGCACATCAGTACTTAAAATGTATTTGTTATAGTAGAAAAAAAACTATAAAATGACAATGTCTTTGTATTTATTGTCATGTAGTTAGTAATAGTGATGTAGTCACTGCTTTGAGAGTTACCGGTAAAATAGCGACTTCTGAATATCGCAAGGTACAACTATTAATAATTATTAGATTCTATAGACATCGAGTGCGCCGTCTAAATACCAAACTGTTATATTTCTAAAAAATAAGTCTACCTTCATACAGGTGTTGCTTCGCAAAGAAATTAATAGTATAATTAACTAAGTAGTATTTATGTTTTTGTTGTGTTCAGACATAATTAAAATGAATATAACGTATTGGCTCGAAAATGTTTTTAGATTATGTAGTACTCTATTTATTAAATGTAATACAACTTAAAGATAAACCAGATAAATACTGTAGATTATTGAGGTACATATAAATAAATCTATAAACCGCCGAGTAAAACCGGCTTTAAATAAAAGTACACTCAAACTTTAGAAATTCGAGTGAACCAAAGGTCACATTCGATCAGAGAAAACATCCGCACATTCCGAAAGATATGTCTAAAATGTAAATATTTATTAAAAGCATCGATAGATAATTTATTAGTTTCGTTGAACATTACGGAGCTACGCAGAGTTGTCAAAGTAATGATTTATTTATGTATCTTAGGCTGATCTGTCGGTTTCTATTTCTATTATATTTTTTTTAAATGGATATAAGAAAGGTTGCAACATAATATAATAAATAATACATTTTTTTTTCAATTTAATTTGAAAATAAGCGTTCGGTGCCTTTAGCATTCCATGCCTAAAGTATTTTATAGATATATAAAAAAAATATATCCATTTTCTGTTTTTACAGATTGAACATAGTATAACACATAACGTAAAGGCTTAACACAGTTTCAGTCTTATACTTATAACAGAATATCAAAAAAAAAAATGTTTCACGGTAAACCATTTTGCGAAAAAAATGTTTTGTAAATAAGGAGCACCCGTAGTGCCTATTCAGAAACAAGAACGTTTGTATGTGTAATAATTAGGGCTAAAAGGTAAACTTTAAACGAATTTCTAAAGTTCGACACGATGTTTACACGTTATTTTACAATATATTGAAGCGGGTAAAATTAGACAGACAAGGGATATTTTATAGAAACTCTATTTTATAAACTTACAAATATTAAAAAAAATAAATGCAACGAACGCGGTAAGTAAATGTACAATTTTAACGTGAAAGTAGTAAATACGAAGTAATAATGTAGATATAATGCTATTATTTGGCTATAATTAGCCAAATAAACTCGTAAAGCGCGTTACTCTCGTTAGGTTTAATTAAAAAAAATAATTAAGTAATAAATACTGAGTAGTATTTGTATGCTAAAAAGCTCAGAGTTTATCGGCCTTATGCATAGTCTCGTTAGTGACAGCACATTCATTTTTATGATTAGTGGTCACATATAAAATAACATGAAAAATAATATGTTAGAAGTAAAATATATGCATCTATGCATAAAGCCGAACGATGAAATAACTGAAACTTGAGATGCTTTACTGTGTTAGGAGTAAATTAATATATTAATATTATCAATTATTAATTGATAACAATATTTTTATACCGGAAAATTGGCAGGCAAAATATATCTCACATAATCCTTGAAATTTTGAAACGTCCATAATTTTATTTTAACTTTTAATAGCAATGGGATATTAAGGAAGCAAAATTAAAAAATATATTAAAGAATTTTAAGACTTGAGATCGCACGATATCTGTTTAAACCATACTCTAGATACGTAGCTATTACGTAGAACGTGCTTACGGCATATGCATCGAGTTGACAACGCATCGAATAATGACGAGCGAAAGAAATATTTGATGACTTCATCGACACGACGGTCTATAGCAGGGATTCCCAAAGTGCTCGATATCGACCGCTTGGGGTCGAAATTGGTTTCCCAGGGTTCGACATAAACGAAAACTGATTTTGGGGGTCGGAGAAGGCTAAAAATAATGTATAAGTTGTGTTACGTGTACCAACTTGTTATAAGAACGACTAATATTTTAGTAGGAAGTATCATTGTTGCACTTTTAAAAAACTCAACAAGTCGACTTTATATTTAAAAGTTGAAAAATACACTCTTTTATAGTAATTCAATGCGTACATCTTCTTATTGCACTCATTCTTTAATTAAACACATATCTAACTAAACGTTTTTACAGCCAGCATTTTATAAATAATATATTTTTTTATTCCCTAACTAAAATTTGTATAATTTTTTAGCGTTTCTTGACTCTCTGTCGTTTCTTGGCGTTTTATCTGCCGCCCGTCTTGACTTTACACGGGGATTTATTTTATTATTTATTTATTTTTTAATGCTTGCCTCGAGCGAGGCTTTATCAATTGGTAAAAACCTTGTTGAAATCCATTCATTAGTTCCCGAGATTGGCGTGAACATATGCCTGCTGAGAACTTTATTATGTATACTAGAGTTTGGCAAGGAGCATGGGCGAAATACTTCTGTACAAATTTAATAACCTTTATAGTATCGGCTTAGCCTCTGTATTCTGTGCCTCTGTGATGTCACGATAGGAAATAATTTCGATGTGAAACCCACGCGCGCGCAAGCGGTTTCATCTGTGCGTACTCGTGCTCACATTATTCAGCAAAATATATTAGGTCGCTGACAGGATTAGAGTAATTACAAGTAGATACGCCATTGTTGAATATTCATCAGAGAAACGTTCGCTAATTTTGTATCACACAAATTCCTACGCATCTAGCCGTTTTGATTTGTATTTGAATGATTTATATGGCATTTACTTCGGCAATAATTATAAGTTATTTCATCAAACTGGTAGTGGGAATAGGCAATGTTATAAAGTTCAGAAATTCACTAGCTTGGATGGAATGTCAAATCGGCGCTAGTACATGAATGGAATAGGTGGTACATGTATAATTCTTAGTGTCAATTCAAATCAATTCTGACTGGACTTCCAATGTTAGAGAGTTTAATATAACATCAAGCTACATTACCAGCAATATTGGCAGTTCTCTATATTACCAGCCAGTCAACATCTCAATTGACAGAATATTTTGAGGCCGAAACATTTATGGAAAATGCAATAATCCTAATAGTCTTAAATAATAAATATCTTTTATATTAATTAATACGTGCGCACGCGGATACAGTATGCGGCTTATATATTATATAGGTTGTCCAAGAGGTAGAAAGGCAACGTAGAAGAACTCTTGCGAACCAGATAGGAATATTATTGTAACATTAGTGTCAGTGTTAGAGCGCATAAACGTAGAGTGGTCAACTCAATTTTTCCTCGTAATCCCGCTCTATATCAAAAGTGGAATGATCGAGCCTTGGGGAACGCCGGCCTTTTCTCCTCGTAAACGGAAAGTATGAATTGGAGCGGAGCGATAAAACAGGCATTTGTCGAGTCATCTTCCTTCCTTCCTGGTTTGGACGTGTTAGCTAAACCCTATCAAAAAACATTTTTTTTATAATCAAATCTTTTCACATACATACACATTTTCACAAAAGATTGAAGCATGACAATCTAAAAATGGAATAACAAAGAAAATAAATACTTTCTAACAATGATTTCTAAATGAATAAACCAAACGGCAGAATTTATTTAATGAATAATTTTAATCTGTTTTTGACATATCAAACAACTTGCCCATGTTTGATAAGCATCTCTTATTAATGAGCTTCCTATATTCCATTGCTTATTTTGTCTGTCCAACATAAAAAAACAAAACAAATTCAATCATTGAAATGTTTTTTTCATTGTAATAATTATTATGTGGAAAATGTATACTTTGATAAAGGAGATAATATTTTGTCGGAAATTAACCTTATAGTTAGGTTTAGGTATTGTAAGATAATTTTTATTTGTCTCCAATAATAGACTGATCAATAAAGGTAAATAAGTAGGTAAAAACTGATTTTGGGAGGCTGCGAGGTAAGTTACGATTTTAATTATAGCTAGTTTCATCCTAGCACAACAACGTCGACTTTCTGAAATTGCTTTAGTCCTAGAAAATTGTATCCAATTAGCGAGCCCTGAAAGAGATTATATAGTTATTCTTTCAACACGATTTTTACGGTTTTGGCACTTGTTGATTTCTGTATTTCCTGAATATAATTTAGGAGGCTGTCGCTTCTGCTTTGCGACATTCCATTTTACGATAATTTTAGTCCACTTGCAAGCGCTTTCCAGTTACCCTGATTAACGTCAGCCAGCTATAATCCAGCGCTTGTTTCTCAACATCTTTGAAATTCTGGCGAAGGTTAATTGTGATGATAAACTTATTTTCCATCCATTGACTCATTTTGTGTGGAAGATCCATCAGAGTTGCCATATTTCGTATCCGTGTAGCATTTATAAAAAAATAACAATTTTTATCCTAATTTTATTGAGCAAAAGTTTTATAAGTATTTATTATTATGCTCATCTCTGTTATTTCAAATTTTCGGCATTCCTAAAGTTGTAGTATTAAGTTATGGCTGCCAGCTGTTTTATAGCATAAAGTATGTACTTAACAGCTTCTTTAATTTTAACTATGATTAGGTACAACAATAATGCTAAATGTCCTAAAAACCTTGCTTTACGCAAGTGATAACATCAATGTTCTTGGTTGGATTTCTTTGTCATATAGAAAATCACAGCAGTTACATAGTATTGCAGTCTATTGTACACTTTTTCATTTAAATCTGGTTGCCATTTTTTTTCTATAAAGTAGTAACCATCTAGTAACCATCATTTATCTAATAAGGTGACCTTTATTGTGCAGGTAATAAAAGCATGATGCTTAACGTTGTCCTATTTTCAAACTTAGATTAAGTTTTGTAGTTTAAATTTTCATAAAATAAAATAATATACGCCAGTGTACACATAGCGAAGTTGAATTATGATATTACTTTCTTTTATTTTTTACTCAGCCTTGAACATTTCAACCCGCCCTAAAAAATTTAATAAGTGCGATAGCGTAATTTTTTATTTAAAAAAAACCATTAAAACCATTTTACCATTAAAACTGTTGTAATTATATCTCGAAAATACAAAAAAAATGAACGTCAACAGCCAATATCATTTCCACACAATCTATACGATTAGCAATATTTATTAGTTCAAATAATATCTTTAGAATAACCAGAGATGATGAAAAAGTGACATTCCTATAAAATAAATTAACTTGAGTTTCAGAATGTCCGAAGTTCTCAACGTCCCGCCCTATTTTTAATTAAACCTTAATCTCGAACTTTGAATTAATTCAAAAGGAAACTTGGGCCTTCTTCTCAGATTCTTTAATGATTTAACTTATATTAAATTCATCAATAAATACATTTCAACATTTACATTTTTAATTTCTTTTACAAACATTACTGTACCTAATAACAAGACTACACTTACCATATGATATTTTTTTAAAATAGGAAAATATTTTTTTTATTTAGGTATGAGTATTCGGAATAAGCTGTCTAATCCTGTCTAATCCGAGTTTTGAATCTCGGTCTATGAGGCGATTGTTGAAAAGTTTATTTATTACTAGCCAGTTAAAATGAATCCAAATTCATCTATGCGCGCAAATAGAAACATTTAAAATATGTTCAGTGCCGTAATATAACTATTATAAAATGATTATTATTATCATTATTAATAAATTGAATATTATATCCGAGTTATTTCATTACTAGCCGCGTGTCAAAATTTATAAAAAAAAAATGAAAATGTTGTTTAGGTTTATGATGATTTGAAAGAATGTCATGATACCATTTATGATTTTTTTTATTGTAATCTACTCATTCCTAAAAAAATAACTCACTGTCGCCTCTATAGCCATCTAAAGCGCACAAGTGGAGATAGAAAATAAGTGAAGATACCGTTAATGACGCTATCTTGCTGTAAAGTCAGGCCGAGCTGTAAAGTTAGGTTTTCTTAAATAATGTACAACTACTAAACAATGTATAGAAACGGTTGGTATTATATGATAGCTACAGGATGTCATAGCCATTCTTGTTTATTCCAATTTAAGACAGATTAGTCTCTAAAAGTAATAATATTTAAATGTGTGTAAAGTATGAAATGATCGCATTTCAATACAATATTTTTTGCAGCGCAATGCAGACCATCAGTGTATTAAAGTTTATTAAAATAAAAATAAACAATAGCTGTTCAAAATAATTGTTTAAATAGATTTAAAGGTATATTTTTTTCATATTGGATAGGGAGGTACCGCCAAAAGTAGAAAGTATTCAATTGCAGCGCTTCATCATTTCTGATTATGTCATTCCTGTTGTCCGGAATAAAAGGCTATTACGTAAGCGCAGAAGTGATTACGGCATGATGGACCATCATAAATTACTCTGTGTTCGTCCGCACGAATATCAAACGGAGAGCCTGCAGGCACGGCTCGGCAGGCGCCGCTGGCGCGCACTGAAATACGACCGTTACACCGAAAATAGGTTGCAGCATCGCGCACCTGCGAATGAAACCATATATTCCACAAATGCTATATGTGTCCAGAACATTTAAGACTAAAAATCGCTAATAATAGGGTTGTGTAATAAAACTATCTATCAAGACAAGAATGTCTGTACTCGACTTTGGACACTCCCAAAAATACTAAGGCAGCAATTCAAATATTTGAGAAAAAACACATGTGTAGGGGAATTATTTCATTTTAATTTATATTAATCTTTATTTAGGTCGTTCATTTTTGTGATGGCTACCCATCAGAAATTATATACACACACAATAATAAAAAAAAACATTAAAAATAGAGTATACATCCTTAAAGTAGGCTAATCCGTAATGAGGTTTTTTGAAGGGTTATGAAGAACAATAAAGGTATTTTACAGTAAATATACCAATAACAAACTAAAAATAAAATTACAATTACGAAAATCATGCGTAAAATTTATTAAATAAATATGTGAAAAAAAACTGTTAAAATAAAAAATATCTAAATGAAATGGGAATACAAAAGGAGGGAAAGGTAAAATAATGATTAAATTGCCCAAGAAGATTCAAATTACAGTTATTAAATCATTTAAAGCCTTTTCACTATGTAAGTACCTACTTTTTACACTTGAAATAGTGAGTATTTATCACGGCGTCCTACTCTATGTTCACATCACGGCAGATTCCAACACTGGTGCGAAGGAAGCACCGTGCACACTACTACTATTGTATGCTTCTTCTTGGTCTGTCGTTGGTTTCAATGCGGATAATCATATATTTATTTTTTTTTAACACGTTTAAAAAAAGCAATAAGGAATGGGACTTTCTTACATTATTATTTTTTTTTTCAATAATCTACGCCCTTAAATGGCTCAAAAAACTCTATAAATGTAAATATATAGACCCGCATGATTATTTTTTTTTTTTACACAGCATAAATTTACAAAAACCAGCCAGAAATGGAGGAACTAGACAAAGGTTCAGTGTATTTAATTTATTTTTTTTATCCTTATCATCGCTTCTAAGAAATCATTAATCTTAAATGCAAAAAAAACGTCAACCAGCGACGTTTTGTGTTCACAGTCCGGTATTCATAATCGTTCACTCTTCGGGGCTTGTAGGACGTGACTTCAGTTCCCAAACGACTTATTCCTCCGGCATTCTAGGCAGGTTGCTGTGAATTTACTGCAAAAGCGCTTTGTACATAGAAGGTATTTTGTGGTCATATGTCACTGCCAGCCATACATTCCCACATGGCAATCGTGGAAATGATAACCGATACCACGCTGCACTGTGTAGCACCAATAAACAGGCTCGCTCAGCCGTTCAGTCGTCAGCCGTATATGTTCGTTTCTCAGCAATAAAACCCCAGCCGCCATATTCCCTTATATCATAACTGTTTAAAAAATATTTATTTTTTTATTTGGAAAATGGCATAAGTTCAACTTAGAAACTTTACAGGAGATAATAAACACTGCTAAGACTTATGTAACCCTATTTTGAAAAACACAGACTTATCCCCCCTTTTCCAAATGACCGATTCAATTATTTAGGGATTCGTTTTATTATGTTCTAAATTTATAACACAAGCTGTTTTCTGCCTTCAAGGCTCTATTAAAAAAGTAGACCATTTTTCTATCTAAACAGGTGATAGTTTGTAGAGCGGTTTGAATGCCTGATTTAGTTGTATAACTTCAAATCTGTGCTGGCTAAAGTCTACCTGGTCATCTTTCTCACCAGAGAATATTTTTAATGTCGCTTTTCTCAAACACTTATTCTATAACATACTGCAACATGTTGTCGTCCACGTTGTCACCTGTATAGATGTCACTTCGTATATAAAATATATTTGTAATTTATTGTAAATATATTGTAATTTAAAAACTGTTAAAATCTCCGTCTTTTATTAAATTACAAACAAAAAAATAAATGAAATGAACTATTCATGAAAATATTTTAGAAAAGGGATTATTTAAGCAAGTAAACACTAATTCAGAGATTTAATTAAAAAAAAAGGTTAAAATAAATAAAAAAATAAAGAAGTCCGTATACCAATACCTCCCCCTCCCCTCGGAATCCGTATTTCCGTATTCCGTTCATAATACCTAGGTAATATGTAAAGATTTTTGACCTTGCTCGAATAAGCCAAATTTACCTGTACTAAACAAGGTAAGATGGTGATGAAGAGTTAAAAAATAACTATTCAAAAAATGATATGACCATCACGAGTTTAGGTAATTAGTTAAAAGTAATTGATATTGTAAAAATATACTCAGAACAAAGATAATTTGTTATCACACGGTCTACTTTCTTGAAAAATATAATAATAGATTTTAAATTTATTGTAACATTGCAATCACAATAATTGATTAAATAGAATTGCAGCCTTGCTGCGTCAAAAATTCCTTCGGTAATGACAAATCAACTGTGATATCTTTGCAAATATGAAATATCAAATCAACTGTCGAAGTGTGTTTTTTTGTTTTATTTTTTTTAGTTACAAATGGGTAATTTATTTATCGAGGCCTACGCTGTAAGTTTGAGTAAGTCTATTATTGCCACGTGTAAATTTCCGCGCTTAAAAATTTAGTATTTTAATTTGAAAATCGCGATAGTCCAGTGGTAACATTACCACTGGTCATTTTAACGCTTTATCACTACTATCTCCCCTGAATATATTTAATGATTGATTTTTGATAGCGGTAAATCATCTGAAAAGATGAATAACACGATCATTGACAACATTGAAAAATCTATAAAAGTTTAATCTTTGATGAAGCACAGGCACAAGGCCATATGGCAAAATAATTAAAAAGGTAGTAAAGAGGTCCTGTTTGCAGGATGTTGGCTTAAACCCGGTGCCATTGACAAATATTATGTAACTATCTAATTATATGAAATAAGAAAAGGATGATATTTTAACAAAAAAATATGGATTTGTGATTAAGATGATATGGTTAAATGATATGGTTAAAGATGATTCTATGACTTAATGTATAAAGTTGATGAAAATAAAAATATATATTTGGCGTTTAACGTCTAAAATATAACATATTATTACTGAGTGTCAATCGCAAAATAGAGACGAATCGATTTAGGTACAGATTATGTAACAGGTGTAATGATGTTTTAGATAAAACATTGAAATTGGTCGTTTTAGAGCTACAACGGCGGCTGCAAAGACAAACGTAGTTATTTATAAACATTGCCTTCGGTTGAGTCATATTATTAATCAGTAAGTCTATTTTGCTGCAAACTAGGACATTAATATTACTATCATTAAGTCATACGAATAATATTATTTCTGAATACATCGTAGACTTTAAAATAAACTAAAGGGCGTGAATATTTGGCACCCGGTTTTGTTTATTTTGGAGGAGACACAGTTAAGGCGACGCTACGTACTCCTATGGAAGTAACTGGTAAACTTTTTAAGGTCAGCGTAAACATATATAATCTTTTTCGTACACCTATTTGTGTTATATTCAATGAGATATGCGACTAATAGAATCCTTGAATCTTTGACCTATTCCAAGTAGAAACTTAATTTCTTGTATTTTATTATTCAATTATCTAAGTAATTAAGTAATTAAAAAACAAAATACGTATTTTATTTCTAACCCTACAATTTGTTTATTCTAACTCTACAATATTTCTTTGATGTCCTTACTGTTCTTACTGCGTCAAATGTTGAACTCTTACTTAAAAACAATGTAAGCTACTGAGAGTATGTCGCACAAATTCAATTTTAAAGAATTTCATATTTTTCCAACCCTCGAAAATTCTATGAAAGAGATTAGATCCTACTAAGTACATCTCATTTGGCAACCCTATCTCAAACAAATTATTGATGACACTTAATGACGGCTGAATAATGTGAAATTCGTGTATAAATACGTAAATAAATAACAGCAAACTAATCTTTAAAGTGTAGTCTGTTTTCATATTTTATTTTTATTTTATTTATCTTTATTGGAGAAACCAACAATTTTACACAGTACATATAAAATAAAAAATACATTTGATGGAACGATAAAAAACTATGTAAAACTAAAAATAGGATTCTACTAATAAAAAGTATTAAAGTTAATAACAAAAATAACAAAACCATTTTATATCAATATATATACATATCTACTACACGAATTTAGAACAGTTAATTTTTACACAAAAGATCATTGCTGAACACTTTAAATTGCGATTTATTCAGAGTCAATTTATCGAAGCAGTTAACAGTTTCATTAAAATAACTTTGCATCCGTGGTATCGGCGAATGTAGAGCGTTATTTGAGGAGCATGAGGGTACTTTAAAGACATTGTAATGACGGGTACGATGTGATATTAGAATATTTATAATGTAAAAGAGTTTTTATTTATTGAGTACGCAATTCAACCATGCATGACCTTTAGACACAGTCTACTTAGAATACTGCTAATATTAAAAGTGACCCATAACCGTTCATGCATGCGCCGTCGATTTAGCAGCGAACTAATTCGAGTTTAACAATGTTGTTTTAAGATTGGTAAGGTGTTCAGTCTCGGGTTTGATCCCCAGTACGTCAAACTAGGCTAGATAATATTCTCAGCGATTTTTTAAGAGTAAGAAGACGTTCATAGACTCTACAGAAGCTATATGATAAATAGATAAAAAAATATTCTCATACCAAGATGAAACCTAAATTTTACTTATTGAGATAAACATAATATCGGTATAATAATTGTAACATAAGGATGTTTATGCCTTAAGCGGGTCGTCAGCACAAGTTTGAAGCGACTTCGAGGCCAAATTTGGCACATTAAGCCGCTATTGCGGTTTTAATATTAGAGAAGGCAGTGAGAAAACGCGTGATGTTTTGGCTTACTGTGACTACTTTTTTGTGCTGCGTATAATATGAAGATAAATACTAGTTAATTTCACATTTCTATTACAAAAGTTCGATCGCGTAAAATATCTACTTACTAATTATGAGATATTTTATTAAGTTACAGTACCTTTACATACACACCGTGAGATAAAAATTATTCTTAGGTTAGTTAGTTGTACCTAAGAATAATTTTTATTATAGCATATATTTTTAATGTAAGAAATCAGTCTGCTGACCAGTCTGCAGTGGCTATTATATTGTGTATATAATATGTCGCATATGTAGATTATATTTTATAAAAAAAAAAAATGTTACGTGCACTCTAATGGTCTCTTATAATTCTGTCTACATGGTAAAAATAAACAACATCTACCAAACACATATTATTATTATTTCACGGTTCATTTATAACCTTCGACCTAAATAGAGGGGTGTCTGCCCGTGGCATCGTAACTCCCAAACGGATGAGCCGATTTTAATCATTTTTATTTAAAAGGTGACTCGATCAAGAGTGTTTTTAGCTATACTTCAAGACAATCTGTTTAGCCGTTTGTGTGGAGGAAGCAGTAACTTGCTAAACAGAGGCGCCTTTAAAACATACAATTCATGTTGTTGACAATAACAAAGTGCAAACGAACGCCATCCGTCTTCGCCGGCCTGCGTATAGATGGCGATGGCGTCCCGAAGAAAAGCCATTTTACATTGCGAAACAATTCCTTGCGAGCGGGCGGAAAGAAATACGAATTCAATTAAAGAAACGTCTAAATTGCTTCCGAAACAAAAGTCCGCCATTTTTTTTTACCCTTTTCTACGATTCTTAAAGAACGCCCTGGAGCGATACAACTATTTTCCTTTAATGCGAGGCGCAGAAAAAATAATTTAAATTCGATAATGACGAGCGTTTCTATTTTAAAATACTACGATAGTCGTCTGTTGATTGCGTTTAGAAATTATTATATTTACGTTAGACAACGATTTTATTTAGATAATTTTTTAAACAGGATGTAAATTTAGTAAAAATAATATTATTTGCGGTTATAGGAATTTAACATTAGGAGAGATTAGTATTACATGTATGCCCTTAATAATAGGTTTTGGTTTAATGTATGCAAAAACCCTTTATAACCCGTTTATGCTTGATTTTTAATGTATCAGGTGCCTTAAAAAATAGAAATATGTTGAACAACCTTTTTATAAGCGACGTATAATATTAATATAAGAGTATTACTGATCTACTGAAAATCCAATCCAAATGAAATAATGATATAGTGACGAACTGTAACAAGCACTCATCTGCTTCGATCTCATGATCATCCCATGGGATGTTAACGCGAGAACCCTTAACTAGGTTTGAAAACAGAAATAGGATCAAACTACCTCTAAGTACTACTATTACTAATATTTTATCAAAAGCCTAACTCAATGAATATATACGAATACGAGTATATGAAGGTTCTCCCTTTTATTGACATAATTTATATTTTTTTTATTTATAGATACACTAAACATGTGAATGCCATTTCTGAAAATGCTTGTTTTATCGTTCCGCTGAATGCTGCATCTGGTAATCACAGCAACATCGTAAATCTTCTGAGACAGCTATAAATTGCAGTCTGTTTTTGTTTCTCATTATGAGGCCATATATTATTACAATCTACCCGCAAGAAACACAGAAAACCTTCCAGTTACAGTGAAGTCTCACTAAAATTAAGCAAGGCTGTATAATATATTATGCGAATTTGGACAAGCGATGAATATATTTTTTTAAATGCTAACTACGATTGAACAACTCGATTTAGCATTTCCTAAAATAAATAAATTAAAATAACATAACTGTTCATTAATAAGTGCGTATCTTAAAAGCCTACTTTTATATAAATATATTTTTTACTATCCAAATATTTTACATAAATCACCTAACCTACAAAGTTCACAAGATCTTAGCTGCAGGTATATTTTTTTCCGAGTCGCTTGTGTTTTTCACAATACGTTTATTAAACGTTTAAATATAAATTAAATTTTCCAAATCATATCATATTATAAATCCATAACAGTTGTGAACAAAGAAAAAGAAAGTTCATATATATAGAAAAGAATAGAAGAGTGGTTAAGTTGTACGAGCTCATAAAGAAATCTTTTAACTTTCCCTGCGAGCTTGATTTTTTTATTTCATGCCCTGAAGCCTTGCCTTACTTTCATGACTTTTCTACCTTAAGCTTACTATATTTACAGAATCAGTAGTAAGTTTAATCAGAAGTAAGTTTTTTTTAATAATGATGAATAAGGAATATTAGGAAGTATTTTTAAATTTCTAAAACTACATTAAATACCTACTTGTTGATAGTCACTTGCCACTACTTGCCTATTACAACAGAAGATATGGATCTTCTGCTGATGGCAGCACTGGAGGTCCTATTGAAAACGATATTTTGTCGCTGCACCAAGGATTGTGGTAGTGGCAAATGTGGATGCCGGAAAACAACGCTGAACGCTCACAACGCTGAACGCTATAGAACGCTCACGCACTCTACACCCCCTTTTGGGCCATTCATTGACTGAACACACCCGTTGCTAGATAAAAAAAGGAACCCCACCACAAAATGTTGAGACTAATGAGAGAGAAATGTTGTAAAATGGCGGATAAATATAAATTACATAATCTTACCTATACGAATTAATTGGTAAGAAGATTAAAAACATTGTAAATTACATAAATACGTGTACGTGTAAATAGTAAAAACAATCTTTTTTCGGAAAATGACCGAACAAAGCGAATTACTGAGAAATATGATTCCATTATGGCAAAAAAATCGTTGCCGTATCTCAAATTTTTCGATTATTCCGTCGAAATCCTCTCGTCCAGAGGTCGTTATTCGAGTTGCGGCGCGACGGCCTCAGCTGGCCTGCTTTTTCTTGGGGGGCTAATTAATCATCGCGTTATCTCGTGTTTTTACCGACCCCACATTTTACTGAGATCTGATATCGATCAAAGGGCTCGTTGGTGATATATTTCCACGGTAATTGCACTCATTATAAGAGCCCGACCCTTGAAACTGCCCCCCATTAATAAGTTCGAGAGATTTGATGGTTCTAGCCTTCACAAATACATACATAAAACCGACCATGCACGTTCAGTTAAAAATGTGTCAAGTTAAAATGTGCAATACCTACGTTTAAAAAAAATCTGACAACAGTTAAATGATATTCCAGTCTTCAAACAAATTTTAGGTAGACAGCCGCCTTTATACATACTAGGTACATAGTTTGGGAAATTTTAAATTAATCAGTGCACAAGTTTTTCTGTAATAATAAACTAAATATATGTATTATATTCCGATTATAAACTTATAGATAAAAATTTAACCAGCTTTTTCGAACATTTTAAGCGTCTGAAATTATAATAATATAATATTCCTGGATATATTGTTCCACAGTCGTTTAAAGATAGTTTCGACTTGATTACAAAACAAAGATTTGTTATCGGTGACATTTTTCTACACTTGTTTAGCCCGTAAATAGACGCCTAAATCTATTAAAATATATTTTTTTTATATAATTAAAAAATATTTTTTTTCAGGTTAAATGCTCTGTACTCGTAAAACTATAATTATTATCATCTACGTTTTGGGACATTTATGTTTTTTGGTTGTGAGTTCAATGTAAAAAAAAATGCATGATGCAGGTATTTTCTGTATATTTTGTGACAGATTGGACTTTGAACAAACGCATTCTGCCTTTTTAATACATTACTGTAATATTTCTGTGTCTGTTTATATTAAAAATAACATTCCCAATCAAAAAAAAATATATTAATATCATATAATAAAATATCTTTCGAACAAAAAGATGTGTATCTGAATTTCCTAGTTATACTTTTGAAGTTTTAGAAAGTTTCATTGATTTTGTGTAGCTATTCTAATTTTGTAATATTATGTCACTAAATAAATATGTTAACTTAGCGATTATTTAGAAACAATTGATTTTAGTGTAACTTATAACATAATCATTGCTAGTTAGTACACTCTCAAACAGAAATAAGAAAAGTGGCTGTGTAACGCTGCTTATCACTCGCAAAGTAAGCTCCCTTATCGACCCTCGTAGTTGCTTGTTTGCTATAGTATAGCATTGTACCGGGAAAATGCTTATTTACGTACTTTTGTATGGTCACCCTATTTTAATTATTTTGTTATATTAGTATCATTAGTATCTAATGGTACGCTTTAGTTCTTTTATAAATGATTAACGAAGGAAAGAATAGTAGAAAAAATAGTTTTTAAGCTCGTTTGTAATCACGTTTTTTTGGGCAAAACTTTTTGCTACTATGATCCTTCAAATCACAGGAGTCTTCTTAGCTAGCCTACCTTAAATAAAATGTTTGAGATGTTAATTCTTTTATCCAACAAAAGGAGGTAATGTGGTTGAGTGTGCATATTTGTTTTACGAACCCAACGAATCACGGCTCGCAGCCTAGCAACGGGAGAGAGGAGAGAGGAAGGAACGGAGGGACCACGGGATGAGGAGGTGGTATGCGGGAAGCGAGGGGAAACATATCTGAAGCCGCCTGAATAAGCGCGGGCACTCACGCGCGAGAGCGGACCTAATTTACACCTACGAAGCTACGAAGGATGAAGATCTCTAGAATGCCTTGCAATAAACAGAGGTCAAAGCTTGCCCGTCAAATGGGATCCTCAAAATTTAATTTACGGTTTTGGCATTATTAACAATCCGACAGCCCCTCACAGCGTTTACTTATAAATATTTTATTTTATAAGTTCAAGAAAATAATAATTAACTACATTAACACAACTACAAAACGTGTGCCTAACGATGTTCTGTAACTACCCAAACTTTACACGTATATTTATTTATAGTTAATTATAGTTAGTCGGTGCAACGTGTTTTTAGGTAAATGAAAACCTTAAACTTGTTTTTCTTTTAGCATTTCTATTGTATTTAAATGACGAAACATGTGTATGTTATATTTATATTTACTTATCTGTATGATATATTTATCTATTGGTTATATACTTTATTTATGTTATAATATTTATATTTTATAGGTATTATATTATACTTTAATGATTAAATATAAAATATTATGAAGCACCGTAGCTTGCGTACAAAAGTTGAACTACTTCTACAAATAATTGGTCTCCTTGGAACAACACATTGTGTTATTAAGGTGATGCACAAAACTAATCCATTCCACGTAATTACATATTACAATAATATACATATAAGCAATTTATTATGTAAGTGCATGTAAATGACGATATAAATAAATAAATAAAAAAAATATGCTTCCTATTTTAATTCGTATTGTTATTTTGTTCTTATTTTTTATTCTTTATTTTATTTTTAATTTGACCGTGCTAATTGTGTAATGGAAACTAACTTGTGTTAGTAAATTGACCAATAGGTGGCGCGCTGGTGTTGAATAAGCGCACACTACCGTTTAATGTCTCCTGTATTTATAGGCAAGAAATTAAATCGGACAAAAGTTGATGTGACAAAAGTGTGTGTGACAAAAAATATCTCATTTTTAATTCTGAGCTTGTGCTTCATTTTATTTGGGCATGCAGGCAAGCCCAAACGACAAGCGCGGATGACTTACTCGAGTGGGATCAGGGATCGTCAGTCCGCATGCGATATAACTCATCTTCTAGGACAAAATCGACTAGAACTCACACATTTTCACTATCGCTCCAAAAGCCACCCATCGATGCTGCTACCTGTCAGTTACGAGTTTTTTTATTGGTACTTATCCGGTCGATGCTCAACGTCCGGAAAGTGAAAGTCATATTCATACCAGGGGAAGCGACGCCGCCGGTGGTTGGCCGTTAAGCAAGTTTAACGAGCATGCCTAAATGAACTGGAATGCCCGAATGATCCAGCAGGCAGCTGTTACCCACGAAGGCACGTGTGGAGGATTCGGTCCCGAGGAAACTTTGAGCGCGGTAAAAGTATGCTCCGCCATTATCTCAAAACAATTTCAACATCTTAAAAGCTCGGCGCCATGGCAGTCAGGGCGCTTCAAAAGGGACACTCGAGTCGGGTTACTTAGGGGCGTTCGGAGCGAGCGCGCTCACTTCGTCTCTTTGAATCCGGAGCACCAATTGTATGCGCTCGGAGAAGTTGCAAAATATACACCCCTTTAAGTTCACTGCGCGGTTACTTTTATTGTCCGAATTAAAATAGGTTCATACTTAACAGTACGCGTCTAAATATTTCTTGTACAATCAAAACATTTTATCATATTTTTTAATTAAAATGAAAAAAAACCTTGGTTATACGATTTTTAACTGAGTTCATAGAACAATTTGTGTTTCACTTGGTAACAGCAAAATTATCTTTGTTTCGAATATACTATTTACCCAATGTGACCGGTCCAATTGACTTTTTATTATTTTATAGTATAGTAACATCAAGTCAGCCTATAACTTCTTCCCCCTTCCAAACTAGAAATCTCATGATATCGTAATGATTCCTCTTATATCGCGTAAAAGGTGGAATAAAAACTGTAATTCATTTTAGAAAGAGGATGTTTAAAATAATATAAAATTAATTAAAAAAAAAAATAAAGAGTAAGTGATAAACAACAAATCAAACTTATTATTGTATTTTTTTATGGGTAAATATTTACTTTAACGCTTCGGTAACCCATACTACGTCTATATAGTACCCAGTCACGTTTTAGGACACTTAATTTTGAAACTATTTTTATCCAAAATCACATTAAATTAATTTTGGAACCGAATATACGCGCGAAGATACATTCGAAATAATTAGAAGAATTTGCGCGGTGAAGGAGGCCTCATTAGCTACCTTGGAATAGAAGACTGAGAACGCTATACCTTACCCCAATACCGTTAACTAAGTATAAATTGCGCGCTTGCGTATAATTTATTGGGCTGCTAACACGATTTTGAAAAGACTGATTATATTTACTAGAATTAATGCTGCTCTTAAAAGTATGTTGGGCAATGTAACTACTTTGGCAAATTGTTCTGGATAGGTAGTTCTTTAATATCTAAATCCAATATAATAAGTAATGTTATAATATTCCGTCTCACATGGGCTTCAATTTTGATCATTTTTAACTGGTAAAAACTTGTGTACCATAGGAAAATATTGTTTTAGAGTGTGTGCAAGTACACTAGGACTTGTACTCAACTGAGGTTTGATAAAATGATACTTGCCTACCCTATTTTGTATGACCCTATAATATAGCGCATTGCATTCATTCGTGATAAAGGTTAGAACTAAAGTGATGGAAAACGAGGCGATAAAGGAATGGCTTGAACATTTTGTTTACCTTGTTTTTTGAGTCCGTCGACGGACAAAAAATAGTCCTTCTAAATCATTTTTTACCGTAATAGTGATATAATGGCTTTACGACGATAAACTAAGCTAATTATTATTGTTAACTTTTATAAATATCTTATATATCCTCAGGGAAATAAATATAGGTTGTGGTTATGTCAACATTTACTATGATCTGTTTATGTCATTTTTTTTACACGCATGACAAAATGGCCAATCAGTTTTAATTAAAAACCATACACAAATAAATTCACTGTGATATTGAAAAGAGGTAATTAGATTTTTAGCAGTTTAATTACCTAAACCACGTACTCAACATGTATATAAGTGAGATAAAATCGAGCAAACGTGATTTGTTTTGATGTCATTAAAATTCATTATAGTTCCGAGAAAAAAATTGTAATCGTTATGTGATAATAATAAACCTTTTTTTTAATACGTTCACCAGCTGATTCTTCGGGATCGTTGACCGAGCTCCGGTTGACCGCATTCAAGGCTACGATAACGATCGCCGCGTGTCGCGACGCTTAAGAGATTTCACACCAGCGCTTTAATAGAATTAATAAATTTGCTGAAGGAATTTGGTAAAGGTTGTAAAAAGGTCCTGTACTTGAAAGCGCAGGATCTCGGTTTAAACCCAGCGCCGAGTTTTATAAAAATGTATTTTTACTTTCACCTTTCTTCTTTAGTGTAAAAGATTGTCATATACTATGTAACCATCTAATTAGACGAAATAAGATAAAACGGAAATTATAAAAAAATTTAAAAACCCCCGATAGCCAAACGGTTCAACAGATTTCCTTGAATATAGCAAATAACACTCTCAATCAAGTCACCTTTCAAACAAAAAAATATTCAAATCGGTTTATTCGCCACATACATATGCCACATACATATGCCACATACATATGCCACATACTGACACACAGATAAACAAAGACGTTAAACCTATAACACGCCTCTGTTTGCATCGGAGGTTAATAAAAAAAGGATGATATTTTAACAAATTATTTATATGTGATCAAAATGAAGGATTATCGTTAAATGAAATGACTTTATGAGTGAAGTCGATAAAAATTAAAATAATGGAAATGAACAGCACTTGATTAGTGTCTATATTATTTAGATAAATATTTAATGTGCAGTATTTGACTTAATAATTATATTTGATGATTGTTTTTAATAGCGATAAATCACCAAAAGTCAGCAGTATCTATCTATAAGCGACATAGAATCCAAATAAACTGATAAATCATGCATTTTAGTATGGTTAGTGGTCACTTTTATACTAACCACACTATTCACAAGGCCAAGTGTAATTATTTACATCTGATTTCCTAAATAATTTGGACAGCAATTTTTTTAAAATTTAATACTTATATCTATAAATATATTTCCTATAGTTTAAATTCCTATATAGCCAATCTGTTACATTATAAGAACAGTATTTGCGACACATTTAGCCAAAGAAATGTTTATTTATCATCGTTCCACTTCAAAAATGGCGTGTGATTTTTTTTGCAATGCAAATGCATACAGAAGTACGGTCTGCAGAATATCTCCAATATTTAAGGCAATGGCAAGCATCCAAATCGCAACAAAACAGTAAAACAAATACACGAACACCCGGTGTAAGAGCGATGCATTGCATCATGCTCACAGAAATTCAATGCAGTTTGCATCATGACTTTTGATACCGTCTAAATGCTGCTAAATAAAACTACATTTTTAAACAAAAAAAAAAATAGATAAATAATAAAATGTTTTCATTAGAAACATAGACTTTTGAACACTAACTTTGCGATGGACAATCAAAATATGTTTGTCAGTCAAGCTGAGGGAGTTATTATTGGTTAAGTGCAAAACCTATTAAAACTTATCGAAGAGTCCTTAATAACGCCGTCATTATTTAGTGCGCTTTTAATTACTCCGTTAATAAATAGTAAGCCTTTAATTATGTCGTTATTAATTAGTAAGTCTTTAATAACGCCATCATTAATTAGTTTAATTTTAATTACGCCATCATTATTTAGTGAGCCTTTAATTATGTCGTTATTAATGAATGCGCCTTTATTTACACCATTATTAAATATTATGCCATTAATCAGTGACTAATTAATTACGCCATCGTTAATTAGTTAACCTTTAATTACTCTTTCATTATTTAGTGAGCCTTTAATTATGTCGTTATTATTGAATGAGCCTTTAATTGCGAAATCAATAAATATTGAGCCTTTAATTATGCCGTCATTAATTATTGACTCTTTAATTACGCCGCCATTAACTAGTGAGCCTTTAATTACGCCGTCATTAAAAGTGAGCCTTTAATTCCGTCGTTATTAATTAGTGAGCCTTTAATTACTTCGTCATTTATTTGACAAGATATAAGATATTATTATGGTTAAAGGATAAACATTTTTTAATAGAATTTAATGACACTCCGAAATAAACAACCCCCACATTCGAATTTCGGATGTGGTGGTTTTAATTTACTTGTTACTGTTTGTCGAAATTAAATTTACTTGTTATTTATTTATAGGTACATTGTTTTTTTAATTAAACATATAAATACTATTAAAAAAAATAATATTTTGATATTTAATTTTCTTTTTATGTAAGTTCGCATGGACTTCACCTGTCCTAAGTAATATTAATTGAGTTTTATTTTTATTTTTTTAATCCCTTGGTTAGATTTAACTAACTACTTATTTAATATAAATAACATTTTTTTAGATTTTTAATACAATATAAAATTATGAATTGTTATTTTTAAATACTTCTTTAAATCTTAATAGCATTTTATTAAAATTTCATACAGTTCATGGTTTTTTCTAAATTATCAATTGGTAATTTTATTGTAATAAAAATAATTCACATAATATAAGCCATCAACTGACACCAAAACGGGTTTTATTACTTAATTATCTCTCGAGATGGAAAATAGTGTTTCCTGAGTTGAGAGGAATTCCCTCTTTTTCGATGCATAAAACCTCGAAAAGAATTACTTAATATTAAATATTATTATTTATATGTATGTATATTAGTGAAATTCAAAAATATATTTATTATTTTTATTTTAAACTAGCTGTTCAACCTCGGGCTTCGCCTCGGGTTGGCAGAGGCCTTGGGGGCGACTTTGACGGCGCCTCTAGCTCGCAATAACTCATGCCTGTGGCACTTGGGTTGGGTCACTTCACTTCCCACAGTTGCACTTGCACTTGTAATTGCACTTGCACTTGGGCTTCGGGCCATCCGCTCACATTAATTTGTTTTTTGTGACGGTAACTTCGGCGCACGGCATTCAGAATGGGTTGCTTCACTCCTTTTTGGGACCTTAGAGGCATCCATTTGCCTAAATTTGATTTTTCGTAAAGACGCCTTCGGCGCTCGACAATCCGTGCCTGCGGCACTCTGGAAAACTAATACTAATTCAGTTCCCCCGGTTGGTAGTTAGGCCCTGCGGGCGGCTTTGACGGCGCCTTGGGCGCACGATAACTCTTGCCTGCGGCACTCGGGATGGGTTCAAATGAATGAAATTAGAAAAGTTTTATCGGTGCCTCGGAACGCATCTAGGAAATGAAATCCACCGCTTTTGATTGTATACACAAATTTGTTAAATCAACCCCTATCGTTCCCCTCAATTGGACCAACAGTTTAGGAATGCATAAAGGACAAACAAAGAAACAGTTATTTTTATATATATAGATTTAATAAGGAAAATTATGGTCTAAATCAGGTTAATGATTTTTTAAAAAATAATTTTAGGTATAAAAGAACTTCAATTTGAAAATATTATTTCTCGCTCGGTTTGGGTCCTCAATGAAAGCTTATCCTGTCGAGATTACTACAATATAAAGGTTGCAGCGTATTTGGGTACCCCGACGCTTCGAAGATGATCACGGGGTCGGAAACTCATCCTAAGCAAACGGACGCACGAATTCGCTCATGTGGATGGAACGCGTTTCATCTACCAAATATTTACATTTCGAAATGACAAAGTAACTCATGCATAATAATAAATAAAAACAAAATTTACCCAATATTATACAAATAGTTTTTGGTTTGAAATATTAGTTTCGAAATAGAATTTTCCCTGCCGAGGCGTCGTTATTTGCATGGAATGCTGCGATTTAAACAATGAAGTTGC
Source organism: Neomicropteryx cornuta (assembly GCA_020383195.1). Taxonomy (NCBI): domain Eukaryota; kingdom Metazoa; phylum Arthropoda; class Insecta; order Lepidoptera; family Micropterigidae; genus Neomicropteryx; species Neomicropteryx cornuta. The sequence goes on from JAHKQU010000012.1 coordinate 13,723,174, forward strand.
ACTTCAACGTGCTGATAATATATTAGGTAGAATTATAAAACAAATTGACCTAATAATTCTCACAGAGATTAATATAAAAAGAAATATTTTCAAATACCAGAATTTAATTGTGAATTTTTAAACACAAGAACAATAGAATGCGGATGTGGCATCATTTAATAAGTAGCATTAATAATAAGTAGCAAGTTACACATAATACAATCGTCACAAAGACTTATAAAGATATATACGTACAAATATCATTAGACTTCGACTTCGAAAATATATTTAAATGATAATGGAATTATTTTAAATATATATAAAAAAAAAGAATTTATTACATATTAGTTCAGCTAATGCAATCCAACAAAATGTGGCATTTTAATATAACAGGACATAGTGATAACTGCTTTCACAGTAACAAGATCAATAGTAACTATCCTAAAATTGATCAAGTTATAAATTGAAGTAAAACATTTAGCACATATTTTGACCAAATTGTAAAATTTCAACACGAAGAAGGATTTTGGAATACAGAAATCTTTTTAAAATTTGTAGTGTTACCAGATGACCTAAAAAGTAAATATTTATTAATTTTAGAGAAATTTCATGATCAATCTTATTACAAAAATACGTCGTGTCATATTTATTCGACTCGACAAGCACAACCGTTAAGCGTATTTTTTATAAACCTTTTATATTATTATAAAAACTAGATAAAAGACATTAATGTAATAAGAGAGCTGTTGCATACCAACAAATTGCATTATAATATAATAATGTGGTCATCGTCTTTTTTAATTTTCTGTATATTATATTAAATAAAATAAAAATAAATCTGGTAACAGGTCTGACGTGCAGCTAAATTGACAGTAGAGATTCTCTTTATTCAACAGGTTAAATTAAGTAGCTAACGAAGAAATATACACAGCAGGTGTGCGAGCGGTCGACAAAGATTACGTACGTTGCCAGACCTTACACGAGTAGTATGAGAGCTCAACAAAGATATATTCTCATCCCACCACATACAAAAAGTTTAATAATGACATTTTAATTTGCTTTGGCATATCAATTATCACGTTGCCAACTATCGCAGAATTACATAATTCTAAATCTGGGAAATTAAAATGTGTGTGTGTATGTGCGCGCTTGTCTTCTTATACCAACAAGTCGTACGTCTGTACGACTGTACAACAGCAAGAATGGCATTTATATTGTGTGAAATTTGTTTTTTTTTTTGAAATTTGAAATTTTATTTTAGGTAATTTTCAGGTTGGTGAGAGCCTACAGTTTTTATATCAGGTTCGTCATTAAAAATAGCCACGTTGCGTCAGTCCAAGTATTGTTTTTACTGAGGAACAGGGGCGTTTTTTCGCCCACTGAAACTGACCCTCTACCCAGGATATTATGATTTCGCTAATTTATTAATGGCCCTCGTCTACACAGCAATCTCGTTTTTTTTTTGCCCTGCATAATGACGTTTAAAAATCTCTTGATCCATGAACATCATTCTTTCTTATGCTACTTATGTTTCGTTAGTCCAATGTAAAATTATCCACAAGATCAAGAAAAGGAAACAAATAAATGTCAGTAAAAAAATATTTTTCTCCTGTGAGCTCTCGGTCTATTATAGGAAAGCATGTGCGAGATGAAAGCGAGCAAGAAGCAAGCGAGAAAAACGTACCTTGCTTGAAAATGAGGCCGAGGCCAGAGGTTAGTGGCTGGTTACTCCGTAATAAGACGCTAAACTGTAAAAATCTCGTCCCTTGTGCATCGTCTTATTCCATTGCTAGTACATTAACAACAGTGCAAATTTGAAATATGAATTTAATAAGTACTTAATATTAGTATATTATTTTTTTAACCTCACGTGCATCACGTATCTTCTTCAGCCACCTCATACCTCAAGACAGACTTCTTGAATCGTGAACTGACTAGCGCCAATTCTGGCTGGCGTTACGTCGTTTTATCTCAGTGCACCTTCTTTATTTTAAGACTAATTCACAGCATTGTTAAAAACCCCTTTCGACAGATTTTACTGATTCAAAGTAGGGGAGGGCGATATGGAAGGGGAAGGCAAGATAGACGAACTTCTAATTGTAAAAACTTGTATCAAACTCTGCATGTATCTTATCTAAAGGCTAGTAAAAACAGAAACACTCTGTCACGTTATAGGACAATTAATATATTGTCCGATTCCATCTACCCGCAAAGTACCTAGCTGCGGTGTGTCAGCAACGGCGCGCTGGAAACGCACTACGTTCCGTGTTTCATTCTCTCGACGAACTCGCGGCCACAAAACAGACGAATTTCAAGGAGGCAGATCTCAGTAAAAGGTACGTTCCTGTTCTTTTCCTTTCTGTCTTCCGATATTTGGCGCTGCATCTTCTCACCGAGGAATTATTCTTAATAATCACAATTAAAAAATGACAGTCCGCTTAACTGCATCGAACATTTTATCATATAACTAGCTGTTCCACACCGCCTTAAGTCTTCGGGGATGGTCTTGAGACACCTGTATATATATATACATATTAATAGATAGCATATTTTCATCTGGAATAATGTACCTTTCTAATAGTGTAAGAATTTTTCAATGGTTCCGGAGATTGCCCTCCACATATAAACACATATTTCTCTATATAATATTAGTACAGATTGCATTGGTTAAAATTATCGACATCGAGATGTCAACGAATATACTAATCTTTTATAATACTGAGTTAACTTGACTAAGGTTTGAACAATATGCATGTTTGATTAATTTCTGATGTGAAATTATAACCAAAATGGCCAAACAATTAACTTTCAATATTTTATACATACTAAAAACATTCTGTAATTACAGAAGCATAAAACACCCTCTTTAATTGTTTGTAGTAAATTTACTTAGCGTGTTAATTATTATTTAAAATGTATTATTAGTATAATTACTTTTGGTTTGTAATATACTACTAAGATTTAAAAATGTACCTCAATGTATGTGAATATGTATATTGTAAAGGACGTGTAAAATATAGAAAAAAATAATTTGAAAATATTTTACAATTAATAATATCTGTATTTTACACACCTGGTTTCCAGCAGATAAGCCTTGGGCTTAGCTGGTACATAAAATAAAATAAATGTAAATTTGATGAATAAACTAATAATAATAATAAAGTAACCATTTTTACCGTTTTTAGTAAAAATAATTAAAAATTGTAATTTTAAATATTATTATTTAAAATAGTAGCACAAATACAAATAGAATTCTCTATATAAAAATTAAACAATAGTTTTAAAAACATATCAGGTAAACTAAGATTAAATTCTGAATTAAATTATTAAATCGATTATTTACTTTTGCGGGATCGATTTTTATGACATTTTGAATTGTAAAGAATGTGTATTTTTTTTTTTACATTTGTATCGGTTTGAATTACATTCAGCAGTACAATTGAAATATTGAAAACCTTGTTCACCTAAATTTGATTCTTTACGAGCAAACTTTCTTAGAGTAACTAATATCAGTTTTTGGAACCTCATTAATGGTAATGAATTTTCCTTTACAGGTAGTAAATGCAACTGGCTTAAATACCGTGTTTTGTACCTAGCTAGTAAAACAAAAAGATTCACCAAAATTAGAACAGCTGTTATATTTCGACCTCTTTGATACTTTAATTATGACGCATTGGCCTATTTTTGCAACTGAAAATTTAGCGTTAGAACGTTTCAACATTTTTTCAGCCTGCTTTTTCAGCGACTATCTAGCAGACTCTTAAGCCTCCTGTTTTCTGTAAAGCATTATCATTGTCGTATCGATAGTATCGGAAGCAAGTATATCGGCTTATCAGTATACCATTAGAGTATCGCCAGACGGAGCATAGCTATCCCCCGCACTCTTCGCTGAACGCTGGTTTAAGATATATTATATTTGCCACGCGGGGTGAAAACTATTTATAATTATTGATAATCTCAATCAATCTGATAAATTTATCACGCTAACTTCGTATGTTTGTTTTTAATAATAATTCTAGGTAATTATTAATGTTTTAAATTTATCACTTTAACAGTAGCATAAACACAGTACCTATATTACATATATTATATGCCTATGTACATATACGAATGAACAAAGGTCAAGTGTGGTTAATTGGGCAGCGGAGAATGTCCAATATTCGGCTGAAACAGAACTTATTATTTCAACCTTGTTTTGGCGACTGACTTCTTTTGTACTGAAGTTAAAATAGATTATTTTTATTTGGGAACTACAGAATCATTTGTGAGGTAGAAGTCTTGCAGTGGGCAAAAGAAATGAACTTTTATAACGGTGCAACTGAGGCGTCGAACAATAGCGACGGGCGAGAAAAACGGAGGCAGGAAAAACGAAGTCTGTTTTTCTAAAGGTTGAATTTATCTGCAGCAATTATTGCTTCCGTCCATTGCAGAACTACGAAACAAAGGCTTGTCAATAAAATGAACATCGGCGCTTCCTAATTGTGCGCTTAATTTGCTTTTTGGATTTCTTGTCTTCTCTTTGACATACATACGAGTACATACATATTCGCTTAACGAAACAACTTTACCACATAACATAAATTCATGTGTGTGTGTGTGTGTGGGTGTGTATATTAGTGTGTATATTTGTGCCTTAGTTAATTTTTATATTTTCACAGGGTTTTGCGCTGGTCTCTTGTATGCTCACTGTAACACTCATATATAATCTTCCTTAGAACAGGTAACTCTTAGCTAGTTAGGAAGGTTATAGACTTGTACTCATCGGCTAACATGTTATCTCAATAAAAAAAAATAAAAAAATCTTTAGTTATGCTGACAGACATGCTGGCCTCAAAGCAACTCTAGTGTAATCTCTAAACGAAGCCAACCGAAACCATATTAATCAAATAAAAGAAACATATTTTACAGAATATATATTATTTTGATCTTTATAACTAAACTAGCTGTTCAAACTTAAGCATCGCCCGATTGATAGATAGACTCTGAGAGCAGCTTTGGCAGCACCCTCGGCGGGTGACGAGTTGTACCTGCGGCACTCGGGATAGGTCGCTTCACTCCTCATCCCTAGTCTGAGTGCAAAACACTTTTTTTAGGTCTGTAAAATAATTGGTTTCTGTTTCAACCCCGGGAAACCCGGGGTGAAACAGCCAGTATTATACAAAATCAAAATAGTTTTATATATTTCAATATACACATTAGTTTAAAGAAAAAATGATTTAATATACCCAACACGATGTGTCGTGTCTCTTAATTTTCTTATTCCTAAATGATTAAAAAAAAACTTACTCGATGAAGTAGCCGTCGTGCTGGATGTGTGGCTGCCAGCAGTCGGCGGCCATGGCAACCTGGTCGCGCGACATGTCCGCGCCGCCCTGCACGCGGAACACGTCCGCGGCGCTGGCACTCGCGCCGTCACGTCCGGCGCCGGCGCCGGCGGTGTCTGCATCATCTTTTCGCTCTGCGCAATACAACATTTATTAATACGTGAGTGCATACATAAAATTTTCGTTTAAAATATTATTTTACTACATTTTATTTCTAGTATAGGTACTTAACCTACAAAATTAACCTAATAACACCCCTACAACTAAAATCCTTCCTTAAAAGGCGCACGATACAGTTAGATAAAGCTTTGTATTTGATATTCTTATTTATTATATTTTAATGATATAAAAATTAAAATATTTCTTTATCTTAATAAGGTTTACGTCCTGGAAATAAAAAAATGCCCATGAAAATCAAAAATTCAAATCCCGATCACATTCGTAAATATTTGGGTTAGTTAAGGATAAAATCTAGTTAGGCGAACACAAAGATAGCTTATTCAATTTTATTAACATAAAATCAATTTCAGAAATATATAATAAAATTATACCATAAGATGTTAACTGCAGAGCTATCGAACCTATTCGCTAATCTAAGCTGTGAGCGGCATCGGCCTAAACAACCAGTCTACCATATTATGTAACAGGGTGCCTAATCCGTGCTTTCACTGGCTTTTCTAAAAATACAAAGATCTTTTTAAAGAAATTTAAAACGAAAGAATAATTAATCCTTTCATAAATATTAATACCTAACTTTTGTGAAATAATATTGAAATCTTGTTTTGGATTTGTATACTCGTAGGTATTCGTATATACCAGAAATACTTGAATTAGAGATATATTGTCGAATTTGTTGTTACACGAAATAACCAGGTTTGATTTGGTTTTAATAACCAGTTGATTTTTATAGGAGTGTCAATAATTGATGAAGTACATAAACGTAAAATTCATATAAGAAAACTTTTTATAAAGACTTTTTATTTATAGAGCTTGGTTGCTACTCAGATTCAATGTGCGATCCGTATCGAAAAGAATTAAGCGAACAGAAGGCAACGCAGCTAACTGCCTGCTAACGTCCGCGATGAATTTCCACAATATTCGAATTCAAATGCAATTTTCGAATTCGTGAAATTTGCATTTTAAACGTCATGCATCATATTTTATAAAGATGTCGAATTATGAAAGTGATAATTTTATTTATTATCAAATCCTTTTATAAAATATACCTTACTAATTAATATATATACCTACCATATATTGATATTTTTTATTGTACGCTGTGCTGTTGGTAATTATTAACAAAAAAATAAACATTGTTTCTAGGCTTAAACTTCTTAACATGTGGAGACTTTTATGAAAAGAAATAATAAATTAATGTTTATGGCGCATAAAATATTCCGTTCTTCTTACTTCTCAAATAATATTAAAGTTATTTCTAGAAACAACCCCACTGAACGTAGAGCAATGTAACTAGTATGTTATCTGTCTCCCGTTTGATTACAAGTCGTATTTCTCCAAGAGTACGGCCAGCGTCTTGCATACAAATACAACAATCGACTGACCATTCACTGAACAGAATCTACCTCGTTAACCTTAATACCGCAAAGGAACACGAAAGGCAAACATCAAACGCTACAAGAAGGAAGCTTTAGCGAAATACCTTTTGAGGCAAAAGTACGTTTAAATGTAAAAATTAGACACTTAATGAGCTTTACTGTCAGCAGTGATAATGTATTCATATGCTTAATAGCAGTATTAAATATTTTTAGTTATATCTCTACAAAATATATCGCCGGGAAGTTATTATTTTTTATTTGAATGTATGTAACTTTCATCCAAAAAATAACGATGTTCGTGAAAAACAACATTTAAAAACACGAGAGTTTCTGTAAAAAGTCACAGAAACTAAAATTAAGAATAGTGGTTAAAACGCAGACCATTGCATTAGGCAGACACTGCGTAAGCCAAATCTACGTACTGCCTAGTGTATCCATTTTCAGACATCAGAACGGTATTGGTGATAATATACCAACACAACCAACAGCGACGCAATCACTGCCTTACACGGGGCGAAGGGGCGGAGCTTAGTTTCGACTGACGGTAATGTCATGATTTTGTCATATCCGCTAAAACGTTTCTATACCGTTAACTATTTCCATGGTTCAAATACAGGTAGGTAAAAGTAAAGTAAATTTGTGTTTTTCTGTAAATGTGTTTAGACACATTGACGTATGATGATGGATTGATGTATGGTTTATTCATTATATCTTTATTTGCAATATTAGCACCATATTATATGCAATATGCAATTATTTTAGACCTCGCTAAGCTGATCTTAAGTTGCTTATATCAGTCAGAGGAGATAATAAAGTGATGATGAAGCCAAGAGCGAACCCGCACCATTCGGTAGTATTTGAACGCTGGGCCGCTACGGGTCCAAAGCTATTCGGTAAACTGGTACTGGCAAGGGGCCAGCTTAATTACTTGCTGGTGGAGTATGGTTTCAGGAATTTATTCCCATCATTAACCTTCATATTATATTATGAAAGATATTAAAATAATGAAACATTGAAATCACGAAAACGCTTTTAGGTTTGCCAGTGAATTGCGCTTGCATTTATTATTGGCTACAGAAGTTATCATAAAAGGTTTTTTTATTTTTATCGAACAAAATATCTGTCAGAAATCGTTTTAAAAATAATTATTAAACCACTTTTCTAAAGTATCAGAGAGTCTTACACGCAGTGAACAAAAACGTGGAGTAAGTAGTAGCGTTCTACGCATTCGGATAAAGTTTGCTTCAGTGTAAAACATATTTTCATCTTTAATAAAGTGCGATTCTCGTTATAAGCGTTAGTTAGACACTTTGTCTCTTATGTAAATTTCCGTTGTTTTATCAAATTTTATTATACTGTGAGTCATAATATTTCTGTCGACCCCAAGTTATTCCAATACTTCTTTAATTTCAATAGTAAATTAAGTAATTAACTTAAAAAAAACTCTTATTTATGTTAATCGCCTTTATTAAGATTTAGAATTATAAGGTCCCTAAAAGGATTTGGGACAGGTTGCCCGAGGAATTTTAATACAAAATAGCAGAATAGAAGAATAGTATATGCTAGATAAGTAAATATCAAAAATAATATTTCATTTTCCCGGCTCGTGACATTTATACCAATTCGAAACCCCGGAGGCCTTTTGCGAGTGGAATTTAAACCCTGGAGCCTCTTCGGACCCACTTTAAGCCAGTTTATAACCGGATCAGGAGCCTTTTTACTTCGTTTTTATTTACAAATAAAAACAACAAGCCACGCAAAAGTTTTATTTCACATTAAAAGACAGTTTCCAATCCGATTTACTAAACCCCGATTCTTTTGAAGGCCCATGGTTACTTTTAACTTAGCAACAGACAGGTACAGATCGTGATAATTTTGTATTAACTTTTAATTTTTTATCTTAAATTATTTTTTTTTATTTTGACACAGATTTTTTTATCATGGTTGTAGTTTATTCTGAATAAAAAAAATATTAGAAGTCCAGTAATAAATAATCACCTATATACATTTAGCACGGTACGCTCGGCATATAAACTGGGACGTGAACAATGTTCACAGTGTTCAATGTTTTATGTGAATATTTTTTTATTAGGTCTTAAAATAGGTAGATATTTATATCGCAGTCGTATATATACAGCGAAGTAGTAGCAAATACATGAAATAATCAAATAAAAGTCCAATTAAAACGTTCGCCTTTGTACATAATGATATTAAAAAACTCAGTGTAACTACTCGTATATTCTAAAAGTGTATATGTGATGTGTATGATAGAAAAGTGTGAGTGAGAGTTTCGGCTGATATAATATTAGTATCAATTCAACCCAATTTCCTATTTATTCTTAAATTCCTTTCATACCTACGTTGATATTCGTTAAGCGTGGTAGACATATCATATGTTCAAACTCCATGATGAAGTCTAGGTATTACTATCACCTAAACCTATATTCTACCTATTCTTAATAAAAAACAAATAATCCAAAACTAATAAGAGTTAGGTTTGAGTCTCTAAGCCCATTGTTAATGCGAGAACTGATCAGTTCTTGGATTAACGTAATCACGTCTAGTCGTTCGCTGGCATTATCAGCCTTCAATTAAATTTTCTACTTTTATTGTTTATACAATAAAAGCAAAATAATGTGTTAAACAAAGAAAGGGTAGCCCATCGCGTATTATCACAACCTGAATACTTGTGATTGTGTGTGTTGTGATTTTTTGTACTGGACTTTAAATTTTGGTGGTGACTGACTGTATTTTTATTTTTAACATAACATCTTTCGAGAACCTTTTTCTTAAAGAAGTTAATAATTTAGTGCTAAACATGAAGTAGAACCATAGAAAGTCAAAAAAGGTGAAAACTAGCAATAATATCCGATGTAACGAGGACGATTCATTTAGTGTGAGTGAAGATAAATTGCATATTCTAGATGACCTTAGTTTGTTGTATCAGTTTTCTAAAAAGAAAAAGAAAGGAATCATGTTGTGTAGCCGTTTTCTTTATAAAAACGAAAATAATTACTTTATCAAATGTCTTTGGACATATTTCTCGACTCGGTCTTAACTCCGCCTGAGGATGGGTCTCTAAGTGGAGGTTTCAAACGTATAGGCATCCTCATTATGACGTCATCCCTTATCAAATATTATGGCCCGACATTCTGTCCGCACGGAAGCGCCGACCGCCGCTATGCTGGCACGCGTCGCTATTCCAAATTTGATGAAATTCGCAACGCCAAGTGAGGTCGTCTAGAATTGAATAATGCTGTATTATTTGTATATGCCCACCTTATACATACTCATGTATCTTATTTATTTGTTATTTTTTTTACATTCAAGCCTTTGGGACTGGCTTTCGAGCCGTCCCTCAACCCTGTCAAGTTCATCCCCTCTTAAAATGTAACATTAGCGAACATATATTTGACACGCCACTCTACCCTTAACTTTAAAGTGCTCGAAAACCCATCTATAAAATCACCCCTCTGTGGCATATGAATATAAATATATGTCTATAGGCAACGGTGCATTACAGACTACTTTAAACCCAATTAATATCCTTATTTTGTATGTTTTCAATTATTGACAGATGCCAGATTACCAGATTTCACCTTTTATTTTTTCGTATAAATCTATACAACCTATACACAAAATCTATACAACCGTATACAACATGATGTGAGTAGTATGTGGTAAGTGGTGTACCTATGGACATTTGTAACTGTGGACCATTGCCATTCTTTAGACACTTTAAAAATCCCCAATTTCCGACAACACTGACTTTTCAAATATATCACATGTCTTACGGATCCCGCATGAGAGTGAAGTGAAGATTTTTTCAACGAAAAGTATTATTTTCTCTATTACTTAAATAAAGAGAATGCTAAATACTATATATGCATGTGAAATACTATACTTTGGAACGTGTGGTTCAGTCTTATTGAAACTTCATCCTAATTCTTACCTAAAATATACAAAAATGAATTTGCATAAAGCAATCACTTGTTGTACTTGTGAACACCGCCATGTTGCACCTCTGGACAGGTTCAAATGTACAACATGTTGGTTTAACTTTTATGACTTTCAAAACAAAATATATTTTTTTATTCTTTTTGCCATGTTTCCATGATGGAATCGTAGGTTATAATAAACAAACTTATTAGTAGGTAAACCATTTTTTTTTTGAAGTAAAAAAAGTACTTACCCACTTTAAATAGTCCATAGGTACAACATACTGTCCAAAGGTAATAATAAAGGCAGTGCATAGGTACAACATAATATTATATTTGTGGACGAAAATCTATTTTTAGTTAATTAGCCAGCATTAAAGAAAATATTTATGTGAATAGGTATATTCGTTATATGCATAAATGCATAGGTTGTTCAAGAAATCATACACAACGGTGGTTTGTAAAATGTATTTCTCCACAAATATGAAGTTAAAAACTATTTTTTTTTTCAAAGGTACAATACATGCCTTACAATTATTTTCAAATTTTATTATAATTAATAATTGTATTATGTTTTAAATTAAATCGACGTGTTTTTTGTAAAATACTGTAAAACATGGTATCGTATAAACGAGTTCGCCAGATATATTAATTTTCATAACCATTCAAATTTATTATATAGTAAATTTCGCAGTAATTTTTGCTTTGATGATTCTGATGAGTCAGCCGTCAAGTTAAAAGCATTTCAAAGAAGGGATTAATGTCTAGTCTACTTATAATTTAGCAGCGAAGACGTGTACAAAATACAAATACTAAATGTTTTCTGCTAGTGTGTGACAAAACCGAAAAAGACCAATTTTACAGGGTTAGCAAAAACATTCATAGTTAATTTTTTTTTGCTTATTGTTACTATTATTGTTATATTACTATTACTATTATAATACTATTATGCTGTGATGCTAGAGTAAACATTGTTGATATATTTTACGATTCTTTTCCTATCCGTTTGGTATTAATTTAATGTTAAAATAAATAAAAAACGGTGAAAACATCATTTAAATAACATAATATTTACAATAATCGAACATTTTTAAACGTGGTTGTATGTGATAATAAGAAATATTTCATTTTGGATTTTTGAAACCCTTACATTTAAACTCTTCTTTGATATATACCTTTACAAACAGTAATAGTCTTTACTTATTTATTGTTATTATTATTTATTTATTTAAACATCCATATTTCTTACTAATCTAGGTATAGTATAACTACATTTGGTTTATCTTATTTTACTGCGCGACTTATTTGACATATAAAATAAAATTTGTGATGGAAAATAACCTAAAATCAATAATTAACCTAAATAGTTATTTTAATGAATTAGGTAGGTAATAAGACCTCGAAAATGAGAGCCTTTTTAAGAAAACATAAAATGTATCAACAAAACTAACCTTCATATACTTCATCGAGGTACGGGTAAATAGATTAATATAAAGATAAACTGGTTCCAATAATGGCAATTATTAAAGATCTTTCCCTTATTCTGAAATTTGTAGTTTCGATTAGGCGTTATTGTAAAACTTTTCAGGAGAAATATCTCTTTTAATGATTTTCGCCACGTCCTCTAAGTCCATTGCCTGCCAGTAGTTCTTTTTTACCTTCATTTTAACTAAATTGTACCAATCTTAGGGAATTCCTACATTTCATATTTTTAATTCTGCAGTTTTTTTTTTGCTGTTTTAATAATGGAGTGATTTTTATCACACTCCATGTGAGAGCCTGGCCTTTGTGTGTGCCTGGAATTCAAAAATTATGGTTGATTATTATGAATAACAACAAATGCAAGAAACATTGAGGTAACGCGAACTTTCTTTTTCACATCTTTTAAGCACAGATCAACAAATACATCACACACATTTTGATAATGCTTGTGATAATGCTTTGATAATGAATATACACAATGTTTTATTAAACATTGAAGAATTTAATGTTTAATAAAACAACAGCAAAATTAAGCAAAAGTTATTGGGTCGTAAGACACGCCTCCCAAACTTCAAACGCCCTAAAATCAGTTTGATCTACCAGTCGTTTGGTGAAAACATTTAATAATGTCGCTTTTCTTCACAATAAAAATTATGAAGAGTTGTACCTTTTGTCCAGTACAACGGATCGTATGTCAAGATTTGAATACTAAAACGCAAACATATAAGCCAATGTAGTAAACAAAAATAGTCTTACGCAAACAATATGGCAAATAGTATGGCAAAACAAAATGAGTAGGAGAAAAAAAATAAAATAAAAAGACGAGATCGATGATAACAAGCCCTTAGCACCAAAAATGAAAACATCTTTTGGACAGAAACATTTCATTATCTTTAAATATCAGACAACAAAACGACAAAGTAGATAAAAAAGAAATATTTGAATACGATTGATCGATACTACCATTTTTCTGGCAAAGGAAGAATTAGCATTACGGGGACACAATGGGACACAATCATCTTCTGATAACCATGGAAATTTCTTTGAAACTTTATTATATTAAAGCGCGTTTGATGTCTTACTGACACTCATTTTAGCTCATTAAATCCATCGGTAGTGTTTTTTGGTTTATCAAATCATATACCAAATGATTTAATTAGCGGTGTTACTTCAGTAGTTAAGCAGCTTCATTACTCATTGAAAATACACTTTTTGTTTTTCCTGTATATTTCCTGTATGTTTTCTAATTTTTCTTTTCATAAAATCTTATTCAAACTATTATGACATTTAAAAAAAGTAACAGTTTCATTTTGTTATTATTTTGAAAGTGCAATTGCCTTTATTAGAGCGCGTTTCGATACACAATATTTTTCGTTTATTTTATCAAATTTCGTTTAATTTTTAGAAGAACTTTTCTATTTTTTTTCCCCCTAAAAACTATCTCCAACTATTACGAAGATTTAAAAAAAAGGTAGCCAAATTGGCCCAGTAGTTTCTGAGTTATAATGCTTCAGACACACACATTAATTTATATACAGAAAGATAGATAGATAGACAAGGATAATTTGACAAAAACTTTCCAGGAGATCTCAAGTAATCCTCAAAACTGGTATGCGGATTCACGGATGTTTATGAAAATAAATTATCTCAATTCAACATATTGTTTTGAAATGGTTAGTCGGAAAGATTTGTTCAAACTAACATTTTTTTTCACGTAACTTCAAAATTATGTATCTCTTTCTAACTACTCCATTTTTAACTGCGTCTGCCAAACGCTCGTTTTCGACCCTTGAAAACGCATTCATTTTTACTATCGAAATACCAAAGCCATTTAATACTGTAAGATTTAATTCTTTTATCTATAGAAAAGCATTTATTAAATAATTTGAAACGAAGGCCTTTATTTTATGACGCTTTTATATTTTTTTATTAAAAAAGACCGAAAAATTGAATCAGTATACAAATGAGCACTCAGCATGCTTTAAACTATTATTTTAAATAATATAACTTATGTTGATATTTTTTTTAAGTATACAATTATATAATATTTAATAAGTACATTATTAACCATCATGTCCTTGAAGCCGCTTGAGATATAATCTTGTATAATTTTTGGAGATAGATTAACATCTATCTGATTAACACTATTTATATTTAATGTGTCTTTGATGCTACAACATTAAATATGAAGTGGAATGAACTATGCGTAAGTTTTGCATTTTTAAATAAAATTTTCGTTGTCATTATATTTGATCCATTTGTTGATAATTTTTAAGATCTTTAAACTTTTGTTAAACATCAAACTACTTTACCTGACGAATTTAAGTCTTCGACTATATAACACATTTTCAATCATACTTAAAGGTAATCATATTTAAAGGTAAATATTGTAACGATGCTGACAGCTCAGCGGAATGGCCAGATCTGATCTATACTTTCAAATGATGAAAATTGTACACCTTTGGCCGGAAAGGTTCGATGTCAGGAGACCATTTTTTTTTCTCTTGTTCACTTAATATTCATTTTCCTAATTTTATCCCTGATCTCTTGTCCCTTAAAAAACAACTTCCTCTAATAAAATTCTGCATCAAATATTTTTTAAATTTATAAAGGTTTTGTAAAATTCATTTCTCTTAACCAGGTTTAAATTTATTTATTGTTTTTTTTCTCGCATTATTTTTATTTTCTAATTCCTATCCCTTCGTGGTTATTTTTATAATTATAAAAAGTAAAACGTCTTTTCTGGCACACAGCTTAAACTTAAGGCTAATTGCCGTTTTAAATGAAGTAGAATAAGAAACAAAATAACAAGGTGTAGAGACTCGAAAATATTATTGAACTAGCTGCTAGGTGTAGATTGTAAATACTGTAAATATCTAATAGCTATTTAAAAAATATCACTTGACATAAATGTCCAGTTCATACTCAATTGCTTTTGATTTGGACATTTTCCTCCGACCACTTTTTGACTCACAGTAAGTCGGGTGATATAAACATTTATGAACCCTTTCCAATTATCGTCATAATAATATGAAAGTGGCACTTTAAATGCGTCATTCATAGACTCAAGGAGCAATTATGTACGATAAACTGGATTTGTGGCACGTTTCTGCGAACGGCACGGCACGTCTGTGACACGATTGGTGCACTTAATTTTGATTGGCACGTTAAAAGATTAATCAAATCGATAGATAGCAGTATTTCAAGTATAATCATTTTTTTAACTCAGACTAGCCGCTTTTGCGGGCAGTTAAAAAGATAAAAATCTTTATGTCTGCCCGAACAAGGTATAGCCATCGTTTATTAAAATTACTAATTTACATTTCTTATACCTATTTACAATAATATTACAATTACAATTACAATTTACAATTTTTTAACTATTGAACATTCCTATTATTTTTTGATGTGTTAATATTTATACGCAGACCCTCAGGGTGGAGTGAATTTCGATTTGATAGTAACTGCCGGTGACGCTCTGACTACATTAACTCGATAACATCGTACAGAATATGTCAAACCGAATTCGCACTCGGCTGACATTTCGGATTTAAAATCGAGTTTTCTCTTTGTGAACGGAATACGCGAATTATATTTATTTTAAGTAAAATTAGTATACTTTAAAATGCAGGACGAGAAGGCTTATAGTCGTAAATTGACATTTGAGCCGTTATTTATTTTATCAATGTTATAACAAATTATTCTGTATACATACTATTAAATATATTTTTTAATAATGGACTTTTTTAAAAAATACAGTACATTAAACTAATATACACCAATGGGTATGTTTAAATTGGGCTGGTCCGGAATATGATATATGGCAAATTTTCTAGAAATAAAAAATAGATATAAGTGAAATTACCCTCATCTTCATCTTGTCTTAAAAATGCATTAGATTCATTTGATATTCGTACCCTTGTTCTTTCAGAACACTGCATATAATTAATTTTTCAGGGGCGATAATGAAGAGACCATTAAAATCGCTCAAAGGCGCGGCGACGCGACGGAGCGACGGCGTGTCGCCCGGCAACAAAAGATCTCGACAATGAGATGACGCGAAGGGAAATCCCACCGCAGATGCTCTTCGTCCCACTAATTCCCGGTTTTACAGGGCTTACAAAACCTTATGCAATACAGAAACGGATGTACGAGTATATAGACTGTATCAAGAGGCTGAAACATTTTACAACAGATTCTAAATACACACTAAATTTTCTAAATTAGAAAATTAAATTAGAAAACCATCAAATAACAGATTAGTAGGAAAATAGTCCCTGCTATAAGAATTCTGTCCCTTCTATGCTTAATTTATTAGGTCTTTGAGCCTTTTTTTATTTCAATAATTTTGTTTTTGAGCTGGACGTTTTTACGAGTAATATTCAGTGGATTCAGTGGATACGAGTGGATTCAGTGCTTTGGCAGTTGAAAATTATTATCTAATGTCCGTGAAAAATCGTTCAATCCGTTACTAGGAGCAAGCCCCCCCCCCCATACTAGCGTATACACTTAAGTACATAATGTCAATATAATTTTAGTATAACTTCACTTGTATGGTACAAGTGTAGTTTTTAATTTATTTAGAATCTCAGAAAATGAAACAAAAGTACTATTATTATTATTTAATATTATATATACTTATATATATTTAATATTATATATATATCGAGGGGTTTGTATCAATATTTTTTAACTATATTTTTTAATTAATTTTCATTGTTACGTTTCTTAATTACAAGGTGAGCACCATTATTTACATTTCTTACAAATTTCAAAAAGGTTTAAAAAATTCGGCAGAAGCAACTTTCCAAAATCTTTATTTTTGGCTAATCCCATACGCCTAATTCTCACACGCTTGTTTTGCATTAAAAAATACAAACTAAAAACAATTACTTTCAAATTAATACATAAAATTTAAGGTCACATCAAATCTCGGTCAAGTTCGTCAATGGGTAAAACCAGACCACGAAGGCGGAAATGGGGCATTTTTTGAAAAATTGAAGTGTTGCTCTATTTTGGTATATAAGATATCGAATTTATTTAAATTTTATATTTCATTCACTTAAATACTTATCAAAGTAAACATTTTTGATAGCATCAACCGTTGTTTCTAGGGGTGGGAAAACGTGGTTTTTCAAAATTCAAACTCTCGCTGCGCAAGGGTACGGCGCGGCGGCGGGATAAGTGGTGCACCGCGCGGGGAGTGGATCGCGCGGCAGCTCACCGCAATGTTTGATACGAGTTAGCCTATCCCTACTTTATCCGGTGAAATCTACCTCCACCTTCCAGCGTGCCGAAAGGGATTTTTTAAAATACCATGAGAGGATATCTAATAGATTTTTTTATGAGTGCTTTCATAAGAAGTAATATGTGAAATTTTAACGTCGATGAAAATCTGATATAGCGTCTATAATATACGGTATAAATTCAAATAAAAGCTGTCCTCAAAAGTACACAAATGTTATAATTTATTACATAATATTTTTGATCTTACTAGGATGGATTAAGATCAGCTGAGATCTGTAATTGAAAGATTCTGAGTGGCTTGAGTGGCCTGCTTTGTTGAGGGCTCTCTGCTGTTGATCTAAAGTTATAGTAGAGTGCCATCCTTTGTACTAAAAAGAATCTAAAGCTTTTAGTGTGAATGAAGTTCTCGATCGGAAAGAATGAAGTTTTAGGTCTGTCGTTAAAATAGAGTTCTGGTAAAAACTGTTTTTTAACCTTCTGTATACGAAGCTACCATCCCCGTTCTTTGGCGGTCTGACTGTACATCCGTCCATCTCTGTTATAACTTTCATCTCGAAAAGTACAAATGCGAAAGAGTTGAATTTGTATGTGTAAGTAGATCGATGCCCTTGAAAAACAACTATAGCCGTTAAGGTCACATCGGAGGCTGCTCGAATAATATAAATGTTTAACATTAATGTCAAAACTTTTTTAGTACTAATTTATGAAACATTGAGAGATCGATAGAGGTACGGCTGTTATCAGTGGCCAATTAAATGTTGACCCGCAGCTAGTAATAATGAAACAACACGGATATTTCAATTTAAGAATAATAGTAATTTTATAATAATAACATTATAATGTAGCACTGAACATTTTGTTACATGTTACAATTTGCGCACAATGGCCTAGCCTAGGGCCTAGCTGTAAGAGACCAGGCTCTGGTTAGATAATTTGCTACGACTAAACTATGTATAATGCTACGGGCATAGAAAGCTTGATGTCATAGCTATTCTTGGTTTCTTATAAAGTGCTGATTTTTCGAGATTAGTTTTTCCACCCAGTAAAGTGCTTTGCTTGATGTCTAATCTCCCACGAGTCACTAGCATATTTTTCCGACTTTAGTGTGACAATATATTTATTTATGTATTAATTATATATATATATATATATATATATATATATATTTTAACGCGTGATGCTCGATATATTCTTTTAAGAAATTAGTTTCATTTCATAATACTGATTGATTTATCCAGCAAAACTGCAATTATTTAATAATAATTGTAATGGCTGGATATATTTATCTTTTAGTTTAAAATGCGATTTTCGAATTTATGAAGGTTGCATTTTAAACGTCATCTCTCATATATTTTCTGACGACGCCGAATGGCGAAAGCTTAAATACTGTATCATCAAATCTATATATATATTTACATCCCGCTATCATTGTGGCGTCATAATTAAGACACTTTTGCTGCATTTCGCCGTCCGAGTGTAATACGGCGTCCGGTATACGGACGCCGTAATACAAGCCCATGTTAACACCCTACCTATGATTATTTCAATAAAAAGAGTCGAAAAACGAATTTTCGGTCGGACGACACTTTGATGGCAATGTGGCTGAAAATGAGTAAAATTAGTTCAAAAGCATGTGAAGTAGATGGCGCTAGCGTCGCGCGTATATCGGCTCCCGTATATATTTTTCCGAATTCAAATCAAACGGGCGTCCAGTAGAATCGGCAACGTCGCACGATGGCTCGCCCTCAACGAATGCCGCGTTGTTAAACTGATATAAGGGCGTAAACTTAGGTTTGCGTGAATTTCTTCAATGTCCAAAAAAATAAATAATGGTAAGTTACTTCAAGTTTTGCATTTTTAGTGCATGGTATATTTTTTTATTAGACCTGATTTGATTTGTGTGATAAAATTAATAGTTTTGACCATAGTAGAAATTGAATAATAAATAAAAATAGCGAATGATATAAGTGGTCAGCAAAATATGGCAGTTTTGTTAATTATCAAAATACATTGGAGCCGCAAAATTATTGAATGAGCGACAAGTAAAACGAAAATGGTTTGCAATAAATGTCTTTACAGGCATCTATAAAAAAATTGTTAAATAATTATGTGATTAGCACAATGTGGGCTGCATTTTATTACACTTTTTCAAGCTAACTACTAAAAAATTACAATGACAGTACGAATCATTATTACAAATTATGGCCGTACAAAATGTTAAATGTATCAGAGGGAATGCGTTAGGCGGAGTGCCGAACCGCGCTGACAGATTTATTCGTCCTCGATACGAAACGAACGAGGACCGACGAGGTTTCTACAGAAAGAAATATTGTAAAAGCCCTGCGGGCGTCTTTGATGCTTCTCAAAGCCGCCTGCGTAGGTATGATAAGATAAGATATTTTTATTTCAAAAATACATCAGTGTACATAAGAATGACATATAATGTACATGTAATGTAGGCATGTAATGGCCCGAAGGGCTCGGAGATGGGGAGCGAAGTGACCCATCCTACGAGTTGTCACGCTGAAGGCGCTGTTAAAGTGGTACAAACCCGGGTCGAAGCTTGGGGTTGTACCGCTAATAATAAATACATATATATTCGTATCGAATGGAAAATTGTCGGTTAGGCCATTATGTCCTTATGAGCCTCGTAGGTACCGAACGGAATCATTCGATGCGCAGCGGACTCTGCCCAAAGCTGAATTCGTTTTTGCGCAGAACTGCGTTTCGCGTATTTCATTCGATGTCACAGTCGAAGATCGCAGCTCGAAGATCGTTTGGTGCAAAGTATATAATGCGAGAGTGATTTCTTTATAATTTGGTGTGGCATTTACAAGTCCAGAAAGTCGAGAAAGTACAAATCGAGAAGTCCAGGAAATTCGAGGCGACAATATGGCGATGTCACGGTCTCGCTATATCTTACATTTAGCAGGTGAGTATGACCTAAATCATAAGTACTTTAATTTTCAAACTTCTAACAATTTGGAAAGCTCACCATATTATATTTAGTATTTATATGCCTACTTATATGTATTCTATTTATATCTGCTAGTAGGTATAATAACTACGCACTTGAAAATCTCTAAGGCCATGCGTATTTTTTCGAGTTACGTTCTAGGTATTTTATAGTGAAATCGAATTAAATTTGATTATCTCTATGTAGGTATTTATTAATTTTATATCTGTTTCAGAATCTAAAAAACGCAATAACCTACAGCCGCCGCAGGTCAGTTATTAAACCTTTAAATATATTACAAAATAAATTGTTCACGAAGAACAGATTTAAAATTCTATTGTTTTTTGTTAAGCAATTAAAGAATTTTCATAAATCATTTAATTGAAATATTAGAATGTGTTTATTAACCGCCGACGCAGAGGTACTATAAGTTTAACGTGTCTGTGGCATCGTTGCTCCCTAATGGATGAACCGATTAAAATTATTATTATTTTTTTTTGACTTGATGGAGAGTGTTCTTAGCTATGATTCAAGAATACATAATACTTTACATATTTTGTAGCACTCTACTCTAATTTGATTAACCAAAAGACTGATATTAATGTAATTTATTCTCTTAGCTTTATTGAATTTTATTATTGTTTTAGGCTAACCTACTTGCAGCTGATGAAATTTCGTTGGAAGTACCAGAAAAACTGATCAAGGAAATAAACCCAATCACGAAAGCGGCGAGGGTTCGAGGGAAAGACTTCTGCTACTATTGTGAAGATTTAATAAAACATGGCTAAAAATTAAAGTATTTGTCCAAAACCAATGAAATAAATAAACTAAACGAGAAAATTATCTTTAGACATGACTTTTATAGCTAACCAGTATCATTCTCATATTTTATCGATACGGGTATTTTATTACATTTTTTTTTATACATGTAAAATCTCAAGAAAATAAAATTATTTGTAAAAGAAAATATTTGTTTTACTTATAGAAAATAATTATAATAATCATACTAAAATAAATATTACAAACCTAGTTTAGTTTAGCACACGCTCCGCTGTCAGTCATGGCAAAGAGGAGGTGGGGGAGCGCGTGGGGTGGGGGGAGGGGGGTCAGCGAAAAATCGCACTGCAACGAATGCAGCGTGCTGCTAGACAAATTCCAAATTTTTATGTTTGATATAATGCACGCTCCATGCAAATATTGTTTATACATATTATTAATGATAAAATTAACTATATTTCCTTGTGAAGTTTATCATTAGCAAACTCCTAATCTATACATGGAAAGATCTGAAATGGTGTCGGAGCACATCACCAACGCTTCTTAAATACAACAATGATCATGTGACTCTCGAAATAATTTTCTGTTTTCTTTCTTTAATATATCAACATTATTCCTTCACTATTTCTTTTTTTGATAATTAACAAATAAAATCTTCAATGCTTCCTTTTTATTTTATTTCAAGTAATAACCCACCTACCTACCTACTCGTATTATAATATTTCTGTGTTGATTTTACAGTTTGGATGGCTTACCTAATAAATTTTAATCTCATGGCATTTAGCTAAGATTTTAGACGAGAGATTGGAAAAAATATTTTGATATTGCACATCCTTACATGCCTCAAGTAATAAAAATAAAAAAACACGTGATAATAATAGATTAATCTTTTTATGTCAATGTCATGCAACATGCTAATGATTTACCGTGTAGTAAATCATTTATTAATGACTGATGACGATAACCTAACCTAACCCTACCTATAGTATTATTTTAATATTTTGAAAATAAGTAGAACTACTCAGAAAGGGCCGATGTACAATTATTAGTTAATGTTTACTAGGGAATCAGTGTAATCCGTGAATCGTCTTGTGTACGTATGAAAACCGTCATTATTATTATTATAAACTTTAGCATTTGCTCGCTGCGATTATCCCAAAATGTTATTTATCTTAACAGTAATCGTCCACAGTTCTTGTTAACTTTAAATAACGATTGATATATCGCGTACCTAAAAAGATTAAAAATATATTATTTTATTAATAAATATCCAATTGATAATTTTCATTATTATTTATATTATTATACTACACTACTTACTTTAAATTTTTTACTTCATCCCTGACTATAGAAATTCGAAGGTCTAACTGTTTTTGTTTGTGTCAATTTCGAAGAAGAAACGATCCGATTGTTATAAATTTTGTATAAAATGTAGTGCAGATCTCGGGGGATATTCACACTTTTTATTGATGTTTAATTGTTTAATGCAATGTTTTACTCGGATTGAGTCTATTTTTAATTTGATCGTACCTATCGAAACTAACATAAAATAATCGAAGTATGCTAAGAAGCGATAAGAATGCAAGCCTCCAATCAATCAGTTTTGAAAATAACTAAAATGTTGACGTAAGTAGGTACCGCATTGCAGGAACGCCTTTCTCAGCGGCCGGCGCCGAGCTGTCTAATTGGGATGCGAAGTGAAAAATAGAGATACGAATTAACAACCCTATTTTTTGGCTATTAAGTACAGAATTCCTTAGTCGTATTTAAGATCTTGTAAAGGGGAAAGGCAGAGGGTTTCAAGCAGCATATTTCATGAAACCATGAGAGGAAGAATGGGATAGGTGTAAGAAATTCTTGTCACCCGTTTTGTTTTGCTCATAAGTACGGATCCCCTTGAAGTAGAAAGACTGAACATATATAATCACGTATAAAAAGAAGAAATTCTTTTAAAAAAATCCGCACACCGGCACCTGATGAAGCAGAGCTGAGTCAAGCTTCAACTCTAGGGCTTAGTTGAGAGACTCAGCTAAGTAGTTGATAATAAATTCAGGCCAAGATTAATACTTTTATTTTAGGACTTTTATACTTAGTATTTATTTGTCTTTATTGAAAAATCCAACAGTTTTATACATACAAAAATTACATTTGATTGAACAATAAAAACCTATGTAAAACAAAAATAGGTTTTTACTAACCAAAAGTATTAACATTAATAACAAATATTAAAATACCATTTTTTATGACCACGTATTAACCCAATGTGTATTAAATTATAATTATTTTATTTAAAGAAATAAGAATATTTCATAATTATTCTACCTTTATAGTAAAACTGAATTATCGGCTGACCGCGTCATGAAACATAATATTATATATACCTACACGATTCGCGAAGCAAGAAACGACCGCGCGAAACGCAAAGTCGACATGTGACAGAGACGGCTAGAGTCTGCTTGAAAGAGACGGAATAGCATTAGGTAAGAAGTTTGGCAACGTCGCCGGACGTCGGAACTCATTCAGATTATAAAAAAAATATACCCGGATGCAGAAATAATTGTAAATGAAAGAAAATATACGCAGGCTCTAGCAATGATGAAATAATGAAAGGTGTCAGTTAGGTCATCAAAATGAAACTAAATTACGGACGAGAATATCTTGACTTCCTTTTTGAAATTTGCATATCTGAGGTGTTAATAGTCTTGTACTATGTAAAGAGGCAGGAAATGACAATAAAACATGTAATATATATGAGTGGATCAGGTGGACGCTGTAACATTGGTCCTATGTGTGGATGCTAAAATGATAGCGTGATGTAAATATATATATATATATATATATATATATACACAACAATAAAGATTAACACTGACATAGTACTATATACTTAATTTGATCATGGTAGTCTAGTAGTTAAGGTGTTGGACTATTGAGCAAAAGGTCACGGGTTCAAATCCGCACATGGTCATACCATTTTTAATGCTTTATTACCACCATCTCCTTTGACTCTAGGACAGGCACATTTGGCCTAGTTGGGTAGGACCTGAAATAATTGTATATGACCCAGGTCATAACAATTATTTTAAAAACAATACATTTAGGAAAAAAAATGTACCTACCTAGACTCAAGAGTGAGAAGGAGTACTCTTCAAAGATATACATCTATCCAACCAACATACAACATGCATATACAACAGAACCAAAAATGTTTACAAATAATACCTGTATCGATCATTATATTAGTTTAACATCGTGGCGGACTAAACAGAAAATGTTTTTTTATAGCTGCTTATTAGACCTGTGTAGACAAAGCTATGTAGGCAAATACAGTTAAAGCTACACGTTTTAGTGGGCTTAGTCAGAGCTGCCAATCGAGAGTCGACTCAAATATGCCATCACTTTCATCCCCTACCGACGCGCTACAGCGTCGCGACGAAGGAAAAGAGATAGCGTTTACTTACGTTTGGGTCGGCAGCCAGACTAAATTTGCCGAAGCTCAAGAGATTTATTTTTTACTTTATTTTACTTTATTTTTCACTAAATGACATTATATAATAAAATAAAAATAATAAGTAATAGAGCTTTATATTGTACTATTACTTTCTAAAAATACGTTTCTTGATCGGTAATGCGCCAACATTAATACAATATAGTATACGCGCTTCTGTCGCTATTGCAGAACGGTTTTCCTAGCTCAGTACTCTTTGCCTGGCAACTAGCGGGCTCACACACACTGGCACGCTATGAATAAAAAGACCGCTTAGTACTGTTAACCTTAGTGTACCTACGATAATTGAAGGTAGATTACATAAACTATCATTGTAAAATGTATATTTATCATGTAAAATTGTAAACTGATTAATAGGTATAATGAAATGAACATATTTGTAAAACATTTATTCAGAAAAGATAAATAAATATTATTATTATTATTAAAAAGAGAGGTACTTAAACATGCCTAAAATTATTTTGATGGGAGTGTGATAGATAATAATCAAACAAACTCACAATAGTCATACTAATATAAAATTAATACAAAAATAAGTTCGGATTTTTTCTTTATATACTCATAATTTAATCAACAGAGCCAACATTCACCGGACAAAAAATTTCTACGCATAGATAGGTAATATTTTTATTTTACAAATCATTTGGTTCAAACTTTATGCGTATTTTGGTGAATAAAATACTATATAACTCCATGTTGGAGGCGTCCCGAGACAGTTTTCGATAAAAAAAAAACAGCTGATTGGCCCGTCGATGTCAAATATGATCTGTTAAGACGACATTTGTTTTCCGAGAAAAAATGTAGACTTTACGTTATAATATTAAATAGTTGATGTAATACTTTCCCAAAGTGCGCCGGTCTAGCACGTAAAGAAAATTTACACAAGCGATTTAATAAAATATTTTTAGCGATTCATTATTTTTTTATATAATTTCTTACTAATGGGGTAAACTAAAGCACCCTTTTAGGTCTCTGGGAATGGTCCGGGCAACCTGTATAAGGGTCTCTAATAAACTCAAGCACAAAACTCAAAATCACATTATGGAGCAAGGACTTTCTGTCGTAAAATTGTCTGAATATGTATAACGTAATTGGAACCACAAAGCCCTCAAATCGCAAACCAGTTCGTTAGCTAAACAAACGTTCACTTGATTTTATTACGAATATGCTGTAGCACATAGTATTTGGCGTAAGCGTGTATCTAAAAAGTACACCGCACGTAAAATCATCGAGCATTCAACACAATGGGCGCCTAACACAAAAACACGGTATCTCCGGTCTCCGGGCGTCTCGGCGCCCGACGCGGCGTCCTTTTTCATTAATTGAATAACCCACGGTGGCACCTGCCCGAGTGCCTAACAACGTTCCTTCGGGGAATCTCCGCTTAAGTTGCGCCCCCCCGTGCACTCTAACCTGCGTACAAAGTGACAGGTACCATTGTAGTTATAAAAAATGCCCCTTTTTCAACAATACATTAAGGGCTTCACAAGATGAACGCCAGAATAAGATAAAGTATGTATTTGAAATAGTCTTATAGGTAGTTATTTTTTTAAATGTACTACGAGTAAAACGGAAAAAATAAATTTTACACGATTTTAATGAAACACCTTATCAGTTTTTTAAACAATATTTTAAGTCTTACGGATTAATACGCTATGAACATCATTATTAGATACACTGTTTGTTTGCCACAAACTTGTATCTTCTAAGCCAACAGATCTCTGCGTGCAACTAGTGGTACTCAACGTAGTACGCAAGCATACACGATATTATCTTACTGTATCATTTTATTTTTCCCCATTTTATTTAACTTATTTAAGTAAAACGAAACTAAATCTTCACTCAAACATCCGCTCAAAATTATGGACAACTGAAGACTTTGTATTTCTCTCACTTTAATATTTCACGCGGTATTTTATATTGTAATAAAAATGTAATATAGGTTTATAAATAAATAATTACTTGTAATTTTTAACTGTTTTACTATTTTGAGACTACTTTTCTTAATAAAAAAATATTTCTTCGAGAAAGTAATAAAGACTTATTAGTAATACACGTATAAACTTAAATAAGTATATATATTTATTGCTAAACTATTTTTTAAAAATATTAAATCACTCTGTTTAAAAACAACGTTAAGTATTAAATCACTATATGATATAAATAACAAAAAAAAAATACTGCTAATAAAAATACTGCTCTGTGCTCCTCTTTCATTTATACATAAATTGTGACGTTCCTCTTTTTTTCTTTGAATTATTTCTTTATTTAAAATAATATATTTTTTTTTGACCACCTATGTATATTATACACGAAAATAAATAGTTTTTGTAAAATTTTAAAATGTATAATAAATAATACTTTCTTTCTTTCATGAAAACTGAGCGCAGCTAAAGTGAAACGTGACTAAAGCTTTCATCTAGCTAGCATTGAAAACTGCCACAAGCTGCCTTATTAAAAATTGTAAGGAGAGCTCTTTTCCCTAATATAAAATACTGCAAGATTCTTATCGCATTTTATAGGGTAATGTTTGAAAATGGTCGTATGTGCATTTCTCCGACCACACGAATAATTTTGGCTGTTTAGAAAATATGGGACATCTCAAATATTCATTCGTCGTCTTTATTATTGTTTTTTTTTAATATATAACTATGCTTTATTATAGCGTCAGTAAATCAATAACCTAATAAATTATAATAAAATGAAACATATTTTTTACCAATTTAATCATTATAATTATATATTTTTTTTACAGTAATGATTATTCAATAAAAACTTGTAATGTAAATAAACAATATTTGAAAGTAGGAGGTAATCGAGGTACCTTGACAGTAATAAATAACAATACTTGACAGATATATCTTGTCTATATTTTGTGAACGCAGGTTTAAGTCGTCGGTGTATTAAGATGGTTGGTTTTTACATTAATAATCGTAAGAATCGTTTTGTTATGTTTCATGCCCATGTGTCCAGTGTATCATTCTACATATATTTTTATTAACTATTGACCTAACCTCAATTTATAGACAAGACATTCATTCACACAAAAGTAAACGTTTTGTACCTTAAACACAAACATTGGTCTTTCATGGAACGGTGTTTCGAGGTACATGGTGTTCTTTTTACTTCGAATTATCGAAATTCCTCTGCTATTTTCATTCAATTTTACAGTATGCTAAAAACTAAAATTTAAATATATGGCATTGTTTAACTTAATAAAAGGATTGGCTTAAAAGTTTATAAAGGATTCAAATAGAGCAATAATTTTGATATAAATTGAAAAGATATACTTTTGGAACTACCACGACTAATTTAACTGACTGGCTAGAATAACAGCTTTGGTTTCAATTTGCCTTCAGCTTTTGATTATTTAATTTCAAATAAAGTCTTCAAACTTCTTATTAGAATTATTTTTTTTTTTTAACCCAATCGCATTATTTAACAGTTTTCAT
This sequence comes from Neomicropteryx cornuta, assembly GCA_020383195.1. NCBI lineage: Eukaryota > Metazoa > Arthropoda > Insecta > Lepidoptera > Micropterigidae > Neomicropteryx > Neomicropteryx cornuta. The sequence continues at coordinate 13,751,393 of JAHKQU010000012.1, forward strand.
TAATTTTATAAATATTAAACTCTCATTGACATTACATTTTATTAAATTGTATTGAATTAACAATGTTTCGAAGAAAACGGTATAAAAAATGTTCAGTACACGAGTAGATATGCGGCTCTTTTTTTTAATTTAATAAATCAAATATCTATAAAACTAATTATCACGACAATATTTAATTTCAACTTATATGTAAATTAAATACGTCGCAAATATTCATATGTATAGTATTCATATGTAATTTTAGCGTAATTGATAAAATAAAAAAGATTAAAAAAGTGTTTCATAGTACAACAGTTCCCCCTAGCTACCTCTACAAAATACTGTTTGATTTAAATAATCTAATAAAGATTTAAAAAATACGTGAAACAAATGAAGCAAAAAGTAAAAAACTGATAAAAAGGTTTATAAGAAATGTGAGGTAATGGAATGGTGCCACCCCACCTTGATTTTCCACCAAAATTCGCCTGTAATTTTGTTGGCAATTTTTGGACCCGATTTTAAAATAAAAAAAAATGTTTACGCCTAAAAATATGTATAATTTTAATTACAGTATTTTTACAAAATGACCCTACAGGTAAAATGAATTAATTACTTATTGAGTAAAACAGTCTTTAAACTATAATAAAAAAACATAAATATAGTATATAAATGGTAGGTACTAAAAGAATACATTAAAATACTTACATGAATATCGTACAATTGCGGCGGCATTTTGGCATCTATAAAAACCGCTCCGCTGGCACAAGTGCAACCGCGAAATGCCGCTATGTCATCGTTCGACTCCAGCATTATCATCTCTCTGTCTGACAAGTAATCGCGCTTGAAAAGCGATGCTGCCGAGGGCGGGCGACAGTCGGCCGACCGCTGGGCGGCTGTCGTCGTAGGGCGCTTGCCGTCATAATCGTAGGCCGCGTACGCCGCTGCATCATTAGAGGCCGAATACTCCGTCGAAACGCCGTCCGCCCAAAATTCATTCTGAGACAATTGACGTCCCATAAACCTGCCTTTATTTCCTCTACCGTCCAACGTTGAAAACTTGGACGAGACACCGTCATAATCATTCGCCAAAACCGGCACGCTTGTGTCAAGGCTCCTCATCCTAACGAGCTTACTTCTACCCGCGCTGGCGTTCCTATCCAAGTGGTTTTCATCAACATTTGCTGAAAAGTTGGTGTAAGTACTTGCCAGGTTTCCGCGTTCAAATGAGCATTTCGCACCATATTCGCGGGCGAAAGAACCAATGTTATTTTTGTCCAGATGTTTGCGACCATCGCCTCGATCCACGGACATGTTTTTCAGTTGAACCCCATAATTATGCTTCTTTAAAATCGTCTCCCCGCCTATCTTCTTCAATGATGTCAAATTTCTTTTGATCTTTTCAACAATACTGGCCGCTGGCTCATACGTTAACTGACGGGGTAAAAAACTCGCTAAAGTCGAACTCTTACCCTTAGCTTGTTTCCTATCCAAACTACGATGCGAGCCTACCGCCATACTGGTTCGCCCAGTGTCGGCCTTTATCCTCTCGATATCAAATATGCTACGGTCGCTCCCCAACTGCTCCGAAACTGAATGACTCCGGTCGTAATAATATTTTTTCAGATCGCAATTGCATACTAAATCGACGTTCTGCTCTGATACGTATTTCTTATTGGGTTGCGGTTGCACAAGCCACAGTTCACCGCTCTCTAAGCGAACTTTGCGCATTGACCTGCAAGCCTGACAATCGATTCCCAGGAGCAGCTCTTGGCTTGTATTGCGAAGAAAGCCATCGCTCAGGGTCCTCTGCCGAAAAGGTACGTTTGAGGACTCGCATATTTCCCAGTCGTCCGTGGAGCTCATGTCCTTCGTCGGTGTAGAGTTAGCACACCGTTCGACATCAACCATCGTCGCCACATCCCTGTTGACCTGTATGACGCGGGGCTGACGGCTTGCTCTGTGGGGGCTTTTACTACAGAGGGAAGAGGATGTTCTAACAGATTCGTTCTTTAACATAATGTCTACTTATAGAATTTTGAATATATTTTTGGTATGCACAGACACTAAGTAATACAATATTTTAGTAAATAGTAATTGTTTGAGAAAGATATTTTTATGAAAAAAAACATTTTAATTAATTTTTTTAATAATATTTATTTAGAACAATGTTCGATGATATGTTACCAATTTATATAATTTTGTGTTATTGTAAGCTTTACTCTAATACCGTCTTGACAGCGGTGGGCAGAAATCAGACCTACATCTTACGGGAAGTAATTACAACTGACCCAAATTTCTAATGAACGGCGGTTTTAAGTTTGGCATGGCTGGACGATCATGGTCAGGAAAATTAAACGGAGCTCACATATTAGGCGAACCTATATGCACCTTTACGTTATTATGTATGGTTTAAAGCTCATCAATCACGTCCCTGTTGGTCGATCCATTACTCAAGTGGCGATATTTAATCTCAAGCTCAAACTGATAAAATTCTTATTTTAAAAGAGTTTTTTTTTCACGGAAAAATGCCTCTAAATTGAATACGTTATCGAGATATATATTTTAATGTTTTTTATTGTAATCATACGCGCTCAGTGGAAAGTTCGCCGCGAAGCGCGAAATACGCGGGGCGCCGGATCTCAGAGCTACCTCCGAACGCGAGCTGACGGTCCAGCGGCGCGACGGCGACTGCGGCCGCAGCATCCCCCAGCCAGCCAGCAGCCCACGGCGTGCGTGATTATGATCCCTTCCAACCCCGGCCGAGCGAGGCATCCCGCTAATCCATATCCCTCACTCTCCGCTCTCTCCTCGGCATTCGTTCACTCTCGTGTTGTTGGCTCATTAGGATCAATTGGTATTGAAGCCGAAACATTAACAAGCTGTCATTTGGCACAGATAATATACCTCTAAATATAAAAACAATGCACAAACTACGAACCTATTGACTAAATTATAATGTAAATTAATAAAAATTATACTAAAACGCAACAATTAAATATTAAATTTATAATAAATAGGTTTATTTTAATGATCTGTTTTGTATGTGAGTTTACGGTTATCAAACTTTTAGATAAAATATTGACTAACCATTCGATCACTTCACCTCATGCCCCATTTATAGTCCTCATGGCCTAAGTAAAACAAATTAATCGGTAAGTATAAGTGGCAGCACATTCATTTTATTTCATTTCATTTCATTTATTTATTATTTTTATATAAACAATACATTTAATTTTACATCACCTTTATAACGTATTCTGCTATTCTAAGGTGATGTAATTCAGTTGTAGAACATAAATCCTCAGTTGACATTTCATAAACTAACATAAAAAACAAAAAAATTTATAACAAAATGTGCAACTGAAAATTTACGTAGAGGCCCGCTGTGGACTTGAATTTATACAAATAATTATACAGGATTTATAAATATTGTGCGAGAGCAATATATAAAATAATTTGAAGCTATGTGTGTATGGATAGATATTCATTGATAGTCTATTTAAATATAACCTTAAATGTAACTATTCTATCCTTTAACAATACGAATACAAACAATTTAAACATCATTTTAGTGTCTCCATTGTGTAAATAACAAACAACATTTCCAACGAACGACCAAGCGAACGAGTAAGTGGAACAGAAGACATGCATGGCGGAGTGTTGCGGCGCGCGGAACGGCGGGGGGAAACGGCGGTGTCGCGTTTTCACAGGGACGATTTGTATGACATGCCGTATCTATATGTTTTATAAGATAGATAACCCGTGCTTGCCAATATGCTACCAAACCAAAACGAGGTGCTACGATGGTATCGAAATTAATACCCCGACAGAGACAGTCCTAGCCGTTATTCTTTATAAGCATAGCAAAACACCGCATGTCTGCAATTATGATACCGAAATCAGCATATTTGACATATTTTGTGGCGGAACCGAAAGCATCCAGAAGAGACGTAGGATTAAATATTAATGTATCGCGAAGGACAATATTAAAAGAATGATATTAAAAAAAAATCAAATTCAAAACTTTTTCGGCATGCGGCCCCATCGTGCAAAAGTTTCCTTCGGGAGATGGTCGAAGGAGCTTGAGATTTTGGCATTGGCTAAAGTAAAAATATACGGCGAGATAGATTAGGTCACCTCTAGTTTTTTTTATGGGATCAGTCAAGAATGAAGTATTCAAGAAAACCTATGAAAATGTGAATACCTTGAAACGTTATTAGAAATACCTGGCGCTCTATCGGGCGAATGTAGTACACTCTGAACTGTTTTAAAAAGAATAAACTTGTGAATCAATGAAAATGGTTGAAATTTTGAGCATTTAATACGTTAATTGTATGTTAATATTACTGTTCTTCTATTTTTAAACGTGTTTTATTCAGACTTATGGCGGGAAGACAATGTTAAACATCATTTATTTTAGTAAATAACTAAATAACTGAACCAATGCACGGCCAAGTAACAAGTTTTGATAGTTTCTAGCAACTTTAGATTAATGTTTTCCCATGGTGGCGTCTATAAAACTCACCTGTATATAATTATTACGCTGTCATTACTAAGTAACAGGTTTAGAATATTTTAGATACGAATTCATTACACAGTGGATCAAACCACCTCGCTTGGCATTTACTCTTTCAGCATTCTTTATATATATTTTTTTCTGTTGTAATAGTAAAATGTATTGAAACAAAAATATTTTGAAGAGACAGAAAAGTTTTATTATTTGTTTAAAACAGTTTAATGAGAAATCAAATAAAAAAAAACTAATAATGATACTAAGGACTTCCTGGATTTACAGAAAAAAGAATTTTCAACTCTCATCTGACTGCTTTAATATGAAACGTTGCCAAATATTAATTATTAATCCATTTAATAGAAAAAACCTAAAATATCTAATACCAAATCGAACTGTGTTTAAAAAATTATGGTAAGGATGTGGAATTGTGTGTTAATGAGATGAATTTATTAGGTTGTCAAAAATGAAAATATTTTAAAAACATATTTTCATTTAAACTTTAGTAAATACGCAGGCAGAAAAACAATATTGTACATTCCTACAGACATTTAAAGCATACCTTTAAACCAGTCTACAGAGTTCTAAGGATTGTATAAGGGTATCGAATACGGGGGGGGGGGGGGGGAGGGGTGTGTAACTTTGTTGATCAAACGATCAAATAAACATTTCGATAGGGTTTGGTTGGGTTGGACGAATAGATTTAGATTCACAATATACTGGTTGTTTGAAAAGGTTGCTGTCTAATTTGATAGAGCTGATTCTATAAGTTAAAATAAGGCAAAAAGAAAGAGTGCAATCGCTTTATTTTGGAGCTTTAGTGGGTTTAAAAAAAAACATATTATAATTACATTTTGATTTAGTTTTCATATAAACATAAAAATGTCACCACACATCTCTCTGTTCCCAAACACACACCTATCCTATCAAAATGTTGCGGTAGCCCATTAAATGTGTCAAGGGGTAGAGCTACTGCAGATTTAACTAAATACATAATAGTTATAGCTATTAAAAAAGAATACCAAAATAATATTAAAAAACACTAAAAATAATAAAAATTAATTGAGTCATTTCCGAAATATAAAAAAAAATTACTTTTAACTTTATTTTTTGGGAATCAATGATAAAGCAATTTTCATATATCTGAAGTATAATTAATTCGATTCAAATATTCTTTAAAACAGCTAAAATTTTTAAAAAAACCTATACCAAGATGGGAATCATATATTTTTAAAATAACTCGCTGTGGGTTAAACTAAATAACTTAACTTACTATCTAAGGTATACAAATAATTGAATTTCGTTGACCACAAAAAGGCAATCTTAATTTTAATAAAAACAACTTTGTCATTAGACTGTTGGTTTTATTAAAATAATGTCAAAGTAAAGTTACATTACAATAATACTTTTTTAGATGTCTTTACAAATCGGAGTTTTTTGATTGAGTTTTTTTTTTCAGTAATTTTATTGGATAATAAATAACTAGAACGATTGGAATGTCTAAACACAAGTTATACTACCCTACAAGCTACAATACGAGCTATTTTTTGAGCATTTTTGTTTGTCCCCCACTACCCCTTTTATATGTATATTTTTACCTTGAGTCGTAAAATCTACCTTATTGATTTTGCAGCGACCTTTTCGAACCTCTGTATATGTATGCATGTATACTTTTATATTTTACATATGTGTGGATGATTTTTTTTCTGTATGCATAAATAAAATAAAATAAATACAAGTTAAAAAAAATAATAATAGTAAAATAATAATAATAGGAGTAAATAATGAGTTAATAAAATTATATTTAGTGCTAGGTTTTTAATAACAGCGAATCGCCTGATGATTTACGTGAATTAATTTTTGACAATATTGAAAAAATGTTTTTTCAAATCTAGAACTAAAGAGTTTCTCGTCTTTCGTTTTAAACCTAAGATAGAATTTTATAAAAGTGAATCTTCACCTCTTACTAAGACTCCTCTGAGGTATAAAATACTTTCAATATACTCGTATAACATTAAAAAATTACAATATTCTTAATTACGCAGAATACCGTAATTTAATTTTTTAAAAATGTACTTTGATACACTTTACTTATATTTAGGTTATAATAAATATGTCATTTATTAAATCATGCAAATTACCGATATTAAAAACCATTAACGTTATTAAGTTATGAAATATAATTAGGTCTAATATTTTTACTCAGTATATAATTTCATTAATTAAACCATGATACGCCATACCATATTATTCTAAGTGTTAAGGTTCGTAGTTTGAAATCCATTATGGCTTCAATTTAAGAACCCTTCGCTAATTACTTTTAATCTACTGTACTAATAATTAATACCTCTATTACTTTACTGCCTCAATTATTATTTAAAAAACATACGATTTGTTAACCACGATGAGCTTATGCACGTACTAACCACCTATTTACGTATGTGCGCTGATGATGCAAATGGGATTTAGGTGCAGGTGGCATTCGCAATGTTCATATCGGTGCCATAAAAAATCTCCATTATCCCTCGTACGGTTAATCTGTCGCATAGTTCATACTAATACCCAGAGATGTGGTCGCGGCTCTCGGCTCGATGTGCGTCTAGGGCTGCACCTAGGGTCATTGGTTACATTTTAGAAGGTAGGCAGTAAGGACTTTTTAGAACTGTTTTAGGAGGCATATTAAAAATTCAAGGCTAGTAATAGTTTTATTCAGTGTTTATGTAGACTCGACTCGAATCAAACATTGGATTTTTTGCGCAGACGAAAAGGATAAATTATAAATATCGTTGTAAGCAAATTATTTATAGTAAGAGGCCGAAATAGAAATAGAATAGCAATTATACTTAATGAACTGCAAACATCCGTTCTACCTATCCTATTTTATCGTAAACGTATCAAATAATTTGTCTTTCGAAGCGTCTTTCATTTGCGACGACATCGAGCGATGCAGAACTAATTATCTAGGAGCAGCCGGTAGGATATTTGGTCTGATTTGGCCTCTGCATCAGTTCCTTCCACGATTTCTACTTACTACTCATATTGGACATCATCATATGTATGTCTTATATAATGCTTATCATCATATCTGCTAGCCAGCTAAGGATTGTGGGAACTTTTATTTATTTAAGACGTTTACACTTAAATAATTGGAGATGCCTGTATAATCGTCAAGTTGTTTCCTAACGTATTTTTTATAAAATTATTATTATATATAGCTGTAAAAAAAACCTAAAAACTAATTAACTTTGATTAGTTAGTGCTACATTCTGTCATGTACAAAACATTATATATGATAAGGTTTTCTGGTTCTCAGTACTATAAATAATTGTTAAATAGCAGATTTTGCATTATCAGTACTCTTGAATCATGTGCCCATAAACATCCGTTATTTGAGGTTATTATAACAATTTAAGTTTTTTAACAAATAGATTTTTTCAAACTTTTAAAAAATCAAAAAAAATATATCATTATAAGATTATGCTACATGATTTTGAAAAGTAAACCTAGAATATAGTTATTATTCATTTTACAAACAATGCTAGTAAGTATAAAAAAGTTAGGCGGCTGATTATAATATTGTAACATTGTTAGTTATTTTTGTATACATCCATAGACATCTGAAGACATATTATTTCTAGAATAGATTATAATAGAACAGTATAAAAGTAATTAACGTATTAACTGTGTTGTAAAAATATTGCAAAAAAAAATATACATGTTAATAAATAATAAAAAAAGCTGTGTTCTTTCGTAGGTATGAGAAACCTACAATCTCAATCTTGGCCGACATTACACGCCTTCCACACTGCGAAGTTTATATTTAATACCCATTATTTTAGAGAATATTGGGGGGCCAACTTTTTTTTTTTGCATAATGTGGCGGCAGAGTTAAAGCGAAAAATAAAAAAAATAAATATATTTATATTTACACTGATTTATTATTATTAAATACAATTATTTTTATTTTTCCTTTAGGTAAGTGCCTCATAAGATCCTTAATAGAGTGATGGTAAGAATTCTAACATCAACAACGAAGGTAAGAACGAAATTTACCGTCAATCTATCTATTTTTTTTTTCGTAACCTAATTTTGGTAGCGTATTGGAGCGAATGAGCGTAGCGAGCGAAACTCAACTATACGCGTGAGTGAAAACTCAACAACCCTGTTTTCGCATGTAATAATATGACTGCAGTCGAGAGCGGTTATTATTGTTACCAATATGTGTCATATCGAGAGTCGGGTGCACTTGGAAATGTAGGTTATACGGCCCGTCTGCGGCCAAAATACGGAGTGACGGGGACGGAGATATGCAGCCCGGCGGCGATAGAGAGAGACGGCATCGCGGCAGAGCCATCCGAGTCTGATGGAACGTAGAGACGGGCCTACGATGTTTTTATTGCAAGCCGGGGGGGGGAGGGGGAGGGGGGGGGGGAAAGGGGAAAGGGGGCTTTGTGGCGGGCTGCGGCCTTCGAATCACGGCCTCTGGCCTCGTTCGACATTTCGCTGCATTCGAACTTTAAATAGGTAATATTTATACTAATATTTGTACCAAATATTTTTCGTCATAGTCATATAAAAAATATTCATTCAGCAAAAAAAATATATAAATATTAAAACTACCTCACCATTTCTTCCATTTCTTCTGCATTTAAAAACACAACAAAATAAAATAAACAAGAGTAGTATTTTTTTTAAATTCGCCGATTGCAAAAATTTTACCCAATTACGAGAAAAATGAATTCATAATTGAATAGAACTTGTTTTAATGTTTGAGAATTAGTATATCCGATACTGATTGCCTTGTAGGGTATGAAAAATGACACTGAATTCTTTCCATAAATATTTTAAAATTAAAAATTTGAAATACGGTGAATATCCTTACAGTATTTATTGTTAGTCATCATCGCCTTTGTAATTTATTTTAACTTTGCTAAGAACAATAATTATTTTAAGGATTCGTATGATTGTATTGTTAAGTAGGTTTTATACCAACTATCAGTTTGTGCAAATGAGGGCAATATGCGATCTCCAGTGGAATGCACATCTATCATAAGACTAATTATTTCAAGTATTTGGAGGTGTCGGTATTAGCTGAATTAGATATTCCCGTTCTTTGGCCATCTGTCCCTCCGTTGCATCTTTCAATTCGAAAACTACCAACGCGAAAAAGTTGAATTTTTGTGTGTAGATTGATAATGTGGAAAAACAACCCTAGCCGTTTTAGATCACATCGAAAGCTGGTCGGATAATATAGATATTTAATAATAAAGTCAACACATTTTACGTACCGAAGAGTGAAACTTGACATATCAATATAGCGCTAAGCAGGCAGCATTTGTATCATATTCGAATTTCAAAAATATGGCATCATGGCTGATGGGACGTTTGATTTATTAGTGGCCAATATAAATTAATATTAAATAGAAATATTAATTAGCGCAAAAAGAAATATGTAAAAAAATATTCAGTGGCAACTTATAAATATTATAAATTGAAATATGATATCCGTGTTTTTTTATTTATGTATATATTTATTTATTGTGGTTACCCAACAGAAATTGTATGCAATACGGGCAATAAAGTAAAAATAAAATATATTTAAATATTAATATTATTAGATACCAATATACCAATTATTTATTAGCTTTGATTATTGTATATCTCGAAAAAAAACGATTTAATACGGGACTAAACTAGGAATTTTGTCCGTGATAGATTGGTATAGTATTTTAAGACAGTAGGTTTCGAAACCTTTGAAGTGATATTAAAAAAAGATCAATTTGGGAGAAGTTAGTATTAAATAAATTACAAATACAGTAAATAGGAAGGAAGAGGGGTTTTCATTACTAGCCGCGAGTCAAAATTTACAAAAAAAAAAACTGAAATGATGTTAAAATATATGATGAATTGAAAGAATGTCATGATACCATTGTACCAAGTTTTTTTTATTTTTATCTACTCAGACCTAAAAAATAACTCACTTTCGCCTCTATGGTTATCCAAAACGCACATTGAATGGGCTAAAAGTGTCGCGGGCTCATATGGAGATAGGTACAACCCATGGGAAGTTGGTACCACAGGCGCGTGTAGTCGTCGTTAATGACGCCTGCAGGGCCTAGCTGTAAGACGTCAGGTTCTGGGTAAATAATGTTCTACTACTAAACAGCAGTTGTCATTATATGATAACTACAGGGTGTCATAGGCATTCTTGTTTTTTACTAATGTAGTACATGTAATACATACGAAACAAATGACACATTCACTACAGAACGAAGCTACTTCATCATATTGGATGATACGAGAAAAATTCTGTTTCTTTGTAAATTTTGTATAAATTATCTATTTCTGTGAATGCTTTGATAAAACCCGAGATAAAAGGGGTTGCCTTTATTTTAGCGCCATAAAACAGCAATGCATGCTTAGGCAGCTCGCACTGAGATAGAGCAGATAGCTCTTTTATTGCCCATCAAATTTCAGATATGGCTTTTTTATTCGGACTGTTCTCACTTTGTCAATTGATGACGCTTTGCTACTTCCACGCAACGATTGTGCCAACTAAATATTTCGCGAGTTTATGGCTCATTTTAGCCCGATGTGGACTGAAAATTGCTTTATGAAATTTGATTTATATTACAATGTTTATTTTATGCAAACCGTATAACAATAACATGCGTTGTGGCTAAGAAAATACGTTTTTTTAGGTCCCCTGCTCAGTTGGCTGAGGATTAAAACATATCTTTGTATGTGAAAGATGTATTCGTATAGTATGTGGGGAAAAAATCATCAATCAAAACGGTTATATCGGTTTACCTACTAAAGATGTTTTATATACAGTATTCAGAGAACGCGTAGAGATTATCAAACGTGAACGACAACAAACCTTTCGTAAATCGTTGATATGTTTATTAAAATCTTATATGCAATTTTAAAAAATCGATTAAGTATATACTACTACTACTACTAATAATACATTACTGGATACCAGCTGATGACGATTTAAAAATATACTGGCTATATTTTTTGGCGATTTATAATAGCGTTTTATGAGCATCGTATACGTTTATTGGGATTTGTGGAATGGCTAAGTCTTTTTAAGTCCTCATATATCAAACTAGTTCACATTTTTTAAGTTAACTTTAATATTCCAATAGTAGATCTCTCACTCATGCAGTTCACTCTCCGCTTCTAGATCATTCGAACCGTCCGCAACACTGCAAAGCGGTTTAGTTGTGTTCTGTTTCAGGTTGACATCTAGGCCTTACAGATGATATTCCTTAGAACTACAGTACCCGTGATGGATATCAAAAATAAAATCATAGACACCTGGAAACTGTTACACCGCTTTCATTAGTGAGATATTTAAACATATTAAATGTTGGGTCGATCCGCTCTCCATCTTTAAATTTCTTCATGGGCCTGATACATCGAATCAGTATGAAAGTTTTATCTATATAATATCCTTCACGGTATTATTTTATAAATTTTATTTTACTGTAGTTTAACTTTATGTTATAATTTTGGTCACAGCTTTGTAAAGTAAATGGTGCGGAGGTGGAAAGAAAATACCATTTCTGATTATTGTTTGATACCGGTATATTTTAAAATTTACCTGTAATAAATAACATATATCACTTTTTCAAATATTTCAATACATAACAATCTATCAAAACAGTTCATCGTCAGCCGGTGTCTGACCACTGTTGGACGTAGGCCTCTCCTAATGTGCGCCATTTCTTCCTATCTTCTGCTATCCGCATCCAAAGCAGTTATTTTTATGTAATATCCACAGAATATCATCGTCTTTCGTTTCGGTTGTTACGCATGAAACTAGTAACTGTGATGGCCAAGTACTTAATACGTTTTAACTCATGAGACTAGTAGCAATACGAGTCAAGTGGCACGTATAAAAAAATATTTCCGCTGATACACATTATTTACAAGAGAAAATAATGATATTATTGAAACTACAATTGAATACTTCTGAAAAAGGGTCGTGATTATGTGTTTGCTTATCAGAGATAGCAGCTATATCTAGGGTGCGTACAAGTGTGATTTGAATTCTACATCTTTTAGTACAACGCTATATCAATAATTTAATTTAGAGTAAACGGTACTTGAAAATCATATTTTATTAATAACATGAACTCAAAATAAAAATATTTAATAATCGTGTAGTATAGAAGTCTGAAAGTTATAATAATAATTCAGATTTTGAATAAGACATAATAAAAGCATTCTAGAAGAATTGCCAAATGAGTTGTTGTTGTTGGTTATTCGAAATAATAAATATAATTCGAAATAGATTTTTCTACAAACTATTATAATTGGTATTATAAAATGTTATAAATGATTAGTATTATTCTAGTTACACATGCACAGACAAACTCAAACTCAAAAAGATAAACTCATAGGTATAAATAGAGACGAACATACTTAGTAATAAAGGTGTTAAACGTGATAATATTTCTTTAACGTTATTTAGCGTAATAATTAACTTTTGTGTAATTATGTAAATCACGAGTGGATGCACAATGCACGGATCATAGCAATTACTGAATTGTTATAAGGCCGTCTGAACGACGCCGACAATCCGTACAGCTCGTCTCTTTTTGTTGCTCCACAAATAGTAATCAGATTACTGGGTGTTTCGAAGCAGAAGCGACTTCGCAAATAACATTGTTAAAATGCCTTCGGTTAATGGTAAAGTGCCGATTGTTTGTCAAACAACTCTAATAAAGCGACCCATCAAATGCTTCTTTTATTGACTAGGCCACGTGGTAAACATATTCGTAAGGAATTCGGATCTTTTATTACGGTACCATGATTTCCTATCTAAACGTATGCCTACAGATATATAGTACCGAACCATACAAGATAAAATAAAATTGAGGTAGTCCAGTTGTTATGTGGTGCCTTTCGAATATACTACGAGGACCACGATTCAAATCTAATTCATAAGACATGTCTACCACTTTATTATCAGGATATTTCTCTAAGTACATAATTTGTTTTAAAAGGCTTAAAATTGTTACTAAAAGTATTTATTTATTAAACAGATAAACATACAGGAAAATAGTAGCATATACATTTTTATCAAAGAGCCAATTAAAGCTTAGGCCTAATACAATAATATTTAAAACATTGTTGAACTTAATTATATTTTAGGTGTTTTTGCGATGTGTTTTGTAGAAAAGTATGATTTTCGAGTGCTCGCAACGTGCGATATGTCTAGTGAATCCTTTTTGAATGTGTTCCACTCTGTTCTTGTACACATCATCTACAACCACAACATCATCATCTGTGACCTACTCATATACGTGGGTGTCAAACGTATTCATCCACAGTTAAGTCAGAAAGCCATGCGCATAGTAGATTACTGTTATGTTGTAGGGTTTCAATGCAGTTCCAAAGTAGTGGATATACGTAGGACGTAGTCAGTAATATAAAAGAATCAGTGATAAAACAAATTATATAATAATTTGTTAAATTGTATTTCATATCCTTTTTTTTTGTATTTTGGTATTAATTTAAAATCATTTTTTTTTTATTTATTTTATCTTATCTTTATCTATTCATTTAATATATTTTAATATTATTCTTTTTTACCTCTAATTATCTATATTAGTAAGTTAGGCTATCTGCGGGTTAAAAGGTGTTGTTGACTTTAATGTTAAATAAATATCTATGTTATCCGACCAGCTTTCGATGTGATCTAAACGGCTATGGTTGTTTTTCTTGAGTATCAATCTACAAATAAAAATTCAACTCTTTTTCATTTCTACTTTTCGAGTTGAAAGTTGCAACGGACGGACAGATGGTCAGGTGCTTACAATATGACTTACTGTCATCATAAAGTGTATGCTTATAGTTAATCATTACTCTTGTTGTATGTATCTTGTTATTGTTATATTGTTCTATGTACTTTTATTATTCTTTGTTACTCATCTCTGCCATTCAAACACAACTGCAAAGTTGTTTTACAAAATAAATATACTGTATACTGAGTACTAATAGACTACAATACCATTTATCCAATTGTGATAAAACTTGGTGAGTTTGTCGGTGAAGGTTTTTACATTTATTGTTTTTTTTTTAAGTTTAAAAAAACATTCATGTTCAAAGCTGGCGGAATTTCTAGTTTAACGCAACTTTTTTCATTTATCCCTAGTGAAGTAGGCATTAGTTGTCGGGTAGTGCCAAAGGCGCCGTTACGGAAAACCAAATTTAGGCGCGCGAATGGCCCGAAGGGTCTAAAGATAAGTCGCGAGGCGACTTATCCCGGAGTGCCGCAAACACGAGTCGTCGCGCGCATAAGGCAACGCTAAAGCCGGCTGCAGGGCCTAGGTGCCAACCTGGGGTTAAACCGCTAGTATTTGATAAAACAACGAAATTTCTTTCTTGCAAGGTAAATTATTTAAACAGTTGATTTTATATAAAATTATTTTGTCATAAGATACTTAATTCTGACCACAAAAATATTTTGTGTTTAATATATTTTTATTCATTAACATATTATATTTGCTGAATGATACTTCTAGTTTCGTTCATGATGATTCGTTTCTGGAAATTATGTTGTTTACGAAATTTAAAGTGATTAAGTTGTTACACAGCAATTAGACTGTTGACTCGCCCATGGAGAGCACTCAAATATTATATCTTTAAAGAGCCCGGAAAATTCTAATTAAATTTCTGCCTGTCGGCACTTGAAATATCTGGGTGTTTAGGAGTGACGTCTGCGAATGTGTTAATGTCGACTAAAACCACTCTAGACCACAACATCACTAAAGGCACCCTACCTAATTTTAAAAGTGGAAGAAAGATTTATAAATATTTTTAGAAGTTTTGATAACTTAGTAGGATATTAGAATACGACAGCTGAAACTGGAGTAGGTATAAATTAGTACATTTAAATCCTTAAATTCTTTCTGGTAAAAAAAAACCATCAAACGTAACAATAAGGTTGATTCTTTTAAAATTTAATAATCAAATTAATTGTGAGTTTTTGAACAAAGTAGGAAAAACACATTGCCGAGTTTTGATTAAAAAATATAAACAGCACTTTCCAAAAAAGTGCATGAAGTGGTAGTGTATGAAAATCGTGACGGGATGAGTTCGTTGCCTTGGGAACTCTTGAAAACTCCCCATTAAAAACGATCTCGTAGAGCGACGAAAGCTCCTGAATCCTATAAGTGGCTAACCATCTGTCTAGGGATAGCAAATTGCAACAAAATCCCAACGTAGTGTACATTACAATTTTGTTATAAATAAATAAATCGTTTTTTTTTCATTTTTCTATTCACACAAACAAAATATGCCTCCGAAAATATGTATTGTTGGAAATGTATTTTTATTTTTAAAACATGCCTTTATAGTTTCTCTGAATTTATCGTGTAAATTTAATTTATTTATTCCAAGCGGAGCTGCTATTATCGAAATTGTGCATGAAACCATCAAGCGATCCTATAGAAACAAATATATTTACATACTTTCAACGCTGTCAATTCAAAGCTAGTACTAATCTGTTTGCAACCCGTGCAGCACACGACTGGCATACTTGTCAGGTATTAATGGCAACGGAAAAGCGAGCGAGCTGGCCAGAAAAGGTGCTGCACGCCTATGATCGGCCCATATCCGGTCTGTGACATATAATAGCAAAAAATACTACCAGCAGACTGCTAAAAATCTGGACTAGAAATCAAAGCCAGTACAAAAGCAAGCTAAATAACTTATTACAGGTTTTTCGCAGAATAGACTCTTAGCTACTGAAATTAAGCTGGAACCAATTAAGGATTATAACCAGAACGTGAACAGGCCACTGCAAGCTAAACAAACACTTGCACCTAATGAATTTATCGGCCAGTGATTGTTGTAGATTCTGCCAAGAGAACCCAGAAACCCCTAATATTAATAATATGAATAATAATAACATTAATTTAATTTCGTAATATTATGTTATTTAAATATAATAAACAACTAATTAAAAGTAAGATGCAACGGATATGGGAGTTGGTCAATTGTTAGGGATTTGATGCCGGCCATAAATTCATAAATCCCTAATAATTGAAACGCTAGGTTAGCGAGAAAGCGTGCGTTAGTTTGTTGATGAAGGGCACAGTTCTCTAACACCCTCTCTTCCGTTCTCCCTCTAACATTTGCGGTAGTGTTATATGACCTAGAGCCTAATAAAGTGAATCATTTTCAAAGGATTGCGAGAACATTCAAATTTAAATTTAAAGGCATTTATTTTGCAAATATAAACATACAAATTAAAAAAAATATATGAACCTACATGCATTCTAATATTAGGTAAAGGTTTTTATATTTATCTAATTAAATTAAATATTTTTGTTTTATCTACCCAAAAATAAACATATTAATTACCTATGTTAAAGAATAGTAAAAAGAAAGTACTAAAAATGATTACCGTAAGTGAAGACTGAAAACCATTAGAACTGTATCATTCGTGTAATGCAATAGTAACTATTAGAGAAACAAACATTTTTTTATGAAATATCCGTTTTTTGTCATTTTTTTATGGTTGGTATTATTTTTATGGGATATGCGTATTGTTAAGTGACAATCAGACGCTTCTATAACATTAGCGTCCATCGTGAATATCGCTTGTTTAATTCTTCAATCTTAGTTTTCTGTTCTTGTCTCTAAATTTCCCCTTAAATTCCCTATTGCGGTTAAAAAAAACTCATTAATAACTAATTTATTTTACTTATTTTATATACAGCAATATTTATATATGTAACGAGACAGCTTAGAAACCATGAGTTTTATAAGTTATTGATTTTATGGCGTGTTTGTGTGTTAACATGATTGTACGATTATGTATAGGGTGTCAAGCATCGTAAAACTCACAAACATATTTAGTTATATCAACACAAATAAAATGAATATCAAAAAATGTAAATGATTACATATCTTCTTTTTTTTAATTAAAACTGAGTCTTTAAATATATACTAAATATTTTTATTTGTTTACTAACTAAAATAAAGTAATTAAGTACTATAAAATTTTTGAAGGAGACTACCATCAACAGAGACAAATTATTAGTTATATTAAATATAAATTTTATTACTAATAAAACATAATAGCTAATTAATTATGAGGTTATCTAAAAATCAATTTTATTTTAACCTAAAGAAATTGGTAGAGGGAAAGCAGCGTGATAAGTGGTAACACAGCCTACAGGCATAGCGAGAGCTCCATGTTTATGCAGCTTAAATAATAAATTATTTACGATTTTAATTAGTACCTATGTTATGCTTGAACGCGGGTTTGTTTGAAGTGTTTGTTTTTGCAATATGTTTGTGGGTTCATTCGTCACAATACAGCCATTAGCGGCAGCAAATTACCATAATATTACGGCTGTAATAATAATTAGCGTCTTTGCTGACGAGTCGTTTCCCATTAGGCGGCGCTGCTCATTGAAAACGTGACTCGCGCCCGGCAGAGGCGGGCGGGATTGTCGCCGCCGCCGCCGCCGCGCGGCGATTGACATTCACGCGACGCCGCCGCGGCCGTCACGTCTGAAGCGCGAATGAAACAAAATGAAATTGTGTTCCATTCCATTCGTTCAACCTCCGCCTATTTGCCTAACACAATGTCGTTTGCTTTCAGACGGGAAGCGTTTTTCCTTTCCCCTTTTCACTTTGCCGCTCAGCCCCTCCCGCCCCAGCCTTTGTAGTATTCCGCCCCGGACGCTACTCTGACCCCACAGTATCAAGTTCTCATTTTCATTTCGTCCTTATCGGTTTCATTCGATTTTTTTGTGTTTCACTATTCAATTTTTATTCTAGAAAAAAATGAACTTTACCTTACCGCTGATCAGCTGTATAAATTGCTTTCTAACATTATAGTTTCCTTTCCTATTAAATTTGCTACTAAACCCTAATTGATCTTAAAAAGAACGTTTTCTTTTTTACATATTCGTTTCGTTTATATATAGACAAATGGAGTACATATTTCAAACGATCATTCTCGTTCAATTATAAAACAGTTTTGTAGAAATATTTTGAAGTAAAATTTCTTTAGTCAAACAACTTTTCCTGTGCAGTGATTGAAACATAGATTTCGAGTAATTTAGTGACATGTATTTATATAGCGCTATTTGTCTTTGCTTTTTTTTCTAGCGGAAATATAGTTTAACAACGTACGAATGTAAAATAATAAATTAAATCAACTTAATTCAAATTTAAACTATTTAGTGTTTCTTTTTTAAATAGTCGTGCGGTAGCATTATAGAATGTAGAAAATAGTATGAAGTGATAATTTTGAAATAGAAATTAATACATTATGCAGTTGATGACAAATTTTCGGTTTTTAGCTATCACTTTGATATTATTCTTATATAAATAGGCAAGCGAAAACATTGTTGAATGTAAATGCTATATGGGATGATAATTTTGAAACATAATTTCACTTTAATTAACATCCTTACAGAAGTTTCACGTCTTAACGCGCGAGGTGTATTCAACAAATAAACCGTTTTTTTTCGAGGGATTAACGAAGGATCAACGGCTAAAGCGTCCAATTTTCAGGCACGAAAGAAGTTTATTCTAAAACCTATATTTTTTTATTTGGCTTTTTAAGATATCTGAGTTACTTTTTATTGTAACTTATTTAAGAGGGTTTTTTTTTAAATGTTATCTTAAAAACATATAAAAACTTAGTGGCAACACAAAGCTTTAATAAAATCATAATGAGAAATAAAATTTTAAATCTTATCATTAGAAATATTGAAGGACAGTTAAACAAAATACAAACCTACATTGCGACAAAACGACAATATAAAAATCTTAAAAGCGAAACCCTGATTTGTTTGTAAGAGCGACTGAACACGTCAAAATCTTTTATTGATTCGATAATTATTATAACTGAACTAAATTTATGTCAAACTACGTATAAAGTCTTAAAAATTTAGGTTGGATTTATTTCCTACACACTCCTGTGTGGTGATCCATAAAGTCTCTGTTTTAAAAGTTATCATTCCTAATATCATTTCAAACTAATGGCATTCTTTAGAGATTCTCACAACAAGACTAATTGTGTAGTTTGTTTTTATTTATTTATTTAATCGAGGAAAAACAACGGGTACAAGAGATGAGATGAAATCCTAAAAAAACTTATGATTTAGGTTAGTCTTGCATCCTAACAAGTTTTTCGCATATAGAGTGATTTGTTTCATATATAATGCTAATAAGTTATTTAAATTTTCTGACATTCAGATCATGATTGATTGCTTACAATTGCGAGCATAACTAACGCAGTACCATATTAAATACACAAAAATAAAAATAAAAATAGTGACAAGCAAAGTGCCTATGGAGGTGAATTAAGATTAACGATGAAGAGAGCCGAATTCAGGATGCTGAATTTTTAAAAGACTTTAGAAGAGTAAATACAGATTTCTTAAAAACTGTGGCTTTCGAGAAAACATCCACCTCTAGGAACAATTTCTTGAATGTTTGACATAATCTGCCAAGGGGTGCTCTAAAACCTGCGTTGGACCTGTTATATGGCGGTATAAGCTCGAAAAGTAATTGTCGACGGGAGAGTCTCGGCGGTACATGGAAGTTGATTTGTTCAAGTAATTGAGGACAGTCGACCAGTAAAGTCGTATCTAACATTAAACGTCGATTCTGTAGACTTAAACAGTCATGTTTTTTTCAATAACTGAGTGTATCCTAAAGGTTGTTCATAGATTCTATACTGTAATGATTTAAAAAACTTTTTCTGAATCATTTCTATATCATCGGGGTATTTTACGTAAAAAGGGTTCCATAAAATGCAAGCATATTCTAATTGAGATCTTACGAGATCTTATAAAAATTGATGTCCGAAAATTGAAAACCGTTTGACCGATCACCATGAAAGTTAGCACATATAAGTATTTTTTTACGGAGAAGGTTTTTATACTATTTCTGATCCATTTCGAGTGCCGCAGGCATGAGTTGTTCCGACGACGTAGGCGGCATCAAGGATGGCAGCATAGAATTGGACGGTAGGTACATAAGCTGCCGAAGAGCCTAAAGATGTCGAGTGAAGTGACCCATCCCGAGTGCCGCAAGCACGAGTTATCATACGCCGAAGCATTGTTCAAAGCCCTGGGTTTGTACAGCTATAAAAATATAAATCATGAATAGTGCCTACCTAGTGGGTTTTTAGAATGGCTGAAATGTTGTTAGAAAGCCTTCCTTGTCATTTATTCGTGATAAATTATGAAAGGTGAGAACTTGCGTTTGTCTCCTTGATGCTAAGGGCGATTTCACACGGGGCCAATAAATTCAACTGGAAGTGTCATTCCCTTGTAAGAGTACTTTTCCTTTTACGCGTATGTCAGGTATTCGTATTTATTTCTGAAGCACTTTCGCCATACACTCAAACAAGTTATTTATTCGGTGCGGCTGACAACCTTAATCTGTGTTACTGCCCCGGTTCGAAGAAACGTGTAGATTATTTTTATCCTAGTTTATAAACGACTTATTTATAGTTAGTTAATGTCTAGTTAAGGTTATTTTTTTTATTATTACTGTACATTTGAACTGTTTGATTAACATATGTATGTATTTTTTTATTATATTAATTGGGCATCTTTGTAGGCCCTATAATAGGCTAATCATAATAACTTTTAACCGAATTAAAATAAGAAGAATGTTTTCAATTCGATATGTATATATTATTTAATTTTTAATCTATGTTTATTCGTTACTCCGAAATGGCTTTCGCGATTCCATTGATTTTTTCTTTTTTGCATATTTAGGAGAGGTTATATCATTCAAGTTTAATTAACTTACTCTAGTACAAAAAAGCAAAAAAGCAAAAAAGTTTTTGGTTCAAAATGTTTTCAGGTCAAATTGTTTTAATCGATTTCAATTTTTAGTATTGCAAATTATATCAGAATGCTTAACGTTGATTTCATAGAAGGTTTGTAAGGTTACTTTCAGTTACTTCAGCTAAAAAAAAAAATCTAAGAATTAAAAAGTTAAAAATAAAAAATTCTACTCCTAAAATTTATTCACAATAAAAATTTAAGAATGATTTTTATTGTGAATAAATTTTTAAGTTATTTTTTTTTATTTTAAGATGGTACTGTTAGTGAATATCGGGGTAATGATTTGCTTTGTCTTATTCTATAATGAGCCATAGAACGTCAGAATCTTCATATTACGATAATAGGTTTCCATGATCTATTGATTTTACTCTCGTCTAGTTAAAAAGCTAGAATAAAAAAGAAAAGTTTTGGTCGTTTTTATTTATTTATTTATTCATTATGGTACAATAGGAAGTTACAACAATAAATGATATAATAACACTAAAAAAGGAATTCAATTAATAATAATTATATAAAAATTATATAAAAATTATAATTAATAAATTAAATTATAAATGTAATTAATATTTTTATATAAATGTTGCTGCTGGGAACGTTGAACGAAATATGAATGCTAAAATGCAACGAAATGCATCACCTATATTTAAATAATCATGTAATTAAATAGAACTTCTAAGTAACTTCGAATTTGATAACTAATCAAATTCGATATTATTTAAAAAAATAAAGCGAGATGCAAAGCTATAATAAATAAAAGTTTATTTTACAATATCTAATATGCACAATGGATAGCTTAATGTTAATTGCTTTTGTATTGCCAACTCTGACATCGTGCCAAATCGCAAAAGAGGTCGATTTGGTTGTGCGCGGGGACAGTATCGACATAAAACAGTTCCATATCAAAGTATCGTTCACTGTGGTAGAGGAATTTTACGGAGGAAGTCTGATATTCTAGCACATCGTCCTCACGGCCGTCACTGCTTCAACAACTACGGAGGTAACGAACAGCTGTGGATCGATTATAGCGCGACTGACATTGGGCAAGGCGTGATGGCCACGGTGAAGACGTTCATGGAGCTTTCAGGTATGCGACCAATAATTACGTAATCGCCCTGACGTCTGTCGCAGAAAGGGTCACTTTATCAGTAATGTAACGACGGTTTAATACGCTAAACAGAAAGATTTTAACGTAGGCAACGTATTAACTTTTTCAGGATGGGGTCAGTTAAAGGTAATTTATAAACAATTCTCAAAATAAGAACCAAATAATTAATAAAATATACAGTAATAATTCTTGTGCATGCTTAAGTATAAAACAATACAATACAATAGATATGTAAGTGCAATTCAAATATTGTCTTTCTTAGTAAATAAATAAAAATTACAGAAATAATTCTTGCTCACGATTGAATATTTGAATATTTTGCACACGATTGAATATTTGTATAAAACAATAAGTATATTTAAAATAAAATAATTTTTTACTTTTTCGCATCTACAAAGATACTTAAAACAAGTATTTTATAAAAAAACATTTTTCAAGTTCCATATCTTTTTATTTTTTAAAGTGTAAACATTTATACCGCGACCCTAAATTGTTTTGGGGGGGGGGGGGTGTGTGGATTGATAACAGTGACGCTATATTACTCAATTATTCCTTATTCCTAATTTCACATTTAATATTTTATATACATAAAATAATATATAGCTGCGTCTATTCTGTGTTTTTTTAGTGATGATTGTGAGTTCTATGTCCGATGTTAAATCCAGATGGACAATGGATAAATGCATGCAAATGGCGTTGAACGCTTTACTATTTTTATGTCGTTGACTATGAAGATTTACAATTTTGATCAATAAATATTACCCAATAAAACAAATGATATAATGTTATTATATTAATATAAAGATAATTGATCGCATATCATGCATGTGAGTTTAAACATAAACTTCTGATCGGAACTTCAAATTTTAATAAAGCAAAACCTTTTCTCTCTATAATTTGAATTTACATTTAAAAATGACATTATTAAGCGGGTCATCTATGTTTTTTCACAAGTAATAACTTTACAATTTCAGTTTGGCATCTGCAAACACCATAAGAAACTAGCATTTATCAGGGTTATTAGGACCTATTGTAAATATAGGGCATAACCTATTCGCGTGTTAATGGCGGGATCCCGCCAATAACTAGACGCCGAATAGTGACGGCAGCGCCGCGCCGCCACGCCGTCATCTTAATTAGTCTTAAATCATTAAACAAGCACCGCGCGTTTCAGCGCTACCCGTTCACCTTAAGTCTCAAATTGTGGAGTACCGAATATGGTTGAATCAATTATACCCACAAAAAGGTATCTGCGTAACATAACCCATATCTTTAGAGTCCTGACCGGATCATCAACTTGGTGATTTCAATATTCAAGTTCAGAAGGAATTTCTGGATAAACCACTTTCGCCTAAAATTTAATCGCAAATGATATCATATAATTATCTTATGTGCCTAAATGGAAATCGAAAAGTGCGAGTTGTTAGGAATTGAAGATAGAAAAATATATTGGGTCAATAATAGAAGCGGACGTATATTTATGTTTTTTAAATTTAATAAGCATTTTTTTTATTATTTTTGAATATTAAAAAATAATAAACAATAAAGTGAATTGTGTTTCTTTATAATCGCAATTTTATTTTTAAAAGAAAATTTAAACCTCGCATCGACGTCGTCGACACGCGGCACCAGCTTTGTACTCTATACCTACCCCTTTTTTCCGATAACTACGGGGATTTCGCCCTTCGACGGTCATTCCGAATAAATGCTAGAATATATATAGCTCTCAAGCACTATATAAATTTTTGAAAATACAAATTATAGTATTTTTTTAAGGCGTTTGACAGTCGCTGGTTCGAGTCCAAACTAATCATACTATTTATTTATATTTTTATATTTTAACGCTTCATCACTACCTCCTCCTCTTTTCTTTTTTCTTTTTTTCATTAGCATTTAATAAATAATTAAACAAAATGTCAATAAAAAGCAGTGAAAAATACTAAAATTTGAATAATTAAACTAAATCATCAAACAAAAGATCGCTTAACATCGCGGAGCTTTAGCTTACGGTCAGAAGGAGAGGGAACATCTGAAGCGATTTTAAAATACCCACTCTGGCCGTCGTACTTTTTCCCTCTCCGTTTCCCTCTTTAGCCAACATTTCCCCTTTTTTTCTCAACGGAGCAGTCTGCCTTATTTCCCACGGAGGCTGGCACGGGAGAAACAAAGATAAACTGTGGATGAAAAGGGTGCCCGATGCCTTTTCTTCAAAAGCAGACACTCATACATATATATACATACTCAACCATACTTTACTTACACGAGGACTTCGCTGAATACAAAACAAATGCATAATGTCAGGTTCATGAAAACCATTTTTTTACACCTATAAAATGTAAAATCTTAATAATTAGCCTAAATTATATCATCAATACCTTAACGTGTTTTAAAAGTATATCATTATTTATTGAATAACCTTTATTTTTGTATATGTCTTTCGGTATTTTATATAAATCTATCTTAAAGCGCTGCCACGCTGGTTCAATAAATCATACAAAAAGTTTTATCTGGCCTAATGTTAACAAGGGACCCGAAAAAAATACGAGTACTTTTTAATCAGTCGTCTGAGCTAAGAAATGCCCCTTTTGAATATTCAAACGACGAAAGATGTACTCGCAAAATTGGACCCACTGGGCTTTCAACTCGAGAAATTTATGCTAAAAATAATGTAGATCTTAGCGATTGTTAAAAAAACTAGGTATTCATTAGGTTTTTTCCTAATCTACCTTTTTAAACAGTACACCCAATATGAAAAAAAAGTTAACAAAATATATACGGATATAAGTAATGAATAATGAAACTAAAATAGATTTCTACTTAAAAATTACAATTTTGGTTAAAAAACAAATGCTATTAACGGTAATCCTATACCCGTCATTCCTACATTATTAATATATTCTGAAAACGCTTCAGCAAAAACTGTGCTTGGTTTCCCCTTAATCTCCCGGTTCATCATGGTAAAACAGAATCATTCATCGTAAAAGGGACAAAGGACCAAAATTAACCATCGCGTGACTGACAGTAATTAGTAAAATATATTTATTATTGCTTTACTTAATTATTAAATAAATATTTTTATTTCATGAAAATACGCATCGAAACATTGACTCAACTTTTAGCGTGCAGCGCGGTACCTTTTAAGATGACATCTCCCGTTGTGACTTCGGCTCTAGACGATTAGTTTTTTGCTACTCGTTAAAAGGCAATTTCTGTATGTCGCATACCTGTGTTATGTTTTGGCCGTGATGCTGTCCAAATGGTATAAAAAACTACAGGAGGTTAACACAAACGGGTCGCTCCGCTACCCCTTCGGTGCCAAATGAGCCGTACCTCATTTGTGGCCGCCAACAGAGCCTAGGCTCTGAGGGTTTAGGTTTTAAACTAAACTACTTCTCCCTCGAAATGCTATCTTACTGTACCTACTTACCCTACTCTTTTAAACCAGAACTATACCTTCTATCTATCATAAATAACTCGATACGATTGTGGATATGAAGCTAAATGTTTAGATTATCTTTTTTTTTAACTGCCCTCTTCACAATAATTATCCTCAATTCATATCCGACCTTTTCAATTAACCGTTAAAATAAAATATCTTCCTTCCTGTAAATCTATACGTTTACAAAATTTGGGCTCAATTCATTACTCTCAACTTTCTTTCTATGTAAGGTTTCTCTTCGTTGCTAGAATACTTATTTCTTTTATATTATTTCTTTAATATTTCATCATGTTTGTTTTGTATATTTCCAACCCTTATGTCATTCCTTGCATTTTAAACTGTGATTGTCCTAACGAATTATAATCAATTGTTAAAAATATTACTAAAAGACAACTTTGGCTAAAATCACTTAAATATGGGTCGATTGCAAGCAAATTAAAGAATTAAAAGAAAAAGAGATGATTGCAGCAAAAGGTAGTACGTACCTACCTGTGGTTTTTATTTCTGTATTCTGGAATATTTTGCACTGTCTTTGTGTATTTTGTTACGCTATCTATAATAATTATTCATTATAAATATAAGATATACCCGTACATATTACTGAAACATTATTGCTTAGAAAACAAATCTTTATCTAATGTGATTTTACTATAAATGGTTAAAAGGGAATTGTTATTCTCCTTATAAACTGTAGTTAAATATGATGGTTGTCTTCTTGTATACATATAATAAATATACTATAAGTAGTTTTGTAATTAGACAGTTCCGATTTTCGATGACACATATCCATTATTTTTATATTTTTTTGTTAAAATATCATCCTTTCCTTATTTAATATAATTAGATGGTTACATAATATTTGACAATATTTTACACTAAAGAGGACAGGTGAGAGTTAAAAATGCATTTTTATAAAACTCAGCGCTGGGTTTAAACCGACATACTGCGCTCTCAACTACAGGACCTCTTTAGAACCTTTATAAATATTATGCTATCCAGCACTTTATCAAATAATTAAAAACGTTTCAAAAATTTTAAATATTGTCAAAGATTGTGTCATTTATCCTTTCAGGCGATTTGCCGCTATTAAAAAACAATCATCAAATATAAGTCAAATAACTTTACAACTCAATTATACAAATATATATATATATATATATATATATATATATATATATATATAACCACTTCGCATAACTTAAGTAAAAATATTTTATAAGTATCTTATTTATATTGCAAAAATATGTAAAAATAGCATATATTCTGAAGACGCCGAATGGCGAAAGCTAAAAAATATCGTTTCACTTATGTACTTACAAAATACTTATAAAATATTTACTTATAAAATATACTTACTTAAGTTATGCGAAGTGGTGACCTACGAAAATAAAATATTACGTTATTCAAGTGCTGTGTAATGTTTTAATTTATACGTAGTAAATATAATCGGTTGGGGATCTAAATTATCGCTCATTTTCGCTCATGTCAGTCTCAATAGGTCGTCATAAGTACGTAACGCGTTCGTCGCATAAGTTTTAATGGAAAAAAGACATTTGCTGCCGATAGTATCAGAAAAAAAGTACAGGTAAAGATGTGTATATATGATATACATACTCACCATTCGTAATACTATTTATATCCAATATATCCAGAACCCTCTTTAGGCGTATAGTTCAATACGTAAGCGCAAAATACACTATCATTGTGGTCAATTTTCATCCGTCAACCCCACATCAGGCTAAGTTATCCGCAACGCTCTCTGAGATGGGTTTTTGAATCCATTATAATCTTTGACATGGTCGTCAATCTGTTTAATTCTTTTAGGCGAAGCCGTTAATACCATTTTTTTGTTTATGGTAACGATTTTTCTTTAATTTTTGGTGTGAATGTGAACGTACCTTCTTTATGGTATATTTTCTATTTTTAGTTACAATGTGCGTTTTTTCAACCCTACGTTTTTCCCTTTCGAGTAACATCGTTAGAAAAATTAATGATATTCCGTTAACTAAAAAATATCAAAACCTATGAAAGCAATAGTGTTTTTCACCGTATACCTAATTTCTTTTGGAGAGTAGACAAACTTTTAGTGAAACTTTTTAGAGATTTTCTTTTTCCAAAGCTGTTGCGCTCTTTTCGCAAATGTTTTAAAAGAAGCAAATCCGAGCAAAGCTACGAAGCATACGCTGCCGATCTGAGAAATAAAATAAATTGCGCGTAAAAAAAGGAACATAGCGCTTGGAACGCGTTTCGTATAACACCAGCGACCTCCCTCTGCCCCTCCCTCCCCCCCCCGCCTCTTTTTTCATCCGCTTTCACGAATAGATACATACACTCGCATCTACTTATAGATAAAGAAGAAGCTACCTGAATAGACATTATCTAACCGAAACATTTATATCAATATAAATGAAATTGTCAATAAATTTGACTAGATCAGTTGTTCCAACTCCAGAGCGACATCTTTTGGAAGATGATAAAAGAGATTTATGAATGAAGAGTTCCTTCAAAAAAATCAATGTGAAACAATAGGTAATAAAAGTCTCTACGATATCTAAATTACCATCAAATGTTTCACTAAGATATTTTTAGCTACATCCATTTTCATTCTACGTTAACAAATACTTATTATTATAATCATTATTATTGAGGTAGCACCGGTTATATTGTGTTATACGAGTATAGTAGGATGTAGCTACTCCCTGAAAACATTAAGAACAGAAGATATCTTTCACCTGACGCCTGGTGCCTATGGCGCTATGTGCTTTCAGCACTGGGTCGGTTCACCACCCTTCTCCTGCTTATTATTGTGATACGTGGTGACTTCGGTGCTAAATGACTCATGTTATCGGCACTGGTACTTTGCTTTTTACTTTCACGTGGCTTTTTTAGTTTGTTTTGTAAACAGTAATCCTCAGTAAATATATATATTAATCACAAAATAGGCACACGCGTAGATTGCTTATTTTATTTTTTATTTTATTTATTTAGTGACAATAAAGTAAACATTAATTTCATATTATGCATAGTACTACCTAACTAGGCAATGCCCGTACTAAGGGAGACTTTACTAGAAGCATAACCATCTTACTGCGCAACATACGGTTACAATTATTTAAATTGAATTGTATGCAATCCATAATAATATAAATAAAAATATATACATAATTGTACCGCTAATAAATAATAACTAATTTTAATAATAATATATGTATTATAAAAATATAATATAGTAATAATACACATATACACTAGAACGAATAAATAGATGTTACCTATTGTTATAGAATACACATGCCCTATGCTGTAAACGTATAACCCTAATAATAAACTAATTTTAAATATGAACTAAGTACTTCATATAAAAAGCTGAGTATTCTTGATATTTATACATAGAAGTACATACAGTAAACTCTCTATACAAGATATAGTATCTACACAAAAAAGAAGTTTATCTTGGTATGTATTTAATTAAAGTCTCTGTTTGCTTTCTGCCGAGATTAAGTAGCCAACAAGAAATAAGTAAACACAGAAAGAGACATTCCCAGAATATCTTTAATTTTATTATAAAATGGCGGCGAAAAAAAAGTGAAGTGTCTCTGAGCAAATCTTGTCTTCGCTTTCGGTATAATATGCTAGTGGCTACTAAGTTGCCTTGTAAGTATTCTATGCCAAAGTACCTTAAGTAAAAATTGTTTTAAATAAAACAAAAAGCAGTCGTAATTCAATATTCAATAATTGTTTTTGTGTCGTGCGAATGAACATTGCTATGTGTAGAAGCAGCCTCTTTCTTTAAGAAAAAATCACAAAGGGTTTCGTAGATGAAGATACCATATATTGTGAGAATTCCTAAGTTCCGAAAGTGTGATTGGCAAGACTCACCTGGGCCTAAACCCAGGATACCCCTCACAGCCCTCTTTTGGATTATAAAAATTTCTTGAATATATGCTGCAGAACCCCACAAGAGAACTCCATATCTTAGGCGAGACTCTACAAGTGCATAATAAACAGACATCACAGATGACCTGTCCATGCAAGTTCTTATACGTGATAGAGCGTAGCAAGCGGACGATAATTTTGATTTTAAATGGTCAATATATTTACGCCATTTTAATTTATCGTTAAGATGCACACTTAAGAATTTTGTGCAGTGTGATTTATGAACAGGGTATCTAATGATTATGTCATTATTATTAACACTCGAGAAGTTTAAAAGAACAGTTTTAGACATCCGCGAAGTTTAAAATAACAGTTGTCCACTGGTTAAGGTTGATTTCAAATTTCCTTAAAATTACGATTGGTAACCATGTTTGGCATAGCACACTCGGCTGTCGCGAAAGCTTTATCGCATTTGTTACTGCCTCTCGTACCATTTGGAAGCGATTTCAGCTAAGAAGCAACTTCTCGGCTCCGCTGAAACCATTACTTTGCGCCTTTTCTTTTTCAGTTCACGGCGACACGTTTAAGTCAGGCACGTCAGGGCACTTACGCTTTTATTTTACGATTGCACTAAAATAATTTCGGATTAGAGATTAGCCTATTTCTGAGATTTTATTGCTACTACCTAAAATATAAATAATAATATAATGCACATTATAATCGTTGAATAATCAGTAGACGATGTGTAGGTTACCACTGATAACGTTAATTATTGTGATTATAAAAGTAGTTAAATAGTATTTCACTGTTTTTATCTTGGAATGCATGATCTCATTATTAGTAAAGTTATATATAGAATATTACACATATTCTTAAAAATAAATAATGTACATTCCCGAAAACTAAATAGGGTTGTCTATGTCGATTATAAAGATTCTAAGAAATATATAAAAAAATGCAAAAAAGTGTAAACTGCCTTTAGCGTAGCGTGCGCGAACAAAATCTCTTAAGCATGGCTGCCCGTGTACTTAAGCATCACAAGCGAAAGATCAGCTGGTATGCGTATTAAAACAACAGTTTAGATCTGTCACGTAAAGTTTAATTTTATTTTCTCAAACCATGATGAATTGAGGTATGTCGTCGTAGAGCCAAATCGGAAATGGTCCCGGACACCTGTATATAATATTGTGTTTACAACATAGGTATTTTGGCCGCTACTTTGTTTGCCATAAAAGCCATCTAATGAAGGTAAGTGTATTTAATGTATCCCTTTTAGATTCTATACATTCATGTATAAGAAACTACTATCCCCGTCCATTGGCCGTCTGTCCATTGCAACTTTTAACTCGAAAAGTACAAATCGTCATTTTGGAGCCAACTGTCATCAAATGTCATTAACCAACAAAAATAAAATGTTACAAATATCACTCAATTTTTTTACACGACCTAGTCTAGAAAAATGATTGCTCTATAAAAATAATAAAAATAACTTCAAGATTAAGACAATTTTTATTATAAAAATAATGCCAGGATTCACAGCTAAGATGTATAAACACCAGTTTTATTATTTTAATCTGATGTTAAGCAATTCTGTGCTACCTGATACTGGCTGGTTCGTCGCGTATTCGAATCAATCGATTATAATCACATAATGTCAGCTGGGCGGTAATTCGTTTTGACACATTTTGTACTATGTCATGAAATAACACTGACGTCAGGGCGTCACTGACAGACAACACCAAATCTAAATTCACTTCATCCTGGAGGGATCCGTATATAAATGTTTACACAAAAACCTTAATTTAATACCATTAAAAGCATAAAATATCATTCGCTTAATAGTTATGGAGTAACACTTGAACGTGTGTATACACTCGTGGGTTCCTTGTCATAATCCATTATCGACCTGGTTCACTAGCAATTGAAAATATGTATTTTTCTCCGAGACACATTTTTCCATCGATGACACGAGCATAAAAGTCCTCGCTTCGCATCACTTTTTCATCCAAATGCTCATTCACCAATCGACGTTTTGGGATCGGGGGAAAGGTGGTGGTGGTACAGGAAGCGGTGGGGAAGGGGGGGGGGAGCCCGTGTTGACTAGCAGCCCACATTTCTGTGCACAATTTTCCGTTGCTTTATCGCTGTGCCTCCGATGAAAGGGACTCTTTTTACGAGATGAAAAGCAGGACGATCGAAGCCATCTTGTCAATGATAACACCGCCAAATATTACATAATACCCTAACGAGAGTTATGCGATAATGTACCCGCTCGCGCGCACACACACACATACATAATATATTTATTTGTATGTGAATATTAGGCACCTTCGACTACCCCGAGCAGTCGCTTTGTGCGTTGCTTTCCCTCGCTTTTCTTACGATTTCCCCTCGAAATTGTGAAAAGTGATAGCTACAGACGTTTGCACTCGGGCGTGACCCAAATAATAAAATGCCAACACGTTGTATTTCAGGTCATTAACGACAGCCGCGTTTTCTTAATGACTTCATGCAAAATATGATGCATTTTATGAACGTCCGTTACGAGAATTTCAATTTCGTCTAATCATGCATTGGTTTCATTTTATATTTTTATTTTTTATGTTTTTATAAAGTAAACATACAGAGAGTAATCGTAATCATTCTCAAATATTTCATACACAGGTTGCCAACACTCGATACTCTCCAATTTCGTGTTTACAAAACATGCATGTGTATAAACTTAAGTTACATACAAAATTAAATACATACAAAATTGATTACATTTGAGTTTAATTTTTAACAGAATTTGAAAGAGGAATGAAAAAAAAAGAAATTAGATAATAACAAGTACGTGCCATTTAATAGATATAAAGCAATATAAAATAATAATAATTTAGATATATATATTTATAATACATTAAAATATA
Organism: Neomicropteryx cornuta; assembly: GCA_020383195.1. NCBI lineage: Eukaryota > Metazoa > Arthropoda > Insecta > Lepidoptera > Micropterigidae > Neomicropteryx > Neomicropteryx cornuta. Next base: position 13,784,055 of record JAHKQU010000012.1, read on the forward strand.
CAGAAAAAAAATAATAAAAAAATAAAAAAATATGGTTAAACATTTATTACTGCACCGATTTTTTCTTGTACCTTGTTTTAATGCCTTAATAATAATCTCGGAAAATGGTTCAGGTTAGGTACGTCTGTGATAAAAAACACTTAATAATTTTCGGGAGCATATTTATTGCATGTTATTAGTCTGTGGGGAAAAATATTAATTCCGGTTGATATTAGAAAATATCTGGTCAAATCTAAAATCAAACAAAAATCTTTTTGGTTAATTTTAATAGGAAAAAAAATATTATCCTTTCGTAATGAAATCTGCGATCCCTACATATCTTTTACAGATCAACATTTTTAAAGTTTTTTTTATACAAATACCAATATTATTTGTTTTAGATAACTTATAAATTTAATTTTAGTTTGTTGGCTATAATTACTCGTACACACTTGGACTCATGTGAGAACGGCTTTAAATAATCATTCTGCGTTATTTAATACATGCATGATAACAAATATGTTTATGGTAAGCAACACTCATCGATTGCCTTTATGTCAACAAAAAAACAATTTATATAGCCTGAATTTATGAAATAACTTGAGAGTAAAACTAACGATTTTCTATGAATTATGCTTTAAAAAACTTCAAAAGCGTTTATCTCAATACAATGATTCCGCAGACGCGTTAAACATGCTTAGGACGGCAGAGTGCTAATAAACAAACCCTTCAGAATGGGAGGGGCGGTGGTAGATATGACGCAATGTGTTTCTCATAGAAATTTACTGCTCCCTTGGGGCATACCCTCATATACCACCTCAACTATGAACCGCATAACAATAAATAATACGCTGGTAATAAACGAACCGACCCGGTATTTGTATAGTCGTTTAACTAAATAATAATTGTATAAATCACAACACATTATTATAATGTCACAGATACGGTGCAAACTTGCCAGACGTATTACACAGCCCCGAGCGACATAATTAAAATATTTGTTTCCACTTTGTTTATGTACGCATTAAAGGACAAATGATGCCATAAAAATATATTTTATACGTACGATCTATGCTTTCACTCTATTGAGAAAGTATACATAGTATAGGTTTTACTGGATCCTATTCCTAATCAATTGTACAATTTTCACTCTCACTAGGTCGTTACTCTATTTTGAAAAATAACACTTATACACCGTGTCCCAAACCATTCCCGATAATTGGTTCTGCGATTTCTAGTATATTTGTAAAGACGGTATCTGTATAAAAATTCATCATGGTTTCCGAGAAAAAAAAAGTAAACTTTATAAACATATTAAAAGGGTCTTGTAATAGGGTCCTTGCTATGAGCGCTCAGCTATCGCCGCTCGCCGGTGAAGGTTACATTATCGATCCGCTGAACGAATATATCATTTGTTATATAAAAAAAAAAAGGATGATTCTTTTTCTCATACTATCACCGTCCTTCAGCTATCTGTCTATCCGTCCGCCTGTCAAACTTTCATCTCAAAAAGTAGAAATGTGTCAGAAATTTTAAATGCCTTTGAAAAACAACCATAGCCGTTAAAATCACATCGGAGGCTGTCCGGCTAATATAGGTATAAAACATTAAATCAACAATTTTTAAATATTAATAATGAAATATTGACAGTTTGATAAAGCGCTCAAATATCATATTCAAATTTCAAAAACTATGTTTTAAATCACATCGAAACCTGATTGGATAATTAGCTCTATGGACATAGCGCTTATCATTAGGGAGTATTCATATTCGAATTTCAAACATATGACAGCGCGGCTATCGGAACGTTTTATTTATTACTAGCCAGTTAGAATTTAATTTAAAATCATCTATGAGCGCAAATAGAAATGTGTACATGAATGTTCAGTTCCACGTTATAATTATAATAAATTTAAAAATTATGTCCATTTTTATTAATTTATATATTTATTAATTTATTGTGGTTACCCAACAAAGATTGTATATAATACGTAAAGATAATGACGTAAAAAAAATCTTATTGAAATATATTAAACGAATTTAAAGAAGATGAAATAAATAGAAAAGAATGAGTTTATATTTAAAAAAAAACAACATAAAGAACATGAAATGCACCAATTTATACTTTTTATATTTATACAATTATTTATATAAATTGATTAATATATACGAGTATAAAAACTGATTTATAACGGAACTTAACTAGATATAATATGGTTTTGTGCATTGGTATAGTATTATTATTAGCGTTGGTATAATAAACAGCGATGCAAATCTTTTGCCGAGTTATTAGAAAAAGGTCAATTTGGGAAAGTTAGTATTAAATAAATCACAAATTCAGTAAATAGAAAGGAGGGGGGGGGGTTTAGTTACTGTTCGCTTCTCAAAATTTACAAAAAAAGCTGAAATGGTGTTAAAATTTATGATGAATTGAAAGACTGTCATCATACCATTTTTTCTATGTTGTTTTTATTTTAATCTACTCAAACAATCACAAGTTGAAACCACAGACAGGCGCGTGTATTCTATGGTAGAAATGCCTTTAAAAACGCCTGTAAACGTAAACCTAGCCTAGCTATAAGGTTTATTAAAAAAAATAAAAAACCTAGCTATAAGACATCAGGTTCTGGTTAAATAATTTACTACTACTAAACAATGTATAAAAGCTGTTTATATTAAATGATAGCTACAGGTGTCATAGTTATTAAAACAATTTCACTAATAATCGTATTAGGTAGTACTAGACTTGGTGCTTTAGAAAATCTTTTTGACGCTTCCAAGGGCTAAATTAAAACTCTCGGAAGAAAATGAACCTATTTTTTTTGCTGTCATTCGTTTTAACTGGCTTTAAAAAAAAGGAAGACGTATTCAATTTGTTTATTTTTAATTTATGTTTTTGTATGTTATGTTCACTTGGTATTCCGAAACGGTTCAAGCGATTTTTCTAAATATGATAGGGAATTTTACAGGGTTGGTCCTGATTATTATTTTCATATATTGTAAGGCTTAAGGATGATTCTATTAAAGTTTATTTAAAAATAAAATAGTAGAGAACAACTAAAAATATTAAAATAAATAAGAAACACACCATATTATGCAGCGTCTGTCTCTACGGCGATTCGACGTTTTAGTGGATCCGTTTTTTATTGTTTACTAACAATAAAAAGTTTTTTGACCTATTATTTCTTTATAGGTTTATTTATTTTTTTCTATTTTGCTAACTTTTTTATATTGTTCACACAATCAATAAATTAAAGATAAATTAGTAAATAATAAATAATTATACTAATCAACCCTAATTTAAAATTCTACTCTACGTATTAGTATAGGATTGCATTTAAGGAACAGCCTTTATCTCTGTTTAGTATAATCACGACCAGGTAACATTTAGATAATCTATTATGCATGCATATCGGGGTAAGTGGGGTAAGTAATGCGACTCAGGTGCGATGCTCCACTCGCCTGAATAGCTGAAAGCGTGAAGTGCCATCATGATACATTTACTAGTGCTTCATCACCACCACCGCTCCTTGGGTGGGTTGTCTCTGGGGTGCGTTCATGCGCGTGGCTTGATTGATTGTCGCCAATGGTACAAACTATATTCAGCCATATGCAGAAGGATCGTGTTAATAACTCTACTTCAAATGTAATATCTAATATAACCTTACAACTACGAAAAGTACATTTTTTTTTTTTAAAGAATGTGAAAGCATTCAATTGCAGACATAATGAAACTACTACATAACAGAGATGTGCGCCTATGTTATATAGGTTTAACAAAAGGTTTTCTCATGCCCATTTTATTATGCGTTCATTCTAAACCTGATCAATTTTTGTTTTACGAGGTTTTCAATGTGTCAAAAAAGTAAGTAAAAAACAGTAGAAAACCAAATCCTATAAGAGTTTAAACGTATAGTTACTCCTCCTGACTAAGATGGCCGGCGGCGCATGCTGCGGCGCGCCGCGCGATCTTAACCTTCGCGCGGAGTTTGGTTAGCTCACGGCGCGAGCGAAGGTCTAATCTGTTAATGGTGCAGTATTCTTGAAGATAAACTAGGTCCTTCTGGATGTTGTGACAGTCGGTGATAGAACTTATTACATGAAAGAGCTTAAGGTCGTCTGCAAATAATAAAAAGAGACAGTGCTTAAAGCATTAATTGCCAATGTCTTTGATGAATATAATGAACAGTAGAGGACCTAGATGAGAAGCCTGTTGTATTCCTGAAGGACAGGATGCGTAGTCAAAGGCAAAACCATTAACCACAACAGATTGAGATCTCTTACGGATGTAGGAACAAATCCAACGGTAAGATCGCCATTGAAAAGTCTGTGTATAAATCATTCACTTGTTTCTTATTCTTATAATATTTAATTAGCAGAGTAGTCCAATTAGTTGAAAGTGTTAGTTGACAGATTTATAGAAAACTAGGTATGTAGATACTGTATATACAATTTAAAGCAGCATTATCCATTATTCCTTGTCTGCTTTAAATATTTTATAATAGGAACAACGTAGTAGGAACACTTTAAATATTAAACTCTCATTATTTTTTGCTAGTTCGATGAATTTGCAATCCATTTAGTTGAGACCTGTCGTCAGTAAGCGGTTTCATACGCTCACTTAGCTATTTTTTTAATCAAACCGCGGCATATTCCCGACCGTTTATTTCTATATCTCATCTTCGATCTATTAATCACATCGTCAAATAGAAATGGATCATTAAAAAATGTGTAAATATTATGAAAAACAGTGAAAATGTAACGAATATGACGTATAATGAATGAGAAGTGAATGGTTTAATGAATATTTACAAGTATAACTTACGATCAACGTAGGATATATGAAAATGAATCGTCATGGCTAAAAATAAAAAGAAAAGTGTAAAATATATACACATTACGTGCAAATCATTTAGATATAGTAAAATTGTATAATGTATTGCTCAAATACCGTATTTAGATGATTCCTTAAGTTATAATTTAAATGTCAATACTGTCAGACTTTTATATAAGTAATGTAAACTTACGGCAAATGCCTATTATAACAAAAGGTTGTGTTGAATACAACATAAATAAAATTAGTATAAACTTTAGAGATTATATCTGGTTATTTTTTTTTTATTATACCGAAGAATAATAGTAAAGCTATCTTTATTGTAATTAGTAATAATTAACGTATAGACTCATCAAAGCATATTAAGAAGCCGGACATTATAATTTATTCTAAGTGGGTGGATTGTGGAGGCTCTCGCCTATTTCAGTAAATGGAAATATCGATCTATTAATATCCTTTGACCGGCAAAGCGTTACATGACAGCGAAATAATGTGCTTAGCTGCCGGAGGCAGTGATGATGGCGTCCGCTGGACCACGAAATGTAAGCGGGCCTCAATAAAAAATAAATACCGGAGAGTGCTTCCTGGCTTGCAATTTGTTCGTTCAAATCAGAGTTGAAATCATATCATCATGATTGCATTCTGACGAAAGTACAAATGAAATAAGGATTTTCTCTAAGAATTCTGCTCCTAATACAAAGTTAGAAAGACAAATTTGGATTTTTAACTAAACATATACCTTATCACCAAGCGCAACATAGAATTTGATTTATTTTTTATATAAATACTAGCTGACCCGGCCACGCGTTGCTGTGGCTAAAGTTTTTGTTATATTACATTATAGTAAACAATCTAAGAGGAACAATAAGAGAACATCAGTCACGGAGTCCACTATGCTTTTTCACACAGATGGTATTTGTAAAAAAATATGGTGATCTCCTTATTTGACTTTCTACTACTATAACCCTTTAGTACAATGAAATTATTTACGAACAAAGACGAAAATGTTGATGTTGGTATACAAATTCACTGGATTGAGATTTGAAGGGGAAGTACGTTGAACACAATTAATTAAAATGTTCTTACACTTGATACTAAGCAGAAATCAATAGGTAAAAAATAAAAAATTATCAGATTTATTATTTCCATTTAATTTTATAACAAATATAAGTATATTACAGTATAATTAATACAGTAAATAACATGTGACGCTTAAACTCATGAATGAGGTAGGCAAGGCAGACAGTCTTAAACTTTTAAACATTAATATCTTTTTTTTTGAATTATAAATACTTTCAATTTCAATTTAATTTAACACCAATCGGTGCACAATGTTTTTGGTTAACCTGTCTTTAGCTAACACAAATAGATTCGACGGTTTCCCAACACGTGAACACGCAACATATAGTTGCCCATGAGAAAAACATGGATTTTCCAAATCTAAACCACAAATGGTCATTGTTTGACCTTGAGATTTATTTATAGACATGGTGAAAGCTAAACGAATTGGAAACTGTAGCCTTTTGAAGGGTATGGTAGAATCTGATGGTATCATCGGAATACGTGGCAGCAGGACCACTTTTCCTTTAAACTTCCCAGCCAAAATGGTTGCTTCAAGAATGTTTCCGGTGATCTTTTTGATGACCAAACGCGTACCGTTACATAATAGAGGTGGATTCAAATTACGGAGGAGAATAATAGGGGAACCAATCTTTAATCGAAGATTATGTGGTGGCATTCCAGGGATAACTAATGAATTTAAAAATTCAATCGGAAAATTTACACTTTCATTTTCATCAACAACAGTATCGATTGATTTAAAAGACATCAGATCGCCTGGTAACAACTGTTGTATCTGGAAGTTAATTTCGTCAACATCAACGTTTTTGGCTGCCAAAATCGCCCGTTGACTAAGCCATTCATGATTCAAATAATTATTCTGTATATCCGGGAAAATACTCTGAATCAATTCAGTTTTATCCTGAACAACAGTGCAAAAATTGTCTGGTAGTTTAATGCATTGCGTATTTGGTTGCAGTTTTATTTTACCGTTCCCAATATCTAGTAGTTGTTCGGAAAATATTAGTGCTGATGGATCATTTTGCAATTGTACTCGCATATTTATGGTCAATCGAAGTGTTTCAACACTTCGCCATAAGAATGATTGTTTCAAACATGCATTAATCTCATCCGCGAAAGTAGAGCGAGGTATAACAACCGGTAAGGTCTGCCGGAAGTCACCAGACAAAAGTAAGATAGCACCACCGAAAAGTTTATTATTGCTGTTTAAATCTTGCATAGTTCTGTTTAATGCTTCAAGTGAATATTTGTGTGCCATTGTGCACTCATCCCAAATTATTATAGAACTCTTCCGCAACACTGCAGCTATTCCACTATTCTTTTTGATGTTACACATTGCATCTGGTTTATTATGAACGTCCAATGGCAGCTTGAATGTTGAATGTGCTGTTCGCCCACCATCCAGTAAAGTAGCCGCAATGCCTGACGATGCTAATGCTAATGCGATTTTTTGTTGCGACCGTATTTTGGCAAGAATCAACGATATTAAAAATGTCTTACCGGTTCCACCGGGTGCATCCAAGAAAAAAAAACCGCCTTGTTCAGCAGCAACAGCCAGCATAATCCGATCATAAATAATTTTTTGTTCTGCTGTCAGTAATGGTTCACTGTTCATGATAATTGTTGCTAAACTTCCATGGTCATATTGATTTTCTCGTTGTAAATCGGTATTGACTAAGTCGGTGGCTGGACGATTAGGTGATGGCATACCATAATGATTAAGTGGTAAATTTGAAATAAGAACACATAAATCCTCGATCAAGACCAATGCTTCATTGTACATCTCTGGTGTATAATCTATGTTTTGGCATTGATTTGTTTGTCTAATTCGGTGCAAGATGTCTTCTGTCATACAATTTTTATATTTTTCCCACAAAGTTTGTGCTTGCGAGGGATAACATGTCGCCAAAATAATTGCAAACAACTGACGAATGTTATTCGGTGTTGATGTCAACGCAGCATCAGCAAGCGTTAAGTCCCAATGGTTATCGTCTTCTAGCAATTGCAGTTCACGACATGCATCCTGGTATGTATTGAATACTCGACCATTAGCTGTTCGTAAAAATTCAAAAGACGTTGGTCCGGGAACATTCACCAATAACAAACGTAAATAGAAGCACTCACGTTGCTTTGGATGTACCGTGTAAAGTCTCCCCAATGTCTTAGCTTTGAATATGCCTGTAATGGAAGGATGTGGTTTTCCTTGTTTCCGTGGCTCCCATTTTTTACTGGATTTGTTCCATGTGAAATAACGTGGAACATCACCATACACCAATGTCTTCGCGAATTGGCCAAAAACATCAGGTTTTTGACACAATGTAAAAAATTCAGTTAGAGTCGTTTTCGGAGCTTCGAACGCTCTTTGGAGAACATTTTCTTCAGTGAAGTATACACGTTGACCGTTTTCAAGATGTATTGCCAGATGTTGGACAGCAGGATCTCTTTCGTGGATGGGAAAGCTGAGAATATGCCAAATAGCTTCATTGCTGCTAATGTATCTGCCCATTTGGTATCGTGCTATTTCGTCATTTTTATTTATGTTTTTTACTTCAAATATGGCCAAATCACTGCCTTTGTTTACATATTTACAAATATACTTAATTGATTTAACAGAACTGCAAAGCTCAACATTGATATGAGCTTTGTAAGTTTTTGAAAGTAGTGGTGAGTATGGTACCACCCACTGATTATCAAACTCAACTTGATTTGGAAAGTTCGGCAGTCGCATTGTAAATGTGTGGCCACCATTCTCAGTACTTCTGCGACGATACATTGGATAACCATCAATATCCGTGATCGTGTCATTCGTATGCGGCTTTGGGAAGTTTTTTTTACATTTCCATTTTCCATGCACGGTGACGTCATGTTGAAAACACCGCATGGCCCATGGATCATGTGTTTGGTGACAATATCAAATAATTCTTGATCAATTAATGGGTCTGGAATTTCGGCTGAAATTATTTGATCGATTTCTTCAGGACGGATTCTATCTTTAAGCCAAACCAAAATGTGGGCATGAGGCAAACCTCGCTTTTGCCACTCTATCGTATACAGCCAACAACGTGTGATACCAAAAATTGTATATTTAACAATAAAATCAATTAAGGATTTCAATTTTTGTTTAAACACACGTGCAGTTAAATCATGACGATGAATGGCTTGTTGTCCTGGCAATAGTAAAGTTTGTATCTCTTCCCAATTCGGATTACATGTGAATGTAATAAATAAATCCGGTCGGCCGTAATGACGTACGTAAGTCATCGCATCTTGTATGTATTCCTGCATGTTCCGTGGACTGCCGATGTAGCTTGAAGGTAAAATGAAAGCATTACCGATGTCATTGGGATTTAAATTTCCATCGATGTTTCCAACAACAGCATCTCGTAAGTGAATATATTCTTCCGATCGTAGTTTTGCCTGGTTGAATCGCAAGCGTTCGCTTTCGACCTTAGCATACATATCAACAATGTATTGATGGAACAGCTGACGATATCGAAGGATATAATTGTCTTGATGTTGTCTAACCATTATTCGGTGTGCGTAGTAGTTCATTGAGCTAACTTTATTATTTCTGTAATCACCTAAAAAAATAAATAATAAAATGCAATACGAAATTAAAATCTATACATACAGTAAGAAAGTAAATAGATAATTGTCAAATTTACCGGTATTTGGATCATACTGATTGATATTAAGGTGATATTCATCTTGTCCTTGCCAAAATATCAATGGATATTGTAGTGCGTCATATGAACGGTGTAGATCCGAAATCGTACTGACAGTGTTGTCTCGCCGTGTAATGTTTATAGATCTTTTGTCAACTGGATCACCAACCATGATAACAGCAACCTCATCAACAGTTGGAGCGTTGAATCTACCAGCATGTTCACCTAATGGTACTTTGTCGGCTTTTATGACGATTTGATAATTGTCATTTTGCAGTCGTGGCGAAACTCTTTTGATCAATTGAATTAGTTGATTGTGATCTTCTAAAAAATTTCCAATAATATCACAATTGCTCTTTCCTCTGCTTGTTCAATAAAATTATACAGGCACCGAGTCGTCACGCGCTCTTCACAATCGCCCATAAAATAAAAAGGTATCGACATCTGTCAGTTTTATGACTGCCAAATAATATCAGACAAATAATTAGACAATAAATTAAAATATGACGATTTGATAATTGTCATTTTGCAGTCGTGGCGAAACTCTTTTGATCAATTGAATTAGTTGATTGTGATCTTCTAAAAAATTTTCCAATAATATCACAATTGCTCTTTCCTCTGCTTGTTCAATAAAATTATACAGGCACCGAGTCGTCACGCGCTCTTCCCAATCGCCCATAAAATAAAAAGGTATCGACATCTGTCAGTTTTATGACTGCCAAATAATAACGGACAAAAAATTAGCGATAAATTAAAATTGCGACTATAATTTGAGATTTAAACTATCCTATCTCTCAAGTGCACATCGAACTGCACATGGTGTGCAAATTTTATTATAATCGGTTAAGTGGTTTAGGAGTCCATTGAGGACAAACATTGTGACACGAGATTTATATATATTAAGATACAATTTTATTTATATTTAGAATATTTAAATGTAAAAAAAGTAATGAATTAAAACTTTTAATTAAAATGAAAAAAAAATTAAAATGCATTGTAAGAAAAAAGAATATTTATAAACACCTAAACTTAAAATAATAGTACAAATTAGGTACGTGCATAAACTTTTGGAAAATAACAGCTTAATTTCAAATACATTAAAATAATAAAACAAATTAAGAAAATGGTTTTAAAATAGGAAAAATATACATATAAAATAAAATATAATCGACAAATTAACATCTATAACAATTTAATTTTCTTGTGTGTCTAACCTTTTCCCTAGATTTTTTGTTATTGTGATATTTTTTGTTTAAGTACGACGTTCGTTGCGACGTTCAAGTATATTTACTTATATCGGAAGTGAACTCGTTCACAACCAATGCGCCTAATTCAATAATTCACATTATGTTCGTGGCGCTCTCTGTCTCCGAGGCACGAAACCACCCCTTCCCCATCCTCCCCCTATAGCCCACCTCCCTCGACCCAAGTAAGCGTATGAAAGCAGCCCCCCCCTGCACACTATTGGCAAAATTAGTGGGCGCGTTCACAGCACGGCAACACAGATATCCCACTCGGGAAACTTTCTCGGCCATTTATCGGTAACTTTTTAATTTTATCGTCCGGCGGATTAACGGCTTGATTCCTGTATTGTGAAACTTTCTAACAAGCTGATTGTGCAATTATGGAGCCATTCTCTTGTCCGATGGATCGATACGTTATCACGGTGACTTTGAGCATTCAATGACAATACTTTATTACATTTGATAAACCTATATTTAGAAATCTTTTAAATGCTTGGATTCATTCTACTTGGTAAGCCATTTTCAAATATTGAATAATTGAAAATCATAATAAATTTTGCGTGTTTACTAAAATTGCAATAATGTTCAAATCTTGGCAGTTTTTATAAATTTATTAAGAGAAATTAAAAGTATATTCGATCGCCATTTAAATTGTCAACTGAATAAATCGAATTTCTGAAAGTACATCGCGGTGTCTTATTTGGTTGTAGTATATTTGGTATATTCAAATATACACACAAACACTCAACACTTCCACCAACACAATATATCACATACTACATATTCAAGCATATCTACTATATATGATTTTACTATAATATGTTTAATATCTTATTATACACAAACATTGTATATAATCCTAAAGTCGCACACATTCACAAACTATATATGTACACTTTATTTTTACATATTATTTACCCACAAACGGATAGTTTTTATAACGCGTTTTTAGTAGGTACCTACTATTTTTTCATTTAAATTGTTTATAATAGAAAACTTTAAATTATCTTTATTTTGAATTGTAATCTTGTGTAATACATATTGAGTTTATTTAAAATATAAATTGGAGGTAGTTTGCAATTAAACATTTAAGCTCTTTGCCTATATTTATGATTCTTTCTCACGCGTAATTGAAAACGTGTAATAATGCAACAATGTCACATTTTAATATCCTTTATTGCGGTGGTTTACGGATGTTTTACTAGCTAGCTAGAGCTCTGGCTAGAAAGCAAAGCACAAGTACAAAACACGGCGGTTGTACGATATTAGAAAGTGAAATATTCTCCATCGCTAGGCCATTTCAAATTTGACTTTCAAATAAGTTGGTGATGAGCCTATAAAGTAAAGGACCAAAAATCAAATTAACTTTCCGAGATGAAAGCTGAGTTTTAGAAAAGCTAAGATCGAAGAGGGTAAGGCAGAAAAGGCACGAATGACGTATGGCGCTAACCGTAAAGAAACTATCTGCAGAAAATATTTCTAGCATGTGTTGGTTATTTCTCGGCAAAGATTTAAAAAAAAAAAGTTAACTTGGTTGGGGTTAGGTAGTATTAAATAAGATAAAATGATAAAAAAAAACTATTTTAAATTTAAAAAACAATGTGTGCATTGCTGGCCATTTGATGAGATGATATTTATTTTATTTGGCAAAAAAAACAGTTAGTATATACATAGAGAAATATGCATTAGAGATAACAATGTTAACCTTTATATATTTGCACTGTTAAAATATAATTAATGTGCAACAACAGTAATTCTCAAAAACTAAAAATTAACGAACCAAAAATTTAATATATATACTTTTCAACAAAAGGTAGATAGACAAGAGGAAACTAGACATTCAAACATTTAGAAATTCGAGGCTTAAACTCACTCAAATTACAACTACATATATCAAACTCATTATTATTATTAGAAAGTTTATTATACACATTACACACTCTGTATATGTAGGAGTTTTGGGAGTAATTACTTTTGCATATGGGCAGATAGATGAAAAAGCTTTGTCTAGTAAACCGAGAGTGTACATGCACGATACATAATGGATACTTCAGATATTGAGAGAAACCCAGCCAAAAAAAACAATTTAAGTCGTTAAAGTTGTTTTTAAGGTCATCAAACGGTCAAACGACCACTGCCTATTTATAATATGTATGTAGATAGTTTAAACGACGCAATTTCAGCGAGGCTACAGTACCGCCATTTTTTTTCGATTACGTAAAAGACCTTGCCCTCGTCACGGGCATGAATGCGATAATTTCCTGTGTCCTTTAGCACAAGAATTGCTAATTCAAGAAATGTTGCCATCAGAAACCTGCAAAATGAGGTCGGAAATACAAATATTTTACAATGACGGACGATTCTCCTGCTCACTTTTCAACCCTGTGTACTTTTTTAAAAGCAAATAATCCTAATTTTTTATCCTGTTTCGTGTTTTGTGTATTTTTTTTTTCTTATTCAATATTTTTTTTGAATTAACAATTATCGCTGATTAATAGGACCATAATCAAATTGTTAGACCTACTGTAACTCAAATTTTATAAATGTAGTTTCTTCCCTGGCCATACCTTATAATAAACCAATCAGGTTGGATATATTACTCTAAAACCAGCCGGAAAAAAAACCTTTTTTTCTTCTTTTATAACGTAAATATGGGTCATTTCTGATTGTTGATGTTTTCTGGCAGTATAATAATATCACAAATTCCGTGAGTTAGGAATAGAAAAAAAAGAACGATAGTACATGACGTAGTCCCCTCAAGGGCACATTTTAATAAGACAATCGCACACACAAAAACACAGAAACAAAGACAAAAAACAATCTAGAGATAGATATATATATATTTATATTTTTAATTATATTTTATAACATTTTTTTGTTTTACCATTTATTCCTCGCAAAAGTCAAAAACACAGACATTAATATTTCAACTTTTAACGTCTAATTCGCAAGATACAGCGACAATTTCAAACGTTGCTTTCTAATCTAAACTTGTTTACCTCAAGGAATCTTTTCAAGAATAAAACTTTTCAACCACGTGCTATAGTTGAATTGTCTTTTAAATTGCTACACTTCTTGCTCAAGGCTCTTTACACAAACATCGGGATATTAAAAGATTTATAAGATTATATGGAATGTTGATTGCTCATTGTTTGTCAACAGTCGCCCAAAACACTCGAAAAGCGTTCCGAAATGCCAAATTTACGACATCGCTATCTTAGAGTATATATATTTTGGAATACCTATGTGATTTGCAATAAAGTTTCATATGGAATACTTAATCGAAATGCTTATAAATACAAATGAATAATAAAATGGGAATTACCTGAGCCGCCGCCGCCGTGATTGTCTAAAATAAAAACTTATTTTTTGCAATCCCCTGACACTTTGATGCACGGAAACACACATATACCAAGTTAGAACGCTTTTTTTAAATAATATTTACATAAAATAATTACATAAAAATACTAAAAACCATCGTAAACACGTGAGCAAACGCACGTCAACAACGATCTGTCCATAATGGCGTCAACTGACTTTACTAAATTCTTAAAACAAACTTCAATATGCAAGTCGACTGTGTTTCTTATTGAATTGTATCTTGTGTGTAATTGAAATCTATTTCATAAAGAAACGAACAGAAGTAGGAAACCCTAAACACAGGAGTTTACAGTTAGAAAAAAATATATATTTAAAAACACGCTTCAAGATGGAGGTGTATGCAACAGATGGGTTATATATTTACATTTTTTGTTATTGGCATCGGTATGAGACACAAATCTTGCACAGAATATATCTGAAATTTATTTATTTATTTTGAAATTTATACATAGTAAAATATACGTTTTTTAGGGTTCCGCACCTTAAAATGAAATTGCAAATTTTGAATTGTTGTAATTTATTTATTTATTTATTTATTATTAACATGTAAGCATAGAGCGTACTAATACTATATACATTAATGGGCAATGGGTAATGGGCAAAATTAATTTAACTATCGTATTTTTTATAATTATTATCTATAGCGATTGCATTTCTAGCAATGTTTTAGTTCTAGGTGACGCATGAGGCTCAGGGCTGTCCCAAATAATGGTACCTCGTCGGGGGCCACATAGTTGTTACTGCGGCGTCGCGACGTGTGAACTTGCGGAGGCAATAAATAGCGCGGACCCGAGGGGCTGGACGGGGCGTTCTTCTGAAAGATCCTGCCGGCACGTCGTATTGCATGAAAACTGGAAAGGGAGAACGACGACATGGCCAAGGAGAAAGAGGACCAGGAGCGAGGAACACACCACAATAGCGTGTCGACTGACGCAAATTCTGACACAAGGTTCGCTATAAATTGATGAATAATATCGATACTACTTGCAATTGACGCATTTGGCCGTCCTGAATTAGTGCAAAAAACGTTTATTGAGTGAGACTAATTTCCGTCATACAAACAGTCTACTAAGAACGTTTATTACAACTATCACATTTCCGTTTATTTATCTGACATAGTCAACGGATGTTTATTGAACCGTTTCCTACATTATTGAAAAACAAAATTTAAAAAAGGCTGATAAATGTGGGTATAGAGAGCGGAGTCACTATTACCTTTTTACTATTAATGCGACTCTTAGTTAGTTAAATAAAATACAAATTGGTTCTCTACACAACAGGAATTTCTTAGTATAGTGTGCGCATCATATCAAGATTTATACAATGCTTTTAATAGATGTAGTATTGCTTTGAATTAATAAATTCAAGAAAAAAATACTAGTGTTTATCGTGAAACTATCATAAACATACAAACTAACATATCATAAATATCAATTAAAAAATATAAAAATATCCTTATTTACTTATCATATCCTATGCATATAATATATTCCAGGAGTTGAAACACGCCCACAGGCAGACTATTTTAACTTAGGAATGTACATTAAAAAAATATTTGGGAAAATACTACCTAATTATCAATGTGCATAATACTTTAAAGTCACATTTAAACCAGCAGTTAAACATTAGGTATGAATAAAATGAATACGTTACGTTAAGTTACGTTGAATAAAATATTTTGTCAATGCAAGGAATACTTATGTTGTATTCTAATTTATACACCAAATGTTGTGAACGAAATTCATGCTAATGCACTTCGAGGATTTAAACATGTTTTCAGTCTAACGAAAGACATTTTGAAAATTTAAATAAATAGATTTATTATATAGTGCATTTTATCATTTCCTCCACATGCACTCTTATAACAAAGGGCTAAAAACAAAAATATTTGCATGGGTAATGCAATGTGCAATGTGCAATGTGTGTTTATAAGACTTTTTATAGATTTAAATGACCTTCATTTTTTTATTTTCTAGATTTTTTGTGTTATCTTTGCTCTTGTTGGTCGTTTTCACTTTTAATGTCAATTTTGAATACCAAAATTAAGAAAAATCAAAACATAACTCAAAAAGAGTGTAGCACATATGTCTAAGATAAAAACAAATCTATAAACATTTTATTTAAAAAAACTCATTTTTAAATATTTTGACATATAGTTTCACCTGACAATGGACGGTCACTTGAAACTTTTGTAATCTTTAGCTTTCATGGTAACCGATACCACTGACCATTATGTAGTTTCTCTCAACGAAAGTCATTTCAAAGCGAAAGACGCATTCGATTGTATTTTGTTATAATCTGCCCGATTTCTGTTTATGGATGGATACACGCTAGTGGCTTTCGTGTGTACGCACGTACCTATAACTATGCCATGGACTGCAGCTATATGTAAAGTGCTCTTTGCCATTTCTGGCCACATCAAACCCGCTTCGACGTGCGAAATGCGCTTTTCGTGTTTGTAAATACGCCGGTAGCTTTGTGGCCATTCATCCAACTTCTTCACAGCCACACAAATCAACGTTAAGCCCGACACACACGCCACGCGATTCAAAGGGTGCAAGCTGCAAGTCCGCCATCGCGGCATCGGAGGGAGATTTATTTTGTACTAGATCAACATTAATTCTTATCATTTCTTAATGCATCTCTCCGGTGAAGAAGTATTGAATTTCCACTACACAAAATTAGCATTGAAAACACATAAAAACTTCCCAAACCTTTAAGTGGATGTTAGCAATAGTGTTGCATTAAATGTGTTCTATTCGAAAATGTCTATACAAATACACTCATACTGCGGTGGCTTATGTGTTGGATTTTGGTACATTATACTAACTTAATTTTAATTGTACCAATCATTTTTTTTTATAAAAATCAAAGCAAATTAACTGCTAAAAACAACTTTATCTATTATTATATTGAGATAAGCGTTTTCTTTATGATTTATTGCACCATTCGCTAATACTACTGATATTGTGTTGATCGTCTCTTGAATTCCTTTACTTTGTACTAATCATGTTTTACGTCTAAAATTAATGTGTCCTTGACCAAAACAAGTAAATAAAAATTAATGTAATATGCTAATTTTAAAAATTAATATAATTAAGCTACCACTAAATGATTTAGTGGTAGGTTACTAGGTTGGGCATTAATTAATGAGCAAGTTGCTTTCTTGTTCACACCAATTGTTTTGATTTGTTTATTCTTCTTTCACTGCTGTTTGTTTGATTGTACGAGTACATGTTATGATTTTTTTTAACAGTCAGCCATTTTCGATTAACTAATTATTATCTAAAAATTCATACTAAATATACATGTAATGGCACATAATGTGTTTTGGCCGCCGCTACTTAGGCAAACGAGAGTGATTGCTTTCAACGTTCTTAATAAGTGTTTTTAGAATCCCGTATCTTAAAATTAAAAATTGAACTTTTATAAGATCACTCTTGCGTCCGTCTGTCACAGAAATTTGATATTTTGCATATTGTTCCTACTTAGGTCTTAAATTCCACAACAAACTACTCTAGAACCTTAAAGAAATACGTGAAATATACGAATCTAACCTAACTTAAGTTATATTTCTTGAAATTGAATTCATATAATATCAATGAATTTCGATTTTCACCCTTCTATTTGTATTGAAGTAAAAATGTATTTATGTTTGAATGTAAATTCGCAAATTTTAAATTGGTTTTTATTTGTTTTGTTCTAAAATAATTCCTACAGGATTGTAAAAATTGTTATGAATCTTAAGTATCTTGTTAGGTCTTTGTGACGCGCGCATAATCCGACAATGAAAGATCATTAAGGCGCCTACATACCTGAATGTTATCAAAATGCGAATTTTGCAGGTTTTCAAAGTATGTTGCGTGCGTATTCAGAAGAAATACCACTAATCTACTTTACTTATATTAAATATCATTTATTATTCTAGGGAAATAGCTATAGAAAACTTCTTTAAGCATTGTCAAAAAAACAAATCCACAATGTTTTTGAAACATCATTTTTTGATGTCGACTATCTCTGAATCCAGAATCATCTCATATATAATAAAAATATTTTATTGAAGAGAATCGAGTCGCGGAGGGAGTTACCTGTCGAATTTGCGATATATGGTATAACAACTTAGAAATAAAATAACAAAGTTGGCCTAAAATGGGTGATTTTTGTTTTAGATTTGATATATGAAAATGAAATTAAATGCCAAAATTATTTAGATTTTCGGAAAATATATGTTCTTGTATGTTAATGGAAAAAGAAAAAATTGAAAAAATGTATTCGTTATTTTTCTAAAAAAAAAACTAAATGCTATCAATATTTCATACAAAATGGTAGGCCGTGGTTTATGTTATAAACGCCATTCATGTCCGCTATAGAGTTTACACCTTTCTGTTCTTTGTGCACGGGCGTTTTTTGCTGACCGCGCATTGCAGCTCAGATTATTTTCTTAGTAATCCAATCAGTGCGGTTTTGGCCGCTCCAGTGGCTAGACGTTGTTTCTGCGCTCGTTTGTTTTTCAATTTTCGTTGCCTATTTATTTACGTAAAAATAAATTTGTCAAGACGAAGCGGCGTTGTTCATTCGGAAAGTCAGCAATTAGAAAAAAACAAGGATTACTCTTACAGGAAAATAGGTTTGTATTTGTAATTATTACCATTTTATGTTTTTACTAATTTCGTAATGTGAATGAAAAGTTCAAAGCTATTTGCTATATATGTACATACCTATTTACCAAAATAGTAAAAAAAAACTTCCTATGTAGATCAAGAGAATATAAATAATGTACTATTATCATCTTTTGTAATGAGAATTTTTAAAATTAGTATATAATATAAACAAACCTTTCTTAGAACTCTAACCTTGTTAGAAAGCTAACGACCTTTGAAATATCTAGTTTTAGGTCAACATAACTGGTAACTTGCTGGTACTTGATTATTTTTTTAATATACAATTTTTTATTTTAATATAATTATGCTGACCCGGCGAACTTTGTACCGCCTCGTAATCAATACATGTTATGATATTTTATTATGTGCATTAAATTATTAACAAATGTGCATTCTTTATATTTTTTTGTTGTGATTTTTTTCTGATGTTTTAATAGTTATTCTGCTATTCGGGGCGGAGACAAATCCAACAAATCAAAAATCATAAAAATCGATTCAGTGTTGCTTGAGCTATAAATGGTATAACTATTATATAAATATATATATAGATTTACTACACTTTATACCTATTTTGAAATTCATTTTCGCGCGAAAAAAACCATTATTCCTAAGAAGTAGTTTTAGTCAAGGCCATGCCACGGCTGATGTGATAATATTTTTAAAATATTGTCGTCAGGTGAAAGTTGGCCGATGCGTCGAAGAATTTGACGATTCAAATTCTCGGAATTTTGCGAGCAACTGATTCAGGGCTGGCACATCTCGAGCGAAAGACATTATTATAGTGTGATCATATTATCTAAATACATTATAGTTATCTAGATAGGTACTTCAAAACAACATATCTGTAGTGTACTTTGCCTTTATTTTAGATACTTTTATGACATAATATTATTTATTTTAATGAAATTATTATACTATATAATCTAAATAATTTTTAAAAATTAAACAAGTTCCTTTTTAAACGCATTAAACGAGCTTTATTTCAGCATTTGTATCGATGTTATGCTATATAAATAATGTAAAAACAAGCGATTTGAAAACGATGATTGATTTATTATATTTTCAAATGTTGCAGATTACGAATGCAATCCCAATGTAGAGAAAACCAGGAGAGTACATTACATTGATGTCTTCTAATGATTCTTCGGCCAACGCCACAACGATAGTGAGTTAATTTAATTTAATATTTATTCCAAATATTCTTACACACATAAAATTTAAGTTGAATGATTCTATTTTAAATATATATTTTTTTATTTTAGGAAAACCACAATCACTCTGATTTCACCAATGAAGAGGCTAGAGGATTGGCTGAATCTGAAATTACTCCAAATGTTCTTGAATGCGAATATGAGGTGGAGGTTCAAACATCTATTTTTATTATCTTTAACAATAAAAAGCGGCCAAAGCTTTATCTACCTTTGGGATGAACATGTTTTCGGCCTCTAGCACCATTCTACTATTAACCACGAATTGCTTCGGATTCTCATTATCTATAATAACTTCCCGTTTGATTCCTAATAAGGCAATCCAGTGGACAATTTAAAAATAAACACTATATAAAAGTGACCATAGTCTATTAGTTAATAATGTCGACGAATTAGTTAATAATGCCCGAAGGGCCTAGCATCGAGTGTTATCATTTGATAAATTTAATTTCTATAGAAAGAATTAGAAGGACTGTTACGTGAAATACATAAAAATGACTCGAATACCATTTACATACGGCGACAAACTAAATAAGGCCCGAAGGGCCTAGCATCTAGTGTTATCATTTGATAAATTTAATTTCTATAGAAAGAATTGGAAGGACTGTTACGTGAAATACATAGAAATGACTCGAATACCATTTACATACGGCGACAAACTAAATAAGGCCCGAAGGGCCTACCATCGAATGTTTTTATTTGATAAATTTAATTTCTATGGAACAATTGATACAATTGAAACGAAACATTCTCGCATACGAAGTTTTCTCGAAGCGTTCTGTCAAGCTTGCATTTGAAACGGTTTTCCATCCTTTGTTAAAAAGTGTTATGTCCAAAAATTGTATTTCGTTATAATATTTCATGTTTGTCTAGTTAAGTTTGAAACAACAATTAATTAAGTATCTTTATTTTAATATTTTAAGTGGTGGTTGTCATTTTTACAATTAATCAAAACATACTAGCAGTTTTAGAGGATTAGGCCTATGAGCAATGCGTACATGTTTACGAAAGTATTTTTATATTTGTCTAATTATAAGGATTTTTTTATTAAATATTTGTTCTAGAGTGCATAAATGGAATTCTTTAATGTGGTATTAAAATATGTACTAGTTTCCATGTATTGCATGTTTATGGGGAAACCTGTAAAAACGAGTGGAATTAGTGGTTTTATTTGTTATGTCAGTCTTGTTATAATTATTATACCAATGCAAAAGCAGTAACTCTGCTTGTTTTTTTACTGTATAGTATGTTTGTATATTAAAGAAAAATATATTAAGACATATATTATTTTGCCACTAATTAACGCATTACCTCAAGGTCCACGTGGAAAACTGCGTTTCAAATTTATTTTATAGTGATTTGGAGATTATGAGAAAACAAGATAAGAAAAATCTTTTTTATTTTTATTGTTACTTAAAATAGTAACAGAAATAAATATTTATTATTGATTTTTTCTATTAAATTATTGTAGTGACCATTTGTTTGCAATATTTTTCTTATTATGTTATTATTTTCATGCTTTGTAGTTTTTGCTTTGTTTGTTGTTTTGGGCTTGTGTTTGTTTTATAACTGTAACAAATATTTTTATATTACCTTGTGCATATTAAATACTATCCAAATAATTAATTTGCAAACAAACCATCGTTGCACCCCTGATTTCAACTCGGCGTTGTGGCGCATTATAATACGTTTTAATTATTGCATGATGCAATTATCAATTCGTACATTGTTTGAGCAACGCTCCTATAAATAACGAATATTTATTTGTTTTTGGTAAGTATATCTTTCTTACTTATTATTTACACTTAATAAGTGTAAATTACTTATCACTTACATTACAATTCTTAATAATTGCTAAGTTTCGCTTTCTGCTAGTTTTGAAATTTGTGTTTCAAAATTTAATAATTTTGTTACACTGCCTAAATTTGTTAGATTTTGGTGGTGGTGGTTTAGTCAAAGGTAGGCACTATAAGTAATCGTTTTACCGTCTAAATTTACTGAATTTATATTGTACTATATTTCATCTACTCTATAGAGAAAGTCATATTGAAGCTTACGTTATTCTAAAGATAACTTAAATTCGTTGTATTATCTATTTTTGTATTAACTATTTTTATTTATTCATGAGCCGTATTGTAACATTTACCGATTTTTTATTAAACTCATTTAATAATTATGAATATTATGTACTTATATTTTGTAATGACATCGTTGTTCAATTCTTTGTAAATAGAAGTAGAATATTGTGTAACGTGTATAATGTACTCCATGTAATAATAAGAGTGTTTCAAGACTTTAGTACTAAAAGGGCAGATATTGAAACAGGTATTGAATGCTGAAACAGGGTACATTTTGTCAAATATCGGTGACCGAGCCTCGGCGCTGCGCGGCGACATTTCTTGCCTTGCCGCGTCGGGACCGTTTTATCAGAATGAATCCTATTGGCCAAACATTTTCGCTCTGCGGGGTTTGAGGAAGGGAGTCGGGGGGTGGAATACGGGCAGATTCGGGATTTTGTTTTGCTTCTGTAGTCGCCTTAAATATATTTTATACTTTTTAAATGGGGGTGAGTTATGCAACCTTAAAAAAAAGTTTATTTTTTGTGTATAACGTTCATATGTGATAACGTTTGGAATGGTTTATTTTAGGGATTCCTAAAACATTTTTTTCAAAATTTTTGGCAAATTTGTTTGGAACATTTATAGCTCACAATATACGAGAAAACACCATAACCCTCCTCCCTCATCCTATAGATTTCTAAAGCAATATTTCTATATTATTAGAGTTATTAGATATTGACTCATAAATAACGGAAAACTCAGTTTTTATCCTCAGTATCATAGTTGTGAAAAATACATGTCATTTTGCTGAAAAAATAATATCGGAACTAGGGTTTATAAACTACTTTATATCGCTTATGTTTAAATCAAAAAGTTTAATAATCTACTAAAGTATTTTGTTTTTTGTGCTAAGTGGGTATATATTTATGTTTTTGTAATTGAAATATTTTTCACTCGCCGGAGTAGATAACTCTAATTACTCAAAAACGTCAGCTGAAATCAAAATAATTCAAACTTCAATAAACAATCCGTATTTCTTTTAAAACTTACAGCTAATATAATGGTTACATTAAAATAAAACTTAATATTTGTGGTTTTTCACAGCAAAAAATAAATATTTTTGAAAGGTAGGTAAATAACTCGCATGCCATGAAATAAATAGGTTAGAATGCTTCACTAATATTTTCCTAAATATGCAGTGTTTGGATACAATTTACATAACATTATTTAAAATAAATTTTAAAAAAAAAAGTTTTTTATTGAAAAATTCAATGGTGCAAAGGCCTGGGTAAAACCCTGGTAGGAAAATACAAATATATTCTAAAGTTTCAAATGAATACACTTATTTTTACCTACATTTATAGTTCCACCAGTTACCAGTTTACCAGTTACCAGTTACCAGTTTATAGTTTTACCAGTGCTAACTATTAAGATTTATTAAAATGTATACATAAATAACGTTTGGGTAAAAAAAATATAATTAGGTCTAATAGGTTTTTTCCAGTGATTTTGAATAAAACCCGGCGTTGTAGGCGTGTAAAATTCTAGAATTCGCTATCCGTCGACAGACTTGCGTAAATAACCTTTTAGCAAAGAGAGGGTTTACCAAAGAATCTCATTCGGTGAGAGTGCCCTCAATAGGCTATTATCACGTGGACCGTTGCCGAACGTTGCCAGATGTCTTTTTACCGTACCCTAAAATAGTGAATTCATTTACTAGTTCTTGGGGCCTGATAATTAGATAAGAATGCGTTTCAATTAAAGAATTGGATCGCATTCTTATCTTATTATCAGTCCACTATATTTACAAGAACATTAAATTGTTTGAACTTTAAGCTGGATATATAATTATTGTTTGAAGGTAATTGTTTGAACGTTTATCTCTGCGAATGCCTACGCTTTATATTACATCATTAATTACATTTAAATAACGGCAAAGCCCCTGAGAAATGTATATTTCTATTGTAAAATAAAGATTTTTTTTATTTCAATTTTGAAAAACTTTTAATACGAATCCAACACAAAAAAGAATGTAGCAAGTGTTTCTGTGAGTTAGGTTTAAAACCTAGCACATTTATATTTAATAAATAGTTATCGGTTTTATTTGTCAACGTAGCGACAAGAGATTTGTAACTAACTTCCGAATTGGATCGAATTATGTTGGACTGAGTCCTGTATTTTAATTGAACCAAAATTCATGGTACATGAAAAATACAAGGGAACACCCAAAGTAGTTAGTCATAAATGACGAATTTTAAAGTAGAAATATTTCAATAAGTGTATCAACGATTACTCTGTTTGTTCTTCAATGTAACGGATAGTTATCACTCTCTAACTTCCCATAAAATGAAAAAAATAAGTAGAATCATAGCATTCCCCCATTAGTTTGGTAATGTTTATTTTAGGGTGAACATTTTCATCTGAGTCAAGCGGTCGCATAATTTCTTTATTATTGGACAGAAAACACAGTAGTGTCTAGTTTAGGGGACGGCAAACACAGTATAATCTTCGTAATGTCCAAATTACGGGGCAAAAACACAGTACATTACTCGTCGTGTCTAGTTTAGGAGACAGCACACAGTATAATTTTCGTCATGTCCAAATTACCGGGCAGAAAACATAGTGTGTGTAGTCTCTCGTGGTATCTTGTTTATAGGGCAGAGGTAGTGGCAATGGCCACATTACTAGTTAATGTAGCAGTGACTAATAACATACGTGCGTTTGGCACTTCTATATTATTATTCTCTATTTATTAATATGAAAATTACCTACCGTATAAGAAAGTATTATAAAATATAAGAAAGCTACCATTTATATACAAGCTGACCCGACGAACTTCGTACCGCCTGAGAATCAATAAATGTTATGTTAGCTTATTAGCTGAATTAAATTCAGTTTTTTATTAAGAATACTCAAAATGAATTATGTTCAATAAATATAGAAAAATCAAAATAAATTACATATTGATGCGCGCAAAGTGAATATTTTCGACGGTAACTTACCGTTTGAAAATAGAATTCCACAAAGCCATCCATATAAAATGTATGAGAAAATGAATTTTCTTTATAAATCTTTTTTTTTGTGTTTTTTTTCGATGTTTCAATTCTGCTATTCAGGGCGAGGACAAATCCAACAAATCAAAGATCATAAAAATCAGTCCAGCCTTTCTTGAGTTATAAGTAGTGTAACTTACCCGACTTTGTTTTATATATATAGATTAAATATGCATTCTAATTGCATTTTCTATGCGAGCTACTTCACCGAGTTGGCTTGAAACTTACACTTCTTATGTACTTCCTAAGCCTTCCTTAGTGCGGAAATTGCCTATTTATGTAGACTTGTGAAAACATAATTATTATTTGACTTTAAACACAATAATTTTTTCCTTTTTTATTAGATATTATTATTATTTCTTAATGCAAAACTAACAATGCAGGAATTTGTCCCCCAAATGTATAAGACAGTGAATAAAGTAGATCACATCCAAGACACTAAGTTTTTTTTTCCAAGATTATATAAATAAAATTTACGTACGTACAAGCACACAAGACCTGGCTTCTTCCTTCCCACGGTTAACTACAGCTGCTCCGTTCCGTGCCATCATCAAGCGAGAAATGCTAGAAAGTGCAAATAAAAGCGCTCCCTCCCGCGCTAACGAACCTAATGTCGAGCATTAATAAAGCGACCTCCGCGGCGGGGGCAAAGTGTTCCCCATTTAGCAACCGCGCAAACTACCGATGCGGTGCGCCCATTATATCAGCAATGCCGATCTTAATTGAAACTCCTTTTTTTCGGAAAATGTTGACGCGTTTTGCGACCGCGAGTTTTGGCGACTGGCGACATTAAAATGCGTCTCTTTATGAGCAATTCGACCCGATCGTAACAAGTCACGCTGAACAATCAAAATTTACGAGCAAGCGAGAGAATTATGCCATGAGTGGTGATGATGGCTTTCAGTCAAGGGTGTTACAGTAGCTAGACATTTTATGTGGATCCCGAGTCCTGATTCAGTTTACAGACTGTAATAACACAATACAATTATTACTGATTAATAAATAATTAACGTACTGATAATCATTAGATCCAAAGCTCCATACCTGTTGAGTAAGTGTTTTATTTCTGTATGAGTTTTTCGATTGACTGTCTCAATGTGGTATCTAAATCAAATGAAATTCAAAGGATTACGAGGGCGTCCGTCTCAGCCTTTGTAGAGTTCATAGTTCCTGCGCGTGTGCGAATACGCGCCGATAATTGCTGAGGCAAGGTCAGTATTGTTCACGGCACACGTTCGACCGTGTACCAATTGATAGGGGGGGCGTCTTCCCTCAGTTTCCGTGACAGTTATAAGCAGTACCAGGACCGGAGCCGGCAGAGTTCCCGAACCACAGCGACGCGCCCAGCATCTTCATAGCGCCAGTGCCTTGGCCGAGAATCTTCCACGTCCCTATTATTATTGGAGTCAACATTCGAGTCGTATACGTAACATAGTTAATAGTGCAAATCATCATCAGCAATTACCAGGACATCAGTCTACATCACCAACACTGCATTATTAACTACGGTCTTGCACTTCAAAGGGACCGTTACAGGATAATTAGGATTTTCATGCGATGATGATGACTGGAGGGCAGTCAGGTGGCTGCTACACTTAACCCACATTCATGGGCCAAACATACCTCCGCCTGGAATGAATGAGTGTTTTTTGTATATGTCTTGTTACATAACTCAGTCGACAGTGATGAGAAAAGCACCGTTGAAGCTCTGGATTAAAAGCAGGCGCTTATGCACTGCAAAAGTAGGCCCTGTGAATTCCATTGGAATTAATAGACACTAATTTTTGGGTATAGGCACTACCTTAGAGCAGTGGGTTAGAGCTATAGAGCCACCCAAAACTATCAACACACAATAGGACACACCACGCTATCAAGAGAGTACCGGAGGTTTTCCAATCTTACCGATCCTACCATAAAGTTCTTATACGAGTTGACAGAAACAGATGTTCTTGACAGAAACAGTTTTGACTATCAGAATTTGCAAAATGGTCATCATAACGTAGAAACTGGTCTCCCGTCTGTTTTCGGATTGAGAGAATAATAGATAAATAGTCTTCCTTAGATCAGAAGATAGCCTAGTTAAACAAGATTTTGTGAATTATACTATATCTGCACTATATTATATCTTTCAATAATTTACAAGAAATTGTTAAAATAAATATCCCCCTCATTTCACCCTAAAATTCTATTATTTTGAAACGAAGTCATTTTAATAAAACTTAGTCAAGAATGATATTCTCAAGAATGACAATAAATTCTGATGAGACAGCAGCCTTTTTAAGAAAAGCATAATAAATATTGAAACCCTATATCGGCCTCAAAGGTATTTTGCTGAAGGTACATCCAGCCGGCTGCTGACAGTTTTATGCGTCCTTGTATTCTTCAAGTTACCATTACGCACGCCTTGTCTCCTAGGAAATATCCCGCGTTATGAACGTTTAAAACATATACATAAAGTGGTGTTTTAATGATTTTATTAATTTTCATATAAGACTTTTTCGCCTATACCTTAAGCATTTATTACATTACCTCTCTGTTGTTCCTACTTTATTACTAGAATATTAGAAACTGTTGAACTTAAACGAATTTTCGTATATTTTTTTTTTCAATTATTAATTTTTTCTTGTCACTGGAAGAGCACACAACTTTTGACATGTGCTACTTATATACGTAGGTAAACTTATATAATATCCTCACTCTAGTCATTTTGTATTATAATCAAGTGTGTGTTTTTTTTTATATATAAATATTCATAGATCATTGTGAACTAGTAATAAAACGATTTATTTTTTTATTTAATTTTTAATAATACATACAGTTATATACATAAACCATTAACTAGTATTTTTAAGTATTTATAACTACCAAACGCCTTAACTCCAGTATAAGCGGGTTTAGTTTAGGTATCAGTTGGAAAATAAAAGTAAAAACTGTGGCTTTAAATGCCAGCGGATTGGTAGGACTTTGATGACAACGGTAAGGTAACTCTGGCTAAGGCGTAAGATGGAGTCGCTTGAGAAATTAGTCATATTTTATCGGCAATGGAGGCATTTTGTACGCCGCATCCGTTTCACTCTGCAACGAGAAATTCATTCTGCTATGGAAAGCACAGCCATTCAGATCAAAAACACTCGAACCTCACTGCAAACGAGAAGTTTTTCTTCGGGAATCAGCTCGCTGTATCGGATCCGCCCTACGCTAGCGCTGGGGCTTAATAAAGCGCTGGGCGACATGGCTCACCAATTTGAATATAAATGCGTGCTTTCTGCCCATCTAGTTTTTATCTCTAAAAAGGCCTGGACTCTTTACTTCCACGCTTAGTGATCTTTATTAAATCTTTATGATATAATATTATCTATATTTCGCATAATTCTATTTGTTTAAAGTGCCTGCTTCACACTGCACCATTTTTATATCATAGGCCTATTTAAAAAGACTTCTCTTTGAGCCATATACTCAAACATACGTATTAAAACATCTGTATGGAAGATAAAGGGTGTGATTAAATGAGTGACTATTTAATGAAATATTAATTACAGAAATATAGCTTCTGATTAAATTTAAATGAAGTTATTTGTTTTATTATTATTCAGAATAATAAATCTATTTGTTGTCACGATCCCTTATTTATTAGTTACGTTTATTAGTCGTCAAATCATTAGTGCAATCTGCAATTCTTCTGAAAATGGCACTAAACGGAAATTCCCTAGTGATTTTTGGTTTTTTTTTTATAGATACAAACAAAGAGAGAGACCTGTGGACTTTGCAATATGTCCATAACATACACCTAATTATCGCTTAAAAGATAAATATGACAAAAGTAAGAAAAGACGTGAAAAAAATCTAACTTAAAATATTTTTCATTCAATAATAACTACATTAAAACTAAAAATAAATACATTAAATACTAGGTTTTTTGACTATGAAGTTTTACCTTAATGTAAACATTTTATTTAAATTATTTAACCTAACTTTTCTTATACAATACTTTTCTTATCATAATTGAATTAAAATTTGATAGCATTTGTATTATTCTTTGTCCCTAAAGTATAATAACTAAAATATAAACGTTAGGAATGTACAATATAAAATATTACAATACTTTTTTATAATTTTAATTGAAGTCAGATATTTGGTTTAACAGTTGATAATTTTATTATTTCACGGTAAATAAAACTTTAAATATTTTACCTATGTGACCTATATGAATAATAATACCCTGCATTAATTAAAATCAGAATGTTAACCTTACTCACCTCATATTTAACTAGGCTTTAGGGTGTTTGTTTTCGAAATATAAAACAATGTTTACATTTAATTAAAATCTAGAAAGCGGTTTCCAACGATAAATATAAAGGTTTATAATGTATGCATATTTAGCGAATCTCTCAGAAAAGCTAAAAACTAATGAAGTGTAAATAATCTTTGCGCGCAGAGGTTTCTATTTACTTTCACATAACTGATGCTCTAATAGAAAGTTAAAACTTACCTTTTCAAATTAATGACTAATATTTCGCAGGATCTCCTAATAAATGCGTAATAAAATACTATTTTAATCCCGCATATTGTTTATGCTTCTAAGATGCCCGCGTGTATTATAAGCGGCATTGTAATATTATTTTTTTTGTTCGACGAATAGACTGTGAAAGTTTGAAATCAAATTATTTTTATCTGAGTCGTCGTTTCAAACGTTTGATTCAAGCTCGTTGCTTTCCGCTTTTCTTGGCAGCCTGATACTTTATCACGCTGTCACTATCTTCCTGACCGAATGACCTACTTATCTCGTCGCTGACTTCGAACTTCTCCAAAATTAGCGACAATTTAAAATTTAATTTAAATTTGTTTAATATTTTTTCTGTATAAAAATAAGTAAAATTTAGTAGCTTTTCGTATAACATCTCATACAAAATATCATAACGGTTACATTTATATATAAACATTTATTTATTTTAAATGTACTCAAAACTTTTATATGTATATACTTATATATAATTAGTATTAAAATTAAAATTTTAATCCTCTGTTAAAGTAAATAATGTAGGTTGGGATATATAATTTACAATTTAATTTAATAATTTATAACAATTTTTTTTATGAATAATCAATTTCAGGCATATGCATAGTTAGACTAGCCATAAGAAAATGCTTACGCTATCACTTTAGCAGCGAACTAACGAACTGTACGAATGAGACCGTTTGGGTTGATTGTTTTTAAAACACAATAAAAAGTTATTACAATTTAAAAAGTTAGTGACAGTAAAATTACGGTAAAATGCTACGAAAATTATAAAGATAAACTAATTACAAATTAAAATATTATAAACATTTATTTATATACATATATTATTTAGAATAATGGCTCATGAAGATATTATAAATTATATAATTAACTAAAAAAAATATGTTATCGAGGAAAAAATAATACCAGCCATTTATTGTTTATTTTAGAATATCATGGCTAGTCTAACTAAATAGGATACTATCTTGTTTGAGAAGAGGTTAGAAAGATGCATTAAAAATGCAATAAATAATAGTTGGTGAGATGTATACACGACAAGATAATCTAAATAATGTATATTAATAAAAAAAATAAATAAACACCCAATAAACAAATAGATTTTCTTGAATCATTAGCTAAGAACACTATCAATCGAGTCACCTTTTAAGGAAAAAAAAATAATTAAAATCGGTTAATCCAATTTGGGAGCCACGATGTCATAGACAGACACAGACACGTAAAACTTATAACACCCCTCAATTTGCATCGGGGGTTAAAAAATATTTTATAAGATCACAGATATAGATGGTAATAATAAAAAATATATATATTTAGGGCCAATTAATATTATTGTTGGGTCGTATTCGGCGTTTTTGCGCTCTACCACTCGCTTTTCTAAAATTTAAAAATTGGCCTGACAGTCTATAATTAGTTACATAACAAGAACCGTAAAAGCTCGATTATTATACTAAAAAAACAATCAAAGGTGCAAGTCATAAAAATCGCTACTGGTTCCTTTACAAATTATCCGGAAGAATAATTTTAGCAAGATCGAATCAAATTACTAACAAGAATTTACCTAGAATATTTAGTATTTTTCTCTTTTTAGTTTTATATATTTTTATTTTAGTTTTATTATATTTTTGTAATATTTTACTAATACTCGATGAATGCTCAAAAATGCCCCAGGGCTTTCAAATGAATATTTTAATTGTAAAACTTTATTAGGCCTAATTAAAATCATCCAATATATCAATAGGTCATTAAAAAGTTTTTTTAAATATATTTTTGAACGCGTTACATAATAATCCACATTTATACGAAATCTACGCTCAATTCTGCCTTGTGAAGAGCACAATAGCATATCTGTAATCCAAAAATGGTTTTATCTCGCTTAAAATATGAAAACTACAGGCGTCACAAAAGGCATCTCCCACCCAGACTACTAAGATCTGTAGTACCAACTTGTAATAGGTTGCTTTATTTCCTATCTCCACTTGTACCTGCGGCACTCGTAGACCATAAAATGTGCGTTTTGGATGGCGATAGAGGAGAGAATGGGTTTTTGGTCTGAGTAGCGTCACGTGATAAAAAACATACAATGGTAACATAATATCAAAGCGTTAAAAGAAAAATAACATCATAATTATCTACATAAAATTAACACCATTTGAGTTTTTTTTTGTCAATTTTGTCGCGCGGCTAGTAACGAAACAACATTAACGTAAATAATTATATTGATTTAATAATATTAATAATTATAATTTTATAATTATTATAATGTAGTACTCAACATTTTTTTAACTATATCTAAATGCGCACATAGATAAGTTTGTATAATTCTAACTGGCGAATATTGACTTTTCAACACGCTTTCAAGCGCTTTCTTACGAACTGATAATGTTTTATTTATAGAAAATTTGTTGACTTACATTTTATATAGGTACTATATTATTCGACCAGTCTATACGATGATTCGCCAGTCTAAACGGCTTTGATTGTTTTTCAAGAGCATCAATTTACAAAGAAAAAACACATTTTTTTCGCATTTGTACTTTTCGAGTTGAAAGATGCAACGGACGGACGGACGGACGGGAGTAGTAGCTTCCTATGCGAAATATATGTGTTAAATAATGTGGTTGAGATTAAAGTCTCGATTTGCTCCATTGTAAGAGTAGCGTGAAACGAAAGATAACTTCGGTAAGAATCTGCGAGGAAAGATCTTTTAAGTTATCTCAACAAAAGGGTACGCTTTCGAAGTTGCAAACGAAACGTGTTTCTAACTTTTGCTTGGCCTCGTTTTATCGGTCCATCTAGATTATTCACTTTGCATTTTGTATTTCGCATGCAATAGAAAATCTGCATACTTATGAATACTTAAGAAGTTCCCAAGGGGAGGCATATTCCGTATTAAGGATAGATGGCAAAATTGTTTATCGCTTTTAAAGCAGAAGTTTGTGATTCTTTGCGGTAAAATTGTCTGAGTGGTTATAAAAAGGGTCGCGACTTCAGATGATATGATATTTTGTTAGTATTATTGTGAAGCAGTAAGTACAGATTTAAAGTATCTGCTTTTCTTTATCAGAGTTCAAGAACGGATGAAATAAATTCTGTTATCCTCTTTTAGTCTGTTAATATAAAGTTTATATTTTATAATTTAAATTATATTATGGTGTTAACATTACTTTTTTAAATTTTATTAGTTAAACGCATATTAAAATAGATATTAATTCATAAAAATAAAAATAATAATTTTAATTACCTACCTTTAATTTTAATTAGTTACGTAATACAGCACCCCAAAATATCATCGGGGAACGTTTATATGAATTATCATATAAACCCCCTACCCCCACCCTCCCCCACCCCAACCCCCAGTATGGGGTATAATATTACCCCCACACTGCTCTTTTCAATCATGTGAGCACAAGTGTCTTTTTATAGACACTAAAGTGAAAAGTGTTTTTATTAAACAAACGCATAATGCCCTGTTTTGTAGAAAATAATGTTTAAAAAACATCTTTTAGAACAAATAATATAAAATAACTATTATTGATTATAGTGG
Source organism: Neomicropteryx cornuta (assembly GCA_020383195.1). NCBI lineage: Eukaryota > Metazoa > Arthropoda > Insecta > Lepidoptera > Micropterigidae > Neomicropteryx > Neomicropteryx cornuta. The sequence continues at coordinate 13,817,283 of JAHKQU010000012.1, forward strand.
TTTCAAATAGCTCGACCACATACAATAAGTAGACGCTCAAAAAATTGTATTTCGTTGGCAAATAGCCCGGATGCAAACCTCATAAAAGCATAAAATATGCTTGCATTTTAGAAAAGCTTATCTTGACAGATGGTGCACTGTTTTTTTAAACAATTTTAAATAAAAACTTAAAAGTATATATTTCCTTGACATTAAAATTATGTAATACGATACGTCAATGAAATACGATGTTTGAGACTCGACGCGACATCTTCGTCTTCTTTTAGTTACTAAATGGTGATATCCAATATCTTCTTAGTAGCATCTAAGTAGTTGAGCAATCTATAAATCATTACAAAATCAATGCTACCTCTATGCTATAGAGGCTATTGCAAAATTTTGTTTTTTAGAGGATCCTGCAAATGAAATAATACTATTTTATAGAGGATCTTGATAATTGCTGTTTTATAGGAATGCGAAATTACCGATTTATAGAAAAACTTAAAAGAAAATAAAACCAATTTCAAAATAAACCTGCTACCAATAATTTAAGAAATAATGGGTAAAATAAAGTTCTTATTGTTAGGTAAACAATAAAGAAACGGATCAAACAGAACGTCGGAGTTTTTTTTATTTTAATATTTTTTACTGCGTTGTACTAAAAATAATGAAACTCTACGCAAATAATACGCAAAAAAAAAATATCGAAATCTTACACTTGACGTAAACTAAAATGGGTCGATCCATAAAAAACTGAGTACGTTTGAGCTATTACAGTGAACGTAATACATTTAAAAAACATACCTGATTGGAACCACAGATTCAAACCATTAACTTCTGAATTAGAAGCTGGCATTCATATTGCTGCCCCTTTAGACCATATTAGCAGCACTAATATTGCTGAAGTCTCGAGTTCTAATCTACAGAGAACAAGGTTGCCTAAATTAAGGAGGTAACACTTGTATGTACAGATAATAAATAATCTCATATGCAAATAACATATTACATAAATGTTCCCTTTTGAATCTATCTAAAATTTAGTATAAATTCCGAAAGGTTTCGGTATCTACGTAGTCCTGAGGGATCATACGAATTCGGAACGAGGTTTAGCAAGAGCGGTAAAGCTATAGTCCTGAGGGATCCGACTTACAAACCAAACAATGCAGAGAGGTCAGCAAGAAAACCAAGTTTAATTTTCAATAATTATTGCTTCTAGCGAATATGATCAGTTAATAAAAGTAGGCATTTACACGTAAGAATGTATATAATGTGACAAGGCTGAAGGAACGGCACATTAGGCGTCGAAAGCCGCCTCTCTGAACAGGGAAAAATGCATCAGTCGATTTGCTAATTTATTTATTTGAATTGTAACTTAGCATTTCTAGACAGATTTTAACAGATTTACTCGGTAAAGACACCTTAACTTATTGTGTTTATCAATATCTTTATGATATTATAGACTAAGTTCTTGTTAAGATTTGTCTAAATTTTTGAGCTATAGGATGATGATTTTAGAGGCGTGGTTTTCAAGAAGAGATAAAACGCATATAATTTGATGTTATGGCTAAGAATTTATTTTTAGCAAGTATGTCAGCAATAACGCGCCGAATATTCTCTTCCAAGGCGTTAATCGTGTCCGGCTTATCTGCGTAGACAAGCGACTTCACATAACCCCACAAAAAATAGTCCAGCGGTGTTAAATCGCACGATCTTGGAGGCCACGCCACAGGCCTACGACGCGATTTTTACTTTATTTTAGAGTGATTTTAAAAAAATGTAGAGTGATTTTTTCTAAATTTGCACTATTTGCAAACGTTGTTCAGGAGTAAGTCTATTCATTATGAAATGGCAAACCAAACTGAGCATAAATCAAGTAACAGCTGTCAAAAACACCAACTACGAAAAAAGTAGTGCCAGATTGAAAACCACGCCTCTAAAAAAAACAACCTATATTAGCTTGTGAAGTAATGTAATACTCGCAAATAGCAAGAACATTAGAAGCACATTTGTATTATTCACAGGCTGTATAAGTTTTTTTAAGCCCGGTTAGAATATAGTGCTAGCAAAGTGCTCTTAAATAATATATAATTATTGGACAGCCCTGAATGGCGATCGCGATGGCGCCGTCCGACAAGGACACAAATTACCCAACCTGTGATTGATTTGAGAGTCTTTCCGTAGTTGAATCATTCAACCGTTCTGCACGACATTGTCCATTTCAGCCCGGATCTGGCTGGGTCATAACCCAGCGGTCATAGTTTCAAACACATTATGGTCATACAATTTTTATACAATCTTCCCTGACCTAGCACAAGCAAATTTAATCCTAAAATCCCATGTCGTCACAATATTTAAAAAAAATAGTACGTAACCTAGAATACTGCCTAGTGGAACACCATCTTGACATTTTACTCCAACTTTGAGTACCGTTAATTTTAACTATTTGTTTCCAACCCAGAAGGTAGCTTTTTATATACCTAAGAGCTATGCTTGTGATACCAATGAATTTTAACTTTGTTAGCAGGATGGGTATGGACATTGTGTCAAAAGCTTTTGCAAGATTTAAAACTACGGATACGCATTTAATTGCCTTTAAATCTCTGTCAAGATTATCGAAAATGAATTCGTTGAATTTAGAGATCTTGAAATTAGAGCATCTTAACCCCTATCACCTTAGCATCTGTTACTTTAAAGCTACTTTTCAACAGTAGGTACTTACTCTGACACAGAATCCTTCTGCAGTAATATTATTCCACATATGATGTATTATTTAGAATAATATAAATAGATAGGTAACTTATTCCACATAATATTTAAATAAATCTTCAGGGCCTGCGGCCGATCTACGATCTATAGCCGCAGAATAGCTGTAACTACGCAGGTATATTGGGAATATCACAGTCTTTGTTTTGCGATATCGCCTGCTTCAAGACTAGCTATTCTGTGCTGTAGCGGACACGAGTAAAAGCGCGAGACCGAAGCGAGAAATTCTCATCTTCGTGGCTCCGTTGCCGAGTACTAAAGTTTACAGCGCCGACGGAGGACTGCGGAATTTTTATCAATTTTGATTTCTTGTCCGCCGATGTGTCTGGGGATGGTGTTTCATCTACATTTTCATATCTATGTTTGTTTGCAAGATATAGCCAAATTAGTTTATAAAAAATAAAAAAACACCTTCAGGAAGCAAGCGCAAACTGTTTATAAATTATTATCGTGTTTGCGTCACCTTGACTTGACACATAAGCTTAAAGATTACACGCTACTAACTAAAAGACACTGTTAATATTACATATCGTATTAATGTTATACCAATTGTAATAATATTTGCTTATTGTGCCATTTGCGTCATCTGATCGATGCTAAAAATAATATTTAAAAGCTATAGAAATTTAATGCATTATCAAGCAAATCAATAATCAATAATTATATAATTATATATATATATATATATATATATATATATATATATATATATAGTTGTATTTAAAATCACTACTTACATTTTAGAAGGTTGATCTAATATAAACAGAATAAAATATTTGAAAAATGTGTCTCTATTACGAGAAAACGAATTCAATATTTAATTCGAATTGTTTTAATCTTTGTAGTTGGTCCATCGGGCCAGCTGCGCGGCTAAATTTCGTTTTTCGTAAAAGCGTCTTCGGTGCCCGATAACTAGTACCTGCGGCATGCGAAAACTGAAAAAAGTTGCGTTTTCCAAGAAATTCCGAGAGCTATCCAAAATGCCCAAAAACATGTTGGATGTAGCACGTTACCATCCATCACTTATTTCACCCTCCTTGAGTTTGTTTTTTTTTTTATGTAGCCTTTGTCCTTCTTTAAGGCTCAAGCTATTCTCATACCAAATTTCATTAAAATCGGTTCAGCGGCTTATAATAAACAGACAGGCTTCCGCATTTTTAATATTAGTATAGATGGATTGCTTAAAATTAAATAATGTTCAAACAAAATAGTACATGTTTAGGAGAAAACACAATATGCAATTCCATACTATGATACAGAATCCATTGAAGTTTGATGGTGTATACGAGTTCCCCCGTGTGAACCGGGTTTCAACACCCAACAGTACTCTCAGAAGAAGTTGAGTTTTCGTCTGATCGCATCTTAGTTCTCGCTCTCCGACAAAGTTAATCTGTTCAACTGTAACTTTGATCAATTGCGGCGCTCACTTGCTTCAAATCAAACTAATGGCGACGTTTGCCTTTTGTCTAGTATGCTCGAGTATGTAAGTAAGTAGTTTCATTACTAGTCATTTCCTCGAGGGCTTTGTTCAATATCAATGTTTATTTTAATTATTCTTATAGTTATTATACATGTAAGATATATAATTATCATTCTTGTAATTTTACATATACTTCTTTGTAAACGAAGGAAGATGGTTACACAAAAAAAGCTTATCGAGAACGTTTTATTAAAAATGGTTTATTAAAGCGTGCTAGATGATGTGTAATTATTTTATTGTTATTATTTGTAAACAAACAAATTATTTTAAAATAATTTCATTATTTAAATGAACAATTCTTTGAATTCTATAGATTGTTCTTTGTACGATAATTAAAACCTCACAATACCGATAACGAATAATTCTCATCAGACGGTGGTTCTCATTATTTAAAACAAACTAGTTGAAATGATTCATATTTAAATATGCGATTACTCTAAAATCACATATTCACAGCCACACATAGACACATCTACATAGAGACACAGGGGATTTATGGGTAAACCTATTATATAATTTTCTTGTTTATAAAAAAAAAATGTTTATAAAAGCGTTTCTTTATTTTAGGTACTTTTCGCGTCTGTGTCAAGTATTATTATTAACTAATATATTTATATAGTTAATAGATTTTACAAAAAAAGAGTCTCAAATTGTACCTCAAACAACAATACATAGTGAATCGGAAAAAAAACAGAAAACACCATTTATATGGGCTGTTGCGACTGCAGTTCTCTTAACTATCATTTGTTCTCTTAACCACCAGAAAACATCATTTGATACCATTTTAGCGTAAATTTACAACGCGTATAAAAGATTTCAGCAATAAATAATTCTTGCATTTTACCCGTCGTTTTTTAAAAATACTGATGACGAGCATCGCCCATCAGGCTGCAACGTGAAAAGGCTCGACGTTGACACGTAATCAGAGACACGTTATTCGTTACGCGTTGGTCGAATCGCGCAAACGAACCCACGTTCGTACGCAAAATAAAATGTGAATGCTTCCAATCATTATGACGGCTAATGAATATTGCATTTGACTTCCGATTGATTGCGATTGACTGCGAAGCGCGTTTGATTAGCGGCACGTTCGGTTGAACATCATTTGTTAGGGCCGTAAATAAATATTATTCGGAATCCCTTACAACAAATGAAAAATGCGCGCCAGGGGAACAAAAAAGTGTCAATGTCAATATTTCATAGTATAGAAGTATTTAAAAAGGAACTTAGTCTTGATAAAAAATATAAGATTCATACTATATTTTATTATTAGAAGATAATGAGAATGAAATATAATGGCATACTAAAATATTGTCATAGTATGTTTCTTCATAACTTTTATATTTTCACTAAAAGTAATAAAAAAATTCTATTAGTGAGGGTAACATTCAAACTGTCAAAAGTATATTATTGGGGGTCTAAACGTATGTTGACATTGGCGATCCTTGTTTATTTTACATTAGCATTTATTGCACAAAATTATGGAAGTTTCATACGGACATAGGCATAGACTAATATATTTTTAATCTCTTGTAGGTATTTTTGATATTAGCACATGTATTTATAATTTAAACATATTTAATTTAATCATAATAAAGATGAGTCGCTTAGCGACTCATATTTAGGCCTCTACATTTGGTTTTTCGTAACGGCGCCTTCAGCGCTCGAAAACTTGTCTGTTTAGAAATTCTGAGAGCTTTCCAAAATGCCCAAAAACACCTTCTATATAGAATGTCACCTAAATAATTTCCATACAATCTCCATCCTATTTCACCCTCTATGTGGAAGGTTTTTTTTTAAATCTATGTCCTTTCCCAGGAGTTAAGCTATCTTCAGGGTTTAAGATATTTTACCAAAATAGGTTTAACCGTAAAAACGTAAAAGTAGGCATACTTTCGCATTTATAACATTAGTATGGTTAAGATAAAACTAGTTATTAGAATGTGTTTTTACATAGTTGTACGGGCATTTGACTATTGTCCCAGCGGTCACAGGTTCGACTCATCAAGTCATCGCATTTTGAACGCTTTATCACAACCATTTACCACTAACTAGCATGAGCAAATTTAGCTTAGTTGAGTAGAGCCCCTGATATTGTAATATTTAATGCTATGCTTCTGGTAAGGATATTGTAAATTACTTAGTTTGATCAAAATTTGCACTTTATGTGTGTACCGTTTTAGAGGTGAATAATATATTTTATTCAATCGCTGCTCAAAGAATTTCTGATTCAATATTGTGGCGCTTCGTTATTTTCAAATGCACCAGCAGAGCATCCGCAGGCGTATTAAAAATTTACGCTCGCCTTCGGGAACGGCAACGGGTTGGCCAACGGCTTCGGGGCAATAAATGTCAGCTCGGCGAAAAGCTCCAGGTTATCCAGAAACGAATGGCTGGAGACGGAGCGGCGAGAGGGTTGCATTCGCAAATCGTCATAAACCAAGGCATATTTTTGAGCGCCTCGGGTGGGTATCGGGTTGGGTCGGGTGTACGTCTTAAAAAATATTGAAGAGGAAAAAATATTTTTGGTTTATTTTCTGGATCGAGGCAAGAAGACGGTAGAATTACAGAGCAGGTGAAAAACCAAAATCACAGTGTAGAAAATAATAAAAGAGTTGGTCACCGCATCTTACGTAAGATTTCTTAGTATTAGTATTTTAGATTACTTTTTTAAGAATGGATACATTGATTATTTATTTTTTTAATAACTTTTAATGTTAATCAACTAAAAATAAGAAAACACAAAAACATAGAAAAAAAAACAAAATAAACCTGTAATCAAAAACTTAGAAATAATAGGTATAACAAACTTCGTATTTTTGTAAACAAAAAAAACGGATCCACTAGAAAGAAGGTCGAATTGTATAACCACCAGTAAAGACTATAGGTTGTTAATTCAATAATAACTCAAAAACCTAAAACTTCTAAATAGCTAAAATTCCAACCTATGACCAAAAATCTGACAAAATTTCAACTTTTCAAATAGCCGTTGTACCCGATTGCCACAACGCTGACTTGCACCGTCAAAGAATGCATTCATTCATCGCTTCTATCACCGGTTCATAAAGTTCCGTGCGCCTTAGTATAACATATTCTTCGATTGAGTAAAGCTTTTCGAGAACAGATTAAGAGCTCAGAAGCATACGAAGAAGACTGGACTTAATATGGTATTTAGTGTTGTCTCTACCACCGTGTCAACGAATCCCGAGTTCTCAAACAAATATTGTGCTCCCTTATCAATATACCCTTTGATGTTCCTGCAATGACAAATCTCTTCCCGGAAACGCTTTACTCTGTCTTGCGCATGATCTTAAATCATTGAATCTCATCCTGACGGCCTGTAGGAAGAGAAACATTCTGTGACATTATAGGATAATCTTTGAAATCAGAATCAATATATTTAAAAAAACTTAATTTACATCTTTATGAAAATTTTTATTTTATCGATTCTTGTCTTTAGGCAATAAGATAATAATTTCTAAATTTATGATAAAATGTATGGAGAGATTAAACGATATCCAATATATTTTTCTTCTATTTTTCGTTGAATGAGATGCATTTTAAAACAGCTACAAATCGAGATGCCGAGATGCAGAACAAATCATTTAGCCGAAACTCAGTTGCCTTGGGGCTTCGATATTATTCCATTTTGCGGCACTCTTGCAGAGATTTTCAAGTTTCCACTCTTCAATATGAAAAGTTTTTGCAGCGAATTCACTTTGGTACACGTTTTTAGGGAAATGAACTTCTATGCACTGGAAAGGAAATATCATTATTACTGAGCCCTTAAAAATGTATTTTAAATGTTATTAAATATTAGGATAATTTGGAGATTTTTTAAAAATCGTCAGATAAAGTTATGCCGGGGCGGTAGAAGGTCCAGGGATGATGGAGGTGAAATGATGAAGACGTCTTCGACGTTCTGGATCCGTTTATTCCTCCGCGACATTATATATATTTATATGTATCCCAATAAGGGAATATTTCATTATTTGTAACTTAAAAAATTAAAAAGATTTGTAGAATCAAGGGAAAAATAGAAATGACAACGCAAAAGATATAAATAATCAGATTAGTGATGTCGCCAGCACGTGATACGCGCGGTGACTTGCAAGCCTGTCGACTCGACTGACTGCGCGCCACTGGCGGATCGCCTGTGCGCGCCGTTCCAATGCGCGCCTGCCCAGATGTCGGCCAATCCGATGCACCCGGCGGCGATCGCACGTCACCGGCCAAAACGATGCTGCCAGCCGCAGTACGAATATCTAGCGCCGCTACAAAGTTAATTAAAAAAACTCAGCTATTTTAGAACTTATTTTAACAAAGGAAGAATGTGGTTAGAAAATAATGAGTCCTTTAAAATGTTCCGTAAAATAAATTTTGCTAGTTGTTCGAAACTATACCCTGCAAATTCATCACTTCTTTCCCTAGGTAGTAACTTTCAGTACAAGATAATCGAGAGTAATTGTAATAGTTTATTTTAATTCATAAGTTAACTATTTATTTATCTCATTTATTTATTTTTCGGAGCTCCGCGATACGTGATGAGTTACTAAAACTATTACATAAAAGTCATCCACGAAACCATTTATTTGTTATATTATTCATAAGTTCTTTGTTTAATTTGCTTGGTTTATGTTTATATTTTTTTTCAAAGTATAACGCTTTAAACCGTTCCGAAATGCCGAAGTTAATATGTGTTTAGAAACACGGCTCTCAGTAGGTAAACGCCACTTCCAACATTTTCTAAAGGCATAAAACATGATTAAATAAAAATAATATGGTCTACGTAAAAGGCATGTAGAATCAACACTCGACATATAAACTTTAATTACCCAAAAAAAAAATGGACGTTTGCCCGCCGCCCTAAAGCTCAAGAAAAGAAATATGAAACCTCCGTATGAATACTAAATCCCCACGACTTGCAGGAAGTCCTCGTAAAACACGTTCTGGCGCGAAATGCTACCGTAAGCGAAATTTAATTACAAAATTTATTGTGGTACCTAGGTATTCGCTCTCTGCATCGCGCTCTGGCAACATCGCAAATATGAAGATTGTGTTACCCGCGGTGCCGCGCGGGAGATAATTTATTTTATCACGTATTAAGCAAGAACAAAGTCAAAATGACAGGGGAATGAAATTTTGTCAAAATTATCATACGAAACATAAACGGCAACACAAATAGCAAGTTGAAGTATAATAAACAACCCAGATACATTATGATACATAAATGTAACACAAAATAAATAAGAGAATGGTACCTGGCTGCAGTAATTACGGTCGCACATATTACTGTAAACAGAACAGTCGAGTCACGCATTATTTCTCGTTTTTACAAAATATTTTATTAAAAATAGCATGGGTCATATCGTTCAATTGAAAAGATTGAAATCATGCACAAAAATATAATGAGGCGCCGGTAATTGAAACGTGGATCTAACTCTAAGTGCAGTTAACGCACTAGCCGTCTGCATTTGCGAAGAAAGTTAAAAAGTAATTATCAGGCAATTACGTAGCATATGGAGTAAACACCACGGTACAAGTAATTAAGCCTTCAGACGTATATTGAACAAGAGTGCTTGACGTTTGCCAAATGTACATCAATCGGATTTCTGCACAACAAAAATTTACTACACCATCAAGGCAAAAAAATATCACTTTACATCTAAAGCTAGTCGCGAGGTGTACAAAACACAACCTAAGATGTTATCAGCGTTTGGCAAAAGAAGTTTTCATTATTTGACAAGAAAATTTTTCAACTCGCTTCCTGATTCCGTAAACGGTAAGTCTAACAATATTTAAAAAAAATAGCTATGGCTTCTATTCATTAGCAAATCAAATTCTCATGTTCTCAAGAACACATGATATATCTTATATATTCTTCTTCTATAATATTTACGAATAAATTATCTCTATATTACACATATAATATATCATATTAAAATAAGAATGGCTATGACCACTCTGTAGCGGTCGAATAATATCAACTGCTTCTATACATTTTTTAATAGTAATAAATTATTTAACCAGAACCCTACATCTTACAGTTAGGCTCAGACTACTCGCGCCTGTGCTACCAACTTGTGACTGTTAGCTTCATTTCCTACCTTCACTTGTAAAATGGCATCGTGACATTTTTTCAATTCATCATAAATTTTAACACCATATTAGTTTACTTTGTTTTGTAAATTTTGACGCGCGGCTAGTAAATAAACAATCCGGACGTAATTTATAATAATTATAATGTGGCACTGAACATTCGAGAGCCGCGATGTCATATTTTTGAAATTCGAATAATATAATGTTTAGGCTTTCCATCGAGCTGTCAATGTTTAATTTATTAGTACTAAAAATTTGTTGACTTTAACGACTTTGACAAGATCCATCTATACGAAAAAAAAATTAACACTTTCGCTTTTCGAGTTAAAAGATGCAACAAACGGACGGACGAACGGAGGGACTGGCTTCTTATACATGAACGTATGCTTAGAAGCATTTCATAACACAAAATACTAAAATCATATGTCATTCATTTTTTTATTCATCCGTTAATTTAATTTCCCATTTTCTAAACATGTGACTTCTCGAATATCATTTTTTTTATATTTAGAATTAGCAATAATTGTATCTAATATGTCCCTTTCGATTACTTTATATTCAGATGCTTTACGTATGTTATATTCTCTAATAATAATTATTAGAACTTGCTTAAGTACGGCATTGTTTTAATATGCTCCTCTAGAAGCAGTTGCATACCATAAACTTGATTAACAGGAAAGCTTAGAAGCGAGATAATCTGGTCCCGCTGCCGGTTACAAAATGAACTTTGGTTCCGACGGCAAAATGTAAATTTACGCCCTACTTTATGTCGCGATGCGCTGCATGTCTACCGCTCGACAACTTGTCTCGCGAGCGTCGAGCGCAGCATCGCGCCACGGAGATGTGATCTGGTTCTGATAACACAATTTCCAGGGAAATGGTTTGCAAATTAGTGCCGCCGCTTTGTATCCATCCATCAAGTTGTCAAATCGAGCGAGCGAGTACGAATTCACCTTCCATTCAATTTGTTGTATACACGCTTTTGGTTCATACTGGTTAGTGGGTAGCATTTGAGGCAAGAGTTGCCTAAAAAGATACCACCAACACCCAAAGTCAGTATTACATCTCTCCTCCCTCCTATTCTTTGACCAACATACTACTTATTAAATCTCTCGTATACTTGTACATCTCCTCCATAAAGCAATGGAAATAGCACCATACCCTATAATTAGATACTTAATAGAACAGCTCCCGTACAAACTCTTACACCAGTTCACAGGAAATCCATCTCAGCAGAGCTCCCAAATACAAGGGTTTCTTATCACCTACAGCCTCTTAATCTGAATTCTTATCCTAATTAAGCGGTAACATGAATTCCTTAGAACTACCATACCGACTTAAACTCATTACAACTTTGAACTGTCTAATGTTTCCTTTAAAACTGACTTTTACTTGGGTTTAAGATATATTATTGCGTGTATGGATCCCATACGTATGAATAATATTCAAGGGTTACTAGTTATGTTATAAGAGAACTAGCATGATTATTTTAAAATAAATCAATAATTTTAATCTAATGGTTTCATAGTTTGTACAGAGTTCTCAGAAATATATAACAGTACCTATCGATTTATGATTAAACATCCTACAACAGTCTAATAATGCAGTGTTATAAATGACACCGTAGTAGACAATTTCCAGCTGAGCCTATTTTATTCCTGTTGACTGAATTAAGCAACAGCCACCAAATCATCAAAACATTACAGTCTTACAGCCAGTATTACAGCCGCGTGTAATTTTTTCGCTCATAATAATTAAAAACATCACATTATAAGGATACGAACCAAATACATATTTTTATAATTATAAATTTTCCCACCTATGTTTAATTTTATATAGTTTAGAAAATTATTTTAATTTTATTTATCCACACATTTATAATGTGACTGTTTCCTGAAAAAATAAACATAAGCAATAATAACAAAAAGTGATGTAAATGGAATCAATGTAAAATCAAAAGACAAACACAGAGTTACAGAATTGTAATGATGCTTAATTTCATTATTTAGGTGTGCTGGCCCTCGGCCTAAATGTGGGCAGTCGGGTCAGGTCGGTCAACCTTTCGCGGCTAACCATTAAAAGCTCTTCGGGGCCTTTGGGCAAAGATATGCGACTCATGCTGAAAATGGTTACCATTTGTGCCTACTTAATAACTACAAAGGGTCGAGGGCACGGGCCAGAATTAAATTTATGGAGATATTTTAAATAACACCCTCCAATATGCAACGTGATATTAGATGCTTTATATGGTACAGAGGTGGATTGGGAAATCGAAAGGTGATACACACTTTAGAGCTTATGTTATTATTTAAATAAAATGAGTCTTCGTCGGTGTAAGGCTTTGACTTTGGCTGCTAAGCCTTAACGTTCTGTCGACGTTTGCATAGTAATTGAAATTAAAAACGCTGGCGGTGTTAGCAACATCAAAGACATTAATGATTAAGCTCTATGGCCTTTATTCGTTATAAATGCTTATGGCGTTTATAAATTAATGTTATTGAAATCAGGCCTTAATAAAATCAATAAAACGTACCTATAATAATATATTAAAAATTAAATCGATTATCCTTGACATTCGTTTAGGTTAGCTTTGTAAATATGTCATTATACCTATATGGTGTGAATTCACCCATTTTGGGACTTCCATAAAATGGGTCGAATTTATCATGCTCATTAATAAATTGCAACGTTTTTGTCCTGTTCGGATTCTGACCAACTTCCCTCACTCGCTTAAGAAATTTTAGTACTTTTGGAGAAAATGGCGATCAGATACTGTATCTTTTCTATACACTGCTTTCACTATACTCCCATAATGTAAAACGAGCCATTCACTAGGTTATTTCCTGTTTCATGGGTGTAGCGGTTTATCACTTATGTCCAGTGAAATTTATTTATTATTTATTTAATATTTATTATTTAGTATTTATCATAAAACATCACAGGTAACAGTTAGGTATTACAAAATATTTAAATTAATGATTTTAATACATATTTTTAAGTAATACAAACTTTTTGTGACCATACTTCTCAAATTTAAAAAATAAATATTTTAAGAAGCATGGCTAGGCAGAAATATCGCCCTGATAATAGTTGGGCAACACCTGTTCTCAAAAACTGTGTTGTCGACCACATTAATACAAGTTAAGTAATTTTAATATATCAGAATTATCGGCAAAGCCATTTAGTAAATTTAAAAAAAAATGCATACTCAATACCACCCATATTGTAGCGATTCAATTCAAGACCACCATATATATTATGATCAAGATTAGAATTCAGTCAGAAAATGTAAAATGATTTGCGAGTACTTTTATTATTTTGAACTAGCAATTAATCTTAAGTGAGATAGCAAGCATCCTGAGATTAATGCTAAATTTTAAACTCGACTTTTATCTACCGAATCACAGTAATATCGCGAGATCTTTTCATAAGCAAGTCAGCGGGTGACAGAGGGTGTCCAGGGGTGGCGCGAATGAGATCATGAAACTTTCGGAAGGGTTCTCCGCGAGCATGATCAGGACCATTCAGTTCCTCTCCTTCGCCCTAATCCAATTAATTAATTAACATCTGGCCCGAACGTCGTAACGTCGTAAGTGACGACGCGACGCGACGGCCGGGGTGGGGTGGCCGCGCGACACTTTCCGACCCGAGATTAATCGTCCAGGGCACAACGGATGGCCTATTAATGCGCTCCTTCGGGAATATAAACATAAATAATGCCTCGTTTTGCTCCTCTCCCTGTCTCCTACTTCCTGGATTTGTCCGCCGCCCGTTAATAAATGGGGCCTATGGAGAAATTTGCATAATCAACGTAGAATTATTTCGCTCTTTCGAATAACGCCTTATTATTTTTTTTTAATGTTCAGGACGTTTCCATTTGTAACCTTAATTCTGATTTAATAAACTTGTTTTATTATTAACATTTAAATGGTATATTTGGCACAGAGTGTGTTCTGTTATTATGTAGGTACCTTAAAACGCCTTATATGTCCAATAAACTTACTAAGCCTTTTATACAATACAAATAAAAACTAAGTGAACCTAATAACTTTCACTTAATGGTAAAAGTGTAAAAAGAGAGACATCAAGGTCTATAGTAAAATTTATTATCAGGAAAAAATAGTTTATTCTGGGAACTAACGAAGATTAAATAGCCTACGACTAAAACGATAATGTTCAGTATGATTGGACACTAAACTAATTTTAAAACGGTGTTTTTTATTATATAGATAGTACTAGCTGTTTTGTTCTGTTTTGTATGACATATTTAACGGTTCTTTGAATACAAAATGTTTTGTTACAAAAAATAAATATTTACTAGGGAACTGACACGGTAACAGGTAACAAATGCTGCATAAATGTGAAAAATACGGGAGTTTAGACAGGGGCGGATTTGAAAAAATCATGGGGAGGGGTTAAAATGTCATGGACACTCATATTAGATTTGCTTATTCGACTTATTAAAATGGGTTTATTACAATTCGTTTAAAAACTATTCGTCTAAAAACAATTCGTCTAGAACTCACGGAAAGACAAGTTATATGTCATATGAATTGTAATTAGATTTTTCAGATTTATTTATTTCTTGCTTACTTTGGAATACACAGCGAAAAGCAAATGAAAACTATAAAACTAACTTTTTGTTTAATATTTAATGTGAATAAAAGTGAAACTTATTTACGAAACGAAACTATAAGGAGCAATAACACCAGCTTTTGCAAGTCATTGCATGAGTAGAAATAATCCTGGGGACCGGGAGGGGACTGGGGGGGACGCATTATTTCACGATTGAAAAACTTAAGGCAGTGAAGATAAAACCTAAGGCGCTAAAGATAAAACCTAAGGCAGTGAAAAGACCAAACTGCCTGGATAATTACCAACCCTTCGAAAAAATACGGCACTTGAAGAAGAAGGTGAGCGGACTAATAAAACTTTTTCGGACTGAAAGTTAATAAAAAAATAATCAATAAATCAGGAGTATAAAATGTCAACCTTAATCTTAGAATGAAGATAAATCATATAATGATTTCGAGGGCAGAGATAATAATATCTATAATGTATCCAATGTTGTTTGCAAACCTACTGACATAAAAATCCCGAGGGTTTTTTCGGCAGGCTGTATCACTGAAGATGTTAGCAGTATTTTTTTCGCAACTAAATTTAATTTAAATATTAAATAAAAATTAAATAATAAATATGCAACTTAATTTAAATATGCACACCATAAATGATAGGCACCCGAGTGCTTTCAATTTTAAAATGCAATGTGATTCGTCTGGTGTTTTTTCCGTTTTTCAACTTAAAAAGGCTCGTCGTCGATTTTATTCTCGCATTCACTTAAGATTCTTCGATCTAGGATAAATCGCTTTTGAATTGGTAATGGAACGTGCTCGTGCATAGAATGGAAATAAGGAACGATTCGCATCATCGCCACTTCAACCACGGGCAAAGCGGGCCCACAAACACCAAAATCAATTTCGTGGTGACATCCGCAACGAAATAGCTTTTGCTTGCCAGTTGCCTGTCTTTAAGCACGTATTTATGTAATATAACAGGTTTATGGTTTTAATATAAATTACATTACTTTAAATTATAGTTTATTTCTACAATCTAATTAAAGGTTACTAATCTGTAATCTAAAGTTGGTTAACTGGTAGGATATTGCCTTTGAGGCAAAAAGTTGCTATATACTTATTACTAAATGCAAATAATGCAGAATGCTTAATGCATTAATTTTGTATTTTATTGTACATAAATAAATAAAAGTTTCTACTTAAACACATTCTTACCTTCTCACGCAATTATTCAAAATATTCAATTGTTTGTTTTAAACATATATCTTTATTGACTCCATAATGCACCAGGGTAATAATATCCACGGTGGTATATTCTCGGTGTTTCTTTCCCCCGTGATATAAATATAGCTTTAAAAATATACACTATTATACTGGCTTAAAAAAGCGTAACCGAATTGCACTGCTATCCTCTCACCCTTAAAAGTCTTTACTTAACCTAAATATCCACCAAATTAAAAAGAATCTCACTAAATAAGTTAATAAAATAATGAAAAAAGATGGTGTGTCTGTGTCGCGGATAGGGACAGATTATATCTAAAATGTTCGCCAAGAGACCGTGTTATTGTCATTGGGATCGGGAAGGACGTAAGATAGAAAATTAACAATTAAATGTGACTGTGTCGGGATGCACATTCGAAGGATAAGGGCAGGTGTACTTGTGACGTTGTTGACGCGGAGCGTCGCGTCTTTCTTGCGTTCCCGATACGACTTTACTCGCTCATATGGAGTTTCTCGGGTATCACTGCATTGCTGGCGAGATGGCCTTTCTACAGTACGACTTGGTTTATTGACCAGTATAGTCCGAAATTATATTGGCCTTTGTTAATTCTTCCCTTAACTCTATACAACTTACCAATACTTCGTTCTTCTGGCTACCCCAAAATATTTAAAAAAAAAGTTTTTAGACTGCAACACGAAACTCCCTGATTCCCTCCCTTCCCCCTCCTCCTCCCACCCTCCTGAACTCCCTGATTTCGTTATTATAAAGTTCCTGATATGGTTCCAAGAGCAAATTTTATAGACGTATTCACGTCAAATCATAAATATATAAATGACAATTTAATTGCGGTTATTATAAAGAAAAATTATAGGATATATTTTTATTTATTTTAGGTATCAACAGCTGATAGAAGTAAAATTATAATTAAAATATAAAGCCAATACCAAACTTGCAAACCAACTTTCCTCCAAACTTAATAAAATAGAAAATTCATTCGGGAGCGAGGTTGAGATTAGGAAGTGGGAGGGGTTGGGAAATTTACATAATTACCAGAATATAAAATACAGCATAACTCTTTAAAAATAAATGATTTTACATATACATATGAATATACTACTCTAGGGTTAGAACTAGAGTAGACACTCTCTTGAATGCCGGGAACATAGCCTTAATATATCTATGTCGTTCCACATCTATTGTAAAGCTTACATGCTCGATGTATATATGAATTCTGTGCATAATTCGTACTCAACCATGACATATGGAATGTCTCACACCCGCGAGTCGGTCTAGATGGAATCCCCAGAAGATCAGAGCAGTCGATGTGAGCATTGTCAATTTTATATAAAAGCAACATATCAGCTCGCGATCTTCTGCGCTCAATTTTACTGACTCCAGAGTCAGTAAAATTTGTGGCATTGACCATAGTCAGGAAATTTCAAATATTACAGGAAATTTATTTTTTTAAGAAGTAAATTCTTAATCCGCTCAATACGATCGATGTAATCTTATCCTATTCGTGAAGTTATTTGTGATACGTATAAAAAAAACCAGTATACCATACGCTTTGGCAATAATATGTTCGATAGGAAAATAAATATTTTAATTTTAGGTCTGTATTTAAACTATACCTTACCATACGGTTAAGTTACTTTTTATCGGCGTGTGCACAATAAAAAAATATGTTGCCCGATAATTGGTTTTTATTATTTTCTAATTAAGATTAACTCAAATTCTAAACTATTCAGTTATTGAGATAGCAAAATCTCAGTTTATAACCAGCGCCGATTCCACGTTTAAATTTTGATCAAGTTCAATATCAAACGAAATATAATTAATTTCAGCAAAGTACATATTTAATCGAATCCTTTCTACATAATGCATAATTTAAATGCAGCTGGTCAGTTAAAAATTCAATAAATCTTGCGGAGGTCGCCTGGCAACACCGCCTTACACACATCTCATATTCGATTCGCATACGTGCTCTATAATGGCAATCGAAATCCTGGCATTGGTGCCCGCGGCTCGACACGACTTCAAACCGACGAGGGCTCTTTGCGGGTCGCGAATCTCCACACCCCTAAATACACACACACACACACACATACAACATGACTGCAAATGATCACCTACCATATACAAACCGTCTAAGTAATAACCGGGACTTTTGGCCCTTAATTAGATAACCCTTGAACCTATTTTATTTTGTCTATAGGATTGCACACAAAATGGAGAGAATAAAATATATATCTTACAGGGCAATGCCCAGTTAGATAAACTTTGCTTTTTATGTAAGTTAATGTTTAAAGTTACTATATCAATCAAATAAATAAACTACTTTGACATAAATTACTATTGTTATATATTAAAAACATTACAATTTATTTTGTTTTTATTTTGACTTCGTATTGATATTGCGTTTGTATTTGTTTGAAACCGAATTATTGTTATTTCTTATGGAAACAAAATTATCCTTCAGCTGATGAAATACACATTTATCAAAAAAGTTTAAATTTTTTAAATATTTTTATCGCTACATTCAATGCTAGTGGTTTGTGTGTGGCCTTTCGCGATCGCCTAAAACTTTAAACACAACACACGAATTGTATATTTTATTATACGAGTATATTTCAATCTAGCTAAGGAAGGCACAATGCCAACAATGTATGTACAATTAGTAGTTTAAGGTTTTAAGGATTTAGCCGCTGTTAGAAAAACATAATTCAAATTTGAGTTTCTGCCAGATGAGCCCTTCAGGCTCTGGCAGGACAAGATGTATTTTTTTCTTGTAATGTTATCTGGTGAAAAATAAACGTCACTTATGGTGGCATTGAACTGAACTGAACTGAAGGCGCATTAATGCAAAACTCTCATCGATACGCATACCTATGTGTATCACCTTGTAAAAACTAATAATAAATAATTATATATATATATATAAAAAATACACTAAAAATATCTTAATATATATAAATCTCGTGTCACAATGTTTGTCCTCAATGGACTCCTAAACCACTTAACCGATTATAATAAAATTTGCACACCATGTGCAGTTCGATGTGCACTTGAGAGATAGGATAGTTTAAATCTCAAATTATAGTCGCAATTTTAATTTATCGCTAATTTTTTGTCCGTTATTATTTGGCAGTCATAAAACTGACAGATGTCGATACCTTTTTATTTTATGGGCGATTGGGAAGAGCGCGTGACGACTCGGTGCCTGTATAATTTTATTGAACAAGCAGAGGAAAGAGCAATTGTGATATTATTGGAAAATTTTTTAGAAGATCACAATCAACTAATTCAATTGATCAAAAGAGTTTCGCCACGACTGCAAAATGACAATTATCAAATCGTCATATTTTAATTTATTGCTAATTATTTGTCTGATATTATTTGGCAGTCATAAAACTGACAGATGTCGATACCTTTTTATTTTATGGGCGATTGTGAAGAGCGCGTGACGACTCGGTGCCTGTATAATTTTATTGAACAAGCAGAGGAAAGAGCAATTGTGATATTATTGGAAAATTTTTTAGAAGATCACAATCAACTAATTCAATTGATCAAAAAAGTTTCGCCACGACTGCAAAATGACAATTATCAAATCGTCATAAAAGCCGACAAAGTACCATTAGGTGAACATGCTGGTAGATTCAACGCTCCAACTGTTGATGAGGTTGCTGTTATCATGGTTGGTGATCCAGTTGACAAAAGATCTATAAACATTACACGGCGAGACAACACTGTCAGTACGATTTCGGATCTACACCGTTCATATGACGCACTACAATATCCATTGATATTTTGGCAAGGACAAGATGAATATCACCTTAATATCAATCAGTATGATCCAAATACCGGTAAATTTGACAATTATCTATTTACTTTCTTACTGTATGTATAGATTTTAATTTCGTATTGCATTTTATTATTTATTTTTTTAGGTGATTACAGAAATAATAAAGTTAGCTCAATGAACTACTACGCACACCGAATAATGGTTAGACAACATCAAGACAATTATATCCTTCGATATCGTCAGCTGTTCCATCAATACATTGTTGATATGTATGCTAAGGTCGAAAGCGAACGCTTGCGATTCCTTCGATTCAACCAGGCAAAACTACGATCGGAAGAATATATTCACTTACGAGATGCTGTTGTTGGAAACATCGATGGAAATTTAAATCCCAATGACATCGGTAATGCTTTCATTTTACCTTCAAGCTACATCGGCAGTCCACGGAACATGCAGGAATACATACAAGATGCGATGACTTACGTACGTCATTACGGCCGACCGGATTTATTTATTACATTCACATGTAATCCGAATTGGGAAGAGATACAAACTTTACTATTGCCAGGACAACAAGCCATTCATCGTCATGATTTAACTGCACGTGTGTTTAAACAAAAATTGAAATCCTTAATTGATTTTATTGTTAAATATACAATTTTTGGTATCACACGTTGTTGGCTGTATACGATAGAGTGGCAAAAGCGAGGTTTGCCTCATGCCCACATTTTGGTTTGGCTTAAAGATAGAATCCGTCCTGAAGAAATCGATCAAATAATTTCAGCCGAAATTCCAGACCCATTAATTGATCAAGAATTATTTGATATTGTCATCAAACACATGATCCATGGGCCATGCGGTGTTTTCAACATGACGTCACCGTGCATGGAAAATGGAAATGTAAAAAAAACTTCCCAAAGCCGCATACGAATGACACGATCACGGATATTGATGGTTATCCAATGTATCGTCGCAGAAGTACTGAGAATGGTGGCCACACATTTACAATGCGACTGCCGAACTTTCCAAATCAAGTTGAGTTTGATAATCAGTGGGTGGTACCATACTCACCACTACTTTCAAAAACTTACAAAGCTCATATCAATGTTGAGCTTTGCAGTTCTGTTAAATCAATTAAGTATATTTGTAAATATGTAAACAAAGGCAGTGATTTGGCCATATTTGAAGTAAAAAACATAAATAAAAATGACGAAATAGCACGATACCAAATGGGCAGATACATTAGCAGCAATGAAGCTATTTGGCATATTCTCAGCTTTCCCATCCACGAAAGAGATCCTGCTGTCCAACATCTGGCAATACATCTTGAAAACGGTCAACGTGTATACTTCACTGAAGAAAATGTTCTCCAAAGAGCGTTCGAAGCTCCGAAAACGACTCTAACTGAATTTTTTACATTGTGTCAAAAACCTGATGTTTTTGGCCAATTCGCGAAGACATTGGTGTATGGTGATGTTCCACGTTATTTCACATGGAACAAATCCAGTAAAAAATGGGAGCCACGGAAACAAGGAAAACCACATCCTTCCATTACAGGCATATTCAAAGCTAAGACATTGGGGAGACTTTACACGGTACATCCAAAGCAACGTGAGTGCTTCTATTTACGTTTGTTATTGGTGAATGTTCCCGGACCAACGTCTTTTGAATTTTTACGAACAGCTAATGGTCGAGTATTCAATACATACCAGGATGCATGTCGTGAACTGCAATTGCTAGAAGACGATAACCATTGGGACTTAACGCTTGCTGATGCTGCGTTGACATCAACACCGAATAACATTCGTCAGTTGTTTGCAATTATTTTGGCGACATGTTATCCCTCGCAAGCACAAACTTTGTGGGAAAAATATAAAAATTGTATGACAGAAGACATCTTGCACCGAATTAGACAAACAAATCAATGCCAAAACATAGATTATACACCAGAGATGTACAATGAAGCATTGGTCTTGATCGAGGATTTATGTGTTCTTATTTCAAATTTACCACTTAATCATTATGGTATGCCATCACCTAATCGTCCAGCCACCGACTTAGTCAATACCGATTTACAACGAGAAAATCAATATGACCATGGAAGTTTAGCAACAATTATCATGAACAGTGAACCATTACTGACAGCAGAACAAAAAATTATTTATGATCGGATTATGCTGGCTGTTGCTGCTGAACAAGGCGGTTTTTTTTTCTTGGATGCACCCGGTGGAACCGGTAAGACATTTTTAATATCGTTGATTCTTGCCAAAATACGGTCGCAACAAAAAATCGCATTAGCATTAGCATCGTCAGGCATTGCGGCTACTTTACTGGATGGTGGGCGAACAGCACATTCAACATTCAAGCTGCCATTGGACGTTCATAATAAACCAGATGCAATGTGTAACATCAAAAAGAATAGTGGAATAGCTGCAGTGTTGCGGAAGAGTTCTATAATAATTTGGGATGAGTGCACAATGGCACACAAATATTCACTTGAAGCATTAAACAGAACTATGCAAGATTTAAACAGCAATAATAAACTTTTCGGTGGTGCTATCTTACTTTTGTCTGGTGACTTCCGGCAGACCTTACCGGTTATACCTCGCTCTACTTTCGCGGATGAGATTAATGCATGTTTGAAACAATCATTCTTATGGCGAAGTGTTGAAACACTTCGATTGACCATAAATATGCGAGTACAATTGCAAAATGATCCATCAGCACTAATATTTTCCGAACAACTACTAGATATTGGGAACGGTAAAATAAAACTGCAACCAAATACGCAATGCATTAAACTACCAGACAATTTTTGCACTGTTGTTCAGGATAAAACTGAATTGATTCAGAGTATTTTCCCGGATATACAGAATAATTATTTGAATCATGAATGGCTTAGTCAACGGGCGATTTTGGCAGCCAAAAACGTTGATGTTGACGAAATTAACTTCCAGATACAACAGTTGTTACCAGGCGATCTGATGTCTTTTAAATCAATCGATACTGTTGTTGATGAAAATGAAAGTGTAAATTTTCCGATTGAATTTTTAAATTCATTAGTTATCCCTGGAATGCCACCTCATAATCTTCGATTAAAGATTGGTTCCCCTATTATTCTCCTCCGTAATTTGAATCCACCTCTATTATGTAACGGTACGCGTTTGGTCATCAAAAAGATCACCGGAAACATTCTTGAAGCAACCATTTTGGCTGGGAAGTTTAAAGGAAAAGTGGTCCTGCTGCCACATATTCCGATGATACCATCAGATTCTACCATACCCTTCAAAAGGCTACAGTTTCCAATTCGTTTAGCTTTCACCATGTCTATAAATAAATCTCAAGGTCAAACAATGTCCATTTGTGGTTTAGATTTGGAAAATCCATGTTTTTCTCATGGGCAACTATATGTTGCGTGTTCACGTGTTGGGAAACCGTCGAATCTATTTGTGTTAGCTAAAGACAGGTTAACCAAAAACATTGTGCACCGATTGGTGTTAAATTAAATTGAAATTGAAAGTATTTATAATTCAAAAAAAAAGATATTAATGTTTAAAAGTTTAAGACTGTCTGCCTTGCCTACCTCATTCATGAGTTTAAGCGTCACATGTTATTTACTGTATTAATTATACTGTAATATACTTATATTTGTTATAAAATTAAATGGAAATAATAAATCTGATAAATTTTTATTTTTTACCTATTGATTTCTGCTTAGTATCAGATAGTGTAAGAACATTTTAATTAATTGTGTTCAACGTACTTCCCCTTCAAATCTCAATCCAGTGAATTTGTATACCAACATCAACATTTTCGTCTTTGTTCGTAAATAATTTCATTGTACTAAAGGGTTATAGTAGTAGAAAGTCAAATAAGGAGATCACCATATTTTTTTACAAATACCATCTGTGTGAAAAAGCATAGTGGACTCCGTGACTGATGTTCTCTTATTGTTCCTCTTAGATTGTTTACTATAATGTAATATAACAAAAACTTTAGCCACAGCAACGCGTGGCCGGGTCAGCTAGTTCTTTTATAAAATCCCTTTCGGTACACCGAATGCTAAGGTAGATTTCACCAAATCAAACTAGAGGGGATAGGTAAACTCCAATTGTACGAATTTGTATGAAGCATTGCGCGATCCACTTCCCCGTGCGGCGCCGCAACCCGCCTCCAGAACCAAACCAGAATATCCAGTTTAATAGGATACAGGCCTGGGCCAAACGGACGATAACAAAATCTCACCGTAAGGGTTCACGGTTTTGATCATTTTCCTTTGAAATCTAAAAATCGAGCGGAACTTTTAACGTTTGGACATAATTCAAAATTGTAATCTTTTGTTAGTTACGTTTTGCAATTAGGTTTAAGAGAAAGCGTTCCTTCGTGTTCGCTAGTCTTGATGAGACTTCTTCAAACTTTAATCAAGGGAAAAGGCGTCGTCTGTTCGTCGCACATAAATCTCAAGTGAACATGGTCCGTTTAAGACCGCGTCACGACAGGCGCATTACTGGCGCGGCGCAGCGCTCAGAGCGAAGCACAGAAGAGTAATTTTCAACCCAAAGAACACGTCGCGGCGAAGCGTCAACTCTTTGCCCTCCGCTGACACTTTCTTCTTGCGTTATTGCAGCGGCTGCCCCGGGCGTAAATAACACCAATGACTTTTAAGTACAGTTAGCTGCATAAATAAATTACCGCTATTGTTTGACCAATCTATAAGGCAGGTGATCACACTGCTAATAATATTTTCAGGCCTATCTAACTATTGAATGTTCTTGGAAAAATACCTAAAAACCCAGTCAACAAAATATCCCACTCAATAGGGATTTCGCCAAAATCGCCAAATTCATTTCACAATCTCGTCAAAGAATCTATATGTGTATTCATACATCTTGCGAAGGCATTTGACACAAATGCTTTTGTAAGATGGGTTCTTAGTGGTCGTATTGTATTGTCAAGCGGACTGCGGGTTCGAATTTGAATCATCACATCAATACGCAGTTTTAAACGTTTTACCACTTCTCTTTTGACTGTCGTACAGGAGAAGTTTAGATTGGTGCCCTTTTAATTGCATGAACGAACTATTCATACTAATTATTATAAAAAAACACACACACCGAGGTTTACAGGAAAACAGTAGCAAAGGTTAGATTTTATTAACCTCCTTTGGGCGTCTATCTGTCCATCCGTCCGTCCGTCTACGAGTCTCAACTCTGTTGCAACTTGAAAAGTACAAAAGAGTTGAGACTCTTGAAAAACAAACAACCGTTTAGATCACATCAGAGGTTGTCGGGATACCGGATTTATGTATATAATATTAAAGTCGACAAATTTCTAGTACTAATAGATGAACCTTTAATAGTTCATTCAATATTGGAGCGTCTGCGATATATTTAAAAATATAGCAGTTGAAACGGATTATTTATTACTGGCCAGTTAAAATTAATACTGACTTATTTATGTGCGCAAATAGAAACAAGTAAAAGAATATTCAGTGCCACATTATAATTATTATAAACTGAAATATGTCAATGTTTATTAATTTATTTATTTATTGTAGTTACCCAACAGAATACAAGTAATGGTGTAAAGACAATATAATTTGAAGTACCTATAAACCTAATCTACGGTATCCCAACTGACTAATGAAGATGGTTAGAGGTAAAAAAGAATATTAATAAAATATATCGAATGAATAAAGAAAAGAAAAAAAAGAAAAAAATAAGAAAAAAATATTTAAAATTTAAACAAAAATAAAAAACAAAAACATGAAATAGTTTAAATTATTATTATTATATAATAATACTAGCTGACCCGGCCACGCGTTGCTGTGGCTAAAGTTTTTGTTATATTACATTATAGTAAACAATCTAAGAGGAACAATAAGAGAACATCAGTCACGGAGTCCACTATGCTTTTTCACACAGATGGTATTTGTAAAAAAATATGGTGATCTCCTTATTTGACTTTCTACTACTATAACCCTTTAGTACAATGAAATTATTTACGAACAAAGACGAAAATGTTGATGTTGGTATACAAATTCACTGGATTGAGATTTGAAGGGGAAGTACGTTGAACACAATTAATTAAAATGTTCTTACACTATCTGATACTAAGCAGAAATCAATAGGTAAAAAATAAAAATTTATCAGATTTATTATTTCCATTTAATTTTATAACAAATATAAGTATATTACAGTATAATTAATACAGTAAATAACATGTGACGCTTAAACTCATGAATGAGGTAGGCAAGGCAGACAGTCTTAAACTTTTAAACATTAATATCTTTTTTTTTGAATTATAAATACTTTCAATTTCAATTTAATTTAACACCAATCGGTGCACAATGTTTTTGGTTAACCTGTCTTTAGCTAACACAAATAGATTCGACGGTTTCCCAACACGTGAACACGCAACATATAGTTGCCCATGAGAAAAACATGGATTTTCCAAATCTAAACCACAAATGGACATTGTTTGACCTTGAGATTTATTTATAGACATGGTGAAAGCTAAACGAATTGGAAACTGTAGCCTTTTGAAGGGTATGGTAGAATCTGATGGTATCATCGGAATACGTGGCAGCAGGACCACTTTTCCTTTAAACTTCCCAGCCAAAATGGTTGCTTCAAGAATGTTTCCGGTGATCTTTTTGATGACCAAACGCGTACCGTTACATAATAGAGGTGGATTCAAATTACGGAGGAGAATAATAGGGGAACCAATCTTTAATCGAAGATTATGAGGTGGCATTCCAGGGATAACTAATGAATTTAAAAATTCAATCGGAAAATTTACACTTTCATTTTCATCAACAACAGTATCGATTGATTTAAAAGACATCAGATCGCCTGGTAACAACTGTTGTATCTGGAAGTTAATTTCGTCAACATCAACGTTTTTGGCTGCCAAAATCGCCCGTTGACTAAGCCATTCATGATTCAAATAATTATTCTGTATATCCGGGAAAATACTCTGAATCAATTCAGTTTTATCCTGAACAACAGTGCAAAAATTGTCTGGTAGTTTAATGCATTGCGTATTTGGTTGCAGTTTTATTTTACCGTTCCCAATATCTAGTAGTTGTTCGGAAAATATTAGTGCTGATGGATCATTTTGCAATTGTACTCGCATATTTATGGTCAATCGAAGTGTTTCAACACTTCGCCATAAGAATGATTGTTTCAAACATGCATTAATCTCATCCGCGAAAGTAGAGCGAGGTATAACCGGTAAGGTCTGCCGGAAGTCACCAGACAAAAGTAAGATAGCACCACCGAAAAGTTTATTATTGCTGTTTAAATCTTGCATAGTTCTGTTTAATGCTTCAAGTGAATATTTGTGTGCCATTGTGCACTCATCCCAAATTATTATAGAACTCTTCCGCAACACTGCAGCTATTCCACTATTCTTTTTGATGTTACACATTGCATCTGGTTTATTATGAACGTCCAATGGCAGCTTGAATGTTGAATGTGCTGTTCGCCCACCATCCAGTAAAGTAGCCGCAATGCCTGACGATGCTAATGCTAATGCGATTTTTTGTTGCGACCGTATTTTGGCAAGAATCAACGATATTAAAAATGTCTTACCGGTTCCACCGGGTGCATCCAAGAAAAAAAAACCGCCTTGTTCAGCAGCAACAGCCAGCATAATCCGATCATAAATAATTTTTTGTTCTGCTGTCAGTAATGGTTCACTGTTCATGATAATTGTTGCTAAACTTCCATGGTCATATTGATTTTCTCGTTGTAAATCGGTATTGACTAAGTCGGTGGCTGGACGATTAGGTGATGGCATACCATAATGATTAAGTGGTAAATTTGAAATAAGAACACATAAATCCTCGATCAAGACCAATGCTTCATTGTACATCTCTGGTGTATAATCTATGTTTTGGCATTGATTTGTTTGTCTAATTCGGTGCAAGATGTCTTCTGTCATACAATTTTTATATTTTTCCCACAAAGTTTGTGCTTGCGAGGGATAACATGTCGCCAAAATAATTGCAAACAACTGACGAATGTTATTCGGTGTTGATGTCAACGCAGCATCAGCAAGCGTTAAGTCCCAATGGTTATCGTCTTCTAGCAATTGCAGTTCACGACATGCATCCTGGTATGTATTGAATACTCGACCATTAGCTGTTCGTAAAAATTCAAAAGACGTTGGTCCGGGAACATTCACCAATAACAAACGTAAATAGAAGCACTCACGTTGCTTTGGATGTACCGTGTAAAGTCTCCCCAATGTCTTAGCTTTGAATATGCCTGTAATGGAAGGATGTGGTTTTCCTTGTTTCCGTGGCTCCCATTTTTTACTGGATTTGTTCCATGTGAAATAACGTGGAACATCACCATACACCAATGTCTTCGCGAATTGGCCAAAAACATCAGGTTTTTGACACAATGTAAAAAATTCAGTTAGAGTCGTTTTCGGAGCTTCGAACGCTCTTTGGAGAACATTTTCTTCAGTGAAGTATACACGTTGACCGTTTTCAAGATGTATTGCCAGATGTTGGACAGCAGGATCTCTTTCGTGGATGGGAAAGCTGAGAATATGCCAAATAGCTTCATTGCTGCTAATGTATCTGCCCATTTGGTATCGTGCTATTTCGTCATTTTTATTTATGTTTTTTACTTCAAATATGGCCAAATCACTGCCTTTGTTTACATATTTACAAATATACTTAATTGATTTAACAGAACTGCAAAGCTCAACATTGATATGAGCTTTGTAAGTTTTTGAAAGTAGTGGTGAGTATGGTACCACCCACTGATTATCAAACTCAACTTGATTTGGAAAGTTCGGCAGTCGCATTGTAAATGTGTGGCCACCATTCTCAGTACTTCTGCGACGATACATTGGATAACCATCAATATCCGTGATCGTGTCATTCGTATGCGGCTTTGGGAAGTTTTTTTTACATTTCCATTTTCCATGCACGGTGACGTCATGTTGAAAACACCGCATGGCCCATGGATCATGTGTTTGATGACAATATCAAATAATTCTTGATCAATTAATGGGTCTGGAATTTCGGCTGAAATTATTTGATCGATTTCTTCAGGACGGATTCTATCTTTAAGCCAAACCAAAATGTGGGCATGAGGCAAACCTCGCTTTTGCCACTCTATCGTATACAGCCAACAACGTGTGATACCAAAAATTGTATATTTAACAATAAAATCAATTAAGGATTTCAATTTTTGTTTAAACACACGTGCAGTTAAATCATGACGATGAATGGCTTGTTGTCCTGGCAATAGTAAAGTTTGTATCTCTTCCCAATTCGGATTACATGTGAATGTAATAAATAAATCCGGTCGGCCGTAATGACGTACGTAAGTCATCGCATCTTGTATGTATTCCTGCATGTTCCGTGGACTGCCGATGTAGCTTGAAGGTAAAATGAAAGCATTACCGATGTCATTGGGATTTAAATTTCCATCGATGTTTCCAACAACAGCATCTCGTAAGTGAATATATTCTTCCGATCGTAGTTTTGCCTGGTTGAATCGAAGGAATCGCAAGCGTTCGCTTTCGACCTTAGCATACATATCAACAATGTATTGATGGAACAGCTGACGATATCGAAGGATATAATTGTCTTGATGTTGTCTAACCATTATTCGGTGTGCGTAGTAGTTCATTGAGCTAACTTTATTATTTCTGTAATCACCTAAAAAAATAAATAATAAAATGCAATACGAAATTAAAATCTATACATACAGTAAGAAAGTAAATAGATAATTGTCAAATTTACCGGTATTTGGATCATACTGATTGATATTAAGGTGATATTCATCTTGTCCTTGCCAAAATATCAATGGATATTGTAGTGCGTCATATGAACGGTGTAGATCCGAAATCGTACTGACAGTGTTGTCTCGCCGTGTAATGTTTATAGATCTTTTGTCAACTGGATCACCAACCATGATAACAGCAACCTCATCAACAGTTGGAGCGTTGAATCTACCAGCATGTTCACCTAATGGTACTTTGTCGGCTTTTATGACGATTTGATAATTGTCATTTTGCAGTCGTGGCGAAACTTTTTTGATCAATTGAATTAGTTGATTGTGATCTTCTAAAAAATTTTCCAATAATATCACAATTGCTCTTTCCTCTGCTTGTTCAATAAAATTATACAGGCACCGAGTCGTCACGCGCTCTTCACAATCGCCCATAAAATAAAAAGGTATCGACATCTGTCAGTTTTATGACTGCCAAATAATATCAGACAAATAATTAGCAATAAATTAAAATATGACGATTTGATAATTGTCATTTTGCAGTCGTGGCGAAACTCTTTTGATCAATTGAATTAGTTGATTGTGATCTTCTAAAAAATTTTCCAATAATATCACAATTGCTCTTTCCTCTGCTTGTTCAATAAAATTATACAGGCACCGAGTCGTCACGCGCTCTTCCCAATCGCCCATAAAATAAAAAGGTATCGACATCTGTCAGTTTTATGACTGCCAAATAATAACGGACAAAAAATTAGCGATAAATTAAAATTGCGACTATAATTTGAGATTTAAACTATCCTATCTCTCAAGTGCACATCGAACTGCACATGGTGTGCAAATTTTATTATAATCGGTTAAGTGGTTTAGGAGTCCATTGAGGACAAACATTGTGACACGAGATTTATATATATTAAGATTAATAAAAGCATAACTAGCATTTTTTGATTTGATTTGATTTGATATGTAAAAAAACAAAAAAAAATGATTAAATACAGAACTAAGCTAGGAATTTTGCCTCTGGTTTTGTACTGTAGTATTTTTAAGATTTTGAAAAAAGATCAATTTGGGAGAAGTTAGTATTAAACAAATCACAAATTCAGTAAATGTTGGGGTTGTTTCATTATTAGCCGCACGTTAAAATTTTCAAAAAAAAAACTAAAATGGTGAATGGTTTATGATGAATTGGAAGAATTTCATGATCCCATTTTCATGTTTTTTTTTTATTTCAACCCACTGTCACGTACATGGCCATCCAATACGCACGTCTAATGGAATAAAAGTGCCGCAGGCACAAGTGAAGATAGGAAATAAAGCAATCCATAGCAAGTTGGTACCACAGACGCGTGTACTAGTTGGGAGGAAGATGCCGTTAATGACGCATAGATGTCAGGTTCTGAGTAAATAATTTACTACTACTAAACAATATATAGAAGCAGATGATATTATGATAGCTATAGTGTGTCATAGCCATTTGTTTAGTACTTGTCCGTCTATCTGACGTTCGTCCGGTCGTATATTCCGACTTGAATAGGTACTAAAATGGAAGCTATTACTTTATTAATTTATTATGTTCTCAAAAATAACTTCTATATTACGGAGAGCCGAGTTTAGTTTAAGAAAATAGGTCACTTAAAATTAAATGACTTTGAAACGAATAAAATGTAAAATATATTTAAATACCCTATTTTTTTTTGTGAACTTACTCCCTTTGTAAATGCGCTACTCTCTTTTTAGGGTAGACTTTCCCGGAAAAAGTTAACTAAAGACGATATTATGTCAATTCAATAATACAACTTGAATAGAACCCTGTCTGAAGAGATCGACCACAATTCTCGTGCATACACTGATTGCTTTTAGTCTAACAAACCGTAAGGTAACATTTGTTAG
Source organism: Neomicropteryx cornuta (assembly GCA_020383195.1). Taxonomy (NCBI): domain Eukaryota; kingdom Metazoa; phylum Arthropoda; class Insecta; order Lepidoptera; family Micropterigidae; genus Neomicropteryx; species Neomicropteryx cornuta. The sequence goes on from JAHKQU010000012.1 coordinate 13,848,847, forward strand.
CAACGGATAAAGGAACGGTTTGTTAGCAGGGGGAGGAAAGGGGGAGAATAATGGGAGGGAGGATTGACCGTTGATAGGATGAACAATCTAATTACGTGGCAATCTATGTATCCTGCTTTTGAGAGATACCGTGATGAACATGATAAGAATTATATTAACCATTAACATCGCATATATGCCGATCACCAAATTATCCTTGGCTGCATGATTTTCATATCATTCACCATCATTCTATCTAAGAAGCAAAGTAATAATAAGCAATATCTAGATTGATCTAAAAATATTACACACATGAATTTCCACCCTAATGTCTATGTCACCCTTCCACTCCACCCCACACGCATCATACAACATTCATTGAACCGGATAATAAAAAATAACCTAACCTAAAAAAAATCACAAACTATAAGAAACATTTATTTTTCAAGAGTTGAGAAACCTACTTTGGCGAACTGAATATTGGTAATCAAAAATATTTTGTATTAAATTTCAATCAAATAAAAGGCTAAAAGAGTTTAGAATATATTGAATATTTTTTGTTGCAAATATTACAATGTTTCATTAACATATTAGGAACATATGAATGGTGGAATACGTTGATATAAGATGCAAGGTTCAATTCCTTGTTTTCATTCTATGGGATTTCGATTATTTATTTTCTATTTCTAAAACACTAGATATAGAAAGTATTATTATAAGACGAAAGTGGACTCCACTTTTCCGACAGATGTTTACGTTTTGCGTCAGTTAAATCTATTTTAAACATTTTTTGGAATTACTGCTGCATGTCTGTGAACTTGATAGCGCCTAAACTCCAAAAAAAATTACAATAAATTTTAACTTCTTTATGCTTTCGTAAAAGGCCAGGTAAAAATAAATTATTTCTAATATCTAAGGCCTGTGAAGTGCATTGAAATATCCGTGCTATTTTTAATTCATTACTAGTTTATTAAAGATTATATCAAAACTACGTATAAAAAAAAAATTGATTTTAAAAACATAGTTTTTCAAGAAAGTACTAATAACTAAAAAAGTATTAAATAACAACCTAAGTAAGAAAAAAATCAAAATAAGCGTTTTTAAATTTTAGAGCGTTTCAAAACAGAAAAACGTAATAAATTAAATATTGTAAAAATATGCATGAATTATATAAAATAAATTATTCAGTTTGAAAAAATAGTTTTAAATATAAAATTAAAAAATATAATACATACCTACTATATTAAGTTCGGAAAGTCGTGTGGATGGATTAGACTTTTCCAAGTAGGTATCAACAAAATCGCACTTTACAAAACCAACTTATCAATTATGCAAAGAGTTTTTTATTACAATCCATTTTTTTATAATTTATTAATAAAATAATAATTTATTTAAAAGAAGGCTTCCGTGTTTTTTTCTATATTTTATCTCCATAGGTTTGTTTTACCATTATTTTTTAAGATGACTAATAACGCTGCATCAATGTACTCGTATGTTTGTACAACGTAACATTAAATCTTATCTGTCTAGTTCACGAGACGGAATATTTATGTCTTTACTGCAGTATAAAATTAAAATAACCTTGGATTTTGTCACGTAAATGTGAGAGCTAAAATACCAACTTGGAAATGAACACATTAAAATTTACATAATAAAATAGCTTATTGCCCTGCCTTTGTTGATATCCTGATGAAGGATATCAAGCCATCTGTCAAGATATATTTTTTAGGATCCAATTATAACCTAGACCTTTTTTTCTACTGAAGTATTTTAATATTTATTTGAGTATTTATTACCTAGTGACGCTAATAATAATTTTATTTAGAATCTTATTGTTTTGACGTTTGTAAACATCGTATTTATTTTACTAATTTTGGAATATTTTAGGAGGTGCTTTGTTCACAGGTTGAAAGAGATATGATTAATAGTAAGTAAAAAGTGCGAAATAACATTGATTATATTAAAAAATCAGAACAGTAACCACACGAGTCTTACTGTCACGTGTCTTACGGTGACTGTATTATATCACCAAGACTGGGAGGGAGTAGTTTACTGTAAATTAATACTAAACCTTTAACTTTCAGGTTAGGTGTACTCTTTGTCCATTTTTTGACGCTGTTGCAAAGTGTGTAAATAATTTTGAGATCCATCACCTTCATAACTTTTCCATTAGTTGTGTAACGAATTGCCACCTGGTAAGACCATTAATATTTATGTTAAGTAGTGATGGCTCAGGAATAGCGGTGGTGATACAAGGCGTAAGTGCTGTCAAATCGGTTGGATTCTCACTAATTGCGTGTATGGTTCGAGAGTTTGCCATTCCTAACGAGGGTAAGAGGGCTATGAGGATTCTTCGTAAGTGAGTGTGTAACTTCCGACTACTTAGATGATGTTTCATTTCTTTCACATCAGCTTCCCATAATCCACCAAAGGTTGGGTCTGCGGCAGAAATGCAGTTTTGTAGGTAGCCATCAAAGTAGCTAAATCATTGCCAGTGGTAAATGCCCAAAAGGTACAACGTATTTCTCTATTTACTCCTTTAAAAGTGTGCCTTTATCGCTAACTCCCAAGTGGCGGGTCACGGGAGTAAACACCCGTATTTCTAAACATGGCGCCTCAAGCAGAGTAGTCTCAACGGCTGCTCCACCAGACTTCCCGTACAAAGGGCCTAGTTCCTATAAAAGGTCCAAAGCCGACCCTATGATCAGGGATGGCAGACATCAATACAATCAATGGGTCACGAGAGTGTATCCCAGTCGGTCGGTCTTAAGGTCGACTGCCTCGACTTGGTCAAGGTTTGCGTGAGACCAATTTGGCGAGCATTGTCGTTCAATTGATTCCGAGAAGATTAGGTTTTTATCTTTTAGCGTATAGCACAGGTTGCGAAGGCGCGGGTTTTGTGCTTTTCAGCGCTTTTTGTTTCTTTAAGATAGGAAACTGTAAGGGGAGCGATTTTTTATTTTAAAAGTCTTTTGTTCGTGTTGCGTTGAGCAATGGCTGCCTTCAGGTGTCTCTACTTAGTCTGTTGTGTAGTTGTTTGTTTGCCCGTAACATTGCTAGTGTTTTCCGATAAGGTCTCTTATGTGATCGCGGTGGTTTTGTGTTTGTCGTAGTGACTTTTTAAATTAGATATTTGAATGTGTTTATGGCTTTGTTTGGTATGGAGGCTATTGCTGAGAAACTAAAAACGGTGTTGTTTTCGTGTTCGCCAAAGATATATATATAGGTTTATATACTGAAATTACATACGGTGTGTGGCTGTGCGGAGTGCAAGTTTTGGTGGATCGATTTTCTGTTAACAACGAGAAATTTATTGTATTCATTCTATGTTTTCTGGGTATAGTTTTATATTAAAGTTTTTATTTTATTTCTTTCAATAATGATACCAACTGCACAAAGAAGAAATATATATTAATATATAATAAATTATATGTTTATTGTATACAGTGACTTTCACGTAAATATTCCAAAATACATTGTCAGCGTTCCCAATAACACAAGATACTTGTTTATATATATATGTTAATTTAAACATTATATTCCACATAGGTACGAGGTATATGAATACTTTTTTGACAAATAAATAAGGTATGTATGTTTTTATAATTTCCACGAGTAGTTTCTTACTTAGGAACTTTCTTTTTTTTCATTTCATTAATAAATTTTATGAATTGGAAACACAAGCACTACTCTTTGAGTTTCATAATATGCACAATTTATAGATAATATGACTGACTAGAATTAACAAAATATAAAATAATTTATTGGATTCAACTGGATTTGAATTTAAAGCTTTGATTATAAAGAGCTTGTTTACGGTAATGTACGCCATTCATAATTAGTTTCCATACGAACGCAATAGCCGTTTAACTTCGGCCGTTAAAACTGTCAGAGAAACTCCCGCGGGGGAGAAAAATGCGCCGAAGCCAACGGCAGGCACGAGCCCGGCCTGCAGTTGACCTGCGGGGGTAAGGGGGGGGGGGGAGGGGGTGGCCTCACCTGGCAGCGCCGCGCGATCTGGGTCGCAGGTCGCCTACAGAGTCCCGCGGGACCAAATAGGCGGAAGCGCCGGCTCTATCCGCGCGACTCGAAAACTTGTTATTTGGCCGAATTTCACGCCGGGCTCTTCAAATATGCATGCTCGAATCCGGTCCTGGCCGCGTTTTAATTACGCTTAACATTAAATAGTCAAAAACTGGCGCCGTGTTTCGCTTCGAATTATGGCTGCAGCTGTTTTGATTATTATTAGATAACCTCAGCTAATGCACAATTTTCAGAATTATTGCGATTGCACTGCTGCAATCTGCGGGCGAAGTTTCAACTGCAATTTTCAGTACATTCATACATTCAGTACGTTCATTCGGGCGATCTCGTTAACGTTCATTTTTGATAACTCCCTATATAAAAACGAATATTGTAAAAACATTTTTCCAAAATTTAAATACGTTTTATTTATTCTTCCATTTTTATTATTTTATACAATAATCTTACAGTTTTAGAATCAGTTATGTGTGTAAGAGCATTATAAGTTGTGTGAGAGGTATGATTAGGCTGATTATTATAAAAATTAAATTGCTTTTTTAATTCAAGAAAAAACGCTATGTTACTACTAGTAAACATACTAAAAACAAATAATATTTTATTGCAAAATTACTTATTATGTAAGTTCAGTTAGTAAGAATTGTATATGAATAAATTGTACTAGCAGATCAAAATGGAATAAAAATATGTGAAAATAAATTGATCCGTTCGTTTTGTGCACTTTCAATAAAGCCATGCACGCTTTGAAAGTTGCCATTTTCAATTGTGCTCAGTCCGTAGAAGGAGAACTTGATGGTTTTTGCAAGCAAATGAAAGAAAAAGCTGTCCAGAGGGTAGGCACGTATTTACGGCTGGCTGAGTCTCCCCGGGTAGAAATGCATTCCCGCTGTACACCCGACACTCTCATTCTATTGTTTCGGATGTAGTCCTTAGCTCAATTTTATGCATAAAAACTCCATTACTTTCTACCGCAAAGTGGGTAGGTTTAGGTACCTATGTGAGAGCGTAGTAGTGTGTCTGTGTGCGAGTGAGAGATATAAAGTTGAGTTGAGTTAATATTTGTATTATTATTGAATTTGTTGTGAAATATAATATTTCTTTAAAAATGTTTATTTCTACAAAATGCACAAGTAAAATTAAAGAATTATTAAAATTTTGCGTCTATCGGACAACAATACATTTGTGTTATTTTTTTTTTAATATTACAAAATGTGATCCAACAAATTTACCTTTTGAAGCAGCATATAATCAAATCCATAAATAATATTTATAAATCGGGCGATTACCAGTGATTTTATGTGAGCCCTGCCGCTGTACGAAGGAAGGAATTGAGTATTCATCGTGTTTTATGTAAATGTTTTGTCTAACGTCAATTGTGATTTAATTTTACATAGATAATAATACATTCCTTCATAATTTAGTAATACTCGTGTACTATATATATATACTAATACTAAAATAATATACAGATTGTATTAAAGATCTTGGAATTGTGTTAGATAGTAAGATGCTGTATGATAAACATGTTGAATATGTTACTGCAAAAGCGTTTAAACTTTTAGGGTTCATTTGACGAATCTGCAGGGAGTTTAAATCAGGTATCGCTCTAAAGACCTTGTTCTCATATGTGCGTAGTGTCCTAGAATATTGCTCACAAATTTGAAATCTTAAGTACGTGAACTTGTATCTAAAATTGAAGTGGTACAACGCAAATTCCTCAACCACTTGGATCGTAAATCCTCTACGCACTTTGCAAGTAGATCCGATTGATACCTATTTCATGAAGTTCAATCCTTAGCTGAAAAAAGGTCTAAAGCTGATACTGTATATGCACTCAAAATAATTTCAGTTGCAGTTAACTGTAGCGCTCTACTTGAGCTAATGATTTGCTAGACATTCCATTGCACGTCGTAGAACCAATTATGAGTAAAACGAACCCATTTATAGAATGTGTACAACCTTAAATTTAAAATATCCAGATTTTGATATCAATATCTGAATATTTTAAATTTAAGGTCATAATTAGTGTACAGCTGTACATGTTATAACAAGATACAAACGTACAGATTAACGAGTATGTAATAACATACCATGTAACAACATGTACCATGTACCATGTAATAACATGTGTGTAACGAGTATGTATGTATTAACGAGTGTGTATATAATAACATGAATAGTGCGCATCTACTCTTACCTGACCTTTTTTAATGGTAAACATGTGTTATGCTGTAAGATATTTTGTATTTACCTCGTTAATTCTGCATATTTTATTTTTTTTGAGATTTTTCATCTCTGGGGACAATAACAAAGTACCTTACATTTTACTTTACCTTAAAGTACATAATATTAGGGTATAGAGCGCGCACACGGAAGTATGAACCGTGAGCTAAGCGAGAGCGCATGGCGCCGCGTCGATAAAGCAGAACCTTTAGCTGTGTTTTTATCGGGAATGATCGCGGTACATAAACATAAACATAAAAACACAAGCCATGCATAAACACATACATACACAAACAAACATGTTTCGAAGGACAACTGCTTACTTTTAGCAACGTGACCGACTCGTGTGAGCGCTTTATTATTTATTGTTATGTATTACTTTATTATTATTTATTAAGGAGGGCAGACAGATAGAAGTTTGAAGAATAACAATTATTAATAAGGTATTCTCAGATGCTGAATATAAACTTAAATCAACTGGTTAGTATTGTATATTTCATACACAAAACATATTTCAGTGAATGGTGAAATAAGTGAAAATCAACAAGCCCGGGAGCCACTTTGCAAAACTATCTTTAGCCTAAAGAATCGAAACTCCGAGATTTATTAAAGACACTTTGGTTTAGGGCAAATTATAATATTTGTAAAGCTTTATGCCAATCGGCAGGGCACCGCCATCACTTCTGTCCTTTTTGAAGTATTTCCTTGGAACTTCGGATCAACGTTTAATGTCGGCAGGATTACAAAGCTAGCAAATCAAAACAGAAATGTTTCTCCTTCTCCGACCGACAACTTACAACTCAAGTTTCCTTTACACTCTACTTTAGTTTCAGAATGTATATATATATATAAGCGCATAGATAAATAGGTGAGAGTGAAAATTTTTCATAAATACAGGCCTGTATTTAAACCAGCGTGCATTACCTCAAGCGATCCAACTATATGTGCGTTCAATATTAACTTTTCTTTGAACATTCTGGCTATATAATTTATTTCAAAAAAATTTCAATCTTTAAAATATTAAAAAGCATTCGAATTTTCCAATTGTCAATACTGTCAGACTTTTATATAAGTAATATAAACTAACGGCGAACGCCTATTATAACGTAAGGAATCATCTAAATACGGTATTTAAGCAATACATTATACAATTATATACATATATCTAAATATTCCACCGGTAATGCCATCTAAATATTTTTCTAGCAGCATAAAAAATACTGTTTAGTAGGGATAACTTTTAATATTTTTATCGATATAATACTTTTTTAAAGATTTTTTATATGCATGATATGGTTGGGACTTAAAAAAACCAGAAGCCTCACCTAACCTAGCCTACCTACTGTATACGTATTTTTTTAGTGATTATTTAAAAAAAAACTTTAACCTACTGTCAACGGTACTTTTTGGTGATTATTTCTGCTCCATAATTGATCAGGATCAATATCGGTCTATTAAATATTGTTTTTCGTTATATTTTCGATAATATTCGTTTAAAAACATCGATGTTTTATATAAAAATGCTCTCACTCATTCGTCCTTTGTCTGCTGTTTCATCGTTATTATAGGAACAATACCAGCGACACCAACTTGGAGAATAGGCAAGCGACGCGCTCGTCTGTCAAATATACCGCTGGCTAAATTTTATGCGTCTTTGCAAATATTCGAGAAATTTAAGTAATAAATGAATTAAGAAAGCAAATACGCCTTAATATCTCGTGTTTCAGTGTTATTTCGGTTAGATGGATGTGTGATAACGTGAAATTATTGTAAAGTTCGTGAAATTTTCCTGTGAGTATATATCATATATAATATATATATAATGTAAATCTTTAAAATCTGTTTAAAGGCCAAAGTTCAGTGCGAGGCATCATAGAGGGGTCCTTAGTAATTTTATATTTTAGTATGGTTTTTTATTTGTTTTGTAACAGCGCCGCCGTGAGACATCTGTTTTTTTTTTTTTGTTAATTATTGAAGTATTATTTTGCCATAGCGGTTTGTCTATTACAGTACATTTCAGGTTGGTTCTTCTAGATTGTGGGTCCCTTAGACCACTGCACAGCGATATCAAGTTTTACCAGAACAAAGAATAGTTGTTGATCACGAATTGATCGATATCGAACTTTGTCAGTTTATCGACACATTTTGGAAAAACATTCGGGTCCTTCATACCAAAACTATCAGTAATAACGTCAGTCACGTTATCGACTGTTTCAATTAATATTTTGAACTTTTTTCATCAAAATAATCGTTATCGATGGTTTTCGAAACATCGACTGTTCGGTCCATTCGTCTGTCCTTCAGACTAAAAACTATCAGTGATGACCTTCAGTTTCTTTTTTGACCGTTTTATTAAGTATTCTTGAACGTTTGCAATCAAAACAATCTGTATCGATGTTTGTTGAAACATCGACTATATGTTCCATTAGATTAGATGTAAACTATCGATGACGGTTTTCAACAGGATCATCGATATTTTTATTCAATAATGTTTTATTATACATGTTTAATTATGTTTAAAAAACGATATCGGTCTTCAATCGATACATCGGTTCTCAACTAATCGATATAAATCTTTTATCGATATTTATTGGTACCTATAACAGACAGCGTTGCGATGTTATTGCCGAGTTATTGAAAAAACGTCAATTTGGGAGAAATAAGTAAATAATAAATCACAAATTCAATAAATAGAAAGAAAGGGCGGGGGTTGGTATTGTTTCATTACTTGCCACGTCTCAAAATTTACAAAATAAAGTTAAAATGGGTTTAAAATATATGATGAATTGAAAGGATGTCATCATACTATTGTACATATGATTTTTTTTATTTTAATCTACTCAACCCATCACAAGTTGAAACCACAGATAGGCATGAGTAGTCTGGGGGGAAATGATTTTAATAACGCCTGTCAAGTTCTGGTTGAATAATTAAGTACTATTAAATAATCTAAAGAAACAGTTGCTATTAAATGGTCATAAATGGTGGTGGTGGTATGGTGGTGGTGGTATGGTGGTGGTTTGGTTAATGGTAATACAGGTGTCATTGCCAATCTTGTTTTTTGTTACAGGTGCAGATACATGAACGTAATTCAAAACACCATTTTTTTTTATTGTTATTTTTACGCTACGATTACTTAAAATAATATTTCTTATTTCGTATGCAACCATGTGAATGTCTTTTAAAATATAGTAGTAGCTACGTAGATAATATAATTGCCTTACCTGCTAAACAGACATTTCACCTATGAATATAATAAAATATATTTTCATTAGCTCGGAGCCTAAAACTTGTAAAGCGATAATTTATGATGAAAACACAGCGGGAAATGAACCGCAAAGTTTTAATTATGAGATTATTTGCAATAAATTTGAGGTGAATTGTTTTTGAAAATTTAAACGTTTACAGGGCACAAATTAAATGTTTTTTTTTAATATTGGTTAAATATACTCAATTTTAAGCAATATACTATTCTTTAGTAAAGTTTTAATATATTTTTTTACGATTTTGCAGTTATTAATATTAATTTATACATTTTTTTATTAATCTAGGATGTATACTAACTACTTTTAAGCAAATCATATTTGTATTTAAAGGTTCCTTATTATGTAGCTGATTGTTTGCTTAAATTTTATGACTTTTCTATTCTGGTGCCTGTGATATTGGTTATGGGGTTTATTAAAAGTTTTATTTTGATTTTTCTATTTACCTAATCATATATTTATTTAATTTTATTGTTCTGTGTTATAAATATAATATTATAATTCAAAATTTCTCTCATTAACTTATGTATAGGATGAACCGTGGTCAAAGTTTGTGTTAAATTAAATCGCCAGAATATGTTGGTAGTCAGTTTTGTCAAATTTTAATTCACCTGTGTGCAACTAGCGTATTTTATGCGTTTTCGGTATGATAATTTATGTCAACTTATTTAGAAGTTTAATGTAATTTGATAACATTTTTATATAAATGAGAAAATCAAAGATATAATTTTTCATAAAATAGAAACAGTTCACAGAATAGTATAATAATTCTAAAATATACTAAAAGCGTCCTCGATTGGAAATCGCAAGATGTCGGTTTAAACCCAGCACTGAGCTTTTACCAAAAAGTATTGTCAAATATTCTCACTGAGATGAAATTAGAAAATGGTGATATTAAAACATGAAAAATAATAAATAAAAATAATAATTACGTAGGATCGTTGATTATAGGAAAAAAAAATAATATGTTTACATGTTAAATGAATACAAGCCTCTGCAATACCTATAAAATTTAAAATTTAGTGTTAGTAACAGTTGAAAAAAAACACAATTACCGCTTGTATGTGTATTATTTACACAATTCATTGTCAGTTTTAACTTTTTCATGTAAAAATGAGACTTTACATTCATATAATATTAAGTACAGTCATATAGCATTAATAATTATTTTTGGTTGACTTTAATTACTACATTGACATTATTAGACTATTAAAAAAGAACATTTGAAATCAAACAAAATTCACAGTTCGAATCACATTCAGTCTATCGGTCAGTTAGTATGAACGTTTTATTTTATTAAATTGAATGTATTTATAACACATTATAAAGATAATTTTAACTTTTTGCACTCCTTCATTCATATGATAAAGTTCATACTTTAACCATGCCGCCTAATGTGAATATTCACATCTTTCGAAATGTTTCGAAATGGCTTCTTAAAAATTAAGAAGTGTATCTTATCTTTAAATGTGTGCGTTTTGTTGGTTTTAATATTTTTTAGGAATAATTAATTATTTTACGCTCGAGCAAAGTGAGATGTTTTTCGTTGAAATCGCGCTGAGGCCGATCTGAAAAAAATATTTACAAAGTAGCTACCTTACTGAATTTCGTTTATATGTATTTATTTCTTAACACAAAACTTAAGGAACGTCTCAATAACGCAAAAAAAATGTACAGCTACCCTAAAAAATAATTTTATTAATCTTACAATGCATTGATGATCTTCTTACATGCGAACCAAGTGATCGTAGTCAGAAAAGATAAAATTGGCAATATCTATTAAAAAAATACATTTAAAAAAAAAATGTAATGTAATTCGGTAATGACATCTATTTTCAGATAAGAGAATTATTTTAAAATACATCGCTACGATCAAGAACGGCATCTATCGCCGCGTGGGCGTACCTACAATGGGGAAAATATAGATAGTAGTAATGTCATATTTATTTTGAATATTTTTGTTTTAATTGTCCAAATAAAAAAAACAGTTTTCGAATAAATTAAAACCTATGATTAAAACTTTACTAGCTTTCACGTTTCAAATAAACAATAAAAATCTTTTATAATAATTTCTAAAAAAAGTCCTTTATCCCTTAGTGCTTACCCTTCTTGTAGGGGGGGGGGGGGCTAGTCGGGCCCAGTAAGCGCTATGAAATAGCATCTCTACTATGGGGATTCCAGAGAGTAACAAAATTATGACCATTATCGGAAATTGAGGAAATTGTCAGACGCTTAGAATGGAAGATATCTCATCAATGGATATAAGGTAATAAATATTTCTCCCATAAAGGAAATATGCGGCCATTTTGGTTGGGAGGATTCTCGGATTAAGTACGTTCATCATTCAAGGGTTGTTTTTGTGACATTAAATATTATATATATTATATGTTTGGACACTTATCTCTTTCTGCATTAAATATAAGAATAGTAATGATCATTTGGCTTTTATATATGTAGGTATTACTTATATCAACTGTCACATACATTCTTTAATAATTTTAATGTTTATAAAATATGTTTACAACAAAAACAGTGCGGATATTCCAACATTTTTTTTTATGTTTGCAAATATGAAATTGCCTAATAAAGGTACTAATATATCATCATACTCATCTGTAAAACAGCGCAATTTTTAATAACATTAATAAATATCAGTAAATAGAAGTTATTGTAACAACATTTAAAAACAACAAAGGTAGGTAGATTCCATCGTAAAATACAGGGCTTACAATATTAAGCCCTGTATTTTACGCCTATATTCAGTTCCTGATTGACAACTTTTGATTGCAATATTTCTAATATAATTAGGTATATTTATTAGTTAAATATATTTGTTATCCACTATTTGATTAGTAATCCATTAGTTTTACTTAGACTTATGATTTATTAATGTATTAGTTTAATGTCTCCTATCGTTTGTGTGTATATTCGTATTTAATCTACTGTGTATCGACCATGATTGATTGCAGCTGGTTGACGTCACTCTTAATGTGTGAAAAGTCAGATGGTACTTTTAACCTCAACGGCCAGACACGATAACAACTAATGGCAATTTCAAAAGTTCATATAATATTGTAATTATTAATCGTACACACAGATTTATACAGACAGTTTGTAAAGTTTACTGACAATATAGAGGTAAATCAGTGACACCCGATAAAATGGTTCCCTTAAGTAAAGTGATTTATTTGTATAAAGATATTTATATATATAAAAAGACTATTTTGCTATTTATGATTAGTGTTTTAGTTAAGAAATTAAAATTGATTTAAAATTTTTTCTAAATTCACTATTATAATTCCACTATTATTATTTGTAAAAATATGTAAGAAGAAAAATTTAAAATTATTTTAGACTATGAAACATAGTTACGGATATGGAGACGTAAAAATACTACGACCGTCTCTGAAATTAAAATCACAGGAGTGTCACAAAAAAAAACAGACAATATGAACTCATATATTAAATAGAAAGGACAGTCTTTTAGTCTCCTGTAATTTATTTTTTTGAGTATATTTTTGTTTTTGTTCAGCATTGAAATTGAAGCAACCAGAGTGTGTCAACAAAGAGAATAAAATACTCTTGAGTGGGGACTGCCAATTCATTTTGCCCCATTATTTCTTATAAGTACCATTCTCTAAATCATCCTGTAGCTCTGAAACTAGTTGAAAACTGAAAGTGTTTTCGTCCACCGTTCTAAACATACTTTGAATCGGCTTTTTGCATTGCATTTTTGCATTTTTGCTACTAAAGTGACAGCGGTACATTTTCTCAATACGCGACTAAGACTGATAGAATCTACGGATATCAAACGGCTTGGACGCATGGAAGAACTGGAGAATACCTTTCCACTAGTGCTTAGTAGGGAATTGTTGATTTCACATCCCGTCACGCATTTTATTTACCTCAAGAATAGTTTCCATTTGAAACTTTTTGATATCCGTGAAAGCATGATGATGATGGCTTATGTCCACTATATGAACATTTATTGTCGGGACCGTTTTAGAACTTGCCCGAAGCATCAAATGAGGGGATCCTTTATAGACCCCCCCCCCCCCTTGAGTCCTTCAAGATTGAAGGGAGATTTCTTATGTGTATTAATTAATATTATATAATAGTCTGGTGATAATATTTCAGCCGCTTCCCGTAATTTTTTAGGGTCCGCCGAGGCGATCTGAATTAGCTCCTGGATCAAGACTAGGACATCAGCAAATGTAAAAGTATCTTTAGCAGGTCTATCTGTCGGAACTTTCTTCATCAGCTCAGGCATAGGATTTCCGAGTAAGGATAGAAATGGCCTCGGGGGTGAGAGGTCCAGAGGCTCAACTGATTCTGTTCTCAAGGATGCTTCCTCCTCTATTCTCAGCCGCGTAACATTTTGAAGTGTCGCGATGCGCTCAATCATCGACTGACAAGAAGAAATGACCTTAGATCCCCATCTTGCGGACTTACACGGCTGCCCCCAGCCGTGTAAGTCCGCAAGGGCTTAAGCACAGTGGTAGGGCATGGAGGGTATCGATGACTCAACGGGGCAACAGCATCAGCAATATTTTTAATTTGTGTTGCAGCTGACTGATCAGCCTTGGTTACCTTCTTCTTCTTGCCCCTTCTGTTTCTTCTCTTCTTCTTTCCCCCTCTTCTTTTAAATGCTATATAAAACATCAACATTAGTACCTACATACCAAATTTCTGGCATTTTATACATTCGAGTTAAAACAACCGAAAATGAACCAACGAATATAAAAATAAGACTTTCGGAGAACGGGAATATTATTCACAAAACACTATGCAAACACTATTTTGGATGTAGGTCCCGTAATATTGCTGGCATTGGCAGATTATGTTTTTTTAAGTAAGAATATAATAGGGCACGAATAATTCGCGGAAGAAAGAATTAAACCTTCCTAAATTAGATCAATTAAAACATCCCATATATATTTTATTTTTGCGATCTAAGATCCCTGGATGCTTTCCCTTTAAGTGTGAGGAGGCACTTGTCGTCCCAAAACACAAATAACGCTACAAAAACGGTATTGAAAATTATAGGCCTATTTAAAACAGTCTACGATTTAATTTATCCTATAATCTCCCACTCTCTCTTCCTGCACTGCAACACGGTTTCTTGCAAAAACGCTCTATCCTGACCAACTTGAGCGAGTTGACTGAACACGTTCTAACGAAAATGGACAAACGAGCTCAAGTAGATTTATATGCATAGATATTTGACATTTGACATTTGACAGAGTCAATCAGTCGAGTCAGGCAGTCATCGTTAGTGGTCATTGTTCAAATTTTGTAGTAATTCCATCTGGTGTTCCTCAAGGAACTCACTTAGGGCCTTTACTGTTTAATGCATATATCAGCGATATTGATAACTGTTTTCACACTTCCGAACACAACCTCTACGCTGACTCTTCGACCGACTTTTGAGACTCTTGAGGACCGACGTACCTACCATAGCGGATATGGCACTTCTTCGTGATCTATTACACAACAGAGTAGACAGTCTACAGCTGGTGTCTGGTATCAACCTGCGAGTGCTTTCTCGCACCACGCGCGCGTCTACTCTGTTCCAGGTGTCAAGACGCAATGCAAACTATGCCAGAAACTCTGTTCTGTACCATTTACTCGATACCTACAATACCAAATTCAGAGAGGTTGAGGTACTTGACCTAAATCGTGGCGGGTTTCTCTCAAAAATCCGAAATATTTCATACCAGTCTGATTCAAAATGAAAACGTTGCATATTAAACATTAATTCATCTATACACAATATAAACGATGTTCATACATACACTCACATAAACAATCACACTCTCTCACTCACACTTTCATACCGTACACTTCACATGTACACCTAAAATATATAGTTAAGCTCAACAAAATTTTAAATATTATTGTACATAGGCGTAAGCGTTAATTGGCCTTATTATTAGGTGTTTGAAAAATATGTATATGCTATTATTTCGCTGTATGCTTAATTGTTTAATAAATAAATAAATACAACAAATAAAGAAACTAAAAAGTAGTTTAATTTTAACTGGATAATCATACCATGCATCCAGTGTATGTTGGATTGAAAAGCTATGAGTTAATTTTAAAACCGAGCAAGTTCATTAGCCACAGCTTTAATATTATTTGTTTATATATTTATATTCATCGGTAAACTCAGCGTTACATTAATAACATAATACGACATTAACAATGATAAGGCCGATTATGAGTTTCACATTTAAATCTAACAATAAAGTGACAATTAAAAAACAAAATTAAATAAAAATATAAATAGAAATTGAACATGACGGACATAAAATCTCAATCCTAAATACTAAATAAATACAAGAGAAAATAAATCATTACTGTAATTCAAACATTAATCATTACTAAATATAAATATGTAAGTCGACTTTTATGTGCTAACTCGATGGTTCCCACTTAGCTGTGTCATAGTTTCGGCAGAAGACATGTCCACTTGACTTTCTCATGAATGCCTGCAGTTCGGTTTTAAAACAATCCTTAGCTGTTGTGAAGTATTTGGTGGTAGGGGTTTGTCACGACTTTAAACCAGCTAAAAGTCAACAAGAGAAGAAGCGAACATCAAAGTTGACTTACCTGCATTCAACCTGCGGTCACACCAAATGATGTAATGTAAATCTAAATAATTTAAATTCATGTAAATAAGATTGGAAAGCTTTACTATCCGTGTTGTCATTAATTACTGAAAATCTCTGACTTTTTACCATTTACCTGTTTTTTTTTGTTTTGATAATATACTTAATACTGTAACTTTGTGACTAGTTGTTAAAACGATTGACGGACTAGTAAAAAATGTAAGAGTAAATTTGGACTGAGATGTGATATAGATGTAACTTAGGGATCATGGTAGTCTAGTTGTTGGGGCTTTATCGACTTAGAGGTCTAAGGGGATAAATACGCGCAATATAGTCATATTAATTTTACTGCTTCATCGCCACCGTCTTAGCTGAGACAAGCAAATTTGGCTTATTTAGATGACTTTGACAATTTAAAATGTCTGCATGCCAAATTGCAACATATTAATAATATTAAGATTTTAATATCTTTATCATTATTTTGTTATATGGCCTTACAAACGCTTTATTAAAACATAAATAAACAGATATATTTTTGTTAATATTATCAAAAATTATGTAATTCATCTTTTCATGCGATTTGCAATCATTGCAGAACAATATAAATTAATGTTATTCAGGGTTTATTTTTACTGATTTGGCTCTTTTCAGAAGGCGTTGATCCGAAGCCGGAGTGGAGACGACTGGACCAAAATTTTGATGAAGTAACGTTTTTACCTAATAGTTGTTAACAAGTCGCAATGATCATAAAATATTGTGATGATATTATGATATATTGCCTTTAGCTGTCAGCTATAACCCGTGTATAACCGCATTTTGCAGAAATAATCGCAAAGCGGCCGATAAGTGGGAGTTCGTTGAACTTTATGCTTTATTTTTATAAAAATAATCTAGGACAGCTCAATTGTCTGGAATGACGATTTAATGATGCGGGTGTCTGGTTCAAACTATCTCAAATCTGCTATGAAGTAAAAATAATAATTTAACTACGTATTTTAAAAAAAATTGTCTCATTTCTGAAATATCGAATATATACAGTTATTTTTTTTTAATTACTAGTTTCTGAAAGTTTAACCTACTTAATATCTTTCGCTTATAACAAACACTATTATACTTCAGAACAGCTAATATACGAGTAGCTCCCTAATTACGAAAGGCATTAATTTAGGATATGTCAAGGTTTGCTGGTGAAAAAAAGTAGAGATAATCCACTTGTCAAACGCTCTAAAACTCGGTTATAATGGGTAAACTTAGTAGAGTACAATATAAGACCCGTACTACTCGAACAAAAGTTTTAGGAGAGAAACGACCCCACACTACCCTTATGAAACTGTAACTATAATGTTTACCCTTCATGAAGGAGAAACCTTCCTCAACCGCAGTCGAAGGCTGTAATATTTTAATGTTCCTCGGGGAAGGAGCTGAAGTTGAAGTTGATTTTCCTGAAAATAGGCCATCGGGTTAAGCTTTCATTAAGTACTTTAACTATAGCGTCAATATTGTATTACTATTTTATAGGTTCACGTGGCGATCCCCGCGATAAAGCTTAACATAAATAGCAGTAGGTAAGTAACCTATAACAAATAGTTATATTCTAATATTTGCTAAAGTATTATTTTATCATTGCATGTTATTTAGTTGAAATAGGATTTAATTTAATATTGAATGACATAATTCGATTATTGAAAATGTTATATAAAAAGTGTAAACTCAAAAAAGTATGTTTATCCTCAAAAGATGATAAAATAAATGCATAAAGCTGAATTTTCTAGTCGCTTTTTACGTGTTCAGTTTCTGTTTTTCTATTCAAGTAGTGCAACTATCTTTTTTGTAGTCTTCCAGGCGATTTTGGTATTTTTTTTATTTTATTATATGTATAATATATACCTTTGACACAATATAATATAAATCGTGATTACGTAATAGAGACATGGTTTATACTAAATTAATACGGAGTGTTTATGCGCCGACTTCTCAATATTTTGGTGGATCGTTTTTTAGTTAGTGAGTCTCATTAAAGCAATGCTTTCGAATCTTCGTTTCTGAGTATTTGTTGAAGAGCGGAGCAGCCGATATCGAACCCTAAACAATAGTCTTCCACGGTGTTTGACACTGGCAACTTTGCTTTTTAATATCTATATAAGCGACTATCAGTACACAATGCAGTCCCGAAAATTCAAAATTGCTGTTGGTTCCGCTTTAGCTGTTCAGCATAAGAACTTTGAAACATTCCACTATAACACGTGATCCGTCAGTCCTGGAAGCCTATTATAAAAATTGGCGTCTGTACCATAACCCGGTAAAGACCGAAGTCACCTGCTTCCATTTAAAAAGATGTTACTTTTGGTGGAATTCTCGGGTCAAAATACCTAGACGTAACATTGGACCGTTCTTTACCTTAATTAAAAACTTCAAAACCCTATAGTCTGGAATAACACATTCAAAAACTGGCTGGAAGCACTTAGGGTGCAGATGCATACACTTTCCGCACCGCACTGGTTTACTCAACTGTTGAGTACTGCTGCCCTTTATGGCTCAACAATGCCCATACCGACCGAGTTGATACCCAGCTAAATTCGTCGACCAGGATTATAACAGCCACCATAAAACCGCTAAACTCCTGATGCTCAAAAATGGCTGCACTAGCTTGACAGACATTTAGTCTACGAAATGCCTCAATTTATTTTTATTTTTTATATAAACTTTTCTATTATATACAGATTAGTTTGACTATGCTCACAATTATTATTATATTTTACGTTTTACATTTTGACTAATATAAATTTTATTTCTTTGTAATCCATACGAAAGAAGAAATTCAAAATAAAACCATTAGAGGGCTAATTACTAACATCTCTAGCTAAGGTTTCCATGGCAACAAACATTGCAAATAAAAATAACGTAATGAAAAATTTAAATTTTTATCTCGTGTCACGACCCCGTCGCGTTGTCATCAATAAAAATTGTCATCAATGCCCGAATGACAACAGCGTTTGTTAAAATTTAGGTTTGTATTCAAATGTTTTTTTTTTAACTGCATTTGATATTATAATATATGAATATATACATAAATTATGAAAAACCATACATGCATAATTAATATTATAAATATAAAATAATATATAATATTATAATTATTTAATCAATTTCTCAATTAATCTCTTTAATTTTATTATATAATAATACGCAAACATATTTTATTATTTAATACTCACTTTCAATACATGTAATCTAAGTCCCACTATTCGGAATAGTCACTTTTCTAGTTTACCTACACGATAGTGAATGATACTAAACAATACAATGATACTAAATAATATTTTTTTGGTTTTTTTCTGACTTAATTATCGCCATAATCCTAAAACAGATTGCGATAAAATTGCTACACTAATTGTAACAGTTTAGGGAAAAAAAGCACATGCAAAGTGCTATTATACAGTTGTGAGTTGAACAGGTTGAGGTGCATAAGTTGAAATGCATATTTTGACACGTCCAGAAGGTACGCAAGCCATTGACCGGTTCTGCTGTGAACCTGCGAGCGATATCTATTTTGGCTGGCGAATAGTTGGAGACCGAAATACACTCAGTTGGTCTTCTTCGCAGCATTTCGCGCGGCGCTATTTGTTCTCAATCAAATGAGCAACAGGCGAAGTAAGGGCTACAGTGACAGTTGACCCGCTGACTGCGCTTCTTCGTCTAACTTGAAATATATTCTTGCTTGCCTACTTTAAAAATGTACAATACAGCCAAAAAAAATAACAAGAAATACATTTTAACTCTAATACACATATGCCATTACACATTTACAGTACCAAAATGATAAGTATCTACTCATATAAACTTTACTCATATACTCTTAAAAATATTAACATTCGTATGTGTTACCAATCGTAGGAAAGATATATTTTTTGATAACAGTGTAAATATTAACTTGAAGTCATCGTAATCCGTCGGTCCCATTCTGAAGTTATAATTTAGTAAAAAAACTAAAAGTGCTATATCTTTCCTCGACTGCCAGACGCTTGTTAAATTTTGATCAGTGACGTCACTAGTCTCTCTCACTCACTCTTTCTCTCTTTTCTTGTCATTATATTTAAAAGATGAAAAAAACACTTGAGCATATAAATGAAAAACAAAATCATGCTTATTTTAAGCTGATAAACACAAACTGTTTGTGTGTTTATCTGATAAAGACATAAAATGATAACTGATAAAGGCTTACAAACACACACACACACATCTCTTTAAACATTTAAAGAGATTTAGAACGATAATAGATAAAATAGAGTATAAAATTCATAAACCTCGATTGATTCTAGTTTTTTTCTAATTTTCACTACCAACAACTGCGTATGCCATTTAATCATCACAGAACAAAAGTTAAAATCTTACTTCTGAACAAACTATACGTTCATAATTAGTAAATTTGTCGTCTTCGTATGGCCATTGGTTGAAACAGCATGTTTTTTTTTTTCTTATTAAATAAATAATTTATAAATCGCTTTTGTTTCAAATTGAATAGTTTGCGTCCCTGTTTTATAATCATTTCAAAGTATCTAGTAATGTCTAGTAATTTAAAATTGTATAATGTATTGCTTAAATACCGTATTTAGATAATTCCTTATAATAGATGTTCGCCATTAGTTTACATTACTTATATAAAAGTCTGACAGTATTGACATTTGGAAAATTCAGATGCTTTTTTATATTTTTAAGATTAAAAATTTTCAAACAAATTATATAGCCAGAATGTTCAAAGAAAAATTAATACCGAAAGCACAGAGAGTTGCATCGCTTGAGGTAATGCACGGTAAAGCTTTTCACTCTCACCTATCTATCTGTGCGATATGCAATACGGTCAAACTTTCATTAAAGTGGTAAAAAAATGATTTTTACCACAAAGAAACAATAATTATGAAAAAACAGTGAAAATGTAACGAATATGACGTATAATGAATGAGAATATATATATCTGATTTCAGAAATAAAACTGTCACTATGGCCCGACAAGAGAGAGACATTATAATTTAGTACATACATTGTACGATCATTTTAAATTGTATTATATGTGTTCTGACGATATTCTAATTCTGTTGCTATTGTATTATATTACAATATAATAGTAAAATTTAAATAAAAAAAAATCTTTTGCCATTTGTCATAGGGGAGAGGAATTAGCAAGAAAAGTTCAAATTTGGTAGAATATCGTATTGTCATCGGAATCTATTATTTAGCTTAATGTTTATTTTCCATCTAACACGAAACAGCTAATAGATACGCTAATATTTGTCAAAAATATAATCGACATCATTCTTTCCATTTCATACATTATTTATAAAACATTTATGAACTTACGAGTGTGGATTACCTACCTGGTTCCTCTATTCAAGTAAAATAATATAGGCCTTTAGATATGTCACAAGCAAAAATTAAAAGAGAAAAATTACCAGTTTCTCTATCTTTATATAGTTTTTAATCGTCATAAAACTGCGAGCATATCTAGCGCCTATTCTCGACAGAACTCTACCGTTCTGTCAAAACATACGATAAACGTACTGCGATCGTAATGTTATCGTCCAATTGAGCAACTCTATATCGCAGAGAAGAAACATTAATTACAGTAGCCAATATGATAACTGGCTCTTCAGACCCAGACGAGGTCCGCGCGAGTGACGGCGAACACGTTTTTTCCGCTGCGCCGACGACAAGCGCTCTCCGGCCGGCGTTTGTGTGAAACCGTTCGAGCGAAAAGCGAAACACGCTCGCCTCGCGAACCGCGAATCGGGGCGCACGCTTTCCGCCCAGCGACAGCGAACGAGGTACGCACTCTTATTATTACACGTACCTATATACTTATGCATATGCATATGCTGAATTTGTGAGACCGAACGAATAGATATCGGTCTGAGCGAGATGGCGACAGGCTGTGGCCGTGATAACGCGCAAACACGTTCGCAATAAATGCTCGTTGCTATTTTTCTTTTTATGAAGTTTGTTTTGTTGATTATGTGATTTCTTATTTATAGCGTTGGGACGACCACTTTTTGAAATAATCTTTAATTCTTTGTGACAGACTTATTACTACCGTAATTTCTAATATTTTTGGTGTAATTTGGCCATAAACTTAAAAATAAGAAAATTTAGTTTGTAAATAATTTTACATGTTTTGAATGTTTTTTTTTTATAACTCGAAATATCACTATCTAATTTTGTCTCATTGAAGGGTCGTGTTAGCTAGTTATATTATAAGATAGCTGTAGCTACTTCGGCATCTTATGTGTCGGCCCTTCAGACCACACCTTGTTCGGTGCCTTCGGGACCCACGTATGTAGTAAATAATCATTATTGCGCCATAAAATAAACTTTTTATTACATTTTAAATTTAGCCATACACAAATAAACTAAAATTTAGTATTGAGTATATAGAATTGCGTGTAACACATGAGCATTGAACTCAGTCAAAATAACCTAACCTAACCCAACAACAAGACAACCACGAACTAATTAACCGCGGTTTAGTTAATTCGGCATATAAATATTAGGTTTTTATGCAAATTATTTTTTGTGTCGTCATCAATAAAACTATTAATCTAATGAATCTGCAATAGGTAATAATTAAAATAATAAACTGTAGAAACTAATACGTTTTGTTATCTTGAAAAGGGTTAGTAGGTGCCGTCTCGGTACGATTATATCAACCGACATTAATAATACTACCAATTACCGGTTAGTGACAAGTATAGTTAGCAACATTAACATGATAAACGAAATCATTGATAATTTCAGCATTCCCAATTCGGCAGCATGCGTTGACAGGCAAGTCAAGTGGGCGGGGCCTACAAGTCGACGGTTTATAGTCACGGACAAATCGGTTAATAAAGCGCCGTGTCAGCGTTATCAACAACAATAAAGACTTAATAGCTATTGATTCAGATTTAAGCAACAAAAAATAAAACAATTTAAATTTTATTTGATAAAAAAACGTTATAGCTAATTTCGAGCATCAGATTTTAGAAGACACGTTCATAACGTCATTGTGTTAAAATGCGACTTTTCTATTTCACTTTTATTTTTATCATTTTTGATTACATACGAGTACACGTATATTCGCTTAGAATATTACAAAATTGAGACAGAATACTCTTATTTTTATCACTTTAATAGATAACAAAAAAAAATACACCGGCGTTACAAATTAATATCTATAGATAAAAATATATTTTATTAATTTTAGGAAAAATATGGGTACAGTTAAATATCAATATTTAAACGCGTAAACTGGCCGCTAAATCAGACATTTATTTAAATCAAAGATTTTCAAATCTGCTTACAATTATAAATAATAAAAAAATATGTAATTGCCGGTATCATGGTTAAGATGTGTAAACATTAGCGTTTTTTATAGGTAAATGTAATGCGAGGACTGAAAATTTAAATGAAATGAAAAATATAAGGTGAAAATATATTCAGATGTTTAAAAAAAAGTAAATAAAATTTAAAGAGGTGTAAAATTTAAAAAATGTAGTTTTTAATCAAAAATTTATCTTTTACTAGTAAGACAAAAATAATAAAAATCAATATTTAATTTTATAATAAATGAAGCGTTAACATCTCAAAGAAATATTTTTTAAAAATCACAGCTCAAAAATATTTGATAATCGACCACACATTGGAACTTTTTGTTGATGCAATTGACCCGTTCTACTTCCTCCTTAAGTTTTAATCACTATTTAGTGCACAACAACCTTTATATTGATACGTCTTTATTTGTTTTGATTAATAAAGTTATTGAGTATAATAAAGATAATATAGTCATTCTATTTTTTAACGTTTTATCTCAGTTTTATCTAACAATGTCTATTTAAATTGACGGTTTTATACATATAAACCGTCAATTTAATCAGACACTGTAAAATTAAATATTTAACCGAATCAGCTTTGTGTCTCTAAACGTAATATACCAAACAAAACCATAAATATCATTGATTTGAAAAATAAATGTTTCTGACGGTATTCATAACAATACGCTAATTGGACGGTTTGTTTGACATTTACATAAACTTTGTCTATACTAGAATAAATTACGAGACCGTAGCGTATTGTTTCTCTTTCATTTTTTTTTATTTATCGTTAAGTTTAATAGGAGGTAAGAATACTCGGATTTTCTCTCACTTAGTATTTAAAATAAACATTATTTATTTATTTTTTAAACATTAAATTTAATATAATATGATATGAATTAAAAAACACGAATATGATTTTTTATCCATCTTGGTAGGCATGACTATATAGGACCTAAAAACATAAGAATCTGTTTAGAAAGTGCTATGCAAATTGTATCTGTTAACAATACTTTTCTTACCTAAAGTATTTGGAAAGCTAAAACATATTTTGTTTTTATCAAAAAAAAAGACAAATAATTAAATGAAAGTAATGAAAATCATACCGTCAGAACCCGTTTTTCTCTTCTGGATAGACGATTCTCAAAATGTTAGTTATTATGTCCATATTAATTAAAACTGTATAAAATTAGGTTTTTTTGTGTGTGTGTACAAAAGTATCTTACCTGATTTTTAACCGGGCCCGCTACGATGCTTTGTGAGTACGGTCACCTATATACGAGTATATCAAGTTGTTCCAAAGACCATCTCAGCGCCCACGATATAATACAATGTTTTTATCGTAGATAAAAAACGCACTAGAGCAAATATTTATTTAAGACTCAAAAATAATTTAAATAATTGGGATTATTTTATTTGTTTTTTACATTAATGTCCAATTTTAAATCGGCCTTGTTTGAAATTTACCTATAAATATATAAATTATTAGATACATATTTCATGATTGTTTTTTAATAGCGGCAAATCACCAGAAGATACATTTATCGTTATTTATCTGATTGTGTCATTACACAATATTTGACAATATTGAAAAATTTTGATAAATTAAAAATTAATAGATGGTTATATAGTGACTAATATCTAAATTAAGTCTAAACAGAAATTATATTTTTGATCTCTGAGGATTTTTGATTTTGAAACATCCATTCTATCTATCAAATACTCCGTAAATCTTCTTTATTTGTCCGTCTATGTTTTTAAATGTGTACTTACCTACATAGTTATAGAATAGTATAAAATTTACCTAAAACATTAAATATACATTATTTATTTTTAAATTATACCTGTTTACTTTGTTACCAATAGGTAACAAAGATGTTTTCTAATTATTATATAGGGGATGTATATAGTATTTAGAAATTAGAAACCGGTCTCACGAAAAAAAAATAATAATTAAAAACAAATCATACTAAAATAATTATATTATTAAAAAACTTTGTTTTTCTTCGAAGCGCTACGCGAACTGCGCGGGCGCGAGGTCATTCCCCGATCTCTCGCCGTGCGTTCAACCGCCTTCTCAAACATTAAAACAATTTCTTTGAAATTTTGACTTCGTTTTCTCGTAATTGGGAAACATTTTTCCAATATTTTTTGCTGATTAATGTTGTATTATTGATCTATATCAACCTCCTAAAAGGACATCAGTGAATATAAATACACCTGTATAGGTACATAAATATATTTTCTGTTAAGCCTTTTGTACAATAAAATACTTCATGCAATGTTACATTATTTTTTTTTATTCTTTATTATGTTATTTTTTCCCAGAGATTAATTAACATAGT
Organism: Neomicropteryx cornuta; assembly: GCA_020383195.1. NCBI lineage: Eukaryota > Metazoa > Arthropoda > Insecta > Lepidoptera > Micropterigidae > Neomicropteryx > Neomicropteryx cornuta. The sequence continues at coordinate 13,874,649 of JAHKQU010000012.1, forward strand.
TGCATCAAAATGTTTTAGTTGAAATCCACGACGATTGACTGATATTTATGTGTGAATTAATTTGTACCTAATCTGTTTGGTATATAAGCCAACTGGTTTTTGAAGCTATTCTGTTGACAAATATTTATTTGCATCAAAATAAAGATTTATGACACCACATTTACACACACTTACTTACAACACAGTCTAGAATTCAAACATTATGAAGGTCATTTTTGTGTTATTTTTATCATACAAGCATAAAGATTAATATATACATACCTGTTGATCAGTATGCGTAATTTAATTTAAATTTAGGTTACGGTGTAAACAAAAATGATTTTAGATTGCCCCTACGCCAAACCTCAACGAGTTGTTGTTCATCGCCAAAGGATAACATTGATATATAAAATATTTTTAAAATGATCCATTAAAATTGCGATTTATTTAAAACAGACGTAGAATGTGTCCTTTGGCGCGGTCATTGAACTTAATGTAGCTACTAATTCGTTTTATCAAGTGCAATGTTAAAACCGAAGTTGGTCAAACATTAACCAAAATTTCCTGCCATGCGCTTAATATATTCCGCGGTACGATTTTTTCAACAATCGTCCATTTTCAACCAAACAGCTACGGTTCGATAACCTGCTGATATTCTTAACAATGCACTTACAGCCTTAAACTGGTTTGCGGTGAAATTCGACCTTTAAAATAACTAGCTTTTTAGTCTTCTAAATAACATAAAAATAATGGACATGTTAAAGATGAATATAACCAGTTAACAAAATGATTATATGTGATAAAAAATGAATAAACTGATTATGAACGATTTTGTTTACAAGCATGAGTATTTAACTCATGATTGTAAATCTATTTTTTATATTAAACACTATTCTATAAAAAAATATTCTAGGATTCTGATATAGTGCGAAAAAAAATAGTTCAAAAATAAATAGTTTTTATTTAATAATTGAAATTGTTGGCAATTTTTTATTAAATAATTAGTTTAATAACGTATTTTTGTGCATTAGATATTGGAAAAACTTTACGCCATGTGTGTTGGAGGTTTTCCACCAGTGTAGCTTATTAGGTTAATAACATCATTAACTCCTATACGAGTATACTTAACAACTCTTAGTGAAATAAAAAAAGTAACATCTGCTCGTCATAAGAAGACAGTTAGATGACAGATTATAAAGACAAAATTATAACAGAGTGGTATATGCACACGAAGAGAAATTGGGTGCTCTGCGATCGATTCACAGCGATGACTGTAGTATATATTTTTTTTTAATATAAATATATTTAAGTATTTAAATGTTTTATTTAAGTTTTTGTATTATTTTTTAATACCAAAGTTAAATGTTAAATTCCAATAACGAGTAACTGATTTTTCGCTCGTATTTTTGGCTCTTTGGGAATCTGTAAAAATAAATTTAAAAAAATATTTTTTACTATAATTCGAAAATCCCAGGGCAACAGATTATGGTGTTTACACGTGTGGATGGTGGCCTAGGTGTAATTCAGAGTTAAACAACTATTTAAGAAAAGATACAATTAAGAAAAAAATAAATTAAACTGTTAGTCAACGCATAGGCCGCCATGGCACCAATCCCAGATGCCTAAAATAAACGCGGAAACCACAATTATTATTACTGTATTGGATTTTTTCAAAAAATAGCACGACTTTTAATAAAATTTATATGACAACGGTGGCGCCGACGGAGGCCTTGTGTCGTGCGCCGAGGCCGAAATATTAATTAATGTAGTTTGTATTCAGAAATACGAGTATTATACCGTTGACGCTTCTATAGTCGCTTCTAGTATAACGTAATATTTACCAATTTGTATCCTTATAGTATAAAAACGTTTAATATGCACATTCGTAGATGATGGTTTTGGTACCCATCTCCCATAAGTTTAAATTTGTTTGAAATCTAAAATAGTTGTAAATGAGCAATAATTTAAAATAGTAATTATTTAAGATTATAAAAGATTTTACTGAATTCAACGATAGATGACATGTCGCGAAAAAAAGTTAAATATAGTTTAACCTATATTTTGTTTACCTCTAGTGTTTTAAGATAAAATGAAAATAATAATAATAAGAGTAATTTATTTTATTGAATATAGTGGTGCATTAAATAACTAAGAAATAAGTTTTTTTTAATTTCAGTTCAGTTTCAATGTAGTCTGAAACGGCATTTATTTTAATTTATTACTGATTACAATAAAAATAAGCAAGGTCCATTCAAAGACTCTGTCGACAGGTCATTTCGATTAGTTTCCTAACTAATATTATTACACAATAAACAGGTAAATATATTTATTTTTACACAAGGTAGATTTTAGCACTGACATGAAACAAACTGAACTGTAGAAATATTATAAAACATTATAACCACAGAGCACAAATATTATTTTAAAATTTGATTACTATCTTTAACCAATATCAACTGAAATAACAGAGAAACCAAATGCCAATTTTTTTCAGCTTGAAAACCAGTGAAGTATTGGATTCAGTCCACTAACAAAACAATGATAAAACTGAAGGATTATGTTTTTCACCTGATAAGCGAAGAATTGATATTTAAAAAAACCAACGTATAACCTGCCCCCTTGAATTATTCCCTCTTGGTATTTAGTAATAAAAATATCAAAATACAGAGAGTTGCACGTTTATAAAACCAAAATCCACTTCAAAATTATCAGTATTTGCATCGAGACGCCGTTAAACACATTTATTTATAATGTTTACCAGTAAATTGACTTCGACGTGGACTTCGCGTCGTTTAAAATGTCAAAGTACCGCCAGACTACTCGCGACATAGTATCCTAAAAGGCCACTGGTTTGATTGTCTGTTACCAAAAAGATACAATCTTCTAAAACTTGAATTCAAAATAAGGTAAGCCACGTTTATGTTTGTTCGCAGTTTAAATTATTTTGTATGGGCTCTTTCTTCACAGTTATATAATCTGTAAGATAAGTTGAACAGGTTATACGTTTATCGTGGGTAAAACATAGTTAAATCCAAACAACTTTTTTTAAAAATCTTAAAAATATTTTGGTTAAAATCAGAATGCAAAAAATGTGGATAGTTTTTTTCATATAAGTGATGTTACATAAATACATAGAACGAGTCGCTTTACCGGTCGCTGATCAGTAATTTATTGTCATTAAGTTAATCGCAATAACAATTATGACAGTCATTAATTTGAAAATAGTTTCTATGAGTTAACGTTGATAGGTTGACAAGCCTGTTTACGTCTGTCGTTTGAACTTAAGAATAAAACTTAACAGGACTACCTACATTAGTAACAAATTTGAAAAAAATATGATTTAGAAGCAGTTAATTTTGACTAATGTTAAAATTTATTTAAGAGATAAAAAATAAAACGGAATTATGGCAAAAATATTAAATTGTCATTCCCAAAAAGGTTAAGAGATTAAAGCGGGGAGAGGTGTATCAGGTGTATAGCTACATCTTAAAATGTCGATAGCAAAATTTGGCACATTTTATTGAAATAATAGGTAGATTCGAATATAAAGGACAAATTTAATTTTGATATATTTTAACTTTATTGTTTACTACATATGTATTCTTGTATATATATGATATTTTCTGTTCTTTACCTTATTTTTTACGAGAATTGAAAGATGTTTAAAATAGTATTTTTTATTTAACCGTGTAAATAAAAGCTTCATAAAAATGATTTCTATATTTATTACCAACCGAAACGTAAGCCATTTGCTTTAAAAATAAAATTCAATTTGCAGTTATTTTTAGTGATACTAAAGCCATTTAAAAATAAGCATTTCCTAGATCACGAAAGGGTGTTATATATTTAAATATTATGATATGATGTCCCGATAGCTCATGTGCTCGCTAATATTGGAGACCGATAGACGGATGGATTTCAATGGGGTTTTTACTATTTTGTAGAACATCTTTGAGACAGGTTTAGGTGTCAACAATAATATATGATCTTTATATATAAAGATCATTTTTAAGATAACGTAATAGTCCCAGGGCAAAGCCGGGACGGGCAGCTAGAATATTTGTATTTTAAATAAGATCATCATCTACTACCATCACCATGCAACTCTTATCATGTATTAAATCCTTAATCGTGTGGATCAGAAAGTAAAATTATCTACATGGGTGTTTAATAATTTGTTTTAATGTTCCCGGTTTTGGTGTCGCTAAATAATCTGCGTGCTTACGTAGGAAAATTCCACACACACATATATATAAACAAGGACGTATTCTGATTGAAATCATTCTATTTTCGTGACATCGAATGGCGCCCCGTTCGCCATTCCCGTTTTATTTGAACATTTCGTTCTGTATGTAATGTAATCGTTTGAGCTTTTCGTATGGCCAATCCAGTGATCAATTTTTAATAGCTTACATGGCATTACAATATCTGCAATTACTTGGTTATTAAGTTAGTGTATATCTGCATAGTAAGGAATTAAAATATTTATCAAAGAAATCTTTAAAAAATATATTATAGATTATTATCGTTATCATAATTATTGATCGTAGTTTATGATTAATTTAGTTTTTAACAGCGATTTTTCGATATTTAATTTTATCATTCTCTTATCTTTATGTTTATCTTTATCATTCTCTTATTCCATGTGAATTTATACAAATATCTTCATTGCTGTATAGCTAACTGTTTTTTATGTTATTCGATATAACTTACACTGCTTGATTCCATAGCATAATAACCTTGCTTTGAATTAAAAATTATTTATATTTACAAAGTTTAGACGAGGGATACCTACTCTTTATAAAGGTAAATTAATTTGTCATAGTCGTAAGTTTTATATTTTTCGCTGTAAGAATGCTACGAGGTAGTAATGTGAGCTTCAGGCCCCCTGTGAAATAATTCTTAACTTAATATACTATTTTAGATAATAAACAAGATTTCACACAACTATAAAATTTATTTAAATTTAATGACGTCGCCTACGCGTCTATGTCTGAACGCGTCCTAAGCCACATATTAATAAAATTATTAGCGAAGGCACATTATGTCACAAACGTATCTGGTCTCACTGGCAACACTCAAAAAATAGGTCATTGTTGATTGTTGCCGAAACGCCGATATATAAATAAAAGTAAAACACGATAATGTTGTAATCGCTGTTCAAAAATACACCTACATGATAAGTCAGGCAGAGACACGTTTGATATGAATATTGAATAAAAAAAATTAAACAGTGCCTACATCCATAAGAAAGGCTCTGTTGGATTTTTTCGTCCACATCCCTAAATGTTGATTTGCGCACCACGCCCCTCTCCCCTCCATTTTCCTCCCGCTGTGCTCATCGCGTATTCTTCCCAATTTGTTTTAATCAACCCTGAATGGTTAATTTCTCCTTCGGAAATAGGTCGTCGGACATTCATTAAATTGATGATGACATCAACCATTTGGATTCAAGAGAAATATGTGAATGCGGATGGTATCAGATTTGTTATTTTATTACCACACATACCTACACATTAAAAAGTTCACTAGTTTGAGAATCACCTATATATCGATTCAACAAAAAAAATATTATTTGTTAAATGTCTTGGGATAAAAATTTATTTTAATAAAGTACCGCTTTGGAATATAAAAAAATATCAAGGTGCATTTTTTTTTTGTAATTAAAATATACATCCATTGATATATAGATCAGAACCAAATTAGAATAAAATATACTCCTACGGCTGTGATTAACCTGATATCATTTCAGTGCCAAATAATAAATTATTAATTAATAAAAACTTTTTAAGTGCACTTTGAACGAAACTCAATATTTAGTACTTGAATATTACTTCTAAGACGCTTATCGATTTTCAACTCTGTTACGGCAGACACAACAAAGAGAAATGTTATTACCTATAATAACATACAAGTGGAATGATTACGGGGTATATAGCTCTGTGTACTCTGGCATAGGCTGTGCTAAATACATTATCTCGGCGGTTCAGATAATAATGTTGTTGTTCTGTGATAACGCGATGGCAACTGGCAGCTAGACTAACGGTCTGCGCTTATTTTTAAGATATACCTATTTCTAAATATATATGTTCCTTATCGCTCTTTATCGTTTTTCTTACGTTTAAATAGCACACAGCAAGCTTGTGATTTCTCATTGATTTCGAATTGAATTCAATGCAATTTGTTTTAATTTAAAGCGTTGTAGATTTTACGTTTTGTTATTCACAAACTTAATTCTATTAAATATAAATTGTTGATACTAAATAGGTATAGTTTTTCTGGATGTGGCATCGTTTCCCATTTAAATGCTTTATTTTAATAAATCCTCTAACCTCGCAAAAGAACAATTGTTATTTATATACATGTTTATATTTACGGGTGAACTTTTTCTCATGCACATGATTTACGGTGTTATCAAACTGGACAACTTTTGCTTTACGCTTTTTTCAATATATCGAAAAAAGTAAGCAAAATTACAGAACAGAATCCTAGAAACATTAAATGGATAGTTACGTTACGAGTATGCGCCCCTACTCTCGCGAGACGTACGGAGAGGGGGAGGGCTCCTGCACGATACCGTGCGGCAAACCAAACGTTGAACCCGTTGTTTTGGTATATATTTTTTTGCACAGGAAAAAAGTGTCATCATTTGAAAATGTTTTCAGTTTTAAGTACAGAATAACCCCGAAAAAATATATGCATGAGAAAAAGTTACCCTACCCTAGATACCCTAGATAGGGTTTTTAAATATGATATTCTATGTATGTGTAATATTGATAGACTTTAATATAAGATATGTTCGTAGATTTATAGCATGTCCGCGCGATGCTTGGACTTGATGCGGCGTCCGCATACTAAAAGTATGACACTTGTAACTACGTTAATTTAAAGTAGTCGGTCGTTTTCATCGCCGGTGATATTTTGGCATTATATTTTGATATTTTTACACGTTTAATAAAGCATGATTCCAAAGAGCATTGCAGTAAGCAAAGCGTTTCATTAAATGTCCTTTATTAGTTTGTAAGAATTTGATCTGCTAATAGAAGCTATACCTTTTTTTTAATATTGTTTCACTTTTACTATCACAGTTACGGAATCAGAAGTGAGTTGAAAAAAATTAGTGCCTAATAATAAAAATATCGCTGTTAACGCTGTTAACCTTTCACACACATTTTCAGTTTTATTTAAAGCTCCTGATCAAATATCGTGATACGATATAAATGACTCCGATTTTACTACGTGTAAGAATGAAATAGATTTCCCAACTCATTTGCGCTTTAGACGAATTTAAATTATTAATTAATTTATGTAAATGAAATTACCGTATAAAATATCGATCATTTGACACTATTGAATAATCAAAAGCAGCCGCGTGCGTAGAAATATGCACACAACTATTAATATTCATTGATTCTATATATCGTCTTGAATCTTATATATGTAAGCTTTTATACCGTAAAGTTAACATTGGATTAGACCCCATTAGGAGCATTTGCCGTACATTATGGTGTGGTTACCTTGCCGTTTAAATTGGCGACAAGCATGCAAGACCGAGAAAATATTTTTCATCCTATTCAGCTCACGGCTATTGACGCAACTCTCAAGTTTTTCAAGCAATTCGTAATTCATACTTGTCTTGTGCCAATAGGCGATGTTTGCAGACGCATTCATCATATTACTAACATTAATTGAAAGACAATGGTTACGAATATGCTGGATTTCATTTTTTCCGTATTATCGAAATAATATCACAAAAATAAGATAGAATCCGATCTACTTATAAGACATGTTTTTCAAAAACCTCGTAATAATCAAAATCTCCCGAGTACATAATAAAATAATGATTCTATAAAGCCCCTTAATATGATAATAATAAAATATAAAAAAAATATTTTTAACATACTTACACTTTATCAAGCAGATTCCAAAGGTCTCACATCTAGACCCTGGGCGCATTTTTCACCTTAGGACCCCCTTGTTTCGGAACTTGTCTATTATAACATCATTATATCTGAGTATAAACATGTGGATGCGCAGACATACAAACTGAATAAATATTCCTAACTTTTAATTTTAGTGTCAGTTATACCGCAATATCTCAGTACTGTTTGCACTAAAAGCAACCGAATTATTGTGAAGTGGTTGACGGATACGAATATGTTATTCAAACGTACTTTTACCAAACGCCTAGTTTTCAAACCGATTATCGATCCATCAAATAAATCGGACAGAGTCTTTCAATGATTGATTGATGTGTATGACAAAGAAAGAGATCCTTCATCACATTTTCGATAATTTCCTCGGCAAGTAAGCTATATAAATACTATTTATTATAATCGTCACGATTTGCCCTGAAGGAGCCACGCACTAACGCAGTTCGCAGTGTCAAGCGGTTAAATGAAAGAATCTACAAACAACCAAAGATCAGATCATGGTAGTCTAGTGGTTAAGGCGTTAGACTATTGACCCAAAGGTCGCGGATTCGAATCCGCACATGGTCATACCAAACTTTGGCCTAGTTGAGTAGGGCCCAAAATAATTGTATATGACTTAAGGTCATAGTAATTTAAAAAAAAAAGACAAATCCCATTTTTACTAGCAACATTCGCTGAGGTAAATTCTATAGGTCTTAGCTAGTATTATTCTTCAATAAAATAAAACCAATATTGCGCTGGTTTTATTTTTAAAAATACTCGTACATCGTATTTATACTAAAGGACAAACCTGTTTGGTTATTCCAAATAAATTTACATAGATACATTTATACATTTATTTATTAGTAGTGTAAATGCACACATTTTTTTCATAAACGGTTTGTCTAAATAAACAGTGACTGTATGCGGTTTTATATATTTTGGAAAATGCATTCGTGATGGGAGGCCGTCGATCCCGGATCTCTCAGTGTCCCTGAAAATATATTAAATAAATATAAATATTTATAAACAAGCTTTTATTCAAGTGCTTGAATGCATATAAAAAAAACGTGTCTGCGCTATTGACCGTTGATGAGTTCCTTCGTCTGAAGCCAAGTGATTCTAATTCATCTTGAAAGATTTGATACAAAATAGATATACAGACATTGCAAGCTAAATAAAAACTTGAAATAAATCGATTGAGTGTCCTGCAAACCCGTAATATTTAATTAGAATAAATTAATCATAGTCTATCGATGAAATTTTCTGGCGCCGAAGCGCCGCCGCTCTACTGAAACGTTGGCACCAAGCGAAAGATAACCAAACATACACATGTAATTATAGTATTATCGTTGTTTACGCTTTGCTACAGCATTCACCTCATAAATGGCAGATAGCATTACATGTTTACGGTTCGATGCCTTTCACAAGTCAGATAAACACATTAATCGAATGATCGCTTCATTTCAATTATTAATAATATTATAGTAGCAATGCCTATATATTGCTTTGCTACCACCGCACAGAAACAATGCTTTAAGCAGAGATAATGAGTATATAATATTCCTCTGCGATCATTGTGTCTATTATTTCCGTATCATAAGAGTAATAACATAGTATACTAATCTTCCAACCCTGGTTTTGAACGTCTGTTCTACGGTAACTACTTAGCCGCTTACAAATTTCGATAATTTTACTTTAGTACAAGCAAATTTAGAAAGGTCAAGAAGGACCGAAAATAATTATTAATAATAAATGTGGTCAGAGCAATAATTTAAAAAAAGAGAGTGGAGACTAGTCTTAATTTCTAATAGACCTTTTTTAAAAATATACCACCTTATAGGCTGTAATGGTATGGGTGTAATGGCTGTGTGGTGGGAGATAATATATGAAAGGTGAGATGTATTTTTTTTATTGGCCATATTATAACATATATAAAATATATAATAAAGAAAATATAAAATACAAAAATTATTTTAAAAAAACTCGCTTTCAAACTAACCTAGCTTGTCTTCTTAGTTGATATGAGTTTTAATACTTTTATCTATATTTTTTAGAACAATATATAGAGATATAAGGATAGTATCAATCTCTACTTTTTATTTCTTTTTTGTGTATTACGCGACACGCATTCGTATGTCGTCGTTACAGATTGTTTACTTCTAATGCGGGTGGTGTAGTAACCACGCACACATTTTTTTTTTTTATCCAAAACATTTTTAAAACGTTTGAGTTAAATAGCGATATAGCGATACGTATATAATAAGCAATATGTTGTTATTTATGCTGTTATTCATTTAGCTAGTTTTTTAAAATAGCTTTTTTCAAATAACGCTATACTTCACCGATACCACGGTTGCAAAGTTATTTTAATGAAACTATTAATTGCTTCGATAAATTGACTCTGAATAAGTCCCAATTTAAAGTGTTCAGCAATTATGATCTATTGTGTAAAAATAATAGGGCAAATTAGCTGTTCTAAATTGGTGTAAATAGATGTGTATATATAGATATAAAATGGTTTTGTTATTTTTGTTATTAACTTTGATACTTTTTGTAAGTAGAAACCTATTTTTAGTTTTACATAGTTTTTTATCGATCAATCAAATGTATTTTTTTTTTGTATGTACCGTGTAAAATTGTTGGTTTTTGCAATAAAGATAAATAAACAAAATACCAATATTTTGAAAGGTAGATTTACGATTTGTGGTTTGTTGCTGACGGCCGGCGTCATGTGTCTCAACCGACCGGCTTTCTATGATGCATTTGAATACGATGTTGCTATAGAAGTATATTTTTTTTTTAAACATGAATAGAATAAAAGGTAATAAAATGATTATATAGTGGAAGATGATTTAAAAAAAAAATGACGTAAATATACATTATTTTCATTCGTGCCTACTTTCATTTAATTACTGATAATATCAAAGTTCATTTTATAAGGTGGAAACATAAATCTCATTAAAAGTATTTTTTTATTATGAATGTCGCTATATAGCCTCCGTTTCGATATATATATAGATTTAATCGATTTTATTGTCGAGTCGAGTTGTTTTTATTAACAGCATATGTAGGTATATTTATATGCAACTGCATATAACAATGCTAATAATTTCCATAATAATATGGCTGTTGTTCTAATACGCTTCACATAATTTGATTTAATCATTTATTTTAATTTCTTTATTTTAATTTCTTTATTTTCTTAAGCGTGGAATCACGGCGCCTTCATTTAAACTTTCTTGGATATTTCTTTTACTTGAATATACTCGTACAACCAACAAAAATATATACACTAGAAGCACATCCGTCTGAGGTTAACATTATTTACTCAGTTTTACCACACTAGAAAGCACAAAGCTTATGAATTCTTTCCATAAAGCTATTAATTCTATCAAATTACGAAAACAAATTTAACGAGCTTTTCAGTATTTGGGTCAAATCGTGCCTTTATCGGCCTAATAGCTCAATCGCAGTAAAATGACTCCAACAAATATGTTAAAAAAAAACATTCAAAATCGACATCTAGTGGGATGGTTAAAAATTAGTTCATAAATCAATTTTAGAAGAAGTCACAGTCTTAAAACGTTGCTTTCATCAATATACTACAAGTTTTGTGTAAAACCACCTGCAGTATGAGGTGAAACCACCCTTTCACTATACTTCCTAGGAGATTCTTTTTTCATTAATAAAACATTTATGTTGAAATCAAACACCATAGATATATTTATCTGGAGTCTTGTACAAACATTAAAATACTTTTTATTTAACTATTTTTTATTACTAACTAAATATAACTGTTAATTTTAATAAATACTATTAAGCTAATATTTCATAGTGTCTTTTAATTACTAGCGTATAGGGCTTGTTTTGTCTTCATAATGCAATTCGTTACAGCCATGACAACATTTATGAAGTCTGTGAGCGTTAGTTTTATCGTACGGTTAGTTTTATATATTATGTAATATATAATTAATCATGATAATTTTATAAATATTATTATTTATGTTATCTTTTTTGCAGCAAGCCATGACGCCAGACGATATCGGTATGGACAACCTGGTCATCCTAGACGGCGGCTTCTCATCCCAGCTGAGCTGTCATGTGGGCCATGTCGTCGATGGAGACCCACTCTGGAGTGCCAGGTTCATTGCCACACATCCCGAAGAAGTTGTTAGCACACACCTGGACTTTCTCAGAGGTCAGCTATCGGTGATATTCATTATAGATTAACAGTCAAGGAGGTATCTTGCTTAAAATGAAGCTGAACCCTCAAATTGATAAAAATTTCAAGTGTCCCTAAATCGCAAAAATTGTTAATTAGGGATAATTATAGCTTACAAAAATATTTTAGAGTAGCTTAGTAGTTTTTGATTTTCTCAGAAAAAAATAATGAATCCCAAACCTTTCTAAAAGCGCTTTAGAAAGGTTTAGCCAGTTGATCAATTGTTATTTTACCAGTCGAGTTTTAAATAAGCTAAAATACATATAATTAAAAAGAAAACAAATTAATTTCTCTTGCAATATTTAGTTACAACTAATACTAATTTTACAATATTAAATTACAATTGCCAGTTTCTTGTTGAGGTTTCACGGCAGGGAGAATATCAAACGAATTTAAAAAGTTGTACATTTCTGGTTAAAACCTACCACAAACAGACCGACAGATAATATATAATATTAATTCTGATCAATTGTATTTTAGGTTGGTAAAGATTTTTTGGTATTTTTTAACATTTTTTTAATTATTTCAACGTAGCCATATACATACGAACGGTAAATAAAATAAGTTTTATTATTTGTGGCGAAAACCTTGCCGCACGACCCGTTCACACTACTGTCGTATAACGCCGTATAAACCATCGGTAAACAATCATCAAAAATAACATATTTTTTATGCAAGCGTTATTTTTTAAATGTTTAGAGATACGAAACGAGTGTCCTCGCCAAAACTTTAAATCTTCCGAGGATTAAAAACTCGACTGCCAAGGTGTGCTACGATCAATATACACCAACAAAACAAACAGCTCACGGTTAATCAAAGCGCTCGTGTAAATTCCCTTTCACTAATTCGCTCTTTTGTTTGTTTGCTCGCGCTCGGCCAAGGCCACTCAATGACCAGGCACGATGCGGCCCCGCGTTATGACAAGAACGCTTTAATATCATCACGTAAAGTTTACATTTTTTTTTCTCGGAAACCATAATGAATTTTGATATGATGTCAAAATAAATTATGTTTGAAATCGCATGGCCAATTAACTGGATTTTTATCGGGAATGGTCATGAGACACGGTGTATACAAAAGTAGATAGATACAGGCTGATGATGAAGATGAAGACAATAGGATATATGTTATAATAATATCTAATCGAGACGAGCCTTAGGTACGGGCCATCTAGGTGCCGAACGAAGCGACCCGTTATGAGACCCCAATGTTTTGTTTAACTTTATGTAACTTTATAAAACTGATGATTTCAATAACAAATAAATAAAAATATCAACAGATGGTAACGTGTGTTACACCCGCGAATCTGTGTGCTGGTTAATACTACTATTGATTATATAGCAAATTGATCCATCGTGATTTCCGTAGGTATGAGGATCACTGGTACATACTGGCGCTGAGTAAGCTACAGAACGAAAACCGGATAATTCACTCTACTTTCGCCTCCGCGAAGATGTTTACACATCAAAAACAATCATTATAAATAGTATAGTGATATAATGTCAGTTTAAATAATATTTAGCACCTAATAAATTGTTAATAATGTTGTCAATAGATTTCGTTTCTAAGGGTCACTAGGTCACTGGGTTACTGTGCAGTCACATACAGTAGGTTACAAGGCGATATTTTTTACGTTTTCTTGCTAATTTGACCTTCCGAATTAGGACGGTTTTTGTTATATATGTCTTTAGCTAACTATCTGCACTAATTTATTTATTATCCATGTCATCTTGCTAAATCATGACTTCTGTGCAACATATGTAAGCGCTTATATAGATCTATAAATTAAAATAACATTATATGTATATTAACTATTTCAACATATTTAAAAAAAACAATTAAATCTGAAACTAAATTGTTGTATCAACCTATGACGAAATGTTTTTAGTATTTAGTGCGGATCTCTAAAAGAATATTTATATGATTCGACCTGGCAACGCTATACGCGTTTTTCATTTCTTCAATCCGATTAGGTATTTGATTTTCCTCGACAACAGCAGCCATAAGATCGCTTATTTATACAAGACATCTAAATTATGTAATTATTTTTTCTCCTATGACCTCTCCTCACCAAAATGAGATAATATTCGTACAAGGTCATACGGATGTTATCTCATTACAGTTTGACCTGTACTTTTCAGCTTGCGAAAATGTCTGCCATTTCTGCCAAATACTGAACAAATTCACAATAGGTAGAAGAAGGCAATATCTATCTTTATATACGTACGGACGGACGGACGGACGGACAGACGGACGGACAGACAGAGGGCAAAAGACGGGGATAGTATTATAGCTTCTTACATGAATGTATAGAAATGTATACATGAATTTATAGAAACTAAAACTATCTCTCCTCGACCATGCTTAGTGACCAATATAGTTTCTACTATATTTTTATTCAAAGCGTTAACTTGTCATCCAATCCACAATTTAGGCTGACTAAGATTTCTTAGTAACATTAAGATTTCTTAGGAGCTTGGGGTTAAACAGCTAATGTTATCGTATTCTTGAACACAGGGCGTGCCATGAGACTAAACGTGATGACCATCTGCGAGGAGCGTAATTGAAGCTAAGAATCGTATTTTTTAAGAAATTGGTGTATCAGGTTTGCCCAGTATTTATTTTAAGGAAGTCTGTGCGAATCAATTACCTTGCGTATGTATCTATCAATAAAAGAGATTTTCTTTAAGCCATTTTGATTTTTATTAAGGATATATGTATGTATGTGTCTATAAACGCGATAGTATACTAAAATATACGACGAATTCCGAGACATGTGAGTTGTAACAGGATATTTTGTTTACACTCTTGACGCTGTGCGTATAAAAAATAAAATAAACGTCCTATGTATTGCAAAATCGTTTTCATGGTCCTTCCTACATAATATTTTGTATAGTATCTGTATCTGTATTTATTTAATTTTACAGTTTACATACCGCATCTCAATTGAATCAAGAAACCATTCGTTTGTGTATGCCAAATATTATATTTTATTTTATTTGTAATATAATAAAGTATATCGAGCGAGACCATCCCACAACCGGGCACAAACGATACAGTCGACCCACAGCTTTGCCAAATATATCTTTGTTTGAAATAAAAACATATTAAGTACCATTCTTGGAGAATTACCATGTAATGCACCGCCAAATGGCCTACATTTATTTTATTTATTGAAATATTAATTTAAACATTTACATATTATACAAAGTTCTACCTAACTTGGCAATCCCCCTTAATAAGGTAGACCTTTCTATAGAAGCACTGATTTTTCAAACATAACCATCACGCAGAGCAGCATACAATTACACTTTGTCATAATTCTATAACTTTCAATTTATTTACAGTTTAATAATAAAATATATTTTATTATTAAACGTGAAATAGAAGACGGCACCTAATATCAAATGAAATAATAACGATTTTTTCATAATAAAATTGAATTATAAGCAATACTATAATATAATTTATAATAATACATAAATGTACCAATAATAAATAATAATTAATGATAATAATGTAATATAGTAATAATACACTCGTACTCATAAATATATATTAGCGAGTAGATATAACATATTTATTTTTTTATCTTTATTTGGGAAATAAAACAGTTACGTATCAAAAAAAACTATATACAGACGGTACACAATAATAAAACAATAACAAACAATGGTACTAACTTAGAAATATATAATAAAACCAATTAAATGTTTCTACCGAGTGAGTATAAATTTAGTGTTTAACCTGGTAAATGTAAGAGAAATGAAAAGCGGGGGAAGGAAGAGAAAAGCGAAAATGTTAAAGTTTGATTTTTTGAACGCCCCTAATGAACGTTAACATTAAAGATATCAATTTCTGGATATTTTATATGTAAGGTTGAACACATTCTATAAATGTGTTCATTTTACCCATAATTGGTTGTACGACGTGGGATGTCTAGCTAATCGTTTGTTCTTGCCATGCGTGAAGATATTCTGAGACGCATTAGCTCAAGTAGAGAACTACCGTTAACCTGACATTATTTTACAGCATCAGCTTTAGCCCTTCTTTCAGCTAAGGATTCTACTTTATGATATAGAGAAGAATCGGATCTACTTGTAACCTATGTTGTAAAGGTATAACCCTACCAAAAATCTAACATTCAATATGAACTAAAATACCTGATATTTATACATAGAAGTACATACGAGGAATTCTCTATTCAAGATAAAGTACCCACACAGATAAGAAGTTTATTGCGAAGTCTCTATTTGCTTTCTACCGCTCTCAAGTAGCCAGCAAGAAATACGTTTTTAAATGTAATCAAAGACGGAGACGTTTCCAGAATATCTTTAATTTTATTATAAATTCGCGACGCAAAAAAAGTGAAATTTCTGTGACCAAATCTCATCTTCGCTTTTGGTATAATACCTATGTCGGTGGCGACTAAGTTACCTCGTAACTATTCTATGACAACTACCTAATGATTGTCATGTTATTTTAAATAAAACAAAAGTCAGCCTTTGGCGAAGGCTTGCCTTTTGTCCATAACCTTAAAACGTTGAAAGAGTTTTTCTGATGGATGGCGGAAAGTTCTTTTGGTAATAACTCTGATAACTTTTGAGCTATAATAACAGGATCCAAACAACTCAAGGTAGCTCCGCCCCAGCAAATAAATCCGTAGGATATAATACTATTAACCAGCACAAAATAAACGGTCCGTATTAGGTCCTTAGATAAAATATTTCTAAGTGATTTAAACATAAATAAGATTTTTTACTGTTTAACCTGTTATACGAGTACGCTCTTCCCAGTAGAGTTTATGGTCAACTTTTAAACCCAGATTACAGATAGGATGAAACTTCTTTTATGTGCGGGCAATGACATTGATGGCGATTTTGAAAACAGGAATGTAATTTTATTTGTAAATTAGGTACTTAAATATGCTTACAGAAATATACTTAGTTTTAATAAATTACTATCGAGCCAGTGTTTTATAAGATCGTCACTTTTATAAACAGTTACCCAATCTTACTCCTGAAATATAAGAACAGTGTCATCTCCAAAAAATTATAGCTTGGTCATTTATTAAAAGAATATTCGTAAGTCTGTTAATATAAATCAGGAACAAAATTGAGTCCAATACACTGCCTCGAGGGAATCCAAAGTAAATGTCTTTATAAAATGTACTAACTCTACATGTACCTGGTATATTATGGACATAACTACAGCAAAAAACGCGTTGCCGGACACGTTATGCTGGTTTTTGAACGCCGCAGGCGAAATCAGCTGTTCACCCCTCCCCCCCCCCCCTCCACAACCCAATTTAATAGACTTTTTTTAGTTCAATCCTATACGATTCATGCGGATAAAGTGTAAATTAGGTTGATAACATTAAAGAATCTTTTAACGACGCATTTTTGTCGACTTAGCTTCTGCCTAATTCTACATTCTTAATGCTAGTTTCAATAACAAACCGATTTACATTTTGTCGTCGACCAGACAATATAATTTATTGGACGATCTTTCTGGATTAGCCACTAGTGTCCTGGTGCCAATAGCTGGTTTATTCGTGATGTAGACGCTTGTCAGAAAATATTAAATTTTGTTAAAATTTATTTCACCTATAATTTTTCGTTTTCTATAAGGATATTAAAATAGCACCAGAAGAGAGAGCGGCTGTGCAAAATTGGGAAAAACGTTTTAAATTCTTTACAAATTTTTTTAACATAGTTTTTATAAAATATCGCCGCTCCCCAAAGGTTAAATAATATTCCCGTTGAAATAAAAATGGGTTACATATAATATGCTATATGATATCTGGTTTGGTTCTTGTATTGTTTCTCATGAGCAACTCAATTTATTTATCTAGTCTAATCAATTATTTGTTCTCATTTCATGAAGATATTATTATGACCTCTTTTATAACACATTCGAATTACACAATAAATATTGAAACAAACTATTATTAACTGGCAGTAGTATTCCGTAAACTTCCAGATTGTACCCACATACACACATTTAGAATAGTTAATAACCGTGTTAACAGCAACGAAAAGTTTTAGTAATGTCATTACAATGACATTTTTTATGTTTTGAGATTGTTGTTATTAATTTCTGCAAAACTATAAAGATCTGAAATCTGAAAATTATTTTATCAAAGAGTGGTGTAAATATCAAAAAATATGATTACTAATAGTTCATTATTCATTTATTTTCTTTTTTTAAATTGAAAACAGCTGTTATAATTGTAGGAACTGCATTAAACTCGGCATTAGAAATTAAATTTTCATATACAATACAGGTTTTATTCACGTTGCTACTTTCAGGGGGTTAGGGGTTGGTCTCGGTATATTGATAATGAAACGTTAATCTGTAAAATATTGGAAAAATCTTTCCCAATTAGGATAAGAACGAATTCATTATTAAATCGATACAATAATAATATTTTTTTATTTTTTTCATTAGTTTAAAATTGGGATTCGGCGGTATAGTATGATTTATTTTAGTATAATTAAAATGTATATATTTTTTTCAGATAGACCATTTTAGTTATCTATATTATCAGAGAAGTAAAGTGAATAAAAATACTCTATACTTGACAATCATAATGAGACGGTGTAAAGACAACATAAATATTTGTATACATATATCTATAATATGTAGATTAATAATATTTACTTTATTTAAAAATAGATAACAACATGTAAATTATTGTGTATTCATATATGTATAATGTAATAAGGTATATAAATAAATATTTAATTTTAGAACTTTCATTTATGTGTATAGTAGGTATGTAGGTACATTAAATGTAAAATTTACGTTTTTTAATTGTATTTATTTCTCGTTATATTACACAATTTCAAAATTATTAATAAGCAAAACTTAAGTGTTGTTTCTTTTATCCATTATTGACATTAAATTTTAGTTTCTTATTAATATTCTGACTGCTTGTGTTTTTCCGGCCTCATATAAATAATCAAAATTTTAAAAGTTTTTTAAATCATATTTTGACGGCGTTTAAAAGAGCCAAAAACGCGCGCGATGCGTGCAAAAAAAAAATAATTGTTATTAGACTCCCATCGCGTGTTGCGGTGCATTCTACGGTGGTGAGGTAGGTATTATTGTATATATGATATATTTATTCGTTGCTGGCAAATCACACAAACACGAGTTCAGCAGAGATAATAATAATAAATAATACCTATTGCGATTGAGAGCTGCACATTTTACAACTTGTAAACAACATGGCACTTAGCGGAAAATACCACGATATCCTACCTACCTTACTTCAATGCATTGTTTTTTTTTTAAATATCATACGTTAATTTTGTTTTTGTAATATTTTGATTGCCTATTTTATAGGTTGAGTAGTTACAAGTATTCTGAAGGTACCTAGTATCAACTTGGTTTACTTGTTCGTATATTATATTTATTTTGTAATTAGTACGGCTAGTGTAGCTAGTAATTGAACAACACGGACATATTTTAATTTATAATAATTATAATGTGACACTGGACATTCTTTTACATGTTTCAATATGCGTACATATTTGAGTTTGCGTTAATTTTAACTGACCATTAATAAAAATAAATTCCAATAGCCGTGCTGTCATATTTTTGAAATTCGAATTTATGTTATTTGGGCTTACTATCGAACCTTCAATATTTCATTTAATAATACTACAAATTGGTTGTATACTTGTATTTGTTATATCTATATATGTAATATAATATTTTTATTATGCGACCAGCTAAAGATGCAACGGACAAACAGACGGGTAATGGACGGGAGTAAAAGCTTATTATGAATGCATGTATAGAATCTAAAAGTATAAATGTATAGGTTAAATAAAATTGAGTTACAAAAAATCTTTGCAGTTTGGTCTAATTACATATAGGAAATATCGAACACTTTTTAAATTGCATATTTCTGCATTTTTATTTCAGCTGGAGCAGATCTGATCATCACAAATACATACCAAGCATCTGTGGGTGGGTTTGTACAGCATTTGGGGGTCACCCCGGAAGAGGGATTGGAACTTATCACCACGGCCGTAGAACTAGCCAAAAGGGCAAGAGAAATATTTTTAGAAGAATACCCGCAATCAGGTAAATACGAATATGTATATATCAGTTGTAGCAAAATTAACTTTAAATGTATTTGGTGTACTTTTATTTCTTGGCATTTTTCTGTCTCATTTTATAGAAGATAGTATCAAAAAGTTCACATTTACAATAGACGCCTCCATACTTTGACACTAGAATCTGCCAATATTGCAAAAATGTTGAGATATCCCTATGCCGCCCCCTAATACCACTCATTTTTGAAAAATATTTTTTCTGAAAATCGATCAAAAACGCTTCCCTCCCACAATCAAAAAATCAATAAAAATAGATATTTGTACATCGCCCGTGAGTATTAATATGCTATCGTTAGTTTTTTTTTTTTAAGTTGGTAGCATTTCATAAATTACAGATTTTGAATAAATGTATCCCGTGGGGGCTTCTTATTCTGCCAATACAATTGTAACAGAATAAAGAATTTCTATTCTGCTCTACGTATTCGCCATTCTGTCGATACAAAATGCGTAGAGTACGAATATAGATGGCGTTTAGCCAATATAGACACGACTTGTTTTCAAGGTTGTGTACACTGCAATTTCTTATTTTTGATATAGTGGTTTATATCTATATTTATTTATACACTCATATCTAATAGAACGTAGGCGTAGCCTGTAGACATTAGACAGGTAGACAGCAGAAACGAATATATCAAAACTCCACGGAAATGGAATTTAATCATTCGACTGCTCTCCTATATCCGACTATACCGGTACGACGCGTTAATTCCGTGAGCTGCCATAATGGTCCTTATTATACAAACAAATACTAGCAAGTAGGTAAGATTATAGGTAGATATAGATATATTACTATATACTACATTACTACTACTACACTACTACTATATAATATATATATATATATATATATATACATATATATATAACTTATATTTGATGATTGTTTTTAAATAGCGGCAAATCGCCTGAAAAGATAAATGACACAATCTAATCACATATCCATTATTTTTATATTTTTTGTTAAAATATCATCCTTTCCTTATTTCATCTAATTAGATGGTAACATAATATTTGACAATATTTTACACTAAAGAGGACAGGTGAGAGTTAAAAATGCATTTTTATAAAACTCAGCGCTGGGTTTAAACCGACATCCAGCGCCCTCAAGTACAGGACCTCTTTAGAACCTTTATAAATATTATGCTATCCAGCACTTTAACAAAAAAATAAAAAAAAAACAAAATTTTTCAATATTTTATATATTTTAATTTATTTTCTTACAAATAGACATCTTCATATTTCTTTATAGGTGCATTGACGGTTTGACTTTCTTAGTTGTAGCACAATATAACACTGCCTTCCTTAGTACAGACATAGTCTAGTAAAAAAGGCAGGGCACAAAATGTAGCAGTGCTAATCGCTCCCGGTGCATTTATAATATTCATTTGTAACTGATTAGACAAATTAATTATGTCACAATAAATAAATAAATATAGTATACAGATATTAACCTATTTTTTGCGTGAGGATAATACAAATACACATTTTGATATATTGAATTGTAGTTTTATGCAGCTCACAACAAAAGACTATATAAGTGTGATTTCGCATCATAGAAATGTTTTTGTGTTACATCATACTCGTATAATGATGATTTATATGTTACGTTATACTCTATTTACTTCATACATTTACAACATAATTTGTCATATCTAATCTATTACAATATCTATTTATGAGTATGAGTGTATAATAATATATATGTATTACTGCTTTATTATATTAAATTATACCATAAATTCAAACTATGTATACTATTGTAAGTGAGTTTTAAATCTAAAACAATACAATTGTTCGTTCTTCGACCCGAAACATTTAAAAATTTACAACAAATAAAGCCCACCTTAGTATGGGCGCTGCCTAGTAAGGTAGAGATTTGAAATTTTGTGTTCTCTTAAAAGTCAAGAATAGACAACCTGCACCCCCTCGCAATCTAAATGTCCATTATCCTAGATTAGTGCCACTTCAAGGCGTCCAACGCAAACATGTCTCTCGTAATTATTATCGCTATCGTTTGAAAATTTTCACGCCAGTGAATTATATGAAACGCCACAGTTTATATTAATAAGTGATTTTTCACTTCTTCACTACGCGACTCAGCTGACTAAGCATCAGAAATCACAATAATCTAAATGCCCTTCAACGTGGAAACAAAACAAAAAAAAAATAAGTAGGTATCTTAAAATAATACTTAATTAAATAAATTTCGAAACGCGTATTTAAAACAGCAGACTATTCATTTATGAATAAATTATCATTTTAGCAATAAACTTATGTGTATAGTAATGTGCTTTAAAACTTGTGTTCACTTTAACTTCCATATTACTAATTTAAACCTGAAATTAATAATCAATTTTTTGAAATTGCTCACTCGAATTGTTCGTTTTTTAATGAAATATAACCTATAGTTTTAATTATTTTTTTTGATGAATAAATAAAATAAATCAATCCTAAAAAATAACTTTCACATAAGTATTATTAAACTTCCTAAAACTAACTATGAACAGCTTGAAATAAACTAATATTGATGGCACGATAATCTCATATACTTGTAAAAACATTTAATCCACTCTCAATTCAGTAACTCATTATCGCGTCGTATTTGGGGTGTTTTTGAGTGTGATTAGGTGAGGAAGAATGGGGTGACGGGGTGATGGAAAGGGGGGGGAGGTGATTAGTTTCAAGACTTTTCGATACGATATTCGAATATGTGGCTTCAGATGCCGGCTGAGACTCACATTTTACACGTCATGTCCGTTCCACTGAAAAATTAGATATTTGTATGTATTCCACTACGCGGAAAAGGGTAGATATAGAATAAGGTACGGTACTGTAAGGTAGTGTACGGTGCGGCGTGCGAAGTGTGTGTCTAATAATTTATAATATTATTATATTACTGTCTGTACTGTCACAAGTCAAGGGTTGCCCCTCCTTCTCCGGCCCCTAATCAAACACCACTTCAACTTGACAAAGGAATATATTCGGTTTCAGAAAGGTGCTGCTAAGAGTACCTAGTGTCAATATTTGAACTAGGTTGGCACGATGATTGGTCGGCTAACAGTCTATTGAAAACACAGATTGAAAACCTTTTAACGCGAAGTTTATGTTTTTGTATCCTAATGTTATTTAGCTGCTTTGTCACTTGTCGCAATACCGTTTTGTTTTAATTGAATATATTATGTGAATCTTACTTTACTTGTATGCAGAAAACAAAATAATTAATAGTAAAAAAAACATTTTTAAAAACAAACTTTTATTTACTTGAATAAATATACAAAATTTTAGAGCTTTATCTGGAGTCAATCCTGGGTGTAGAATCAGATCTTGCTTACCATAAAAATGCATTCCAATCCAAATTGAATCAACATGTCATATTTCAACTCCACAGGATAAGAGGAAATGGTTCTAATTCAGTTTGCAAGATTTGACCTAAACAAACTAACAAACATTGCAAGTTAAATTAAAGCTTGTAAAACTCCATGCGTTCTCACACAGTAATAACCCACAAAACACAGTTAACAGGTACAGTCAAATTCATTTTTGGAGTTCCCGTTGAATGTGTTTGTGGATTAACATTTTCCTAAATAATTTTACCTAATATTTTAGTTTTTTTTTAAACTACACAAACTCAGGCATGGATAATAGTTTTATTAGGTAGATATATAGATATAAACACAGACGTAATATAATGACAACTTTCCTGATTTATTGCTAATTATTAGAGGTAACATGTAACCCTTACAAAATAATTATGTTTTTAAGTTTTTTTTATTAATTTATGTACGTTCTAGTTTACTTTAAATATTAGTCAACCTTCAATATTAATGTCTCAGTTTACCCACTAAATATACTTTTTTACTATTTTTACTTTTTTAATATCACTGTTACGTATTTAATCTACTTTAGCGAAACCTATATATTGGATCATGCAGTTTTTAAATGTTATATGTGTGTAATGTCTTATGAATTGTAATATTCTATATTCTGTTGGATTTCCTAATGAACAAAACTTAAAATAAAATAAAATTATCGTTTATTAATTTGGTTAAAATAACGTAATAGCTCCACTAATAATCTTCTTCGGATGAAAATACCCGCCGATTTCCAATTCGCCTTATAATAAATCTTTCGTCTAATTTTGATTGTGCGGATCACGTAGGTGCAGTTTGGCTGTACTCATCTGATCGAGTAAGCTGTAGCCTATAAACTAACAAAACTTTTTTTTTGTTTATATTTCAGAAACAATTCCATTGATTGTTGGCTCCGTCGGACCGTACGGAGCCCACTTGCACGACGGCTCAGAATACGACGGGAGCTACGCTGACACCACTACGGTCGAAGTAAGTGATCTAGCACCTGGGTAAATTCTAACCCTTTAAGGCGTTGAATAAAGCGTAAACAACAAAAAATAAACAAATAGTAAGCTGAAAGTAATGCAACTTAAATAAGCTCGATCTGAAATAAAATTCTAAAGAGGTAGAAATAAATATAGTATTGAGTAATAAATTTAAATAGTTCTTTTAAATTTTATTCTTTATATGTATAAAAATATACTAAATTAAAATCATTTTAATTAAATATTACTAACAATTTTGCAGTTTGTTTATGATGTGCAATTTTATTTACTTTCTTGCTGCCTTATTTATTTGTGTTCATTTTTATATGCATTTGTATTCATGGAAATAAATTGAATTTAATTGATTGCTAAGGCATATCACCAAAAAGATGTCATTAAGATGTCAATAGATGTCTCAATTCGTTATTAGATATGTATGTTTTTTTTTATGTAATATCAATTATTACATAAACATGAAATTGGAGAGTATCGAGTGCTGGCAACCTGTGTATAAGATATTTAAGAATGATTACGATTACTTTCTGTATGTTTACTTTATAAAAAATAAATAAATAAATAAATTACTTTGGAGTGGCTTAAGCGATTTCGAATACTTTTTTGCATATGATAGGGAATTTCTCATGGGTGCATTTTACTTTAGTTAAGTTAAGTTAAGGTAGGAGAAATAAATAAAAGCTATGTTTTCCGTTTAAAATGCTTTCACGAGTCGACGAAGAGGTTTAGGCGATTTCGATCATTATTTTTGTAAATTGTGCCAAAATGCTGAGAGTTGATTGGATTGAAGTGTCATTTAGTTACTTTTAAAATAAAAAAAAAACTGATCACTATTAATAAATAATTACAATATATTGACGAAATGATGCATTACTTGAAAGGCTATTTGATTTCTAAGGTTACTTAGAAATTATTTTATTTTCTGTATTTTCAGACAATGAGAGAATGGCACAGACCCCGCTTCGAAGCACTCATAGAAGCCGGTGTTGACCTTTTAGGGCTCGAAACAATTCCTTGCCAAGAAGAAGCTGAAATGCTGGTGGACATGTTGAAAGACTACCCTGGTGTCAAAGCATGGCTTGCCTTCAGCTGCAGGGTATGTTTATTTGCATTTATTTCTAACTTCTAACTTTATTTTTTCTTTTTTTTTTAATAATTGCCTAGGTGTTGGGCCTTACTTAACTAAGCCAAATTTGCCTGTCCTAGAGTCAGGGGAGACGGTGGTAATGAAGCGTTAAAAATGGTATGACCATGTGCGGATTCGAACCCGCGACCTTTTGGTCAATAGTCCGACGCCTTAACCACTAGACTATTACTATCTCAATTAACTTCTGTAAAATGAATATTGAGTTAAGTACATACAAAACGTTTGTTCACTGAATTATTCGCAAATTTTATATCCTTTATAAGGTAATATTTAAACCCTTATCTAATTCCGTGGCCATAGCATAGCAAGTTACTAAAACAAAACGTAGCAAGCTCCTGAATGCTATCATGACCATTCGAAAATTTTAAAAGATATTTCTTTTTATTTATAATAATAAATATAAAATAATGACAACGATATTTAACTATTCTTATTTCATAATTTAGTCTATCTCGGACAAAACAAAACTGATACAGTCGGTTTAAGAATGTATCAATACTAAAGCTGTTTAATGCACAAAAAGACAAAAGATTTCTGATTATTTAAAACACTATGAACGATAATTATATAATCTAATTAGACTAGACTTAGATTATGTAGATTATGTATTTCATAATTGAAATATATACATAAAATAGAAAGAAATGTAGATATTTCATTGGAAAATCACAGTGGAGTGTGAAAACAAAATGTGTTTTTGGTTGGCTAATCATCGTGTTTCTTATTTCAGGACAGTCAAAGCATAGCGCACGGAGAAAGTTTCCAAAAAGTAGCCATAAAATGTTGGGACATGAATCCCGATCAGCTGGTGGCTGTCGGGGTGAACTGCCTTAGCCCGAGCTACGTGAAAGGGCTGCTCAGCGGAATTAACAAGGGACGCGAGCACAGGAAGATGCCCCTCATTGTATATCCAAACAGCGGCGAAAAATACAATCCTCAAATTGGGTTCGTGATATTTGCTTATATATGCATATGCATGCAATGAGGGAAGAAGAGAACGTGTTTCGTTTGCCTTGTCTTTTTTTGCCTACTAAATGTCTTAAATAAGAGCAATTAGCTTACTTATAAGCTTAATTTTACTAAATCTTTTTTACTTACCTATATTTAGTTTTATAATAATTATTAGACAGATGGAGAAAAAGATAGATAGAGACTAGGTGAGTACCTCTGCTGGACGTTTCAGAGCTCCGTGGACGTTTCAACAACTAAAAAGAGACTTTTTTTTTATAAAATAATTGTTATGATATTGTTACGTCATATACAATTATTTTGGACACTACTCAACTAGGCCAAATATGCCTGTCCTAGAGCCAGGGGAGATGGTGGTAATGAAGCGTTAACAATGAAATGACCATATGCGAATTCGAACCTGTGACCTTTGGGTCAATAGTTCAACGCCTTAACCACTAGACTACCACGATCTCTAGACTGTTCTAGGTATCTCATCTGTCACGCGAAGTACAGGATGTGAGATTATGTAAACACAATAACAGTTATTCATAATTTCTTTAATAATAATTCATACCACGTACCTACCTGACATTTTTTTTTTCATTATTGGTATTTTTGTATAATACCGACGGCAGAAAGATAAAATTACTTACCCCAGCGATCTTACTTAACCGACAAAGTGTGAATTTTACCAAAGAGCAGATTTAAAGTTTAAAAAAAAATACCTTTTCTTGTAACCCCGTTTCCTTAAAATTTAAAATTTGTGTTTATTTGTCTAGCTTTTTCTAAATAATTAGCAATAAAAAAAGGTTTTCCTTTTATAAATGAATTAAGGTGGTTCGGTCAATTTTCACCATAATTCAACGATCTTAAGGATCGTTACCATCATTATTATACTCACAGAATGACTGACGTGCAAGGGTGGATTCAAAAGTCTCTAGGGGAGGCACCCGGAGAGGAAAGGGTATGGAATTCCCCCACCCCATCATAAGTCCTCCCCGGAAAATTTACAAAAGAAATGAGGCCTAAAACTGGTTACTTTTGAGTGTTTTTAAACCTTAGTGAAAATAGTTTGAAATAGTGTTTTGTAATAGTATTTTTATTTCCCAACTCGGTTAAAAATTCCCCAATTCTCAAAATCAGTAATTGTTTCGAACAACTCACGCTTCTTTTTTTTGGTCTTGGGGGGGAAGGGGGAAATTGCCCCCAGTGCTTCCTCTATAGGTCCCCCCTTGCGTGACTGATGTGCAATCATCCACAAAAAATACTGTTGAAATAAGTTAAATGGCACTTATGTGATGCACGTATGCAAACTCACTCATTTACAAAAGTAGGAAAACGTGTCGTTAAGGCCATTTTTACGTTATAAAATCCAAAACACGTTAGGAATGTCAATACAAAGGTAAAATGACCTGTCAAAAAATACTTCCTATTGTATCGTTAATCAAAATGGTGCATGTAACTCAATTTGGCTACATCGGTGGTTAAGTTCACTTCACGTTTCTACTGTCGATATACAATTTGTCTATACCTTAAGGCAATACAGTAATTTTATCAGTTAGGTACTCTTCGTTGCCAACTCTGTGAGCTATTAGGTAATACTTTTTTAAATTCCTAACATTAAAAGTAAAAATGTCATGAAATCTACTAGAGTATATTTTTAATATAATGCACATTTTACAATATACAGACTGTCCCAAGACCATTACCGAAAACTTAAAGGGGCGTTTATATTCCCTATTACAAGTTAGAAATTGTATAAAAAAAGACGCTGGTGTAAATTTGCTTTGCTCTTTCATCCGCTCGCTCGCGCCCGGCCAATGCCTGTTAATTACCCGGCATGCGAGCGGATAAACTTACAACAAGAACTATTTAATATTATCACGTAAAGTTTACATTTTTTTTAAAACCATTATGAATTCTCAAAACAAACTATGCTTGAAGTCGCAGGGTCAATTAGATGGTTTTTTTATCGGGAATCGCCTTGGGACATCTATATATGACTTTTTTTACGTCATTTAAGTATGTTTGACCGTTCATTTGTTTTAACGCATAAACTAAAATAATCAGCCCAATTTCTTTTTTGTTATCGAGTGTATTGAGTTCATTTTTTGAGTGAAAGTAATATTTTGTGTTATTGTTACAGATGGATTGACCGTGATAAGTGCGATCCCGTTGAGTCTTTCGTTCAAGAGTGGTTGGATTTGGGAGCCACTTACGTCGGCGGCTGCTGCAGAACCTACGCGGCAGACGTAACCAGGATCCGACATCAGGTCCTCAAATGGTTAGAGAGAAAACGCACTAGTGCCATAACTACCTAAGATACATAGTCTTTGAATGATCTCAAACATATTTTTATACAATTGACTATATTATACGAATATTATAAATACATTATTTTGTAATGCGAATTTTATGTTCCATTTTAACTCTCTGTAAATATTAAAATTATATAATAAAGAAGTACCTACATATTATGTTAATAAAAATATTTTAAATTTGTGTTCGAAATTTTAATATTTACCTACGTCACAGTACATACGTGGGCATTTGGTAAAAAATATAGGTACTTGCCGTGTAATATTTTTATTAGCCAGTTTTTTAAAATAATTTAAATATATATTGTCTTTTTTTAAGAAATGAAAAAAATGGTCTCATATGGTTTAATGCCAAATATTTCATATTTCCCTTACAAAGAAATGTTTTCTCAGAATATTTTACTTTGAACATAAATGTAATTTGATGCAAATAGCATCAGCTATTTGCTATGTTGTTATAAAATTTGATGGTATTTGAAATATAATGTCTATATTGTACTTACATTTTGGGACCCTGGCTATCCTCATGTCTTAAATTTAGGGCTATGAGCTTTTCTTGATAGCACGAATACACAATACATACAATACATACAGCACAATACATATTTCTGGCAATGTAAGTAAGTTCTTGGTTTGAAGCCTTAAGGCGTAAGTATATAGGTACACATAGGCAACCACTTAATATTGGCCCTTCACTTAAGGGTGATGAGTTCAAAAACATATTTTTAATTTTAACCGGCTCTTTCAATAATGCCTAATTTACCGAAAGTTTGAGGCCCACTGTAATTGCATTTGTAGATCCCAAGATACTTTTTAATCTATAAGCTAGGCTGAAAAGTATGCCAATATAGTAGTATTTTTTTTTTATATTTTCATTAACATTTAATTATTATAACGATTCGGTGAAGTCATTCTCTGAAATAAAGGAGTGTACATTGCATTATTATTAACCAAAATGCGAATCAAATATTATATTATCGACTATAATCAAATATTCGATTTAAATGGTTACCAAATCATTCAATATTTATATTCAAATTATGACAGTAGGTTAATGGATAAGTACCTATATAAGATTATCAAAATAATATAATGGTGAGGTTATATAAGGTGGACACAAACAATACATACTTAATTATTTGCATTTAATGCATATTTAGGGTTTTTTTAAAGTCCTGTAGCCAGTTTGGAAATCACTAGTCAGCTGATATAATTTTGCAAACCATTCTGAAAAGGCATTTGATTTGCTATTTACACTTTCATTTACTAATTTGTATATTATTGTTAAATTTATTTTTTTCTGACTTTTAATGATTGATTATTAAAAAAAAAACGATCATCAAACGAATTTCTTTATTTTCCCCTTTAATAACCACTAACCAAAGTAGTTTTTAATCATTGTGTGCACGTTGTTGTTAAATATGTTTTTTGTACAATACACGTTTGAAAATTGAACTTTTTTGTGATAAAAAGTAATTTTATATAAAAAAAATGATAGGTGCTGTTTATTACTTTGCATAACCAAAGTATGTCTGGACTAAATTTCAGACCAATAAACTACTTGAGCACTTTTAGCACAGTGATAGTTTCTGTAACGAAAAAAAAGCATAAAATATTCATCAAAAATCACAAAAGTAAGAATTATTTCTAAACCCTTGACTGATCAGGATAGTGCTCAGGGCTTGGTAATGATGTCAGCTATCAGCAAGTTTCGAGCTGACCACTGTCTCTGAGACACCTTGTATATTGATGATAATTCGTCAGAAATTCATCGGTTTATTTTTTATTGTTCAATATTTAACACATTTATAATTAATGTTAACATTTAACATTTATAACATTATTTAAATTCATCGGTTTATTTTTTATTGTTCAATATTTAACACACTTCTCTGCAATTTTTTATGAATAGTTTTGTGTAGGAATATTATACGCCTCAGAATATTATATACATTATACATATATTTTGTCTTTCACATTGTCCAAATAAGTTTTTGTCAATTCAAACCACTTTAAATTAAATAATCAACATAGTCTGTAAGATTTGAGTATTTTATCTATATGTTTTTAATTGTATATAACAGAAATAATTATTTTCCAGCTGGTATGAAGCCACTTTGAGGTATCTAACTTTAAAAATGTTTACATTGAATTGTTACAATGAGTTAATCATTACCATAAATTTTATTAGTTTTCCCATAAGTCAGCAGCAACTCACAGCTTCAAATGTTAAACCATATACTTAGCTGAAATTAAAATTAAACAATACCCATAGAAAAAGGAAAGGGATATCGAATTATTGCAATTTCGCCTTCATTCTTCATTTTGCATGTTCTATGGAATAAGCACACTTGCATGCACCCATAATATTTAAAACCCGTAATATAACTACGTCTCTCAATATGAATAATACAAGAAAAAATAACGAGCCGTCGTTTACCAAAACAAAAATGAGATTTATGCATCACTCAAGTGTAATTATTGGCTTTATTGATAAAAAAAAGACTTCGTTCGCAATTCGCGCAGTTACCGTTCGGGCATGGTATAGTAATCGGCAATTGATAAGATTCGTAAAAAAAATACATCCGTCAGACAACCATCTAACCGTGGGCAGGATCGCTTTTCCGAAATATGAAACTGAATTTAAAATGAGGAAATTGTATAACACAGACTTAAAGTGTCCGTCTGTACTTACTATCTAAATTTTCTAAATAACCTGAAATAGAAAAAGATGGCAATTTGGTTTAAGATCTGGTTTGACACTTTAAAAAAAATACGTTTTAATATGCTTAATGGCATTTATTTTTATCGAATTCCAAAAAAAAAATGTGGTGACACACAGCATCACTCTAAAATTATTACCCAAATAAAATATGTTTAAAACGATTTAAAGTGCAACGTGTCCAGGTGCCAAGTTTTTTCCAAGTGCCAACAGTTTCAGAAAAAGAGCGCAGAATGCGCTAAACGCCACTCCGTGCGCGGCGCCGCCCACATTCACAATTCCAAAATAATTATTTTTTACACATCCACACTAAATAGGCTCTCAGAAATCTAAATCCCAATGTGGTTCAATATTTTCGCGAATATGAAAATTAAACAAACGAAAGAGAGTCGATGCGTGAACGTGAATAGCTATCCGAGGAGGAGAAAGAAACTAGATCGGAAATTTCACTAAATTTATGTGGGAAAATAAATAATAATTTCTTCTTCACTAAAGAGACTTCCCCGTGGCCATCACGCTTGAGGCAACAGTTGCGATGCCAACAAAATACATTTTCATAATTTAAAATGAATATTATAAACGGTCTTTCATAATACAATTAATGTTCACTGGAAAAAAACCTTCCAAAAATAGGGCTTCAAACAAAATTACCCCTAAAAAACTCACCCCCACAGGCAAATAAATAATAGTCCCAACTTATGGGGAAAGTGCTATATATATAAACACTGGGCGAGCTGTCAACAAAACAACTGACAGTGTCAACTTTCAAAACAAAGTGCGTAATAATTTATTTCAAGAGTTTTCTCATCTCTCGGCGCATTCATTACTTTGCCGGCCGGTTTGTTGATACCGATATTTTATAAGTCAGTTGTGTAAGTGAACTTTGAGCCGAATGCACATGCACGTATGTAGTTTAATTTTGTATTACACGTCAGTCAGCTTTAGCGACCTTCAGGAATTCAGCCATACCGTCTGTTCAACATAAAATTGGGAATTGAAATGTATCAAAGGTAGGTATTATAAATTACTAATGATAATGCTGTAACAATAAAAATAGTAAAATTAGTAAAGTTTCAAACAATTACCTACCTAATGTCTCTTGAAGTTAAATATCGTGCTGTCAGAAATTATTGAAAAAAGTTTTTTTCGTGCAAATTTAGATGCACAAATCTAGACTTGATATAAAGATTTTGGACGGCGGATTTTCGGCACAAGTGATAAAGAACGAAACCACGAAAAATCCGACTAATATTTCCGACGATCCATTATGGACAGCCCGTTTGTTGGAGACCGACCCAGTGGCTGTGATAAAAACACATCTGGACTTCTTGAGAGGTAGGTATTATTAAATTACAAAATTAAATTTTAACTTTTAGATAGTGTAGTTACGTACCGTACCATAGATAACTAAACCCTACATTCAGCTTTTTACTGACCAGCATATCAAAGCTATGTAGTACTTCAAATCTACATACTATTTCCAAATTAAAATTTCAATCCAATGTCTAAATTCAAATCCACACTCAATACTTTATCCTTTTTGTTTGTTTTTATTTTATTTATTAAGTATTAACAATAGTAACATAGTCTAATAATACTCTATAACTCGACTTAAGCAAAACTTATTTTGTAATATTTTTACATTTAGATTAGTTCTCTACAATTGTATGTTATATTTCCTATTTCCAATTGTATGTATATTGTATGGTTGTATAGGGTTGTAACTGAGCTCTGCAATCCTCGGCAGATAAAGAAACAACACAGACGTAATATTTCAATTTAATAATAATGATTGATTAATAATAATAATTTTATAATTATAATGTGGCACTGAACATTCTTTTACATATTTCTATTTGCGAGAATAGATGAGTACGTATTCATTTAAACTGGCCAGTAATAAAAAAAATGTTCCAACGGCCATGTTGCCATATTTTTGAAGTTTGATTACAATATCAAACTGTCAATGTTTCATTAATTAGTACTAAAAATTTGTTGATTTTAATATGTTTATTAGTATATCTATATATGTAGTATATCTATATTATTCGGCAAGCTTTGGATGTGATCTAAACGGTTGTGGTTCTTTTTCAAGAGCATCAAGCTACAAACAAAAATTCAACTCGCATTTGTACTTTTGAGTCGAAAACTGCAATGGACAGATGAACCAAAGGACGGGAATACTTAGTAGCTTCTTATAGAATGTATGTTAAACATGTATAGAAGCTAAAAGCATTAGCAGTTGAAATGCTTGAAAATTTCGTTGGATGTGAAAAAGATAACCCTGGGATTATTAAATTTGTCATAACCACACTGCTATGTATTCCATGTTACTTAATTAAAGTTACTGAAGCAACAAAAAAATAGAGCGCTGTAGCTCGCATTACCGGCACTCCAGAGGCAGATTCACCTCAGCCCCGAACGAGAAACTTAAAACGTAAACTATATGAGGAAGTTGCAAGTGAGCTTATCCAAACCGATAAGTCTGAAATTGGCAATAATAATATTATCAATCCTAAAGTTTATAAACAACCATTGTAACAACATAAAATTGAATGTTTGTTTCAGCTGGCTCTGAATTTATATCAACAAATACATACCAAGCTTCTATTGATGGTTTCATGAAACATCTCCATCTTACAGAAGAAGAAGCATGCGAGCTAATAAGGAAAGCTTCCATGCTCGCTAATGAAGCTGTTAATCTTTACTTAAAAGAATCCCCTGGTATATATGTTATTTTTTTAACCATAGTACACACATATTCATTCGCATTTTAAACCTAATTTAATTATTTATTATAAGAATATTTCAAAGCACAAAAGGAGTTTATCAAGTATAAAAAAAACTTAAGGCTGAATGCACAGCAGTTAGTCTTAACATTAGACACAATCACTATTTAGAGCCCTAAATTTCAAACCGGGCTGATAATATTAAATGCAACGCTCACAGGATGCGAAGCAATGAAACACGAATGGTTAAGCAAGGAGTCTGCATTTCTATGGTCATTGATTCAGCTTTTTATTAAATGGATGAACCTAGTTTCTTGATTCAATTTTTTTAGTTATACAAAGTTAGTTATTCTCAAATAAAATTTCATCCTTGGAAATCTTGTCTGCGAATGCTTCTCTGGTGTGCTTTGAGCGTAATTGCCTAATTCTTTTGTTTCGACTTGAATATCAATGGCTGATGCTAAATTGACTTATGTCAAAAACAGCCTTCACAACTTCAACTTAATCCATACAAAATGTAACTAATCTAAAATTATGAAATACAAAGAGATTATTTTTCTTTCATACATGGTTGACTTACCCAAATAAAGTTACAGAACATGCATTTCAATATAGTAGGTATTCTTTGAAATTTTCCATCAATTCTATTGCAAATCATATCATTGCAAACACAGGAAAATTGTATATGCAAATAATTGAATATAATATTATTTATAATTATATTTTCAGACAAAAAACCCACAATAGTAGGGTCGATCGGACCCTATGGAGCAGCTCTTCACGATGCTTCAGAATATTCTGGGAATTATATTGATGGCCTATCTATAGAGGTACTTATGCAGATTTTAAATTACCCGTAACGGCCTGGTTTAAAATTTTTAAGAATTCAATAGGGTCTAAAATGTGATATGGACTTTACATAGGGATCGCGATAGTCTAGTTGTTAAGGTGCCTTTTCCTGATGAGTTATCTGTGTTGGGTGTGGTTATGCGTATTTCATCTGGCTATTTAATTCAGTTAAGCTTGATGAGACATGCGATATATTCAAACCCTTTACAGCTGGGGAATATTTTCAGATATCCATGGTCTACAGGCTGCAAAGCTTAAAACTTGGTTCAATAAGTAATAAATGTTCCTAAACCACTTGGTAACAACCTGCAGCGATAAGACTACTAAATGAACTATTTTTAAATCACAACAATTAGCTATGTCGTTATGGAGCAGATCTTTTTTTCGGCAAATGACTTTTAAATTGAATTGAGTTTTGAGGTTATGAATACAATGGGAGTTTATATTGTAAAACATTCAGAATTGTAATATTTGCACCATTTTTAGTGAATTTTTGTAAGAATTGATTTATTCCGTTGTCCGTTACAAACCACACCCAGCCAAGCATGGCGCCTGACCTCTATATGGAGTTTCAATCCTACTTCATTTTGATTGATTATCATGGACTAATTCTAGGTAACACCGAAATTTGTATTATTATTTATTTATTTTCTTTCCTAATTTCTTTAAAGGACTTACAAAAGTGGCATAGGCCCAGAATAACTGAGTTATTCAATTGTGGTGTTAAGTATTTCGCTTTTGAGACACTTCCATGTCAAAAAGAAGCTGAGGCCCTTGCGGAATTATTGAAAGAATATCCTGATGCAAAAGCTTGGATTTCATTCACTTGCAAAGT
The DNA here is from genome assembly GCA_020383195.1 of Neomicropteryx cornuta. Classification (NCBI taxonomy): domain Eukaryota; kingdom Metazoa; phylum Arthropoda; class Insecta; order Lepidoptera; family Micropterigidae; genus Neomicropteryx; species Neomicropteryx cornuta. Next base: position 13,910,797 of record JAHKQU010000012.1, read on the forward strand.
AAGTCAGATATACTTCTATAAGTACATATTTCTGTAAGTATATACTTCTAAAAGTTAAATAAAATAGCTTATATAATCAAATACAAGAAAAAACATTTATGATTTTTTATATGTTTTATATTGGCGTGTAATCAAGAGAATATTTATTTCGCATGATATTTTTTTTGCAATTAGGAGGAGATATTTTCTTTTCGTATCCTCTAAATTTTTATATATTTTTTCTATTTTAATGCAAATTTCATATCAATTGGATGTTCTTTTTAAAAAATAACACCCAAGCGAAACATTAAAATGTCATCACTTAAAAACTTTGAAAATAGTAATATACGGCCGCCCCAAGCTAAAGCTTTTTTCAAAAAATTACCATATGCATAATTTCTGAATGCTTATCCTTAATTACATATAATAATAATAGGAAACCTATATAGAATATTATGTGTTAAATTTCTAAGATACAGATCAATTTTATTCGTACGATTTCCAAATTTCCAAAATGATGCTAAATAAGTAAGAATTCAGCAAATCCTTTATTAATAGGTAATAGAGATAATATTGTCATTATGCTTCTTAATTATTATAGTTCCAGAATATTGACAGAAGATTATAAAACCTACAAATCAATAGTATATCTTTTCAAATATAGCATGAGGCGAGGTGTTGTTTTCTGTTACTAAGATGATATATCTTTTCATTTTATTTTTTCAAACTTTGATGTCAAAAGATTAAAAGATAGTTCAACCTTGAAACGTGCTTAAATTTCCTAAGAATTTGTCCTGAGAAAATGTTTAAGCTTAGGGCGGTTGTTACCTATTTCTGAGCAGCAACAAGATTAAACTAATGTTTTATTTTAGGATGATAAGAATCTTCCACATGGAGAGTGTTTCCAAGTTGCCGCTAAGACATGCTTTGACCGAAATCCTCAACAATTGGTAGCTGTTGGTCTAAATTGTTTAAACCCAAATATTGTAGAGAAACTAATTGCAGGCATAAATGAGGATCGAATAGATAACCCAATCCCATTGATTGTTTACCCTAATCGCGGTGAGACTTACTCTAACGGCAGGTGTGTACAAATTTGCATTTTTTAATACTCAAACTACTATGCAAATGATAAAAAATATCATCATGTGACCAAATTTCTAATATTATATGTGCAGATGGATCCAAACAGAGGCAAATTGTCCGATAGAAAATTATGTGGAGCGCTGGATTAATATGGGCATAAAATATATCGGAGGTTGCTGTAGAGTCGACGCTGAAGACATAAAAAAGATCAAAAAGTCAGTCTCATTTTGGTCTGTACAAGATCAATTAAACAAAACCTAAAAATAATAAATATTAAAAGAACTTTACTTTTTAACAGAAAGCTTTTATTATTATAAATATTCCATCCGAGCTGAAACCAGCAACAACATTTCAAGGTTCTTTATGACGCTGGCATTACGGAAAATACTAAATGCCGCCTGATGACCGTGCTGACAATTTTGTCCGTCACTACTTTCGCTGAAACGATGAAACCATCATATTTTGTGAAATATATGTGTCATTCAATTATTTATAGGATTAAGTCATGTAGGGTTTATAGGGTTAGATCATGTAGGTTTAGGTGATTTTTCCTCCATACAATAATTTACCTTACAAATTTTTGTTTACTGCGGTGTTCATCCATGGCCTATTTCAGAAAATACACTTCTGAGGGTAGGAAGCGGGATTTTGATTTTGCCCTTATAAAATATTTCTGATTTAAAAAAAGCTAATACATAGATGCAAATAATAGGTGCATCTGCATATTATGCAGGGTGTATTTTAAATCACTACTGTCTTTTCAGGTACCTATACCAACAATCAACCATTAATCAGCAAAATATATATTGGAAAAATGTTTTATTTATTTAATAAAAACTGTTTGAATATTTGAGAATGTTATATGTTTGTCGAGGTGGGACACAGGAGCACCTGGACATGGGTATGGTACTGAATACTGGCTGGCTGTTCCCGATCTTGGCCACACATTGGCTAAATATTTGACCTAAATTTGGTCGGTATGGTACTGCGAAGGTCAGAACCAACAGCCAAAAATGACCGGTTTAGTTGTTGGATATAGACCAACCCCACCTAAAAAGACAGTAGTGTTTTTAAAGCATCCTCCTGTAGATTTTAACTATTTGTTAATTAATAAATCAAAACTCACATCAAAATATACAAGGATAAGTTAACCTAACGTTAGCCAGTGTCACAGCATAGGTGACGAGGCGTTCTTTACTCCGATTGCCCGTTTCACCTACGCGTCGCGTAAAAAATATGTTCCGCACCTTCACGCGGAATATATCCTTTTGGAACAATGTTATGGACTAAGTACATACCACCATCCACCGAGCCCCTGCCATTTTTCTTTTCTGAATATTTGTCTTTTTTTTAATAAAGACTAACTTAAAAATCAATATTATTTTAGACAATTTCCTAAATTTTTATAAAATATTATCACGAAACGCTCGTATTTTAACAATAGAAGTAAATAAAGCCGATTATATTATTATTATCATTATTATTAATAAATAAAATATGTAATTTTGATAATAACAAAACTAAAATTTTCTTAATACTAGGTAAATTTGAATCTGTATAAAAGAAACGTAAATCATTTACTTTATAAAGTAAACATACAGATAGTAACCCTGATAATTTTTAAATATTTTATACACAGGTTGCTAACACTCGATACTCTCCATTTCATTTCATTTATTAAAGTGTATTTAATTAATTGATATGAACTTAAGTTAATTTATACATAAAACTGTAATTAATACATTTGATTTTAGTTTTTCATCATTTTTAACATTATTTAAGATGTAAGAGAACAAAAATTACCAAAGGGGTAAAAAAAGATAATGCATAAAACAATTAGGTACCATTTAAGAGATTTTCTTATTAATAATAAAAAATATTAATAATATGTAAATAAAAAATATAATAAAATGCTATTTATGTGAAGTAAATAGTAAAGTAACTTCATAATGATCATTATTATTCTTATATGATGTTACACAATTAGTCTCTAAACAATATAAGCCAGTGATTTTTAATTTAAGCAAAATTGTCATGAAAAATATAAGAATCATTAAAATATTTATTAAAAGAACGAAACATTATATTTAAAGGTTTTGAGTCACTTATATTATTGGAGGAAGTAGAAGTAAAAAATGTGTCATTACTTTGAAAAAAAATAGTTGTTCTTCATAATTCTTTAAAGATTTTCCCATTCCACATTTGAACGAAAGAATTTGAGAAAAAAAAATTATTGATTAACTCGTTGACTATGAATATTGTAACTTGGATTCCAAATTACTCATCCAAACTCCAATAATGATCTTACTAATAAGTATACCGTTGTGACTGTATTATGAAAAGGTTTCATAATTCTAAAAATAAACCCCAAGAGTCTATTTGTTTTTTCACAGGTCAACGTGCTTTTTAAAAATTTACCGCTCATCAAAAATGAGTCCAAGGTCTCTAATATGGTCAACTCTTGCAATATTTACACCATCTATGGAGTAAACATTCCTCGTGACATCTCTATTCCTTGTAAATGTGATAGTATGGCACTTGGATACATTATGTTCCATATCATTTTTTTAACACCAGCTCAAGATCTCATTAATTTTATCACTGTCAAGACTACTGAATATGGCATTAAATATTTTTAGGTCATCAGTATAAAATAAATGCAGACATTTCAGTTCTTTGCAGAGGTCATTAATAAAAACAAGAAACAGGTGTATCCCTAGGTTAGAACCCTGTGGAACCCCCAATGTCCAGGCGAAGACCCCCAATGTGGCTCCAGGCGAAGATTTGAAGCTGTTTATCGTTATCAATTGAGAGCGGTTCGAGATGTATTATTTTTAACCACCTCAGAAGGCTACCTATATTCTTTAACTTGTTTAACTTTATCTTACTACACAGATTGTCATGATTTCATTATAGTCGCAAAGAACTTGACATTGGAAGACTTGCAGTGATTTAGATTTTGTTATTTTATCGTTGAACAATCGGAAACTATCCGCCAGTCATAATACTTTTATTAGTGGCTGGTATTACAAAACATGAATTAATTGGAGACTTTCTAGTCACACTCAAGTTTAAAGTCTCAAAGCTATTGGTCTGCTAGTTTATTATTTATAATGGATTTAAGAAAAGGAAATCAATGAATTATGCAATTATGCAATGGAATAAAAGGTAGGCACTCCACGAAAAAACTTCCAGCAAATAATCCTATGAAAATATATAAAACTTATAAATATTTAAACTACCTATTCGCTTTTCTTTCTGGAGATGTTGCTAATTTTGATGCTTTTAACGAGGACTCCATCTAGTATAATCTAAATATATGATTTAATCAAAAATTAATATGATTAAGGCTGATTCTAATATGTTTATAGAAGATTCTAACATGTTAGCCGCTAGGCCCTGAGGGCGGCACTCAGAATGGGTCGCTTCGCTCCCTATCAGGCCATTACCTGCCTGCCGTCCTATTCTATGTGGGCGGCTTTGATGACCATCAAAGACGCTCATGGGGCTATTTCAATTTTTCTTTCAAGAAAAAACCTCATTCAGGATATCGGGAATGATAAAATCCGTCATATGCGGCTTGCACTGACGCATTTAGCATTTTCCATAAATTAGAATTTGAGGCCATAATTTGTACATTTTTTCAAAGAACCCTGAATATTTTCACGATACAAAGTATTCTAATAATCTCTGGAAAGTCGTCTATATGATAATTGAAGTTTCATTAAAATCAGTTCAGCCATTTCTGAGATTAGCCCGGACAAACACAAAAAATGCATGTTTAGAGTTTGGTTACGTGCGAATTTGAATAATCATATGAATTTGAAAGAGAGGAATTTATTTCAAAATCACAGACACACTTTTATTTATAGGTATTTTTCATGATACTATCCGACCACCAAGGAATATAGGGACAAAGTGTGCATCGCAACTTTACTTCAAGTATAAATTTCATGCTCGACATGAAATAAGTGAAGAGGAAACAAACAATTTTTAAACTAATTTGATATACTATAGGGGTTTTTTTTAGAGGTGTGGTTTTCAATCTGGCACTACTTTTTTCGTAGTTGGTGTTTTTGACAGCTGTCACTTGATTTATGCTCAGTTTGGTTTGCCATTTCATAATGAATAGACTTACTCCTGAACAACGTTTGCAAATAGTGCAAATTTAGAAAAAATCACTCTAAATTTTTTTTAAATCACTCTAAAATAAAGTAAAAATCTCGTCGTGGGCCTGTGGCGTGGCCTCCAAGATCGTGCGATTTAACACCGCTGGACTATTTTTTGTGGGGTTATGTGAAGTCGCTTGTCTACGCAGATAAGCCGGACACGATTAACGCCTTGGAAGAGAATATTCGGCGCGTAAATGTATATTTCTAAACATCATCTATCAGAACATAAAAAGTAGGAAGTTGAAAAATTGGTTTTGCTCTTATTTGTGGGTTTGACAAATTAATAGTCTGTTACCGGAATGAAATTATCAGGCGTACAGAATACATTAAGAGGTATTTAGTATTTAACTTATTTGAACGTAACTATGAATTATATTACAAATTATTATCAATGTTTAATATAATAATGATATAACTGTGTTTTCCCAAAATAAAAATATTTTTTATTAATATAAAAGAGATGTAATAATAATTTGTATCATTAAACACTAATACACTCTAATAACCAAATATAAAATACTAAATACCTCCTAGTTCATTTTGTGCTCCTGATAATTTCATGCTAGTAAGAGACTAGAATATTTATTATTTTTGTATTAAATATAAAGTTTATATAAGTAATGCGTTAAAAAAATTGCAATAGGAAAATGGTGATAAACCTTTACAACTCACTACCTACCAGGAGAACATAAGGCGATGGAAAGGAGACAAAATGAAATACGAGATTTTAAAATTATTAATTTAATGTATATTTTTAAACATCATCTATCAGGAGAACATAAAAAGTAGGAGGTTTAAAAATTGGTTTTGCTCTTATTTGTGGTTTTGTCAAATTAATAGTCTGTTACCGGAATGAAATTATCAGGCGTACAGAATACATTAAGAGGTATTTGTATTTAACTTATTTGAACGTAGCTATGAATTATGTTACAAATTATTATCAATGTTTAATATAATAATGATATAACTGTGTTTTCCCAAAATAAAAATATTTTTTATTAATATAAAAGAGATGTAATAATAATTTGTATCATTAAACACTAATACACTCTAATAACCAAATATAAAATACTAAATACCTCCTAGTTCATTTTGTGCTCCTGATAATTTCATGCTAGTAAGAGACTAGAATATTTATTATTTTTGTATTAAATATAAAGTTTATATAAGTAATGCGTTAAAAAAATTGCAATAGGAAAATGGTGATAAACCTTTACAACTCACTACCTACCAGGAGAACATAAGGCGATGGAAAGGAGACAAAATGAAATACGAGATTTTAAAATTATTAATTTAATGTATATTTTTAAACATCATCTATCAGGAGAACATAAAAAGTAGGAGGTTTAAAAATTGGTTTTGCTCTTATTTGTGGTTTTGTCAAATTAATAGTCTGTTACCGGAATGAAATTATCAGGCGTACAGAATACATTAAGAGGTATTTAGTATTTAACTTATTTGAACGTAACTATGAATTATGTTACAAATTATTATCAATGTTAATATAATAATGATATAACTGTGTTTTCCCAAAATAACAATATTTTTTATTAATATAAAAGAGATGTAATAATAATTTGTATCATTAAACACTAATACACTCAAATAACCAAATATTAAATACTAAACACCTCCTAATTCATTTTGTGCTCCTGATAATTTCATGCTAGCAAGAGACTAGAATATTTATTATTTTTGTATTAAATATAAAGTTTATATAAGTAATGCGTTAAAAAAATTGCAATAGGAAAATGGTGATAAAGCTTTACAACTCACTACCTACCAGGAGAACATAAGGCGATGGAAAGGAGACAAAATGAAATACGAGATTTTAAAATTAATAATTTAATGTATATTTTTAAACATCATCTATCAGGAGAACATAAAAAGTAGGAAGTTCAAAAATTGGTTTGCTCTTATTTGTGGTTTTGACAAATTAATAGTCTGCTACCGGAATGAAATTATCAGGCGTACAGAATACATTAAGAGGTATTTAGTATTTAACTTATTTGAACGTAACTATGAATTATATTACAAATTATTATCAATGTTTAATATAATAATGATATAACTGTGTTTTCCCAAAACAAAAATATTTTTTATTAATATAAAAGAGATGTAATAATAATATGTATCATTAAACACTAATACACTCAAATAACCAAATATTAAATACTAAACACCTCCTAATTCATTTTGTGCTCCTGATAATTTCATGCTAGCAAGAGACTAGAATATTTATTATTTTTGTATTAAATATAAAGTTTATTTTTATCAGGAGTACATAAAAAGTAAAAAGTCTTAAAATAGATTTACGCATTTTTGCGGTTTTGACAAATTAAAACATGCAAATCTCCTAACACTAAATACCTCCTAATTTATCCTTTACCCCTGATAATTTCATTCCCTAAAAATATTCCTTCAGAACTTATTATGTTTTTGTAAGTGTTCGAATATGTGTTAGTAAACTGAGTAACTTCTGCATTCAAATCTGGATAAATTGAATTATTCTGATGCTTTGCGGTTATGGTGCCAAATCCAGTAGTAGGTCCACAATATGCTGCTCCACTACGTACATCTTGGGATTTAAAGCCTGCAATGCGAGCCACTTCGAATAACTTCGAGTCATTTATTGACCAATGTTATATTGCTGCCTTGAAACAACTCAGCAAATTCTCAGATCTAACAATGTCTTTTAATTCATTCAAACATGCTAATCAAGAAACCAATGTATACCAAATTATAGAGTAATTCTTTGTCCAGCGCATTTTTTTTTACACTTTGTCAGTTAACTTACCAATTAAATATTGGATTTTTTAGGAGTGACACTCCCAATTTTCACGAACGGTCATACGGAAAACCTTATAAACAACAGCCCATATTTGAAAACTACCATTGAAAGCTGGCAGATCTAAGCGCGGTAACTTTAACATGATCGGCTTGTACTTGTATTTTTTTTATTCATTACCAGCCTTGCGTTGAATCACGCCGTATAGTTCTTCAAATGCCAGGTAAGGCAACTTGACTCAAATTTATTACGTAAATCTGGCAACATTATTACTTCAGCCAGACACGCTTCCGTTACCTAAGTGACATTTTGGTATTCTTCGCAAACGAGAAAAATAAGATTGACATCTTTCCCATAACGTTTTTAATCAATTTTCTGCCTCTGTTGGCATTTTGTACATTTATTACTTCTGTATTAAATATAAAGTTGAAAAAAAAACATACTCAACTAATCTTGCGATAGTCAGGGAAAATTGTGGTGATGAAGCATTGAAACTAGCTACCGGGAGCACATAAAGCGATAGAAACACGAAGAGGTGAAATTACTTGCGATAATTAGTATAAAGTTTTTCATGATACTATCCGACCACCAAGGAATATAGGAGCGTGTACATTGTAACTTTGTTTCAAATATAAATTTCATGCTTGTCATGGAATAAGCGAAGAGGAAAGAAACAGTTTTAACCTCTTTTAGGATACTATGAACTGGGAACAGATAGGGAATATTGATGTATTTAAGTTGAAAAGGTCCAAAAAAAAACAAAAGTGCACTGCGAGGCATAATAATAACCCAATTTATTTCTTAACTACAACTAATAGCCGAGTCCAAGTTTGCCAGAAAATGGATTTAAGTACATTTTCAGTAAAACAATGAACTCTTTGGTACTGGACCATCATAACTCACAAGCAACCTAAAAGGAAGATGTTGAGTTATTGCACAATTTTTTAAAAGAATTTTTAAAACTTCATTCATACTAACAGAAAATCCAACACAAGGTTATATATTATCAGAAATAAAAATCATTTGTATGATTTATATAAAATGAAATATTCAGAGCATACATAGAAAAACATACTTTAGTCGTTTGCCATTTGACGAAGGTTTTATAAAAGAAAATCTAAGAAACCTAAGAAAGTGGATGTGATGCATGTTTCCATACAGCAGGGAATTTATCTGATACACACAAGATCACATCACTCAAAAAACCGTAAAAGATTGTGATTGTCGCGTGAGATATTCATGTATTTTATTCAAGATGTGCAAGCTGTGAAACTTTGTCCATAATAACAAGATTTTACTAGTATACTAGATGCACTCCTGGATCAATCTCAGCAAATGGTCATATATATATATTATATTTAGTCTAGTGTTAGGTAAATACACATATTGAATGAAAAAGGTAGGCAACTTCAGCATCAGTCAGAGTCAAATAGTAGCACAAAAATCTATGTGGATATCGGTTAATGTGTTAATAAGCCTAGTTTTAGGTGTTATCGCTATAAATCAGTGTGAAAAATTACTCGATCAATCAAGGGAGATTCGAGGGAACATTCGCCTCACTCGGGTACATTTACCCTCAATCGGTTGAGGATCACATCGCATTGAATAGCTGATACGATGTGTCATGCTGCTCCCTTAGGAAGGTAATTTTTAAAAATCCTGTCTTGTACTTTTAAAATTTCATATTCCTAAGTTAAGCGGTTTGAGCTGGACGATGACGAATCAGTTAGGACTTGGTATTTATATATATAGACAGATTATAAAATATAGACTGTATAATATTTTTTGCTTCAGAGTATTGACTGAAAAAATGAACAAATTCATAAAAGATTTCATAAAATTAAAATACTTTATGTACCGAAAAACCTTGCTTAAACTATAAATGTAAGAGCAAAAATAAAAAAAATATGAAGATAAGAGCCAAGTGTATTTCTGACAGTATTATTTTTTTTTTCAACTGTTAGTATTTTATATTGACAAATCCATCTCTTCCACAGCCATACAAAACATAAATAGAGATCTTTCGTAGAAAAAAATTATCAGCATTATTTCCATCATTAGCAATTACTTTCTTTAGCATCTCGTAAAACTCGGCTATGAGGTTGAAGTGTTGCAATGCTCAGCGTTCGCTCCTGTCGCTCGTCGATGAGCTGAATTTGAAGTTGCTTCAGTTGAGCTTTCATTAGCTTCATGTCGGACTGAAGCCTCATGACTACGGTCCAAAGGCTGGTGGAACCCTGGCTGGTGATGTGCGTTGGCAGGGACGGCGATCTCACCAAAATATCGCTCGATAAATTTGTGTGATTATCCTCGTCGCATTCTGACAAAATATGGATAATCTCATTAATATTCTGATGTCAAAATAAGTCTATTTTTTAATGCATTATTATCAACAACACAAATAATTTAGCTTTCAGGATCAGACTTTAAGACAATTTCAGATATTAATAGGCATGCATCTTTATAGAAATTACACAAGCTCTGATCCTGAAGGTTTGTTTAGTCTTCACACTAAATTCTACGAGTAATTTGAAAAATATAGCTTAATGCATAGACATGATAGTAGGTTACTAAGTTTTTAATTTGATTATTTTATATGATGCTTTAAGTTTGTGGCATACTAATGCAACTATGCATATAGGCCAATAGAAATATGCTGAAAAAAAAACTTTAAAAATTCATTGACAGTGCCTTGTGCTTGTGATTTATTATTTTACTCTGTACAATAAAACAGACTTAAATTATGAACCAAGTAAAATTCAGGGAGAACAGAAATACCTAAATATTACCTGTATCACAAGACATTGTTGTTGAATTTTTTTAAATTAGCTTATAGTAACATAAATCTATATCGATAGAGATAGTCCGATGGTTAAGAGATTAATGGAATTATAGGAAAAAAAACTGCTAACACTAATTTAAGAGATTAACATGAAATAACTGAAGCAGCACATTTAGCTCACAAAATATAATTAAAAAAGCACTTCAAATTATAGACATGCTTATAACTACACAAGCTTCACGATTATTGGGATAAATGATTATAATAATGAAAGCCTTGATTCCAGGATACTTGACAGAATATGCAAGCCCATATTCAATATGTTAACAAGATAAAATAACAACTAAAATAAAGTCAGATCAATGAAGAATTAACCCTTTTACCGCCACTGTAAAGATATTTTTACTCTTCAAAAGTGCACTCAGCACTTTGGGGACCAATTTAGGTAAATAGAAATATTTCTTGTTGCTTTATTTATAACTGAGTTTTAAAACTGTAAAATTCCTATAATAAAATGCCAGCAGATAGTAGAAAACCGGTCTCAACCCATATGCCAACGTAAAGTATCCTCGGCCCCAAAGAATTATAAATGTCGATTATTAGTAATAATTTAAAATATTAAGTTTTTCACTGCAATTTTTCTTTTGTAGTCTATGCTGGACCACTGCGACCATTCGCCATCGAAAATCGTAATAATTATGTTTTGTAAAATTTATATTACTATACATTTACAAAAACATCGACATAAAATACATAGCTTTAGACATACATAGCTTTAGAAAAAGAATAAGATATTTATTTTTGACAAAATTAATTGGTAATACTAGGATCGATTAATAATAAAAATGGGGGCAGACTGAATTTGTGCGTCTAATGGCTATTCGATCAGTAGCATTCCTTCTGTCATATTGACAAATTTTGTATTATTTAAACAAATCAATCTATTAAAAAAAAATTAGGTAGATATGGTTAAGTATGACAATTTGGCACGGCTTGTAAAAAGAACGGAATTTTATTTGTTGCTTTCGTGATAGAACAACGCAGTCGCAATCTCAAGTGATGTAACCTCATGTCAATACTTATCGACTTACTCGCATCAATAGTTAAAAGTTACCAAATTCATTATAACGGGAACTTAACCCCAATGGATAAACTGGATAAAAAAAAAACAAGAAAATAGTTAAAAATATATTTTTATTAATAAAAATATAATAACGAACAAAATTTGATTAAAATAATAATTAGGTACCCTAGCGTGGATAAAATTACAAGTGGCGACCGTCAGTTCATTTTTGATTTAAAATGATGGAGGTCGAAATATTGGCGAATGCATCCATTTGCACCCAATTCGAAGATTAGTCATTTTGCTTATAGATACCAGCTGTACAGTGGCGCTGTTGTATCACAAATGAGAGTAAATAACTCTTTATAAACACTTCTGTCATGCTGCAGTGGCAACTCAGGCCCATTATAACTCAAGTTGATATTATATTGCATTTTCATGTCCAAAGTTCCAACGTTTAAAGACTGCTGCAGTAGACTTGAAAAAGTAACCTTTTAATGGTGCTGCTGTCTTGGTAAAATTATCTCAATATCACACACAAAAATCGATGTCTTTCAAAGTCATCATTGTCCTTTTGTCATTGACCAAGCGAAATCTAATTTCACATATAGAGAGATTGAGTATCTAGGACAAGGGTCGCCAATTACGTTTTCTTCTTATAAAGTTATACATTGTTATACAAGATATTTCTGGGGGTGTGGGGTGATTCACCGCCCTGACCCTAATGTATTTGTTTAGGCAGCTAGGACCTAGGATATTGACGGCACCAAACCAGATGATTATTCATACATTTAGGATAAAAATTCAAACCCCATCTTTAGGCATTTCAGATATCTGCTAAGGTATTCTACGCATATATAAACATCTGCAAAGGTATTCTACGCATATATAAACAACTTTTTACACGGGTTATAAACTATTTTCAAGTAAGTTCTGTGAAGTTAAATTTCTAGATAAAATTGAGTTTATTTATTTTTTATTTATTTATTCTTTATTGAAAAATCCAACAGTATTCATTTTTATCATTACAAAAAAAAACTTATTACTAGTATACAAAACCAATTATGGATTTCGGACATTTTACAATATTAACATTAGCATAAAAAAAATTGTGATAGTGTTCTTAAAATATACATAGATTATGAATTTATATACGTCGTATACAGTATAATTTTTTGATGTGTTATGTGTAATTTATGAGTGATGTTTGTGGTAATTGTGAGTGTGTGTGATTTGTGTGTATATATTCAAATAAAGTAATAAATTAAGTATGGTTTTAGTATGTATAAAAATAGTTTATGGTGAAGGTAATATGGAGTTATGAATCATAAAACTTTTCAAATACATATTATAAAAAAAACCTTGAATCGATATGTGTAGTGCTTAGTTTCAGTAGTTAACGAATCATTAGTTTCTTTTTCATTGTAAAAAATCTGGTGATGTTATTAGTAGCCCTTTCCTTCCAATTACACTAAAAGTATATTTCTGAAAATGAAATTTGGAGTTATGTTTTATTAATTTTTCTTTCAAATAGTTAAAGGCAAAATTTCAAATATATGTTATGATATTCAAAGCCTTAAAACGCTAAAGAAAAAACCTTTCTAAAAATAAAAAAAAGCTAATATAATATAAGACTTTCATACGGTGTTTGAGACAATGCGGTCGCTGATATACTCTTCTATATCTCTTTTTAAATATTATTTCTTGGGCTTATTAATAAATTGTTATCTTTGATTTCTCTAGAATATAAATGAATACATAAAATGTTGAAATATCTATAAAATTTTAATTTGGCCGGTGTTTTTGTTGTGGTAGTGGTGACTTTAAAATATTAACAAAAACAAATGATATGTATAAAGATCACAAATGATAGGAGCACTCTGCTTACTATATTTTATTAAAAAAGCAGTACACAAATGCTGCACTTGTAAAGTGGCATAGGAAACCAGAGCGGTCCTGTCAGCCACATTATCTGAGATTATGAGACTGAATCAATTTCTTACCGACAATGAGAGTCACATTCGTTCAGCATTTGAGAGTGTTTCTATCATAATAAATATTTCCTTACAACACTGCAATGCACTTTTAAAACCCAAAATTAACTATGCTGTCAAACGAGAAGTTTTTTACCTTGTTGAGATGACAAAGCAGGGACTAATATGCGCTAGAATCGTATACCACAGTTGTAAAACATAGAAATAAGACAGAAAAAGAAAATTATTTTTCCTATTACTTTATACACCCAGCTGTTTCGTATATAAAATCGAGAAAAGACCCACTTTAACCGTGGTGCACTCTAGCGACAAACAAGCAAAAACTAATTAGAAAAAGAAAACATTACCTTTTTTCGCTGGCTATCATCAAATTGTAAACAAGGTAAATATTTTAGTTTTACTATATGAACAGTCCACCTTGACCGAAATAAATATTTTTTAACTTTCATAACATGCAATATAATCAAGGATAAGTACGAAAACTCTATTAATGATTGTAATTTCTATAATAAACGATTAAAATAATTAGTAATAATAAATTAAAACTAGTTGTGGTAAGTATATAAAGTATTTTCTTTAATAACAGTAAACATGTCATAACAATTTATAATATTCTACAAAGTTTAAACATCTAAAAGTTTAAATGTTATAAAGACAAGAGATAGCTTACACAGAAAAAATACTCCTTTGTTATTCTATTAGAATAAATACAGTTAAAATTGTATTCTCTTGTAATCACTTGTTATAATAATACACTTAACCCAACATGTGACGAGGGAATCAATGTACGTCTGCAGGTATAATGATTATTTTTTAATACTGGATATTCCAAGGTTTATTTTTTGGAACGCCATAAAAATCTCTATTAAATTCTACACCCGATTAGAAGAAAAAACAGAATATTACTATTTTGAAATATAAACAACTAAAATATCAAACGTGTTATTAGTATACACTAAACGGGTGTTTACGCGATACCCTGTATGAGTTTCTAGTGTTTTTTGGTGATTTTTAGCGTTTAGAAGTTATTACAAGCTACTTTTTTTTTATATTATATATATATATATAGAAAGAGTTAGTGTTTTACAGTTGTCTTCTTGTGTCGGTGTTCGACAAAATTGAAAAAATAAATTTTAAAAATATGTATTTTTTTCTACGCACTTTAATTTTTTTTATCTTTTAAAAATTAAACATAATTTTAGTGGAACATAAGTAGACGAATAGCTCATAAAGCAACACTAAAAAAAAATATTACGGCACAAGTGTCAATCCCCCTTAATATCTATGGGTATTTTTATTTTATTTTTAATTTACTGTTTATGATTAAAAAACTTATATTACTTATTCAGATAACAAGATAACATTCATAGTTTTTTTAAAATAAGCATTTTAGGCAAGCGCCCGCAATTGGGCCATGTTGAAAACCACCAAAGTGACTTTTACGTAAAAGTGGCGGCGCCACGTGTCGGGTTAGTGTATGGTAAGAGCACAGCTACTATAGAATTCAAGCTCATAATTTTAGAAGAAATCACTTGCAAATTTTGATTCTTGATTTCCATTTGTTCACTGGTTACATTCAACGGTGTGTAAACAGCATATTTAAAATTAGTTGAC
Source organism: Neomicropteryx cornuta (assembly GCA_020383195.1). Classification (NCBI taxonomy): domain Eukaryota; kingdom Metazoa; phylum Arthropoda; class Insecta; order Lepidoptera; family Micropterigidae; genus Neomicropteryx; species Neomicropteryx cornuta. The sequence continues at coordinate 13,926,275 of JAHKQU010000012.1, forward strand.
AATCAATAACGTCAAATCCACAAAGTATTGTATATGAGTATTATGACATTTTGTTTGATGGGATAAAACTTGAATCAGGACTTGTATCAAATAGTGAAAATCAGAAACCCAATCAAAAATTATTTTCAACCATCATACCAAAATATTAGTACGAATAGCACAGTATCAGGTGTGTTTTTAAAATAAATCAATGACCGCCACAACGAACCTAGATGAGCCCTGGTAACCAATTAATTAATTCACTATGCCTGTAGGTGTAAAACATTGTGGTTTCTTTACTTCTCATTTATCCGGCAACACTGTCACCTCTTCCTGCATTATAATTGAGCCTGCAGACTTCCACCTAGGTGGCTTGGCCATGAGTATTCTATAAAATTAATGTGCGCCTACATCCTCGGATAACCATCAATTTTATAGAATATACCAGAAAATCAGACTAATTGAAGCAGACTCTCAAACGCGGTACCAATGACTTAACGGATTCCAATAATTCTCAAAAATGGCACGGGCCCAACACACTGCATTACTAAATAATGTATTGTGATTAAATTTTAACACGTCGAAAAAAAACAGAATTTCTAATTTTAACTTTTATGAGACCGAGACTTTTTTTCATAAAAGGTAAAAATAAACTAAAAAGGTAAAATAGATTGTGTATCTCTTTTTTATATAGCTGTATTGGACATTGTATTAAAAATTTCTGTAGAAAAATTTATATTACGAAAATGACATCTTACTATATTGAAAGAGAGAGTACACTGACGTAATAAGAGATGCCTCAGTATGTAGCGTTAAAGGTGCCACTACATGTGCTCGATTGGCCATGTCGATTTAGAATGATAGTTCAATATCCGATATAAAACACCCAATCTACCTACTGCAAATCTACCTATATCAATCGGTCTCGATCGTTTGCGACAGAGGCGACTGGCTCCAATGCTGCCAACCCTACTGTTTTAACAGTAGCGTACTCATCGATGTTTTCTGTTCAAGTTCTAAAAACTACCTAAAAAGACTTACAAACCGATATTAAAGAAACACTTTACACAAAAATAAGAATTATGAAATTACTATTACTTTAACATCTGAACAAATTTCTAAAAATATTTATGAATTTAAAAAGAATATGCACAAAAAAAATGAAGAAGGCAATGTAATAGAAAAAGGATTGAAGAATTAATCAAACATGAACACATTGAAAATGATATGAAGATATGAAAATTAACAGTAGATCTGTTTACTAATGGCGGAGTTCCTGAATGTCTTAGCCTGATTTACTGTTTTTCTATATGACATCTGACCAAATTGAAGTTGGTAGGAAAAATCGCGCTTGTCACTCAATCTAGCCGGATCGATGCCAATCGAGAATTACGAACAATTACGTGTAGTAGTTGCCTAAGGACAAGTTTATCGATAAGGATGATTTCTTTGTATGAGACAGGCTTATCGAGCATGTGTAGTGGCACCTTGAGGTAACTGATAAGAGGGCGGAAAACAATCATTCAGATAACACCAGTTTTTTACAAGCTGAAATAGGATCACATCCTCTTATCCTACGGAGTTGAAATTTGATATGTTGGTTCAGTTCCGATTACAATGCATTTTTATAGTAAGCATGAACTGATTCTACACCCAGGAATGGCTCCAGACGAAGGAACTCCTCAACGGTCAACAGCACAGACTCGAAATTTTGTATACGCATTCAGAAGTTATATAAAAGCTTGTTTTTAAAAATGTTTTTTTACTATTCATTTTTACAAATATTTGTATTATTGTGCAGTCAATTAAAGAACAATCTAAATAGAACTTCTGAATGTTTGAAATAATGCATTTTAAATGTTTATATATTTTTTCTGATGAAAAATATGCTCAGACATTAATTATAAAATTTTGAAACATATTTATTGACTATAAAATTGATAAATAATAAATTTTGCAATAACCTAAAGAGAAAAATAAAATGACAGGCACGTTGAATTACATAATAAATATAAAATTTTAACTTAGGTCATGGAAATGAGCATTTTTGGCACAAATAATATAATATACAAAAACATTTATTATAGGTATTTTATTGAATATGTCAATTTCTTCATAATAGTATAGCTAATAAAAAAAAAATGCTTTGTGAAAGTGTATTGTGGCAAATGTGTACAAGAGGCAAAATTATAACACCGTAATGTATATTTAGGTACCTGATTTTACACACATACCTGATATTATTTGGTACCAATTCACAGTTGACTCGGCAAGTACATCTGACAAACCAAGACTTCAGTGTGCAAATTACAAATTTAATTTAATTTAGCTAAACAAATAAGTGTATAAATAAATGATGTTAAGCTTTCAAAGGCGTCATTAATTATAACCTGAATTTTACAGATTATTACATACCATGTATACATAAAATAATCCTGTTTGTTCAGAGATGACCATACATCTCCCGCAATAATCCTTAAAATTCATGTTTACAGTAAGTTGTATATTTGTAATATAAATATTGATATTCACGCAATAAAATATTTAATAATGTCAAAGACCTTTAAAAAAAGTAGTTGCAAGGTGACTTGACTTTGATTAAAAACATTTTATACATAAAATTTACAACAAAATTATTTCATGTTTCAAATGTTAATGATTTAATAAATAATGTCACAGAATAACTATCAAATATATTTTCACACAAATTGATTAAAAAACGATGCTACATATAACATTAAAGAAATTTAAAATTTATTCTACATATTTTTAACATGATTTTGATACATTTTTCATTTATACATATAATTACTTAACAAATTAATATATTTTATCTTTACCTTCGTTATCCTGTAGGTCGGAATTTCTTAATAAGTGAGAAAAAAAAGTTTTCCTTAAAAGAAAAGTATTGGTAAATAAAGTAAAAGAATATTATTGTTACTCAACGTATACCATGCAAACTATAAAAGATAAAATAAAATTAATGGATAATGGTTAACTTATTAAAAAATATGATTTCTTACAAATTACAGTAAAATAGATTAGTACACGTATTTTGGTATTTGCAAATCTAATACTGTTATAATATAGTATCACAAAAAAATACTATTATATTGTCATTTTTCAAAGTACCTTACTATCAGGGAAACTGTTTTGAATTAATAATATTAAGCATACTACTTCAACCAAAACGTTAGTGTATGAAAAGTAGATACTAGATATTTATAAAAAAATAAACTCATCTTTTCGCCAAACTTAACTTACAAGTACTATTAGCAGTAATATATTCCCAGTAAGTCCCTGCAGATTAGTTGTCAAGTATTAATTCAGTTATAGTAATGTAACTTTCAACAGTTAAAATATCTACTTAAGACATAATAATATTTTAATTCCACATTTTAAAAAAGTGAAATACAAATAATTGCTACTGAGAATCTTATATTTGAGTATTTTATGAGTGTAATAGTCATTTATTAAAATATATTTGGTCAACACATGCTTTGTTATTATAATTAATATCCTATGCATATCTAACAAATTAAAAAGACAAAACACAACCAATAATATTTTCCTTAAAAATACAAAAACATTATGAATGAGAATTCACACTAAACAGACGCACACGAACATAACAAAGTTGACAGCACACTAACACACATGAATTTAAAAGGTCTGTAGGTACGTGCTTTGTTTTATTAAACCCGTTATAAATTTATATATTCGCAGATATTAAATATTGACTACAATTTGTGATGAATTCTCGAAAGCAAATAGGTTACAATAAATTAGGTATTATTAAAAAAATCCAAAACCATATTATTAGTAATATTATTTAACATTTGTGTAGGTTTTTTTAAATTCCTTTGTGCTTCTGGTAGATCCTTGTAGTGTCCATAACCTAAACCATATGATATTCCAATCGGCAAATACTTTTCAGAGTAAATTTTGAATATAGAGAAATCCACTCAAAATACTTAGTGTGTAATAAGGAATTTAATCAAAATGATGGGATTTCCTAATTTGCTTAACGAAAGTACCGCAACACCACGTGGAAGACCTAGCGCCGCGGGGCAAAGAATCATTTATATCCGGCAAAAAAATAGGCTGCGAGCCTCCACGTCTTGAATCCACCCCGAAAAGTGGACTTACGCTGCCTTTGCGTTTGCTTTCATCCTTCGCTCCGGCGCAGGGCGCAGGCCAATCGCCAATATCCGTCAGAGATGGATTTGAACGATTAAATTTGAGTTTACGCTCCGAAAGTAGTTTCCTCAACTCGGGCACCCTGTACAATCTGGATGCGTCGGCGGCCAGCGAACTGTTGTTGCGCCGTAGAACACCGCCAACCGCTTTGTTACTTAACGGTTTGAGGTTAAAGTACACATCCAATTGAGAGCCATTATTGTGATGGTGAATATTGTGCGGGTGGACTTTGTTAGTTAGGTGTGCGTGTGTTTGTACGTTACCGCGTGACAAGTGACCCAGCTCCACTGCAATGCCAGAACAAAGTAGTGGCCATCCGCATGAAAGAAAACAGTTCATTTATCATCACAATGGCGCGAACTTGTCACAGGATCTAATTGTGGCCTTTCACTTCTGACAAGGCAAAATTATCCACACTAATAGAATGCATTTTAAGTGTAATAATGGTCTGCCTCATTATTATTATTATATGGCATTTTAGACATTTCCATTATTATTAAAATGAAACCCATTAGTGAGCTTTGAATTTTGACAGATCAATAATGAAATACCTAGACACATAATGTTTTCACAAAGGTAATGCATTGTTTATGTTATATTAAAATATACATACTATGTTAAAATAATACAATAAAATAAATTACTACAATATCATAATTGAATGGGCGGTCATGCTAGCATATTACCATTATTTGACTAGTGATTTTTGGTAGAAGTAAGTTTATAGGCACAAATTATAGTTATTCGAGAAACCAGCTAATTATTTTGTTCCTTGACTTGCCGTGACGTCTCCTGGCGGACTCGACTGCATCCAGAGGGATATTTTGTACTGCGATTTAACAGACACATTTCAAAGTCAAAATTATGTATAAAAAAACTATCGAGAATAAGTATCAAGAATATACAGATTATACAAAAGATGTGCATGAAATAAGAATTAAAAAATTGAATATAGATTTTTAGATAATGCTGTTGCAGTCTATTCGGCCCTTTTTGGAATGTTTGAAATTGAGTCACCGATCAACAAAGCATGTTCAGCACTTTGATAGGGGGACCGTTTCTTTTTTGTTTGCTCTATGCCCCGCCATCCGTTAAGATTCAAATATTTTTGACACACTTTATCGTTTTGTGAAATCACAAAAATACTAGGGTAAAGAATAATGGCTTATTTAATAGCTAAGTACCTATAAAAAATGTGAATATTTTTATATTTGTATTAAACATTATTATTATTTGTTGCAGATTCAAATTAATACTTATTCTGATGGCTTTAAGATAAGGCGAGTTTTTATTATTTATTTAATCAAATATAACAAATTCTACGTTTTTTTTTGTACTGATATTATCAGACAATAGATATATGTTAAATAAAAAACAACACTAATAAATAGGACATACACATAATTAAGCATTCGGTGTAAAGCATATTTAGTTGTTTAGCAAAGCTAGGTGAGACTGGCGATGATTTTGAGCAAAAACGTCCTTTGATAAATGGATAACATAACTTCTGGTGAATTTGAATTTTAATGAAAGCAGATGTAAACAATTATTTTTTAATTTTTTATAATTTTTCAATGAGTAATTTACATACAGTTTTGATATATTTTACAAAATTTAATATTTTATAAAATGTGCAATTTAACTTTTTTTAAAAATGATTTTAAGTATTATTTTTGATCTACAGTGAGTGACAGGAGAGTGACCGGCCTGCAAAGTTTGTATAGAGAAATTAATGGGATGCGTGACCTTAATAGTATAGACCCCTACTGATAATCAAGTCTGTGAGCACTGAACAATTACAGCAAATATTAAACCAACCACATTTTTATCTTACTTTTCAAACCAAAATAAAAATCTTTATAGGCCATTCGATTTTGGAAATAATTTCCGGATAATTATTAGGGTCTCTATAAATAGGGTCTCTATAAATTTATAAATATTAAAAAAAAAACAGGCTCATGCTAACTAAGTTTGCAAGAAAACTTTAAGGAAGGTCAGAGTTTGACTACATGTTTGTTCGCATTTCCTTTCGTTCACTTGTGACTTAAAAAAATTAAGTGCCAATTTTTGTCCTCGTGAAAAATAGATATTAAATATTATGCGAGAGAACAGCCGGGATCCCAAGATATACAACCTCAGTTAGCACAATGCGGGTGCAATAAGATAATATTCAATATTTTAATTTTACGTCTGTTATCACTTTTTGTAACCTCTATTTCCTAAACTACATTTATATTCATATGAACATTAAGGAACAATAGTTTCTGGTAAGACAAAATAAATATATTTGGCACAGCCCCTCCGCATGTGAGTTAATTCTCACTTAAGATCAGTTTTTAAATATTGCAAAACACAATACTGAAGGACAATTAGAGAAAAATGTGTTAATTCTATACCAATGTTAGTCTAATTCAACATTTTTTAAATCCATAGCATTTTGAAATAGTGCTATTTGTACATGCAAAAGAGGCATATTTTACCGGAGAATCCCATAACCTCGATATTAAACAATAATAATTGAGCTATTATAACAACTCATGGATTTAAGAGAAACTTACCAGAGCTAACGGCATTCCGTGACCTTGCTGATGTACAATACGCCTCAATAACTCTCAATATTAAAGCATCTTCTTCATAGGAATTTGATTTCCTCTGATGAGACAGATAAGAGTAAGTAGGAGATGAAGTATCATCGGCACCACAGCTTGTGTCCGCAGGAGCTTGTGGTCTAAGAGGCGGAGCAGGACGTAGATTTTTCAGTGCCCAACCTAAAATTAAAATTAACACTTAAATTATTGTTAATGAACTCACTGGATTTTTATATTTTATTCAGCTAGAACATCAACACACACGGGCACATTCAAGAGATAGAAAGTACCCTACGAAATTTGATAATTTTCCAAAAATAATTGTCAGCGCAACTGACTGAACTTTTATTTTACAACTAAGTTCAGTTATGAACTGCAGCAGCAGCAAAATAAGGAGCAGTATTAAGCAGTCGAGTAAAAAGCCCTAATTAAGTTGTCCTTTTGATGGGAGCTAACACTCTCCAGCTAGTACAATGTTATAATATCTGAATTTTAGTTTCGGTTCCTAGATTTTAGCTAAATTAGACCTTTTATAGGAAAGGGTTTTATTCAGTCTTATGCACAGGTACTTTAGATAGGTATCATGTGGTACTTTCATACCATTAAATTTACAGAAAGTTTCATTTTTGCCATCCTATTATTATACAGGGTGTTTGGTGCATCGTTTGTCAAAATGAATTGGCCGAAAGAGGGGGTCATTTGCTATGTCTTGAGGTGCAATAACTTTTTTTTAGCCCCATGGTTATTTTTTATTTTAACTCAACACAAAAGTACAAAAGTTGAAACCACGAGTAATCTGGGGGACGCCTGTAAGACGTCAGGTCTATTACATAATTTACTAATTAACATTTGGTTAAATAATTTTCGACTACTAAACAATGTATAGAAGCAGTTGAAATTAAATGATAGCTACAGGTGTCATAACCATTCTTGTTTTTTTTAAGCCCAATTTTATATTTATTACTCACTAAAAAACAAAGTAAAGCGATGACACCCTTTGTTTTTTTCCTAGATATCAAACAAAACTATTTACAAGTATTTTATATTTTGTACCATAAGAAAAAAATACCTATAGATACTTGAAGAATCTCAGTCAGTTGTGCCGTAATATTTATTTTTAAATATATATAAAATATGAGAATTATCAAGTATCATTTTTATTATTACTTTTATAAGTTATTCTTCTACTTTTTCATTTTTTTTTTTTACAAAAATAATGTATATTTTTTGAAATACTTATGATCGTCGCCATAATAATATATTAAATTTGTGATATAGCTTGCATAGTAAGTAATTGTTTATCTTTAAGATTTATTTATTTTCAACTTATTGTTAGTAATTAAGTAGTTACTATGAAGTGTATAACAAAATATGTAAAAACGAGCAGTTTGAGAAGGACTATGAAATTTTATTTATGCATATTAAAAAAAAAGAATGAGTGTTTGTGTATGTCTTGTTTAACAACTATTCACTTGACAGTGTTGAGAAGCGCTGTAATTCTCAGCGGTGAAAAATGACTTAGCAATAGATACAACAAGTTGTAAAAACAACAGTAACAACTGATACTGACTGATTGATAGTAACAACTATAAATCAAATTTACTAAAGCGTCAAAAATTAACATCTATCTCAGTATAATTTGATGAAAAATGGTTGTTAACCAAGTGCAGAGACCATTGAGAAGATCAATAGGGTAGGAATGATAATAATGTATCTCGTACATTAATATTTTAATATTTGGAGCATTTGGCACAGATCATGCATTTAATTTTGATTGCGGGCCGTCATTCGGACAGGCATGGTAGGATAGGCACTCATACCAATAATATGATAATGTTCCTATTTTATTAGTTCCAGTATATCTTTCATCTGGTAAAGGATTTCTGAAAAAATCCAGCGTACCATGGCTACTGACTAAACAACATCTGATATCTACCTAAAACAGGTACTCCCCTCCCCACCCCTTGCCTTAATTGCTAATCTATTCATGTACAATAATATGTATAGTATAATTATTATATTTCATACTAAATTATTACATGTAAAAAATATATAATCAACAATGCAGTACCTTTCATATTGCCGGTAGTGCCACTTGTATCTAAATAGTCGACAGATAAAAATTTAGGAACCATAAATGTGCCCGTGAGCCTCGAAGATGTTTGTGACAGCGAATCACAAGATGACAGGAGCCGATTGGACGTTGTATTGCGCTGGTGGTGACTCTTGAGGTATTGGTTTTGTTGCTGGGCTTGTGGCATACTTTGCTGCACGTGTTGCGTGTAACTATGATGATTGTTAAATGAGTGAGATCGTTTATGGTTTGTTGATAGATTGGGCTGTGTTGTGTTGCCTACAGGTGACATCTGTCGTAAATAAAATTATATAAATTATTGCACACAATCAAACTCACATAGTAATTAATATGAAAAACACAAAATTAACAATTTAAAAATTAAAAAACATTAAAATATGTTACTTTATAAACAATAAGAACTAGAAATGTAGAAATTAATAAATGTAGTAATTTAAGAAACAGTATCACACAAAACACAAAACAGGAAATGAAATTAAATATGATGCACTTATAGGAAGATGATGAGGATGCATTATTCTAGAAGGAATGTAATGAAAAATAAATACAATAAATAAAAATAAGTAACACATATTTTGCATGTAGGGTGTATATTATTATCTGGATGCAGAATCTGCAAATATGTTTCAGTAAGATGACGGATTCTCTTTTTTAGAGCTGTCGTCAATTAGATTATTTTAACCTAGTTTCGCGGAGCGTATATGCTACTAAAAGAAAGTGTGAATATGAACAGTAAAACAAGCTTTACTTACATAAGTCAGAAGATGGAAAAAATTGATATCTAACATTTTTGAAAATAACATGACAGTTAAAATAATACTAATAATAATACCAGCTTTATTTCTTTCAATAAGTTACAAGAAAATTTCGTAAGTCTACCTAACTAAAGTCCGATTTCATTAGCAAACCGATGACGAGGCGTTAAGACGTTTATTATTGAAATTGCTAAGCAACACCCATACCATAATGGTATTCACTAACACCATATCACTACCATATAGATCTAAATGTATTTTAGAATTTGATAAGGCATACCCAATGTACTGTACCGCAACATACATAAACATATAGATACGGCAACTGAGGGTGGAAAACGTACCACACCAAGTACCCCACTTTGCGTCGAGTACGCCACTTTGTGTATCATACGTCTCACATGCATGGCGGAGTGTTGTGGCGCGTAGAACGGCGAGTGAAATCGTTGGTGTCGTGTTTTCACAAGGACGATTTGTATGACATGCCGTATCTAAATATATGTTTAAAAAGATCGTTGGTACCGAACTGTTCAAACGATAAAAAAACATTAAAAATGTAGTCTGTGAATTTAATTTTTTGGGTAAGCTCTTTTCAATCCTGGAACCCCGTGTGATTCATATGAAATTCATCTTATTTATAGTATACTATCTAATAATCAAAAACATACAGAAAAAGGTTAAAATTATTATAAAGAAATAGAATCTAGATAGTGAAATACTCTTTGAAAAGAAGCACCTATAGAAAAAATGTTGAATGTATTCTAATCACTATACATACGTTATGTAAGTACATTTATTTATTTATTTATTAGTTTATTCATTAAATTTACAATTATTTTATTTTATGTACCAGCTAAGCCCAAGGCTTATCTGCTGGAAACCAGGTGTGTAAAATACAGATAAATTATTAATTGTGAAATATTTTCAAATTATTTTTACATAGGTACTATAAAAGATTACTATATAAGAACTTTAACCATCCGAAATGATGTGCCCGGCAGCTTACCATGACTATGCATATACCCGTTTATATAATATTACTATAAATGTAAAGTGTAAATGTAAAATTAGCAATTAGTTTAACTAAACTTTGAAATATTGATAACAAGCATAACTTTATATAAATTAATAAACTGAATTCACTATCAGTGCAATGTTAAAAGCACATCTTAAATGAGGCGTTAAAGCAGATGGAAAAAACATACAAAGGAGAAGAGAGGTATATAAAAATTTAAAATCAGAATATCTATTCTATGAAACTTAAACATTATTAATATCATGATCTTGATATCAATATTGTAACATTAAATGATGACAAAAAGGTGCATGATTTCAGGCTGTAAATGATATTTTTAAACATCGAGTATGACATTATGCATGACAAACAGCATATTTATTCGAAAAACTTCCCACTTTTTAACTATAACTAATAATGTACTAAGCAAAAGGAAACAGTTTTTTAGTATATTAGTATCGCAGGCAAGGATTATTAATTGTAAGCACTGGCTTTAAACCTAGCAGAAAAAAATGAAACACTTAAAATGTCCATAATTAAAGCAATAACTATTACAAAACACTATGAGTATGCAGTGCTTAAAAGAATTTATGATCCTTGCCTGGAGATGTGACGACAGACATCGGTAAATAAGCTTTCATCCACCAATGAGCATAAAGCTCAGATCTATAAATTACATAGCCAGTTTGCGTTTCTTTAGATGTATATCTCTTGGACATGTCCTCGCTGCGAGATCGAATCCTATGCTGACTATGTGAGCTTCCCGATGTAGAATAATCACAGTTAGGTACTTTATCACGGTTGCAGCATTTTGTACTTCTGCTCGGTCTCTCTGAAGGTTTCTTCTCATTCTGAGGCTCTTTATATATCCTCAAATGGTAATGATTACTCGGTTTGGAATGAAGTTTGTTTATATCGGACGTACTCCACCCATGACATATTGCATCTCTAACATTTCTTGCTTGACGATTTTGGGTACTAGGCTTCCGGTACAATCTTGGATTATCGCGCTTGTTATTCAAGCACTGCCTTTTAAGATTTAAGTTTTCTAGCCTGCTCTGTAACAACTCATCGACTGCGTTCCACGGCTGCGAGGTGGACACAGGTGGATTTACCAAATAACTTGAAGTAACAGACGTATGAGTCGAATCTAGGCCGCCCACAACTAAATTTTCAGATGTTAAACTCGGTTGGCACGAAGTACGCGGAGTCGATCCAAACGGAGAGGTGCACTGACATTGTTCCTCGAATTTCGATGCTTCAATATCAGACAAAGTTACCTCGTTTCTATTGTTTCTTGACTGATAAGCAGAACATCTTTTATTAAAGAAATCATTGCATTCTTCAAGTTTAGCATCATTCGCTGTCAATTCCGATAAGACAGTACAATCTGATACAGTTGGGATATCAGGAGAAGCTAAATTACAACTTCCAGCAACCCCTGAATCTGACGATCTGGGACTGTGGCAAGGAGATCTTAGGCAACAACCGCAACTTTTATTATATTGCCCTTTAACCATAGATTTTGGAGTAGAATTACGAAGACTATCTCTATGATCTAAAACTTCTTTATTCAAATTGGCCTTAACCTCACCCACATTATTAGGACTGTGAGATTGCTTATTTTCATTATTTGCAATAAACCCATCAGAATGTTGAAATTCTGCTTTACATTCATTTCGAAATAAAAGTGGAGGATCGATTATTATCTTATCGTAATCTTCACACAAATTAACGAAATCTAGGCTGTATGAGTGAATGTTTTCACCTCTAACTATTGGCTCTAAATCTGTAAGAGTTTCTATAATCTTATTGTTCTTCAATTTCCCATTAACTCGTTTTGCACCTTTTGATTTATCGTCATGTGAAATAAAGTTATCATCAGTGCAAGATTGCCATTCCGAAATACCCACTGATGTTAAAGTCGAATCATTAAATTTATCAGCAACAAATTTAATCGGGCAACTATGCCTCATTACATTCATGAATCCAAAATTAGGCTTACCCAATGACTGAAAAGCTATACTTTCATCAATATTAACGAGGTCTTCAAATGCTGTATGGGATTTTTTCTGTGCTGCCTCACTCGAGTTATCAGAAGCATCAGATATTTGCTTTAAGGTACCATATTTTTCCATGTTATCCCTTTGAAATATGGACAAATCATTATGTTGCGGATTCTTAGTAACTTTGATAAAATCAATACTGTTTGTGGAGCAATCCAACCTTGATGAGCTAAAGCTGTCATTACAGCGATTATCAAGTTCCTGCGAACTGTTATAATAACGCATGTAGCCAGCCAAATTGCTCGGGTTACAGCTAAAGTTAAGAGATGTACTCGAATTACTGGCAAGATCTAGAGCATCCTGTCGCTCCATCTTACTATTTTTTGCTGTTTCATCAGTTTCGCTTAAGTCAATTGAGGTTTCACTATCACTCTCATCAGATTTGGTTTCACTACTGGAAGTTTCTGTTTCAACATTTTCACAGACATTCATTCTTAGCGTGAGGTGAGGTTTTTGTCTTCTTCGGTAGGGAACTCTGTAAGAGTCCGAGTGCCTTGCCCACGGCCTTTCATGTAAAAGTTTCTTTAGCATCGATCTAGTTATGATTCGTAATCTCACTAGCTTTGCAAAATATTTAGTTAGTGAATGATAAGGTGACGCCGGTGGGTAGGTCGATGGAGGAAGCGTCACGTGATAAAGACTTCGACGATCGACTGATCTCCTATCCGCTGGACCGATACTTGACTGTCATTACAATAACAAAAAAGTAATCTATAAATTATAATATCATAATTTATCTTTACATGGTTCAAACAGGTATCATACTAGTGATTACATCATAAACAATAATTTGAAAACGATCAATAGACATGCAGTAAAAATAAAATACAATAAAAATTGTATTACTACATGTGAAGTAAAATTTTGAAAAATTAGATTAAAATAACAAGCAAATACAAAGAAACGAAAAATGTTACAATAAAAATATCTAAGGGATTGAATATTTAAAAAATATTGTAACTATGTTAGCGATACTTACATAAGGCAGCGAGTTTGGCTGACCATTTGCTTTGTCAATAAGAATGGACCCAGGATTGGAGTACTTGTATAAAAGCTCTACCCAGTTATCGGCCTCCGCTTTTGTTTGACAGACAGCCGTAATTGTATCAATCATCGGCCCTCCAATTTCAAATGCATTCTTTTGGACATCAGTATCCTCTAATTTCTTCACCTTAATGCCGGTTAGTGGTAAGCACCCCTGGAAGATTCATAATATATGCATTTTAATGTTTGCAGGGCACTATTGCACTATTATTTCACATCACATTACAAAATATTCTGGTATACGTAAAAACATATGATATACGAGGTGTGTTCAAAAAGTATCGCGAATTTTGAATTTTCGCGGGTTACGTATATTCGAATTTCGATTTTTTTGTGGCGTTATGTTGGTACTCATGTCTCTCACTTATGCCGACAAGCTCGGCTATTTTGAATGTTCACTTAATTGTTGACAGCTGCTTTGCTTGCACGTGTTTTGGATCGTCTTCGATTTTTACCTATTCAAAAAAATGGATCACAGAACCTGTATCAAATTTTGTGTGAAAAACGAAATTAAGTGCGCGGATGCATTCCGAATGTTGACTGTGGCATACGGAGAAGCTACCTTGGACCAAAGCAACGTTTATCGGTGGTACAAAATGTTCTCAGAAGGCCGAGAAGATGTGAACGACGAAGAGCGTGCCGGACGCCCGAGCACTTCAACAACAGACGAAAAAATTAATGAAGTGGAGAAAATGGTATTGGCCAATCGTCGAATCACCGTTAGAGAAGTTGCTGAGGACCTAAACATATCGATTGGCTCGTGCCATTCGATTTTTATCAATGATTTGGGCATGAGACGGGTCGCCGCGAAATTCGTACCAAAATTGCTCAATTGCGACCAAAAACAGCATCGCATGAACATTGCTAATGAGATGTTAAACTCTGTCCGCGACGACCCAAATTTGCTCCAGAGGGTCATAACTGGTGACGAATCGTGGGTTTATGGTTATGACGTGGAAACCAAAGCTCAATCATCACAATGGAAGCTGCTACGCTTGACGTTACGCTACGCTTGACGAGATAAAGACGGCATCGAAGGAGGAGCTGAACAAGATAAAAAAAAATGATTTTTTGAAGTGCTTCGAAGATTGGAAAAACCGTTGGCACAAGTGTATAATATCTCATGGGGATTACTTTGAATGGGACAAAATAGATATTCATGAATAAATAAATAATTTTTGAAAAAACACAAAATTCGCGATACTTTTTGAACACACCTCGTATATGCCCAAAACGTGAGTTGTCTTAATTAAATTTATAAATTCAGTGTTGTTTATCTACCTTTACCATATTTTAAATAATATTAGACACTTTGACAGCCTTATATTATTGATATAATACATTTTCGATTAAAAGAGACAGACAGATTATTTTATAATTTATTATTCAACCGCAACAGAACAAGTTAAATCAAATTGTGGTCAAATCAAAAACCAAACAGTCGCCATCACCAAGCAGTCGAATCAAAATCTGATATATTCATTTTTCATAACTAAATAACTACGATTTCTGAAAAAAAATGCTAAAGTAATTATATATTGGTTTTTGTTCCACACATCTTCTAATTATAGTACCATGATAATATTAATAAAGGCTTATTTTAGTGCACATCTGAATAGATGCACTAAAAGGAATGCACTATTAGGAATGCACTATGGAATGGATTATTCCTTATGAATATAAGGAATAATCTTTAATTCACACTGTGTACTTTGTCGCTAAATGCCTCAATTAATCAATTATTAATCGAAATTTTATAAGGTGTATTTTTTAGATTACATTGGTTTATCCCATCGATGGTCCAAGCGGGTTAATCGGCTCATCTGCCCCTTTAAAGTTTACGTTCTACTATTAATTACCATGCAGTTGGCATCTTCAAAAAACAAATGTGCTGAATCTAAATAAACCAAGCCAATTTTCACTAGTCAATTGATGGGTTGGCAATATTACTTTTTAACCGCCAATTTTGCCGTGTCAACGGTGGATACATTATCACTGTTTTTATTGTCCTCCTTTCGGTTCCTTTTCGCCCGCTCGTCGCGGTGCACTGGCGGTAGTGTACATACATCAAATCAATAGTTTTGCGCCAAAAATGACAAAAATTTCCATCAACAAAATTAAGTTGCAAACATTCACACATAGACACAAAATGTGTATATGACTTAGAATTTCATGATGATTATGCCAATAAATGAAGAAATAATCCGTTATGCAGTTTGAATCTGAAAAAATGTATGAAAACGGCATTTTTATGAAGTTACATGTTGATTTTTTTTTTAAAATACACATAATGAACCAACAAAAAATAAGAAATCGATGTAGAATTTTATGGAGTATAAAACTGTATATAAACATTTATCATCAACCAAAAATGTGAGTTTACAAATCGATTTTTTTTGGTATTTTAAAAAAAGATCACAATTGTGTAAGAAAACAATTGTTAATGTTTTTAAAATGTGTGAAAAGTATTTTTTATTCATACTAGTATACAGAATTGTCCAAAATTATACAAAAAATATTAAAAGTGAATAAAAGTTTGTTTATAAATTTAATAATTATATTATTTTAATATATATATATATATAAATATTTTTTATTTATATATCAATTTGTCATTTTTTTATAAATTTTAATTAATATATATGAACACCATCACATTGCAAATTACATAGAGATTACAAGTATAGCAAAAATGTTCCTACAGGATGTAAAATGCCTTCAAAACAAAATTTCTAATGGATCGGTAAGTTTCTGAATTATTAATTAATTTTGCTGGACCTTCGAAATTAATTTAAAAAAAAAATTTGGACCTTGGATAGGTTAAATGAACTTTGCAATTTATCACTTTACTTTGATTTATTTTATTTTTCTTATCTTATTATTCTGTCTAATTGTAATAAAAAATAATCTAACAATATTTCTATATACTCTTTGATTCCTGAATTTGACGCTTGAACACACTAGAATCGGTGCAAAACGTCTTAGGGATGGCACGAAGGTTATGGTAGAACGGAGAACTATTTTATAGGAACCCAAAAACCACTAAGGGTCGTAGTAGGACTACAAGAATAAGTAGAACGTACCTACCTCATAAACGAATGCACTCATTCTGCGACTCACAGACAGGACGAGTAGAGAAGTTGGGAACAGAACAAGATATCGATCTGCATGAGCATCACCAACGGCCACACCCCCCATATGTAAAACATCTCCGAGCTCACTAATACCAGCCCCTGCTTCACCGCCAGGCCAACCTCGCACCGCTCCTGTCACCACCTGCAATTCAAGTTCTTTCTGACGACGGACCGCTGCACATGTAGCCTGTAAACAAATACAAATATATTACATATCACTGCCATGTCAATTTTATTTATTGAATTTCATTCCAAATACACACACTCACACTTTATTATAATGTAACTAAATTTATTATAAATTATTCTATCAATATATTATATACTATATATACTAAGTAAGTATAAACTGAGTATAAACTATAAGTATAAAGCTAAGTATAAACTGTGTTTCTCTTTACTCGTAACAGACACTTGCTGTCAGAACAATGACCTAGTAAATAGGTCAGTCAGTCAGCTACATCAGACAAATAAATAAATAATGGTGTCAAGGTGATAATGAACAGTTTCTAAGATCATTAGGTCAATTATGTTATAGATTTTTTTTTAATTTATGCTAATGTTTTATTGTAATGTAATGTTTGAAAGAGCTCAAATAAAATATGTTTTACAAACTTATGTTTCAAAAATGTTTAATATTCATTTTAAAAAAATCATATGGCTAAACCACTGTCACAGATTCTTAAACCATGATGTCCTTCGCCTGCAAGAACTGCGTATATCAACAATTGCCAAAGATTAACTGCTTATATGTAGGAATTTAACCTGTTAAAATTTCACCAAGCTGGTGTTCGAATGACCAAATTTGTGACCTGGTACAGATTAAACCGTCTAGCAGGTAGATCGCAAAATTGGCTCTAAGATTGTGAACATACGGTTATATAGGGAAGGATGCTTTAACTAAGGATTTATAGAATAGTCAGGAATGACATCATATTAACACAGGTAATGTATTATTAAACAACTATACTATAAAACTGCCATGAACTTGTAAAAAATAAAATGATTAAAATGTAAATTATGAGTTGCTATAGAAGTAATAGGTAGGTACAAATGCCTGGAATATATTTTCCCAAAATATAAAGTACTTTTAACAAATAAACAATTCCATGTTCACAGACAGATTTATGGGTAATTACCGCAATGTCTTTATAGACAGCAACAGCCCGGTGTGTATCACCACGATCAGGATGTGCCTCATGTACGTGCCGAGCCAGCTCCTGAAGCATTGCTGCATACTTACTGAGCCTTCGAAATGGTTTCGACAAACCAGCGGTTAGAACTAACAGCCCAGGACACGATGCACCTAGCTGCTCCATGAGCGAATTCAGTTCATCTCTGAAAATAGTTTAAACAATATTCAAGTTATGAATATATTTTCATGACGAGGCCAAAATATGGGAAGGTACATTAGAAATAGTTAATGGCATAGAAGTGTTGTAAGTGAGCTATAGCGAATATAACAAAATCATGATATTGACTTCAGTCGAAACCTAAGTTCCGCCCCTCCGCCTGGTGTTAGGCAGTGATTGTGTCAGCGTTATTTATGTCTGTATATGATCACCAATACCGTTCCGATGTCTGAAAATGGTTATGCAAGGTAGTACGTAGATTTTCTGGTCGTCCTAATTCAATAGTCCGTGGAAGGGGTAGAGTAAATGGCCTTCATGTGCATACTGTCAGCGAAAATAAAGAATTATCTACCAAAACCTTCATATCTCAGTTTGAGTAAAGTGCTTATTATATTAATTGCCTATAATATACATAGTGGTAAGATATGGCTACCCGGTATTTTACGCAAGGTATGGTGCGGCCAACTAAGCAGTTGTAGAATATCATTTGTTGTTTAGATTGCCAGTGCATCTTACTTACATTAAAATCGATCAACCAGAAGGCACAGTGGTTAAATTATGAAACATTTATAACTAAACCGATAAATAAAAGTAATTAATTTATTTTTAACACACAAGTTCCGAAACAAAGCATAAGCTCTCTCCATTATATTTTATTTTCTTTTTATTAGATTCAGCCCTATTCATTGGAGGTGTACACTATATTATGACAACTAGCGTAAACAACCCTTTCTCTATACATTATTGATTGATGATTAATTTTCAATACACTTCCTCTGCCAGGCAATCATAACTTAAACTAATCAGTTATTAGAATTTTTTTTTTACTGCTTGTTTTAGATGTTATCATGTATACATTCAATCATCCTTCCAAAAATGGTCAAAAAGGCTCTGTTAAATAAGTGGCGGTCAAATTTTACCTGATAACAATTGAATTGATAACAAAAATAATGAATAAACTAACTTGTACTTATCCAGAATGCATACCGCACGAGGATGGCCAGCACAGTATGCCTGATGAACGTTTTTTATTTGAGGTGCCCATTGGAGAAATAATCCTCCAACTCTTTGATCGGGACCAGATTTGGTTCCACATTCTTCGATCAAAGCTAATAGCTGTTCGTGCGTTTTGAGAATTTCACCAATATTTCCAGTCAATTGCTTAAATTCATCCTTTGTGAGACTAAAAAAAAACAAAAGAAAATTGGAAAATGCATAATCTACTTACTTATGTAGTCTCTAAGAAAATTTCACACCCTGAAGTAAATATTATTATTTTCATTCTTTTTCATAATACATGCCTATGTGTAATTGCATATCTATTGCAATAGATGGTGTGTCAATTTTTAGATTTGAAAAGTCAAAAATTAAAATGATAATGACCACAAATTTAAAATAAAACTAGCTAATATTTAACATGAGTTTAGTATTCATTAATCAGCATGAAACAAGATATCAATAGAAAAATTCAAATATTGCTTGATATTGTGCTAAAGCTAAACACTAAAAACACACTTTTAAACCAGCTAGAATGAAATTTACACTGAATAATTAACCAATTCAAATATGTTTTATATCACTTGATACAGATTTCATACTTTTCTACATAAATTATCAGCAACTTCCTTTTATGCACACAACAGGTTGATACGGGCCAAAACATATAACCAAGTGATCCAATGTATGACAATTCACACACGATACAGTCTAGCAATGTTTGAACAATAGCAAAAAAACATAGTTCTCTTCTCTTTGTCTCATGGTTGTAAATTTTAAAATACATATCCGGATCTTTATGGAGATGTGGAAAACCTTTATCGAGAAGCCGCGAGCGATATCTCAGCCACCTAGAATAGCTATTGCTTCTAAATACTAATTTCAGTTGAATAGGTGGTCATCAGAGATTCTATATTCTTATTAGATTTAGTGGTTGCTTTATTTTTATTTCTACAATAATTAAACCTTCCAGTAACAATAACAAAAACATTTGCACTACTATTTTTAAATATTAATGATATTGGTAGGTTTTTCAAAAACTTTATATACGATCCGTACGCAGACGACTTATAAATTTATTCTATGGCAGTATCATGGACGATTACCTTTCAATTCAATCCGATCTCGACAAAATAAAAGAATATATAATTATACTTTTGTTTGAAAAAAAAATATTTATAATTAATACTGGATTATTTTTTAAAATAACTTATTCGATGAGGATAAATCCATTTCTTCATTCCCTTGAACCTCACATTTTCATATGTTTTTTTTTTTACATTATAGTTAACTTATTGCAAAATTTAGGATTCTAGCTCCGTTCGGTGATACTGTTGAGTTTAGTAGGTGAGGAAATATTAATGCTTAGCAACTCGCAGCCTTCGCTTAAAAATAGCCTTGGAAAGAGGAAAAGCGTTAATACCGACCTATGAAGAGCATTCCACTGGCGAATTGTTCTGGAAAGAAAAGAATTGAACCCAATGTTCCGTTTTCTCAATATAGGTTATACGAGGTGTGTTCAAAAAGTATCGCGAATTTTGAATTTTCGCGGGTTACGTATATTCGAATTTCGATTTTTTTGTGGCGTTATATTGGTACTCATGTCTCTCACTTATGCCGACAAGCTCGGCCATTTTGAATGTTCACTTAATTGTTGACAGCTGCTTTGCTTGCACGTGTTTTGGATCGTCTTCGATTTTTACCTATTCAATAAAATGGATCAAAGAACCTGTATCAAATTTTGTGTGAAAAACGAAATTAAGTGCGCGGATGCATTCCTAATGTTGACTGTGGCATACGGAGAAGCTACCTTGGACCGAAGCGACGTTTATCGGTGGTACAAAATGTTCTCAGAAGGCCGAGAAGATGTGAACGACGAAGAGCGTGCCGGACGCCCGAGCACTTCAACAACAGACGGTAAAATTAATGAAGTGGAGAAAATGGTATTGGCCAATCGTCGAATCACCGTTAGAGAAGTTGCTGAGGACCTAAACATATCGATTGGCTCGTGCCATTCGATTTTTATCAATTATTTGGGCATGAGACGGGTCGCCGCGAAATTCGTACCAAAATTGCTCAATTGCGACCAAAAACAGCATCGCATGAACATTGCTAATGAGATGTTAAACTCTGTCCGCGACGACCCAAATTTGCTCCAGAGGGTCATAACTGGTGACGAATCGTGGGTTTATGGTTATGACGTGGAAACCAAAGCTCAATCATCTCAATGGAAGCTGCTACGCTTGACGTTACGCTACGCTTGACGAGATAAAGACGGCATCGAAGGAGGAGCTGAACAAGATAAAAAAAAATGATTTTTTGAAGTGCTTCGAAGATTGGAAAAACCGTTGGCACAAGTGTATAATATCTCATGGGGATTACTTTGAATGGGACAAAATAGATATTCATGAATAAATAAATAATTTTTGAAAAAACACAAAATTCGCGATACTTTTTGAACACACCTCGTATCTTGGAAGAATGGTCATTACGACTAATATGAGAAAGTTGAGAGCTTAAATAGACCAGGCAGATACATTTGTTATAGTCTTATACAGGCTGTATTTATATTCACTGATATCTTTTTAGAGGGTTGATATAGGTCAATAATTAAACATTAATCAGAAAAAAATATTGGACAAATGTTTCCCAATTAAGAGAAAAATGAATTTGAAATTTCAAAGAAATTGTTTTAATGTTTGAGAAGGCGGTTGAACGCACATCGAAAGATCGGGGAATGACCTCGCACACATGCGGTTCATGAAGCACTTCGAAGCAAAACAAAGTTTTTTAATAATATATTATTTTAGTATGATTTTTTTTTTCAAATTTATATTTTTTTTTTGTGGGACTGGTTTAGTTGTCGATATAGATCAACCCCTTAAAAGGACATCAGTAAATATAAATACAACCTGTATAAATTAGTTTATCTGATGTCAAAAAAGCTTTCTAGTTAGTGGCTCCCAATTAGGAATTGACATTAGTTCAGATGGACTATTATATCGACTAAAATGCCTACAGATATTATATAATTACAAAAAACAATACATACATGTTGCTCTTTTCTAATCCATGCAGAAAATTTAGAACAAGCCCCTGAAGTTCACCAACATGAGCTTTCTCTGAGTCGATGATATCTTTCAAGACAACATTTCTGAATGCCTGAATTTCAGATGGTGCTCTGACTGGTGATGTGGCAGCAGATCCACTGGGCTCTGAAATTCATATATGCAATTAAAATAACAAACACATTCTTTCCCCCCTCACCCCCGTCATGTAGGCATACCTGTTGTGTATTGTATTTATATTCACAATGAAAAAAGCAACTAAGGTAGTTTATTTTTACAATTTACCTTAATGATGAATGGTGACATTAGCATCTGAAAGTGTGCATTAGCGACTGGAATGAGAAAAGATGTAAAAGAGCAAAATTTGCACATTCATCATTAAGGTAAATTGTAAAAAATAAACTACCTTAGTTGCTTTTTTCATTGTGAATAGTTATATACAACGCACAACAGGTATGCCACCATCTAAAACCTGACTGGAACATGGGATATAATTTTAAAATAATGAAACTCACATTCACTAATTCCAGACATTGGTGTGTTTGGCCTTAGCAATTTAGAATTTAAAAAATGAAAGCAGTGTCAAAATAAACTAAGTGGTGACTTGATGGTAGTTGGTGATTTTGGCACAAGGTGTTTCAAAATAAAACTGTACATTAGTACCTTCAAATAGAAGTTTTCTATGCCAAGTATTGATTATTCAAATTGGTAACTTTAACATGGAGGTTATGAATAAACAATAATAAGTAGGTATGCAAAAAACAGTAAGAAGTCTTACTTATTCTAGAATAAAATTGTCAGCACCACAAACTTCCATACACAATCTCACTTACCTTTTAACATATAAGTACACAATCTCTCTTATGCCTCTCAAATTTTCAGTTTTGCGAACACATCAGTTATATTAAGTGTTATAGTTCTTTTTTTTTTTAATTATCATCTGTACAATTTCAACCATGTTTTTAATATATTACCTATTTATTAGGGATGACAGCTGCCAACGATCTTTTTAAAACATATAGATACGGCAACTAAGGGCGAAAAACCCGACACCGCGAAGTCCACTGTTTTGCGTCGAGTCCACTAGTCGCGTATCATACGTCTCGCTTGCTCGCATATGTCATCGCTATAAGTCTCTATCCAGCATGGCCCGCGGAACGGGGCGGGGGAATCATCCGGTGGCGTGTTTAAACGCGATCGGTTTATATGAGATGGCGTATCTATTGTTTTAAAAGATCGTTGACAGCTGCATATTATTCTAGATGACTGCGAGACTTATGAATAATAAAGCAACTTTAAGGTATTTATTAGTATGAATGATCAGCCAAGAAGGTCGTTTGAGTTCCTAACAAAAGTAAAACTTGCTAAAACCGTTAATAATTCATTTTAGGGGTTAAATACATAATTGGAGCAGATAATTAGAAGCATTAATTTATATGACGTTATAATGTGTTTTAATGAAAAAATATACATATTTATACATTGTCAGAACCCTTAAAAAGTCCGTAATTGATTTATTCACCAGAATTGAATCTGGATTATCGACGGTTCGGATTTTTGACACCCGGATTATCAACGCTCTAATGTACATACTAAAATTTTTGTTTGTTTAAATTGTTTATTAAACACTATAAAGAAATTACATAAAAGTAGGCTTTATTCGACATAGTGCTTTATTTTTTCATTTGTATTAAATAGATATTACTCTGTTTTTAACACACACATAAACCACTCTCACCTTACATAAACACCGTACCATTAATAAATTCTACATCATAATACATTTAAAAAACTACACATATTGTTAAAAAAATAAATACTTTTATAATGATGGTATCTTAATATTACTTCGAAAAAGTCAGAAACCCACAAGTTTTATACCCTAAAAATAAGTAATATATTTTATAAATATTACAAATAAACTACTGGACTGGACTATTACTATTAGGTTATTCAATAAATATATTTTTTAAAAAAATGGGTTATAAAATTTAATATTGTAACCAATTAAGACTTAATAGAAACTTCTTGAATACTAATCTAATTAGTTTTAATCCAAAATTGTAAAGCAATGTGGGATTGCCACATACACACTACATTTTGCCTGCACACACAATGGTTTTTAATTTTATGTTCACAATTTAGGTTAATACCAATTTATATTTAATTTATGATTACCTTTATAAAATTTAAATCTAAATGAATAAAATGTAATACAATAACCGTAAAGATTGACAATCTTATCAAAACTAGGTAAAAACAATTTACAGAAAGGTACTTCGAGACCAAATATTGATATAGCAACAGAGGAAACATTAAAAATACGCAATTTGAAAAGCACTAAAATCTAAGTTCTACGAAAAATGAACAATGTGGTATTTGCATACCTTTATATTCAACAACGTAATTGTTAGGAAACCAGCCAGTTGTTTCACTGAGCGTCCCTTCCCACCAGCCACCTTCTTCCCGTTGAGTTACTGTTATGATATCGCCCTTTTTGAAACATAATTCATCATTATTTTTGCCTTTAAACGAATACAGCGCTTTCACCAGATAAGCTTCAGATGCCATGATAGCATTTAGTAAAAAATGGTCATTTTCCCTGGAATCAATTAATTTAAGTTAATGCATAAAAAATGTGGAAAAACGGTAGGAGTAAGTAATATGCCAAGAATGTACATTGATGTCACATCACTTTTTTGGCATACTGCTACTTAAATAGCCGTACTTGGCAATAAGCCAAATGAGGATATTAAAGATAAAATTCGACATAAAAATATATTTGCACTAATGATCGGTAAATAGTTTTTACAAGATAAAGAGAAACTAGACACCATTCTATATTCTACCACAACAACCATCATACTATCAGCAATCGAACATTAATCAACTGTGTAAATCATGCTAATGCAATTATTAACTGACCGTGAAATATTTCTGTTTGACACCCGACTGTAGCAAATGCACGTGAAATTGCAGATAGAATCGGTAAGATAATACATACCTAAGAGAATATCAATGTAAAGCTAGATATTTTTATCTTCATTTCATCACATCCGGTGTAAATTTATAGCCGCCTTTGCGATATTAGGGTCCTGCACTACATTAGATCCAAAAATAAACAAGCGGAAGATGGATGCCTCACTCACTTTTAAGAACGCCCAACTATGTCCATGTTTATTTATCCACTCAAGTTACTTAGATTCAATTATAACATACACTAAATTAATACTTATATATAAATCGCCCATTTTAAAAATCTGTGAGATTACTTCATAATCATTATAGATTGAAAATGAACACAAACGTAGGTACAAGAACTAAACTTCACCGAACTATGTAAATGTCAGTATGCCTTACTGCTGTACTCCGTAGCCTGTCACAGCAGTGAGCAGTTTAATTTCAGATCAAAGTTTGTAGATGGATGCCATGCACGGATAAAAAAAAAGAAGGCCGTCATATCTCCGTTTAGTAGTGATGCGCACGCAAAAAGCATCATTGGTCGAATATTAGAGGTGACAACGTTTGGGTCCAATCAACAGGTCAGCGAATGGATCAGTCAGTACTATGACCTGAAAAAGGATTGATACTAAACAAATAATTACATAAAATATTGTTCCTTTCCAACCTATCATTTTAAATCATTTCTTGGTTGTCACGAAAGCAACTCTTTTATAGTATAAAGTGGAAATCATTTCTTCATAAGAAATTGTGCTGCACAATTTCTTTTACTCCCTATGGAAACAAACCTGTCTATCAATCATGAGTTTATAAAAACAAAACTATTTACATACTCACAAATAGTCAAACAGTTCTATAGACCATCTGGTACGTAAAAGTCCAAACTAGTCCTGAATTATGTGCAAATACGTAAACCTCTCTCAGCACACAAAAGGGTCCCCCTTCTATGGTTACCTACCGGATCACTAGTATAAATGGAAACTTTACCCACTCCTGAACTTTTTTGTGACATACGTACCTATCTAAAAGCACTGCCAATAGATTGCCAAAAGTCTGAATAAAAGCGAGCATGTGAGCCAATCTAAATTGTGCTAAAAAATAATGTATTGGTACTAAAATTAAGCCGAAACGAATAATTTATATTAGAACAGTAATAGGCCTCTGCAGCTAAACAAATACCTCCACTTGTATAAAATATTAATAAATAAAAAGGTGTAGATTTTATAACAATCCCACATTTTATAGCGAGAAAAATAGTGCTTCCTGATTTTTTGTTATTTCTTTAAATTATTTTATTAATAAAAATATTTGAACAGGTTTTCAACCTGGGATCTATTTTTATAAGTATACAACATTATATTATTAAGTATACAACGTATCTACTGCTTATATGTAAGGTTATTTCATATTCCGTTTACCTACCTAGTTACGTGATATTGTAATAAGAGCCGTGACGTTAAAATCTGCCACCAACTAAGGCTTCAAAAATCAATAAAATCTATTTACCGGCTAAGTGTTGGTTGTGATCTGCTGTACATTGCTGATCTTTTTGAATACTATCCGCGTTAATAAAATGATTGTTTTAAAATTAGCACTTTTGACGGCTATTATTTTACTAGGCTGCGAATTAGCATACGTGAGATATTTTTTTAAATATTGCGTGTGCTATTGTGTGTTTTTATGCTTATATTTAAATTATTTTAAATTTACAGAGTGAACATTTTCAAGTAACGCATCAAGTATACTTTGATATTAAAATTGGCAAAAGAAATCTCGGAAAAATTACAATCGGCCTCTTTGGAGAACTGGCGCCAAAGGCGGTTAATAATTTCGTTGCTTTATCAACGAATGGGATAAATGGAAAAACTTACAAAGGCACCAAATTTCATCGTATCATAAAAAGGTTTATGATACAAGGTATGGCAGAATAATTTTATAAATTGATTACATTAAATAAATTCGTAATAAGCCACCCCATTCCAGTATTTGAATAAACAATCCTATAATTAAATAGGTTATAATATTTTAAAGTCAAATTTCAACTAATTACATAGGTAAATACACTTGTTTGTATGAGTCTTAATGATCGCATAAGCAATCCGATTCAGGTAGGCACTTACCCTCTAATTTGGCTATCTAGTCTAATAGTAAATAATTTAAAGAATAGGATATACAAACTACATTACATAAACTTTTTAAGTGTAAATATATTAATGCGTATAATAAGTGCCTGGAATTGTCCTACGTTTTGGTATGTCTATTACTATAACAACATATGCCAATTATTAGAAATGAGTGCCAATAATTATATCTTTGCAGTAAAATTTGAAATATTCGTGTTTAAATACAGTTAAAATGTAATTTTAAATATAATGTATAATCAATAATGTAAAATAACTCCTAATTTGTTTGTATTTAAATGTATTGATATTGTTACTTACAAATAGATATTAAATTCCAAAAACTAAATTTATATAAAAGTGTCAATCAAACCCCGTTTATCTTGTTCGAACACGGTGTTACCCCTTTTTACCAAATTGTATTGCCAAATATCGATCGTGGTTAATTGACTAGCAGGATATGGTCCAACATAACTGAAACATAGATGTAATAAGTTGTCTATTTTCCTATTCGTACTGTATTTTATCTGTATGTGTTCATAATATGATAATGGAACACATTAATAAAGTTATTAACGTAGCATTTCAGGTAAAAAATTATGCTATTATTAAACTTTATAAAAGTACCTACTGTATATAATATTTATATAATTTTAAAATATAAATAACTATTATGTCCATGAAAAAAATTGTGAAAATGAAAAAAATAATTTGTTTATTTGTTTATTACTTACATTCTTCGTTTTTAACCAAAACCGTCACGAATATCAGGCCGTTCTAATTTACTTAATTTCTTCTACAATATCAACAGGAGGAGACATAATCCACAATAACGGTTCAGGTTCGATAAGCATTTATGGACAAAAATTTCGGGATGAAAACTTGAAAACAAATCATGCAGCATCTGGTTTTGTTTCGATGGCAAACGTCGGCAAGTCTCTGTTTTTATATTGTATTTATTAATTACAGTTTTACTACTGTATTTTTTTTTTTTTAAAACATAAGAATTTTCTTTTGCTGCTTACTAACAAAATATTTATTTTTCAGGGAAAAATTCAAATGGATGTCAGTTTTTTATTACAACAATACCAACTCCGTGGCTTGATGGTTTACACACCGTTATCGGAAAGGTATAATAAGCCAATGTTGTTTAGTCAAAACTAGCTGTCGATTACTTTATTTTTACCAATCATAAATTTCTACTTGTGATAATGAAGAATGGTAAACATGGCCGTAAACGTTTCATATTGTTATTCCATTTAGAATTTTCTGTTTAATCCCAATAATTTTTAGATGCCTTATCTTGGAGATAGGTTAAAAGCATTATGGACTTATACATTCAAATTATGGTCTACAATTAGGATCTTGTTGCGATATTGGAACGCTAGGTACATATTTTGCAGCGCGACCGTTGAAGATCGGTTCGGTCCACCGGCTCGGGTCGGAGGTGAGTCCTTCTGCGCAAGCAACGGTCGAGTGAAGCGTTCGACATATGCGGTTATATATTAGTCAACGACAAGCAAGCGAGCGATCGCAAGCGGCTGACATTATTAATCCTGTATCTGATTTTATATTACGATTTTTATTGTTATCTTTGCGATTAATTTTTACACTTGTTACATCATATTTACAGTTTACGTCTTGCAGAATATTTATAAACGAACTTCTACTAAAAATCAGAAATACCTTCAAAGCAACGTTGTGAAAACTCACATTCAGCCGAAAATTGGTCATTATCATCTTATTTACTTTTATTTTACATGGCATTACAGATTCAATATTTTAATACTGATTTTTTTATTTACTATATGTTTGTCATTTCTACATTGTTTTAGTATCTATAATAAAGAGATTCCATTTATTAGTAATATATTATGACTAAAAGTTTATTGTTGCGACCAGGTTGTTGAAGGACAAAATGTGGTACATATGATTGAGCATACTCCCACAGATGTAGAAGATCGGCCATTGGATAACGTCCGCATTGTTGAGTGTGGTGTGGTGCTAACCCCAAAGTCATTCCAAATATCGGATGATCCATACGAGTTGGTATTCATTTTTTATCATTTAAAACTGCAACAAATTAATGTATCTCATATAACTATAAAGTTGTTTTATATTTTAGTTTGTGGGCATGGATTAAGGCATCAGCGGTCCCTCTTACCATGTCTTTTTCGGTACTTGGATTCTTCCACTGGATGATTAGAAAGATGGATATTCAATAACAATAAA
Source organism: Neomicropteryx cornuta (assembly GCA_020383195.1). NCBI lineage: Eukaryota > Metazoa > Arthropoda > Insecta > Lepidoptera > Micropterigidae > Neomicropteryx > Neomicropteryx cornuta. The sequence continues at coordinate 13,955,880 of JAHKQU010000012.1, forward strand.
AATGCATAATAGTCTAAAAAAAATTAAAAAATGAAAATGCAAGATTAGAAATATTTTAGGTAATAGCGTTCTACATTACACTTTATATTTCCTATCTAAACATTTTACTTAAAAATAATTTACTTTATTTGAATTTCACTTGTGTGTATATTACTTGTATTGTTTTAATAAATATTTGTGAAAGTTTATTTAGTTTTATTTTAAAACACTTTAAGTGTTTTTTTATTTAGTTTTTCTACATCTAAATTTACAATAAAAAAAACTTTCTAACCTAGTAGTCTAGGGTGACGAAAATCTAAAAACGTTATGGTTCAACGATTTTGGAACTGTAGAACCTGAAATACGTATAAATATAATTATGATTTCGTGAGTATTTAGTATTTATAATTTAGTATTTACTTTTTACTAAGCCAGGGTGGCTTAGTAAAGAGTAAATACTAAATTTAGTCAATTTACAGAATTAGGACGTTTGAGAGGTTATTATGTTTATAAAAATACACTTCATATATTCAATAATATATTAACAGGTTAACTGCTAACATAAAACAGTTACAACAATGCTAATATTTTTGTCATTCGAGCTTTATATTTTTCCAGTAATTTTCCAGGATTCTTATAGTATAGTAGGTATATACAGGTAGGTACCTAGTATTTAAAATCACCAGTGTTACCAGTGTTACGGTGTAAAATCACAATAGGAGTTTGATCTATAAAATCAATCAAACATTAATTAATAAAAAAATATTGGAAACATGTTTCCCAATCACTAGAAAAACGAATTCAAAATTTAACAGAAATCGTTTTAAACATTTAAGATAATAATTAATTATAAGATAAACCGATCACACGATATCTAAACGATGGTTAACTTTGTACATCTGAAATATTTCCAAATAATTTTCCTATTCTGTGGGATTATTCTATAGTTAATTTTGTCTAGAAATTCACTAAGATAACCCGTAGACGGATTGGGGTAGCTTTTCGGCGCGCTGCCGTCATTGAAATACTAACCCAGTTCGTCTTCATTCCAGCCCCCAGAGGACTACGCGGTACTGAGTTAGCATTTCAAAATATGAGTTCGTGTTCGTGCCGACGGCACACATTAAGTATTATGAATCTTACGAAACGATTCCCCCGCACTTCATGACATATCGAATTCATTTAAATTTTATATTATTCGTTAGATAAGGGATTAACCATTAGTCCTAGGGGTGGGAAAATTGGTTTTTCAAAATTCAAAAAATCATAACTCCCTTAATAGGATCAGGATTAAATCAATTAAGTAACTCAATGTTCATTGTAGGCCTATAATTTCCCTACAACTTGTGATTCAACAATTTTTGATATATGCAACTCTTAGGACACAGTTTAAACAGAGGATTCAGTATACGCACTCTCGCTGCGCAAGGGTAAGTACGGCTCGGCGGGGCGGGTTGAGGTGAGCGAGCTGCCGCGCAAGGAGTTGATCGCGCGGTATCTCACGCAATGTTTGATACAAGCTCGTACAATTGGTGTTTGTCTATCCTCCTACTTTGCCTCCATGAAATCTACCTCCTCCTTCGGTGTACCGGAAGAGTTTTTTTTATAGTAAATCTTCCTTTGCCCTCGACTGTACATATGTTGTAAATATTTTTTAATCGTTTAATATTGTTATTTCAAGCGTAAAAAAAAAAACAATGTAGGCAGGTATTTATTTCCTTTAAATATTTTAAATAACAGAAAACACGTTAAAATGATGCTCCTATGATTTGTTGAGATTTTAAATATAAGGGCGTGAAGATTTTTTTTGTGAAATGAAATAATAAATAGTACAAATGAGTTTGGTCTTTTAATGGTAATTGGCAACACTAGCTGTGCATGACAGTCATGACATTGCATTTGTCCAAATTAGTCCAAAATAACTTCGAACTTCGAAGTTCATGTCAGTCGGTTAGGTCTGTCAGCCATTAGTTTATTTCATTCACTCTTTGTGGTTTATTTTATGGTCATCACGCTAATTAATCCTTAAAAGAAGTAATTACATAAAAAAAAAACTAAACTTGATCACCGAACACAACTGAGATTTCTTAACGCAACAATGGAACTTTCTGCTGAAGGAACAACGCCAGCGTATATGGAGCTTGCTTCAATAAAATTTAAATTGGGTCTTCCAAAGTACAGGAACAACAAGGAGTTAAAGGATAAGTTACTTCAGGGCATAAAAGCTGATAATATGGCTCCCTATTATAAAGAAGTTTGTACTGACCTCGGCTGGGAGTTTAATCAAAAACTTTTTGATGAAATGGCCAAAGAAAATGAAACAAAGCTTGGGAAGTTTGAAGAAGATGACTCTGAAACTCCAGTTTGGCAGGATAGGTATATTTATATATCATCTGATATAATTAGTTTTTTGTATTTAGAAATTAAAGAATCTTGTCTTATCGGCCCCTTGCTTCAAAACTTATTTTATTATTTATTTATCTCTTTCTGCTAGTTTCTGCAAAATTCGGTTAAATACACTGTCGGTCATGCCTATCATATAATTTTTTTTTATAAATTAAGTATTTCATTAAACACTTAAGTATTTTTAAAAAGCCAGAAGCAAACTTCAGTAAGTACTAATTTGAAAATCTAATGCAGGTTTCCAAAAATGCTCAAATAGTACTTATGTTTTAAACAATCGAACATTTTTTTGTCCTCTGTAATTGGGTAATTACAGAGGATGGAAGGATGGGTAAACTGCACATCTAGATCTTGTATCTAATATGGTTGTAAAGTTGCACAAGTAGATATTCCTTTCACCATGACAAATTATTTATACTTAATTTGCAAAACTATTAATTTTGTCCGTGGAGCCCAAAAAAACCCGTTACAAAGGAACCCTTTATTACTGTATTATTGCCTGGTCAAAAATCTAAAATTCCTAATCAAAGCAGACAGACAATTAGATTCTCAAAATGAATACCAATAACCGGATAACCGCTTTCCTACAGCCCTATGCTCCGCCACGTTAGGCCCCTATGCACATTATTATAAACGGTTTTTATTTTATTTTACCGTGTAATGGTAAAACATTATGGCCCTAAATACCACTCATTGAATCTAATGGTTGTAATGAAAATATAAAAAGTATATTTTATTTATTTATTGATTTTCTTGATAATACATTATATTTATATGGATTTTAAATAATATGACCATAAGTGAGTTTTTAAATATTATCACGTAAGTGGCACATTAAGCAAACAAAATAAAACGACCTCCCTAGGTATTCAGATTGTCTCATTAGGGAGGGAGGAATAATTCTTAAATCTATTTAGCAGGTTTTAAATCCTATAGCCATTAAATTTTACTGGCTTTATGCAGTCACTTATAACGGGACTACTTTTAACCTTCAGGGAGTGAGTAATATAAAAACAAACAGATAAATCTAACAGGATAAATAAAGGAAGCATAGAATACCTATTCAATACTTTTATTGTTGTATAAATTCACAAACCGTTACAGATAACTTTCACTTCAATATAGAAAAAACAATTCACATCTATGGGAAGGGCAAGCTGTGGCCCAGGAGCTTCTTTTAATAAATATTATTATAAATTTAATAAATCAATTTGATTTTATTAATAGAATTGATTTATTAAATAAAATGATTTTTTTTATTAATAAGAAAGCTGATGGTCGACCATCGAGCAAACATAAGATGCGGTCGACAAATCAGGGCTTGCGCGGCCAAGCAGTTAGTTCCCCACGACCTAATGAAAATAAAGCGCCCTGCAACAGGGAAAGAATTTCGCGCATTTCCCTTAAATCGATCCCATTTCCCAAAATAAAATAAAAATTTACCGAGCTATTGTAGGAACAGAACATTAGAAACTGCTCTGCGGGCAAACTACCTCGCTGACCGCAGGAATGGAAAAGGAAGCCTTCCGCTTTTCGGATTCTAAAAAGAAAATTCAGTTACGCCAATCTACCTACATGTAATGTGACATTTTATACGTCATTCCGTTAGATTTCTTATGGTTATCGGTAATGTTTATTCGATAAACCAAATTGAATAAAATTAAAAATCGAATATTGTTACGCGCTTCACTGCTAAATTTCAGCGTATGTATTTTAGTATGGTTAGTGGTCACTTTCGTACTAATGCGAAAATGCATTAGGCCCTACAGCGGTTTCTATGACAGTAATGCACTTTCCAGAAATTTCTGTTCAAATTTAAAAAAAAAGGTTTTCAGTATACCTACAATAGAGGAGTAAAAATGTTGTGGCCATAAGTAGCAGAAATTCAGTGAATTTTTGTTTCTCCATGAGGTAATGGGTCTTTCTCGTTTCAAAGAGCAATTTCCAGTCATCTTTCCAAAACCCTTCAAATACCTTTAACAATCAAACATTGCTATAGATTTATTTAAATTTTCAGAATGGATTATCTTTGTTCCATTGGTGATCGCGAAGCCGCTACTAATTTGGCTACGTCGAAATTTGAAGATTCCACTTTAACCACAAATCGTCGTTTGGAGGCAATTTTTGCATTATTCCGCATAGCCTATTTTCATGGATGTAATGTGAAAGAAATGGGGAAATCAATACATAAGGTATGTTACAAGGCTAAGGTTTAATTTTCATGAATTGTTATATATATAAAATGAATATATGTTACAGCCAACGTAATTAATCTAGATAACATTATGTTAATAAGTATAATAATATCTATCCAATTTACTCAGCGGAATTAATCAGCCTGTTTTAATCTAACTAGTATTTATAATATCCGTCCAAATTTAGTGAATTTGATAATGAGGCTGTTTTAATCAAATTATTAAACTATTATTTGTATAATCTGATAGATTTGGAGAGATTTAAAGAAAACGACCCTGCATTATTTTAAATTATAATGGTAGGTAAAGTCAAAGGCACTCAGAGCTTTACCTCGAGCATTTAAAGTTGAACTCCGTATGAGCATAGATGAGGTTAATACATACCTACACACTCTGTCGAATCGTCTTTTAAGGTAAAGCTTCTTTTGCCCTCTACTCTACATTGTGCTTTGCGATGATTTCTGCTTGTTTCTCTGGAGATAAAGTTCCTGTCATCTTGAATTTCCAGTTTCTTTTAATTAAGTATGATAATTAACCACTTCTTCCTCATTTTGGCAGTTTTTAACAAATGATATTTTTTCCTTTAACAATAAGAGCATTGATTGCAACAATATGCAGAAAGGGGAAATTCACATATTGCCCGATGGATGCCCGGAATGAAGAGAAAGGGGGGATAAATAAAGACATGCTATTATTTTTCATTTTCAATATATTCTTTCTTAACCCTAATACACTTTTACATCTTCCAATTCATTTATTCATACCCTCTAAAAAAAAATGTTTTGTCTTTGCTCTCAAAATATGTTTCGGTATTGCTGACTTAACCTCTTCATTATCTATAAATTTCTTGCCTCAAAGTTCTTTTATCATTTGTGAGAACAATAATTGATCAAACTGAGTCAAGTCTGGACTGAGGTGAGGACTGGAGTGGTTCAACATTTTAAAGCCACAGTTATGAAGAGCAGTCATTGCAATATTGCTCGTGTGTTTAGACGCATGACCATGACCCCTTTGGTGATTTTTCCTTTGTTTTCTAAATCTAGAAGCAAAAAAAATCTGTAAAGGTTTAATTCATAATGTCTTAAAGGGTTTCCTTCTTCTTAAAGCACAGTAGCTGTTTAATCATATCTCAGGACCTCCATATATTCCGACATGATCTTTACAGCTATGGGAATTTCTTTGGAGCATCTATTTATATATAATATTTCCTGTTCTAAAGAATACTTCAGCTTTATGCATAGTCGCATTAGGTGATACCGCATGCATTTTCTTATGGTTAGTGGGACTTTTAAGTTTGGCAGTGTACTAGCGCGACTATGCATAAGGTTGTATATGTTTAAAAGTAAGTATCATATTATTGCAGGCTCACGAACTTGTTGATAAAGGAGGAGACTGGCGTTCCAGAAATAAGCTTAAGGCTTATGAAGCAATTTACTGCCTTTCGGTCAGAGATTATTCACACGCTGCTGAACTTTTCATTGATTGTGTATCGACATTCGAATCATACGAACTGGTTGATTTTGGTTAGATTTTTTTAAAATTTATCATTTGCTCGCTTACAAATTTATGTTTAGAACTGACTGTTGATTGCATAAATAACTGAAGTTTACTTAGAATTTCATTTTTTTTTAAATAGAACCTACAGTCAATATTGCTAAGATGGAGATTGAACCCATTCCAACACAAACAAATTTGTTTAAAATTAATGACAAATACTCCACCATAATTTATATATTCTGAGAACAATAATATACTTTTATTCTAATTATAAGTAATAGGATTTTTACTATAGGTGTAGGTTTGAGTTTGTATTTTCGTGCTTGGCCTGCTAGAGGAGACACAACCTAAGATAAGGTTCGAGTGATGCAAAGGGGGTGAGAGGAGAAATGAAGAATGAAAGAGATAGAACACTGGGATGACAGCATTTCTGTCTCAACCAACGGTGCTTCTCCTGAAGTGAACGTCTCACAGTATCAAAAGTTTTACAGCTTACCTGCGCTACAATAACAAAACTGTAAAAGAGCTTCAAAATAAAACAGTCATGGTTTAGTAAAAAAACAACAAGCTCAACTTTGGCTTAAATTCCTAGTTCCATGTCAAGCAAATAGAATGACAATGTTAGTGGCTGGTGGACGGATCTTATAATAAAAAAAATCCGCTGAATTCATATGACAGAATTCATCTGCGGATCAGATCAACAGCTATAATCCTCTTATCATATTTGACTCCTGCTCATACCCAAATGTATTTCTTCATCTGTACATTCCTATTTGGTTAACTTCAGACAGCCCTTGTCCTCCCACCTTGCACATCCAGACATCTTATCTGGTTGTAAAGTCACAATCGAAAAAGGTCCTGTCACGGTTCAAACAATTTAACAATGAACCATGCTCTTAGTTTGCGAAGCTATCAACCTGCAATATCACTTTTTTACAGCCACCTCAATATTTGTCTAATTTATGTTCAGTCTTAAGCGTGAGGTAGATAGACAAAATTCACTAAGACTACAGTTTCAAGTCAAATAAATATGATTTCAATTTAGCCATCAAGTAAATTTTATATATTCTGCCAAATAATTTAAATCACGAAAACTTAATCTCTCACTTGCCTATTCCTTTAACTTTGCAAGATAGACCTGTCTTCGGATAGTGATTTCCATGGCAGCTACTCCTTATCACATACTATATAATATTTTATGCATTATTACTTGGCCTTTTTTGTTATTTATTTGTGTTTTTTCCAGGTATGATTGTGCAGTATTGCGTGTTGGCATGTGCCCTGGCTCTCGAGCGCCACGCCCTCCAGGCCACCCTTCGCCGACAAGGAGCTGCAGTCCAAGCCCTCCGGTGCCGCTTTCCGGAGCTGAGGGAGTTTGTTGAGTCTCTTCATGAGTGCCGCTATGCAGACTTTATGAAGAGTTTGGCTTGGGTAAAACTACTATTTAATAACTTGCATATTCATTCTAATGACATGTTCAAAATGGTTAGTAGTCTCAAATTTGACCTGAAAATATGAAGAATACATTTTACAGGTTTATAGTGAAGTTGCTTTCGGTGTGTTTCTGCACCAACTTCAATGTTTTGATGGATCAGTTATTTTATTTTTTACCTTATTGTGTTATTACTTGAATTTTGAAATCGGTTTTATTTTTTTTTACTTTTAAAATATTATCATTTTTTTCTTTTACTGCATACAAGTCATTTGTTTCATAGTGGGTTTCATGATTTTGTTAAGTCCAGACATTACTTTGTAATGCAGCAAATAGATTAAAAAAAACAGTTGTGACCCTATCAACTTCACGATTTTTAGTTTTATAGTTCTGTTCTATCTTGCCTGTAAAATAACATTTATGTAAAAAAATATACAATTACTTTTTACCTCATGCACATCTTTTTATGGGTTTATTCTACACTTCAAACTGGGAAATTTTATTCTACAAGTTTTTAAATGTGCCAAAAAAGCAGTTACAATGAGCATTAAAAAAAATCCTACTAATAGTATTATTTTTTATTTATTCTTTATTTATAAAAAAAACATACAATTTATATTTCTTTGTTCACTTAAACCCTTGCGGGTTTTTTGTGAACTATTGAACATTTAAATACTTAGATACTTTATGTGCCTCCTCCTGACTTGTGGCCGTCGTGCGGTCCTGAGATTATTAATTTGGGAAAAAAAAATTGACAAAATTATGAAAAATTGTAAAATTTGAGTTGTTTGAAGTATACAATACGCTCATAAAATAATGTGCATGGGAAAATGTTTATCCTGTTTATATGTTTTTCTTTTTCTAGGTGGAGACCCAAATTTGCACAGATCCAGTGTTCTATCCTCATTATCATCATTATGTTAGGGAAATGAGAATAAAGGCCTACATTCAGCTCTTGAGGGCCTACAGGAGCCTCAGTCTCAACAATATTGCTGAAACTTTTGGAGTCACCAGGGAGTTCATTGAAGATGAAATCTCAAAGTAAGTTTAATTTTTACTTCTACGACAGTGACATTGATCTTATCCCCTTTCAGTGCTATCAAGTGTTAGTGTTTCCTCCTGTGCGCATTTCCTTTGTCTTGTTTTTATTGGTAAGCAGTCCTGCCGCTGCTGCATTTTGTTTTAAGAGGATGCAACTTGGTCTCAATACAAAAATCGTAGTGTTGTGACTCTCACTTTTTTGAAGATGTAGAAGAAAGATAATAGTGGATATCTTTTTATCACATAATTATCGGGATTTATATAGAATGAAAAAGGTAAATTTCTACTTTGTCTAAAAATTACGAGCCTCGAAAAGTTTGTTTTTTGTCCATACATTTTATCTAAACTTGACGTCGTCATGATACATTGGGCGCAAATTGATGTAACGAGACTACTTTAAACCTCCAGGGAGTGGGCAATATAAAAATCAAACAGGTATAAACTAAGGCCCAGACCCCCCCCCCACACACACACAAGCACAGACACAAGTCAATATACTTTTATTGTTATAAATAGATGCAATACGGTTTTGATGATACATATGATTTAACGATTTTTACTAGCAATATTAGTGAGAGAAGAAATAACAGTTCACATAACTTATGGGCTACAGGCTGTGGTGCAGGAGCTCCGCGGGTATGAGGTTAAAGAAGGCTGTTGGCGAACCTGGTGTAAAGCAACAGAGAACAGGTAGCACCTAGGAGGTTGAAGGACTAGGGGCCTGCACGAGCGAAGACTAACCTCCATTTCGCGTATTACGCCTACACCGATCCCGATGCTCAACAATTAAATACAAAACTTACCGAACCAATGTGAAGACGGAAGAACTAATAAGTTCTGCGGGCAAACTGCCTCCCTGGCTGCAAAATTGGAAGAGAACATTTCCCTTTTCAGTTTCAAAAAAGAAAGTTCAGAGCTACCTAATTTTTTTGTTACTTAATCTACTTGTCGTAAACGGGACAATTTATATGTCAAACCGAGTACAGGTAGATTTTTTTATGGTTATCGGCAATTTTCAGTCTATATACCAAATACTAAACATTGAATAAAAATAAAACTGAATATTGTTACATATCGTTTTACGATACGTTAGTGGATTTGTAAGAAAATATCGTGTGTACAATTTAGAAATGAACCTATAAATGTATCTTTAGGAATAATTCATATTACTAATATTGTACTGATACTTAAGTTGAAGATAGGAGTTTTCCAAAAATTATTTACAATTTTCAGCAACTAACAGATTTTATTAATTTTTGATATTACATCTTTATGATTAACTAAATCCGTTAAGGTGTCACATTATAAAATATATTTTGTTATCATTGATGTCCATGTAATATTTTTCCGTTTACAGATTTACGGCGGCTGGCAGACTACAATGCCGGATTGACGCTGTCGGTGGCTGTGTGGTGACCGGCACCGGCTTTAGCAATTCTTCGGGAGTCGTCACTGGTGGGACGGGAGACTCTGACAGAAATGCTCTCTATCAGGCTACGATTCGTGAGGGTGATCTGCTGCTTAATAGGGTTAAAAAACTTGCTAGCGTCATCAATTTCTAATACTCTTTTGCTGTTATTAGTTTCTAAAAATTGCTGCTTGCATTTTTTTTTTCAAATGAACATATTCCTCCTTTGAAATACGCCTTGTTCATACATATGTCATACGGTCATGCGTACATACTTGTACCCCCATTAATCAAGCAACTGTTTAATGCTAGAAATTAAACTCTAACTTTACAAAAACCTCTGAAGAAGAGTGCATAAGAGTGGTTCTCTGATTTATAATCATACTTATAATGTAATTAATATAATAAAAAAAATGTCCTACATTGATGATATAAATATTGATTTACTTTATATTTTTTTTGTTTTTGTTATTTTGCGGTATAGACTTTTTTTTTCAGTTTTGAAAAATATTACATTTGATGGGATCAAATTACCACATTTTATTAAAAAAAAAAATCACAAACTGGATTGATCGTCAATTGTCAATAAGTACCACCTGCTACCGAACAAGATGTGTATTATTATCTATTCTGTTATGTAATAGTGAACTAACTGAGTAACTGCAAAGTTTAATTTTTTCTCCGAATAATAAAATTGTTGCGTATTGACCAAAAAATCATTTAATAATATCCTAGGTAACTATACAGAAAGTGCTCTCATCTATCAAATACCAAGCTATGAATTTCTATGAAATTAGTCACCATCGGATTGAAAATGATCAAAGGTAAATTATCAAAGTCTCAAGTTTATTGTTTTTGCAACAATATATATGTATGGAAAATAGTGGATATTATAATTAACTGTACAACCACGGGCTTCATCCCAGCTAGGCCATATGGGCGCCTTTGACAGAGCCTTCAGCTCCAGCAATCCGTACCTATGGCACTCGGCATGGGTCACTTCACTTCCCATGTCTAGGCCCTTCAGGCCATTACGTGACCTTCGTTTGATGGACGTTGACGACCACCAAAGCCTGATAATAATAATGAAAGTTTCGTTAAAATCGATTCAGCTATTTCGAAGACTAATCCGAACAAACAAACAAACAAAAAAATGCACGTTTTGGTTGCGTGCGAACTCAGAACAAAAGGATTTATTTCAAAATCACAGACATTTCAATTTCATTTATAAAATAATATAAGATATTATTAATTAATAAGATTAATAATTTAATAAGATATTATTAAATAATTAATAATATTATTTAATTAATCAATTGGCGATCGTATCGTATCGTATTTTATCGTGTATTTTTAGTGGTTTGATCTCATGACCACAACCACCTTTGATTATAGTATTATTTAGTGTTGCTAGATGGCGAATGTTGATTATTTGGAAATTGTATTAGTAAATCATAATTTAATAGTAATACCTTCCATTTTGTAATATTATTTTGAAATATTACTTAATATTATTTTGCAATAATAAGTTACTTTACCAATAAGTTACTTTACCGTGACAAAAGAAGTAATCTAACATAATTTAAAATAATAAAGCTAAATAAAGACTCGTCTCGCTTTGCTCAAAGTGTTCAAATTACCGAGGTAAAAATACATTTTTTTTGTTGTCACTTTCTTCCTTCTTTTCCCTTTACCTTTCGCTCATAGGGCCTCCACAATGCTGCTACATCTGCTTTGGACAACTGCTTCAGGTGCATTCCATGTTCGGTGAAGCGTTGTCAAGTTTTTCCCCTTGCGCTTTTGTTTGCCTTAAGTGGTTCAACTATATGACTTGAATATCGTTGTCGACTGTGAACAACCCGTTTTTATGATGTGTTCATGGAGGAGAGGAATGAAGAGGGTTAACCTTTGACCAAATTATAAAAAAAATGCATTTAAGTATATATTTTTATTATTTTTGGATAAAATAATGAGAGTACTCTGTGGAACTGGTTTGCTAAGGTTGGTTAAGGTTTGTTGGCTAAGGTGGTTTGGTTGATTGAGAATAAGAATATGAATGTTAAAACCCTAAAATAGGCGCACTTTGATTAGAAAGGAAAGGGAGGGTCGCTCCACTTCTACAAGATAATCTCATATAAAATACTCCCACTTCAATTAAGCACACATTTATTATGTATTAAGTTTTTTTACAATCATATTTTTCAATCAACGAGATTAATATCAGCTCTAAGCAGTCACTTGATATTGTACCACAGTACACTAATAATAATAATAATTACAGTAGGTAAAATATTTTACATAAAGTTACATTTTTACGTCTATTTACATAATAATTACACTTAAAAATATTTCCATATAAATATAATGTAATAATAAAAGGTAACAAAACTGAGTTTCAAAATAATAATAAGCTGCCATTAAAAGTTGCAGTTAAATATTGAGAAATTATTATTGGATATAGTCGATTTGGAGTATTAACTGTTGAAACTAAACTACAGTATACTGTTGCATGAAACTATTGTTTTGAATTCTCTAAATTATTCTATTCTAACAACTAAATAACAATTTATAAATAAATTATATAATTTTTGGGTTTTTTTTCAAATAAAACTATAATGCTACTTTGAAGTTTTTCAACTGAAACAATTAAAAATAATAATAATTAAATAAATTCAGTAAACATTATAAATTATGTATGACTATCACTTTAAATTTACACCATTATAAAGGAAGACAAAAATAATACATTTAAATAAAAATTTACAATAATTCAATTTTGATCACATTTTAATAACGCTGTGCCGGAAATTATTTTTATGAATATTTAAAGTAATTAATTATTGCGCAAGCTGTTCATAGCACACTTGTCCGTCCGATGTCATGATCGGACATTAGCTGTAATGAGTAGGATTTAGCTTATCCCGGTTTGGGATATGGCTAAAAACGATGGAAATCAATAAACAGCATTTTTCGAATGATGTGAGAAGAGGAGCTGGAACTTTAACCATCGATAAGGTTTCATTTACATTTACATTTATAGTCTTCAGTACCTTATTTTGCTAGAGCTCCAGATATTTTTAAATGCTTACATTATTCCAATATCTAATTAAATAAAAAATAATAAAAAAAGTTATAATAAAAATGCAATGGGTTATAAATACGATCCATCCCAATATTTATAGAGAAAGTTCGTATAAATTATTAATTAAGAACACTTAAAGGTACGCACTTAAATTTGCGCCCACCATTACAGAGATCGTTTCAAAATACTGTCATCTTATTGGAAATTGTAAAGAAACTACAATATTAGTTAATTTAATATTCAATCTAAAGACGTTTAATTGTATTAGGCCTAAGTTAATGATATCGCTCCGTGCAATTCGAGACGCTATTTTCTAAGGATGCTTCAAAGTATTAGTTTTGCATTTTGTATCCCTTTGCCGACTTGGCTCTCAGTATAAGATGCTCGTAAGCATTTTTTTTATCAACACACAATAAAGTCAGTCTTGTTTTTTAATTAACAGTTTATGTATGGATATACTGTTGTCATGATTAATCTACCGATATCAATTATTTGTAATTCTTTTTCATAATTACGATGGTTTAGTAAACACATCTCAAATTTTATAATGTGTAATCCCGCATGATGTGAGTGTAAAGTGGGAAAGAGGCTACGAAGCATGCCTTCTGTCTCAAGAAAGGAATATCTGTGGGGATCACAGACTTGATATGTATGGCTGAATGTTGCAAAATCCTTCAGCTCGTTATAGAAATAGAATGGCTATGATGGCCTGCGTTTGAAGTATGGATTTTTGGCAAAAAAAAAACTATTAATTTGAACAATCCTTGGTTAATGCTATTGGGTAGTGTGGTCATGGCTGAATAATATCACAGTGATTCAGATAACATGAAGCATTTGTTTTTAATAATGATTGCCTCAACCCCTTTTATTACTATAATTTAACAAAAAAAAAAAATATCTACAATATTTTTAAGATGCAATACTCAGTATGATTATGATTCAATTTACATCACTTATATAATAGGCTGATATACATGACAATGTTGACATTATATTAACAAATAATTACCAGAAAATGGTAGAATAGACGCTATAAAGATGTTTGCCCTTGTACTTATTCTCATTTTTTTTTCCAAATTTCATTTACATAGAAATTTGCCAAGTTTGCTTATAAATTTAGCTCGGTCATTAAGCTAATAAATTTATCTCTAAAATAAGGTAAAAAATATTATTGTTTTTGTAACTTTATGTGTTCACATATGAATTTATTAAGATAGTAAGCAAGAAAACCCTTTTTATATAAATTTTAAGAGAAACTATGACCGATGCCCCGCGTATGGACTAGCTTTTTATTAGGAACATCCTTTTCTTCCAGAATTAGTAGGTAGCTATTGGTTTAACATGTATTTCAAGAATTCTCTTAATATTCATGAATTTTAAGTCTATAGATTAATAGCGACCTATTACAATAATCTATTAAATGTTACTATATCGAAATTCTCATGATAAAATAATATTTTTACTATTCGACAGATATGTAAATTGTGATAAATTAGACTTGCAACTTTCGAGAATAATCAAGTTTGCATAAATTATTTTATTTTGACAGTTTTTCGTCATATATTCCACTTTATTATGATTAATTTAATAAAAAGCACGTTGAGAGAAGTAAGCTATTTACGCAGTGAGACCTTCACTCCTAGACTGGTTGGCTATGAGCGGGAGACTACCCGGAGGGCTGACGCGTTCCCCCGGCTTGTCGGAGCCCTGCGAGGTCTTCCTGTCATAGTGCAAATCCCACATTCGCGGCAAGCCGTCCTTGTCCGGGGTCTGAGCCTCTCTCGCCCGCTCGCTCATCTCCCGCAGCATCATCTCCCTGTTCTCGGAGAGGAGTCGACTCCTCTCGGCCAGCTCGCGCATGGCTGCCTCCGCGCTGTCGTGCGACATCTCGCGGAAGGCCAGGTCTCGTTCGGCGAGATCGCGCAGCATTGCATCTCTGTCCCTCTCGGCCATTTCGCGCATGAGGGCCTCTCGCTCGTTGGGGTGCATCATCGGAGGTGGCGATGCTACTGATGATGGGGATTCCGGCTGTGACAATACCGGCGGAGGGCCTGGGAATGCTCCGAAGCCTAACAGACTGGGGAACTTTGCACCGGGAGATGTCAAGCCATTGTTTTGACCTGCGTGCTGTTGTATCACGGATATTTCATTTAACTGTGAATGAAAAAAAACACTTATTAGGTATTTATTCAAAGGCAAAAATGTATGACTTTTATTAAGATCTTATTTGTTACTTGTGAGTACCTTTCTATGACTATATATTACATGCCACATTTTATAATAAAAATTCAATATAAACCCATTTTAATGTTTTACATAGTTTACGGAGACTAAATAATTCAATGATATTTGTACAGGAAACAATAGAGCCACTAAAGGTGCCACTTCACCGAAAGGTACATCCATTAGTTATTATCTATTTATATAGCCTGCCATGCTGCAGGAAACCGATGAAGTTAACCCGCTTGGTTAAAACCACTAGCCGATAGCTAATACATATCTAGCGTTGAAGTGCTTGCACCTATTTACTCTTAATGAAAGCGCCTATAAGACCTTTATTTGTCGCCTTTTCCTTGCCTCTTCAGCTCATATTTTCAGCAGTCCCACCTTTTGTTTTGTGTACTGTTTTTAAAAATATTTATGCGACTGTTTTTTTTATGATAGATTCAGGTTTAAACATATTCCTATTGTAGTTTACCTTATGTTGCATTCCATTGAGGAACGGTGCAGGCAGGTAGGGGTAGAAGAGGTCCGGCCGCCGCTGCAGCAGGTCGTGCGCGGCGTGGGGCTCCAGCGGGGGCCGCGGGGGCAGCTCCAGGGACATGCGGCGGCCGCGGCGCGACGCCCCGCTCGACCACATGTGCGTCCCCATGTGCACCTGTCGAAGGGCACACGTTCGTAAGCACATCTCGGCCTCGCATGCATTATGCTATATCGATCGTATCATATCTGGCAGAGATTGCTAACATACCTACTAAGTTATTCCATTAGCTATTTTAAGATCGTGGTTGTCATCAGGAAGCAAGCAGGAATAAGTGAATTATATTTAAATAATAATCTGATTAAATACTGTTATCATATATGATTAAACGGAACGAAATAACTAACCACTCTAAAATTAGAGTGATAAAAAGGGAAAATAAATTTAAGTAGTTTATGTACCACAACCACGACGGCCAACGGAGAGGTTCCACGCAAAAACTAGCGGAGAATTTTTTTCAGGAGGGGCAAAACTAGATTTATACTCAAGAATTCGATAATACAATGTGACCAGATATCAGAAAAACTTTTTTTTATCAGAAAAAATATCAGAAAAATAATAATTTTACTTAAATGTGGAAAATAATTATTTAATATTACTTAATACGATCGCTACAAATATAAAATGAGACATTTTAAATAAAAATAAGTGGATAAAAGCGGCAAGTACGAGATTTATACGCTTCACATAACTTCAAACTTCTTCACATAACTTCAAATGTCTCAACCAACATTATGCTTACCGCGTTCCAAGACCATTTCCGGTAAAAAATCCAGCTTATTGGGCCTGCGATTTCAAACATGATTTGTTTTGACAGCATATCAAATTTCATCATGGTTTCAGAGTTAAAAAATTCTAAACTTTACGCGATAATACGAAAAGTTCGGTCGCTAGCAAGGTCGTGACGTACCGGGCGATTGACCGGCCTTACCGAGCGCCTACGAGCAAAAAGGGATTTTAAATGAGTGCTTTGATAGAATTAATAAATTTGGGCATGAATTTTATTTTTATACAATTTCTTACACGTAATTTGGAATATAAATTTCCCCATAAGTCTACAGGAATGGTCTTAGAACATCTTGTATATATTTCAGAGAAGACATTTTACATAATATTATTTGATTTTTCATAGTAAAATTTTGAGTGCGTTCCCGCTTCCCATTAGAATTTGCTGAGCAGAGAAAGCCTACAACCACGGCCAACGAGGTTGTGATTGGCCAACAATTAGATTAGTTTTTCTGTTTTTTACATTTTTACTTTAATGAGAATTTTAATGTTAAAGTTACCACAATAAATACAAGTAAATAAAATTTCCGGTTAACTGCATGTTTTCTCGAATTTCTACCTCATTTAGTACCTTTTACAGAGAATATAAAATCCGCTTTAGTTTAATTTACCCTTAAGTTTTAGTTAGCCACAATATTTAGTTGATTTTTTGGTTCTACAGATTTAGAATAAAATTGCTTGTGGGCATATCTTTGGTTTACTCAAAAAAAAAAATCGTCGAAGAATTCGCAGATTTGTCAGACGGAAACAGTTATTCATTATGACAATGTCATAATATCCTCAAGTTTCATACCTAAATTAGTAGGTAAGTAAGGAAAGTAGCCAATCTAGATTAATGTGAGTACTTATAGATATGGTAAGCGGTTTTGCCAAGCGTTACGGGAGCATTACCTTCAGATTTCCTTTGGTGGTGAAGGCTTTCTGGCAGACGGCGCACCGGAAGGGCTTGTCGCCCGTGTGCGTGCGCATGTGGATCTGCAGGGCCGAACTGGAGGAGAAGTTCTTCCGGCAGACGCCGCACAGGTGCTTGGTGGAGAGCGGGGGCGGCAGCGGGCCGGGGGGCGCCGCGTGGGGCTGTTGGGGCGCCGCGTGCGGGGCGCCGGCTGCAAGGGCACACGCGACAGGTTAGCTCGGGAGAGAAGCCGGTTAATGAAGCTTTCGGAACCGTTTTGAACAGGTCAGTCACATCGCAGTGCAACCGCGATGGTACAATTCCATTAGGCAGGTTTGCACCAATATTTTTTAGGCACTCACAATATACTATATTATTTATAGTATGTAGATATGAATAAAAGCTGTCCACGCGCTTACTTAAGCCATCGAACGCAAAATAGGTCGAGTTACATTCATTAGGCGCATGGTGGTATTAGATATTCGCTCGCAGCCTCTATGGGCCCATTAGAGTTGGATCATTATTGGATTTAGATCATTGGCCATTACAAATTGCTTCGCTAAACTAAGAAATATTCTTTGTACAAAAAGTTGAGCAATGCGTTTGCGATTTGCAATGACCAATGACCGGATATTGTGATCCCTTGAATGCAAGCGAGTAATCAACCCCAACATTGACCTGTGATTAATGACCACTCTCAAATTCTCGTATCGGACGGTTTAATTGAACGCGGGGTCAGCTCTAGGTCTATATCATAGCGGTTGCTTCCTAGATTGTGTACCGGTTATTACCAATACTCACTGGTTGGTCTCTTGGGCAGGGGCAGATCGGTGGCAGGCGGAGACCTCTTGAGGCCGACTTCCGGCCTCGTGGCCTCCAGCCTCGTGGCCTCCGCCATCATGGACTCCTCGTCGCGGCTTTCGTCGCCGCTGGCGCTCTTGTCGAACCCGTGCTGAGGCATGTCGCGGATTTTGTGAGTCAGCATGTGCTGCTTCATGTTTCCCTAGAAAGAATGATACGTTTCTGTTAGAAAATGGTTAATTAATTAAACTGAAGGCCAACTTAAATATTATACCGGGGTTTACATGACTTTGACTTGTTTGATTAAATTAAAAATCTTATCAAACCAGAGGATATATTACACAAATTAAATACGAATAACTATACAGTAGTTATATATACCCTAAGACAAATATAACATTATTAACCATTGATCAGCATCAAAACTTGTTTATAGACTGACGGTAGAGTAGTATAAAATATAACCCATATAAATGAAGGTACCTATTAGGTATTTTTGATTTGACTAGGAGGAATATTATATTATTTGTAAAGAGGGTGATTGAGAATTCTTGTGGAGAGGTATATTGTTTAATATTGCTAACCTTAGATATATTGTTATGTATTGTATCAAATTACATTTAAGCAAAAATGAATTCCCGAATGTAATAGATGCGTTGATCTAAGGATAAAAATCCACTGCCAGCCAGAAACGTTAACCATCGATAAATGGTGCATAGAAATCACACTGAATTCTACTATATACCCAATAGCTAAGTAAGCTAAACGGAGATATTATAATACCACTTTCTAATTATTTTAACAATCTTAAGTTCTTTATCGTCAGAGTCTCCGAATCAGTTTATTCGAGTTAGCCAGTATTAATTATTACTTAAGGAGGTAAATTAGAGAAGATAAGCTCAAACGTTTCGCCGATATATTTGATGGTCCCTTACCAGGATGGCGAAGGGGCTCCACGGGGCATTCAAAGCAGTGGCGTGCTGAGGCCGCGAGGTGCGGCGGGGCGCTCGCGCCCGACACTGGCAGACGCCGCCACTGCTCTGAAATGACCAGAAAAATAATCGAATGTAATAGATACAAAAAAACACACAATTTATAAACAATTCAAATGATTAATAGGCAAAAACTACGGGTCGACAAATAAAAAAAAAAAAACTCATATATTTAGAAAATCGTTTTCAGTTACACGGATAATTATAAATTAATAAAACTTCTAGATATTGCAATGCCAACATTGTAAAGGTGTTACAATCATCATAATTAACTATCGTGTTAAGTTAAATTTTTAATTCGGTTATTATTGAACTTGGAACATCCAGTGTCGGGCCATGTGCACAAACCACTGTTGCTTTAAGTTTTCTGGTTAATAGCTTAAACTTCCAAGCAATTTTTTGACCTAAATGTGCTATATAATGTGAAATCGTGCCATTTACACGCGCGGATGTACGGTTTTACGGACTATGGTTGTTTCAAAATTAGTATTTTCAAATAAATACATATTATATCTTATTAGCATCAGGGATACCTAACTAAACGACACTATTTACTTTTTATACCTATATATAGGATAAACTTATATCTAAACATTGATTCGCTTCTATTTACACATTGGCAACTTTTCAAACTGAGGTTAGAAAAAAACATTACCTAAACTCAGTAGGCCTCCATATCAGGGTAGGTATGTGCGAAATTAGGATTTCTGGTTTTGAATCCCATGACCGGCTATACAATGTTACTTAAAAAAAATATTTGCAGTTATCCAGATTTAGGTAGGGTACCGTGATGGTAAGTTTAATGACGAGAATCAGTTGTCTGTCTAGCAGAGTAGCCTGTACCTACCGTACCTACGTCTAAACGGTTAGTTACATTTGTAAAGCATAATGTCTATGGACAGCTGAGTAGGTATCGCAGATTTATTTTGGTGGAGCCAAATGAAATTTCAAAAAAGTAGCGTATTTATACTAAGGTAGGCATATCGATGGTAAGGTAATAAAAATGGAAAATATGCATATTAAGAGACCGGTAGGTTAATTTATTGGCATATTTAACTTTATGTAAGTAAATAGTTTTATAATATAATATTGCGTAAATTTTGAATGATTTTTTCTAGCTAGAGGAAAAGTAGTGATAAAGTAATATACAACATTTAGCTTTATAATAACTCTGCGACATGTTTAGACGATTACTTTCCCCGAACCTGGGAAAATCTAGTTCATACAAATTGTTCAAAAATTACAAAAAGCCCGTGTACGGTAATGTTTTGTTTATATTATAGTATAGTAGTTATAATTAGTACTCAGTTATAATTCTGAAAGTGGCATCTAAGAAAAGCTACTTTTATATTTTGACGCTTAAAAATATTACGTAAAATCAAATTAGTTTATAAAAATGTATTATTATAAACTTACAAAAATCACAATAAAGCGCGCAAATGTTCTTTGCAGGTACCTAAAATATATTTTTTTATAATCATACGTACTCTAATACTTTAGTTGGTTCAACGTATACATAAATACCTATATTATATTATATAAAAGAAGCTTATGAAGATTAGAAGTTTTATTGAAACCTATCGAACGGCTAACTAGCTAGGATGAAATTAATATTTAGGCAGGCACAAAAAAATACATTCCTCCTTTTTTATATAATATTATATTATTGTTTGATTGTCAATTCGTAACACAATATTGAAAAAATTGATTTTCTAAATTGAAAATACAATTTTCTAGAAAAACCTAAAAAT
This sequence comes from Neomicropteryx cornuta, assembly GCA_020383195.1. Lineage (NCBI taxonomy): Eukaryota > Metazoa > Arthropoda > Insecta > Lepidoptera > Micropterigidae > Neomicropteryx > Neomicropteryx cornuta. The sequence goes on from JAHKQU010000012.1 coordinate 13,976,900, forward strand.
AAAATAGATAGTTTTTTAAACCCTAAGAAAAATAAATAACTTGGTTCCCCAAGTGAACTGTTATAAAGAAAAAATGTCAGTGCTGCCACTATTCGCTACTTGATGGCGCTGCCTATTTGATATTTTATTTGTATGTTAGCCAGGACGCAAACCTTGATGGCCAATATTGCGTTAAATGGAAAACGGAACTATATAGAATAATAATATTATCTTTTTCTGTTGTTTATTTATTTAATATCTCTACCTATTGGTTATATCTATCTGTTATAAATTATCTATAATTGTACCTTAAAATAAATAAATATCGTATGTGATATTTTTTACTTCAATAATATTTATGAAACAACAAAATATTTATTAATAATATATCTAAACTAGTCCCTAAACATGACTTTGTTAAAATAAATGATACAATAGTTATTTCAAAATATTATTTGCTACTTACTTATTATTTATGTATGAATATTAGTACCTATTACAATGAGTAAGCGCAATGAGTATTATAATATGCGACTCGTACCCACTCTTACTGAAGTCAGGGATAAAGTATAAATAAATGAACATGTTTATTTAATAATTATTAAATTATTAATTATTATTAACTTAAATTATTTCGATATAAACAAAATTATTTAAAAATATTTTTTTTCGTAAATATTGTTAACGGATAGAAGAGGTTAAAGAAAAAAATCTGAAGTCCAGAATTGTTTAACAATACGAAATGATGTTTCCTCTGTTCTAGCCGTTTGTTTTGCTAATATGCATTTAGCTTAATATAATGCATTAATTGCAATATCAAGTTTAAATTGGATACGCGGATTTTATTCAAAACTTATTCTAAATAATTAATTTTGGGCAGAATTTATGTAGTTTACGGTTAAAAAAAACAAAAAAATGTCGCTTACATTTGAATTACATCATAACCTGAAATTTATTTTTTATATTTACAAAAAAATACACAAATTACCTGAGCTGGGTCAGCGAACTTTTTTTATAATCTTTAACAGTTTTATGACGTTCAAAATATTTATATCACTCATTTTTTATTGTACCAGAAACAAATAGTTTTGATGGATATCTTAAAATTTCTCGAGTTTCATAGTCACTTTAATTAATTCGTCCATGAAGACGTTTTTCTAAAAAACCATACAAACAAAAAAACAGCAAACATTTTCCTTGCGTACATAATAAATACAAATAGGCAAACACAAAAAATGCATAATATATAATATATATACGTAGGGGCAATATATAAAAACTAAAACTATATCAAGTTTAGGTATGTGTATACCTACACATCTAGGTATATCTAGAGTAGGTTTAGGTATATCTAGAGTATATTATAGTATAAGCAAAAATGTTTTTTTATAAATAACTTTACTTTTGGGTCCAACAAGTGACAGCTTGGTTGATTTAAATGCCATAGTCACTAGACTGCCACGATCTCCAAAATATAGGTATGGAAAGAGATAAAAATATTTGATTATTATTAAAAGTATTAATTTACCTTTGTCGAGAATCCCCGATCGCAGACCGTGCATTTGAAGGGGCGCTCCTTGGTGTGGCTGCGGTAGTGGATTTCGAGGGCGGAGTGGCACGCGAAAGTCTTGTAGCAAATGTTGCAGGTCGTGTTGCCACGCACTAAACAAACAATAATGGGTTTAAAACAAAATAAAGCATACTTATGTCTTACCGTATAATAACTAATGCACGAGTTGTAAGTTTCGCTTGTTTGCCTACTCGCATTCTTGCGTATTTCATTTTCAAATTAACCAATTAACATACTATTAGGTTTGTTGTAGCATTTAGGTACCTACCTAGATATAAATGGAGGGTTTATATTTTTTAGTGTTTATAAAAAAAAATAATTAGTGAAAATATGCAATACATAATGTCATTCCTGATTTCATTTGAATATGTATGTATTTAGGTTTAGAGATTTAAAAATATTTGCCAGGAAAAAAATAATCACTTTGTCAAAGCGCCAAATTGAAGAATCAAGAGTAAATTATAAAAATAAACGATTAGTAATGTAAATATGTTATGATGACAGCGTCGTTTTGCGTGAAAAGGACGGTAATAGGAAGGAAAGAAAAGCCTGCCCGGGTCGGAGGTGACCTCGTCGGTCGCCAAAGACGGTGGTGACCATACGGTGTCGGGGCTTTGAGCCCACTTCGCATGCGGCCCGAAGAGGTCGAGTCCGGGCAGGAAGAGCGCGAGGCCTACCTGCAGGGCCTAGTGCGAGAGCGAGAGGACCAAAGGGTGCCCCTCCGAGCATGCTGGCCGTTAGTTGGGCCAGAGGGTTCGACATCAGCGGCGGCGTGGGGGGCATGAGCGGCGAGAGCGACATGTCGTGGTGGCCGCCGTCAGCCGGCGTCCGCCTCGAAGACGGGCTGCCCGAGATGCTCGGCGACCCAGAGAGGAGCGGCGAATGCGTTGACTTTCTCTCTCTGTCGTAGTCCGAGTCTTCATTGTCTTCATGGCGATCGTCTCGAATGGATTCTTCTTCCTTAGAGCGTCGATCCGGCGGCCTGAAGTTCGCCAATCCGGGAGGCGGAAATCCTGGAATCGGAAAGCCTTGCGATAAAAAATGATCGACCATAGGGGCGGTCGGGAGGGAAAAATCTCTAATCTCCGCTGCCCTTATCTGGTCGAATGTTAGATCTGTCGGTTCTCCGGTGTGCAAACGAACGTGCTGCTGCAGCACTAAGGAATTGGTAAACTTTTTATGGCACACCGGGCACTGGTGGGAGGTACGCATAGGCGGTTTGAGTCGGTGGACGCCCATGTGCGTTTTTAAGTTCCCCTTGGTGGTAAAGGCTCTGCCGCAGAGTCGACAGCGAAAAGGCCTCTCACCGGTGTGTGTCCTGTAGTGCATTTGCAAGGCACTCTTGCATGACAACACCCTTTGGCATATGACGCACTGATTAGGATCCGACAATTTGTTTTCGATGTTATCGACTAGCTGTTGCAATTTACTCGTCTCCGAAGTTTTGGTGACTTCGATAAGACTTTCCCATGAATTGTCGTTGCTGCCGAGTCTCGGCAATAGCAAATTGTAATTTATAGGGTCTCTGATAAGATCGGTATCAAAACTCCCAGGCAGGCCATGGTGAAACAAGGACATATTGGATGAGGTGCTACTTGGAGGGGACATATTGGGAGGGTAAGAAAACGACGCAGGGACTTGACGTCCCGTAGATATTGAAAGAGATCCAGTTATCGAAGATATCTTACTTGAGAGATTTTCTGGCTGATCAGGGTCCTGCTTCATGTGTGGACTATCGCGTTCTATCATATCTTCGTTGCTGAATTTGGAATCCGTACTGCAATCGTCATACTGCGACGGGGATGGAAACCTTTCCGTTTCGTGTTCGTGATCGGGATGATCTTGGTCTTCGGGTTCCCTCTTCGGACTAAGGTGTCCGCTTTCTTCGAATTGGAGTTCTCGGTGATTTTGTTCTTCGTGTGGCTCGGACTTGAATTTGGCATCGACCGAATTTCTAATCGGACTAACGGACGGAGGCTTGCTCAGGTCTGCCGGTAAGTCTTGTTCTTCCCTTAACAAAAACATAGGATGCGGTGGTAGAGGTTTTTCGCCGATATGCCGCGGAGTCATGAGGTCATGATGAGGTGGACGATACATTGGTAAACCAGGAGGGAATGGAGGTGGACCACCAGTCGGGAACTGCATCGGGTGTGGAGGCATTCCCGGAATCGGTCCAGGGGACAATTGAGCCAATAAAGGAGGGTGATATTTGTCTAAATGCTCCGGCACCGGATTCGGATTCATTTTCACATGTGGAAATTTGGCAGTGTGTCTTTGGAAATGCACTTTAAGGTTGCCCTTGGTTGTAAAACGGGAGCCGCATACATTACATTTAAATGGTCGTTCACCCGTATGGGAACGAATATGAATTTGAAGGGCTGAATCGCTTCCGAACACTTTTCCGCAGTATCTGCATCGATGTTTGAAGAATGGCTCGTTGCGGCCGCCGGATTTTCCATCATAGGGAGACATCTTGCCCGATTTACGGAATGCCAGTTCGTCCGCTAAATTGTTAGCCAGGAGTCCTTGAGAAGCATTGTCAAGCACCTCTTGTGCTCTCCTCTGTAACATTTCGAGTGTATTTGGTTCATTTAATGAAGGCGGGGGGTCATTGTTGGTTATGATAGATGCGGCCAGAGACGACGATATTGAACTATACGGCGGATGATTTGGCAACATTGGCTGTGTTGACTGCGTTGGCGTCGGCGGCTTAGGAACGGATATGATGTCAAGTTTGGCGTTGAGCGCCTGGGAATGCGTCGAGGGAATGGATTGTGCGGCTGGAGGCGGCGCCGTCGGTTCCTGGCGGACGGGCGTCGACTCTCTCGTCGGACATCTTCGCTTGGGCGGCGTGGCGACTCTGCTAGGCGACGGTCCAGCTGCCGGAGGCGATTTGAGCTCTAGCGGAGGGGGCGTAACGGGTCCCCCGTCCTTGCGACGTGTCAGAGAAAGCTGCTTTTGCAGCTGTTGGATGAGCTGTAACTGAAAGACTTGCTGGTGCTGAAGAGTAAAGAGCGTGCTCTGCAGCACGGCTAGCTCTTGCAATGCCGCCTCATTATCTGTATTATTTGCCATGGCGGTTGCGGCGAACTGAGCGACCGCTACTTTTGTATTCTGTAGCGCTTCCAGGGCGACGTGGCCCGGCACCGGGAAGGGGAAGCCTGCTGGCGGTGAGTGGGATTCTGCGCCGTCGCCATCCCCGTCGCCGTCGCCCTCGTCAGGACTGTTGTTGTTCTCAGCGTCCTGCCGGTGTCGTCGTACGAGCTCTAGTCTTTTTCCCGCAGGTTCGTCCATCTCCTCGTCTCCTGACACGACCATGTCTTCTGGGTCCGAGTGCATCCGCTCTTCGCCCATCTGCATAGCCTTCTCGTCACATAGCCTCTTATGATGAAGGTATTCTGGCAGTCTCTGGAACTGTTCATGACAGCGAGGACACATATGCGCTTCTGTGCCATCATCTCCCCCCAAAGCGGCCGTTGCTCCAATTGCAGCATCTTCTTCCGAACAAGAACCTGAATTTTCACCTGTGAACAAAGAAAACATGTATTTAGGTTGATTCGCTAAAAATGGCAAATACCTATAATTTAGGTGTAAAAGGACCTTCAAGGTTCAAGGTATAAGTAGGTTTATTTACGTATCGGGCGCAAATGACCCACCCATCGAATTAATTAAAAACTGTCGCCATAAGTCGTGATTTAAATATTTTATTAGTTGAATTGAAATTTTGAAAAAGAAATTTATATTACATTCATAAAAAAATATTTCTTATTTCATTACTAGATAATTCAAGATACCTATCCCCATACACTCCATATAAACTGTATATTACTTACACTTATTAATAACAGGGTGTGTAAGTGTGTTCACTTGACCAACTGGCAACTAAATGTAGTGAGATGTATGCGAAAGGGTGTGCTTAGACGAGTGCTATGTGAGTTACATTTTGAATAACTTCTGATTCGCAAGGCTGCAGGTTCCTTATTTTATTATCCTCCAACATTACTGGCTTCATTTGCTCATCGGCGTATTGGATTTTTTTAAAGAAAATAATTGCTTTCGAGGCCATATACATTTTTTTTGGGCCTTACTTTACTAAGCCAAATTTGCTTGTTCTAGAGTCAGGGGAGATGGTGGTAATGAAGTTTTGAAAATTGTATATGATCAAGTTGTACGGATTCGCACCCGAACCACTGGTTTAATAACCAAACAGTTTAACCACTAGACCACCACGATTTTGTTTGTCTATTTTAATTTTGTTAGTCTTAAATGTGAAATTCCGTGTCATAGCAAGTATTTCCTTCCACGATTTATTTGGTATGTCGCGTCTCACTCACTCACTCACTATGGTAAATCCAAAAGTACGATTTCATACAGATAATCTAGTAATTATAAAGCAGCTACCTACCATTTACCAAGAATTTAGGTACATGTAATTTTTATAAAGATTTTTAATATTTGTATACCTACCCGATAAGAAAAATAGTTTAGATAGATCATTTACATTTAGAGATCTGCGGAATACGCCTAAAACTACGTATAGGTTAGGTTAAGCATTTAGGTTAAGCAGCTAAATTATTCATTTGTAATTTATATAAAAAAAACTGAAACATCATCTTCGCTATTCCATTCATTATATCTGATCCTATCTGATTGTTTTTATGTCATATTTTTCCTCGTGTCCATTAGAAATGAAAAAAAATGTCTGCTTAAGTACATTAATGAATTCGAGTAATGAATAGTTTTTAACGTTAAATAAATATTGTGTGATTAAAACTTACCGATATTACAAACATTTAATTAGGTAATTGCAAATTGTAACTGAGCTATAGAGACTTTCAATTTTAGTGAAAGGCACGGGTCATCCCAATGTATTTCGAAGATGAAAAAGATTGTTTTTCATAATTTTAATAATGCAAATTAGTTATTTTTAAGAATATACTTTTAATAACCTAATATTTTCCAAACTAAAGTGACTTTAACATATTTATTATAATATAAAAAACAAAACCTATGGTAACAAAACCTATAAGTAAGAAGAAATTAAGTAAAATATATTTATTCCCAGAGTGTATGGAGAGGGGTGCAGTCCAACAGAATTGTATTCTAAACCTACTCAATTTGCGGGTAGACTACAACATGAAGATTTAAACAAAAGAAAAATAAAATTGAAATATCTATCTATTTAATAGTGCCGATTTTTAATTGTGAATGTATGAAATATGAAATATAAATATTTGTGAAATGGGGTTAACGAACCTACCCATGATGGGTAGGTATACCTACATACTTCTTTATGTAGTATTTCACGAAGTTGTAATATTACAATTTTATATATTACTGAAGGAACCTACCCTCTTTCTTCTTTATTTTACCTATGTACATAAACGTAAATTTTACCTGCTTATTCGAAACCTACATTTTCTATTAAATAGACTAGTTTACATATATATATATATAAACTATTGTAAACCAATAGGTACGTAACTGTACAACAGAGTATGTAGCTACTATATTATTATAATGAATAATATATAGATATAAGAAATAATCGTGGAAAATGTGATAAATTTTTGTTATTCACAACTATGTTCGTTGTATTGTGATTATTAGATATTTGTCATAATTATTACTACTTGCCTAAGTATATAATGGGAATATGTTTCTAGATTAACTTAGTAAGTAATACCTATTTACTTTGTTTATACTCATGTCTCATTTTAATTTATAGATTTCTTTAACATTAATTAACTTAAACAAATACTATTCTTAAATAATTATTTTTATATGTCGACGATAAGAAGAGGCTATTAAATGTATGTGGATATATTTTATTATGACCGCATCTGCATTGTTCTAACAAGTAGGTTATTAGAAAGTAGTAAAACAATTAAACTTTTAAGGTTAATAGATTGTTGAAAGTTAATAAAATGTGTTCACGTTTTGTCGTTAAAAATAAAAAAAAATACTTACCTACATTTACTATAGTGACCATAACTATTATACTACGTTATATTAATTTCACAGAATAAGTATTGTTTGCGTTTTATGATAATGTTTAAATAAGTCTTTGCATCATATTTTAATATCTCATCAGTGTTTATATGTGCATTATGAGAAAATATAATAAGAATGTTCCCGAATCTATCCCACAACACAATGGAAGCTTGAAAATAAACATTCCTAAGGTGTCGGATTCTGATACAATCGACAAAGGCCCGTCGGCACTTTGAGGTCCAACGCTGCGCGTCCGAGACTGTTTTCCGTGTAATGTTGAAATCCTTTAAATCGGTCGCTAATCCGCACCATTTTAATCTTCATTTTAGGTCTTAAATACTAACAACAAACTAGGATGACTCAAGGAAGATATGAGGCGTAGGAAAGGCGACCAACTATACTGGCAATGTCGGCACTTTTTCTGATGACGTTCCAATGCGGCGCAAGTATCTACTTATATTAAGTACTTAGGTACCAAACAATGATGCTATGATTATATGTATACCTATTGGTAGAGTTTTATTTGGGTGAAATATTTTAAAATCAATTTATTTTTATTTACTTATACAACCCATATTTATAATTTAAAAAGTTGATTGCGAAGGTTTCAATAATGAATCCTTTATTTACAATATAAAAAAAACACATTTTTTTTATAAATTAAGATAAGAGTAAGATATTCCACTAATAAGTATAAATAGATACAAGAATAAGATTTTAAAGGGGTAAAAATATATATATGAAGATTGTAGGTTATAATGGCGTGCGCGTGGTAACTTTACCGTCAAAAGCTGCTTGTATTATAAAAAATAATTAAATTACTATGGTAACAAAATTTGTTTAAAAATCAATGATTACTTATTAAAGGAAACGGCAAGTATGTATATATTTAGATTTAAGGAATTACATTACTATTTCTAACGCTTCTTTGGTATCACAATAAATAGTTAAAACTAGCTTATGTGGAAACCTATTTCAACGAATATATTTTTCCTGCGAATTGTTTCCGCTTTGAAGTAAGTGCAATATCGCAAATATAACCGCCCAAATTTAATTTAAGTTAATCTCTACCCCTTTTCTTTTGCTTGGTATCATTATTCTCTTGTTTTCAAACCTTGTCACATTCTTCAGGTTCGGCATAAGGAATTATTACATCTAAATTATACTACCTACAAACTAATAAGAGATTTTTAGGCACTGAACGAAACAAAGCAATCGCAAACCGTTTAGTGTATGAAATATTACATCGTTCTTTCGCTCAAAGTAACGTTGAAATGCCTGTAAAATTTTATTAATAGTTAGTACTTACCTATCTAGACGTACTAATGTTTTATAAGATTAAAATCTATTTTTCTTAAACACAACCCAATCTTTTAAAATCAAATAATTTTAAAATGGCAATACCTCAACATTTAGAATCGCTTTATTCTTCTATTAGAAACCATCGCACTTATGAATATATATATTTTGAAAGTCTAATATTTTACATGGACACAAAATTAAATTCAACAATAACTAGGTGCTTAGAAAACGACTTTATGAGACGACTTGACTTGATAGTAAAGTTGACACAGCATAAATACGTTTAGGTTTGTTGGCGTGGCCACGAGAGTAAAAACCTTTCTTGTGAGTACTTCGCCAAAACCTAGCAGCAAATTAATAGATTCGTGATATGTTAGGTCAACCATAAATATTAAAATTATTATATTTACCTGAATACATATAAATATTATGAAATATTCCATTCATGTTCTAAATTCTAAATCCTGATTCTGTTAATCAATGCGAAAATTATTCTTTAATTTGTTTTCCGTGCTGAATATTAAATATTTTTTAATGGCTACTGTTAAACATATACGCGATAACTAGTTCGTAATTTGACAATTACCGTACGTTCAAAATTAAGAATAAACATGGAATAAGGAATGATTTATTAATTCTTTTTATAAGTAAATGCTTCCCTCTTAATTATGCACATTTTATAAAATCATAGACAGTTAGGAAAAAGGAAAATCTATATTTAATATAAACAAACTAAAAAATGGTACATTTGATTAAATTTAAATTTATTTTATTATATATTAGATATATACTTAATAGTATGCGAATATTTAATGCTAAAGAATTTTACATAGCTAATATGAGAGTTTAAAATACGATTTTTATAAAACTCCTGCGATTTCAGGTTTACCGTCCGTCCAAGTACCTACGCACTGTTTTACCTTTCTAAGTCACTTGTTTTTTTCTGTTAGACATTTATACTCCTTTTCCTTTAAAAATTAAAAAGCTGTTATATAATTTTCAATATTGTTTTTTCAATATTTGCGCGTTTTTCAATATTTATCCTTGAACTCTTATAATATCTTAGGTAGGCAGATACCTACTGCCTACACAGATAAATTAATGTATTATTTTGAGTTTCTACAATTTTAGCTCGTTCTTGCCCTATAAATCTTTGTAATATTGAAACAATAAATTATTTTTCTTTTTTTATTCGTGTTCAGTTTTATACATCTAGGGGAAATTTTCTTATAAACATTTAATTTTAAATATTTCATATTTATATTTAAATTGTAGTTTTAAATGAAAAAAAGTTTTGTGTGCATAATAAGCCTTTAAACTATATTGCGATGGTGTTTGGTGAGCATTTAAAATATACATTCCTTATATATCATTGAGATATGATTCGTGGTGGTTTTATTTAAGTAAAACTAAAGATTACTCATCCACATCTAACTTGAACAGATACAAATAAAACTAAAACTGAATGAGCCTAAATCTCTTCTAAAAAACTCTAATCTGATTTGAAATCTGCCTACTAAAATCTGAAATATACAAAAAAAAGTTTATAAAATATAAAAACGCCTTTAGTCAAAATAATATTTTATTTAGTCCCGCTGAAGTTTGAAACTTGTTTAAGCGTAGTAAGCCCGTCTAAAAGTATAAAACTCATCGAAATCGTAATTTGATAAATGTATAGAATCATTGAGACGTGTTACGTTGTGATGATAGTAAATTATTAATAAATTACCATTTTATTTTAAAATAAAACGTTTTTACACCTAAAAATTAAGTAGGCAAGAAATGCGTATCTATTTTATTTGAGTAAAACTAATGATAAGTCGTCTATATCTAACTTGAACTTAACGCGTTTATTAGATTTAATATTCAAAAATATTCCCACAACTGTATTAAAAATACTAAAATGTTGCAAACGCTTAACACTCATATAAAAAATAAAATTGATTTCTGCCTATAAAATCGGTTTGATCTGAAGCTTTAAAGTAGTTTTGCTTGAATTTTATAATATTGAAGTCAATATTTTTCTAACGGCGGAATTGACCTTGAAGCGATCGGATAACTTATAAAATGTCGCCAATCATAACTATTAAATTAAATAATAACGTTAACAACCTCCGTTATTTATTTATCGTCATATTAAATAATATAATTTAACGATTAGGTAAATCATTTTGTGGACCGCGAATGCTGCTCAGTCGAGCGAAAGAGATTGATCTACTTTCTTCTTATTTTAGTATTTTGACGTAAGTTGATATTTTAGAGGTATTATAATAATTAAATAATTTGCAAAATGTCACAGCGGTATAAAAATATATGCTAAAATAAAATTTAAATAAATATTTTAATGTTATTTATACTTGTCATCTAACTATTTGAATATTATATCAAATTATTATGTGTAATTTATTTAATTAATCTTACTTTACTGTGTTGCTCATTGCTAAGGGTCATTTGAGGGAATGCGCTATAGTTATGTCTACCGTAGACATAAACAAGCATAATTTGTCAAAAAATATTAATTCTATATGTCCCGAAATTGAATTTTCTTTAGTATGTTATTTTACGAGTTACTTCATATGGAAATAAAATAATAATAAAGGTAGTTAGAAAAAAAAAAATAGCCAACCTCTGTGATGTCTGGTCCGGTCCTTCTCCTTATGACTAGTTCTGAACTGGATTCCATACTTGATGGTTCCGAATTGTATCATATTTGATAAGTTTATATTCAAACTTTTATTAATTTATCCATTGATAATTGTAATAAATAGAAAACAATCGTCCGCCGCTAGTTAAACGCGCTTTTACACGGTTCGTTTTCACACACTCGAAAACTCGGTTTTTTTGGAGTAACTTCCATACGTAAAAAAAGGAAAAGTTCAAGTGGAAGAACTTCGCGAACACGACCGCCCCCGTCGACAGCTCAGCGCGGACTGCGGGGCCCGTCGCGAGCGCGCGGGGAGGGGGCTCGCGCTGCGCGCGCCGGCGCGCTACACGGACGCACACAGGCGCGCGCCGCCTCGTACGTACACGGCGGCGCTATGGCGCGGGGCGGAGCCAACCGCCGCGATAAATCAAACTTTGCCCATCCGCCGTCCCGCTCGTCATAACAGCCGCCTCTTTCATATTCAGGGCGGAGCAAATCTGCCGTCCCTTTATGAATATGATATTCATATTTCTGGAGGCATGCAGACCATATTAGCCATACCTACCCATCAACGCCGGCTGCGTCTGTCGCCGCTCTGCGCTTCCCCACTCAATACGCTTTCCACCGATAGATGTCGCTACTGTGGCAATATTGAAATATTGGAATATTTTTGGCGTAAGACACGAAAAACATATTTTAAATCACAACATTCATATCATTTAATTTTAATAATTATAATAATATAATGTCTTACTTTTTTACATAAATGAGTCTATAAAAAAATTCTTAACAATTTTGCAATAGCTACAATTGCTAAGTCTGTAAACTTTAAATTATTTTATCTTTGCATCTTTATATAAATCAGATTAATTGAAATATTAAGGTAGCTACCTAGTTTATATTATTTATTCCATTGACATTAGGACCTTAACAAAGTTAGAGTACCTACAGACAAAACCACTAAAGTATAGTTAAAAAAAGTTACAGTTAATAATTTGTAATAAAGTAATGAATATATTTATGAGCGTTTAGTACCACTGCAGCCTCTGCTCACTGCTTTCTTAAATAGACTTAAAAGTTAGTTCTTGTAAAAGGTAGTGTAGGTAGTTATTATACTTAATTAGTTTAATTAATATAGGGTTAAATTTATACAGAAATACATAGATTTAGTAGACACCTACTGAGTCATGCACCGACACCTTTTAATTTTACTAAATCATTTTTTATGCAAAATTTTGTATATTAGATTTATACTTACCTATGTATCTAACTACACTTAACCGTAAGACTTACTCGTATTTACTAAATATAACTAGAATATTATTTTATAAAAACGCAACACAATAAGATCCAACAACTTGCAAGCATAGTATTTATTATAATTTCAGTAAATTAGAAATACACTAATTTCTGAATAAAAACATTTATATATTGAAACATATAATATATGATTTAATACCTACCTACCTGTTAGATAGCTGCTTTTATTTCGTAATTTCTTCGGTGTATATGCTTGCCAGTGGAATAGAAGAAATAACGCAAATATTAGTTTATGATGACCTATTATATTAAATTATTACCTATAGCTACAATATTTAGGTCTAACAGTAACGGTTTATTAGTACCTTTTTCCCTATAATTGAATCTGTTGGTCTTAACCTAGATAATTTGTTACGTACCTAGAATTTACTTATTAGAGAACCTACGTTGAACCATTTTTTTAAGAATTAAATATAGCTTTAACCTAGGCTTTTAACCATAGCATAATTTTTATCTTGCTCATTCTCGCTTGCACTTCTTGATATGTTTGGCAAGGTAATAAATATTTTCTGCGCTCTATATCAATCAAACTTCTAATTTAATCGAATGCTTTGGCTATCTATGTTAGATAGATAGAAAGTGTTAGAAGTTCACGGTCGATATTACTTAGGTTCTCTTTCCTTTAGATAGATATCAATAGAGAACGTTTTATGAGTAGGTAGGTACCTACCTATGCGCAGATGCCGGCTGCAGAATATTGTGATTTCATAGCCATATAATTTTTAATACTTTAAATATGATTTTTGTGTGTGCCTAAAGTTCCAAAATTAGGTAGGCCTCTAAAATATATGGGTAGTACCTATAGTTAGGTAGATACATAATAATATATTTACTATATATAATTTTAGTATTATGACCGTCCGAATGAATTGTAATGTAGTAATAAATTACATATAATATAAGATATATATTTATGAGACCGAAATTGTAGGTTGCTCATCGCGTATATTTAAAAAAAAAACAATGCTTTTATAGAAAAGTCTGCACTAAGACGGGCATTCAAATAATTTCAATTCAATCTTTTTTGGAGCGAAGCTCCCATGTGGTGACTCAAATGTCACTCTGTTCACGGACTGAGGCTCTAGAACTATCAGACCGATTTTGATAATTATTTTTTAAAATGACCATGGCAATGTCTTCTATGCATAGATACCAAAAAAATATATACATTTGATTGCGCAAAGAATTACAAAAAATTAAATGGTAATCCCTATGGAGAAATACATTTATATACTAAACTCCGCTCCAATATGCCGCAGCGAAGCAAAGCGGCGTCCTAGTTATTGATGTATCAAGTACAGTAAAAAATAAAGTTGTATTATATTACAGAATTCTAAGTATAGTTATATAGGAACCTGCCTGGCTGTGCCTGGTTTAGCGGCCACAAATTGCCACGGAGAGACCAGCGGCATCCTCAGCGGCAGGACCTCCGGGTTCCGTCGCCATCATGCGTCGAATCGTGTCGCACTAATTTCACGGATTGCATCGCGCGGAGGTATTAAATGTGATATATTACAGTGCCTTTGTATCCGCGGTTCGCAATCTCCGGTCGAATTGTGCGCCGATAAATTGCATGTATTCGACTGCACACTCACATCCGGCGGATGACTTCGCAGCGACTTTAAAAAGCGACTTTAAAAACCCGCCATCAGGGAATACTGCCATATTGGATTTGATTTGAACGCACCGACTAATGTCAGAAATCCCATCCAACTCCTAACTATATGCACTAATTTATTTTATAATTAAGATTTTTTTATACGAATGAATGACAGATTTTCATTGACTTCGTAAGAACTTCAGCTGTATCTTGATTATTTAGTTCCAAACATATAAAGCTGTTTTTTTTATATAAAATAAAAAATAAACAAATAGGTTATATAATTAACATATTCTCGTAGCGTGAAGCGGTGTCTTCATCGTCTGAATTTTGCGGTTATACGATATATAATTATAAATGCCTATGTAATGTTAATACGTATTGACTGATTAACCGCGGGCTATCCTTCGGGACGTAAGGGGGGGGGAGGGCATTTGGGCTACTTAAAGAATATTTATGTTCCCTATTACAAGTAAGAAATTATATAAAAAAATCATAAAATAATTCATCCCCAAATTTATTATTTTTTTTAAAGTAGCTGTTGATTATTTCGTATAAGATATGGGTTACTTCTGGCATCTTAATTTTGTTGGACTAACTTTATTTGTTTTAATATAAAAAAATCTATATTACTAAATTTTTCGTATAAAATAATACATATTTCACAGTATATTAGGCATATATCTAATTCGATATTATTTCAATTATTATATTTTGTGGGACTCCATAGTGCAGTCAAAGTACATCCTTAGGGGGAAAAACCGAAAGATTTTACAGTATTTTCAGTTTAACCATAACCATAAAATTAAGGACCTTAAAAACAGTTAGCCCACAGATGGAGCACAAAAAAAAGTGATTATTTATGACATTCTGGAAGGCGAAATAATATCAACACCTATAAAATATGAATATAATCTACTCTTAAAATGCCTTTTACAAGAATTATATTTCACAGCTGTTTTTTTTAAAGTTCTCTCATAAATCTTTTTATGGGCTATTTTCCCTTTCTTTGAAGGTGTGTTTGTGATACCAACGAGTAAGAGTTAATTTATGATACCACTTTCCTTAATTGGCAACTTCGAGAACGCTATGGAGTATTCCGATCCTAAGCGTTTTAAAAAAGAATAGGTGTAATTTAATTCAGCAACATTATACATACATAATATTATAGTGAATGTACACTTATGTCTTAAAAGTGAACAGACAATATAGTCTGTTTAGATTAATATCAATATTTTTGCCAAGTTCGATATGCGCTGATGTTCAATATCAACCCAATCGATCTAGCCGCTATATTCTGGTCACAGAATCATTAAATCACGGATTTAGTTGATATCACGGAATAACCCGAATCTACCCTACTGACTCCATGCGTGAACGCTTAGCAGTTTTTTAAATTTTGACACGGGATCATTGCCTTTTTGTATGTTGATCAAACCATATTATTGATAGGTTTAGTAGAATTGTCTCTTGGCGCTGATAAAAGCAAATTATCCATTGAATCCATTGTACCTACCACACTGACGCTATTGAATGAACAAATTTAGGTACATACATACGGTGACAATCTTTGGACGAGGGATCACCTTAGATTGATATTAATCAAAGTAAAAAAATACTACCATAAAATATTTTTTTATTTTTTCAGTTCGTTTCCTACTTGTGTATAAATTATATATGCTTGTACTGTATTTAACGTTAACTGGATGAAAATATGAAAACAAAAAATCTCCTCTTTAAAAAATTGAACCACTCAGCTAAACCGGAATTTAAATGAAATTGAGAGCATAATAAAATCGAAAGCATATAAAATCGAGCCAAGTAAAATAAACCCACTTAGGTTAGGTGTGTAGGTTTGTAGAGACACTCGTATTGGTAACTATTTTCATAGTTATGATAGCAAACAGTAAAGAATAAAATATGCATGCATAATATTGTGTATTAATCTTATAAAGGTTTATTGTTGAATATCTAAATTTATTTCTGATTATAATATTTCGTGTTCCAAGACCGCGATTTCACACATGATTAATTTTTGATCTCATATCAAAATTCAACATTATGTGATAATATGAAATCGCTCTTGTCATAAGTTCGGTCGCTAGCGAGGCCGCGTCGCGCCGGGTCATTGTCGGCATTGGCCAAGCCACCGCGAGTAAAAAGAAAATTTACATGAACGCTTTGATAATTTGACAATTTCTTTCTTTAAAAGAGATAATAACACCCCTTAAATCTTAGGGAACGGTCTTGGAACAAACTGTGTAATACCATATTGACATTTAATTTGTACAATATTTGCGTAAATTTAATGATTTCGTACATTTACGTATGTAATAATTAATATGGTCTACCTTAGAACAAGCGATAGCCTATAGTAAGGTATGGTTATTTGTAAATTATTTATTCGACTTTCTTTATGGCGAATAAATAAGTTTGTGTAACTGTTTCCTAAATCTGGAGTGGTAATCGAAGATAAAGATGATAAATTCTTTGCCTGTATATTAACAGTTCGAGGAAATTAAATGTATTCGCCGAGAGCTTTGTTGTGTCCGCTGACTTGAAATGTTTATCGCCTTGGATCATGAAATGACTGACGGCTAAAATGGATCAGGAATGAGTGCGCCTGCACCGTGACGCCCCACCACGCCCGGGGCGGGATTTCTCAATTACGCCCAATACTTACTTTCCACACACAGCACAATTACGCACAATTTGTGCAGATAACTGGAAATAAAAAACCCTTTAAAATTGCTATTGAGATTGTATCTCTATTTATAAATTAAACTACACATTTCTAGCACCCAGAATTTATAACAAATTTCACACTGAGGTTGACAGGTCGTCAGCGACTGACGCATCTTTAAAAGGACGATGACGCATTGGCTATTGAAAAAAACAAGGCAAGAATACGAAAGTAATTTATTGAAACTGTTGCTTGAGTCCACTTTTACTTTTAATTTTTATATATATATTATTCTGAAGCGCGCCTTTACTTACACATTTCAAATGGGTGACACCTCGATACAGGCATTTGCCTAGTGTGATGTTACTAATCCACACAAACTGTATTTTTTTTCTCTTGAAAATCAATAAAATACTACAAAGTATACATATGTCATAATATAAATAGTACGTTAGATATTTTAATAAATAAATATTAGCTGTTTTTTTTATCGGAAATAGTCTTGAGACACGGTGACAATTAAAGGACCCTAATTGCGAATGACACGCATATATAACTATTTGGACATTAATGCTACAAGCAATGTATTTATTATGTAAACACTATTTTGCTGTTTTGATGTGATGTGATGCACTAAATTTTTTAGACAAACGAAATGTGACGGTAAGTGGTATATAAGGTTAGTTTATACGCTGAGAAATGTCATAGGAATGTAGATGTCGCCACAACGGCCTCTACGCTCGCAACGCGATAGTGTCACCGTAGCCCGCGCTACGCCGCGCTACGCCGCGCCGACCTGTCAAAAGCGGTCTCGTCGGCGAAACTTCGCGGCGAAGCGTTTATACCGCGACAAGACAAGCGGTCTCGGCGGTTAAGCTCTTTTGAACCTGAAGCTAAAGTTTTCTGAATTAAACGAAATCCCATATAAATGGCAGCTTCGTATAAGTATGAGTGCAACTCAACGTTAATCCTTCACTATAGAACGAGACCTTAAGGCATTTTTATTCTACCATCCTTACTATTCCTATTCCTTTTCATTCAATCTTCATTTTTATATAGATTTTTTTTTCTAAATTAAAATAATTACTGTGATAACACACTAATTACTGTGTGATTACGGTCATACACACATATATTGGGCCCTACTCTACTAGGCCAAATGTGCCTGTCCTACAGAGGGAAAATGGTGGTAATAAAGAGGTAAAAATGGTATAACTAAGTGCAGATTCGAGACCGCGACCTTCAGGTCGATAGTCTAACGCCTTAACCACTAGACTGCCAATATCTCAATTTAACAGGACAAGTTGGTCAAAAGACCTTCAAGTTAGCCTCAACAAACAAATAATTAGGTAGAACGGTAGATGTATAGTGATAGAGTAGCCACATACTGTTTATATGCAATATTATGAAATATTCCTATTAAATATATTTTATCAAATTCAATCAACTTCCTTACAGAAGTTTTACTTCTAACACGAGCGATGTAACACAGACTGTGTTTATTTTCTACACATATATTTATGTATAAGAAGCTACATCTGTCTATCCGTCCGTTGCATCTTTCAACTCAAAAAGTACAAATGCGATAGAGGTTTTTTGTATGTAGTTCGATGCTCTTGAAAAACAACCATACCCGTTTAGATAACATTAAAGAATAGATACATAACATTAAAATCGACAATTTTTTATTACTATTAAATAAAACATTAACAGTTCGACAGAAACCCCAAATATCATGCCAGCACGCCTGTTGAAAATTTGAGAATGTAATATTTATTACTGGCCAGTTAAAATTAATATAAACTCATCTATGTGCGCAAATAAAAACATTTAAAAGAATTTTCAGAGCCTCATTATAATTATTATAAATTAAAAGATTCCGTCCGCATTGTTTCATTAGCAACTACCCGTCAAAATTAAAAAAAATGTGTTAAAATTTATGATGAATTAAAATTATAACTCCTTTTTTTTCTCTATCGCTTTGCCTCTATGGCTATTGCCACAGTTACAAGTGGAAATAGAAAATGAAGCAACCCATTACTGGGGGGGGATATGGGGGTACGCCTGTAAGGGCTAGCCGTAAAACGCCAGGTTCTGGTTAAATAATTTACTATTACTAAACAATGTTCATATTGTATGATGGCTAGAAGGTGTCATAGCCATTCTCGTTTATTATTGTAATATTAATAC
This sequence comes from Neomicropteryx cornuta, assembly GCA_020383195.1. Classification (NCBI taxonomy): domain Eukaryota; kingdom Metazoa; phylum Arthropoda; class Insecta; order Lepidoptera; family Micropterigidae; genus Neomicropteryx; species Neomicropteryx cornuta. Next base: position 13,996,182 of record JAHKQU010000012.1, read on the forward strand.
ATTTTGAGATATCATTCATTTACAGTTATCCTAATGTTTCGAATAATGAACTTACACACTTAAAACTATGAACCCTTACTACACCAATGCTCTTGTATATAACTATAACCTTAACAGCGCTCGTACAAAACTTATAAACAAAAGAGTTACGTAACAATTACAGAAAATAAGTGTTACATATAACGTATTAATAATTATGAGGGTTATATAGTATATGCCTTGGTAGATACCTATCTATGTATTTTCCTTCCGTCCTCCCTTCATATTACTAAGCACTCACCTCTTAGTCCTCTTGTAAAGTCTGTCATTTTTAGACACAAGACAAACGAGTACATAGGTCACTAAGGCTGCTAAGCTGTCGTAGAAACGCCTATCGACCCGAACAAATGAAATTACACGAATATGCACCCTAATTTGATATGTGATCCGGTTGCCAACGTGTAAAACAATTCCAAGAAAGTCTTAACACTCGTAAGTAAATCTTAAACCGGCTTAGGATCGATAAGCTCCTAAAACCGTCTTTATAATCCACCTAAGCCTTGTTTTATTATATCGAAGACATTAAAAGGAAATATAAAGACCGATACACACACGTGCGTACCTACTACAGTAACTGGATAATTAAATTAAGGTATTTTGAGTAATTCCACACTTCTGTTTGAACGCCTATAAGAAGATAATGTATGAAGACAAAAACATTATGAAATATTCATAATTTTGAATATGTTTATAGGGTTGGAAAACCAACCCTTATAAAATGATATAGACCCATGATTAACATGTCAATAATTTCAATTTTTCATTTACTTAATTAAAAGATCATTAAAAAAAGAAACAATATTAAAAGCATCGATAGTGAAATGTTGACGTAAGGTGTAAAAGAAAAAAGACGTTCAGCTGTAAATAAATAAATATTATTCATTACAAGAAACATAACTTACATTTAGTGTTAATACGTTTTATCACGCGACAAATAAATCTTCTTAAAAATAAACTTAATACGTCAATAAAACTAAATACTAACATTTTAATTTAGCCATTATTCAATCATTTAATTTTTGACGTTTCGCTTCAGATAATTTAACATAAAATTAATACATTGATAAGCTTCGTTAGTATAATATTAATTATGTAGTGGCATTTATGAAACGATAAGTCAATCTGGAATGATAAATTATGTATTTAGGTACAGTTATACATTTTTTTTCAAATTAAATCAGAAAATACTTTAATTGATAGCTATAAAGCATACCTTGAACTGAATGTTTTTTTTTGCTAAATGTTATATTACTTAGTAAAGAAAGCAAGTCGTAATTTGTTTATATACTTGAATTTATTATAAATTATATTTAGTTAGTTTCTAAATATTATTCAGAAGTGGCAAATTAATAAAACAAAGCTAACCGCCCCCCTTGGTACAGATTCATCTAGTTTTAATTATGTCTAGTTTTAATTAGTCGCTTTAATTATGACATTTGTGCATTTACATGGTTATAATGTCATATGCAAGTGCAGTAATATAGTATATTCAGTAAATAATCAATAAATAAATTTATATAATTTAATTTACTATTAATACCGATAAACCAATTATTGATATGTAATGACCTACAAATGGCTACACTAGGGCTTTCAATTAGGCTCTGAACGTGGTATGCGATGCTTATGAAACCTCTGGCCATGCTTATGGGAATCACAGTCCTGCCCATTGAGTAGTGCGAACCTACTTAAAGCCTAATTTCAATTTAGTATTGTGGATACCCCTATAAAGCAGTCGGGCCACTTAAAAAAAAGAGTTCAAAATCTCAGAATGGAGCGCAGTTTCAACACATAACTAATTCGACGTTTCCTTTATCGCTTTTTCAAATTATTCAACCGTGTTTTATTTTACATAGGTATGCACTTTTTCAGACTTTTCAGATTTTTTTCAGAAAGTTTCAATAATATTTTCAGATTTGTCTAACCTTCCTTCACAGCTTATTAGTTTTATCGTCTTAAAGTGGGTCCAAAGTATGTATGAGCGATACGAAAATCTTAAGCATATAACGTTACAGTCCGGCGTTACACTTCATCGTTACAGCAAAGAAAAGCAATATTTCCGCATTGAATGCTCGTTTACCCCGCTCTCGGGTCCCCCCCACCCCCCTACCCTTACACCCCCCCCCCTTCCCGCGTTGCGACCGTGTTATTTGTTGCCCGTTGAGCGAGTCATGCATAAGTGACGGTGGATTTTACATTTTTAAGTGTATCCACCCCCTTTGAAACCGTCACGTTCCCAGCGCGGTTTTCAAACAGGTAATAATTTCATGCCCGGGGTTTCACCCCTTAACCGCCCTACCGCCCGCGCCCCGCCAACTGCCTTTTAACCCTGTCGGTAAAGCGAGTGATGTATTTAATTATCGTATAAACTCCACTGCTCGACGATTAATTTCTTAATTATCTATGTTAGCTCTCGTCTTTTAAACATCATTGTTATAGATTTAAAATGTAGCCAATATATGAAGCACATATGGCATTACGACCACATTTGCCTATTGTATTTTTTACATACCAATTAAATCAGGAAAATGCAAACATACAGGATGTCCCAAGTCCATTGCCGAAGACTTAAGGGCGGGTTTAGGTAACGTATTTTGAGTAAGAAATGATAAAAAAACAAAACACAAATTTATTATATTTTTCAACAGATAGTGTAAATTCGGTCAGCGGGCGAATTCTAATGTCGCGCCGATTGATAATGGCTTTATCACCGTTACGGTGTACGGCGACAGCTGAGAACGATCCTTTTACTATTTTCACATTAAGTTTACATTTTTTTTCTTTGTAAACCGTTTTTATATACCGTCTTAACAAATAATACTAGAAACCGCACGATCATTTAGCTGGGTTTTTAACGTGAATGGTCTTGGGACACTCTGTATATGTAGCTTTTAATGCTGATCAGTTAGAATTTCTAGGGACGCGCGGACGGTGTAAACATATTTTTAAGCCACACACACTTTGAGGTGTAGAGGGGCGTATCCTCAATATAATGTATTAATGTTTAGAATATAAACATTTATACGTGTTTATAAAAATATATAACGTCAATTTTATACAACATATTTCAATTAAACTCAATCCTACGCACAAATTTAAATTTTATCGTAGGTACGGCAAGTGAACAAGTATATTTTGCAGCGGAGCTGGACACAAACATTATCGTATAATCGACAACACTACACAGATAGGTACTACGTTACAATCTCAACCCTACTAGGCGGAAAATGAGGGAAAGATTTGTATGTTTATTGCACGTCGCCTCGCTTCTATGAGCTTCGTGAGTTTTTCACTTGGCGTGCTATTTAAAAATTTATAAATAATATTGTTAATTATTCACGCTCAAATTGGAGGGTTCAAGTGTTGTATGTTGCATTGCATTGCTTGCTGTCCACGTGGGACAATGCTTAGATGCTGGAATTCGGAAAGCAAAATAATATATTTTTTTTAACATATTAATTATTGCCAGTACATTTTGAAATTAAAATTGTTTTCTTATTCGACACTTATTTTTAGTCGTGCTTATTCGATAACTTTAATTTGATGATATTAATTACAATATTTATTTATGAAATTGAGCGTCTGTAAATTGAAAACCATTTTTTTATTAATTTCTTATTTTTTACAATACGTTCATTTTCCTAACCATATAGAAAACCCTGTGCAAAATGAAAAAAAAGCACAAATAAATATTACATACATAATTTTAAAAGTAGGTAATTGGAAACTACCATAAAAAGCACAAAACGTATTGTCGACATTTTTAAAATATGCGAGTTATTTTATTGTCACAGTTTTATCAGGTTAAACTAATTAAAAAAAAAACTATGGTTAGGAAAAAAACTTAATTGTAGCGATTGTATAAGGAATTATTGAACTAACTTTTCTGAGATATGCAGTGAGAATTAAATTGACGGCAATATTTTCCCTATGTTATGGTTCTGCGGTCAGAAGTATTTATTTATTTATATCGCACTCTTATATATAACAACAAATAGTGTTTTTACAATAAATAGATTGTTTATAACATGCATTATTGTAATTTGTAATCACTTACAATGGATTAGTTTTGTGCATCACTTTAATAGCACAATGTGCTGTTTCAAGGAGACGCCAATTATTTGTAGAAGAGTAGTCTAGCACTTTGACGCTGCTATAGGACTTCATAATAATTTATATTTCATAATTAAATTATACTATTATACTTATAAATATATAATATATATGATATAAATAACGTAAAAAGCCTATAGATAAATAATATATAAGTATTAGTATTAGTTAAAAGTTTTTTTGTTTTTGCGGTTTTATATTCGTATGCAGCAGGTAATGAGGGCGGATGCGCCCCAACGCCTCCCGCGATAATTCTGCTTTTCAGACCCCGCTAAATCATTGTCTTTGGCGTGACTTCCGCGAGTGTAACTTTCAAGCGTCCTTATAAGTTGGCCTTCTAGCAATTTAGGGGCGCATCACAACAAACGTTAACACCGCTACTTAGCTCCTTTATAACTATTATTTTTATTAGAATAGAACATTCATAGAAAAACCGTAAGTAGTTCATGATAATTAATATTATTATTATTGTTAACATTTCAAGTAGCACGTAATAAATGGTTTTTACCTTAAGCTTAAGCTTTAAGGTAAGCCTTGTTGGGGTTCTTCGTAATTTATCGTTCTTGGCGTAAATTTTAAATTTTTTGAAAATAGAATATTTTTATCGGATGCTGTACAAAGGCACTCGGAGCTATATCCCGAGAATTTAAAATTGAACTGAAACGCGTAAAAAAGAGAGATAGTACGTACTGTAACTAAGAGAACCACCGCTTTCGCATCTCCGTTTGAGCGTAGATGAGGTTAATATTTTCGAAATATAATTTATTAATATGGTTGATTTATTTATTAATATACATAGTAAAAAGAAACAACATATAAAGCTTAGTAAATAAATAATGCATCTATTTTGTTTCTTTTCTTATGATAAGAATGCAAAGTGGTACCTATTTGTATGATAAAAAGATAAATTTATATCAATGTACATCTTAATGTATTTTTTTTAAATTTGTACAAACAATATCATTTATATTTTTGTGAAATTAACCTTTGCTTTTGTGGGAGCTATAATAAAGATTTATAAAAAACTTGCAATCAGTAAACAGTACCTAGTATCGCAATAAAGACATCAATACAAATCACTGCAATATTTTTATTACAACATATGAAAAAAAATAACAACATGATTTAATGTCATGCGTTTGTTATTAGGTTATATCAATTTATGTTGTTTCCTTGAAGGCGATATTATTTTTTGCCTAATATTAGATATATTATGTACTATCTATGCCTTTTCATAAAAAAAACAAGATTAAAAAAAAACCGCGGAGTGCGGTTGCAATGAGAGAGATCTAGCGATGTTGAGATGATTCAGCTATTTAATCAAGATCCTTAAAAAAATAAAAGATTTACCGCGATGTTAAAAACTAAAAACATACCTTAATATTACTTTTATATATCTACGTAATTTGAATATGGTTAAAAAAAAACCCAAATTTAAAAAATTAATATATTCAAATACATCGAGTGCTATTTCATAAATTTTATTAATCTTAGATAGTTTAATGACGAGATTTGTCATCTGTATTACTATTTGTCATCTAAACAGTCTTTACATAGTCTTTTTAGAGTATTTAAAAAAATAATAATGGTAGATACTTACTCTTTGAATAGATTTTTAATAGAAATATTCGGGTCAAAATATGTTATGATTTTTTTTATGTCAAATTGTAAAAGTCAAATGTTTCAGTAAATACATTAGGAATTTCTATTTTTTTTTTAAAAGTTTATATCATATTCAAAATCGTCAATTTATAAATTTTATGTCTCCAAATTGCACGTTCTAAGAAGGACTAATTTATAGTCCAATACCAATGTATAGTCTGACAAAACTGTTAAACAATATACATACCTTAATATAAACATATAGATACGTAACTGTTAACTAAATTATATTATATTATTATATATTAATATAAATGTGAGAATTTTCTTACATCTTCATAAAATTCCTTGCTTTTTACATATTTCATATTGTAGTAGTTTTGTTAGAATTTTCATAAAATGCCTCTATATAAACTACATATTTTTATGTTTGTTGGTATGAAATATCTTTTTAAAAATTAGGTAAATATTTACATATATAAATTATGTCATATTCCTTGCAGTGTTTCTTATGTTTTTTCTTGCCTAAATTTAGAAGCTAGAGTTTAAAACTTTTAAACATAATACATTCTTATATATTCTTAATTTAGATTACTTTGCATAATATTTACAATTTTATCGTAAGATATATAAACTGTATTCACCATATTGACGTACTTATAGTTGTTTTATCACTAATACCTTAATTTTATTATAAATATTTAGATATAATTTTATTACCAATGTATGTTAAATGAAACGTATCATAAATAAACTTTGCTAATTAATTTTTATTTCTAAAATAATGACGCATAAAGAGTATCATTATTTTTTAAAAAATGTTTTTTTTTTTGAATATGCTAAGTTATAATTGCACTTTGTCTGTTGAGACGTCACCAAATAAAAATTTCCGCGTTTTGAATTATGCGATCAAGATTTAAAAAACCTATTCGCATATCCACAACTAACAATAACTCGCCGTTTAAGGAACATTGCGAAAATCATTAAAATATTTTTATTGTTTTTTTATCTTCAACCTTTTGTTGTCAATCAGGAAATATCGTTTGATCACACACCGGTACCATTAAATATATTTTGCACGCTTTTTTTTTGTGATTTTTGATCTACGCAACTGATTAAAATCGACATTATCATATTTTATTAGGATATATTGACATTATTTATTATATCAAAGTGCTAGGATGCTATTAAAATTTTAAAATATTGAATACATAACGAACACGTTTTTTTTATTGTTGTTCAGATTACTATGTTCGTAAGGAGCGTAACAGCTGCTAAACAGAGTTAACCTAACGGGCATTTACTTAGGAAAATGATTTACTGTAGGTTGAGTTAAGTCAAAACGGAAATAACTATGAACCGCAGTCATACAACGCGAATGGCGTTAACGGTTCGGTCGCTAATTAACGGCCGTAAATTAGGCAGCGGATAGTAGAATATAATAGCGTATCCGCACTTCGACGCGATGTATTTCTTCACGTGAGCAAGACAGGCATAAAGCGGCTTGCGCGTGGAGTCGTAGAATAAAAACATAATAAAATAATAATAAATAAAAATAAACCCGACTTCAAAATAAACCTACAAGTTAAAAGCTAAGAAATAACGCAATAAACTATTTATTGATAGTAAACTTCTTATTGATAGTAAATTAAATCTTATTCATATAAAAAACAGATCCACCAAAGCATTGAAGTCGGCGCAGAATTTCACCGTATGTAATTTCAGTAAAGACCCACCCTGGTTACTAACAATAAGAACTATCTCCAATGTTCCACTGCTAAAATAAAAACTATGTAATTTGAGAAACAGCATTATTGTTTTTAAATTATTTGCAATTTGCAATTTGTTAGGTATTGCACTGATTGAATGACGGTAGTTTTGTGTCGCCTCACACTTATGTAATTATACACCGAGTTACTGTTGTCCCTTTTCTACGCGTGTTAAGCCTCCGCAGGGTGCCAGGGCTCCCAAGTTCCGCCTGAGCACAAATAGCAGACCTGGTACGAGCAGGGTTACCACAAAAGTAATAATTTTAAAAATTTCAAAATGGTTAGGTGGTTTTAGACAAATATTCCTAAAATTTTTAACGAGTAAACTATAATGCAGGACAGTGGGACCACAGAAAGGGCCAAAATAAAAATAATGAAGACTATGATTTTAAAGTCAACTTATCGCCAGATAATTCGCTCCTATGAGATTTAACGGAAAATGTGCCATTCCGAAAGTGATAGGTTAGGAAAGGTTTTGTGTTGGTCAATACTTATCGGTATTCGCTAAGAAATGCACTTAGCAAGCACTGCGATTGGTGCATGCTGTGCTCACCAGCTCTATATACAATGGGCTTGCAGGCATTTGCGTGTTTCGTTTTAGTGTGAATGCCAAGATAGCTTGCTGACAACAGGAAAGAGTAATCCCGAACGAAAATATCTTCACGGAAAAAAACTGCCATCGATCCGTGATTGGCTTTATAGCCTTGGAAATTTCCAACCATAAATCTGCATTTTTCAAAAATCCTATCGCGGTTCTGTGGCTAGACTTTGAAATTAACTCCCTGATAGCATTAGAAAAAGTTTCGATATTACCATTTTCAATCGCCGTTACAAAGACATGTTTTTTCTTCTTTCTAGTTTTTCAAATCAATGTTTCAATAATTTTATGTTTAAATACTTTAATTTTGTTATTCTTTTTTTATTTAAGACTTTTTTACCGCAAGACAACATATTTTTTACGCAACTTCTCTAGGTTAACTGATAAAGATTATCTAACGGCATACACTGAGAGTTATGGGTTTCTAACAAAGTATTCATTATAATTAATGATAAGATAGGTATCTTGTCGGGTTTTGTAATGACACACATTACAAAATGTTTAACTTAGGTGCAGTCGGATTACAAGGAGCAGGATAATAAGATAATTTACTGGATAGCAACAAGCTGTGACCAAGGAAATCAAACGATGTTTTAGGCAGCCCTGGATTTAAAGCTGCCCAGATATGCCCTCCCGCTGTTAAGGTCATAACGCAAGGCGGCTGCTATGTGCTCTTTAACATTCCATTAAGAATCATACTAATGGGTTAATTTTCATCTCAGAGTGGTTTTTGTGATTTTTTATTTTTAATTTGAACTCATTTAATAGTCTCAAATAAATTTTCAAAATACGGTATCGTTTTATCATATTTAGATAAATAAAAATATGTGTGATAATTTCAAAATGTAAAGAGAACATAAGACGAAAGCAGTATTTAAGAGTATACTCACAAAAGAGTAATCACAAAAGTTACAGAGAAGTAAATTGATCGAAAGATGTTAAGCCGTTATCAAGTTAGGGTTAAACCAATATTGAGTAAAATTAATACAAACAACAAAAAAAATAATTTAAAGACATAATGCGTTTTCACTACGTGGAGAGATTTGAATAGTCTTTCGTCCTTCGAAATATTTTTAAATAACAAAAAAAATAATGAAATGATAAAGAAAACTATATGGAATAAATAAATAAAAACGACAAACTTGCTAAAACTCACTCATACTAAGATTTTAAGCTAATTTAAACCATGATCACGCCAAATGTGCTCACTTTGTTTTTTACTAAAAGATAAAAATAAAACCACCAGAGCGCATCAAAGTGCTAGTAAAATTACTTTCGAGTGATTAGTGGCCCTTTTTTAGAATATCACAAAAACATAAATAACACTATTTTAAAATCACATTATTAGTTTTTTGTTAGATTATTGACCCAAATTTCGGGCGATCGAATCTACTAATTTTAACGCTTCGTTGCCACCATATCTCCTCTGACTCGAACGCAAGCAAATTTAGTTTATAGGCCCAAAATAATTAGTTATGACCCCATAGCAATTCTTAAAAAATAACTTTACGTCTATAGCTTACAAAAGTGAAATTAAAAAATATCCTAAAACGATAACATACGCTGCTAAAATATGCGTTAATTTTTTTTGTCGCTTTTCAAAGTTCAAATTTATTATGCAACCTTTTTTTGTTTAGTAAAAAACGCTCGGTGCGTGATTTCAATTCTTGATTTAAAAGTTATATTTTTACAAAAATATGGTAAAACTTCCCGTTATACTGCCATTAAATAAAAATAAAATCTTAAAGCCTGGACATATTTTATGATCCGACGGTACCGCTCGCTTAATTAAGTAAGAATGGGTATTGGAAGAATGACCCCGAAATGTTAGATTTTTAAAAGTAATTTAATAGTTTATTTTAAATCAGAAATCCCTACTACTTACCTACTTACCTTTTTGAAATTTTGTTATAAAAAAATTACACCTATCTAATAATTTCAATGACCACGGCGCGGTGGAAGGGAGGGAAGTATAAATTTAAAACCCACATATAAATGAAAAAAAAATGTTTTTCAAATCACAAATTGGATGAAATATATTTTAGATCGTAAGTTGCAATTTTAAACCAATATTATTCCTTTAACTGCGTGCCAAATTTCAACTTCCTATATTTCAACCGTTTAGAAGTTACAGGTCTGTGTCATACAGACGTTGAACCATTGAAATATCCATTTTTACAATTTTAGTAACTCTATATGTAACTAAAATTGAGACAGCGGCAATTACGGCTTTTAAAGATACGATTACTAAAAGCTTCAATAAACGGTTACGAGTTTCAACGTATTATAAATTTATAGACTAATATTTTGCATAACATATTCCAATTCCAGCATAATTTGGCATTTTGATTGCGAAAATGACTTGATTTTAAAACGCGCAGATTTTGAAATATGTAATTAAGTTTGTGCTCTAATTAAGTTAGAAAGACCATTATTGCTTTTCGGCAAATTATTATAAAATAATAGTCTTGCTGACATTTACACATTTAAAAGTTGCGAATATATAATTAATGTTATATCTCAAGGCTTTTGTTCCAAATGACGACCGGTAGCAATAAATTTATAGTTCTATTCTTTATTTTCGAATGTTCTATGTCTGTGTAATTAATTTAAAATCAGGTTCATCGTCTTATTATCAGTTAATAACGGCGAAACTATAATAAAAGCCTTGTGTTATTGATTTTGCGATGTTCTTAAAAAAAAAAAAACAATTATCGTTGATGAAAAAAGTGACATCGATGTAACGCCGCTGAGAAAATGTATCGAAGCACTCAGGCATCGGACGGTTTCTTTGTTTTGTAATTAGCGTGAATCAACTGTCAACTTTCTTTCAATTAAGTAAAACGGTCCGCCATCGCAGTCGCCTATCGGACAGTTACAGTCTATGCAGCGATTAAATTCGAATTAACGCACGTCAAAAAGTTAACCATATTTCCCACACAGTTCTATACTTACAACTTAGTGTATGCAAAATGACAATACGATAACTGCTTGTTAAATCAGAAAAAGTAAAGCGTAGAAAATTCAATAATAAAAATCTACCGGCACTACTTTTCAATGTATGCAGTGTATGTTTACGCTATCGTGTTACGTGTAAAATAAATGGTTAATTTGTTTGTTTGATCAATTTAATAACTTTTTTTTGGTATTGACATTTTCCATGGGCCGTGTTTGATAATATCCATCAAACAAACCGTCAAACAAGGTGTTTTTATTTATTGAATCTTTGCACACAATAAAGGAATTGTTGCGATATACTTAAATATAATGGTTATTATAATTAACTCGACGACTATATCCAATAAAACATTTTAATAAACTTTACAAGACTTTCACCAATAATGAAAAATTATAGTATAGGTATATCTACTTCTGTTCTTTTTAAATGTATTTTGTAACAATTGCTTACCTATTACTTTATCACTTACTTAAATATTACTGTTATAGCATGCGACATCACCTAAAGTTACTGAGCTTTAATTCCAGTGGAAGGCTACTGAATATTTTTTGTTGTTTGAGTATACTATAGTATGAGTTTTAAAAAACCGAAGACGTGTCATTTGGATATAAAACACCTCAAGCCAGTAACAGCTCGTAATAACTGGTCTGAGATAAATTTAATAATAATGCACTCTTAATGTTATTAAAGGCAAATCACATATGTTTATGTTAGTTTGATGCTTAGTAGGTATGCGTATAAGCGTGGGTACAATCACTGTTAAAAAAAAGGTTAGAGGGTATAATAAGAAAACTTTATGAATTCTATCCATTCCTTTATTGTCCGCTAATCTGTTTTCTTCTGGATGATGCGTTGGGATAATGACATCATTTTATCTCTTATTTGCCGCTGCCAAAGAAAGCACAGCTTTTACCCAGAGGAATAAGGAAAGAAGGGGAGCTCAACGTGCTGCGATGGAAAGGAACGATGCCTCCTAATTTCACCTCTTCATCCCCCCTCCCCTCCCTCCCCCCTCCCCCCCGTTTCTCCTTTTGTACCGGGGGCTTAATTGTCTGCTATTGTTTCACATAACTCGTCTCATACCTTCTCTTAGCAGCGTTGCCGGTTACACACACTATCATGTTTCCCTTCAGCACAGCTCGCCTTGTTAGGCCGTCGTCAATCTTATATCGTACACCTTGTATTAGGACTATTTCCGATTAAAGATCCGGTTAAAAATAAACTTTATGTAGAAATAGTAAAAGGATTATGTTATAACGTCTTTATGTGAGCGCTCAGCTTTCGTCGTACGCCGTAACGGCGTCATGGCCATTATCGATCGCCACGGAAACGGAATTCGCGCGCTGACCAAATTGACACCATCTTATAAAAAATAAAATAATTATTTTTTTCATTTTTATAACATCACATATATTCATCATATAAATACATATATCACATCAAATCACATATATTTCTTTTTTATAACATACAAGTTGTTATACGTATGTGTACGTATAATAATTGCTCATTTATATTTTTTTATCAATAAAGGGATATTATTATTATTACCTATATACATATCTCTCATCACTCCTTTTAATACTGCTACAATCCTATAAATCGTAATTTATTTTTATTTTTATTCAAACAAAGACATATCGTAATCGTTAAATTATAATCGTGTTTTTATTTCGCTGTTTATAATTCTTTTTAATAAATAAAGAAATAAATAAATAAAATCCTGCCCATTCTTAAACGACTTAAAAAAAGGGGGATTTTCACTGTTTGATCTGCATGTTTGTTTTTTTTTTTACGTATGTTCTCTCATTATGTTTCCGTGGCTGCACCGAGAGCTATTTTGGCAATACTCGTCCATTATCTGCCAGTACTAATAATGATGGACGTACGTAATGAACATGTTATTAGTGTGAGCTTATCATCTAGCGCAATGTGGGGATCTCCATGGGTATGCTTTACGTCTTGAGATCTGATGTCTAATTCCTTGTGGGAAATGGCTGGTATCTTATAATGCATATCTGCAACTGGACGCGAGAAGCTTAGTAATTTGTTGTATTCAATTTATTTATTTTTCCTCAAATGCAAAATTTGTATGCGTTTTAAACAAATATAGTTAGGCTAATGAAATAATATATCTATATTTTCCGTGTTCCTTATAGTTTGTGTTCGCAATTTTGACTGCCTTGTTGTCCGCGAGTCTAAAATTGTTTGCAGCGAAGCTGTTCTCAATAAAGATGAACGCGGCCGGTTTTAGGAGAATAATTTAAAATCTGCAGTTTTAGGCTAATTTAAATTTCTTATGGTCTATTTACACAAGTCTTATTTTGTTGTAATCAGAAAAAATACATATGTTATACGACTAAGAACAATACTTGATATACCTACATTCGAGTGCAAAATAACCACTCGAAGTTTTAGTTTATATTGCACGGCCGGCATTCATCGCGCTGTTTGACGCTCACCTTGATCTCTGGAAGTGGTGACGAAATCTGCTTAAACATTGGGGGATCATTATTAGGTATGTGGGCGCCAATTTAAGTTAGATCTTGAATTAGTTTAGCAACGCATTTTCTTTTACTTTTTTAGATGTGTAAGATAAGATGACTTCGTGTACTAACAGAAAACGCCGATAAAGATTATTAAAACAAAAATATATAAAAAAAAGACCGCCTTACATGATATCAACCATTTCAAGTCATATGAAGGGCTTCAACACACTCAAATATATTCAAACTGGCCACAATTCATCGCCTAATATAAAATCAAAGCCATATGTAATTGATAACTGTAATGCGTCCCTTCCTTTACATGCCGTCGACGTGTTATTAAAGCGACGAAGTGGCGTCGCGATATTAATGAGGTGATTGTGTTCAGCATAAAGCGGGTATGGCTTCATGTATAAGCTGCCATACACATTCGACGACATTGTAATGGAATTAATCATTCGATATGATTTCATCGACTGTTTGTTGACATCGGGGCTAAATTCAATTATGGCTTTCTTTATTGAATGTTATTCTAATCAAAAGAGTGAAGCCATATACGGCATCAAGATTTCAACCATAACCTATATTAAAATGTTAAAAATGTGGATCTTAGATTATGTATATTTTGCATACGATTGCATACGTAACGGTAACTGAAACACCAAGAGAAGACTTTCATATTACAGATTAACCTAATGGACATTTTTTAAAATCGATAGTTGGCTTAAACGCGATACAAATAAAACGAACAGTGGGTATGTGTGGATTTAATCTTTTTAATATTCACTTTTCGATCATATTTCGTCCGGAAAAAAACATAATCTATACCTTTATATTTATTTATGTACTACCCATGTTCTCTCGTTTAATGAAAACTAACCAGTTTTTTTTAAATCTTTTTATTTTCAATGCAAAGAGAAATACGTTACAGGTTAATTTCTTCGAATGTAACACGGGTAATTATGGTGGAATTTCACACATACAATTATCCAATTGTGTACCTATCGAGATCGTGTTAGGACAAATTCCCAATGACAGTTATCTAAAGTGGCCTCACTCCAACAGCCTGGTGTCTTTGAGGTATGAACACCTCTTTTGGAGTGTTTTTTAATGCTGTGGAGGCAGGCGAGAGGGATCTCGGGGCGAAATCCCTTCACAACTATTTTAAAGATCTGGGGTTGAATAAAAAGCGTGATATCACCTTTAACCTAAATCGAAAATTGGTCCAGTAGATCATTCCATCCATCTGCATACGCGAAAAAAAAAAGAATTATAATTAAGGCCAACGATATGCCGTAAAGAAATTTTAAACTCATCTAGAAGGTCGTAAATCTCCTCACGTGGCCCTCCCCTCACACACTCTATAAGTGTTTTTCAAATGCCCTAAATTCAAAAATGACAAAATTAATAATATTCGTATGTTGAAAATATTTTTATTTTCAGTATTAAAAATACCAACACCTCATTATTCCGAGAAATATTATTAATCGCCAAAAAAAAAATGAGTGCAAAAAAATATATATGCTTAGTTATGAGTTCCAAGCTTAATATAATATCTTTTACCGCTGAGTTCGTTACAAGGATGACCCTCTGTGAAGCAGTCTTTAGGTCGGCCGGTTAAGACGCGCGGGGCCTCGTAGGGAACAAACATAATGGAGCATATCTTAACATCACGCTAGTATCAACGCGACTTAAAAGTAGGTACAATCTAAAAATAGCTATGATGTCACATTTAATAAAAGTAATAAACAAACAACGGTTTTCATGTTTAGTAAAGAGGTAAACTAGAATTTTACATTAAGTAATTTCTTTAATCCCATAAAATAAATCTCATGTTTGCTACAGAAATGTAATAAAGGTAAACGCCCTAAATATTATGATGGATTATCAGCATTTTTTTTTATCCTAATATTGATTTGTCTGTAGAAGCATTAATAAAATAAAGCACGACTGTCATTCCTAAGCCTAGAATTATAATTATGACGCGCTCTGGTTGCGCGTTCGTTAATCTATGGTTCGTAGACTGTAAACATTATTACAAAATATTTAAATAGTGTTTCACGGCATAATGAACTATTCAATATTTTATATTTAATCAGTTAAGCATGTTTGCGATAAATTCTTGCAATTATTACAATTTTTTTATTCTTGAGTAATATTCTCGATATTCTCTAATTTTCGTAAACTCAAAATAAGCAATTAATAAAATATTCTTTGGCAATGTATGTAGCTATTTTCATGGTTGATTTGTTGTCATTGCCGTTCCACTATGTTACTACT
This sequence comes from Neomicropteryx cornuta, assembly GCA_020383195.1. Classification (NCBI taxonomy): domain Eukaryota; kingdom Metazoa; phylum Arthropoda; class Insecta; order Lepidoptera; family Micropterigidae; genus Neomicropteryx; species Neomicropteryx cornuta. The sequence goes on from JAHKQU010000012.1 coordinate 14,012,028, forward strand.
TTACGCCGTATTAGCTACGCTAATCGAATCAAACGACCATAGGTTATCCTCTACAACGTGGCGGCTTGTTAGCATAATATAACAGTTATGAGTTAATCTCTTAATGAGATATCTGTATTTAATCTGCTGTAGCGAATTATTCAAATTAATAGAATATTATTGTAACGTTTGAACAATAAGGTGGGTGGAAGCCCCGCCGAGTCGCAGTTTTTATTTTTTTTTAATGCATAAAAAAGGCAATAGGTTTGCAAATAGATACATTAAGAAAATTTAAAATATGAAAGTTAGCATATATTTAATTAATTAACCATCTTGTTTGTCGAAACAGGTAATCATTTGACTACTTAATTATTAAGTGGGCGATATTAAAAGGAGATGTATAGGTACGTTATTATTTCGCCAATATATTTGTCAACAGTTTTTGCATTAGAACCCGAATTGGTCAAGAAAGGAGGGCCCATATGTTTATCAGTCTATCTAGAAATGTACGAGTAAGTATACATATATTCTTTTGTAGTCTACTATAAAAAACTTTTGGAAAGTTTTTTTTAAACAAGCATCAAACTTTTTCGCATAATCTAAAAAATACAATCGGCTATATAAACATAAAAAATAAAAAAAACAACAAAAATTACGAGAGGTAGCTACGCCACTGGATGTTTTGCAAAATTACTACGAATTTTGAAAAAAAAGGAATAATCTATCTTTCTGCGACTGATACACCTAAGCAATGATAAACATTTTCGTTTTACATTAAAATATATTATATTAAAATATCATTCATCTAGATTTACATAAAGCTACCTATTTCCTTATAATCACCATCAGATTGCTATAATTTATATATATAACTAAAAACAGATACTATTTGGAATAATGTATAAAGTGGTAATGGTAAAATACCCCATAAATTAAAATATAATAAATTACATGCCAAAGGAATCAAAAAATACTAGTGAAAATCAAGATACCGTTTATAATTACATTAAAAGTTGCGTAAGTATACAATACTGTTTTGTTACGTCCACCAAACAATCAGTAATAACAAACACGCCTCGCGGTTCTCACCTATTCCACCACTTTGTTTTTTTACCGAACAGTTAGGTAGCGCTTACAAAGCAGTTTGTTTATGTGTCCCAGAGTTCGGTTAGACGAACCTTATGTTCGTTGAGCCTACTAAAACTTTAACAACGGTAACCAAATAGTCTGTCAAAGTTAAAGGACTCGTTCGTTTTTCGTACATGACTGTAGGTGCAACAAAACGTTTAGCTGTCACTATATCTACAGGATTTTTTTCTCAGTTTAGGTAGTAGATACTAGTGGTCTAGTTCAGAAATTAAGTGAAAACAAGATCAATCAAGTAGGTGCATCGATGTTTTTTGAAAAACCACTCAAACTACTAAACAAAATTAATACTGTGATAACATACGATGCCTTGCATTTTATGACACAAATGGCCTCGATTTCTCCAAATAGTAAATACATTTGTATTTTCCTTCCTAATATTCCAACTACGTCAAACTTAAACACAATAAAATTATCCAATTCTAGTGCTGCGGGCATCTACTTAGTATTGTGCGTGCGTATTTTCAATTAATCGCGTAATAATAAATTGTGTACAGATAGAGACATGAATGTTTTAGTTATAGTAATTTTTCAAATAATTTATGACAACATTGTCAAGAAAATACTCAAAAACGGCTAGGAATTTCTACGGAGCGCGAATTATTTTTTTTATTAACTTATAATTACATATTATGTGATATATGCAACCTGTAGGTACAGCTTAGAACAGTAACTTTCTTAAATATGCTCATAGGTATAGAATAAGTTTTTTAAGCTGTTATTTTATGAAGATGTTTATGTAAATGTTTTATATTTTAGGGCGACTAGTTAAATTTAATATGATAAAATGTACCAAAAATTGTAAACTAACATAAACTCATTTACTACAATGTTGTAAGGGATGTACTATCGAAAAAAATCTAATAAATTATTATATGAATGTCCGACTAAGACTACATTTTAAAAGCGGGCACTTTAGTCCGTTTCAATTTAAATTCAATATGTCGCGACATTACATCTGACTGACGCAATTTATTTTGTTTCATATAACCCGGTTAACGAATTCTGCAACAATCGTATAATAATTTAATTATAACATGATGTCTGTTCATTTGGATCAATTTCGCAGATGGTAGTGCGCGCAGTTGAACTCAACTGCTAATGAAGCGATGTATTTTAATCGAATGTAAAATGTTCATGTCTGATTGGAAAGAGAGGGAGAGAGATAGAGTCGACTATCGAATTGTGTGGAATTGACTGTTAAATTGAGATCGTATTAACAAATACGATTTTGTCAATTAGCCGTTTACTTATAATAAAAAAAACTGTTAACTTACATCCAAAGGGGTGATGTATCGTCTCTCTAAAGGATTCCTTGAATTCATTTTAATGAAAAAAAAACGTTTTCGAAATAGATAAATCCAAAAAAAGAAACCATGAAATATTTACGCACTATGAACCTCTGATGTTATATCTATCTCAGACAGTATAAGGCCATTATATCGAGCCATTTAGATCAGTTTTATTACCGGAGTTTATTAAAAAATAAATAAACTCAAAACTTAAAAAAAAACTTCCTATGTTAAACCTTCGAATTCATTCCAGTAGATAGGTACTTTACCTATAATACAGTTTAATTTTACTTAATTATTAGGTACATTTCATAATCATATTCTAAACTAATCGCTATTCAGTAACTACATAGTACTACTTCAATACTGATTACTGAAATACTACTTCAATATTATTTTTTCATCATCGTGGTAATGACCTACCTAATATTCTTTTCATTAATATCGAAGTTTCATCGTACCGTAGTTAATGTCTGTATTTATTATTATTAATTTATATATAATATATTAATTATAAAAAATGGGTGTTACAATGAGAATAAAAAAACCTCTAGGCTGTGGTTTACAAAATTTACCAAAAGAAAGTTATTTTTTTTTAAGAAAGTTAAGTTTTAAATACCAATAATTACGGATACAAGCGTTAAAACGGAAACTGTTGCTTTTATAAAAAAATAAGTGGAAAAACAAAGTACCTTCATATTACTTTCATCCAATAGCATGAAACCGCCCTTCTAACCTTATATACTTGTGTTTTTGATGCATATGGGAGCAAATCTAAAGGGTACGGAGATACAAACAAACATAGAAACCGTCTCACAATCCTGGGACTTGACTCTTTTCAGGTGCCAGGATTAATCTTTTGGTATTAATATTATTTTATTGTATAGTGTATTTTGTTTGTATAACTGTAAAGAATCATATTTTAAAAAAGGTAATAGCAGACTTATTTAATGGCGAATTTCATGTTTTTGTGTTTGGTAAGGGTAAAGCGCGGTTGTTCCAAAGTTCATAAAAACGTTCCGATATTAATGACCCCTTAAAACAGGTCTTTGACAAAATAAAAAGACTCCCACATAATAATAAATTAGAGCACTTAAAGCTGACGTTTTTGTTTGATGTAAAACTTCGTTAATTTGAAACATAATTTTTTTTCTGTATATTTTTGTTGGACGTGATACAATCTTTTTTTTTAATGTATAATTTTTGCAAAATTATACAATGGAATAACAATAAAATGAATGACAAAAGACCGCAAACTTGATTGTTTACAGTCTGGCGTGAAAATTTGTATATTTTATTCATAAAAATGTAACATTATCGATGCACACCTAGATATCAAACATAATAACTTTATAGACAGGTTTTCTCGGCGTTTCATATAGTCAGCGCTCTTACTTATACCAGTTCAGAGTAAAAACATAATATTAAAAAGGGGGTTTCTGATATTAAAACCTATTCTATGAAATGAAAATGGTTCGTATATTTCACGATGTATTTAAGGAGGCATATGTACGAACAGAAATAAATACAATAATCATTATCGCCGATATAGTATATTCAAATACTACTTCATATTTTTTGGTAAAACAATAACGTTTGAATACAAAAGTACCTATAATCAAATATTATTTAAACTATATAATATATATAGGTTAAATAAAAGATTTTTAATAGCGGCAAATCGCTTTAAAAGATGAATAAGATAATTATTGATAATATTGAAAAATTAGTAAAGTTAATTTCGAATGGTTGTTGGCTAGAAAGCATAGTATTTATAAAGGGAGTGAAGAAATCTTGTACTCTCAAGAGCGCAGGATGTCGGTTGAAACCCGGCGCTAAGTTTTATAAAAATGCATTTTTGTGTAAAATATTGTCAAATATTATGTATTAAATCAATCATAATCATAACCATAATATTATTATACACGCACACACATAATAATATTATTATACACATATCCACTTTTATATTATTTTTTTAATTTCATTTATTGGTACTAGTATTTCTTAGATTCCGTTTTAGATTTTTTTTTCAAATATTTATTATTGTAAATATTGGATAACCACACTTCATACCAATTTGTTGATTTTTTTTTCTCATTTAGAGCCAATTAATATGCGGTTGTATGTAAATACTATAATTTAATTTAAAATATTCTAGGGAAACTACAGCGTAACTTAGTTTAATTATAATGCACACGGGGAAACCTGTTAAATAAATAAGTTTATAAGACAGTAAATACAGAGTTATAAATTTGGCCTATTACATGAATCCACTGTTTAACAACATAATAGAGATGTCGGTTCACCTAAAACTGATTAGATAAAAAAAGAAAATTATATGAGAATAAAGGGTATACACCCGATATAAAGCGATACAAACTGTGTTGTTACAATTCCCTAGATGTTAGCAATGATTTGAACCTGTTAATTAAAAAAGGCTTTTAATTAGTTATATAAATAACATTTTATTTACTAATCGGGATCTTCCCGAAAAAAATATTAGTTTTTATTGATAGATTCAGTTCTATCTTCGGTCTGACGATAGTACTCGCTGTGATTACATTTTACTAGAATCATAGTTATATCTACGAGTAAAAATCGAAATTTATGGTAGCGCTGGGACACATATAAAATGTATAAATTCCGAGAATAAACGATATTTTTTTGCGGCGCGCTTGTAAAAGCGTTTGATCCGTCTGCTATTTAATAATGCATTCCTTTTATCATATCGCTAGAGCTATGGATCTTAATGATTAATTTATTTAAGACATAACATTATTAAAATTTATTTAAGGCAAGTCAGAAATAAAATCAGACACAATTTAAAAGAATACGTAATTAAATGATTAACTCAAATGCAGAAAGTCAATATAAAATATATATATATATATATATATATATATATATATATATATATATATTATATATATTGTAAAAATATCGTATTTAGATGGTTCCTTATGTTATAATAGGCGTTTACATTAAAATAAAGTTTATATAAAAGTCTGACAGTATATATTTCTGACATTTGGAAAATTCGAATTATTTTAAATATTTTTAGGATTGAAAATTTTTAAACAAATCATATAGTATAACGTAAGGAATCATCTAAATACGGTATTTAAGCAATACTTCATACAATTTATATATATATATATAGTAAAATTGTATATTGTATTGATTAAATACCTTATTTAGATGATTATTACGTTAAAAAAGGTAAACACCGTTAGGTTACCTTATATAAAAGTTGACAGTACTGATTTTTGAAAAATTCGAATGCTTTTTGATATTTTAAGGATTGAAAATTTTTTCAAATAAATTATATAGCCAGAATGTTCAAAGAAAAATTAATACCGAAAGCACAGATAGTTGCATCGCTTGAGGTAATGCACGCTGGTTTAAATACAGGCCTGTATTTCATGAAAGATTTTCACTCTCACCTATCTATCTGTGCGATTATGCAATACGGTCAAACTTTCATTAAAGTAGTATCAAAATGATTTAAAAATGAAACAATAATCATGAAAAAAAGTGAAAATGTAACGAATATGACGTACTCGTATAATGAATGAGAAGTGAATGGTTTAATGGATATTTACAAGAATAACTTACGTTCAACGTAGGATGTGTGAAAATGAATCGTCATGGCTAAAAATAAAAAGAAAGTTGTAAGATATATGCACATAACGTGCAAATCGTTTAACAATCATCAAATATATATATATATATATATATATATATATATATATATTTTTTTTTTGATGATTGTTTTTTAATAATGGAAAATCGCCTGAAAAGATAAATGACACAATCTTGGACAATATTTAGAAAATTTTGAATAAGTTTTTAATTATTTGATAAAGTGCTGGATAGCATAATATCTATAAAGTAAATATAAGTCAAATAACTTTACAACTGTTTTATACAATTATATAAATAATACGCACACTAATCATGTGCTTTAATTTTACACTTTTGCATATCCATTATTTTTATTTTTATCAACTTCATACATAAATCACTCATAAAATCATCTCATTTCACCATCATCCTTCATCGTAATCACATATCCATTATTTTTATATTTTTGTTAAAATATCATCCTTCTCTTATTTCATTTAATTAGATGGTTGCATAATATTTGACAATATTTTACACTAAAGAGGACAGGTGAGAGTTAAAAATGCATTTTTATAAAACTCAGCGCTGGGTTTAAACCGACATCCTGCGCTCTCAAGTACAGGACCTCTTTAGAACCTTTATAAATATTATGCTATCCAGCACTTTATCAAAATCAAAATTTTTCAATATTGTCAAAGATTGTGACATTTATCTTTTCAGGCGATTTGCCGCTATTAAAAAACAATCATGAAATATAAGTCAAATATATATATATATAATATAATATATAGGTAACAGACTCGTTTTCACACCCTACCATGGCCCCCATCGACAAGCTTGATGGGGACAGGTGAAAGAAATACCCCTATAGAGTTGCCCACGAGTAGAACTAACTAAAACCACTGTAGTATTAGTTTATTCTGATCATGACTGTGCGTCGCGTCAGCGCGAACGACACGATGCCGTGGAAATCGATAACTTCTATGTATTAAAATGTTTCTAATTTTATATATTTTTACCTACATTTTTGAATTGTAATAGCGATAAGGGATTTATATACAGAGTTGTTTTCAGCCCCATAAACCTGAAGCTGGGTTTGGGCTGGTATATAATAAAATGTATTATTTTATGAAATAAAAAATACATTGAACTTAAAAAAAAAATAGGTGCCTCATATCGAAATCTTAGCCCTACCTGGGAGTTTTATTATGTTGATCAGCTGCTATCAAACTTAATGAATGTGTACAGATTGTTATACAAAAAGCTTTCTGAATTTTACTAAATAAAAAAGTTTTAAATTACCTAATTTCATCTTATAATTTATTTTAACATTGCTGACCGACATATTGAATGTAAACCAATCACAATGAACATAAATATTATAACTTTTAAAATCTACCTTTATAACTTTATGTAGGTATAGGTACGCTATTTTGTTTTGAAAAAAGGCCATTGTTTGTGTGTATGTAATCTACCCAGATAACTTTCAGGCTGCTTGCCTTCCCGGCAGACCATCAAAATCATTGACAGGTACGTGCTTGTTTAAAATATCCCCGCCATTTTAACATAACAATTAAATAATAAAATTATTTTACACATTTTTAATTTAAAAGCTTTGCCTAACAATAATAATTTGAGTATTTATTTATTTCATTGATATTTGATCATTGACAAGCATAGGATACAGATAACAATTTGTTATAAAGTATTCCTACCAGTTTGGTACGTATCACTACAAGCTCTGTTCGCTGCCCTTTTATCTAGACTTAAAAGTTTGTCCCAAAGAAGGCAGTTTATTTGCGTGTACTTTTATTTTACATTTTCCAGCTGTCAAGTGCATACATACATACATACAGTGGCGTACCCATAGACTACCCATAGAAGCTGTAAAGCCCGGCGTGCCTAGCTTTTTTAACGAAAAAGAACCGTAAATATACGCGTGTTTTTTTAAATTTATTAATTTCGAGAGTCGCTATCTATGATTCAAATTATTAAGAGCCATAACGCACTCGAATTGCATTTGTGATTGCAGACGCCTAGAATCAAACCTTGTAAAGTCGCCTCGCAGAGCGAGCGAGTTTGGTTTCTTTCTTGCTTATTCGTTTGGCTTTCAGCCTGGCTTCTAACTGCTCGCTTGCACTTATACAAAATCAAAAAGATGTATACGTTTACCAAGTAAGTACGTATAGCATTTTCTTACTATAATAAAGCCTGGCTTTAATAGTGAAGTTGTGAACATTTCGTGTCGCAACAAGTTGTGTCGCATTTATGTTAATCGATTCAATTAATAACTAACTTCAGTTAGTCGTTTATTGTTTTCGTGTGACTGACAGCAAGAGGTTATTTTTTACAAACGTTTAGTTATCGTTTCTGACACATATTTTATCAAATATTAACATGAGTTCGATTAGTGCGATACAAACACAAAACGACAACAAACTTCTCAAAAACATTTAAATCTCTTATCATAATTTCAGAAAACAACATATAGAAACATCTTTATCTCGACAATTATCTTAAGATATTGCTAAAGACAATTTAAAGGTAGATCATAGTTGAAGAGTTTTTCAACGTTGCATTGATATTGTCTGTGTTAATTAAACGTTCTAATATTCACGACTAAATTTTACACATTTTAAAAAACAAGGTAGTTGTTTCGATTTGAAATATAAATAGATAAGTATCAAACTTAGCTTATTCTTTATTAGCACATAAATGGCTTTTTCCAAAGCCAGAGAACCACAGTTATGTGGCTGCCATGTTATTATGAAGAATGTCTGGTGGTGTATGGAGCAAGTCTTCCGTGGGCATTGGTCTCGCTCGACGTTCTAAACATGTCATATATTGTTAGTGTATGGGTAAGTGTATTTTATTTTTATTTTTCGGTTTTTTATTAATTTATTACACAAACATACATAATAATTATTATAAGAATATTTATTAAAATGTAAACAAAAGATACCAACACAATTGGGTTAATTAAATATAGGATTAAATTTAAACAAATAGATATTATAATTAATACTGTAAGATGTACATTTTGTATAAAATATATTTAGTTCAAAAAGGAAAAAAAAAAGAAAAAATATTAAGAAAATAAAACACGTTAAGTTTTTATACAGAATTTTGTCAAATCTCTTTTATTAAGTTACGACCTAGAAAGAAGTGACTCTGCTGTCCAAAGCTGGTTTTCATTTTAGGAAAGTCTATTATAGATCTTTATTACTTATTTCTCGAATTTTTAATTGTGAGTAATAATAATAAGCTAATTAATTCCAGGAAACTAGGCTGAATGTCCAAGCGATGAAAAAAAATAAATGAACAAAATTATTACGGTATGTGGACATTAAAAGCTGGAGTAATATTTCCCCCGTAAGTAATATTTAGTAATTTCGTACTAAATTATAAGTTCCTAATAACCATGCATGCGCTGGTACTTTAGAAGCCAACTAATGCGACAATGTATATGGCCGTATATTTTTAGAAAAATATCATTAATATGCATTAATATAACATTAATACGTAGGCTGGCAGCACGAACTCATTGGAATATCGACTGTGGAATATTATATTCCACAGTGGCGGCTTTTTAAAAGCTGTATAAATATTTTACGGTAATTACAAAGCACAGCCGCTTTGAGTGAAACCTCGTTTATAAGCCATCAATCAATGAATACCAACCATAAAGCCGTCGCAGGATGCGGCTACTGAACTTTGAGAAGTAAGGTGATACACGCGTTCATCAATTCGATTATAAATTCAATTCTCACGCATTTGAATTATGTTAGACATCATTAAAAGATTTTAGCATATTAGAGGAATATTTTCTCAAAGTTGTACACACGTTTCTTTTCTTTTTTCTTAAGCTCCATTTAAAACTGACTAATATTAAACTTCTGAATAAAAAATACCGAATATGTGTAAAATATGCACTTCTGCAAACAACTAAAATAGGTATGTTTTCCCACACTACTACAACTTGTAATAATTTTGTCATTTACTTACTTGCTATTAGAAATTTAAAATGACACTGTGTATATGAAATAATATTTAAAGTTATACTTATCATTAATTTTATTAAAAAATTTACAACACAAACAACCGATATACATTTCACCTGTAAAAATTTTTTGAGATTTTATGTACATAACGGACTCTAATCTGCAACTGTTTATCATAATGCACTAACCTATATTAGAGTTTCGTGTATTTTTTTTTATATATAATGCGGACTAATCTTATCGAAACCAGAACGCGAATTCTTTAACAATGCTTTCTACTCGATAACTTATGCAAATGTCCCATTCCTATCATTAACACTAAAACTCTTAGTTAGTAGTAGGTAATTAACATATTCCTTTTATTTCATATCATCATCAATCTACATAACGCCAATTCTTTGTTTATTTTATGTGCCTATAGCTACAACACGGGCAAGTGATTAAAATTTTTACATTGCTCCAATTTTGAAAAATCCGTTTAATAAGGAGTTCGGCTTTCTTATTTTTTTTTTCCTCGTTTAAAATTCTTCAGGATGATTCACGTGGTTAAATAGTTGTTTTTGATTTGTTTTGTCCATGCGAATTTTCCTGAACCGTGTTCTAGACCTGATAAGATAGTGAATAAGATATTCTCTAATAACATAAATTGCTCAACCCTTCCCCACTTGACCTCATTAAAATGGCCAAGTTGTCAAAAATCATTTCTTTACTTTTTTAAGTGTACTTCACAATAATTTGATAATTGGTCTCTCTATCGAAAGACTGTCGACTTAAGTCTTCGATGTATATAATATTTAATAGTAGTAATTAATTATTAGTAATGAATTGTAGCAAGTAATTATCAGCATTTGGAAAAGTCTACCTGCTGATTTATACGTATATGGCGGTGTACAAAATAATATATATAACATTTTCCACACAAGCACGGAATAACGCCAAAAGTGCCATTTGCATTGCTTATTACGCAAGAAGTAGCCATTTTGTAAATGCGCTATTATCGTACAAGGATCAAACATTGCACAGGCCAAAAAAAAAAGGCCCAGGGACGAATTGGGAAATTAAATAATATAATATTATACGGTATAATAGCAAAAATGATATGTTTTTATCGTCTACATTACTACATTAAAATTACTCTACATTAAAAATATAGTTAGATCGTTTCTAAAGGTATAAATGTAGCAAATCATGGGTGAACTGGCGTGGGTGAAGTACTTACTGTTTTTTTTTTCAATTTTTGGGTTTTCATGTCGATATGATTTAGTACTTATTTGGCAGATCGGCGTGGAAAACTGTTCGCATACTGATTTGAAATTACCACCGGAGCAGCTAAATTATATTGTTAATCTTGAGCGGCAAGCCGTCTTATCCGTCATTTCGCCGTATTAGAAAGTTAACTAAATTAAATCTGCAGATTGACCTTTTGCTGTAAAGCAAGTAGTCTTATCTAAACTGTTTACCTTATTTTTATCAGAGTATGTCTGCTCGAATGGACAATATCGACACAAAAAAAATTGACAGTTTAACCACGAAATGTAAATCTGACATAGGTAGTTTTTGATGCATCTTAATTGCATTTTTTAAATTTAATTTAAATATTATAAAAAAATAATTTACACAATAATGAAATAAAAAAATACCGAACATAATAAGAGTAATATAGTATAGCGTGTAACACTTTATTTTAAACATTTAAAAAGCTTTATAGTAACTAAAATGGCAGTTAACAACGTCAAGCAACGCTATTGTTAAAATAGCATAAAACACCAAACAGCAAAAAGCTATCAAAAAAATATATTTTAACGATGTCTACTATCTATATATATAGAACACGCGAGCAGTGAGCAATAAAGATCTCGACATTCCTAAAATGAAAACTAGATTTGGACAGAGAAGTCATTCCTATATAATTTAATAAACGAGGAATGACGATCGATTGTTAATAAAAAGCTGTTAGGAAAATAGCTTATAGAAAATGGTCAATTAATATTATCTAACACAATTAATTTTATTATAATATCTTGGTTTCCTTGTTACAGCAGGGGTGCTGTAAAAGGGGTTACCTTATTTAGTAATTACATGTAGTATAAATTTAGTCCTATATCTAATTTATATATTTGTGTGTATAGCTATGTTTTACTCAATTTTATAAAAATATTGATTTTATTTTTGTGTAATGAAAATATAAAATGTATATGTAATTATTGTTTAATGATTTGCTGTATTTATCTTACACTATACACACATAGGTTTTAGATATAATTATAGCATTTATCAGATGACGAAAGTGGCACATTAAGCATACAAACCCAAACTGCTTCCCTTAGTGCAGATTCGTCCAGTAGGGAGGCAGGAAACATCTGTACTGTGTAACAGTGGCTTGCCGTTTTAATTAAGCTAGTTAATAATACTTATATGTTAAATGGTTATATTGTACTACTTAAGTTCTGTAATGTAACCTTTACAGAAGGTTATTATTATAGAAATTTAGGATTATACCGTCACGCTTTTCTTCAGATGTGAGGAATGATCATGAGAAGCTCCGTGATCTTGGTAATCATTTGATGTTCTTTTTTTTCGCATAGTAGGAATGATGTAAAAATGAAATTGTGACAGATGGATTTGCCTTAATTAAACTTGAATTATTTTGGCTTCAACAAGCTTAGTAGGTAAGCTTACATTGTAGTTATAATTTTATTATATTACTTTTTTAAATATTATAACATTGCAAACCGAGCAGATTAATCGTGGTTGGATTTTTATCGTAAATTATGTAATATTAAAATACTTAATTCTGACTTTCCTAATCCCATCCTCCTCATCTAGTACATATTTTGAATAACGTCTGCCAAAATATTTGTTTTGTGTCACTCGCGCGTGACACAATAACTCATATTTGTAAGGAAACCTCCGCGGCGAAATATCTCTCGCCCTTAACAATGAAGGTTTCAACTAAAATGCGGATTTGGATCCTTTTCTATGTTATTCTGACAAAGATATCGAAGACGCGGCTTTCTTTCTCAAAACTGGTGAATTTGTGAAACCTTTCAGGTTGCATTATTTATTTTGCATCTGTCGTATTGAGGCTTATCTTCCACAATTTTTTATTCGATATATAAAAAAAATACAAATAACTATATGGAGGACAGCAGTGTTTTTTGCCCTTTTTTTTAGGATATAGTAAATTCACTCATAAAGTAATGTTATCAATTAACATATAGGGTTTGAAATTATTTCAATATTTTGTTTAAATCCCTCAAAGCTAAAATGGCATATAAACCACTAACTATACAAAAATATTCCGAACTGGATATATAAGAAACACTGCCTGATGACATATTATTTTCTTTAGATCTGTCAGAGACCGCTACTTTAAATAAAACAAGAATGTATCTCAGCATATTCATCTCATTAGAGCCCAGATCCGCAAACATATCACATATCTGGGATCACTAATTAATGCGTATTTGGTACAGGATTATATTTAATAAAAATATTCTGCGAGTGCGGATTCGAACCCACGGCGTTTAGGTTAATAAGTCAAACACTTTCAAATTCAAATTCAAATATTTATTTCCATTAATACAAAACGTATGTAGGAATGACAATACAAAATTAAAAAGATTATAAAAAAAAATATGACAAGCAAAACAAACAAATCATCAACAACAATTCATAAGAAAGTAAACTATAAAGCAAGCAATAATTTAAAATACAGTCAAAACATTAAACTGATAAAAAATAAATAAAATAATAGACAAAGAAACAATAAGAGAATTATTTGAATTCATTCAAACTATAAATAGATTGTTCAAGACCTTTTTAGATCCCTTTTGAATGTATTGCAGTCGTGAATTCCCTTCAACCACTAGAATACCATGATCTTGAAATATAATAAAATTGTTATTACAACACAGATTCCCAATTAATAATAATCGTTGCAAAAAATATATATATATATATGAAATGCTACGGCCTTTTTTTACGCTTATGACTAAAACGGTCATCGCGGAGATAATGCGTGTCGATTCGGGAGTGTTTTTTAATGACGTGAAATTCGCAATATTTTGCGTTAAAATATGGCGACCAATACTTAACATTTGGGTCATTATTACAATTAACGCGAACGCCGCTCGATCGGATGCTGCAACGTTTGATGGACCACACTTGTTAGTTTCGCGAATTAGTGGCGACAATAAAAATTTAGTGTTAGTTCTCGTAGCGTTTCTGAGCGCTCGGACCGAATTAAATGGCCGCCGAACGAACTCAGCCCCGCGTCGCGGCGAAGATAAAATAATACATCGGTTTCTGCGCTATCGGGATGGAATTCATCTCGTAAATGTTCGTTCCGAAATTTTAACGGCTTTGATTCGCTTCTTGTTCAGCTAATATTCAAATGTCACGTTTATTATGTTCGATGGATATATATAATTATTACGCCAGGTGCTTGTCCGCGAGGCCGGCTTGAAAGCTCCCACATTTTGAATATTGCCAAATAGATATCATCTACACCTTTCAAGATTTCACACGTATTCTAATTTACACTTTTGAAAATATGCCTATTTCTAAAAAGTTAAACATAGTATTGCCAAACAGATAAAACGTAATATTTTATTTGGGCCGTGACATGACCGCAATCTAATCTTAAAGCATAATTGTTTGCGAATATATGCACATTAAAACGAAGAAATGCTTTTAATACCATTTCCAAACAAAAAATACCAGTTTCGGGAAACTGTGAACAAAAAATCAAATCCAATTTGGAGTAAAGCAGTGAGAAAATAAATTTTGCAGTTTTATACGATTTAATAGAATAACTATTGAAATCTATTGAATCCTATGATCCAGCGTCTGCTTATGATAAAGGTATGAAAATGTAAACATTTTACATTACAGGTACATTTTAATTACAACATATTTATAAAAAAATATTTATATTATTTCTTGCGCATTGAAATCGATTTAACTTGTTAATTTCCTGAATGGTTTTGGGCAGCCATTCTTTACAATTGATCGAATTCGAAATATTTTAAAATGAGTATTTATTAATTGATTTTTGTTTTGTTTTCAAATGTCTTGATCTTGGCTGAACCACGAGATTTCTCTTAACAGTGTGTAACAACTTTTATAATGTATTTGCCTATATTATAAAGAGAATTGTAGTATTGACTAGGTATCAATTTTTACCTTGTTCATGCCTACGCGGATTTTATTCTCTGTAGGAATAGACAAAAAATTAATTTTACATAATGATATTTCATTGAATTTATGTATTGATTGGTATGCTATTTTAATTTAAAAATAAGTTTTTTTAATTAATTCTCATTAACTTGCATGATTTTTAAAATATAGTGCGACATGCGATGTTTACGAGTGTGTGTGTGTGTCGTCCATTCTCACTATAGGCTTAAATCACCTGGACTGTCCGAATTAGAACCGAAAAGCTCATTATTCCACTCCCCCTGCCCCCACTGTGAAGGTGGTAGCGGAGCGGGTGAGTGGGGTGAGGCGCGGGGGCGGCACATCTGCCGAGAGCGTCATAAAACCATCATTATTGTTATTTGTATGAGCACTTCGTCTAATAAAGTTCAATACCCCTGGCTCGAGGTGACGTTTTCTATGATTCAATTTATGAATTGCTTAACCCGGGGTTTAGTTGTAGAATGATATGAAATGAGTTTCTTTATAAACATGTGCATGCCTATATTTGTCGCGTCCTAAATTTATTAAAGTATGAACAAGTTTTAAAAATCTAGGTATAGGTTTTTATTCGTTTTTTTTTTTATATTATTCCTTTACAGTTCACAATTTATTATCCCTTAAGCACTCTTAATTATTATTTTTATTATTTTATGAAAATTGACAAATTCTAAATTGTGAAACCCGAATGGACAGTCAAGAAAAAAGGTTAGTGTCATTTGAGTAAATTATTACAGTTGATTGTTCTTTAGCATATTTTACGGTAATGTGATATGCCTTATGGTTAGAACTCGTAATATCACAAATTACTTCCGAATAAGCTGCAAATAGTTTAAATTACTAAAAATGCTGAAAATATAAGTTAATCTTCTGAGAAATAACATTTTTTTTTATATTCAAAAAAGTATTAAAATGCAGGCTCAAAACATGTATATCTATTAAAAGCATTAAAATAACTGAAAGCTATACATAAATACAAAATATATGCAATACCCGCAAATTAAGAAATTCCTGTTGGAGTCATCTAACTCTAACTGGCAGAAAGCCACACTAACTTACAGAAATTAAAAAAAAAGTGTTAAAACAACCAAAATATAGGTATCTTATCAGATAATTTAAATAAATTTACCATAATAAATACATTGTTTTTTTTTTAAGAATGATTCTACTCATTTTTTATTATTATCGTATTGGATATGTTGTTAGAGAGGCTCTGTCCAGCGCAGTCCTATGCAGACTATCCGCAAGTCCGAGTTGAATAGTGTCAGTGAATTGTCTTGTTGCTTAACTCAGTCGACGCCGTAGGAAAAAACACCGTTTAATATTCTCAGTAGCGAAAAATGTACAGGCCGGGTTTGAGCTGAACTTCATCAGGCGTTCAATTCAATTTCAATTTATTTAATCTGTGAACAAAGATTTGTTTACAAAGCATTTTAAGCAAATCTAGGTACCGTTTACTGAGAAGACACACCAATATTTAATTTAATTTTATTATTATTGGTGCGTATTTTAGAGTTATTTCCCATGTGAAACCTCACCTCCAACCGCCTGGTCAGTGTCCAGACGACCGCGGTGCACCCTCGTTATGATAAGGCATAATGCCTTAAATCGTTACCTCTGCGGGGGCGACCTTTCAAACTCTCGGCCGTGATCACTTCGCTTAGAGATCCCTTCATCCATTCATCCTCCCCCAACCTATTCTACCAATTGTAACACTAACCTACATAAAGGACCCTTATGATTCAATGACCGGGAAATATTTGTATTTCCGGGGGCTTCCGGTCGCTCGCTTTGCGAAATTAATACGTAACATTTAAGTTTTGTCATTCACAGACATTATTTGAAGATCCAATGTATTTGGTACAGAGAGGGAAAATATTTTTAATTAAACTAATGATATTTTACCATTTTTACCATCCTGGGAACTCACCTATATACATACTGTAATATAGTAATATTCAGTATCTACCTACATGTACAATCTACTAAAAATAAGTACACTTTACAGTAAGTACCGTATTCGTTATGGTTCTAGTAATAATAATAATACACACATTATTTAAGACGCACAAAAGTGTGAGCTTATTGCCACAAAACAATCTCTACCAGATAACCCAGAGAAGTAGTGTAATACTTGGACAATTATACATACATATTGATTTCGAGTAGGCGAAGGAAAAAGTCTTAATTAATACTCCAAAGTCCTAATGTCTTAATTTCCACTTAATGTGGAAATAAATTATTTAAACATAAAATATCTACATACTTTATCTACCATAGCCAGTTAATGTGGCCAAGCAAGGATGGGATTGGAAAGAGGGTAAAGATGTATAAGGAATTCTTTGAGGCGACTTTTGTAAATGGCAATTTTGGCAGATACTCCAATGCCATAGGGGATAAATTTTACGGCCGTGTGTTTGATGCTGTTTTATTACATAAGGAAGAAAACAAATGTTTTGTAAAAATATTTTTGAAAAAAAAAATCAAAACATCGATTCGAGAAAAAGGTTCCATCTTATAAATATTTAAGAAAAATTATATATCCGCAAGTCGTTTTTGCCGATAACTCACAACCCCACACATCGCAACAATCACCAAAACGTTTCACTCCGTTAACAATACTCATTCTCATTGTTTTCATATCCTGACGTGCCATAAACCCATCCGAAGAGGATCATATTCTGGAGCGTTGTCCATTGTCCGGCGTAGCTTTTTGGACTTCTGGCCACAATGGGTCGAAATTGCCCTCGTAAAGGCGTAATGGCGCGCGCGCGGACTTGTTTTCAATCATATTTGCACGAGCTGCACTCATTTCAACCCCATTTTTCAAAATGCACATAATGGCGGGGATGGACGCCATTAATCATGGACACAGTCCAGCAGACCTTTTGTTCGCTAATAGGAGCATTGCCGCACATCGTTCGAGTAGCTCGCACGCAGTTCTATCATCTACTTGGAAGGGAACGTAGATCCTGTGGGCTCGCAGTGTGGTCTCAAATATAAAGATTTCTCTTTCAAACTATGAGTATTAATCGCTCCACGGTCGTAAATGGATTTTTATCAGCCCAGATCTAGAGGAATGGGGAGGGGGTTGGGGCAAACCGGGGCACTTTCCCTGGGCGGCAATTCAAGGGGCGCAAAATTCATAATTTTGGAAAAAAAAGGTTTATTGAAACGCCTCACAGGGCGCGTCTTACTATCGATTGTTTATTTGATTTTTGAACGCATTACAATGTGTAAACTATTTCTATTAAGAAACAAAGATTTCCATAAATAACTACTCATTATTAGGGGGTTGTCTTTCGTTAATGGGGATAAATAAATGTGTATTAATTATATGCGAAGAATACATTCATACATTATTATTTATAAAATTAAATCCAAACACCAATGTCGAGACGAGAGCTTGAAACCTGTAGCTAAACCTCAAAATACAAGAAGGGCTGACGACTTGTAACTATCATATAGTATCAACTGCTTCATACATTGTTTAGTAGTAAACAAATATTTAATCAAAACCTGATGCCTTACAGCTAGGCTACACATGCGTGATTAACGGCATGTTCCCCCAGATTACTCGTGTATGTGGTACCAACTTGTGATGAGTTGCTTCATTTCCTATCTCCACTTGTACCTGCGACACTATGGCCATCCAAAGAGGAGAGCTATTTTTTAGGTCTGTGTAGATAAACATAAAAAAAAACATGCAATGGTATCATGATATTTTTTTCAATTCATTATAAATTTTTACACTATTTTCGTTTTTTTCGTAAATTTTGACGCGGGGCTATAATAAAACAACACGAACATAATATTTCAATTTATAATAATTATAATGTAGCACTGAACATTCATTTATATGTTTTTATTTGCGCATATAAATAAATGACTTTGTATTAATTTTAACTGGCCAGTAATAACTAATAAGTCCTCAAATTTTCAAAAACCGTGCTGTCATATTTTTGAATTTAGAATGTTATATTTGCGCTTTCTATCAAACTGCGTTTCACATTCTAGTGTTTTCGGTATATTTAGCTCGTTAGTAGGGCAGTGTTACATTTTGCAATGAATTATAATTCTACTAATAATTAATTTTGTGAAATTTCTTTATAATCCGAAAAATGTTAAGAAAACATTCATCCTAAGTTAAAGTTGACGAATGTATTGAGCTGTGAGGGAAATTTACTTTAATATCCATAATAAGTTTAGGAGAATACCTACCTATTTCATCGTTATTCATTTTACCTACCAATAATGAATATCGTATGACCTGTGTTATAGGGGAGAGTCTTATGACGACTAACACCAACATCTTTGACTGCCTTTGTTTTCCATCTATGGATACATTTGTTGATGTCAATAATAATATATTTTATACTTTACTATATCGCGTAAACGAAGCGCACATTTTTCGTTCAACTGTGTAACGATAAAATAAAATTATGATTGATGCAAGTTTTTTCAAGCAGTCAACAATAAACTATCTGACTGTCATTGCCTGAAATAGTTGATGACACTATACGCAAGACAATCTTCATGTATGAGCCTGGCACAGAACAAATTGTATCAATATTTGAGTGAACTGACACGTCACTTAATTCTAGTTAAATAACGTTATCATGCGGAGAATTTTCCTTTTCTATTTTTTATATAACCTAAGTATTATCTCGACATATTATAAGCTGATAAAGAACACATGATTCCACTTGTTATTTTTTTTTAGTTTTCAATTAAATTTAATTGGCTGATTTCTTGAGTCATTTTTATAATCAACTTCTTGCTCAAAAATCATAACCTCCAACCACTTGCAAGATCATAAATAATGATATCTTTGCGAACTGGATTATGTATCTAATTTTCATGATTTAGTGCCTGGTTTGAAAGATGAGATGTTCACGTAGCACTAACATATTTTAACACTTAAACGTCTTGTATCTTGCCATTTTTTTTTAAATATTTAACCTTTTGTCTCTTATTTATTAATTTTATATTTTTTGACGTTCTAAAATAGGTATAATGTATAGGTATAGGTAATAGTAAAAGTAATAAAACAATGTCATAGCAAATATTTAAAAAAATAAAAAAATCATTGCCAAATCCCCATTCCTTTTGGAATCATTTCGATTATTCAAACTCACTGACATATTCAGCCTGGAGTAAAAGATTTTTGTGTTTTGACTTTTAAAAATAATGTTTTTAGTACAAAATTATTATTTATTTTTTATGTTTTATGATATTTTAATTCGGACTGTAAAACTAATACTTCCGTTTTTAAAATACGGTCTCACTTATCTTAATACGTAGAAGGTATCTTTTCTCGCATTGACAGCCGTGTGTTCGACGGCCATCGCCATCGCCATCGCCGCCCGCAGCCGAGGCGTGGGTGAACGCGCTATTTTCATTTAATTTAACATCAATTGTTCGCAGCTTCATGTCATCTGCTTTTGCGAGCCGCGAGCCGAGCTAATCTTCTTCGTTCGCCGACAGATGCGCGGGCGGCGACCGCACTATTATCGAACTGGGCTATCGGCTACTATACGAGTACACTACACAGGCCCCAGGACCTTAAAGCGCATACAATTATTACTTTTATAAAAAAGAAGGTAGTTTAATATATTAAAATTCAATATTTAGTGTTTGTAACTTACTCGTGTCTGATACATATTTCAATATTTCTTATATGACAAAACAGAATGAATGATATATCCGCACATTTGTCAATTAAACATTATAAATAAATATTCGAAAACAAGTAAATATTCGAGACTGGTATAACTTAAGTATCGAACGTAACAACTTAAATAATATAATATAATAAACGATAGTTTGCTTTGTTTATACAGCTTGATTATTAATAGTTGTGAGTGCATCTATAAGACATTTACTGCAAGCATTTAATCAGCCTTACAAATATTACAGGAATATTTTAAAACATTCTGTATCTCATTCCGCTGAATAACTTCACGAATTCAAAATCGTAACCTAATCGTTCGTGCTCCATCCTCCGGTTACATCCGCGAATCCTTTGAAGCGATTATTTTCCACGCGGCAACCGATATTCTGATTCGATATCAATTTTTTCAGCCAAACGCGGCCGCGACGACCCTCGCAATTTTCCCGCCCCTCTTCACCGCCGCCGCCCTCCGCCGCATTCGGTCGATTTATTTTCTCGATGCTTTTACGCGCTTTTTTCATTTATTCCATTTTGCAAACGCGCCGTCTGCTGTTTTTTTTTTGTTTTATTTTATCCGGCGGGCGATCGGCTCTGTTTATTCAGTAAAAAGGGAAATATTTCAGCCGGTTGCGAATTTCAGCGGTTGTTACCTATAAATAATCCTGTAAAATATATTTGAAGGGTTGAATACGTATATATATTTATATATATTTGAATCATATTATAAATAAAAATAAAATACCTACACGAAAACAGTAATTGGAACATATAATATTAATATTATGTAGGAAGCGATATGCACTGCTTCATTTTGTGGCAAAACATAATATCTGTACTAAGGAAGGCAGTGTTTTTTTGTGTAATATCTATGGATGTCAACCGTAAAGGTATCTTTTGACGATGAAAAATAAAATAAGAATTGTTTGTAAAGACCATCATGGTTTCTGTGAAAAAAAAAACTTTGCGTGATAATATTAAACGATGCTTATAATAGGTACGTCTTATGCGCCAGATTTCACTGTTGGAAAGTGGGTTGAGGAGATTGCTGCGATGCGCTCACCGGCCACACAGAGGAATGAGAAAGCAACAGACAGTGTCTATCGCTCTCTCGTCCTTCTGTGCCCGCCGAGTTCATACGAGGTCAAGGTGGTTGGTTGTTAACTGTTTGTTGTTGATTTCATATCCTGGTTATACTTTTAAACTGTACCTTTATACCGGTAACAGGAAATAATAATAAAATATACCAAAATAAAATGAATTTATTTTCTCAAATTTTCTCAGCGTGTTCTATATTTATGGTTTTAAAGTTTACTTAGTTTATTTATAATAATCTAATACATTTTTATTTTATGTTAAAAAAATCCATTGTTTTTATTTGTTTACTTAGTAGGTATAGTAAAAAGTATTTGTAGATATGTTTTGTTTCGTCGATATTAAACGCTTTGATGAAAAAACTTACTTTTTACTTTATATTTTACTATTTTAAAGATCCCAAGTCGCGATGACAGGTGGCTAGTTATCCCCATGATCAGGACGGAGTCTTTCTTTAATATTTTCATTCTAACATCGTAGGAGCAAAAATGTCTGCACGCTAAGATATGTAAGGAAAATTAATGGAAAAAATATTTGTTGATTAAAAAATATTATTTTCCCGTAGTCTGTTTCCTCACTTCTACTTCGCTCACTCGTCAATTACCGGAAATGCGCTGGTGGTTAGAATCGATTTGTAGTTTAGCGCACCTTAGATTGGTTTGGGATCTAAGAAGCTGTGATATTCTGTTTTGTGTTTCGTGGTATTCTCTCATTTTATAATTTTTCTGCTATTGTGTGTTAAATGTTTTTATTCTCTAACATGTAAAATGTTATTACTTTTTTATCCGGTTATTACTTGTGCTAGAGTCAGGGGTTATCAGGTTATGGTGGTAATCAGACGTTAGCATGGTGCGACTAAAATATTACGATTCGAACCGGCGACCGCTAGGATAATGTCAAACGCCCAACATCCAGATTATTCCAAAATTATTCAACAGCACATGTTTTGTCTATAGGTGAATATGTAATGTTTTAGTCTTTATTTGCAAAAGTCTTTGGTACAAAATTTTTGCATTACCTACTCAAGTAAAAACTATTGTCATTATTTATATATAATATTGGCATGTCAGCACTATAAATCACCATTTTTTTCATTTCGGTCGTAGAATTCAATCTCTTTTATTGACGAGAGCCCGCTAAAGCAGAAAAAACATGTTCAATATCGAGTCGAGATTGATCTGTCCCTCGGTTATTTATCTAATATTTTGTGCCGCCAATATGAAGGGTAGGCCAATAAAAAACGACCACTTGTCAAATAAAAGCGAACTACCCGATGAAAACTAATACATTTCATAAGTTTGTCAACCCGCCTTTTGTGGCTTTGTGTGCTTTGCTCGCGGGCCGGATTCACCGCAACTATCGATAGGTATGACAATCTGTTGAAGATAAGGAAAAAACTGCCTTAGGACAAGAGGTTTGCTTTCAAAGTGGGTAAAATCAAAAAAATAAAAACGGTTTAAGATATTTATTTATTTAAAATTCTTTATGAACCTCAACTTGGTCACCGTCAACTTGGCCAACTTAAAATAAAAATTAAATATGACACCTTACACTGATTAATCGAAAAGGAGGGAAATGATAAAATCATATTGTATAAAAAAATGTAAAGAACCTACCTATATAAAGTATTTTAATACAGAGTGTTTAAACCATACTATTCAATTATTAAAAAGCTACCCACGTACGTATAAGCACAAATGATGCTATTAATTAATGTAATAAGCAACATTTCCAAACTCAAGATGTTTGATAAATTTACAAAATACAGTAATAACGGTTTACCTACTTACGGTTTACCTACTTTTTTATTACTGGAGAGTAATAAAAAACACGGCTAGGTTGAATAATAAATCAATTGTTGTCTGATCTGAATGTTTTGATGAAACCTTAAAAAAAACCGATACATTCCCTATCTCAGTATGTGGTTCGGAACATAAAAATGACACTATATTTGCGAGATATACTTGTCAAGTGTAAAATATATTTATATTTTCAAACATTCAAAATTAAATGCTTAATTAATCTCAGTACTAATTATATGGTAAAATTACAACGCAAAGTTTCGATATGCTTGTTATTATTTTTCCTTATTTTTTGACACTATCTACTATATAAAATATAGTGTGTTTGTTAGAAGTAAAACTTCCGTAATTTGTTTTTATAAAATAATTGTATATGACTTATCATATACAATTATTTTGGGCCCTATTTAACTAGGCCAAATGTGCATGTGCTAGAGTCTGGGCAATGGTGGTAATGAAGCGTTAAAAATGGTATGACCATCTGCGAATTCGAACCGAGACCTTTGGGTCAATAATCCAACGCGTTAACCACTAGACTACTACACAAAGCACCACATTTGTAATTTTATAATAATAAATATTTCAAGATTATCATCCCTATTCACACACCTATTTATATAAGATCAAGGTGACAGATAACCAATATTCAAAGTGATGATAGCTGGGCGACTTTAGCTAAATGAGTACATCACCTCTGGGCATCCTCCCGAGTTTAGCCGAATAAGCTTATCGCATAAAATTTATTTGCTGCCTAGAAAAAAATGTATAAGGTGCGAACGATTAAAGAAGTTTTACTTCAAAATGTCTTGTCAAGGCCGCTACATGATTGTGATTATACTACAAACCTGCACAAGTATAGACAGATGGCTAAAGGGTAGTATGAGGACGACTAATGGTTTCATATTCATGGGTCTGAAACTACGAAACTATAATTGGATTAGTTTAAACTGGCGAAGGAAACAAGCGACCCGATTATCGTATGATATCCTCACACCCTCACACTTATTAGACTTACGTGTACTTTGGTTGCATTACGAATTGCAACCAAAGTACCTAGTCTAAAACACGCTGAGAAAATAAATTTATTTTATTTTGGTATATTTTATTATTATTTCCTGTCATCGAAACGGTATAGTGATGCCTAACGATTTCAATTAAGACCTGGTTATAATTATTTTAATCTTTAAATATAAATATTATTTAAATAACGATAAATCAATAAAATAAACGATGATTTAAATTTTCACAGATTAGTTGTATATTTACAAAGTCTACCTCTCTAACTAGGCGGCACCCGTCCTAAGGCAAGCTACGGATTTAAATTTACAGTTCAAAAATATATATATATATACATAAGGGGCGGAGAGACGGAGCGCGAGAGGCTCAAGGGTTTTTATCGTCTTTACTTGAATAATACTTAACACTAAATAATTCACATATTATGCCACTCGGTCCACATGCGAAATCAATACAAAAAAGATTCAATTTTGGAATGTTTTTATTTATTTACGTTTATTTTATTTAAGTTTATTTATTTAAGTTCTAAAAAAAAAAAAATATAACGAGGTGTCACCAGGTTGAATAATTTATGGTGCATTGTATTTGCCCCGATACGTTTTTTTCCTTGTCGCTCAAATTTTAATAGTTGGCCGTAAATCATGGAGATACTTTATAATTCGGTCTCTTGTTTGATAATTAATTTGATATTTCAATAATTAAAGTGGCATTGTTCAGGTCCTGCCACTTAGTGGCCAACTCGTTAACAGGCAATAAAACCCAAATATAACAATGACCTTTATTTCTGTTTTATTTATTATGTTATGAACCAGTTTGTCGACTTATTAACAATTCTTGAAATTTCAATCAACGAAGTAATTTATAAATATAGATATTTTTTTTAATTATAAGCATACTGTGCTACTACACAACTAATCTTTATGTGTTTCGGTGAAGGTTCTCGCACGCCACTGTGCCTTCAAAAAGAAAACCGCACTCTGTCAGATTCTACGTATCGGATCCAGATGGCTCAAAGACGTACATGGAAAATTGTAAAAGTATTTGAACAATGTGAAGCCTGGAAGTCCGACACGCGGGGCGCCGAATGCCACCTGTAGTTTATAGTTTACAATACTTTTCTCGTATATGTATCAAAAGCAGCAATCTAGCAAAATTATAGATGTCGGAGGGCTCTTTGAATTCTGCAAGGTGTTCACAGTATTTCAACTGTTTAATTATAAAATATTTATGGAGTATTTCTCACGTGAAGAATTCAAAGAGTCTTTTTCACATAAGTACTCGACAAGGCAACTAGCTTCACAAATACTTAGGATACCAAAATTCAAAAATATGTATGGAGAAAGGCAAACTAAAGTTGTGCTGGCACGATTATGGAATAAGATACCTCTAGAAATTAAGAAATTAAAAAAAATTAGTGATGTTAAAAAAGATCTTAAGTTATACTTATATTTGTCAGTTCATTCTGATTGTTAAGGTTATGTTTTTCTTTTTTTATCAATAGGTTAATGTATGTAATAATAAATAATAAATAATAATAATAATAACTATTATGTTTAATGTTGCTTGATATGTCAATACGAGTGAGTTTCTGGTAGACGAGTCGGCAGGCTCTTCCAGAACATGTAACCTGCATACTTAAAAATATTGAAATAAAGGTCGCGAAAGCGACATTGAATTTGAATTTGAATTTGAATTATCATTGTAAGATTTTTTATCGATTTTGAAACATTTCATCTTAACCACAGTTTGAAGCAAGGGATAATAATCTAAAACAGCAATCTGACCCTAAAAAACGTGTTTAAAATATTAGGTTGGAATTAAAACAAGCAATCTGCAGCCATGTTACAATTATCTATATTACTTTTATTAAATTATGATTCATACCTACACCTTTGAGTGTTATTGTGACATCATTAGCAATATGTTGGAAACAAAAAACAGCAATTTGCATACCCAGTTTCAAAAACAGCTTTAAAAAAAAATAGGAATTAAAAAATATTGATGATATTACCTTATTCTATATGTTAATTGTTTTTATTAAATTGCCACAAAATACATTTACTGCGGATTGCTGCTTTTGCTCAATGTATTTTTTGTCCACCAATGTGTAGAGACGCACCGCGTTTGCGGGGATGCCATATCATTTGTTGTTGTGTGTGTGTGAGAGCGCATAGCATTAGGAATTACAACTACAACGCTGCGTGAGTGGTTGGTTCTTGACGACAAATAATGCAGAGGCATTCGTAAATATGTATTCTACCTTACCTTAGACAAATTCTACCGACAATATGCACAGAAAAGCTCCACAGCAAATAATTTGGGCTGGATTAATGGAATGTTTGTGATGCTATGCTAGTCCCTTTTGTAACGTCAATTGTGACAAAATTCGTACGATAAAAATTACATAGTAAAAAAATATACATTTTTTTTATTCAGTATTAGTACAAGTATGTTTAATTACAAGAGAAGATCAATTACATTTCTGATATAATCAGATTTAAATTTCTTATTTATAGAATGCATACTAGCGACCCGCCCATACATACCTAAAGCTCACACCCGTATCCCTAGCTAGAGGTGGAGACTTGGTGTTGGGTAGGTACACGGTGGAATATTTTTGTGGGCTTTTAAGAGATATGAAATAAAATCAGTAGGTATAAGAAAGTAACAATAGTAGTTAGGTATTTATTTGTGTACAATAGTAGTGTAATTAGAAGTCTTGTTAAAAAAACTTTTTTTTTTGCAAAGGATTTTGCGTGATTCTTCGACGCTCATACTGTTGCACGTAAATAAACGTGGAGATCGTGGTAGTCTAGTGGTTAAAGCGTTAGACTATCGACCGAAAGGTCGCGGATTGAATCCGCCCAGGGTCATACTATTTTTAACGCTTCATTACCACTCTAGCACAGGTATATTGGGCCTAGTTGGGTAAGGCCAAAAATAAAATTCGTGTTTCACATATTTAATCGTGAAACATTTTTCCAATATATTCTGCTGATAATGTTTAATTATTGGTATAGATAGGTAAACCAGCTGATATGAGCTTAGTGATTTGAAATACATTCTGTGTACAGTTTAAATTTAACCGGGATCAAATTGTAAGCAGTTCAAGTGGGCGTTCTCGTGGCAGTTATGAATAATTTTATAAAAAGACATACTTAGCACGTGTAATTGAAAAAATATGTTAATGCCAAAACAAGTTTTTAACGGTTAATTTGTGAAAGCATTTACAATAAAGCTGCATCGAACAACTTTTAATACAAGGATAATAAAACAATAAGCCATAAAAAGAAAATAATTTAATAGCGAGGAGACAAAAGATAACGTGATATAAACTTCACGAGATCAAAACGGCATAATATTTTACATATAATAGCGCAGTTTGTATGTATCAAGATTAAGCATTCTCGTTCGAAACCGTCGTTTCAAGCGGTAGCCATACATTCGCTTTAGGCTCGTAAAATATCAAACATATCGACTTCAAATTTAAATATGCATATAGTTAATATGCATATACATATAGTTACCTAATATGATATTACTTCCAGGATCCGGAAATAACATTACTTTGTACATAATATTTTTTTCAGTATTGCCCATGTTATCTATATATATACCTACGTAAATAAAGATGTTAGATTATTGTGAAACAGCATTATCATTACTTTGTAAATAAATCCTTTTTCCGTATTGCTCATATTACTTACATATACACTTGCAATGTATGACAAAAATAATGAAGTTAGATCAGGGGTGCTCAAACGGTCGATGGCGAATGCTTTTTGGGTCGGTCTCGAGAAACAATTGCCAATATGGATCTATACACAGATTTTGTTTTAGTTGATCCTCAAATAGGCAGGAATAACCCCCTTATTACTTTCTTGTATCCTAATAACCCCTGCTAGCGGCGAAAGGCGGCTTTATCAAAGATCAGTATACACTCTTACCTGCGCCACGATGCACCCTACCTACCTAGAAGACAATCCTGCGTCACATTTACTTGCAGCCTCTCAGAGTCGATCGATCGGAGTCTAACAATATTGAGGTAGATCGCCATCAGTTCAAGTTTGAGCACCCCTGAGTGAAATATCATTATGAAAAACAGCATTACTTTGTAAGTATTATTTTTTTGTGTTGCTTTATACTTGTATGGCATAAATAAGAAAGTTCAAGTCATTCCGTATTACTAATGGATACGTTTGGATTTTAAGCATTAGAAATTTCATTATAGGTTGGCTACAAATACAAGACATTGTATATGTGTATGCGTGTATAAACACAATCAATACCTGCTGAATATGGCCGTGTCTGAATATGTATCAGGATCAGAGCGGTGTTTGTGAGACCTGATTGCGATTTGAATTATATCTATGATTACAAGGACGTATGTTAACATACAAAGTCTGCTTATGTCCTCATTGTCAATTTTAACATTATTATTTATATTTTTATGGCACGCAAAGATTTAATGATTTTTCAATTAAGATTTCAAGATGTAGAGGAATTTAAAATTTACATACAAATCGAGCATTTCGGGAACATTAATAGTTTTTAACAATTTTACCGCCTGACACATGTTTGGCGGAATGCTACATAAATTGCTAATAAAAATAATGTTTTGTTTTCATAGCTCACCGCGGAGAGCTTAGAATTAATCTATTCTGGTCGTTTATCAACCAAGACGATGATAATTAGGACGGCTAGTAAAATTTAGCTCGTTTCGCGAATACGATTTTAAAAGCATTCTTATCAGAAAGCTATTAATCCAAAATGGTCTAATCATTTATTAGTATTAAGAAGTTTATCGATTCTTTCTAATATATTTCACACGTTTAAGACGCGATCTAAAAGTACCTACACAAGCATTAAATTCAATTCAGTTGCAATTTTGTTTATCTAGAATATTAAGTTCATTAAAAGTGAGCGCTTCCTTGTAATTTTGTTCTTTTAAAATGATTGAAGGTTACCTTATGCCCACGTATATAGACACAAACTGAAAATATCAAACAACTAGAAGTAAATAATAGTAAAATTAAGTTCGTTCAATTATTACTGTACACTTTAAATGTATTTTTTTAATTCTTATGCATTATGAAGCATTTTATTCTTCGTGTTTGATGATTTCAAATACCACTGGACCATTAATTTTAGCTGTTTACTATCTTATCAACTTAAATAATTAATTTTGTTTATTTATGTATTCAATAAATTTACATTTTTTTTTCTTTTATGTACCCGCCAAGTCCAAGGCTTATCTGCTGGAAACCAGGTGTGTAATATACAGATCCTAATATTTGGGAAATATTTTTACATTATTTGGCTCTGTATTTTACACGTTCTTTACAAGATAAATGTAATAATCTTATACACATTTTTGTAGCTTAGTAGTAAATTACAAACAAAATTAGTAGTAAATTGTAAAACAATAATTAAAAAGCCAGGTTAATTTATCTGGAAACAATTAAAGTAAGTGTTTATCGGAGATTTCGTTGCAAATATTCCTAACATCATATTTATTTTTTTTAAATTAATATTAAATTTTTTAAAGATCTGGGAAAATTATTAAAAAGAATGGTAAAATAAATTACCGCTGTTTTACCGTAAACATTTTTAAATGAAGGTATAAACAACGTTTCCTGTATTTACCGTATGAATGTTGAACGAGTGAACTTATCAGTCGAAAAAGTGAACCACCATCCTATCAATAAACATCACGTTTGCCGATAAAATATTACAATGTTTAAATAAGTCAAGATCCATCATACACATATATTGTTTTTACAAGTAGGTTATCAGGCATTCCCCTGTTTTATGTGGAGTTGAGCAGCAAACAATAGTTCTGAGTAATATGTGGGTAAAAGTCGAAAAGTACGCCGCTTCGAGAATTTATGTGTTTTTTAAAGAGAGAAAAACTGTGTAATCTAAAAGTGTAATCTGCCAGTTCATATATTAACATCTATAATTAAGTGTCTTGTGTCAAAAGTTGCTGACTACAGGACAACGAGGAACCTGCTACCGTTATAGTGCTGTTTTCATGATATGGTTATTTATATTATGGAATAAAAAATAATCCTTTGTACATCGTCAATACAAAAATGGTATTTTGTTGTTAGAATAAGGTCTCAGGCCCCTTGTCAAAAAATGAAAAAATGTGCAGCAATTCGATCTTTGCCGATATGACACGAAGAGGGATTTCACGGCGCGCTGCGTCCGTCGCGACTGATGCGCGCTGACGTGCGCGACGCAAATGCGCAGTTGACAAAATAGCCTATTATTTTTTTAGTGCGCATGTCGCAGGCGCATTGTCACCGCATTATCCGGTGCACGCATGCGTGATAGGGAACAAACACCCATTGGACACAGACAATCGATACTAATTGTAGTTTTAAACTTTAATAAAACTTTTAAGTTTCTTTCTTGCCACCTGAAATATTAAAAAAACTCGATAATAATTAGAGCACCAAACATGAAAAATATCTTAAGATACCTAGGTCTTACTTAATAAAAAAAGTCTGCATAAAGGCGACTTTATACTCAACATAAAAATAACTTTCTTTGAATATACATAATATTAGTAATAATATCCTCGTCACCACACACGCACGCGCTCACACACACACACATATATACAGGTGTCCCAAGACCAATCCCACAAATTTTAGGGGGTGTTTAAGTTCCCTATTAAGAATTATGTAACAAAATGCGAAAAATTTTCATCACCAAATTTATTATTTTTGTAATAAAATTGGTGTAAATCGATCTTATCAATTGATAAATCAATATTATCTGTCGACCAATAGCATCCCTCTTACAACCCCAGAGAAGGGGTAAGGAGTTACCCCTTCTTCTTAGACCGACCTCTGTTCGACCAGTGGCATCTGACAGCAATAATTTAGCTCCGCCCTAATAGGGCGTTTCGAACAACGCGGCAGGTCATTAACCTTCATCTTGACTGACCACGGCCTAGTGACCCAGTGACGTAGTTATCCGAGGGAGGAGCCATTGAAAAATATCTGTTTTACATGATTTAGAATACAAACTTCAACATTTTTTTTCTCGAATACCATAATGAATTTTGATAAAGTTTCTTAACAAATAACACTAAGAATCGTAGGACCTATTATCTGTTTTTTTTTGGGATTGACCTTGGGACATCCTGTATATATATTATACATATACATTAACACACTCTTACATTCCACACCCTATTATATTCACAAATTATAATACTCATACAATGTTATCACTATAAATTAGATCCTAGTTTGTTCTGTTCAGTATAATGTTAAATTGGAGATGCCTGTAGTCGGCTTAAGTTGTTATTTATCTATTTCTCTGTAACTGACAGTTACGTATAGCTGTAAGCATTTCTCATAAAAAATAAAAATAAAAACCTATGAGACACCTAATTAATTCATAATTTAAATATATTTCAAAGAATGAATAGCAACCTAAATACCTACTTTATTAATGCTAAACGATTGAAATTAAGTAGGTAGGTTGTGGAATGTACTACGAGTATCAAAAACGTGCACTCATTTGCAGTTGAATAATGAAGGAACCATACATAGCAAATCTTTCAAGGTACCCATAGGGCACCAGTTGACCACCCGACAAAAAAGTAGAGGTTTGTTAGTAGTACCTGGTATAAAAATTATTACGGCAAACGCACTCTTGCTTTTCTTATACCTACTCTTTTTAACGAGTATATAAATAAGAATCTTTCCAATGGACTAAAATATAAGGTTATAGAGAAGATAAAGATAAATATAATAGATTTTTTTTCTGAGAAAGGTATATAAAAAAGTCTATACCTGCTCCCTCTATATCTGCTTGAGATGGAAAGGAAAGGTTAGTTAAGTAAGTATAGGCTATAGATCTACGAAAACACATATATATTTATATAAATATAAAAATATATGGTTTGTCTATTTTTATTTTTTTCTTTAACTTTGCTTTTGATAGGTTTTTACTTTTTACTTTTGGTTGTTATCTATTTATTGCTTTTGCATTTTAATATATTGTTTTTTGTTTTTCCCTTTTCTTATTGATGTAACCCTTTTGAAAGAATGTTTTTTTTTCACCCACAGAAAAGGCACCGTCTTTGTGGGGAAATGTAAAGGTGTTTTGTAAAAAAATAATAATAAAATTAAAAAAAAAAAAAACAAAAAACATTCACAATATTATTGTCACGAGGTTTATATTTATTTATTTATTTATCGGTGACATTCGTGTTCAACTGGTCTTTGGATAACATTTGTACTCGACTGACTAGGCAACGTTTCGATGAAACGCCGCCAACCAAACGAATCTTGGTACAACGATTTTAGATCCACAAATGTTCGAACGGAAAACGGTTTTGAAATAATAGTTTTGGATTACACAACCTACGCTCGGCTGGCTATTGTCGGCGTACTGAGAAACTGTTTTTGGATGACATTACCACTTAACTAACATTTTATTTTTCTTACTAGTAACAACAATAATATTAGCCACCTAGTTACATACTTGCTAATACTACCTAAGTATATTACCCTTATTTAAACACTATAATAATATTTACAGTAATGTAACACTAAATATTTAATGTTTTATATAAAGTTGCTCAATACATTTCGATTCGTATTCGTATAGATATCTAAGTATGCACTTGATTAGTTAGTAAATAATGGTGGTCGACACACGGTGGCCGAAGAAGATCGGAAGACCACAGCTAAGGTGGATGGATGACATACGTATGGCTGCAGGGCCTAGCTGGAGTGGATGACGAGAAGATACCCAATGGTTAGAGAAGTGTGGGGCTTGCAATACGCGAACAGTTTTACATTGAAAGCGTGCATAATTACTCATTTCTTTGACATTAAAAAAAAAATAGGGCACAGATTACCATTTGTAAAATAGTAAAAAATATTCGCTTGCGTATACTTTTTGATTTTCTTTTATTTGTCAACCGTCAAAGGTATCATACATACATTTATATATATATATCGCGTATCAAAATGCTGCTAATTGGCTCTGTGATTTCATCATAGTTTCCGAGAAAAAAATGTAAACTTTACGTGATAATATCAAATCGTTTTTGTTGTAAGTTCGTAAACTCGCAATGCCACGCCATGCCGGTCCATTAAACTAACATTTCCGAGAGCGAGGGACTAAACGAAAGACCAAAATACAAAAAGATAATTTACACAAGCGATTTGATGAAATTATTAAATTTGGGCATACATTATTTTCGCGTTTTTTTATACAATTTCTTATACGTAATAGAGAATATAAACACACACTTAATTAAGTCTTCGGTAATTGTCTTGAGACATCCTGTATGAAAGAAAAGTGCATTTTAAACATCATCCATCATATTATTTTCTGACAACGCCAAAGGCGAAAGCAATATTTTAATCATCAAATTATAATAGATGCAGACTCTCCACCCCTCACCGCGAGAAACATTTAGTAAAAGTTCTCAAACATTCGGAAAGTTTTGATTAAATTTAAAGTTCGTTTTTCATGTGATTGGGAAATATTTGGCAATATTTTTCTCATAAATGTTTGATTGTTGTTATAGATCAACCCCCTAAAATAACATAAGTGTTTTCAAACACACATTTTATACGTAAATGTAATGAATTAGGTATTATTTATGCTTATTGTTGTAAAATTGTAATCTAAGTTTTTTTTTTATTAATTCATTTATCTGTTTTAAAATAAAATTGTATTTGTAGCAGTTTTGCTGAAAACCAGCGCTTTGCTCGTTAAATGTGAAGTGAGGCTGAGCATATCAATTTATTGCAAAATTGACAAATTTTATGTATTATAAATGTATTGTAAGTATACTTATTTTTGGTTTGTAATATACTACTAAGATTTAATAATGTATCTCAATGTATGTGAATATGTTTATTGTAAAAGATGTGTAAAATACAGAAAAAAATAATCTGAACATACTTCACAATTAATAATATCTGTATTTTACACACCTGGTTTCCAGCAGATAAGCCTTGGGCTTGGCTGATACATAAAAGGAAGGAATTGTAAATTTGATGAATAAACTAAATAAATAAATAAATGTACCTACTCGATAACTTAAATTGAAATTTGATTTGAATTTGAACGAAAATAACTGTTTCGAGTCATGAAATATCACGCCGGTTTCAGGGGTGCCAAATAACGCCATTTTGCTGGGGGGCTAAATAAAATATTTTATAATAGCATATTGTAGTAGCGAGGCCGTGCGTGCGTAATAGTCAAGCTTAACTTATTTGTCAGCTCATGCGAGTAACTGGCACGGATTAAAGGACAAAATTTTCGCGGACGAATTAACCGCCGATCTTTCGTCTCGTTCGTTTCTTCGCTCTCCTGCTACGCGCTGAAAAGAGACACACTATTCATATTTTCAAAGGGGGATAAGTTATGTTGCACGCAGAAATTCCTAATGTCTATTAGATTAGAGTCTACCCAAGGGGTAAATACCGGCCGTTTGAAAAGGATATTCAAATACCTAACATCGTTTTAGGTATTTTTACGTAGGGGGTATGGAAATTGTAGATTTTATTTTTGTTTTAAATAACAAACTGGTCTGTCTCACAGCTTGGGCCTGAAGAACGAAATGGCAAAACATTTATAATATTGAAAATGTTAAAAACAAAAATACCTACGTAGTACGTATGAACTTTCTGTTTTATAAATATATAGCCTAAAAAGTAGCCTATGACCATGTTAGCCCGCCATGGTGGCCATCTCCCTATGGTAGCTAGTGGTGAGCCTATATATGGTTTCAAGCTATCTCCATAATAAATTTCATCAAAATCGATTCAGCGGTTTAGCCGTGAAAATGAGACAAACTTTCCTATTTATAATATTGGATAGTATATGATAGTATGAATTTCAATTTATACATATTTTTTTTGTATGGATATTAACCAGATCTGATCATAAATCAAATTTATCGAAATATCTCGACCCCGCGCCATCTTTCGGCACCAAACGAACATATGGAGCGAATATAACTTCGATACTTTCAGGGGCTTAGGCGTGATGAGATCACAACTATGCACTAACGTTTTTTTATATTAAGATAGGTACGATATGATAAAGATACTAAGATATTTATCCTAATCTTACTTAAATATCTTACAAATATAGGTAAAATTGATGGTTAACAATTTTATGATATCTACAAAAAGCAATGTTTAGAGTAAAACATTTTAGTGTTTTATTTATGGTAAAAATCTTGACGCCCAGAAATATACAGATTTAAAACACCTATTTGGTTATACAGGATGTAGTGTATACACTGATGTCCTTTTAGGGGGTTGATCTATATCGACAAATAAACATAAAATATATATAAATTTACAAAAATAATAAATCACTTACATAAATGTGCGAGAAAAGGATGAGTTATTTAGTCATTTTTTTTTATATGTTATGTACATATAATATTTGTGAAGGAAGAATACTGAGATTAATCTGGGTATATCATAATTGATGCAACTTATTATGACTTCATTTAAGCATTTAAATTGGGATTTTTAAAGTCATTTTACAGAATAAAAGTCAGCAAAATTAGCAAAAAGTAGAGAATTATATTGTGCAGTAAGCCATCGATAAACTATTTAAATTAGATATTTTATATATAATAAGGTATCTGAGAATATATTTTGAAAATCAAAAAAAATATGCTGCGTTTGCTTAAAAACCACTACAATTTCATCCCTACTATCTGGGATAGGCACAATGAAATAAGCATGCTCTATATGTAGTTATCTAAGCAGGCACCAACATGATATTAAAATTATAATTATGTCCGTTTCTATGCTAAAAGATAAAACGTCAATCAATGGTGCCAACGACGACAAAGGCGGTATTCACTGAACGCGTTAATTTAAATAGCCAATGTAATCTCTATAAAATACTATTGTGATTGTCCCCTTATATAAAAATGGCGACAAAATAATGGATGGCGGTTTGTTTGTGTACCTACAGGAGGGGCGTGAAAAAAATTGTCAGCTCATTCACATAAAATATATTGCGTTATTGAATACGATTCTTATCGGGGCTGGGATTTGAGCCATTATATTTACTAGCGATTTCATGTTAATTTGTATTGTCACGCAGTCGAATTGACAGGCCGTAGTTGTAAAACTAGGGTTATAAGTAGTGTCTTTATTTCGTTTGCTTTCGGGGATTCCATGAGTGTTGACAAGCTGATATACACAAAACGATTACTTCATTGATCTGAAGATTTGTAGATCTCTGTAGGTATATTCTTACCTATTATATATATAAAACATAGTCGGGTTAGTTACACCATTTATAACTCAAGAACGGATTTTTCTCTGTCCCGAATAGCAGAATAACTGTTAAAAACATCACAAAAAATCACGAAAAAAAATAATATAAAGAAAATTCATTGTTGAAACAGTTCTATTTTTAAACGGTAAGTTTATTTTACCTTCGAAGATGTTCACTTTGTGTGGTTATCACATTTATCATTGTGTGTGCATCTTTTGTGCATTTATTGAACTTAATTAATTTTGAGTATTCTTAATAAAAAAAACTGAATTTAATTTAGCTAATAAGTTAACACAACATTTATTGATTCTGAGGTATTACGAAGTCCGTCGGGTTAGCTTGTACATAAATAAAAATAAATAATTACAAGGATTATAAATAAAACCCCGATATACCTACTACATCGATTTAGAATGATAAAATAATGTTATACAATAAGTCTTACTGGGTTTTTCGGTTTTACCTATAGATTTTAAATAGGCGTGTCCTTACATAAACATAGATTTTATTACAATTGAAAAAAAATAAATAAATGCCACTATTTCTTCACGGTTATCGGTTCACGGTAAATTTCTTACATATATCAAGTCCTATTAAATTAGGTATATTTAAAGTTCTTACCTATATTATTACCTATACTAATCTGAAACAACAGACCGGCGTAGAAAAACTTAATGGAAATTTGACGTCGCGACTCGTTTCAATGCGTATGTCTCACTCCTCTTTGTTGATGCTGACGGAAATAAACCGCCGATTACATTTCGAGGTTTAAATGCCGTTATTTTCGGTTTTAGGCCATTTGGGACAGAAATTCTCAGATTTAATCCTAGGTTAAGAGATGCGACGGACGAGTTCGGCATTATCGAGTTTCATTTATATCTGGCCGTTTTTTAAATGCGTTTGGATGTGTACTTAGGTGCCTGCGTTTCGTTTGGCGGGCGAAGAAAGGCTAAAGCGACTCCAAAGCTGTTCCTAAACGCTCGCCTCGAGCGTCATATCTCTGCGCTGAATTTATGAAGAGTGGTCGTCAAGATTGAAGCATTTTAAAGAAACAACTGCGCCCGCCTCGATTCCTATATAACACACAAGGTAAAGTAATCTAATAAAATAACTCAAAATAAAACTTTTAAGTATTCGTGTTATCGGAAACCACGTGTTTGTAGTTAGGACTGTACTTAGCTGTAGTATATCTAAGTTTGATGTTATAATATTAAGATCATTCGTTAACTTTAAGAATATTTTAAATTCAATAATTCGAATGTTTAAAAGTATTTCAATAATAGTCTTTGCCATTCACTATTTAGTCCAACCGTTCTGTATAGCTAGGCTAATTGTTGTAAGAACAGTCTATACACAGGGAGAAAATGAATGTGTATGCCCTGAATGTGTACAGTGGGCAAGGTCTATTGCGGGGTGGGGTAGGGGGGAGCCGGTGGGAGTCCCCCTTCGGCGGCTAATGTTATATATAAATTATATTAGTTAAATAGTTTATAATTAAAACAATAAACATTAGATTAAACCGCAAATATAATTAATTTGGGTTTCTTCGTTAAAGGTCTAGGCAAGCCCAGCTTTTCGGCTTCTACGAAAGTACCGCCGCTGCTTTCAGTTAGTAACTTCATACAGGCAGCAAAATCATTTTTAGATGGTTCCCGACGTTTCGGAAAAGGTCACACATCGCAGTCTTCAGGGGCATTTTCGACAAGTCGATAACATTCGAGTTCGCATTGAAAGCGTGAAAATCTTTAATAGTATTTTAAAGCAAAACCTATATATTATTCTCTATTAAGTATAAGTCGATAATAAAAGATGAAGATACACTATAATACATATGAAATTATATATAGCATTTGTTTGTATTGTAAAGACTTCACATTTAAAATAATGAACTGTATTAATAAGTGCCTTTATAGTTTATTAATGGAGGTGATCAATATATCGTCGAGGAATGTGGCCAGTTGTCCAAAGAGTCTGCGCCGACGGCCGATGTCCACGTTAATTATCTCCCTCACTTTATCTGGATCATAACTAAAATGAGTATCAGAGTCGGGTCGAGTGCTCTCACGGAGTGTCCAGATAATGTGCACTTCATAATTAAACAAGAGCCCGAAAAGACGAAGGCAGGAAGGGAGGATGTCGTCTCCATTCAATAATGGCCTAGACACGTCAAAAATGTAAAATGTCCCCATTAGAGGCGGTTATATAAAGAAGGACTCTTCCACGTTCACTCGGCAAGTGCGCGTGTGTGGGTGCGAGCTTCGCGTGCCCGTGTGTGCGAAGGTATTCCTACTCGTTTACTAGGGATGCTCATTTCAAAATCTAAACCGATTTATAAAAAAAACAAATAAAATGGCTTACATTATTTTTTCCTACATAAACATCGATTATGCATATACGCAGTAGAAAGTGCATTGTAAAAATGGTAATGGTATAAGATCGTGGGAAAAAGAGATTTTGTACCTTCTCAAAGTATTCGTCGATACTATTTTAAGTTGCAATGATTGAGAGGCCGCTACTTCATACCAGAAATTTCATTAAGAGAGCATCGACATTTTATTAGGCAGACGTGATCAGTCAGTTGTGATCGAGATAAATAAAATGCATGTCACCTGATTGGGT
Organism: Neomicropteryx cornuta; assembly: GCA_020383195.1. NCBI lineage: Eukaryota > Metazoa > Arthropoda > Insecta > Lepidoptera > Micropterigidae > Neomicropteryx > Neomicropteryx cornuta. Next base: position 14,051,770 of record JAHKQU010000012.1, read on the forward strand.
TAGTCGCTAAGTATTCTGCTTTGTTCTAGCGCCAGAGCTAGGCAATGTTTAGGCAAATCAAAGATGAGCTTTTCGCGGATCACGGTAGTAGTACTCGGTTGGTACTTTCGTTAAAATTAAATGTTAGCGCCAGCGCAGAAAATGGTTGGACGAGCTAAAGGGCTAGATTAGGATTTAAAGAGAGTTTAGGTTATTCATCGTCGAAATGTATAATAGAGATGGCACTTAAAAAGAAAAAGAAGAAAAAGAAGTTCAATATTGTTATCCGATATCAATAAAAGTGATAAATAACTTTTTTAATTACTGGTTTATCAACAACAGAATATTAATAACGGAAAATTAAAAGTAATTTAAAAATTTTCTAAATATTCGTTCTTATTTCTTTTAGTTTTGTACACACCTACTAACAAACTAATTTCCTGCGATTCGTACGATCAGTTCAGTCCTAATCAATCGAACTGCAGTCGATTTAATACGACATATGCACGTACCTCCCTAACGTATTCGATCGGGTAAAGAGACCGTATCCATTAATACACGCGACTTTCATTTTGTTTTCTGTCCATTTTTATATGGCGTTGAAGAAAAAAAAATCGAATAATATTCCGATCGAAGCTTAGGGACGACCCATTCGGAGCGACAGAGACGAAATATAACCATTCGTCGCATTAGAAAGAGCGAGGACGACAGGCCGTAAGATTTAAGCCAATAAAGGAACGTGTAACGTCAAACGATGGCTGTCGTAAAAATAAATTTTAATTTAGAAATTGTCCCACACTCTTAAACCCTTCGGCATAATTCGTTCACATTCGTTTCTCGTCGATCGGTAATGTATAACAGGGCCGGATTGTTTATAGCATTTCTTAAGCTATCGTTATGGGCAGGTTATGGTCAGACATATAGGTTAGGTCTCTCGCATACGAATAGATAGTATGGTACATAGACTTATGTATTATTGAAGTCGACTATATCCACATCGTTTTGTAAGAAACTTAATTTGTTTCAGTTTTGAATTTTTAAAACGATTTAGAAAATTTGATGCGGTCAAAATGACGGCCTAAAATAAGTAGATGTACAAATTTATTAGGTTTTTTTGTTTTCATGTATTTAAAAAAATAAGATCACACCACTTGAAGGATTTATCTAATTCATTTTTATCCATATTTTTATGTTATTGTGAACCATATTATGGCTTGTTGGAAGATGGCATCGCGGCATCATCTCTTTTCCACGTTTAATTGTGAACCCAATGTTAATCGGAAAACACATTTCAAAATGGCTATCTACATTAAAAGAAACAAAAATGGTCGATCATAGATCATTAACCCATTGAGGCATCTATTTTTATTTATTTGACAATCAACAATTTGACATTTCTAAAGTGCCTACCTGTGTTTTTTATTTTGAACAATTTAAACGTTACGTGTATTATTCTGTTTTAATTAATCCCCCCCCCCCTCCCCCCCTAATATGGTGCTGTAAACTATGTATCTATTTCTTTTTCCATTGTAAGCCGCCTTTCTAAAATCAATTTAGCGCTTTCGTAAACTTTTGCAATATAAATTCTGTTCACATTGATTGATCGTATCTTATGTGAGCTTCTATATAATAATATAGTATTTATGTACAGGAAGCTACTATCCGCGTCCCGGTATGTCCGACAAAAAAACTATATTAGAAAATATAGATGAACTAGATCTCATTCGAGTGTTTTAAACCTGCGCCTGAAGTGGTAAAAAATGAGCAGATTAGTTAATGTTTAATGTTTATTAACCACCATAACTTTTATAAAAATGAATCTAGTCGAGTAAATGAATCTATTCGGTTATGAATGCATAGCCAACTGACGTCATTGCAGCTTTATTACTTCTTAAGATATTTTACAATCAAACGGTATCAGTAACATTGGACAGATTATGCCAATTTCTAGATTTTCAGTCGAATTTCGCAAATGTCGCAAGGTTTGTAAAAAAAAACGAACTACTACTATCCGGCCAGTATAAATTTAAATGTTAACATTTCTTACAAGCTTTTAATGTTTATAATGTAAAGGTTAAGCATATAAGAGACTCAATTTATAAATAACGCAATTTAAATTGAATTCAATAAGTTGTCTGTCGGCTATCTTCGATATACTAATACAATATTCAAAACTGATTCTAAATGCATAATTTTATGCAAGGGGTTTTAGCCGCCCATACATTTTGCAGAGCCATAGTGGAGTGCGTTTCCCTTTTGGCGCTTATAAAACGTATAGCAGTTAAAATTATCGTAAAAAGATAAAGAAAGCGGAGTTACCTACTATGTGCTAGGTATATTATAAATTTGTTAATTTAAAACCCATAGTGCATTTTTACGGTTATATTCACATTAATTATCTATTTATAAAATTATGTTTTATATTCGCAAAATAATATTTATTTCCTTATTAGCGACGTCTTTAAAAAAAGACTATTATACAATAACCATAAATTACGTCATCATATTGACAACCAACATAAAAAAAAGTTGAACATCATTTTTAGCACGGGTACAAAATTACAAAAACCTGTTCTAAGGCTGGTAGTATCAATAATAATAAGATTTCGTGTTTACAACTTAAAAGTTGGCGTATATAAAAACCGGTCAAACTTGAACTAAATCAGAGGGTTCTAGAGCAAAAATTGGGTACCTATATAAAAGGAAACTGCGTATTGTTTTGGGTGTGCGAAAATCTATGGTAAAATTAATCATGCAAATGTTCGTTTAAAGGCAAATATACCGACCTAGACACTTCAACGGCTTAGTTTTACGAATTTGCTCCTTATGTCCCTATACTTTGGTAGCAAAGTCCCGAGAATTTAAAATTAACATTTTGGTACGTTTCCTTCTAATCACGAAAACAAAAAAAATGTATATATTATTTTTGACCCAACCCTGCTCATTCGACAACTTGCCCAAGCATCATCAAATGAAAAATAGAAGATATATTCATTAATATTTTTGAATGTTTTGTTTATTTATTTATTTATTCTAGTGAAACATACAGCGCAACTTAGTAAATATGCATTTCGTTTCATTTATTTAAATTTTGTATGCGTTTTATTATTCGCTGCATAAATGTTTATTATTAAGTTTTGTGTGTAGATCAAAGTATTATAAATTCGATAAATTAATACAAGCATTGCCAGTTAATCTTGTATGTTTTAATGGGGTTATAAATTTCCTTTGCATTCAAAATCAACGCCGGAATCGTCACCGGCGTGGATATTTATTTGCAAGTGTTGCCAGTAGCGTCTGCCGTCGTTAAAGAAAGCCACGCGAGATGTCGTATTGCTCTGATGGAGCCATGATACCATCTCCACGCAGCCAAGAGAAACCTGGATGGAACTCGGGAGTATTTAGTCGAACATTCAGTAGTAAAATCGCATCTAATCATTTTTAAAAAAAATAAATAACTGTACATAACGGTCCAAAAACAAGACCTATTTAGGGCTACACCCTGCAGAGAGCTAGATTTTGAAAAAGTGATTTTGATAAGTTTATCAAGTCATATGTTATCATAAAATCAAAAGCAATTTTTCGATTTTCATAAGGAGTTGGTAACTGTGGTAAATATATTTAGAAAACTAGCTCAATATAATTACAGGTAAAGGCAAACACAAACACAGATTATATTCAAAGAAGATACATTTTAGGTATTATGTTATGAGTATAACGTAATATAATATATGTAAGTTATGGAATATACACAGATAAGTTAGAAAGGACTATTTTTAACACTATTATGCACATTGGAAATTGGAATTGTATAAATTAAATAAATAATTATCACTATCTGAAAATAAAAATATGCACTTAAATATTCTTTGGCGCAAGAATTGCCCTAAAATGTCATCAGATCAAGGCGTAACAAGAATAATTCTTATCCTCTTGTATAAAATACAAACTGACCCGGCGAACTTCGCACTTCCTCAGAATTAATAAATGTTGTGTTAATTTATTAGCTGAATTAAATTCATGTTTTTATTAAAAATACTCAAAATGAATTAAGTTCAATAAATGTACAAAAATCAAAATGATATGTATTTTAAATATCGATGTTCGCACAATGAAAAATGTGATAACCTCACGAAGTGAACATCTTCGAAGGCAACTTACCGTTTGAAAATAGAATTCCATAGAATACAAAGCCATTCCATACAAAATGTACGAGAAAATGATTTTCTTAATAAATTTTTTTCGTGAATTTTTTCGATGTTTTAATAGTTATTCTGCTATTTGGGGCGGAGAAAAATCCATCAAAGATCATAAAAATCGGTCCAGCCGTTTTTGAGTTATAAATGGTGTAACTAGGCCGACTTTGTTTTATATATATAGATTTGGCATTTTCGTATTCAAAAGGCGGCACACCAAGATGAGTGGTCCCAACGATTGCTCCACCAGACTCCCTGAACGAAGGGTCAATCCCTTTACACGGCAGAAAACCAACCCTTAGATAAGGGATGGAAGACATCATCATCCGATGAATTTACAACGGGCATGCTTTCAGTTTAATTCCGTAGCTTGTGATTTATTGTTATTTTCGAACTCACGCTTCAGACTCTAGTGTCAACGGTGAGCGGAATCAATCAAGCGTCGGCAATCTCGACTTTAAATGGTTCGAAACCATGGTGATAGTGGTCTTACTAATATTTATACCGGCGGTATTGTCGAGAAGCGACGTTGACAAGTTACGAAAAACATTTTGAAATAAAACGGAAAAACATAGCACTTTTTAGCCTTCCTAAGATATAAAATAAAAAAATATTTTATTTATGTAAGAGCATTTTAAATAACATGCTTTCAATTATTGCAAAATGCTTTCAATTATTAAGCGCCCTCTACACGCACCTATACACTCGGGTTCAAAATTGTGCCTACCTCAAAAATACGATTTAGATGATTACTCTAAAGCCTTTTTAACAGTATTAAAAATAAGAATATACCGGACATATATTTACCGGTTATAAGGCAAAATTGAATACATACTCGTATATGAAGTGTCTTCCGGAAGAGTGTTCGTGATATTTTTTACTGTAAAATGCATAGATCTTGAGAAATATACAGAAGTACTTAAAGATTATAACGTTTTCACTGTAATGTATTATTTAAGCATTGTAAGATTATATTTTAATAAATAAATAAATACGGTTGCTTCATTCAAAATATTAAAATTATTTTTTATTATCATTGCTTATATATATATATTTATATTGCTTGCTTAGCACTGCTTATAATCATTATTGAAGTAATTTTAAAAGTAGTAGTATAGCTAGGTAAAAAAAAAATAAAATAAAATCCTAAAATTTGAGAAGTCGGTTGACTGCTTAGGTTCATGTTTTAATATATGCCAGGATATAGATTATTATCTAAATCTACGAAAGTGAGAATTGAGAACTACTTTATCGAAGGCATTCGACAAGTCTACCAGATCCGTCGCCACTGCGGGCGCGTGTGTCACCCCGCAGTAGTGTGCGTGCCACTTTGACATTGGGCTGAATTCGCATGTCGGACGCAATTAATATAAGATCTTAATGAAAATGCGAATATATAGCAAGTCGAAAAAAGGACAGATTCGATTTTATTTATGGATGAATGTCCGTCGAGACGCGCGTCTCGCCTGATATCGATTTCTGCACGTGCATTACGACTCTCGCAATTAAGTGCGCTGAGACGCTAAGGGCTTCTTACACCAAAATATGATCCTGCTACTTTAATGGAGATGTTTTATCAGAATATCGTAACCGATGCAATATAAATAATATGAGAGCATTCGATCCGATACATTTTTTCCTTAGTTTATACTAGTTTAAAAGTAAGAAAGTTTATGACTGAGGATCGAGAATAAATGACTATTCTCACAAACACCTCGTTTCAGACGCTAACTAAACGATCTCAGAAATTAAAGAGCCATCTTTTCAACGTTATTTTTATTATTATTTTTCTCCTAAAACAAAAGGCCGACACTAAGGAAGGTTTGAAGATCTCGCCGACATTTGAATCGTAATAATTTTGGTTCAGATTACAAACTGTGATAAAGTCTCACCTCGGACGCAGTAGCGTCCGAATAATTTGATTTAACTAAATATATTTTTTTATGGACCTATTTATCATTATTTTTATATAATTAGGCACTTGATAATATCTTACAAAACTTCAGTCACAAAATCTATAAACTAATAATGTTGGAACATTAAAGGTATCTGAAAAATAAATAAATATTTGAATATGGATGCTTAATTTAAAGTCTACTAATTTTGATTTTAGCATTTTAGTACAAAATAATGATTAATATTTTTGGAATAATATATTGATGATTTTTGACATAATACATAATATAAATTTATTTAATGAGCTTTAATTAAAAAATATCGCTTATAATTTACATATTAGTATTACATAAGTGTTGACACGTATCGGATAGCAGGACTTTTAAGGTCCTTAAGATCAACCCCAATCCCCAATTCCCATGAAGAAATTAAGATAGCAACGGTAAGATGACCTTAGCCGTTTAGGGTCCGCAAAATGTATGCAGCCCAAGTAAAGTGTCGTATTTGACAGTTCGAACGGACGCCACTGGCGGTCGAAGGCCCAACATGTTGTATATACCGCCCTCACCTTTACTCCTCTTAATAACCTGTTCAGCTCGACAGATATTTTCAAGTTTCATTCATGTTTTTAGGACCTCGTGGGCAATATATTAAATTTAATTTATTACATCCTTTCCGTCATATAGATGTGTGCGTTCGATTGTGGGAATAGGTGGGTGGTGGACCGATCTTTCAGACATATCATATTATGGCGATGACCATAAATGCATTAAAATTGATATAAGTTTTATTAAATTATTAGCTGATACGTATCGATATTTATCACCTCATTTTTATGCTCAAAAAATGTCACGTTTGTGGAGTTTGTGTTGTTTTAATAACAGAAAATTTAGACATATTTATTGTTTTAAAAGCCTGAGTGAATATTTTTTATACTTATAAACACCTCTAAAGTTGCAACTGACTTGCTCGGTGATCCACAGGTTAATACATACCTCATTCTAGGGTCGCATCTTAAAAACTTATAGAGTTAAATACACCTCCTTATATTAGACTTTTTGGTTAAAAAAAGGAATGATAAAAAGAAAAAAAAAAATTACATCGTTAAGAACATATTTCCATTCCATATGAATACTATTTCTGCTTAAGTAAATATATATATATATATATAATTACCGCTAAAAGAAAATGAAAAAATCAAATTCGATGATTTCAAAGAGCTAATCGGGTTGTACTGGCTAATTACTCCCCCGCTATCCTTCGCATTTGTTAAAAACAGCTCGACGAGTTGTATTTTTTTAAAAAGGGTAAATACTTGGTGAATACCTACCCTAATACAATTAGACAGCGGTGTAGAATTGTGTCTCAAACGATTTGGCGTTTCCTACGTAATTTTAATTCAACCGTCAACCTCATATGTCGTCAATATCGAAATGGAGGGGTGAGTTACGGGAAGAAAAATATTTGTATCGATTCCCTAGCGGCTGTGTCGGGATTTGATTGAAGGAAGGCGCAATGGTTACCCAGTATTTCGGTGATAAATTGAAAAAAAAAGTTTGGAATAAAAGGACGGAGTTCCAAAGTATGGGAACGCCGGACGCCGCGTTTGCCGCGTTTGAAAATACTCAGCACATTTTGCAACGGCACTTCTTACAAAAAATAATACATTGTGAAATAATTGAATTTGGCGGATAAGTCATCACTGCGGTCTAACTTTAGCTTCTATACATTCAAGTAGTTGATGTTAGAAGATACTAACCCCGTTTATTGGCCGTATGTTCATCTGTCGCAACTTTCAACTCAAAAAATACAAATGCGAAAGAGTTGAATTCATGGGTATAGATTGATATTCTTGATAAACAACCATAGCCAACATGATCACATCGAAGGCTGCCCGAATAATATAGAAATATAACATTTTTTAACTAATTTCTAATCGGATGAAACTTTGACAGTTCGATACAGCGTTAAAATATCATATTCTAATTCCAAAAATATGACAGCACGGCTGTTGGGGACGTATTATTTATTACTGGCCAGTTCAGTTTATATTGTCTGCGTCGTTACCTGTATTGTATACAATTTTTGTTGGGTAACCACATAAACACAATACAAACACAACTTTTACGTGTTTCTATATGCGCTCATAGATAAATTTATATTAATTTAAACTTACCAGCTATAAATAGACGTGCACAATAGCCGCGCTGTCTGTTTGAAATTCGAATATAATCGCGATGAGCGCTGTCAGTTTCATACTAAAAATTTGTTTACCTTAATGTTAAATATCTATGTTATCCGACCAGCTTTCGATGTGATCTTAACAGCTATGGTTGTTTTTCGAGAGCATCAATCTACACACAAAAACTCTTTTGAATTAGTACTTTTCGAGTTGAAAGATGCAACGGACAAACAGATAGTAGTTTATTATACATAAATGTATGTATAGAAGCTAAAATAACTGATTTCATACAGAATTAACTAGGAATTTTGCCTGTGGTTTTGTGCATTGGTATTTAAAGACAGCTTTGCTAAACTTTTATTAAAGGGGTGTTAAAGTTTACGATGAATTGAAAGTATTTCATAATACATAAACGATAAGGATAATCGCTTATTTTTTTAAATTGTAAAAACACCATATTAATATTTTAGGATATTTGAAAATTTCTTTGTACACAAGTAATATTTTATATATATACACGAGTAAATTCTAGTGCAAGATTCATAGAAAACAATCTTAGAAAAAAATATACTAATACCTAACCTATAATAGAGTGCAAAAAAGGTTGTTTGTTTTTCGGAACAAAAATTTAATGATCGTCGTTTGGTAAATATTTTTTTAAATAAGAAAAATATATAGATAAAAGAAAAGATAGATTGAAAAATTGTCGAATAATAAGGGCCCAGTACACTTAACGGCTTGAGTGCAGTGCGACGCCCGACGCGCGCGCGCCGCGGAAAATAAACAAATGAAATATGTGTCGCGCGCCGCGGCCGAGGACATAACTCACACATCTGGCGTCGGGACGCGGGCGTCGCGTTTCCACAAAACCGGGAATTCACGTTTAATGAAGGTTAACATTCGACATATTTAGATCTTTACCGGGAACGCTATTCGGGGAGTCGCTCATAAAAAGAGGCACTTTATTAAAAATGCCGCTATACTCGTAGAAGGAGGGCGTTTTATCTCTCGGAGGGCCATTTTTATGATAATTTCAAGACCGAGTTTCCGAGTTTATTCTAGCGAGGCGAGGATACAAAATAAACAACTTCGAACTCGAATAGGTAAGTATGTATGTTTTCTGAAGTAAAACTTTTTTTATTAAACCGTACATATGTTATTACATGTTATATGTTTTATGTTATAGGCAGAGAACGAATCAAATGCGACACGCTCATTCGAATAAACTTGGAGGAGACTCGGAAGTGGTGTGTTCAATCGGATGAAGTCGGTGCGTCCAGCTGTTTACATAGCCATTAACATATAAGATGGATTAATTATTGTGTGTAAAATTTACAAACATGTGTCTCTAGTATAATACTCTTTACACGAATAAAGCGCAAAGTTTATAAGTTCTATGTTATAGTGTTTTAATGGTTTTATTTTAAGTTGTATTTTTTAATAGTATTGTAATATTCTACATTATAATTTTTCATTTTATATGTACCTATCTAAAGTACCTTCCTGTGATAGCTATTTACTTAATTTATTGATTGAGATGCAATGGTTTAATATACTTTTTTTGCGCAAATTGACGGAAACCTTTTTAAAATACCGTATCAAGTACATATTTTTAAATAAAATAACTGCACTGTTATCTTTATTGATTTTTCTTTAAATAATAATAAAGTACCTACTTACCTAACTATATATTATTCACAAGAACCACTTTGGACGTCCAGTCCGTTGGTTTACGCTAATGTAACTGTGAAACAAAAAAAAATGTACACGAGATAATCACCGCACCATCCGCCGGCCCTGTCCAGAATCGTTTTTATTTTTTCAGGTCGAAAATGGGAAAAAATGGCCATAAGCGTCTTCCGCCGCGGAGGGGAAAGTGGCCTCTATATTCCCATGTTATTAAGACAAATAGCCGCGCTGCGGCGCGTGTCCCGGCCGCCATTTTGGGCCCGGTCGTTATTAATAGCGACACTGACGTATATGGCGTCGCTTTTAACAGACGAATATGTCAAAATTTGTCAAAACGCCTAGTAGGATGTAACATCCGTGATGGATCGTCTTTGCAATTTCAATTGGGGGTCTCTTTTTTTTAATTTAGCCTAACAAGGTAAATTAACATTTGCATTAGTCGGTTTATAGATATAAACCGAATATTTCGATATTCACACACAAACACCATCGCCAGCTTACTATTAAACTTACCAACGTCGAGCATCTTCATCACTGGGGCAATTTATAATGATGCTTGTAGCGGACACCACATTCGGACACCGGCCACTAAACCTAACGAACTAAAACATACTAAAAACAAAACGCTTTTTCTAAAAAAATGACATATATTATGGCTTTTAATAAAAGACACAAGGAGCTTGTGCGATTACTATACATTCTCGATTACTATAGGTATACTTGTATAAATAATATTATGTACCTGCATATTATCTATTCCTAATTGTTGTATATTATTTATCTATTGTATATCTTGTCCCTTTTAGGGTTGTCCCTTTAACTATAGATATACAATAGATAAATAATATACTACAATTAGGAATAGATAATATACAGGTACATAATATTATTTATACGAGTATACCAACCAATACCAATCATCCAATCTATATGATTTGTATTCAGCCATATAGACATATACTATTGGAACTAAATCTGTACAAAATCTAATAAATTTACTCGAAATAAAATTTAATCGAATTGCATTAAAATAATAGTTTAACAAAACCAAACTTTAAAAGAAAAAATGACAAGGTATCTACCGTTATTTATAACAAGGTACCAACCATTAATTTATAAACTATATAAATTGGAATATATTATCAAATTAACATCAACGGTTGTCGGCTAAGTTAGTTGCTAACACGAATATGCATAATACGACTGTGTGTAAAAAAACATTTGTCGCTTTGGTCTTGGATATCGGCGTATGCAGTAATTTGTCAAAATTCCCTCAAAGCAAGTCAATGTTCTGGACTCCATATAACCGACAAATATTTGAAAGGAACCATTTCGCAGGGTTATGATTAACGAGGTCCGAGAAGCCTCAAGGTCGAGTAGCCAGGGAGTCGCCTTTTCAACGCACCCCTTCACGGAAGGGTAGTAAAACATTTTTTTTGTCTGCGATTCGTAAACGACGGCAGATGTTTTTGTGCATAGTGGAGCGCATTTTTGTCTTTGTATTTTCGCTCGTTTCGTATTAATAGATTCATTGATACTTTGAATAAGTTACGAAGGAATAAGCTGGCAATTAACCACTTTTGAAAGACTTAAAGGTATGACATAAATAGGTACAGTTTAAAAAATAAACAAAGACATCACTAACCGAATATATTTAGAAAATAAAAATCTTATATGTAGTCAGAATATAAAACTCACAACCCATAATTTATGTGCAATTTTCTATTAGTGGAAAAAATTATTATCACTTTCCGTTAAGATAGGAATAGTAATTATTAAGCGAATATTTTTTTATAATTTTTTGTCATTTCTATTTATTTTTTAGACCATATTCTGTTTTTATTTTAACCAACTTTAAAATAAGGAGAAGGTTGATACTCAATTCAGTCTGATTGTTATTTTTTTAAATGATATTCAATTATTACTCCGAAGAGGATAAAGGGATTTCGATGTTTTTTTACGCATGGTAGGTTAGGGATGATTTGAGAATGATTTTAGTAAAGTTTGACTAAAAACTCGTTGTCTCGGTTAAACAAAAATATAAAAAAAAGAACATGTACCTTCTGAAATTGCATAATATGGTATGTTTCTGCGCTACCACAGCATGGTTAAATATTATTTCAGTTTAATGCATAGATCCGCTGTGAACAAAGGCTATCAAAGTACTTTATAGTTTTAAGTTAAGTACCTATCTAATTTAAAATGGTTTTAAAACTGCCTGCGGTGGGCATGTACCTAACTAAGCCCAAGTCTGTATATAGAGAATTTTATCCTTATAATATTTGTTAATATTTGAGTGCAATAAAATAAACATCGGTCGAATGTTTGTTGACTATACCTTTTAAAATATGTGTATCCAAGAGCTGCTGCCGCAATCGTCCTGTAGTCGGATAGATGGGCTAATGAGCTGGCGTGTCGGTTTACCTGCTCGATTTTGTACTCGATGTCACCCGTCTGCCACCAAACGTTCTCAAACATATTTACTATAAAGTTTATTGTAAATTATAACGTTCAGTTATTGTTGTACGCTAAATCTAAGGTGTGAATGCGCGATCTTCATATATGAGTTGATTTCACCCGGCCGATTACCTTCGCTACCTATTTCGGAGTCCCCATAGGAACGATAGTGGTATTGGTAAATCAGATTTTTAGTAAAGTTGACAATTATACTTTAGGTAAATATTCTTGTTTAACAAATGATACTCTTATTTTTTATTGAAGTTTGTAAATTATAAATTGGAAGTCGATAAAGTGCTTTGCAATGTAATTAATGAAGTGTAGGTACGCCAAATATCAGAATAGAAAAAAAAGGGGGACGTCACGTCACGTAACTTACCAAAACTGGACACATTTAAAAACTCGCCTATAAAGTAACAATTTTCATACTACATAAGCAGAATTATATTCCGATAAAAGCAAATGAATTAAACACTAAAACATAAAATAATAAAAAGTGCGAGAAAAAAATAACTAGATATAAAATCGTTATATAAATGTTTAGATACTATTACGCATATTATTTATTTTATTTATTGAAAATACAATATAAATATGTAACATTAAGTATTATTATTACATCAAACACTCATAGGTATATTGCTTAAAGCGCTTTCAACGGGTGAGTAGACAGATAGCATAGGAAAGTAAATGTTTGTAAATGAAAGTAATTTAAACGTGCTTTTCTCAGACGTATACAGCCAAAAACAAACCAATGATATGTTAAATAAACATTACCTACCGACATTGTTTAATTAGTTTTAAATACATGCACATTAAACCGTGAAATTATATATGATATAGATAAATTATAACTTATGACACAAAAAAATAGTCAATGTGAAAGTTGGAGAGCCACTGATATCGGTCTTGAAACGGAGTCGTGTCTGTGCATCGCTGAATTGCAATTCTGGGTATCTGCATTGATAAACACCCACAGCGCAAGCGGGCCCTCTATGGATGCGTACTGCGGACCCATCGGCTATCGCTTCGCACTGATAAGGGCGGGGGGAGGGGGGGAGGGCGCTGGGGAGGGACGCTTCGCCATTTCAGATTTGTTACTCGCATTACGGCTGCCTCTGCGTCTTATATTCGTTATGATTTCGAGCTGAACAGCGTCCATGTTGGAGACAACCTTTGGTTTGAGGACGTTTAAAATTGATGCCTATTTGCTGCCCGCGTACTTAACGGGGATTTTTTTTATGCTCCCGGGAAAACTCAATAGAAAATACCAATTTTAAAAACATTTAGTGATACTTTTACTTATGTTTTTTGTTAAATTGGCCCAAAAATTATTAAAATCGAGTTCAAACGAAGGTATTCGTATTCGAGTAGTGTAGGAATATTAGTTTTACAAAGCTGTAAAATAATTTATTTATTTTTATCGCAAGTATATTACTAACATAGTCGTTTATGTGGATCTTTTTTTTCAGTGTATGAAAAGTATATAGGGATACCCTATAGTTAAAACTATGAGAAATAGATTAGGGTCTTAGTGAAGGTACGATTAAAAGCACAAAAGAGCGAGGGAACAATAAGCAAAAAAGTGACGTTCCTACGTTCCTTTATGCGGCATTAAGACCTATTTATGTCTAAAAAGATAAGATATTTATTTTATTTAATAGCTACACGAGTTACGCCTTTCAATAAGAATTATTTTTCTACATTTTTCGTCACAAAGGTATTTTTATACACATAAAATTATCACTGTTTTGTGGAGGGGGTTAATCGATTAGATCGCAATTTTAGAGCTACTTTTGTGTGCTAGAAATGTTTTTTTAATAACTGATGACTCCTGAAATATTAAGATTTTTATTACATTTTTTTCAATTATAACTGTATTTTATCCACGTATTTACGCTCCTAAACCATACCTATATTTTTTGACTTATACTTCAATGTTAGTACATCTTTGATGATTTGACACTTTAGCTGTATTAAGTACCAATGTAATATTTGTAAATGTAAATTAAGCAGTTTGTTTCGTATGTATCGATTATAAATTGTGCACAAAAAGGAAACATGGGTATTACTACAAACACATTTCTTTTGTTTATTCGATTCAAAATGGTCACACTGATGCCATGACACGAGTCATATACCAACCTACCTATTTGCATACACATAGAGGGGCTTCGTCGGCGAATGAAATGCACAAGCCAAGGCCTGGACATGTTGCAGGCTGAGCATTTCGCCAAAAACAAAGCCGCTCTCAGCGCTCTCAGGACCAGGAGTTGTTGATGCGTCAGCCGCCCGCCTATAGCCTATAGGTTGGTAGGCATGCGTGGTGCATGTCGCTTTTTGCGCTCGGAACTTTACGGCCCTTACACATATAATAAATTTATTTTTTCCCCCTCCGCGCACCGCCGCCGACAGTGCAGAAATGCAAAACGGACCCATCTGCATAGCCGCCCGGCGGCGCTTGGGACCTTTCGGATTCGCGTGTCATTTTTTGAAAAACGAATAATATACCTACTCTTTCCCTTGTCTGCATCACGGTTATTAAAGGGAGAGAGAATAAAAATGCACGGCCTCCTGTCAACACACACACACACACACACTGCCGTCGTATTAGGGACCGTATTATATTCACTCACGTTCTCTAAAGCGATATAGGTAGGTTGGCATATTAATATTCATTTTGCTTATGAATATGATATGTTTTACTAAGTATTTGTATATTTGTAGCTACTTCGTACAGATTTTTCATTCTCTACCTTTTTCAATAAAGTATATTTTATAGCAACAAAACAGTAGGTAGGTTGATTGAATGGGTTAATAAATTATAAAATGTAAGGAAGATATACGAGTACATTCTGCAAGCAGTAACAACATCATTATGTATTAAAGCAGTTAAAACATAATTTAAATAATCTAGTGCCGGTTTTATAAACAGGTCTGTTTAGTATAAAATACTTATTATTTCAGTGATAGTTGTAATAATATAAAACTCAAAAATAATGCTTTAAATAATTTAAATTAAGAAATTGTGTCGAGTTTTGATGTAGGTGTTTAAATATCGTATTAACTTATCTCGGTATAATTTCTTCAGAGAAAAGTCTCCCATATATTGTTACAGGTTAATAATAATAATCGATATATTTACCTAATTTTACCTGTCAATTAATTAGATTATTGCAGGGGTGCTCAAACGGTCGATCGCGTCGACTGGTCGATCGCGAGTGCTTTTTGAGTAGATCTCGAGAAGAAAAAAAATTTTAATAAGTAGGTAGGTAACTAAACTACAAAAATGTATTACGTAATAAAATAACACTGCTTGCGGCAAAAGGTGGAACGGTGGAAAGGTGGAAAGGTGGTTTTTATCAAAGGAACGCGCGGTACTTTTCAAAGAAAAGCCGTGTTGTTTCTAGAATAGACAGTACACAGTACAGTCTAGTCTAGAAACAACGAGAGAAAGTACAGTCTAGTTTCGGGCGGCGCGTTTGACGGGAACATTCGAGACTTTCGTTCACGCCGATATAAATGTTGCGCCTGCAGGAATTTCTAGTTCTGTTTGCAGGGACTAGCGGAAAATAAAACAGAAATCATGTCTGCTATTAGAGAACTTCAGTTATCTCGTCCGACTGTAACAAGGCGTATTGAAGTCATGAGTCAGGACATCGCAGGACAAGCGTTACAAATGTACCTATATTGTGCAGAAAGCTAATATCTATATATGCTACGGTACGCCCTACCTAGGTAGGTAGGGTGTATCGTGTATGTACGACAACCCTGCATCACACACACTTGCAGTCTCTCAGAGTCGATCGTAAGTAGTCTAAAAATATTGAGGTAGATCGCCAGCAGTTCAAGTTTGAGCACCCCTGGATTATTGGAATAGAATTAAAATATTAACTTTCTGTAATTTATGAACAACTTTATTACACCGATGTAAATCTAATTATTTCACAGATTCAAAAAATCGAGAAAAAAACACTGCAATAACTGGTGCCTATCTAAAAAAAAGCTGATAGTGCAAGATGAATAGATTTAATGAAGATATGAATTAACCTAGGTTTTCAAAAATATAAATATCCCGTTTGTCATGATTAACAGTAACCAGAAGGTGTTTTATCTTTTTTTACTCAAAAATTCGCAATTTTGAAAAGGTAAGTGTGAAACCAGAAGGGCTCCCCGTCATTAGGTATTTAGAATTCGCTTTGACCACTCTCGCAAATTAGGTAAAGTCACCGAACAGAGATCGAATCGATTAAATATATTGATTGCATGAAAGTGTGACTTAATATGGACACTCAGGCATGATCTTTTTATAAGGAAAAGGAAACTAGGAACAATATAAGCCGCATGAAACACAATGCCCTTGTACCTAAGAATTGCTTGTTCAGTAGAGTTTGCACGGGAAAAGGTCCGACTGCGCTCTATAAATAGGCGCCGTAAACGCCGCGTGACGCCCAAGAAGATTTTTCACATTACTTATCTTATTTCGGAACATTATTCTCCAATTTCAGCCACTTAAAAATTTGAAAAAGCGCCAGAAATAAATGCAGTGTCGTCTTCTTTATGAGAGCCGTCTGGCGGCTGCCGAATGCACTGCATTTGTCGGCGGGGCGGGCATTGTTAACACGATTGGGGAAGATATTGTGACAGCCAGCACCCATCTCACCATTTCCCATCTTATTGCGGCCAAACTCTTTATTAACATAAACTAAAATGAAAATTATCTACGTGACAATTTTTATAATTATGTACCCACTTATATAATAATTCTGAACTCAGAATACACTGTTTTTATGTTTTAATGTACCTAGGTAAATCATTTATCGTCAACATTTGAAAATATATATTTTATGATTTTTTTTTTGTCGTTTGTAGGTGTCATTGGACACAGTTGTAATTATTTATTTATTCGTTTATTATAAAAACAATATAGGTAACAATTTTCTATTTATATACCTATCTTGTACGTTTGTTCCTTGGTAAGGCCAAATGAAATTAACTGATTTCTGAAATCAGAAGGTTGTACATTTTACCTATTAATATGTTGGTATAGAGGGTGAAAAAACCCACCAAGCCAACTTAAATTGCATAGGTATGTTTACTAATCTGTTAGATACATGTAGATATATGTATTATGTATGTATGTATTCGATTTTTTTAAATATCAGACCGAGCCTTACAAAACATGCTATGAATATTTGTACTTCACGTATTAAATACAAATCTATGTAATAATTACATAAAGAGAAATATGCTTAAAAAAGGATTTTTTTAAGCATATTGCGTTCACGGAGGAGTGTGAGATTTGGCATAGTTTATATGGGAGAGTGGAATTTATCTATAATATGAGTTACAAATTCGTTAAAGTTAATGAAATAAAACATTATTTAAGTCCATACTACTGATAGTATGTGAATTTTGTATGATTTCAAATGTTCCTTTTTCAATTAATAGTTTGTCAATGTTAATGTGTAAAGAGTATACAAAATGATTAAATTATGTTGAGGGATACTTTTAAATGCGCACTGAATGTCATTACAAAAATTATGAATACTATTGGTTGTGGATTAATACATCTACGATGCAGGATTTGCAATGCAAAACATTTCGAATTTAAAGTCACTTTAGGTGAAAGGACTGCATTAACTTATGCATAAAACTCATGCAAGTGTAAAAGCAATAATATCGGCCTTTATTATAGTCAAAATAAATACTTTGTATCGTTGTATGATGGTACTTTGTATCGTCGTTGTTGTATGACTCACTTCACAAGAACCTTTATTAATAAGACAATTAAAAGCTTATTTGAAAACGTTCGTAAAAACAATTCAGTATTCTGTAATTGTTTTTTTTCGACGCCCAAAATTAATGAATTACGGTCGAATTTCGATCATAGGGTGTACCACTGGTATGAAGTGGGGTACATGCGGGTGGGGTGGATGAATTTAACTTGAAAAAATCTAGTATAAGGATATACAAATACATATTTTTTATAACCTATTTTCGCAACAGTTTGCGGTAAAAGTTTTAATGTTAACATACGTAGGTAGTAATAAAAGATGTGCGCGTTAGTGGCTTTCTAATACGTACCTAAATAATACGCCATACATTAAGTTGGGTTGGCGGTGATTTCTGGTTATACCCAAATGTGCGGTTTGTCCATTAATGTTGAACAGTTAAACTAAAATAAAAAGTCTCGCTGGTTAAATATCTGGTTTGTATCATCGCCGATTGTAGGTGCATCAAATCCCCGCGCCGGTAGCAGTCACGGCTACATACAGCATAATGTGTGGATTAGTAGGGAGCGCATCTCCAGCCGCGTTATACTCTAAAAACATAACGAGATATTCCCAGATAATGTTCTCGCAGCATAAATATTTTCTTACTATGTATATAAAAATAGACCGCGGACGTATTTACAGGCGCGCGCGCGTGTGTGCGTGTCGGGATGCTGAAGGCAAACAAACATATGAAAGAAACCATTTGTATCGAATGGCAGGACCGCATAGAGGTCGCAATCTGCTAAATATCGCAGATTTTCCTCCTTTGTCGCGTGCTTAGGAAGAGGAAGAAATGACAGCGATTTCATTTTGTTCGCGTAGAAAAGAACAAGGCGGTTAAACGCTTGCCAATATTTATTGTAAACTGAATAAACTAAATTATCTTTCATAAATACAATATTTCCTACATTTTATTGGTGTTACTTGTATGTGCTGATTTCAGTCATATTAATAATGTTTTATTTAAAAAGAATTTATTTCATTTTAAATTTTACAAAGTGTACCTAACTAGGCAGCCCCGTACTAAGTAAAGCTTTGGATTTAAAATGCCCAAAAATTATTAAGACTTACAGACGAATAAAATAAAATAGTCTTTGTTAACCTATTATATTATATTATGTAAATGTAAAAGATAAAAAACACGAGAAATAGAAGAATACATATGTGAAAAAACGGGTAATATGTAGGTACCTCTTATGATTATATAATTTATGAACTAATATCATATAATATGTGTGCAGGGTTTGATAAACATAATAATTATTTAAATGATTGTTTGTTTCCTACCTAGCTCAAACAGCCAGAAGGAAATATGTTTTTCGTATGACAACAATGAATTGCATTTAATCAGTGAACCTTTAATTTTATTGTATAATCGTGGCGCTAAAAAAGTAAAAAGATATATTTTGAATTTATTGTATGTTTACCAACATCCTTAACTGCTGTTAAGGTAGGTACTGTGCATGAGTACTATTTGTTTTTAGTATGGTACTTTTTTTTTTAGTATATACCCCAAAAAGCGTGATTTTGATCATTATTCTAGATATATAGATTATCTACTTTATATATTAGAAATACATACCTAGTTTTTAACGGCTATAAATATTTTTTTTATTTAAGTTTCATTACATAAATTCATTTTCATGTGTTATTAGTAATAATATATTTATGACATATAATATAAAATAGTAATGCCATAAATAAATATTGCATAAATTTATTCATAATAAGACTACTAGATAGTGATAATGAATATTGGTAGACATTTATTTGAGCTTGCGTGAAGACGTGTAGTTAGAGAAGGGCCTGTGATTGGCTGCAGTGTGTGTTATTACGATGATATGACAAAAGCCATTTTTTTTTTATCAAAATGAATAACAATAATTGTTAGTAATATTCATGAATTTCGCATTTCCTTTATTATTAGACAACGTATCATTCAATAATCAAACTACTTAATTCGAATAATAATGTCAAATTAACCTATATGTATAAAAATAAGTCATTGCTTAGCTTTATTTATGCATTAAGAATGTTAATACATTTTAAAACATAGCATATTTGTGTTTGTATAAGTAAATAGATTCGGGCGTCAAATTCATCTCTGCTTCGAGCGCTTCGCTGTTTCGACTGCTCTGTTAATAATCGAGCATTTTTGATGTCTTATTCCGATGATAGACTAACGTGCCAACAGTCCGACCGCCTACACAAATAAATACACGCGGCTGCGATCGCTGCCCGCCTGGAGATCACTTCATTCCCAGAAATTGACTGACACCCGATAGGTAACCTTCGGGAATCGTTAAATCTATCGCTTAAAAGGTTGCACGGAAGCGGACATACGATAAGTACTTCGAATTTAATGCGGTTTTACCACCGTAGATCCCTATTTCAGATTTGTTGGTGATATATTTTTGTAGACTTCAAGCTAGTTATGGCATTCTTTTATGGGGATCAGCATCTTGCGTTAAGGACATATTTGTCCTCCAAAAAAGAGCCATTCGAGCAATTTTAGGTCTATTAGTCAGCGGGAATCTTGCAGATCACACTTCCAAACCCTTGGAATACTAACGGTGTATGGTATATATGTACAAGAAGCCCTTTGCGAATTTATCCGAACTAAGGAAGATAATAACACCCATACATCGGTTCATCTCCACAACACAAGGAACAAAGATCATTTTATTCAGCCGGTACCTCCTCGTACATCCACATTTCAAAAAACTAGTTTATATAGAGGACTAGAAATGTTCAATAAATTACCGGGAGAATATAAAAACATAAAAAATATATTAATTTTCAGAAGAGCCATCAAAACATATTTAATTAAAAAAAATCTGTATGAATTCAAAGACCTATAATTGAAAGGAAGAAATGTTATGTGGCAGTTATTCTTCATAATAATTCTAAAATACTATATTTAAGCATAATTATAAAACTTTTATTTACAATTTATATATATATATATATATATTTTCTGTATTGTATTTTTAGCTATGTAATACGAGTACGAGTAGTATAAATGTTGAACACTCTAGGCATGATATTGCATTATATCAATTTTTGTGAACCAATTGAAAATTGACATTCCTATGCATTAAGTTGTTCTTGGAAATAAACTTTTACTTTACTTTACTAGAATGGGTGTTCATCGTGTGTAGATCCTATGTGGGGAATATAGGGGCCTATGGGTACATAAGGGGTTTGTTTTTGCTCCTATAAGATAAAGCCAAATATTCCGCCAAAAGAATGCTCGAACCGTGAGAAATGCCGAAATTCGCCGGCGCTGCACTCAATCAAGGCGCCATTTTCGCGGCCAAGACAATGGCCGTCGACATTTAAACGTCGCGTCGGCGTGGCGCTACTATATTCAGACTCATCTTTCATATTTCCCGATTCGCTCCGTCTCTTTCTTCGCGTGCGCCAGACGAGTGCGGCGGCCGTTTAACCCTTCCTATTCCCCTCTATTCTAAATATGAAAATATGACACGGGCGTGCTTGAGCGCACTCGCAGCTGTCTGTCCCCCTCTCTCGCGGCTCGCGGGCGAGTCGACGGGCGAGTCGGTGAAGGGTTATTATTATGAGTTATGATCCGAAGGGGTGGGGGAATATCGTTATGAATATGGTGAGCGCGGCGGCCGCCATTGGTCGGCTGCGGGCCGCGGCCGGTTTGTAAACGCCCATGGCTTGTTGTTTGTTTGTTTTGCCTGGCCTGGCCTGGCTGTTTTGTGTAGCCTTCCTTCCCTTGCTTGTGTGAATTACGCTTTGCGCCGCAGTGCTTAGGTATGGCTTTTGAATACTTGTTGTATGCGTTTAACGTGACCACTGTTTTTACATATGATCATTTTAATTTATTTTATTAGGGAAACCAGCGGACAAAAAACATTACAAATGCACATTGACCGATTCCACAAAAAATATTTCACCTAACATACATAACGATTAATAATAGCAGAGGATTAATATGCGCGCTGAAGTTTATTTTTAGGGGTGTGTCATGTGTTTGTGTTGAGGGTGTAGGTTAGGGTGTGTGTGTGTGTGCGTGACCAATCGGCATGTAAATAATATAATTATATTTGGTCACTACATAGATGTCACAAAAACGTGTAATGAGAAAAATAAAAAAAAAAACTACTTTTTTTTAAAATGAAAATTTGCACGTTATGCACATATGAATTTGCAAGTGTTTGTATGTATGTAGTGTGCGAAAAGTGTAAAAAGCCTTATCATATGTATGTTACATATTTTTCTGACTTTCAATAAATAAATCTTTACTTAAATGAACTACCTACTTACGCCCGCACCCAAACCTGTAAAAAAAAAGTCCGTTCCCGATAAAAAAATTAGCTAATTGGTCCTGCGGTTTCTAGTCTTATACGTTAAGAAACTATTTCAAAATTCATTATGGTTGCCGAGAAAAAAAAAATGTAAACTTTACGTGAAAATAGCATAACGATCATGTATTTGTTGTGAGCGCACAGCTGTCGACGTACGCCGTAACGGTGGCAAGGCTATTATAGATCGGGGTGGCATCGGAATTCGCGTGCTGACCGAATTTACACTATCTGTAAAAAATAAAATAAATTTACTATTTTTTTTCGAAATTTTTATATCATTTGTAACTCATAATAGATTACACAAATTCTTTGGGAATGGTCCTGGGACACCTTGTATTCTTGCAAATCTACTTAGGTAAAATATCAATATGGATTAGTTTGGTACAACATGACGGTATTGGCGTATCGAATTCGATTACCATAGTATAATATATTTTTTAACTTTAGATTCGGTAATACGTCCATTAAAAAGTAATTGATCGTTTAATGTACCTGCCTGCATACATAAGCTTTCGACCTACACGTTAATAACAATACTATGTAGCTAATAGCCATATTTTTTTTGCTGTCACCGATCGAGTTGTTCAACAGGTGATTCATTAAAATATATTGGTACTCACTCAGCTGTAACGTGGGAAGGTTCCTAATACATTAACGATTTACCTTCTCAAATAATAATAATATAACCTCAAAAGCGCGTTTAAAACGTATATGTTGGCAAATAGCTATAACTCATAACTGCAAGGAAATTAACTAAATTAACTGTTAGGTAAGTAGTTACCTACATTTTAAAAAAAATGTTCATATGCAAGTGATATGCAATGGGTTTATTTAGCTACCACTAACCTCGCGCTAGCTACATTCACTTTGTTCGTTTTAACGATAGATTCATATCTTTGTATAACTTATGAAAGAAAGAAAAAAACGTACCTTGCAAATATATGAATGTAAAACATGTATGTAATAATATGTATGTACTGTATGTATGTATGTATGTACTGGTTATTTAATAGGTAGGGATAAACATTTTGAGTCACTTTGTTTATTCGCCTTGTAGTAAACTTTGTAAGTGTTTCTGGCTTATAAAAAAAAAGTATATAATTTTTTTTGTCATAAATTATGTAGGTACATTTAAAACCGATAATTTATATTTGAATGATTACTAATCTTAAACGCATAATTTTTTTATTAATCTATTTCTTTAAATTAAAAGATAATGATTTTCTCACAATCTCCGCACTTAAAATAAGTATACCTACCCTTTAAGTATATATATGCTAATGTAATATTAGTAGATGTTTATAATGTAGATGTTTGTAAATTGGTCGTACCTAATAAGTAATATTTAACTAATGGTTTTCCTATATTATTTTTTGGCTCATTTATATTCACTAATAGGTTAAAACATTATAAATATGTGTTATTATTTGTTTTTATAGCAAATAAAGTATATAAGTCAATCTTAAAGTAGCGCGTAAGCGGCGACCTCTCTAAAGTGCCGCTCAGCCAAAGAGAGCGTTCACCTACGAATGACGTTTTGGCACGAGATGACGGTTGTCTGCCGTCACGGCCATTTTGTGCAGCTGCTCGGAGATTAATAATAATTTCGTGATATATATTTTGTCTGATTTACTAAAACGGTTATTATTAGCATTTTTTTGGAAAAACTTACACAAAACGTTTGTTTCAAATGTCATACGTAACTTTATTTTCAAAGTTGAATTTCAACAGCACGACCTACAGGTATCTACTTATCCCGGTTTCATATTAGGAAAGCGACAATTGAACCTATATTAAAATTAATATAAATAATAACAATAAACATAATAACTTCTATTATACTCCTACCTATTTTTTTTTATTCTTTATTGAAAAATCCCACAGTATTTGTAGTAATTTTTATAATTACAAACAAAACTTATTACGAATATACAAAATCAATTATGGATTTCGGACATTTTACATATTAACATTAGCATAAAAAAATTGAAACAGTGTTCTTAAAATATATATAGATTATGAATATTATATTCGTATACAGTAGATTTTTTTGTTGTGTTATGTGTAATTTGTGAGTGATATTTGTGGTAGTTGTGAGTGTGTGTGATTTGTATGTATATGTTAAAATAAAGTAATAAATTAAGTATGGTTTTAGTATGTATAAAAATAAAAATAATTTATAATATGATGAAGGTAATATAAATATAATATGTATGCATATTCTATATGAATTGCAATTACAAGTACTTATATGTTACAATTAACCATTAACAACATAAAAATATAACAATAGAATTAGATTTCATTAGTCTTTACTATTAATGATATTGGAAATCTCTTTTTTGAATGATAATTAGGAGGTATTCAATATATCGATTTTTGAAATATCACTTTTGTTATAAAGGGAGCAGATACGTGGTATGGTGTTATTGGTCATTGAATTAATATGATAACGCGGAATAATTCTTGCTGCCTAGTTGATCTGTATGGCACATTTATATTTATTTTTCCAATAAATTTAGACAATCAAAAATACAATTAAAAATTTCGTATAAAAATGTTAAATCTAATTGTCTATGATGTACAAGAGCATTTAATTTTAACTCAGTTCAGATACAAACTATCCGTATGGTTAAATTAACAAGATTTTACGTGTTTGGGTTAAGTGCAGTGGGATCATAATCTACATACCAACCTAGTATACCTGCCAAGCTTAAACCCTAGTTTCCGCTACTAGATATCAGTAACTCACCACCTGAAACAAAGAAAAAATACTATTTTTATTACAGTTTATTAATACAACCAAATTGTAAGCGGGTAGGTAGCTACAAAACACCCTCAAATCTATAGAAAATTAAAAGAAACGGATGGCATTTCTTTAGTAAATAAGACATATATCCACTATCATTTGTACTCACTAAGTACAATTTCTAAATGAACTTAAAGCCTTGACCGCGAAGGTCAAGGTCCGCGCGAAGAAAAGAAATATGGAAATCATTTATCACTTTCAGCCGCAATTCTCTGCTCCTAAAGGTCAGGTAAAGGTACAATGCCCAAGGTGTATATAAATGAGAGCGGTCGGGTTTACACGAAACCTTTAACAAATTGTTGATGAGTCGCGAAGTCATATTAAAAACATAGACGCGTATAGAGGTATACCCCTTTACTACCAAACACTATTAAAGTAACATAAATAATAATTCAAAAACGATTAAAACATACAAAAAATCCAGTAGCTTAATCATTCAAATGATAATAAATCGTAGCGTAATTTATAAGGCAAGGATATTTAAAATGCGCTATGTCAATTTATAATTGACGATATTAAACTATACAATATTACAAAATTTAATAGCCGAGCCGTCAGATTCATAATGATATAACATACCCATAATAATAAGTATCTATAAAATATCTCGTGTTATAATAAATGTCACTATGACAAATATTGGACCACGCTCTATAAAATTATCGCAAAATTGATTTTTATATAATCGGCTATAATTTTTAATGTTACTTATAAGCCGCAATAAACACTTCCGGCGCTACCATTGCATAGATCAGACATAATATTTCTGTCATAAGTTTTGTCATAACATAATTCCGAAGATAGGTTTATTAGAAAAATTACCATATTAGATTTATTTATGATCACGGAGATAATAGTCGAACAGTTAGCTACGATTTTGACGTTTAAACACATGGCGGCACGTTCCAGTTATCTTGAAATCGAATGTCTTATTTTTTACGACGTTACTTGCATTCAGGAGACAGGTGGATTATGTGAAAATTATTATGCTTTTATAAACTTATTCAAAGATTGATCGATAATAATCCTGCATGAAATTATCCTGTAGTAGAGATTTATTTTTATGTTGTTTTTACCAGATCCCGAGTAACGTATAAGTAAAGTGCGATTCGGAGGATAGTAGGTTTGTAAAGTTAGTGATGAGATTGATTTATTTGTTCCTTCAACCGCGCGGATATTTATCCGGGTGAGTTATTATATATTTTATCGAAAATAGACAATTAACTTATTAGCTGAATTAAATTCGTTTTTTTTTTAGGAATACTCAAAATGAATTGAGTTCAATAAATGTACAAAAATCGAATCAATAAATGTATTTTACTTATAGAAGTTAATAAATGTTAACGTGATAACCACACAAAGTGAACATCTTCGATGGCAACTTACTGTTTGAAAATAAAATTTCACAGAATACAACGACATTCTATACAAAATGAATTTTCTTTATAATTTAATTTGATGAGATTTTCTCTGATGTTTTAATAGTTATTCTGCTATTCGAAGCGGAGACAAATCCAATAAATCAAAGATCATAGAATTCGGTCCAGCCGTTCTTGAGTTATAAATGGTGTAACTAACCCGACTTTCTTTTATATATATATAGATAAGGTACTATTATTTAACTTTTCTTTACAACTCAATTATACAATTATATAGATAAGGCACTAAGATATATAACCTAAACTTATTTTAAAAGTAAAAGTGCTAGTGGTTCCGTAACGTACCTACGCATACCTACGCATATTAGTTATAAGCAATAACGTTTGATAATTAACCAGCAATGACAAATGTATAAAAATATATTTACCGTCGATTTAACTTTAGTTGTGATATCTCGGACTCAGATATTTTTATTGCCAATTTATTGATATGTGTCATTCGTGTCGAATGAAAATGAAATGTCATCGGAAGGTCAAATAAATATCGAAATTTGCAAGATTCATTTCAGAATTATATATTATTATATGGTCCACAATCGTAAAATCGCCATTTTGCCCAAATTGGTTCCGATATAATGCAATGCAGGCGCCGTTTATTGTTAACTAATAGCGCGATTCGCCGCAAAGTGAACTAATCAAGTATATATATATATACATCAGAGAAGGCGAATGTTTAAGTTTCTCAAAATTAGGCAATTAAGTTGCCAAATTAATCAATAATTGGCCGATGCTCTTCATTCATTGCTTTCATATTCGTTTCAGACTTATTTATGTGCAAATAAATATAGGCGCTTTGACCATAAAATCATTTAATACAAGAGTAATTGAATGCTTAGGGGCCAACACACGCAAACTTGAAGCGTTATCGGGAAATTTAAAGCGCGTTCATAAATAGATATTATTGTTATAGATTAGATATCACATATGTTGTAAATATATAAATCAAATAATAAAATACTTCTGAGTATTCCTGATTACTATGTAATTAATTAACATTTCTGTTTGCTTTCTACTGAGCTCAAGAAGCCAGCAAGAAATTTGTTTTTTATATGTAAAGAAAGATATGAATACTAGTGTTTTATAGTTATTGTACTCAGATAAAGAATGTTATTGTATAAGGTCATACTTTATCATTATAGTTTACTCATCTTGAGTTTCTAGCCCCCAAAATTGTATATTATTTATGACTACATGTCATACTAGATGTCATGTCAGGTAGTTTTGTGGTTTATTATTATAACCATTAAAAAATAAAAAAATGGAATAAAACGGAGTCTCATTGTGTTATTAAGATGACGCACAAATTTAATCTATCGCACGTGACTACGAATTGTAATTGAAATGTAATTATTGTGTAAGCACTATTTTATTTTTGTTGCAAGCTTTTATTTAACATGCAATGTTTGTTAGTCTGTTAAGGTCAAATCTTACGAGCTGCATTAGAACCACTTCCTCTTTTCCTACGGATTTGACATGCTGGTACAGTTCCGATGGCAATGCATTTTTAAGGAACTCCTCAATGCAATTTTGTATACGCGTTCAAACACTTAAATAAAAGATTATTTACAATGTTTTTTTTAAATAATAATTTATTTATATATGAGAGTGTATGTAAATGACGAAATAAATAAATAAAACGTACCTACCAATAACTTGAGGGAAGGCCCTATAATAAATACTGTTTTGAAACAGACAATGCAATAAACGGAGCGGAGTGCCTATGTCCTATGAGCGTGCGAAACGTCGATATTAGCCGCGTTAATCGCAACGCTCGTCCGACGCGTCGCCCGCGGCGTGCGATCTTACATCGGGTTCGAATCCGGCCCTGAATCCGGTCGCAAATCTGTCTCGGCGCGATGCTTGTAGGCCGCGAGATATGGCCCGTGTAGCTCGTAAGTATGGGCGGCGCGCCGGGCGATCATACACACTAAAATCATTTACACGTTTTGTTGCTTTTGCGAGCGGCCAGCGGGGCCATATCGCCTCACCACCTCACCACCTCACCACCTCACCACCTCACCACCTCACCACCTCCCTCCCCTCGCCGCAACCCCTCGTCTGGTCCACCCGCCATGGATGCCATAGAACATCCGATGGGTATCGTACTGGAGCCATATCAGATAGGCGGGTAAATACTCATTGGTGCCAATAAGCACTTTGAACGCACACTTTCATTATATACTTATTCAGACACACACCTTAACGTATCCACACACTAAAACATAGTGGATATCCCATGCATCTGCATCGTGTACCAAGATACCTATCGGTATAATAAAAAAAATACATATATTAAAATAGAATTGAATAGATAAGATAAGATATTTTTATTTCCGAAAATACATTAGTGAAAATACATAGGAATGACATATAATTTACAACAATTACGTAACAAAAATACACGATGAAGATAGTAATTACACAATAAATTTTCTAAACGTAAATAAACGAATTTAGATGACATGGAAAATAATAGTTAATGAGATCGAAGGACCTACGCAGGAAATAACAAAAACAAAAGAATATGAAAGATACAAAAAAAGAAAGATGAAACTAACATAACTAAAAAACAAAGAAGAAAAGGTGGTAAGGTGATATCTGCTTGCATCGTTACAACAGAAATGATACTAAAATTCTTTTACACTGCATAGGTAGGTACACCTTTTGTTACACATCTTTAATAAGCAATAAGTAACCTCATAATAAGCTTACTGATCGTTATATAATATATCAGTTAGGATAAAGTCTAATGAAATAAATTTACTCACGAGTCATTTGTAACGGAGCGAAGATGCAAACCGCAATGTGTATAATATGTTTAGGTCAAAAGAGCGTCAAAGTCATGATGACCTACTTGTTTTTAACTAACACGAAGCATGCGCAAGTGGAATCATAATTCAAAAGCTTCCAGTTTTCTCGTAACTTTCATTTTTATGTACAACCTTATTTATTTTTTTGGCATTTGGCCATTGACAAATTTAGGGTTCAAAAAGATAAAAATTTGTAACAAGGTAAAAGTATAAAGCTGTTCGCTGTTTCCTTAACTATGCTTAAAAGTCTGTGCGGAAAAAGGCAGTTCGTTAGTGTGTACCTACTTTTTTTTAAAATTGCCAACTGATAAATGTACCTATACATACATACATATATTTTTATATTATTTATGTATTTTAATACATGTTCCACATTTGTCTTTATTTAGTAATAGTTTTTAATTAGAGAAATATAAATTCCAAAACTTTCATTTTGGCTGTATTTTCATAGATCTCTAAATTTAATAATGGCTGATTGATGACAGATGCAATGCAATCATCTATTCTCTTTTAGGTGCATCGAAGCAATCTCACCTGCGATTGCTATACACTCCCCCCTAGCGGCCCTTAGCGGCCCCTAGCGGCCCCTAGCGGCAATAACGGGCGGTCGTAATAAATACGCTGCTACAAAATGCTCAGCGGACGACTTACATACGAGTTCGATGGCGACGGCGCAGAACTCATTTGCAGTTTCGGAGTTACTGCTGATACTAAAAGCGAAAACTAATTTCTATTGCACTGTCGGCCGATATGTAAAAATTTGTAACGGTCTTTCGGGAACATAAGGGTCTGGACATAGTTGCGCGTCGATGCAAGCGGTGCGATGGCGTTAAATCGCAATATTGAAGCGTCATTTCGAGAAGCATCAAGATACCATAAGCTACTAGAAGCAAATGCAGGTATCTTAAAATTCTCGTTTTAAAAATATAATAAAATTTTACGATTACACAAATAAGTAAACGACAAACAATATACGAGTTGAAAAAGAGTCTTAAATAAACATTTATTGCTTTTAAGACTTTTCAAGATAAAATAATCGAACAAATTGTATAACCTATGTAGGTGAAGTTGTCGAAATGCTCCACATTTGTAGGTTTGTACAATGATTTATAAACATGTCGATGCCACAAATGGCACCACACTCCACACACAGTACACATTATTTAAGTTTGATTTATTAATTTGTTGTTGTCAACCATTTTCATGTTTGGTACATTTTTTTGGCCATGCAAATGTAGTGTTAGAGAATTGCCCTCCTGTATCGCTGTTATATACTTTCAAAATAAATAAATAAATTCATTACTAAAAGCTTGTTTTTAAAAATGTTTTTTACTATTCATTGTTTGTATATTAGTCTGCATCGTTTTAGTTGTGGATTTTTTTGTAAGTACGTGTTCTTATGGGGCATGTTAATTACTAACGGAAATGTTGAGAAAAAAGAGTGGCAATTCTCAAAGCGGGCGAAAGAGGCTTCACGTGCAGCTCCACTATGTTCACACCCTATAAGATAGGGCTCGAAGGACTAAGCAACGCGAGCGCCCGGGGGCCCTTCCAAGGTGCGCCCGGGTGGCGCGGCGTAGGGCGAGCTTCAAAATGTTTACGATCACCTTAAATAGACCATAAACTATAACGATCATTCTTGCCGAGCTCGTAAAATTATTCGCATTTGAGTGATCGATACTTTTTGCCACATCGATCCGTAGAATGGAACCCAGCGCCCAGAACCCAGCCGCCATGCTGTCTGATAGATTTCAAGAAGGGAAAATGAATAATTTGAACGAAGCAAGCATTTCTACTGTTTTATTAAACATACTTGTCTATACAAATCTGCGGTTATGGTAGTAGGTATAGCCGCCTCTAAAATACACATTTGAATTCAACTCCCAGTAACAAAAAATATAAAATTTGAGATAAACGGCTCGTACCCATATTAATAATTGTTTTTTTTATTTTGGAAGTACACACAATGGTTTGTTGGTTTATAAACCAACCATGGTTGTCAGTATGATATATATATCATACTGATATTATCAACAACACGACCAACAAGTCCTATCCTATTAACCTATTAACCTACCTATTAACCGACCTATTAACTTATTAATGCTTATTTTTTATGCATGTATTATTTTTATATTTTCTGATACAATTGTTTACGACATACCTATCGGTGAAAGAAATCAATAAATGATTTTTCTGACTTTTTCGGTATTTGAATGGAACTATAAATAACTTTTTCTTTAAAATTACATTTCCCAATATGACGCAGGATTTATTTTCGCACAGAATATATAACAGCTTTCCATCTCCATCTTACTATTATGGATATTTTTTGTGTAAAATAGTCGTAGGTACCTATCGCCTTTTTAAATTGATCGCATCAAATAATGTATTAGGAAAAGGTTCAAGTTATTGTGCGCACATTTTTGAGTCAGTGCGCGAGGTTGTTAACGATGATTGCGTATATATATCGATGTGCACTTAAATGTGCGTGCCTGTATGAAAATTTTGATGGTTTTTGATTAACCAGATTACTGTTACTGTTAGTTTCATAATGCGATGACACTAACAATATTTCAATTGCCTAAAGAGACCACATTTTACGGAAAACGTCTCGTTCGCGGTGTTGAGCCAAGCGCGCAAATAAATGTCATTACGACGCGCTATGAGATATCTACAAATAACGCTTTTAGAATGTAATATATATTTCTGTATTAAGAGTGCTAATGCGAGTGTAATTGAATTTAATTTTAATCTCTAGATGTATCTCTGTACTTTTGCGAAAACCTGTCATCGGTTAATTTTACAAACAATTGTATGTACCATTTTTTCATATTATACTATTGGTTTCCAAATAAACGATAAATAAATAAATAAATAAGTAATTAAAAAAATGAGACAAATCTTACACTTTTTTCCATATTAAGTATATTTTTTGATCTACGACACAGCAACGTTTGATACGTATAAAGAAATAAACCGATAGTATTCCCTTAATTTATTGATTGTGCTTATATCACTGGCGCATGGCCTACATTTTGCAGCCCGAGATCTATACTCGGATCGCATCCGCACTTAGTCATCATCCCGTCATCATCATCCGACGCAGATTGATAGCCATCGAAGAAATAAAATTATATCGACATCGAGCTGACTGACACACTTGGCACGTCACAAATATCAAATAGCGATCATAGACTATATCCAAGATGCCGATCGGCGCGTGCAGATTCCTCATTACGCAACCATCGTGCGCAATTAATTATTATTTAGCAACCGCACAAGGCAGTCAGAACTGCGTTTAACAGTGCCTCCTCCTCCTTACGGTATGAATAAGAAAAATGTAAGTATAAGGAGGTGGGTACTATTTGAAAACAAATACTATTATCTACTTAAATTTTTCTACATTCCTGAATATTTGAAAATACGGAATAAAATATTATTACAATAAATATTTTCTTCCATATTAATTGCATTATTGTCTTTTATTTCTATTGCATATTAATAACATAAATAAATAATATATCCTATCGAAAGGTATCGAGCGACTTGGTATAGGCGAAAGTTGTAAAATGTAGGCCACTGTCTGTAAAATGTAACCAACTCACCACTATATCCAAGTAAACTACAGTGGCTTTTTGATATCTATCTATATTTTTGCCATTTTAATTTCGATTTACCATTAAATATTTTGGCTTTGTCGTTTTCAAATGGGTTGGTAAACCAACCCATTTGAAAATTATTTACAACTTTAATTAAAATGTTTAAAAAGTTATAAAATTTATAATATTCAATAAAACTAATAATAATTGTTAAATATTGTTGTTTTGGCCTGCGCTGTTAAAAAAATAATGATTCACCTCTAGGATAAATGTGTTAATAAGTTGTATACAGGTTGTCGTTAAACTTGAGGCAATCTTTTTAGGATGTTAATATATATCGCCAATCAAACATTAATCAGCAAAACATAGGAAAAATGTTTCTCAATTAAGAGAAAAAATTAAATATCAATATTTGAGGATTGATTTAAATTTACTGATATCTTTTTAGTGGTTTAATTTACATCAATAATCAAACAAAAAAAAGTTTCCCAATTACGAGAATATTAATTAAAAATTTAATAGAAACCGGTAATCGATTTAATAATTAATTCGTTTTTTAATAATACACGTAATTGAATCACGAATTTCGGAAAATGGTCTTCTTCAATATTTCAAAATTTTCAGGAGACAACTGGATTTCTTTCAAACTGTATTGGATCTAAGAGCTCCGATTTTTGTGACACTCCTAACCATTGGATTGCATCATAACATACTGAAACGGTTTTCTCTGATGAAACAGTGTCGATCAGCTGTTAAAACTACCCGAGAAGATTATTAGAGTTAGAAATCCGTATGTTTTTTTTTGCGATTTTTATTGAGACCGGTTTAGTTGTCAATATAGATCAACCCCCTAAAAGGATGTCGGTGAATTTAAATACACCCTCTTTAGGTTAAAAATCTTAGCCTAGGTGTGGCCTTCAATTGTTATTAATATTTATTCTTTCCATTAGTATTAAAAGGTTTTTTTTTAATTTTTTATTAGGTTTATCTATTCAGGGGAAAACAAAAGACGCGTTGGTTGCGAGTAATAAATTATACACTATGTTTGTATACTAGAAGAAGCAAGCACGGCGCGCTCGTCTCTCGCAATTACACTCAGCTATTTGGCTTAGTTCATTTACTATTTAATTATCAATCGGAATGGCGCGTCATAGCGAGCCATTTAATTTGGTCGCGCGTTCGACGAACCCGCCAAACTGTCTATAGCCGTCCCGTCGCTCAGTGGCCACTGACTGGGCCCTGTTTCACACCGGCGACCGGCGTGACAATTACAACTCTTGAAAATCCTTCTAGATGCCGGTAGCTAAGCGAATGCGTTTCCAATTTCCATGCATTTGTTTTTTATGCTATACCTACTCAAATGCATTATGTTGTACAATATACTCATAAAAAATAAAATAGATATAAATAAATTGTTTGATCATAAATACTCTTCCTACTATTGATACAAAATAATATATCTTAAAAAAATATATATTCATAAATATATTTGTATTATAATAGCCATAGTGCGAGTGTAATTTAATTTTATTCTTTTCGCGTATTTCTATACTTTAACGAAAACCTGTCATCGGTTAATTTTACACGCAATTGTATGTACCATTATATATATATTACTGTTTGTTTTCCAAATAAACGATAAATACATAAATAAACATAGTAATGAAATGACTCAAATTTTCAACCTAAGTTTGTATCTGTTCTGGAAAGTAGATCTATCGATAGTATTAGTGTTGGTATTGATACTTTATTTATTTCAAAAATCTATATTTATCTATGCCTATTGGCTGTTTTTTTGATCTTTGTGTCACAGAATACAATACTTACATTTATCAATAATCTAAATTAAGCGTTCGATTTGAAGTGTCAATTATGGATAATTGACTTCTTAATGACTCTGTGATATCTATCCCATCCTATTACGATGAAGAAGGATGAAAAAGAGTTTAGAAAATGATTAAGTTATGTTGACAGAAATAGTTGCGCTATGCTGCTGTATAGGCCATTCAACAGACGATTTGACCCCAACACAAATTAGCTCTTTTAATTTGTTTTCTTATACTGATAAAGTAGCCATTGCTGATAGCCTTATCAAAAGATCACAAAGTCAGGAAGTTACAAAGTTACCTAAAATTAGGCAAATAGCTTCTTTCAACATAACTCTCTTCGAGAAAATAGCTCGTTAGAAAAAATGCTTGGACAGTGACTGCTGTGCAGTCTATACCTAATCCATAAAGATCACAAAATCTCGTCCATGCAAACTCGTCATTTTCCATAAAGCAACATTTTGCCATATAACTCTCTTCGAGAAATTGGCTCGTTACAAATATCTTCACATATGGCCTTGACCGTCAAGATGGACCTGATGTTATGGTGCTCACAAAAGTCAACACTTACCAACAAAGTTTTTTTAGTTTTCATCAAATATTTGGCTCATGCCAAAATGGCTCGTTCATATTTTTTGTTGTGACTTAGAGAAGTGATGTCTACCTATCTATTTTTAAAAGATCACAACGAATTTAACCATCAAAACATTTCATTACAAAATGAACAAATTAAATATATTATAATGAGTGTAGGTATGTCCGCGGAGGGGTTGCGCGCGGCGCGGGGGGTGCAGATTGGCGACGGGATGCGGGAGCCGCGGACCGCGGATGCTGTTTTCATTTGCTTTCAAGGCCGTTCGGTCAGTGTCGTAAACAAACCATTCGGATGTACCTACAGATTTGTTTTGGGACGCATCAAATTGCATGGCAATATTGTCATTTTTAAATCTAGTTATTATGAAAGAATAATAATATTATTATATTATTATTATACTAATAATACTATTATTACTAACGCAATTATTATTATTATTCCTTTTATTATTATTATTATTATTAACGAAAGCCAATTTTTATATCAGTCAATAATATTTATTTATTTATTTGTTGACAGTAACTTAACATCAATTACATATAATACAAAGTACTACCTAACTAGGCAATGCCCGTACTAAAGTAGACTTTACTAAAAGCATCGTTCTTATAAGCATAACCATCACACTGCGCAACATACAATTACAATTATTTTAATGAATTGTATGAAATAATACATGATATATAAATAATATTATGTAATATATAAATAAAACTAAAAATAATACTGAAATAATAATAATAACAATGGATATAATACTATATAATATATATATATAAATAATAATACATAAATGTACGGTTAATAGCTAATACATCATTTTAATAATTTATATTAAAAAAAAAATATATAATATTTATTTATTTTCTTATGGGAAAACACACAGTAATGACAATAATATTAACAATTAAGAATTAAGCAGATAACAAAACCGATTATGGATTTCCTACATATTCACAAACATACTATTATACAGTAGGTATGAAGACTTCAAACTAAATTGATGCAAATCAAATTATTAAAATACAAACACGCAGGTATAACATTTGTATGAGGAGCATGTGATGTATGTGTGTGTGTGTGGATGAGGGTGTGTGTTTGTGTTTGAGGGTGCGTGTGTGTGATGAAAAGAGAGATTTTGATGACAGTGTATTAAGTTTAATGTAGGTATGAAAACGACGTTTTATTTGCGTTAGATAGATTTAATTGATATATATAAATATAGGTATTACATATCCACAAGATTGTAATAGAAAATAAAATATATATATTATATACAATTAGGTACCTAGATACCAATTATATCACCAGCAGCTAGCTATGAACAGCATTTTTAAACTGTTTTAGTGTATTATTAAAAATGTCAACATCCGATAATTTGTTGTTATAAAACGAACATATTCGCGGTATAATTCCATTTTTACATGCATTCGTATTGCACCTGGCTACTTTAAATAACTTGTAATTCCGTACATGTAAAAAAGGCAGACATTTTTTTTTGTACTTTGATGAACTTTTAGTAAAAAATATACTAAGTACTTATACAAAACTTGAATAAACGAGAAAAACAAGTAGTTCACGTTTAGTTTGTTTCTTTCATTATTTCTTGCTGTAAATGACATGAATCTATGAATCTTTAATAGCAAATGTAAGCTTGAAATCAATTGTTTGTTGAAATCAATCTGCATTTCCTCTTCTCTTCTCGTCAACGACATATCGAAAGATTATAGAAAGGATTAAAATTATAGAAAGGATTCATTGGTTACATTTCTAGACAAAAACTGATTGTTATCACCAAAACTCTGTGGAATTCGGTTACATATAGGGGGGGGGGGGGGGGGTCATTATACTACCTAGAAAATAACTATTCAAAAACTTACATATCATAATTTATCACGTGGTATGGTGTAAATTTACACAAATTAAGACACTTTTCTTTCATTGTATCTAAACTATGTAATAAATCTAAAAACTATGTTTAAAATAGTCTTAAAATGGATATTTAGAAAATTAAGTTAGGTAGAAAGTAATGGAGATTTTTTTCAACCAACTAGTATATCCTTCTCTTCTCTAAATCGATTTTTAATTGCGTATTTGAGGTAATTTGAAAACCTAGGTCAAGGTAAATAAGTCTAACAAAGTACGGGCATCGTAGTATTTATTTTTTCTCCGTACAAATTTTAATTATGAAATGTGACTTATGAAACTTTAACTGTCGAATACTAAGCCGGATATATTTACCGTGGACAATATTCTAACAAATAACTTAGACTATAGACTTATATTCTAAAAAAAACCCAAAATATAAGAGATGAAGTATTTATCGAAAAGGAAATTATCTTTTCAAAAAGCTTCTAATTATACATATAATGTTATAATCTTTAACATAATACAACCAACCTAACCCAGCGTCCGTCTGTCTCCTAGGAGTCGAGAACATCTGAACCATTTTATCTTATCTGGGCTATGTTTGGTTAAATTTAAGCCTATTTAGTTTTAAGAAGCCACGTTTAAAAAAAATAAATAAATTGGTTGCAACTCAAAACGTTGTTCACGTAATCATGACCTCTTAAATAAATGATGATACATGCGGTGCCGTAGGTGCTGAAAGCCGCCTGCTTACCCGTCCCACGAAACAGGGACAATAAAAACAATCCCTAGCAATAAAGGTATTAAAAGAAACAGATAAAACCATTACATCAAAACACACACGAAATTAATTAATAATATCAAGAATTGAACAATACTAAAAAAGAATGAATAAAATATCTTTGAAAAATTAGGGAATAAAACTAAGTATTTTGATTCGCAGTTTTTCTAAATAACGCAGGAAAAATATATTATGAAAATTACGAAGAAAGTAAATTACGTTATAAAAAGTTGAAAAAGAAATATCAGTTCTAGAGCTACAATTCTAAATTTGCTAAATTCTATATAGAATTTACAAGTGTACAAAAAATATACTTTAACAATAAATACGATATAAAAATACCTACATATTAATACACCTACAATCTACTTACTATTAAAATCACCCAGTAATCATTAACGGCATAAGAAACATAAGACATGATCCTGTGACATCCGTCATGCACAAAGTAAACACGCCCATAATCTTATATTATATAAATCCCTCTTGCAATGTCAAGAATATAAAAAAACAGAATTTTTGCACGAGTGGATAAGATTGAAGAAAATATCGTATAATCTTTTTACTGTCGTCCCGGTTAAAGTATGAGAATATAAAATTTACGTTCTACTCTTTACATCTTTAGAAGTCTATACGTTAGTCATTCTTCCTAATTTTACCTTTTTAAGTGATTGTCGTTCGAGCAACAATCCTAAATAAGTTCTATAAACCTATGTTTGGACAGTATGTATAGAAGCTAAAAACTGGCCGCTCTATGTAACCATATGTAATTTTATTTTCCCAATGTTTGTATTCAGTCAAAAAGATATTTACTTTTCATAAAATGTGGTAAAAATACAGACTTTTCTTGAGTCTTCATTTTTGAACATGAAAACATAAAATACCAGGAAGTTAAATTTTTAGCGGCATTTGATTCTCTCTCGAAAACTCAGCCCTAAATGTTAAGTCTGAGGTTAGACAGGTTTTTGAAAAAAAAACCCAAAGTCAGCACAATCCGCACACAATAAAATAATATTCAAACACTCTTTTGTAACAATTATTTCAGGCCATGCTCAACTAAGCTAAACTTGCTTGCAATAGGATCAGGGGAGATAGTGAATGAAGTCATATGTTCAGTATGTTAATCATTAATACCATATTCATTATGTATTTTTTTCTTTTAATTTAACTATACAAAGATATATTTGTCTGAATATGAACAGTCTATGCAACAACATTGTTTATTTGTTTTTCTAATAAATAAATTAGTTAACATTTACCATTTCTCTATAGGTAGGTGCATTGACGGTCTGACATTCTTAGTTTTAGCACAACAAAACACTGCCTTCCTTAGTTCAGTCATAGTCTAGTAAAGAAGGCGGGCACAAAATGTTGTAATGCTAATCTCTCTCTTTATGTCTTAAATAGTATATACATTTATAAATGTAATTTTCTTTATTACATTTCGATAAATAAATTACAATATAATAAGATATCAATGGAAGCAAGAGGCTTTTTCTTGATATAGGCTGCTATACAATTTGGGTTTATATATATTTTACGACATTTGGTATGAACAGCAATTTCTGTAAAACCCGCAATAGCTAATTTTCCATCTTTCGGTTTAAACTAGATGTTATTAAAGTTTTTAAACCTTTCTCTTTCACCACCACAATGGCATCAAATAAAATTTTATCACAAATAAAGAATTTCCGCGACATTGTTACTAGCTTTACTGCTCTGTGCCGTAATAAATTACTGATATATAATAAAAAAATATTGTATTATAAATGACTGTATTATAATAAAATACACTCGTGCGTCGTGAAATGTGCAAAGGGCGATGAAGCTAATCCACTCCGCCGGCCGCCGGCCGCCGGCCGACGCGATGACGCGATGACGTAGGCAAGTACCTACCTATCCAGAGAGCCACTCGCTTGGCCTTCGAGCGCCGCGCGGCGCGCCCCCTGCGCACGCCAAACAAACATTTCCTACCCCTTCCGCCTCTTGCACCGCGCGCATTCCTCGCGGGACCGAAAATTTATTTATATATATATAATTTGGAATAAAATGTTTTGATGACTAAGTTCGTTGTGATCTTTTAAAAATAGATAGGTAGACATTACTTCCCTAAGTCACAACAAAAAATATGAACGAGCCATTTTGGCATGAGCCAAATATTTGATGAAAACTAAAAAAACTTTGTTGGTAAGTGTTGACTTTTGTGAGCACCATAACATCAGGTCCATCTTGACGGTCAAGGCCCATATGTGAAGATATTTGTAACGAGCCAATTTCTCGAAGAGAGTTATATGGCAAAATGTTGCTTTATGGAAAATGACGAGTTTGCATGGACGAGATTTTGTGATCTTTATGGATTAGGTATAGACTGCACAGCAGTCACTGTCCAAGCATTTTTTCTAACGAGCTATTTTCTCGAAGAGAGTTATGTTGAAAGTAAGCAATAACCCATCTTTACCTAACCTTTTAAAATCTAGATTTTGTGATAAAGTATAAAACGGCTTTAAACAATGGGTGGTCTATCAATATACGAAGTCAAAATCAAAAGAGCTATATATTGCTTGGGTAACGCCCTTATTTTGCGTGGTTTCGTTGGACTAGTAGTCAAGTAAGTAAATGCAGCGTTTAGACTACTGGGGGAAGTCCGCGAGAAGGGGATGTTGGCGAAGAAGACGGACGGTCGGGTGAGATTATTTGGCAGCGATTCCGCAATTCGATCGATCCGGGCGGCGATCGCGGCGATCGCGGTGGACGCGACGGACGCAACGCGCCGTCGGTCATCGTTGCCTTTGGCTGCCGTCGCATACTTTTTATCCGGAATGTCTTTGTGCCGCAGCTCGCGGCGTCCGACACTATCGATCACTAATTCGTCTCGTTCAAATAATATGATTCAAATTATTCCTGGCTTTATTATAGGTTGGCAAGTATCATCACTATTATTTCATTCTTACAAAAGCTTATAGTTATACCTACATGATGACAGTTACAACAGAAAATATCTACACGCATCTCCAAACGACTACAGGCATCTCCAATTGTACCTATATTATTAATAGTATCTTAAAGGTAAATAAAACAAATGAATATTAAAATGATTTTTAGGTAGGTAAGAAATGTCAATAAACTAAACAAAAATATGTCAATTTTTAAATAAAGAATATTGCAATGGTATAAAAAACATTTAAAAATAATAGGGTTGTAACCACGACCTCTTAAAATTCAAGGAAAGGAAAGCATTATAAATGACCCTATGACCATTTTAAGGGAGGCGTGTACCTACCTACCTACTATCAGACACTTGTTATTCTTTTAGTTTTTCTATGATTTAAATGGCCAAAACGCCCCCTTAAAGGTGGGAAAATTTTTAAAATGTTAGACAATAATCGGAAACTCAAGTGATTAAAAATATGTGTAACGACTGTTTAAACACATAATATATATTTACATATACATAAACATAACCTACATATAAAACATCTATTTTAATTAATGTAATTTTGTGATTTTTATCTTTTAATAAAAATATAACATTTCTATTAAAACCATGCAGGTTTAGTAGATTTTAGAGTTAATGGTAAGTGAAGACTACTTTTGGTCAAAAGTATTTTAACTTTATAGCACCAAAATTGTATTATTTAATAATCAAGGAAATAAATCATCCTACAAATACAAAAATTAGGTCTGGTATAATAACTAAATGGTTATTTGAAAAGGGAGTTAAAATTCTGAATTGCTATTTAAACAGATATAATTAATGTAAGAGGCGGCGTTCTTGTTGTAATAGATTAGGGTGTCTATTGTATTTAAATAATAAAGCATGTGTATGTATGTAGTATTTATGTATATTTATATTTACTTATATATTATTTATTTTATATATTTATAGGTATTATATTATAATTTAAAGATTTAATATAAAATATAAAAAGTCCCATTTGCGTCAAAATGCTAAACTACTTATCTTGAGGAACAGCACATTGTGCTATTAAGGTGATGCACAAAATTAATCCATTGCACGTGATTACAAATTATATTAATTACATATAACAATGTATTTATTGTGTAAGCACTATTTGTTGTTATTTGAGTGCATCTAAATGACGATATAAATATTAAAAAGAATAATTTCACCGTAACAGAAAACAAATGTTCAGCACGCAACCCTAAGGTGTAAACTCAACTTACACTAGGGTTTTTTTATAATTTGTGTGCAAATTGCTCAAGATTAAGTGTGGTCGTAGGAGGTAGCTAAGCAGCCGGAATTAGATGCACATTACCCAACGGAGGAGGTGGCTCCCGCGATCCGTGAGCGAGTGCAGTAAAAGTGCAATTTGAATAATTAGCGGTGGGCCGTCGCAAGTTGCAGCGTCGACCATTGCGGCGGCGCGCGCCTATCTGCTGTTTGCAATCTTTATGATAGCACCAACAGCGGGGAGGAGAGATTCCTCCAGATAGATATTATCATAATTTACCGAGGCGAGCGGATGCGCGGGGCAGTGATAGAACGCCCCGACCGGACGAGATATACCTAGCTGCACTTAAGAGTTGCTCCAACTCATTCCGATAAATTGGAGCAATCGAGCGATATTAAGGAGCCGCCTGGTACCGAAAATTAACACTGTCACAACTATGTAGCTTATAATATCGCATAATCTCGACGTGTCAGTTAGGTAACAATTTAACGTTCAAAATATTGTCTTTATTAATTGAGGTCATTTGTCAACAATAGGTTTAGTCGTTCATGGTCTTTCACAGCCGACAGACGTGTTCTTATTATTGACATATGATGCATGTGTATATAGGAATGTCA
Source organism: Neomicropteryx cornuta (assembly GCA_020383195.1). Taxonomy (NCBI): domain Eukaryota; kingdom Metazoa; phylum Arthropoda; class Insecta; order Lepidoptera; family Micropterigidae; genus Neomicropteryx; species Neomicropteryx cornuta. Next base: position 14,094,824 of record JAHKQU010000012.1, read on the forward strand.
GCGTCGATGTTTTTACTTGTGAATTTCTATGAAGTAGTTGCTCTAGTGAAAAATAATACCACAAAGAGTTAGACATGCCGGCCACTATTTTAAATCCGACAATAGAAAAATTATCTAACCTGAGGGAAAAGCTTGATATAAAAACTGCCGATGTCTAGTTGTCAATCTAACGAGTATGAAATATATATTTCAATATCATATCGTACGCAGGTAGGTACCACCGTTTCACTTCTTTAAAGTATGTGAAGTCAGGTTGATATACAGAGATTACTTAGAACCGCCCCATGCATCATCATAGTAGGGGTCTCGCAATAGCAATTTGTCTCCAGCCTACTTAAAATTCTACATTAGAAGCCAGGAAATTAATACAAATAGATTTTTCATTCACACCTCCTCATCACTCTACATATATTGCACGTATTTTATTTTTAATTGTGAGTATATAGCTATTTTTTCGAGTGCAAAGTTAGTCAAGTGTACTTACACACATTGCCTAATTTAAATAATTCTAATGGTTTGTCCGCAATCTTAAAAACCATCGTAAAAAAATATTTAGTTATTTTATTATTAAAATGACATAATTTGAAAAAAAAAATAAAACAATTTACAAACAGTTTACGCGAAACAAAGCTTAATTAATTATTCGTTGAGCTGTTCTGAACCACATCGCGTATCGTTATTTTCATCACGATCAAATAAATACATTAGCATTGAATGTTTGATTTATTTTTAAATTGCTACAATCAGTCAGACGCGGTGGGAGATTAAGCTTTTCACTTTTAGTGTCAGTTGTGTAGGAGGGGCCAATTTCGCTGGGCCTCACTGTAGACACAATAATACGCGAGCGACGCGAAAGCAAATCATCATTTCAGAATAAATGTGTCACATTGCCTGCCAACATTAATTGCAGATTTAATAAAAAAAAACGGGAAAAATTTAATTGTCTCTCTCTGAAATGTAGATTTTGAAATACTTGACTAAAAGTACGGAGTTTGTTAGTTTGGTGACGTTTTTTGTACTCATTTATTTGAACTTATAAAAGTTTACTAATCAAAATATAATAACTGTAAATAAACAAGTAAAATCTAAGAGACCTCTTAATAAAATAGAAATTGTCCTGTTAGCTAGATGCAAATGTCGCCTGCGCGTAATGCGTGCGGTGGCTTGCAAGCCAGCCGACCCGATTGACTGCCTGTGCCACTAGCGGATCGCCTGTGGGCCGTTCTAACGCACGCCTGCGCAGATGCCGACCAATTCGATGCGTCTGGCGGTGATCGTACGTCGCCGGTCAAAACGACACTGCCAGCCGCGGTCTGAATATATTTCTATATTATTTATTTTATTTCAGGAAACAACAGCTTACATAGAGGTAAAATTACAATTAAAAAAAACAATTAAACACAAAGCCAATGACGGTTTTCTCCAAACTTAAAAAATACATTCGGGAGCGAGGCCGGGACCAGGAAGTGGGTAGTAGTAGTAGTGTATAAAACATTAAATCAAAATTGTAATTAATAATAAACAAATACATAAATAAAATGTATGGACAACAGCTATTATTTTAGAAGGTTGATCTCCGAGTATATCGACAACTAAACAAATTATTTCGAAAAATAAAAAAATCATAATAAAATAATAATATTTTTAAAAAACTTTGTTTTTTTTCGAAACACTTCGCGAGCTGCTCGGTCGGGCAGTCTCAGCTCAACCTCGCGCCATGCGTTCAACCGCGTTCTCAAACAAACGTTTTATTATGAAATATTTAATTCCTTTTTCTCGTAATTGAAACATTTTTATAATATTTTTTTTACTGATTAATGTTTGATTTTATTTATTTATCTATTTATTCATAATAGCATCATAGGAAGTCACAACAATAAATGATATCATAAGACTAAAAAAAAATGTAAGTTTACATTTTTTTTGCTCGGTAGCCATGATGATTTTTTATATATCGTCTAAACAAATATTACTAGAAATCCTAGGACCAATTAGCTGGGAATGGTGTATACCTAATACTTATATTCAGAATAAACTTATAGGTGAATTTTAATTATGTTTTATATGTAGGTGTACAAAAGTTTTTCAATATTTTCAAAACTATTTCAATATTTTTTCAGTTGATTTTCATTATTTATAGTTATTTATTTTAAATATTTCTATAAGGCTGAAAAACCCTTAAAACAACAAAGATGCAACCAGAATATAAAAAAAAAACTATATTTCAAAAATGTTGTAAAGTGCCTTTCTAGGCACCAATCTGAAATGCAGTGAGTTGGTTTATAATAATAAAATACTACATAGATTAAGATGAGTGTATGAATTCGAGCATATGCGCGTGAATACTGCATGAATACATTAGTGAATATGATACAGGACATGTAGATGTAGGTTCACACTTAATATATAAACCTATTACCTTAATATATAAACCTTAATATATATCAAAAAATAACACACAGATATTATTTAGAGTCATATTCCCATATGCTACCGTGTGGAGAAACTCGACGCAGCGGACGCAATATACTGGCGTTAGTTCAACCAAGGAAAAAATATAAATTACAGATATTACACTTCCGATGCGCAACGAAACGAAACTGGGCTAAATATAATTAAATATGAGATGAGTATCTTGGCTTAGCTTGGCTTGGAATATTTTCAGGCTTGCCGCTTTTTGAGCTACGCGAATACAAATAGTTTTTATTTGTCTCTAAATACACTAGGTAGGTTAGGTTGGTAGGTAGCTACTCACTGTCGTCTCTATACACTTCGATTTTCGAAGCTGATCCCTGTACCTTTCTGGAAATATGTGTTTTTTAATTCTCTAAGAATTGGAAATGTAATGAACGAACATTTCATATCGCGCATTGCAATCTATATTCTGTGATTCAACAGACGATGATGCGCATTGTAGCTAGACATATACTCGTAAACCCTTCTTCAGAAGACAATGGCCGTCAGCGCAGCTCGTTAGCTCCGTTCGCGACGATTCGGAAACCAGAGGCACGTTTCCCAAGGCGGCTGGGCTGGCTGGGGACGCCTTTAAAAAGCGCTAGATTTATTATCTGCCCCCGCTGCATGTAAAACAAGGTGTTCTTTATAATTAAAGCGTTGCAATTAAACATTCCGGCGAGGCGAGGAGATATGCGCAATGTGCAAATGCAGGCGCGGGCCGCGACTCAGCCCCCGATCGGCAGTTCGTGACCGGCCCAGGCACCCGCACCAGCCTTTATCTGACGACACTCGCTGACCGCACTACCCTCGACTCTGCTCTCACGGTCCTGATAATTTTTGTTTTCTTGGCGCCACAAATTAATTACGTAACTAATAAACAAACGATTACTATTATGATTATCGTGTGCCGAAAAATCCACACCACCGGAATGAGAAAATCTAAAACATCAGGTTCAGGAAACATTTTTTTTTTTTGAAAAATATGGTGATTTTTAAATATTTTCAGTGAAAACTTAAAAAAAACCCCGGGCTTTGCCCTGGATTTCAGCTTGCCTAGCAGGCGGCTTTCTAGGCGCCTTCGGCTCCCCATCTCTGTACGCAAGTAGCGTAATCGTTCCACCATTTTTTCGTCGATTCACGTTGCAAAATTGGCCTCCACTTCATTTGGTTTTAACGGGATTTTATATTTATATTTTTAGGGGTTATGTCTACCCTGAAGATCTATTCTAAATATTTGTAAAAGAATTTTTAAAATCGGATCAGTCGTTTCGGAGATAACATTTACCCCACACAAACTTATTTTCATTTAAAAATTCACTTTGATATGTGCCTATAGAAAAATGTTCCTGAAAAATAGAAAAATAAAAAATACTCTGATCTGGTTTATATATTTGTCAGGAATCTGATTCTCAAATGGATTCCATAAGACGTAGATTTAAGAACGGATCCAATTTAGTTGTTTTTGTACACACATTTGAACTCAACCGATTTTTCGGTGTCCATTTCCTCATCCAATAGTATGTGCCACAATTGTCCGATAATATCTGGACTCGTCTTTTTGTCACGAATTGTATCAAATGACCTGCGCTAAGATCACTTGGATTCGAGATAAAATCCTCGATTAGAAATGCGACCCGGCCGTCAATTATTTATGTTTACTTTGTCAGTAGTAGTATGTATGTACTTTGGCACTATAAACTAGCACGTTTACATGATAAAAACGTTTGCAGATGGATTAGTAATATAATTTAAACGGCTTTTTCTTTTTGGGTTTGCTATTATTAATGGAAGTTTTATTTTGAGATGGTTTATTTTAGATTATGTCTACAGTGAATTAAAATTCACTTTTAAGTATAAAGTTTTTATAAAAGTTATTAGGTAGGTACAAATGAGTCAAATGACAATTACAATTACAAATGAGGGCGATTACAGATGAGGTCATTTGTAATCGCTCTTTTTAAATCACACTTCTTAAATAACAAACATATATTTAAAATTCAATGTTAAAAATGTAAAAAAATGTAAAATGTAAATGTAAAAAATATAGAAGTAGCTAGACAGTAACCCGAGAAAACAGATGATATTTAAAATACAGTATATTTTTCATTGCAGTATAATATTTTATAACCAATTGCGTGATGAGTATTTAAAGAGAGCTAAATTATCTGCATATATGTGATTATAGTAACATGTATGATACCACATTTATAAATAAGTTAATATTTTCAAAAATAATAAAATTATTCTCTAAAATGAGCATAAACACTATTAAATGTCTATACACATACAGATGTCTATATATATATATACAGATTTTCTACAAAGCTGTTTTATTATTACATATCAATTAAATTCAACTATAGTTTGCTCTTTTTGTCGAATAGATTTTTGTAATAGTGATAGATAGCGGTTATGTTGTACAAATACCTTGTGTATAAAATAGTAAGTAGGTACCCACCCATCATTTAGAATAAAATAATACGTATATTAAAATGATAATGTATTGTTAAATGTCAGCGTTAATAATTAAAAGGTGTATAAAAATATATAATTATGAAAGATTAAATTGTCATTGGGCATTTTTTGCAACCTTTGGGTAAAAGGTCAGCAGTAGGTGTCTGACTATGTAAGGCGTCGGGCCGCACGCCTCCGGCACTCGCTTACAATGTGGTAATGCTGCTCCACGATTGTACCCTCGGATAGAGACAGCACTCCATTTAGTATCTCGCCAGTCCCACATCTGCCAGTATATCCCCACACCTGCCCAGTTCCCAACCTGTTTAATTTGCACCATAGGCGTCTGGGCAAGTCGAAATCTTCAACTAGCGGTTGGGTGGGCCAAATTCACCCTGCAACGTGGATTTGGCCCGTTTTTTTAAGAGCTCAGATTGACGGTGGTGGTATAATATTAGCAAGTAGACCTAACCAGCGTGTCGGGTAGTTTTAATTGTCTATTTTGCTACAAAAAATATAGTAATGAGACACACGGGATAAACACATGAGATCGCGGTTAAGACGTTTAACTACAAACTCAGCGGTCGCGGGTTCGAATCCGCACATTGTAGTCACTCAACTTTCAGTGCTCAATTACAGTCAACTCCCCTGACTTTGGCACAAGCACATTTTAGCTTAGTTGAGTAGGGCCCGCAATAGGTCAAAGCAACTTAAAAAAAACGACATAGCTTAGGGCTAAATAAATCTGCATCGGCTGCGTCGAAGATTGAATCTCACGTCAGCGAAATGAGTCGGCTTAACGCACACAATTAACGGGACGTAAATATCATAACAATGATTTACGACATCCTGCAGATCAGTCTTACGAGAGAGTGTTGCATTGCGTTGGAACGCTTCGGGGGATGCGCTGGCGCAGAGGCACGTGCGGCTGCCAGTTTTTGCCAGCAGACGGCGCGGTTCCTACTTAAACACCCGTTGAGCCCAGAGCTTAAATTTAAAATGTGCATTGGTCAACCTAGATATTTGGCAACAACATACAGTGCACTAACACTATAACGAACTGTAAACTAATTAAGGAACTATAAAAATATTACAACTTTAATTATTTTGATAATTTTGTGAGCCTATGTTGTGGTTTGACCCTAAACTTATTTGAAATAATATCGGACAGTATAAATTAGTAAAAGTTCGCCTGCGTTAGAATTTTATTACTGATACTATACATTATCCAGGCCGTGTTAATTGACACTTTAACGATGGTTCGTAGAAAAGATTTCTACTACATAGCAAGCTATGGTTTAATTACAAAAAATAATGATATTACTATAACATAATGGATCTTTAGGAGATGGTAAATCATTATTATTCTTCCTAAAATAAGTAAGTGCATTGGTTATTCTATCATTATTTATATTATCCCATACTTGACATTTAAGTTTCTCACTAATTTTTGGGTTTTGAGTAGTTAAAGTATTTTGAAATATGAAATATTTTGATTTATAGTACCTATAAGATCTGATGACGCAACACGTCTAACGCATTGAATAATCAGTCTGTAATATTACATAATAATATGTGCATCTAGTAATATTTAATTTAAATAAATTAATATTAATATACGAATAAACAGGTTTGCTTACAGACATTATTTTTATTATGCATGTACGAGTGAGATTTATGTCTTTTTTCCGAGTGCCATTCATGAATTGAAAATAAATTTATTTCCAAGAAGCAATAAACTATGGATAAACAAAGTTTAATGGGTATGTCATATTTTATACAATATATTAAAATAGACGAAATATATGTATATTATGTCAAAAACAGAGACCATTTCCGAAGGTTTAGTGGGGTTTAATGGGGTGCTTTCTCTATTAGGAGTAAGAAAAGAACTCATCCAAAAATGTATTATTTTTATTAAAGCGCCGTATTAACGATATGCCGTATTTACAAATTGAAGGTTCCCAAATTTAATAAAATGGAGTTTATTATAATAATGAAGTTTTACTACTATTTGAAGGTTATAAGTCAACATTCGCTACGTGTTAAAAGGGAATTTGAATTCGAACGCCAGGTCCACGGGCCGCCACCCCGCGATGCCAAACAGCAAACTCCTGTATGGATTGTCAAAATTCTATATTTAACCCAGCATAACGCAAACAAATCCAGGAAACGCGAAATTTAAGGTGTCAAAAATCCCATTCCGTTCCCCTCGGCCGCCGGGAATATCGGAGAATATAAACAGTCATCCCTTATCTGCTGAAGCGGGATTTCGTCTAAATTATGACCTACGCGTGGCGGATACCTGTGCTTTGTCCTATGACAGCTGCGATGCTAAAATGGAACGGAATTGCGTCATAATGGCCTGGCCAGGTTTAACGGAACGCTTCGAGAAAAATTACATTCATTTAATAATCTCAAAATAGGCAAAGTGGGGGTTGTACAGAACCATTAAAGCTGTCCACTGCAATATGAAGAAAATCTATATATAAATTACCCATCTTGATATAAAGTGGTATTTTTTTGTGTTGCTGGTGAGGACAATAAAACCATCTCGTAATGTTAATATTGGATGCGTGTTTGTATATTAATTGTGCCGTTTTACTTCGCTCAGTCGGCAGTATTGAGAAAACCGTGGCGAAAAAAGACCCGACCAGATTTGATCCACTGGGGTTCGAACTCGTAACCTCCGGATCAGAAGCAAACGTTAATACAACTGCGCTTTCTGTTCTGTGAATGAGGGATTGATAATAAAATATGTATTTTAACGGTAGGAATATTCTACCAACTTCTTTACCAAATATATAAATATTAATTTTAGAACGAAACATTAATTTTTCAAATATCAATTTTATTTATTTATTTTTATTGGAAAAACCCACTATTTTGCACAGTAACATACAACAAAATGAAAATACATTTGATTGAACGATAAAAACCCATGTAAAACTAAAAATAGGTTTCTACTAACAAAAAGTATTAAAGTTAATAACAAAAATAATAGCACCATTTTATATCTATATATGCATATTTACTTACACGAATTTAGGACAGCTAATTTGGCCTATTATTTTTACACAATAGATCATTGCTGAACACTTTAAATTGCGATTTATTCAGAGTCAATTTATCGAAGCAGTTAACAGTTTCATTAAAATAACTTTGCAACCGTGGTATCGGTGAATGTAGAGCGTTATTTGAGGAGCATGAAGGTATTTTAAAAACATTGTAATGACGGGTACGATGTGACGACGGTACATTGATCGAAAATTATTTCAAAAGATCGGGGCAATTAATTTATTTTGTTAAATAAATGACTGTAATTATGTTTTATGTCAAACCATAAAATTCTTAATGATGTTTTGACAACCGGCAATTATTGGTGGCCCTGCATGCTTCTAAGCAAAGGCAGAAGGTGCGAGTTGATTTCACGCCATTTTACAGCGTATATAGGTAGCGGGACGAAGTCTACTTCCAATAGGACATTATTAAATTGTGTTTATGTCATTCCTTTCTTCGAGCTAATTAGTCTTTCTGCGAGGGGTGAACAAAAATGAGCGCCGCGCCGATGGATTTCGGGGTTAATTTTAGTTCATCCGTAAAGAGGAGACACAGGGGCGGATGGATGGACTTCTCAAGGGCGGTAATCGTCCTCTTAAAAGTGAATATTTTTCTGGTTTCATTTCGTTACGTGGAGATTCAACTTTCCATAACGTTGAATGTCGAACACCATACAATATGATTTTTGGTACGACACTAACACATGCATAGATTTCGTAAGTTTTCAGAGGTTAAATCAATCCATTAGAAGATAGCAGAAAATCCTGGTTCCGAATAAAAATGTTTGGGTAGTGGAACTTTTGATTTTCATGTTTACGAGTATGTTCATCGATCCATGAATCCTCCGGTCATTTTCAGGTTTACATACCTACAGAAGGTCACAAGACATTTCCTGAAGACTTCAAATGTATTTGTGTTCCCTATCACGAGTAAAATCTAATAAAAATGCGAAAATAGTTTGTCCACATTTTTTTACGATGTAAATTTCCAGTCTTTCGGGCAAAGAGTAAATTATTTTTATGACATTTGTTTTGGCCCATTTCTGGTCAATCACTAACATCGACTAAACCGAACGACCAAATTACATACCCAATATGATTTGAAATTATTATGTTTAAAAAAACATTTCCTATTACGCTAGTGCACTGGTTTGTAAGTAGTAAGCAATAAATAAAAACGCCACAGAGTCCTATTTTGAAATATTTCGTTTTTTACCCTCACGATAAAACCCATGCACAAAAGGAAATTTGCTACTAAATATTGTGTACATATTTTTATCAATATTAATTTAATTTCCGATAAATAAAAGCCATTCTATAAAGCATAGGTAGGCGCAAAAAAAAAACAATTTGTTGAAGACATTGTTCTTTTTGATCATTGTTTAAATGTTTTTCGATGTTGAGAGTGGTCGTCAGCTGACAGAGTCCTTCACCCCAGTCCAAGACAATTAGCTCGTGTCGCAGCCAGGATGTCAGCCGGGTCGAGGGTCGCCGTGTCCGGGGATGAAAAAGCACCGTCAGGGACGAATTAGTCTAAGCTTTTATTTTTAAAGGTAGTTTACGATTCTATTAAAATCGGCATTCTAACATCAATAATAATATTTAACTTCATTATTTGTTATAAACGATGATTTAACAAATAGTTTAATTTAACGTATGATGGATGCAGCGTGAAAGAAAATGACTAAACTATGAATTTGTCTCGATTTTCTTCTTGTCCGAAGTTGCAATAAAAAACATCTGCAAATTACTTCACAATATATTAGTGCATAAATACTTCACAATAAACTAGTGCATAATCAACCATGGTATATTATGGCCCAATGTATTTTTTATATACGACGTATGTATTTTATTGCATATAAAATGGTGCGACAATAAATTCTCCGTTTTTTGTTAGGCAACTTTGTCACGTAGCACAAACACATAGAAATTATATTAGAATTTTCATAACTAATTTATTTAACCCGCTAATTTATTAGGTGTCATTAAAACTTTTACAAAATTATTTAAAAGGTTTTGTACAATTAATTTCTCTAAAGTTACACACGCTATGTGTTATTACACTTAGCCTTCTCAAATAAAGGTCAACTGTGTATTAAACAAAAATATTAAATATGGGTAGTCAATCGAGGCGATCTAAACTAATAATATAAATATTTTTAGAAAGTATTTTTTTTGCTACAATAAAAAAACAAATGTATTTATTAAAGGCTTGCTACCAAATGGACAATGTACTATGTTGCTTACTATATTTATTTATTATATATATTATATTCCACGTAATCATATAATATCCATATTTGTAGTGTATGTTTCTATTTATAATGATCTGTGTTTTATTCCCTTATGTATGTAGTGTTCTCTTTTTATTTGAAAATTGATAAGTATTTCAATGTTTTGTTATAGTACACTTCTAAAATAAATAAATAAAATAAAAAAATAGGATTTTGATAAAAATAGTTTTTTATTATTTACCTACCTACAAAAGTTGAACATTAAATACCTATGTTCCAAGGTTTAATTCCTGGTACAAAAGTGGTATTACGTATTTTTAATCTTGTACAAGTTCAAAAAAAGCATAAAAATAGTAATGAATATAAGCTTCAAGCATACCCTAATACTACTTGATTATTGAACTCGACTAGAATTATTTAAAAAAGGTTTTTATGTTTTGAGTAGTTTAAAATATTCCCTAAGGTTAATGATCTAATCCGCCTCTGTTTACAAAAAGTGTTTAGAGTGACAGATGTTTGCAAGCCGTCAATCGAACGGTCGTCTCTCGCAGCCAGCGGCGCAGTTGTGTACACTAGTTTAGACGTCGCGTCGATCGCTGTGTTTGTTTGTATCTTCTGATCATGCGCACGGAGATCAGATAATGATCTAACTTTTGACGAATATCTTGTTGAGCATGTTCTCGAGAGTTCAATATTAACTGTATCATTAACTCGAAAGCGGCTATAGTTTGATTGTGGTTCTAAACATACCACCTAGTTACTGTAGAATTAAATCTCTCATATATCATTATAATATCTAAATAACCAAATTAAATAAAAATCGAAAATTTAAATAAAGTAAAAGATACTTTATCTTATTTTACTATATTACCCGTCTAGCTTACGAGGAGTGATATTGTTTTATTTTTGAGTGCTGCCTATGTATTTAACGATTACAACGGGACTTTACTGTTGGAATTCTCACGCATGAAACGTATAATATTAAGCTACATTAAATGCTTTGAAGCAATATTGCAGGTCAAATAATATTATTATTATATAATTTTGTAAATAAAGTAATAAATAAGTATCTCGAAGCTAATCAAACAATAATTTTTGGATGTTTCCGAATTTTTTCAAAATTTTCTGTAACAATTATCAACCGACACTGAAAAAAATATTTTAGCGAAACGTTTGATTGTTTAAACATTTGCACCTTCAGCAAAAAAATTGCTTAATGAACATAAGTGTAAGCAAATCGTATAGTTGTACGTACAGACTGATTATTGTTAAATATTTTTTGGCTAGATTTACCATATTTCTTGTTATGACAGCAAGAGATGTAGTTAAAAAATATTTTAGCAAAAACATTTTCCTATGATTACAAAACAATATGGCGTCGTGGGTGAACAGCTGATAAAATAAAACGAGTTACCTGAAAATTTAGTAGTCGCAACCATAATATTTTGTTGTTTTACTTGTTTGTACTTGTTACCATTTTAATTTGCTGTGATTCAAAACAAAATGGCGGAATAGCAGATCATGAAATTTACAGTTTTTGTAGCGTTATTATATTGGTACTTACATTGAGAAATATGTTAAAAATTATGGTACTCGCAACCAAGTAAGCTTAATAACAATCGATGTATAACTCCAACAAAAAATATTGCTGTCACTATATTAACCATAGTTTATGGCTACCAATATTATATTTTTGCTGCCATTACCATATTTTTTTTCTATATATATTAAATTTGAATACAATGTCGATGATAGATATAAGTGTAACTATTGTAACTACAAACGACGTAATTTCTTTGGAATATTATCACGAAGTGCCGGTACGACCATCGTTTTTTTATAAAATCCACTATTTTTATAATATTAACTACGAATAGTGCAGTAAAAAGACTTTTAAATATAGTATTTTTTACATACAAATAACTTGAGATACCTAATTTCTAAGCACCTACTTACTGAAATGTGGTATTTCGTGTTTTATTTATGTACATAATAAGTAAATTGTATTCCCAGTTAGCCGATTTGCTGACTAAACCTAAGTATATACCAAATTAATGTTTTATTCATTTATTATTATTTATCTAAAAATAAACATAAATAATGTGTTTTAAACGATGACTCTGGGATATTTGGTAAGGATTGTCTTTTGGCAATAAACTCGCCGTTTTCTAGCATATATGCTGACACGCATAACTATAGTTATGCGTGTCAAATATGTTCTTGTTATCTATCCTATGGCAAGACTTTTAACTGCATTATTCTGTAGTTCTCGCATTTTCAGAGAAGATTAATTTAGTTTCCACTTGGTTTGTAGCCACAGACGGAATATAAAATGACCAACCAGCGCTCGCGTTCAATCATAGCCCTCTGCAATATTCAGTCGACATCTTGTCCATTAGATCGTCTGCTCGCTTCAAGCCCACGGTTCACCTCTCCGCTGCGGTTCATTCGATAAACTTGTAAATTTTTCATTCGCCCTTTGAAAGACACTAAACATTGTAAGATATATATGCGGGCATCGCGTCTGAATTATTGAGCACGCTCTTCGCTCAGCCGCCGACTGTGACAGATAGAAATTTGAGCAAATTGCAAATTAGGGGAGCCGCGTACCTACCTACCCGACCGGTATGACCGCCAAAAGATACATTTGTTACCTGTCTACCCTCGTCGACCATTGTCTATGGATTGAACGTAAAAAAAACGTGTCCATTTACATAAGTAGAAATTAAGCCGACATATTCACTGCATACACACATGTTTTCTGGATTCTATTACCTGGAATGAAGAGCAGTGAAAACTAATTGGTTTAGTTCGAAGTTCCAAAAAATATTATAAACGGAATGATTCTATTTTTTGCGGTTAGATATTAAACCATTAGACCTTAGAAATGGTCAATATTTTAAAAAAATGTTGTTTAATTCAATCGTTCTATTAAAGGATCTCGTGAAAACCAACCTTTTAAAACAAAACAAAATAATCAAAATAACAATAAATAAAAAAAATAATTTCAAAACAAAACCAAGATTTGAGAATACAAAGCCTAACCTAGTAGCTGCGCAGTGCCTGTACTAAGGTAGGCTTTATATTATAAGATAAAGTATTTCATAAGACTGAAGTTATACAATCGAATTTAGAATTAGAACAGATGTATATATATAATAGAGAATTGAGTAAATGTACTATTACTTTTATTATATGTTTGTAGAAATATATATTTATAATAAACATATATATATATATATATAGATATATATATATAATAATGGAAATTTACGGCGAACGCCTATTATAACGTAAAAAATCACCTAAATATGGTATTTAAGAAATACATTATACACTTTTACTATATCTAATCGATTTGCACGTAACGTGCATATATTTTACACTTTCCTTTTTATTTTTAGCCATGACGATTCATTTGCATATATCCAACGTTGAACGTAAGTTATTCTTGTAAATATTCATTAAATTATTCACTTCTCATTCATTATAAATTATAATCATTACATTTTCACCATTTTTTATCATTTGTGTTTCCTTTTTAAATCATTTTTTTATTACTTTAATGAAAGTTTGACCGTATTTCATAAGCGCATAGATAGATAGGTGAGAGTGAAAGGCTTTCGTAAAATACAGGCCCATATTTAAACCTACGCGCATTAACTCATGTGATGCAACTACCTGTGCGTTCGGTATTAATTTTTCTTTAAACATTTGTTTGAAAATTTTCAATCTTTGAAAGATTAAAAAGAATTCGAATTTTCCAAATGTCAGACTTTTATACATATGTAAACTTATGGCGAACGTCTATTATAACGTAAAAAAACATCTATATATATATATTATTTATCGTGGTCATAAAGCGAAAAGTGATTGACCAACAAAACAGTACTTCAGAGGCACTGGCATTTTTAGTTTTGGTGCAGACGTGAAATTGAAATATGCAAAAAATATTAGCAATTATTAGATTATAATTCTATGCGTCTTTATTCATTGAAATAAAATATTACACACACAAACCAAAATACATTTAAAAAGGAAAAAATAATAAAATCTTACTTGTAAGTTTTCACATTTTATTTTTTGAACCTAAAATGCACTTAATACAGCAGTAAATATCGCCATGACGGTTTGTTTTCAGACTTTGACACTTTTCGCATACATAAAGGACATAAAAGTATGTAGTTAAGTAAAGTAAAAACAATTTTGGAAAAAATGACACTTAGTCACTTTTCGCTCTAAGACCACGATATATATAATTGACCTGTAAAGGTATTGGTTTTTTTTTTATACAGAATGAACATTTTTTCATGCACATCCGCTTATGGAGGCTTTCTACACACCAAACTGAAAAGTTTTGTTCGACAAGTTTTATTAATTTTGAGATATTTTTTTCCATACAAAATAAATAATATACCAGGAAACGTTTGGTTCGCTCACTGCGAGCAAACCAAACGCCGCGCAAAGGTCAAGAACGCTAGAAGAAGAATAAATTTAAACGCTAATCAAATTTTGTTTTCTGCTGTTTCTTATTTACTTTTTTTTGACACATGTAGAACAAAAGTTGATCTATTTCAAGTTACATCCTTTTGTGTATTAATTACACAAAAGGATGCGCACGAGAAAAAGTTCAACCTATATTTGGTGATTGTTTTTAATAGCAGCAAATCGCATAAATCGCAATAAGATAAATGGCACAAACTTTTATAAAATTAGGAAGTTAATCAATTAATTGAGAAATAATATGCGCGAATGATAACCTGATCGGATTGGACAATATATGTATAGGACTATATAATCAAAAGCTATCCTATTGCGCACCAGGGCTACTCTGATAATTTAAATCCTATAATAAACTAAAATACTAAAAGTCTTAAAAATGTCAAGAGGGTCACAAAGAAACCGCTATTGCGCGTTAAACTAACGCGCCAAAGAGCGGTCAAAAAGTCCATGAAATCGATTAAGGCGTGCAGCTTCCGCCGCCATGTTTTTTCGGCGATTGTCTTAAGAACATTTATATTAAAACGTGATCATTGTCAAGGCTGGTTGCGTCGAGACAAGGGCATACAATCCGGTACGTGGTGTCAAACTCCGATAGACACTGACTGACGTTCTTTATAACGGGTATGCAGTGAGGTTTTTAGCGAAATAAAAATTACTTACTTTGTTATGGCACTTTCAAGAACAGTCGATGGATTGAATCGATTTTTTTAAAGGTCGGTAAATAAAATAAAAAAAATGTAAGATGTTTCAACGTCATGTTTGTTTTTTTCTAAAATAGTTTAGTAAAGAAACAAGCATAAAAAAAATAGAGGCAAATATTGAAATTAAAACGATTTATTTCCCCTCCCCTCTCTGTCCTATTTTCTCAGGGCGCAAATTTACCAATAACATTGGTTATTTTTTTTAAAAATAGTTTATAATTTTATAAAATAGCCTGTCGCTGAATAAACGAAAGTAATGTAAACCTTTCAGAGTATTTTTTTAAATGAAAACACCAAACTAAATCTTGCCGCCGCCATGCCGGCCGAATCGCGCGGATAAAATTTATCTTCGGCTGAGCATTATGAAATTGGCCGTATATAACATACGCTGGCGTTACATCAGATAAAATATTTCCACCATATCGGGTCATATCTGTCTGATGGAAGCGATGCGGCGTGGCTCGCCCCATTTGACCTCCCGCCCGCCCTACTCGACCTCCCGCCCGCCCCAGCAAAGCTCAATCGGCCCACGGCGTACGGCTCTGCCTTCAGAAAACCCATTTTACGAATTCAGTAAGGCTACTTTTCTCTAAAACGAACTATTTGTCAGTTTTCAACGATCATAAATATATGAGATGAATAGTTTAGAATATAGTTTCATTACTTTTAGTTTACCATGCTTTTATGCGTGTGTTTTAATGAAATATGCATGTAAAATCGCATTCATAAAAATAAAAAAGTATAATAAAAGCAAATATTGATATTTAACACTTTATATCTTGTGGGCATTTATTTATCTTTATATCTTATGGGCATTTATGTAAGGAAACAGCATACATACATAATATTTTCATATTTATACCAAAAAGATGATAACACTTAGGCATTGATTCATTTTACATGTTGTTCAATAAATTATCAACTTAAAAATATAAAACAAATATATAATATATGCAAACATAAAGAAACAAAGGTTTAAAAAAAAAAACGAGTTGTTAATGCCCTAATATCTACACCGGGTGTATCTATTTTGCTTTGTATGAAAATTTGATAGTTTATAATTTGCTAAGCATCTTGTATAGTCAATAACTAGGTACCTATATTTATTTTTTTAGGGTTCTACATAAAAAAAAAACACAGATGGGTTTAAATAATATGTTACGTATTAAGTATTCGTTATTTCGACGTGCCTTATATTTTATCAAATCTTAATATTTTTCAATTTTAACTTGTAGTGAAATTCTTGCTCTTTTTTCAGCGGTTTATTATTTTTACTTTTAGTAATTTGTATGCAAATACGTATTATAGATTTTCTAACGTCAAAAAAAAGATAATTTTGAAAACGTTTGAACGTCGAAAATGTACCGAAAACAAGTCGAAATCGCAAGGATCAAGGATTTAATTAGAGTGTCTAGAGTTGATCTCATAAGATTGGTGGTTTTTTCTCAGATTTCCGAACTTTACTTGAACGAAATGATCACCAAAATAAATGATTGTTTCACTTTTAAAAATAGGCGCTTTATGTCCTGAATACGTAAATGACCTATATACAAGAAATAACTTACGCTCAATTTCGTATAACTCCTTTGCTGAGTTAGCATTTTACGCCAAATATTGTGACTAGTTGACTAACTCCATAAATTTTATAAAATAAAAAATTAAATATAAATATTTAATATTGTTTTTTAATGTTGTATTGAAAATATAGAATTTTATTTGTCTGATTGTATATTACCTACGCTCTCTGAATTATCAAATAGATTTGTAAGAAAGTGCTAATTGTATGTCCTTGTATGTATAAAATTAAATAAATTTATATTACAACATTGGACCGTGCTAAATAAGCTAAACCGGTTGACAATATTTAAAGTATACTATACACTGTTCGCTTTATATTCGTTATTCATAATGGTGTTGGCAAGTTTAACGCTAATCGCTTATACGCCGTACATCATTTTTCATTTGGAAAACATTATTTAGACACATTACAAAACAGGTCGCCTTTTCAGTGATTATAATAAAAACTAAACAGCTAATGTCCAATATAGCTAGTAGTTCTTAAACGTGAATATTAAAAATAAAATAGTAGTTTCTAAATGATTGAGCTAATCTAAATCACCGCTTGTCGCCTTGATAAGTGCTGCTTTTACACATTTCATTTAATTTGTCCCTCCCTTGAGCCATTTGTCAATTATTTTAAATAGTTTTTGGCGATATTGATCACTATGAATATTTTTTTATAGTATGAAAACTACTCGTTCTGCCAAAAAAAAAGTTATTCATACGACGGCAAAGTTAATATTTTTTGCGAGGCGCTTAATAGTGAGTCAATTTAGGTCGAGAGAGAAAAAGCGAATTCACACTCAAGGAGTTCTATGAGTTATAAAATGACTGGCCATTTCGAGAGGCGAATTATGGCGTGGAAAATTGATTCGAAAGATTGCATCGGCGAAGCGCGGACTGCGATCGACCGCGCGGGTTTCTAACAAAATGCACGATGAATCGGGAAAGTGCGCACTGTGCGCAGAACTACTGAGAAATTTGCATCTGAACACGCAACTATTAACCATATTCATCTAATCTACGAATTGCTTGCGGTTTGAATTCTTAGGTATTTTTTTAGCAGAACGTTGAATATTGTCTCACCATAACCAATAGCATTGTGAATCGAACCACCCCACTAGGCACTTCCTGTTTCAGTATGCAGAGTGAAGTTTTCTTTTACATCAATTTTTTAATATCTCAATATTTCTGCATACTTCAATTAATATCAATATATTATATAATTTGAAATTATACAAAATGTAATGACTTTTTAATAGTGAAAAATATTTACGAGTACTGTGTAATATAATATATACATAATTACTAATTAATCAACATATAGCATATATTCATATAAAATATTTATTTATGTTCCTAAGAATACTAAATAATTACTTTGTAAAACACATGTTATTGACACATATTATACACCAGTATGTATTAATAACTTTGAGATAAAAAGTATTTTTTGTAAAGTTTCATATATTATAAACCTATACAAATTTAATATATTATTGACATTAGCATGCTCATAGTATAAATTGTACAAAGTGCTCAACTTAAGCAAGCATAACTACTAACCAAAATGTAAACGATTAGCTTTTATATAATTAGTTATATACTTTATAAATTATACAAATTGTCTGCTGTGAAAAAGTGTGCAACATGTTAGAGCGGCGGTCCAGTTGAGAGGCGGCAAGTATCCCGCTGAGAGCTCGGCTACCATTCACTAATTAGATTATTATGAATTTATATGCGGTCTACCTTACCGCGCCGCTTCCCGTCCCACAACTGTTGCCAGTATGTTCTCTCCATTCTTAACTATAACATCAACATTCCACACAAATATTGCCTCAGCCAACACACTAACATGTAGAGGTTCATTACAAACCGCCATTAATTTCACATAATTTATTTTACAGACCTCAGACATGTTTTTTTAAGTTATTGACAGTTTACTATTTAAAACAAAACTTCCTAACTCTTTAATGTATCCTCTAAATTATTAGATAAATTCATTTATATTTGTCTTCATTATTATTTTTACATCTATACTGAACTGAGACGATTAGCAGGGTCTAACGGCTAGGCAGCGACTGAAAGCTTGGTTTGCGTCGAAGCGTTGACTCCTCTCAATATTTTAGATTCGGTTTCAATGGTGCTTCAAACTTATTTTAAAACGGAATAATAAATGTAACATCTACTTATATTAGACGCAAAAAAATAAACTTGCAAATTTAATTTGTGTGGGTGTGTCCTTTCTGTTTGATTTTTCCGTTATATTTTTATATGATATACAGTTTTATATAAAACTTTTTGACATTTTTTTGCCTAAACTTTTTAGCCATAATCAGTTTAGGTAGGATAAATTAAAACTGTTAAACAAAAAAAAGGTGTAATGTACTAAATACGGATGAAACAAAGGTATATAAACTAATAAAATGTTTGTATTGGTAATTATTAGTTTTGGAGATAGACCGCCATATTTTTTTTTATAACTTGATAACCTTGTTTATGCCCTAATATAAATGTTTTAATGTAACTCTTGAACTCGGACTTTGTTTGCTATACAAATATATGACATTTAAAGAAACTATATAACATAGATTGGGCAGATTAATTAATACAATGTTAGTTATTTGTGTTCATTACTACAAGCGCCGTGTTATAGTATATTATATAAAATGTTTTCATTATTTATTATAATAATGTTAGTTCGTCGTTTTGAAAAATATAAAAGTAATAAAATGTGCTTTCTTGATTCACTTTATAGGTTAATCGTTTTGGTATTGGTGTCGCGTGCAGATAAGCTCACCCAGGTGTGTGTAGTTGGTGAGGGCACTCTATGAAAGGACGGACAGCGACCGTGATAACAGAGATAGGCGGAAGGATAAACCACGTTAGCTTCATGCCTCGGGCTGCGATGCGAGAAAGAAGCACTTTTCATTAGCTATGTTTTTTTCCCGAGAGAAATCCCATTTTGGCCCAGCCCATACAAACTAAAAATGAAAGAAATTCCTATGCCGTTTTTTAAATTTGCATTAATACATATTGAAAAAAAAAACGAATGGGTCGGATCACGTATTTAACTATTCTGAGTGTTAAGACCACCCTCTCCAATCGGACTGAAAGTGCCTCAGGTGAAGACGACAGGCCCTCGAAAATTCCTTGCGCGCTGCCGTCCGTTCTACGAAGATCCAATAACACAAATCTAACTCAAACTCAGATTTAAGTTAAACTCGCTACTGGCGTCAATCAAATGAAACTCACAATTCGAATTAACTTCTTGTAATGTGGACTGTAAATATACGATTCGAGAGGTAAGTACTTAGAAACGATACAAAATCGGACAGCGTCTCAGCAGCTGTCTCAAATCGGAAATGCACAACGTATTGCCGCGGTCAGCGGCTTATATTCAGATCTAATGCGTATATCGGGGCTTTACCTTAAGCGGACTTTATAGTCCCCGATATTTTTATTATTTAATTTTATATGGAAACATACATGTTTTCCTTTTCGATATAAATCAACTTATATCTAGCTTAAGTACTCCCATATGACATATAACACTTTAAGAATACATTGTTAGTTAAATATTTTACATAAAAGCATAAGTCCTACTTATTTTAGGATTTCTGACAGTTCTCAAGCCATTATATGCCAATATTATTACTTATTATAATTGTACTAAAACAATTACATGAGTTCTTAAATCGTACTTACACTCTACGCCAAGCTATAAGATTAAATATACCACAATATCTTTAAATAATAAGGGATGTGGGAAACTCCTTTATCTTGCACCTGCTAAAAAATCCCCGAATGACGATGTAAACAAACGACACGTGTCGCTCCTATAATATGATTTCGTAAGCGGAATTCACCGTGACGTCATCGGGGTTCCCTCGAGGGATTTACCTCGCATGCATTGCAAGGTCAAAATATTAGCGGGGAATTCTTTTTTGGATAATTAATATATATTACGTTGCATGTTAATATTTAGCCCATCCACTGAGTATAACTAGATACTCGTAACTTCTGGCAACATTAGGCTTACCCCTAGGCTATTTATAATTACATCCATATGAACTTGCGCAAATTATAAAACAATTAAACACACACACTTTTAGGTTCTTTAAACTCGCAAGCGTCATTGTTTATGTTCACAATGAAGTAGTTTCTGAGAATATTTGACTGCCTATTACTTAAATATTATTTATTAAATGATTAATTTAATATATTTTCATAAAAAAACAATATCGTGTAGTAAAACTTTAGATTGTTATATAATAAACTGTAATGAACTTTTACGAGACAAAGTAGTAACTAAATCGTTGGACAGACGTGGAAGGTTAGTTTTGTTTAGTCTTAGTGAGCAATGTGCTTCATTCGAAGGTTGAGTTGCTTTTATTGGCGTGGGTGCGCTCCACCTGACATATTTATGTTGACGTTACTTCTTCATTTTAATCACGATCCGTGGCCTGACCCACTTCTCCATCACCACCCTCTTCAATAATATAGCCCCTTATCCGCTGCGTGCATTTCCATCACCCACTATTGAGCTAATATCGGCATTTCAGAAATTACTATAAATATTTCGCTTATTGGAATGGCTAAAAAAGTAAAGTCAAAACACTCTTAGATTATAAAGTCATGGTCAGCTACATTACAGCTTTAGCTGTTTTCTGGCCTTCCTGATTGCCTGCTCTGGATATTTATTAGGAATTACCTCACAAACCTAACAGAAGTCTCACTTTTGTAGTGTTCCTTTTTTACGGTCCTTCTTTTTTTTTTATTTACTGGAAAGCTTAGTATGGCAACACAAATTTTACGAATCACCGCATTATTACTGGTCTGATGTCATATTTTTCCATGATACAATACGCAGAAAGATAAAAATATTTTTAATGGACGTCATAATCTTAATCTGTTATTATTCCGGTAACGAAAAAACAGGTCTGTCGCCAGATAAAAACAATAATGATCAAAAATTAGCATAAAACATGTATTTTGAAATTATTTAGTGTTAATTTTATATGATTTAACCTTTTGAAACGTCATAACATTTATTTATTACCTAAAATATATTTTCACGTGAATTGTTGACACATAAATATTTATAATTCTAAAGTTAAAATCACTTTAGACTCTATTTGTGATTATTACAAATTCATTGTAATGGGTGTTGTCCAATATCAATTACCTACGGTTTAAATTTAGCAATGAGTATATTTGTAAATTCCTACTGTGTAGAAATTATTCTATTTATCTTTATACGTATGAATAAATAATGAACTTTCTATCTTTCAGCCTTCTACGGGACTTCTAAGACATGCGATCATTTTTTTTTTGTTTTCATCATTCGACTTATGAAAGAGTTTCATTTATTTATTTATTTAAATACTATTAGAAATACCGAACATTACCGAATATCCAATTCGTTATACGTGTAAACCAAGATTACAATTATAATCTAAATTGTGGACATGGGCGTGAGTCAGTACTAAAAACTCTACAAGACTGTCTTTCCTGATTTGCAGTCTTCACAATGCACTGACATTGTTGAATTGAATTATATAAAACTGGTTGCGAAGTTTTGCGGGTAATAATATGAGGGTTTTGACGTACGTCAACGCGACACGACCGATTTAAAAAATGAACTGTTTTCCTACCTTCCCTGACATCATCTTTTTGGTTAGGTGGGGTAAGTGCTTGCGATAAAGAGGAGAATATCGGTAAAAGATATTTAATGCTTTTCGAATATAGATGGCACTGGGAGTTTATAATACATATGAAATAATATTTTTTAACATAAACTGGTCAAGTATGAATAGAAGCTAAAACTGTCGTGAACACTGCTTTGTACTTTGGCTTGATATAATTCACAAAATAAAACCTTTGTTTCCCAATTATTATTATTAATTACAATAAACATTAAATTCAAACAAAAACACTGTACTTTTAATGATAATTAATTTAAATATTAAAAAGAGACCGCGAAGCGCGATCGAATGTCCATAGAAGCTGCTCACTACCATGAAAGTTAATATGTTCCAAAATAAATAAATAAGGTTACATAATATAATTTGCTAAACCTAAAGATTGAAGTGCGCTGGCGTATTCAGCAGAGCATATTGGGACGCATACTGTCTGCTAAAATTTAACCGGAGTTAAAAATCTAGCTTACAAATTTAGCTAAATAAAGCAAAAACTAAAACTTCACAAATTTCTGAAAATCGCCACAAAGTCTTATATCTAAAATTTGGTATTAAGGTGACACGTGACACGTAACCCCGGAGGGGATTGGAGGGCAATTGTAAACTAAATAAAAAAAGACTTTTTTGTAAATTAATTAATCGCAGGCTTGTTGTAGAAAATATTGCATTAAACGTATCGCATTTTAGAATAAAATCAAAAGTTGGGCTGTTCATTTCAGAGAGGTCGTTTTATAAAAGTTATACCTAAATATAAAGCTTCATATTTTACAATAACCACGAAAAAACATATAGAGATAAAGATATGGCGCGAAATACAGAAACACCCAATTCACTTGAAGTTTGCCTCGCCCTGCTCACGATATCAAATCAAAATAAGGAAACTGAGATCTTAAACGTAGACCTATTGAGTCGGAAAGGCATTTAATCACGGTACAGAAATAATTTACTTCAAATAGACGGACCGGACTGTTTTTCCATAGTTGGGCGGAATTCATCGCTATAATTCGGTACTTCCTTGTAGTGAACATTGTTTCTGCCAAAAAAGTATTTAGGTACTTCTTGGAAATTTACGCCCAGTGAATACGGTAATGGTCGAAGCATGAATTGTATAAAAAATGAACCACTAAATTTTCGTCGCTTCCGTTAATATAGGTACATATTTAAATAGACTAGTTGTATCGAAGTTAACGATTAGGTACCTAAAAGATATAAAGCAAAAGTGCTAATGATATTCTATGGCTATTCATTCATAAAAAATAACATCGTTTAGTGTTTTATTATATAGGGAGTCCGAAGACTTAGGGGGTGTTTATATTCCCTATGTATAAGAAATTGTACAAACAACGAACATATAACAAGTACGATTAAATATTATCAATTAAAGTTTACTTTTTTTTTCTCAGGAACCATGATTAATTTTGATATGAATGCAAAATATATCATGTTTTTAAATCGCAGGGCCAATTTTTTATCGGAAATAGTCTTGTGCAGTAAAGGGTAACATTGGAAAATCTTTAAAAAATCACATTTATGGTGATCGACCACTCCTCAACCGCGGATAATTTATATAGCATTATGTAAATTAGACCTAACTTGTTTTTATCGAGGCCAAATTTTGACATTGCTTTTTGTTTTTGAAATATAAATTAAATAAAAAAATGTTTTCATATCAAAATTTGTTTTAGCGTCGCTTTTGATAAAGCTACCCCGCGGCAACTATCGATCAACGTTTTTACGGTTAAGGATTTAAGTCGACATTAGCATGATCAAAGACTGACAGGGGCGTTTGTGGTCCTAAGCAACTTTTGATAAAGAAGAGAGAGAGACACTTACCTTCCAGCATTCAATTTGAAAGAGAGAGATGGCGGAATCGCAGGTGTTTACAAACCACGATCACTTAGATCACGATGCTCTTAGTTCCACTGAGTTTTTTGCAGCTGCAGTTTTAACACTGATAACAAGACGTCAAACCCAAGATACTTTTCGTATATCAAGACCGCAAATCATATCAAGATTCAATTGCATATTTCTAGATGTCTTTCTATAATGAATGGCCTCGACTCACCATCACGATATAGAAATAAAACACGGAAAAATTACAAACAGTAGCTAATGATAAAGTAGATTAGGTAGATTCTGCATATATTACATATACCAATATTTTAGAATATAAACATATTTATTTATTGACAAAAATTAAATACCCATTTTATAAGGTTACAGACTCGTGAACACATAAAATAATTTTGTATCAGTGAGCGTTTGGTACCACTGCAACCTCTGTTCACTTTTCTAATTATTTTTTGACTATTTAAACAATAGACGAAAGTTTCATCTAAAAAAAAATATAACAAAATTATGAACTATACGATATATCGTATAGTTATAACAATTTATTAAAATATTGTAGTGTAGTAAACAGATAAATTAAGTTGATTCAATTTATTAGAAAAAAAAAATAACTAATATTTTATACTATTTTATGTACCGTCTCTCTATTTCATATTATTACTAATATAGAAAAGTCTACCTTAGGACGGGTATTGCCTAGTTGCTAGAACTTTGCATATATGTCAAATGTATCATGTTACTATGTCAATATCAATAAATAAATAAATTGACTGTGTAAAATATAATAATATATATTAGAGAATTAAACTGGTATATATACATTATCAACGATTCGCTTGCCGGCGCTTAAAATTAAAACGAGAGAAATTCTCTACCGGCGCGGGGTTTAATCCCCTCGCCTTTGCCTCTTAATATACACAAATGGTAATACTTAAAAATGCAGACAACGTCACGAAGAAGTTTTAATTACCAGCGATGATATCATCCCACGCCAAGAGAAGATGGCACGACGCTAAGACGCCCGAGCGAGACGGGCATACGCGCCGCGCGTACTGCGCGGCTCGTGCCGTCTCGCTCGTTTAATCTTTACACTCATCTCGGGCGAAGACAGATAGCTGCGACCGTTTACAACAGAACAAGGTAAATATCATGGACGTGGCAACGAATGGCTGGCACTAAAGGCTCTTGTAGCGGAACTTTGACGGCCAACTTTTAAATGAGCCCTGCAATGAATGACTCCAACAGTGAGTATCGATTTAAAAACATCTTTTATTTTTAATGATGTTTCATCATGTTCACAAACTTTTAAGTTCAAAGCGAAGATTTTTACTAACAGCCAGAGTCACTCACATAAACAAGCATTACAGGCGCAATACAAATTATAGACAAACGCGCATTCCAAAATACATACATAAACAAACATACGTACGTACGTAAAAAAAATATTAAATTGGCATTAATCATTTTTATATAACTACTAGCTGACCCGGCCACGCGTTGCTGTGGCTAAAGTTTTTGTTATATTACATTATAGTAAACAATCTAAGAGGAACAATAAGAGAACATCAGTCACGGAGTCCACTATGCTTTTTCACACAGATGGTATTTGTAAAAAAATATGCTGATCTCCTTATTTGACTTTCTACTACTATAACCCTTTAGTACAATGAAATTATTTACGAACAAAGACGAAAATGTTGATGTTGGTATACAAATTCACTGGATTGAGATTTGAAGGGGAAGTACGTTGAACACAATTAATTAAAATGTTCTTACACTTGATACTAAGCAGAAATCAATAGGTAAAAAATAAAAATTTATCAGATTTATTATTTCCATTTAATTTTATAACAAATATAAGTATATTACAGTATAATACAGTAAATAACATGTGACGCTTAAACTCATGAATGAGGTAGGCAAGGCAGACAGTCTTAAACTTTTAAACATTAATATCTTTTTTTTTGAATTATAAATACTTTCAATTTCAATTTAATTTAACACCAATCGGTGCACAATGTTTTTGGTTAACCTGTCTTTAGCTAACACAAATAGATTCGACGGTTTCCCAACACGTGAACACGCAACATATAGTTGCCCATGAGAAAAACATGGATTTTCCAAATCTAAACCACAAATGGACATTGTTTGACCTTGAGATTTATTTATAGACATGGCGAAAGCTAAACGAATTGGAAACTGTAGCCTTTTGAAGGGTATGGTAGAATTTGATGGTATCATCGGAATACGTGGCAGCAGGACCACATTTCCTTTAAACTTCCCAGCCAAAATGGTTGCTTCAAGAATGTTTCCGGTGATCTTTTTGATGACCAAACGCGTACCGTTACATAATTGAGGTGTATTCAAATTACGGAGGAGAATAATAGGGGAACCAATCTTTAATCGAAGATTATGTGGTGGCATTCCAGGGATATCTAATGAATTTAAAAATTCAATCGGAAAATTTACACTTTCATTTTCATCAACAACAGTATCGATTGATTTAAAAGACATCAGATCGCCTGGTAACAACTGTTGTATCTGGAAGTTAATTTCGTCAACATCAACGTTTTTGGCTGCCAAAATCGCCCGTTGACTAAGCCATTCATGATTCAAATAATTATTCTGTATATCCGGGAAAATACTCTGAATCAATTCAGTTTTATCCTGAACAACAGTGCAAAAATTGTCTGGTAGTTTAATGCATTGCGTATTTGGTTGCAGTTTTATTTTACCGTTCCCAATATCTAGTAGTTGTTCGGAAAATATTAGTGCTGATGGATCATTTTGCAATTGTACTCGCATATTTATGGTCAATCGAAGTGTTTCAACACTTCGCCATAAGAATGATTGTTTCAAACATGCATTAATCTCATCCGCGAAAGTAGAGCGAGGTATAACCGGTAAGGTCTGCCGGAAGTCACCAGACAAAAGTAAGATAGCACCACCGAAAAGTTTATTATTGCTGTTTAAATCTTGCATAGTTCTGTTTAATGCTTCAAGTGAATATTTGTGTGCCATTGTGCACTCATCCCAAATTATTATAGAACTCTTCCGCAACACTGCAGCTATTCCACTATTCTTTTTGATGTTACACATTGCATCTGGTTTATTATGAACGTCCAATGGCAGCTTGAATGTTGAATGTGCTGTTCGCCCACCATCCAGTAAAGTAGCCGCAATGCCTGACGATGCTAATGCTAATGCGATTTTTTGTTGCGACCGTATTTTGGCAAGAATCAACGATATTAAAAATGTCTTACCGGTTCCACCGGGTGCATCCAAGAAAAAAAAACCGCCTTGTTCAGCAGCAACAGCCAGCATAATCCGATCATAAATAATTTTTTGTTCTGCTGTCAGTAATGGTTCTCTGTTCATGATAATTGTTGCTAAACTTCCATGGTCATATTGATTTTCTCGTTGTAAATCGGTATTGACTAAGTCGGTGGCTGGACGATTAGGTGATGGCATACCATAATGATTAAGTGGTAAATTTGAAATAAGAACACATAAATCCTCGATCAAGACCAATGCTTCATTGTACATCTCTGGTGTATAATCTATGTTTTGGCATTGATTTGTTTGTCTAATTCGGTGCAAGATGTCTTCTGTCATACAATTTTTATATTTTTCCCACAAAGTTTGTGCTTGCGAGGGATAACATGTCGCCAAAATAATTGCAAACAACTGACGAATGTTATTCGGTGTTGATGTCAACGCAGCATCAGCAAGCGTTAAGTCCCAATGGTTATCGTCTTCTAGCAATTGCAGTTCACGACATGCATCCTGGTATGTATTGAATACTCGACCATTAGCTGTTCGTAAAAATTCAAAAGACGTTGGTCCGGGAACATTCACCAATAACAAACGTAAATAGAAGCACTCACGTTGCTTTGGATGTACCGTGTAAAGTCTCCCCAATGTCTTAGCTTTGAATATGCCTGTAATGGAAGGATGTGGTTTTCCTTGTTTCCGTGGCTCCCATTTTTTACTGGATTTGTTCCATGTGAAATAACGTGGAACATCACCATACACCAATGTCTTCGCGAATTGGCCAAAAACATCAGGTTTTTGACACAATGTAAAAAATTCAGTTAGAGTCGTTTTCGGAGCTTCGAACGCTCTTTGGAGAACATTTTCTTCAGTGAAGTATACACGTTGACCGTTTTCAAGATGTATTGCCAGATGTTGGACAGCAGGATCTCTTTCGTGGATGGGAAAGCTGAGAATATGCCAAATAGCTTCATTGCTGCTAATGTATCTGCCCATTTGGTATCGTGCTATTTCGTCATTTTTATTTATGTTTTTTACTTCAAATATGGCCAAATCACTGCCTTTGTTTACATATTTACAAATATACTTAATTGATTTAACAGAACTGCAAAGCTCAACATTGATATGAGCTTTGTAAGTTTTTGAAAGTAGTGGTGAGTATGGTACCACCCACTGATTATCAAACTCAACTTGATTTGGAAAGTTCGGCAGTCGCATTGTAAATGTGTGGCCACCATTCTCAGTACTTCTGCGGCGATACATTGGATAACCATCAATATCCGTGATCGTGTCATTCGTATGCGGCTTTGGGAAGTTTTTTTTACATTTTCCATTTTCCATGCACGGTGACGTCATGTTGAAAACACCGCATGGCCCATGGATCATGTGTTTGGTGACAATATCAAATAATTCTTGATCAATTAATGGGTCTGGAATTTCGGCTGAAATTATTTGATCGATTTCTTCAGGACGGATTCTATCTTTAAGCCAAACCAAAATGTGGGCATGAGGCAAACCTCGCTTTTGCCACTCTATCGTATACAGCCAACAACGTGTGATACCAAAAATTGTATATTTAACAATAAAATCAATTAAGGATTTCAATTTTTGTTTAAACACACGTGCAGTTAAATCATGACGATGAATGGCTTGTTGTCCTGGCAATAGTAAAGTTTGTATCTCTTCCCAATTCGGATTACATGTGAATGTAATAAATAAATGGCCGGTCGGCCGTAATGACGTACGTAAGTCATCGCATCTTGTATGTATTCCTGCATGTTCCGTGGACTGCCGATGTAGCTTGAAGGTAAAATGAAAGCATTACCGATGTCATTGGGATTTAAATTTCCATCGATGTTTCCAGCAACAGCATCTCGTAAGTGAATATATTATTCCGATCGTAGTTTTGACGTTTGCGTTTTGACGTTTGCCGCTCGCGTTGTTGAGGTTAGATTTTTTCGGTGGCATTTGACTGAAAATAATAATTTTCTTGTTCTTATGATATTCTCTTGAAGACGTTCGTTACACTGTTCTTGAGATTCTTGTGCATGACCTGCTGTCCTGATTCTTTGAGCTGGATTTCTTGATTCAATTTGTTCTGCCAACTGATGGGCTCTTTTAATACGTTTGCGTCGAATAACTGTCACTGTCAAATAATAACAGACATTAGCGCCATCAACCCAGTCGAAAGGTATCGACATCTGTCAGTTTTATGACTGCCAAATAATAACAGACAAATAATTAGCGATAAATTAAAATTGCGACTATAATTTGAGATTTAAACTATCCTATCTCTCAAGTGCACATCGAACTGCACATGGTGTTCAAATTTTATTATAATCGGTTAAGTGGTTCAGCCGTCCATTGAGGACAAACATTGTGACACGAGATTTATATATATTAAGATTTACTGATACTAGGGAACATAAGCACCCCTTTAAGTCTTTGGGAATGGTACCCACTTCTTTTCTATCCACGTACCTAACGGACTGGCGGTGTAATGGGATGAATGCCTGCTTCTGATTTAGAGATCCCTATTTAAATCAGGCCGGTAATTTTTCGCCGCTGGAAATATTTATCGGCGCTTTCCTCAGTACTGTTGATTGAGTTGAGTAACAAGACATATAAGTGTAGGTACACACACTTAGAGACTTGCGACATGTTGCCTGCCTGTTAAAAATTACCTCGGCCCAAAGAGCCACACGATAGATAAAACCCAGGTAAAAACGAAAACTTTGTTCTGCTAG
Organism: Neomicropteryx cornuta; assembly: GCA_020383195.1. Lineage (NCBI taxonomy): Eukaryota > Metazoa > Arthropoda > Insecta > Lepidoptera > Micropterigidae > Neomicropteryx > Neomicropteryx cornuta. The sequence continues at coordinate 14,125,368 of JAHKQU010000012.1, forward strand.
TTGCTATCGGGTTAAGCAACATATTTTGACCTGAGCGTGAGTGGTGTTTGCGTGTGGCGGCATTTTGCAGTTTACAGGACTGCCTGTAGCCGCGAGCACTCTGCCGGCAGCTTAGATGGAAACGGGAAGAGGTTCGCGAGATGTGATGCATTTACTTTATAGCTTTATGGAACTTTAACGAGTTGGCTGCTACGTGAACTTTTACCCGTGTGGCCATTAACTAACATGAACATTTTACAACCGACAATATTTAAGGGCATTTCGGTTGGTACCTAACTTAGTACTATTCTGTCCTTTTCAAATGTGTAAAAAATTAGATATTTTATTATTTAACTAGCGATTAATCAACTTTTAACAAACGCGACCGAAAGGGTCCTTACCCTATACCCTTGACAGCCCTATAGAGTTAGCAACAGGCCTCTTGCCGCACGCAGGTGCGTCACGAACAGAAAATTCGTTCGTGCAACATTTCCTTGGCTCTGTCAGGAATTATCTGACATTCGTCGTGCACATAGCATAGTACAATTTATCGGTGTTTTGACTTCATTTAAAAGGATCTCTTTAGCTAATTTAGTGTAGGTATGTTATGATTGGGATCCATAGATTGCAAGAGGGAAAAAAACCATCCGTAGGAATAATTTCCATTCACCAGTAACTTATCATTATTTTTTTGATTATACTTACAATTTAATATAATCCTTATCAAGGTTGTTTAGAAAACTTTTTTTTTTACAATGCCTACATGTGAATAAAGCTGTATTTGGCCGCAACCGCAGTGGCGTGCGTGTCACTGCCCACTGGTACACACATCATACACATATGTATTTGTGAACATGTTTAAAACGGAGTGGTTTTTCTACCCGAACAGCGGGTTAGGTAGCTTGACATTTTAAAAGGCTTTTGATCTTTAGGATGTTCAGACCTATAAAACTTATTAACAACACATTTTTTATTCATATTCTCCTTATCTCTAGATCTATCAGCTTGATATTATATTCATCTCTGGTTTATTGAAATGGTGCATCCACGTAGCATTAAGTGCTCGACATAATTTTTTCTGAGAAAAAATATTATTTTTAAGTAAATATATATTATTTTAGTACAAATTTGACTTCTCCACATACATAGATTAGGTATAAAGGCCACTACGATTATTTGTGTTTGCCATACTAGTATGTAACAAACCATTGCAGCATTGTAACAAATCGTACCTAAACTTTCACATTATGTTATATACAATATACAAAGCTTGCATTCGAATTAACAGAAATAAATACCAACTTCGGACAGGGAAACTGTTATTTATCAGTGAAACGTCCAGATTAATGTTATGTTATTAACGAGTGGATAAATTTATAGGCGTGCATTAGATCACTTATAAATAAAATCTGTAGCATTAAGATAAAGCTGTGCGTGACAGATATTGACGGGAGCAGAGCGCGCGACGGCCGATAGCTTCTTCTTGTATAGCAGCATTCAACAGACCAACTGCATTGAAAGTTTTTGTAAAGTAGCTTTTGTTTAGGGTTCACATATAAGAGTAATTAATAAATTAATCGTTTGTATAACAATTGTTTAAATAACATTTAATAATAATACTGCAATTTATGTAAGCTATTTGTATAGAAAAAATACTACATACATGTAAATCTTATATTTACTCTTTATTGAGATGACCTAGGAATAAGCAACACTTTATGTAAAATATTTATTTAAAAAGTATATAATGTGTATATAACGGTTAGACATATAAGTTGTTTTTTTTGTGGGTAGTGCTTGTGTGTGTATATTTGTGTTTAAAATACATTTTTATTATTTTTTGTAGGGTTTTACATAGGTCTTTTATACTTACAATGTTGCACTTTGTAAATAACCTTTCTTAAAACAGGTAAATTAGCCATCAAATTTACTTTTTTTTTTTATTTTATTTTTTATTTTTATATTTTTTTTTTTTTTTTTGTATTTTTTTTTTGGGATTTTTGTATTTTATTTTAGTTAAACTTATACCTTATACCTTACCTATACCTTATTTATTGTAATAAAAATAATTAATTTGAATTTAAGCTATTTATTTCGAAGTTATAATTTTTTTTGTCTTAAATCGAAAAATTCCGAAGACAATCTTATATTTTTATCGCAAAATATATTTGAAGAACCCACAAAACAGTAATAAAAAAAAATAAAACAATAGTAAGATCTCTGGATCCATTGCGTCTGTCACAGGGTGTATTTAAATTTAGGAAAGCTATATTTCAAATCAACAAATTTTATAAAAATCTAAATCATCTTATTCAGTAAAAAATGATTGTAAGGTTGAAAATGTACAAATGTCGTGAGTTTCGCTTGTTTACATAAACATTTCTTTGGACGTGGTTTAGAAAATATTCCTTCAAATTTTAAAATTGTAATAAAATCATTGAAGTAGCATAAGAAATGTCTCCCGCCGAGAAAACCCAATCAATTATCTCGGTCAATTTTAGTATAATGATAAGGCCAACTGCTATTTACACGCTTGAAGTGAAACTATAAAATTAAATAAACTTCTTACTAAAAAGCTCGTATAGAATGTGGCTTTGACCATTCCCGATTTCATTAGCATGTAAACCGTTTTCGTTAAGATGGTTTCGTTAAGACGTTAAGATGATAATATGTTCTGTTTCAAAAAATATCTATAATTTTAACTGCTAGATAAGTCGTTGCTAGTAATAGGGTTTCTTCCCTGCAGATCGGCATTATTAAACCAGCATCTTAGAACTGCACAAGGTGCCATTCAAATTCAAATTAAAAAGAGATATTAAAGAAAAGTTAACACTCAGATCGCAGAGTTTGGAAATAACCCTTAAGGAAACAGATCGAAAAATGGTTTACTCGCGCATGTCACCTTGCTTTGCTTTTATGAGTGCGTTTGTGTGGGTTGTTGAAGTTCTAACGCGGTCCCACAGGGGAATGAGATATTTTCTTATGACCATCGAGCGCACAGAGCAATGAAGGAGGGATTCGCAAAAGCGACTGAGTGTTACACCCAATATGCATGCGGAGTCGTTCTTCGAGCTCGATTCCTATATAATAAGCCTTCAATTTACTTGAATATTGGCAGTCTGCCGTTTTGAGATTAATCTATGCAGGTCAAAAATTTTGTTGATTGACATCTTAAGTGAACGGTGGCCTTAGATAAATGAACACCTTTGTATTGACCTTTGTTAAGTAAGGTCGGAGACTCTTTAATGAAATTTTCGAATTAAGGTCCGACTTCTCTCAAGGAAAAGTTAAGAAATGCCTCCGCATATGGGTGTCAGTTTGACCGGGCACAGCGACGAAGCTTCATGCTTTCTGATATAGAAACAATTATGCAGCGGACAATAAAATAGAAACTGTAACTTCTTAATTCAGAGGACTTGAAAAGCGAAGCGTTCAATGAGTGGGCCCTTTATGTTGTATATATAACATCCGTATTAAATTATCTGTGAAAACAAATGATCACAGCTCCAACGGTTCCGGCTAGAGGCGACTTGCGCGATTCGGGCAAACGCAAGCTGCCTGTCCGATTACCAACAATTAATGAATCCTCGCTTCTCCGCCGGAGGTGTTGGCGATAATTTATTTAGTGGGGCGATCAGAACGGTTACGACTGCTCTAAGGAAGGCACAGAGAAAGGAAGGAAGAGCCGTGAGCGCTATATGGGGCAGCACCTTGCGCTTTCGTCCGCTGCGCGGCACGCGCCCCGTCTCGAGATAACGCATAACAAAGGCCCGAGAAAAACCACCCGATTATTAATGATTTATGCTTCACGGTTGATAATCGCGTCGTATTTATAAACGCTGTATATTTCTATTAATGTCTTTATTAACAAAACTACGGCGATACAATTTTGTGACTTAGTTTCCTAGATTTCGAAAAGCGACTTTTGTTTTAATATTATTATATTACCGATATTGGTGATTACAAAAAGGGCTTACCTATCAAGATCTTATGACAATAAATGATATACTTAAATTAAACAAATATAGTAATTTCAGTAGTAACGTGTTCATTCTAACTGGCTTAAAACCTGTTCTATGAGAGGCCAGTAGAAAGTGGCAGAAATATTTTAAAATATTTTTAAGTATGTGAGACCAGTTTAGAGCCAAAATATATTTCCTAATTAATAAAGTATGTAAAAAATAACACTTTAAATAAATAAGATGCTTTAGTAAGATAAGAATTACATTTTGCATAAATATCCCACGATATTAATTCATAGAATAGTACATACTCATATATAATCATAGATAATTATTTACTCCTTATTTTCATATATGTATTCCTCTACTTTTTATAAACTTACACATCATAATATAATATTTTTATTTTTATACTGTCTTGAAGTCTTAATAATTTCAGTGCATTTTAAATCCAAAGCCTTACTTAGTACGGGTGATGCCTAGTTAGGTAGACTTTGTAAATCTACCTACTACTTTTGTAAATTTTAAAATGCAATAAATTATTATTATTATTATTATTAATATACCTATGCAAAATTAAAAAACACGAATAATTAAAAGATAAGAGGTAAATGCTGTACATACAATGTTACTTTAAAGCAACAATAAATGACTGATATTTAATTTATCTATACGATAATATTATTGTTTTTCAGTGGTATTATATCATTTATTGTTGTTTGTGACTTCTTATTTTGCCATTATGAGTAAATAAATGTATCATTTTTTTATTTATATATTTTTAAAACTATAAAAATACAACTAACAATTAAAAAACATTGAAAATGTTTACATAGGTAGATACCAGTATATAGATTAAAAATTTTGTTTCAACGAAATGTCCTTGCGCTTGAAACGTATGTATCTACCGTATAATATGGACGCTAAAGATATTTATTTTTGATAAATTTATGTAAATGTTATTTATAATAGACGTTGCTTATGGTAACATTTAATAAAATTGTTTTTCTTGCGTTGAGTTCGTTTGAGGAACACGTCGTCGCGATTGAAAAAGTTAAATGTTAGATAATGTTATTTGATTGAAGAGGGCTAAATAAACCCATAAAACATATCTATAATTATTGTAGATATCGTAGTTGGTGGTCTTGATGCAGTCTTGGCGCTAGTAGTCGAAGTGGGCGGCGGTTGACTCCCCGAGGCTACCAATTCCCTTCCCTCGCCTCGAGACGCGAATTAATACGAAATAAGAAAGGCCCGGCCGGCCACGGCACCTGGCCATGCCAGAAACAATGCACTCTCCCTCTGAATATATTTAATTGTGAAACTGTTAATCGCAACGGAATATTTCGACAATAAATTTCCTTTAATAAGATCCTGCGCTTTGAGCCCGGAGGCCTTGCGAGCCGTACGCCGAAGCGCCTGTGCTTGGACCGACGGCTTTATTAACGAGACTCCTGACTGTGAACCCTCCTGCAGGTGATTATAAACAATTAATATGTATTTATTCTTATAATAACGGGGTAAAGTCCTGATACCCATTGGAAATTGACACTTGCAGGTATTGAATCTTTTGTAGATAAGCGATTTCTTCTTTACGAGTGAATCTATGATTAATACAAATTTAACAAAATGATATTACTCCTTTTTTTATCTGTTTACAAAAAAAGTATAAAATAAAAAATATTTTAGGCACACACTGTAGACACTAAAAAAATCCTACTAGCGTATAAAGCAAAGTGTCTGGTAATAATATCACAATCATAATTGTTCAAGCATAGCATAGCAATAGATAGCTATAATATAAAAAAAACGTTATTTATTTAAAATTTTATTTATTAATTTCAACGTATTTTTAAAAATGCCCATGGCTGTATTCTGTTTTTAATTTTACGGTTAAAACTAGCTGTTCAAGCGGTCCAGGCTTCGCCCTGCCGGTGGCTTGAATGGCGCCTTCGCTGCGCGACGACTCGTGCCTACGGCACTCGGGATGAGTCACTTTGCGATTTTATCGAAATCTCGTTGTTTTGTAACATCGATATTTCTCTACTAATCTTTAAATTTAATATGATTATATTAAAAACATAAACCTTTCAGAAGAAGTACTCCAACTAGGTATGAAAACCGCATCAAAATCCATTGTGTACTTTAGAAAAACTAAGCGAAAAAACTGATAAATGTGGATAATGACTTTGCTTTGTACTATTCATAAAAGATAGAAGATAGTGAACCAGAGTTCATAAAAAAAATGTTGTATTTGAGATCTTATGATTGCGATCGTATGAGATTCTGGGGACAATCTATCAACATAAAGAAGTTCAACCTCCAAACAATCATATTCCTTGTTTTACTAATTTGTCCCCATTGTTACTATAAAATGATTGATAGGTATTTAACGGTATTTTAATTTACCATATATAAAAACCAACTTTTATAATTTTATAAACACCTCCTCCATTAATAAGGTATCATCGTGATGGAGAAAATCCCAAACGTTTGAAAATGTGCTTTCACGTTTGTGAAAGTTAAGGCGGTATACTTTTATCTCATGGAAAACGGACGATAGACGTCTCATAGATCGAAGACGCAGGTAAGTACCTTAACCAATGGCAGATGGCGAGTAAACGACAAAAAGAGAGAGATAAAAAGAGAAAAAAGTCAGTCTCGTTCTCCGGCAAACAGCTCGCTAAAAATATCATCATAACTGTATAGAAAGTCCAGTGTATACCTAATAACATCTATGTACTTGCTAACTCAGCGGTAGCGCATAGCCTGTGTCACTTAATATCTGTCCATCGCGCGCGACGCCACTGGCCACTTATAGACGGGGTGAGGTGAATTCATTCGTTGTTTTCAAAAAGCGTTGTCATGGTTACAACTTCTTGTACTACGGTTAATAATTAAGTGAAGTACACCTTGTTTGATACAACAGAGTATTCAAGCAATGCAAGGTTATTAAAGAGAAATGTCGAACGAAAATCTATTTTTAACCGGCTTCATTAAATAATTATTTAATACTGAGATCTGCGATTAGCTAAGTACAGGCAAATATCGATCGTGATACCAACCAATTGAACCCATGCCCTCACCTATGGCAGATTATTAGGTGTAAAAAGTCCAATCTCAAGCTGACCGATTAAGTTATACCTTAATATAGAGTTGATACTATAAAAATATTCCAGCACGTCTCACACCTAGGCGCATAGGTGTCGCTCTTTAAAGTCATCGGAATTAGTAGTATTAATGTTATATTATTTATCATTATTAAAAGTAATAATTTTGTAGACATGCACTTTTTAAATTTAATTCTTTTTTTAAATTCCTTACACATACATCGTATAAGTGAGTAACAATTCTTGATCTAGGTAGTCTAATGGTTAGGGCGTTTGACTATTGACCCACAGGTCGCGGGTTCGAATTCGCACATAGTCATACCATTTTTAACGCTGCATTACCACCATCTCCCCTGACTCTAGCAAAAGCAAATTTTGCTTGGTTGAGTAGGGCTCAAAATAATACTAATTAAATAAAAATTGCAATAAATATACAAAGGTTACAAAAAACGAGGAAAACATGCTTACTTGGTTTTCATTTTTCGTTCAGAAATAATGTAAATATAAGCAATATGTAATTACTGACATGTAGTTTAAACCAAATCGTCTAGTGGTTTTGGAGATGGTGCATAAATATGATTAAAGAAGCACCCTCTCAGTAATCTCACCTTTAATTAAATAAAAATGTTGGTTTCTCTTTCTGAGTATTGCATACCCAACACCTTCAACAAGTCTAGATGTTTATTGAGCTAAATATTGCTGACAGAATGAACGAACAAACACATATACTATTGATAAAATCAAAAACCTTGGAGGCCAAGAAGACCTGTCATGTCAAGAACTTTTATTAAATAAAACCACTAAACAATATAAAAAATAAAAATATATTAGGTATTGTTTTTATTATTCAAAGACCACTAATAGATCGCTAACCGAAGTATATTATTTATTAACCAACAATAATGTATTTTATAAAATTTTTAATCACTAATAACGCGACTAAAATTTATTAAATAGTAGTATATAGTTACGATTTAATACGTTGAAATAGACGTATAGCGTTATTGTAGTAAGTGTATCGAGTAGGGCTTGATGGTATAGATAGATATATATTATGCAGGTATAGTTGCCGGTGGTCGTCTATGATATAGTGTAACCTCCCACAGAGCCGGATTATGGTAATGCGATTGCGCTAGCATTTGTGATGTACCAGATGATAAGATTCCTGTAATTAATATTCCTGCACACGCAACGGCCGCAAATAGCGTACCGCCATTGTTCGTTCTACGCCAGTTATTAAAAATTACCGCAATCATACCATTTCAGAAGGGTTTCAACTAGCTCTAAGAATGTTGTCACGAGCTATTTGTTACATTAAAACCGCCACATTCTATCCCGGAAGCATTCGACTGTGATAGCATTGTAAATAAATTTGTCATCGAATAAAACAATCATTTTATGTCGGATTTTGATCAAATTGGATTATAAATAAAAAAAAAACACTTACACTTACACTCTAAGCACCCTGATGGTTACACATTCGAGAACTACTCTTTGAGTTTTACATTCACACCCTAAACAGATAAACATTCACTCAGTACTAAAATTAACAAATACCTCCAGAATATTCATGTTTCTAACATTGTTATGAATAGGAAAACACTTTTAAACGATATATTTTTTTATGAAAATTGTATATTTTATTTCGATAATTAAGTATTTCTGTGTAAAAAAAAAGAAAAAAATACATATTCCTGGAATTTTTAGTTAATATTTGTCATTTCTGCGAAAAATAGATATTTTTTATTCAAAATCTTTTTTTCAAAAGTCTTAGGATATATGTTGATGATGATTTTTATTATTATATTTATTTATTTATTTATCCATCCATGGTACAATACAGTACGCACAAAGTACATACATAATTCCCCTTTTATTTTAATATAAATTTCAATGTCTTAAATATAATTAGCTATAGAAAAGAGGTTCAGGCATATTGGATTATAATCACTTCACTAGGCGTAATGCCTGTATCGAAGTGATAAATATTCGAGGCACTCAATATTTTATTTGGAGGTGTTCTAGTATATACATATGTACACATATTCATATATTTATAAATATATATATACATATTTATTTATTGCGTTAATGTTATATTACTATTAGATGCTTATTTTATTACAATAAGCTGGTTTTCGCAGTTGGTGGTAATCTCCTTTGTTGCCTCCTACATTTTTGTATTGTTTCAATACCATAAAAGGAAGTATAAACGGATCTATGTAGAGCATTCCAAGTTCTAGGAAAAAAAGAATGGAAGCAACATTTTTCTTTCGAAATAAGTGTTTTATTTAAGCAGGATGGTCGACCAAGATGAGTTGGCTTAACAAGTTGGGAGCTGATTTCAAACCAGACGGATTCATCAGTTGCATCTTTAAATAAATTTGTAAGATGAAACGGAGCACGCTTCACACTGAGTGGCTCCCATTCATGCTGATGCATTAATTTTGTTGGTGTATCAAATAGACCAAAGCGCCTGAAAACATATTTGCTTCTTATCTTCTCTGAACCGCCTCTACGTCGGTCTTGAAACACTGCGTAAATGCATCCCATACTGATGCGCAATCTTCTAGTAGGTAGATAAAGTTGGCATATTCCAGGTTTCACATTGCCTGTTTGCCTGCTAGCCCTTTTTATTTCATCGCCAATATGAATACCCTAGAGCGCAGTTTAGACTACAGGGTAAGGGCCTAGGGGTTTGGTGGTAGGTACTTTCAACAATTCGGTATCAGCTAAGCAATACTGTGTGAGGAACCGAACATGCAGATTAAAGTAGACCTGCCTGACTTCAGTTTTCACGATTTAACCCTTAACCTAATAGTCTGAAAGTTGTGGAGCATTTTTTATTAACTTTAATTTTTATTAAGACAGATGATAACAATTGTTTTGTTTTACCATTTACACGTTGTACAGAAACGTAAGGGCATAACTTTAAATATAAATAGTAATAAGAGGTAATGTTGTAAAACTAATTGTTACACGTGGATGTTATATATTATATTCAAGAGTTATAAATTTATACATATCTTTTATATAATAAAAAAGACAAAAAAAAAAAAACAAAGTCCTATACGTAGTGGGGCAGAGACTTCGCCACTGAATTTCTTACATAAAATCAACATAAAAAATGCTCCATAGTTTCGGACTATTAAAGTGCTTTTTTGTAAATTTCAATGTTATCTAGAAATGACAGAATACCAAATATACAACAGTATAATATAATCATTATTTAAAACAAAACGAATCAAATTAATTAGATTGGGTGTAACTGAATGTTTCTGCTACGATGTCTGCATATATAATCGTATCGTTAACAGTGCGTTAATTTGTTTGCTAACAATTTCTAAAAATCAAACAGGCAACAGTCTGTATTTAACGATCCAAAAAGTACGGTTCGCGGGTCGCTAGTTCATATTTCTTGTGGCTAATTACCACGTTCGCGCGTGTGTTCAGCGCACTGGTATTTATATTAGCTGTCTCCTTCGAGAGCGCTGCTTAGCTTCGGCATGTAACTTTAAAACGTACCACGACACAGACAACTACTAGTAATGGTATCGATGCACAGAAATAACATACATAGATATATTTATGTTATGTCTACGTCATAATTAATTGGATGCGAGTACTAAATTTCAGTACCACCAAATTTCTTGATTTTTTTTCTTTGCATAAAAGTGTAATAGAGTAGGTATATCGATAATAAAAGTCAGATATTTTACGGAGTTTTATTTTAATGTCCATAATAATATATTTTCCGGATATTCGCATTCCACATTCAGACGCTATTGCTAAACCAACACTCCTGATATCCGTGACCAAAATAAAAGAAGGATAGTATTTAAATATAAATGTAGAGTCATCCGCTCGTAGTCACTCAGTTTTACGCTTCAATTCCCTAATTTTTTTTTGTCAAAATCTTAGTTGAGTACACCAATTATAATATGTAAAAAATGCGACCTAATATGAAAAGCGATGTAAAGATGATTTTTTATTTAATATGTACTCGTTTATGACTTTGACATACTCGTATGTATGCTCAACTAAGATTTTGTCAAAAAAAAAAACGGCATGAATTGGAAGATTTGTTTTAAATGTATTGGTTTTTAACTATGAGTTAGTATCTAAGAAATGTTTCGAAAATCAAATTAAATGTTTTTATTATACAAAGTGAGGCAATATAATGTTTAGTTATACTTTAAGTAAATATTAAATATAACACAAATATACATTAGTATGTTGTCAATTTGATTAGGACTACTACCTTTCTAACTGGGTAGAAGTAACCTGTTCTAAGAAAGGTTACTTATTAAGTGCAACAGTGCGATTAAACACAAATATATACACACGGATACACACCACACTAACGATAGAAACAAATAAAATGAAATTTAAGGTCTAACTGTTATACACATAATATGCTTTTTAATTAAATAAATATTAAACATAAAGTTGTGTTATATAAATATATTGGGCATACACATATTATTGAATGAAGTATCTATACAGATTTTTTTTTAAATTAGAAAATATTTTTCATCATCAAATATATTTCTATATAGTAAAAGGTGGTTAAAAATATTTATTTATTTTATTTATCTACGAATAAGAAAATAAATTAAATTCAATTTTAATAAATTGACACTATGGTTCTGTTACTTTGAGGTTGTTGATGTGTGTGTGGGTGTGTGTGTGTGTGTGTCATTTTTTTTTCAGGTTTCTTTTGGTAGCGTTGCTGAGGCGTGATATGTTTTTAATTCACGCGAAATGGTTAGTTCGGAGACATATCAGTATGTGTAAAATTATGTAAAGCAGTACTTAACGATACACGAGCAATGGCGTTAGCCGACATGGCCCGGCGACGCAAGGCACTATCCGGCAGACCATCGCCACACTAAAATGACTCCTAGACACAAAGCCGTAGGATTTATTCGGGGGACTTATCAAATCGGTAATCGCGCGATCATAAAACGGTCATATCGGGGTGGAAACGCCACCTCGGAAATAGTAATAAAACTGAAACAAACGTAAAAAGGTGAGTTTTACTGACGTTAGTTATGTACAGTCGGATTTGAGTTGTTAGTAGTTAGGCGTGTTAGTTTAGTATGAAAAGCCGTTTGTAATCTACTAATAGATTTTTTAATAGAATGGATAATAGTATTATTTTTTTATTTATTTAAATGAGTTTAAACTGATTCAATCAATATTATGCCTACCCCGCTATTTCGAGGTCGCGGTGGTCTAGTCGTTAAGGTTTGTCTATTAAAGTATATTTTTTTAACGCTTCATTACTAACGTTATTGCTAATATGATCGCATCACGGCGATTTATTTCAATAAATATAAATAAATCTTATTCAATCTATTTTACATACCAACGCAACTTTTAAACAAATTTAAGTTTTTTAAGACGACCAGATAAAATCATTTTTGCGTTTTTTTTTTATCTTAATAGGCAAAATCTGATTTAGAAGATAAATGAAAAAAGGCTTTTTTTAGGCAGCTATTTTGACTCGTTCATCATCATCGTCACTACAGCATAGTGTGAACCTTGGCCTCTGCAATGGAATACCCCATTTTGCTTTATCCTTAGCTTTTTCATGCGTCTGTGGTCCAAATTCGCTATCAAATCATAGCAGTTTAGGCTTCCTAGCACGCTTATTATCAACTAAAATATCAGGCGGATTTCTATCATTAATTCGCTCCACTTATCCCAACCATCATAGTCAATCAACTTTAATCATTTTCACTAAACGGAACCTCGTCGTATTTCAATGATTAAAATTATTTTTTATGTCTAGTTTAGATATTATATTTAATAATAAAGAGTTTTGGTTATTTTCTCCTTTACTTATCGCTGTTTTTGTTAAAGAATACAAATCGTTTCAATTGATTTCAGCGGTTAATAATTTACACGAAATAGTGAAATACCATTTTTTTTTTGACTCGCAAGTAGGTACTTTTCTCTAGGCGTGAATTATTGCACTCTGACCGTATAAATTATGAAAGCAACGCGAAGTCATCGCCGGACGCCCGCTAGAATGACGTGTGCCCTAATTGAAGAAGAATTACGCCCCAGATGTTATCGTTGTGTGTTTTGTGGCGGCCAAAAGCAATTATCTGTTTATTATGAGGGCGTAGAGGCGAAAATGTGGCATTTTATTAGGCGATTGTTTTCAAAATAACAGCCGTAAAGTAAAAATTACCTACGAAGCTGCGGCGTTACCTTTCTACCCAGATACTAATAGCCGTGAATATACACACTCTCGCCATTTACTATCGTCTGCGGATCGCAGTTGCTCGTCAAGAGTGCCCTTCGCGCGAATATAAGTTCAACGGCCAACGAAGCATCAGACTTATTGAAGATGCCAGTAGATACCACTTCCTGGTGGATGCAGTTCACTTCTATTTTACCTTTATATTATGTTTGTTTTAAAGTAATAAAAAAAGGCGAATATTTCATAAAATAATTTATATTTGTTAACGGCACGCACACATAGCAAAGTTACACCATTTTCTGACGAATGGTATAGTCCGTGCGTGCGTGCGAAAGTATGCCTCCGGAATATTAATTTCCATAATATTGGTTTTTAACAAATTACAAATCAATGAATTTGTATTGCATTAGTTTATCTTCAAATCTCGTAAGTATAGTAGCATTTAGTGTTTCACTTAAGTTAAAAATAAAAATAAAAATAAATGAATACAATTTCACTTAAATGAGCGTATTTTTTATGGTATATGCTAATAGTTTGTACCATGAAGCTATGAATGGTTCGCTCCCCCCATTCACTTAGAAGGAGACGGTTTATGCCCCGAACCATAGATAAGGCCTTTTTTGAATTGACCGTACTTGATTGCCACCTCGAAATGAGAACCCTGTTCGCCTGTCAAACAACCGTTGGCGAATTTTTAGCTCCGTTTTTTCGCACTTGTGTCATTTGCATTTCGACACTATGGGAAAATGTGCCGTCAAATCGTGCAAAAACAATTCCAATACACAAAGAATAATTACGCATTTCACATCACCAAAATAACATTCTTTTAATTTTGAGCACCATGAGTTAATTATATAGGTTTTTCCTTTCTCTCTTCTTATTCCAGTGGCGTCACGACTTAATAAACATTAAGCATATACAATATAATAATAATATTAAATAATTAAATAGTAAACTCGGCCAAAATAACTTGGTTATGACTAATACAGTAAGTTGATATTTATAAAGGGTTCAGTGGATTAAAAATACAACATTTTGAAAGAATTATTTTTTATTAACAATTTTATTTAATTTAATTAATGTACTATTTTTTTATTATTCTGTTACTACATACAATAGGTATAATTTGTTCTAATAGCCATGAAAACATACATTTTATAAAAGGATTTTGCTTACCAATTTCATACTATTTATTTATTTATTTATTTATTTAATCAGGGAAAAACAACGGATACAAGAGATGAGAAGAAAACTTAGAAAAACTTATGATATAGGTTAGTCTTGCATCCTTACAAGTTTTTCACATATAGAGTGATTTATTTCATGTCTAATGTTAGTTATATAAGTTTACTGACAATAAGATCATGGTTAAGTGTTTGCAGTTGCAGGCAATTGCAATTGAAAGCATAACTACACAGTACTACTATATAAATAAGTACACAAAAGTAAAAAAAACTAGTAGGTTTAATTTACCGTGATCTTAGTCTTGTTATTTCTCTTGCTCACTTACCTGCAGAAAGAAGACAATGAAAATGGATGAATATGTATGTAGGAATATCAATTACATATAGCATAAAAAACTTATAATCCACGGACAGTAACATACAATTGAAAAATAAAATAATGGGTGTAAATGTATTATTATTAACAACTAACAATAAAATTAGTGGAAAATTTAATATGATATTTTTTTCAATTAGAAAACAATAATTAGAAAATAATCGATATCTTTATACTGATATGTTTAATGGAAATGTCTTCAAATGTGACAGTAAAATAAATAAATTGAATTTTAATAGGAACTCAAAAGCGAGGTCTTCTGCGGTACTCTTAAAAAAAATAGGCATTGCTTATATACCTCTCAGAAGTTCTGACAAAATTGCCATATTTGACAGAACAACGAGTTAAAATTTTGGAGTGATACCTGACCGGATTTAAATCAACGTGCTCTCTCTGAAATGTGTTAATTTGTCACTAGTATTCATTTTAATTTGCAGTTATTCAGCATAATTACATAGAGATCAATAGTTTGAACTCATCATAATACTGTGTTAGATAACTAAATAGAAATAAATAGATAAAATGCTCCGACGCCAGCAACAGAGTGTGATGATAGCATTTTATTAAGTGTTTAGTGTCAAAATAGAAGCGAAGCAACTTTACGACTGGAATAAATCAAACCAAAAATGTTAATAGATTTTTGGATTCGAAATAATTAAGTATTGACGCAGCGCTGCGCGTGGATTCAGAACGCCGCGCTCTCAGGGCGCCTACGATACGAGTGGAAATACCTCCAACTATACAAGATGCTGTCAGCAATAAAATATAATTTATGACGATATCAATGTCATATCAGTGCTCTCATGATACACTAAAAAACTGTTTACATACGTTTTACAATCGTGTATTAGACGCCCTTGTATTATTGTTATATCTTTATGGATTTTTACAATTTGTAAATCAGACCTTGTCCGTCGACAAGTTGTTAAAATATTTTAAGTAACCGATGACACTATTAGAAAAAAAACTTATGCTCAACAATATTTGTATACGAACGATTAACATGAGTTTTAAAATGGGAAAGTTTAAAATCTATTACAATCTTACAATACGTTTAATCATGTATGGTAATGTAAAACGTTTGAAATGAAATAATCGATTTAGGATTTCTACATCTGCTTTTAGAGAAAAATATGTAACTGGATACAGTACATGAAGATGTTTTAACATAAATTAGATAAATAATGTTTTAACATAAATTTAGTAAGTTAGAAACACTTGACTACACACATATACTAGAAAGTATATAGCTATTATATTTGCAGCATATACCCAGAATGCTCTTATCACCAGTGACGAAGTCAAAAACCAAGTTTTAATACCTATTTGTGCTCATCTTCAAGTTTCTGGGTCATGTAGTCATCAATCTATTTGCGAGCTTCGCCTAAACTATGGAGCACTCAATAATCACATTTTTTTTTGTTCCCGCAGAATCTCTTGAACTAAATGCTTAGATTAGCTCGTACTTGTTGAAAGATAGTTAATTTATCAGAGTAGACTACTAATAGATAATAAATAACACGATAATTAAATGGTTCTAGTAAATTTAAACCAACTAATTTTCAGAAAAAAATATAGTCCCCTCTGGCAATTAAGCCCAAGAGATGACCCAATTTCAGAAAGAGGTTTCCCTGAGTATAGGAACCATTCTGACATTTCAACTTTACATTTTCGAAATATATATTTTTTGATAAAACCGTTTTTTTTGCCGTCGATTTGAACCACAGAAAAATCATTACATTTTCCCTTCTCCCGATAGCTGGTAATAAACCCTAAAAGTAAGAGTTTAAATTATTTTTTTTATATTGATATTTTAAAAATATCTCATACTAAATGGCCACTAAAATAAGTAGCGGTGTTACAATAACATTCCTTATTATTGTTTTTTCTAAAAATCTTTCAACAATATATGTTTTTATATATATCCACTACAAAACGTATGATTGGAATATCAGTAATATTTATTTAAAAAAATATATGTATTACAGAACGTTAACATAAATGTTTGTGAACATTTTTTGTATCTGGTACAAATAAAGGTATTAATTTGTGAGATATTAAAAAAATCGTTATTTTTAAATTGACACGAAATATACGACATGCTTTGATGAATTTAAAAGGTTAATTAGTGAATTCACTTTTTGTCTAAGCGCGAGTTGAATGAACGGAATTTAAATAAATGCAGGCGGATGCGTTATTGACACGGGAGCTTTGTAAGCTTTTATGACACCGTTCATTAAAGACTAGCATTAGAGAAAATAAGTTTTTACGACTAAAACCACTTCAAGCATATTTCTAGACAAAGCGAAGATATAAATTTTCATCGGCGTCACTTTCACTCCAAAATTCGAAGTCGTAATGTGTGTTTAGGAATTCTTTGATAATATTGCGGCTTGGAAGGGCGATGCTGCCTAATAAGTATTTCTATAGTTCATTTTTATTACGTTCTTTCATTAATTGCTAAGCCGTGCAAAGAAGTTTTAAATGTAGTTATGGTATACGCATAGTGAAGTATAAGATACAATAATATATAATCAGAATTTAAAAAAAATATACTTTATATTCAAAGAAATCAAAATAAAAACACTGCAACTAAAGTTAGTACAGACAGACATGGACATAGAGTTGGGTCAGACTTTGGAATTTGATATTATTAAGCGGTGAAAATGTATGCATGGATTAAATAATATGAATAGCATTATTCTAGAAATGTATCAGTTACCTGTGTAAGTTAAGGTAAGGTTTGCTGGGACCGATTGAATTATTTAGTATATTTTGTAAATATAAATGATTAAGGAAGAAATTAATGTTTTAACGAAAATTAAAACACTTTAGAATAGACGAACTTATTTCCACGAAAGAAGTGTTTAGAACTATAAAACCACTCATGACTAAATCTGGAGCGAAATGATTTTGATGAAAACACAGTAGACAAATCCTCCGGGGCAGAAGTATAAAACTTTCGAAAAATCGGCAGCTTCAAGATATGACGTCATGGAATGTTGGTAGTAAAATCGTATGAGCATCGGGAGATTGGCAAGAGATCGCCAGGGCTCCGAAATCCAGCTTCCGAATGAGTCCTGGGGGACTTTTGCTACATAAACCACTTTCGGACACGTCGGCGGAATAAGCAAAAGCATTTTACCCATATCAGCTATCGTACCTACGGTGAGTATAACAATCGCATCATTGGGTTGGAGGGGGGGGGGGGGAGCGTTGGGAAGGAATGAAGAGGGGAAGGGGGTTGTTTTCGTGTCACAGATTTATCGGGAAGGTGTTGCAGATATGAGGCTATTTCAAAATATGGTTTATCAGAATCACCAGGGCAATAATAATATAAAATTATTTATGTGTTTTGTATTTTTTAATATATTTTGAACACCAAACAAAAAACAACCATTATGGAAAAAACTATGGATATTAATCTGGACCAGTCCATATTTTTATCGATTAGGTACGTAACTTATTTTCCATTTTGCTCAAAAAAAAAACAGTGTCAAATATACCATTATGATAGGTTAATATCTTAGTTTTTTTGATGATTCAAATCCGTCCTCGACATAGGTACATGTTTGTGTAATTATTATAACCTATGACTTCCTCTTTTGGTGAATATGATCGCTTCCAATCTACTGTCTACCGCTAGCAACGTGCGAAGTCATTGCACCATTTGCTAGGTATAATATTAGGCGAAGATAGCGTTTTTATATATTTTTTCGAAGCTTCAAGACTTTTGGAAGCACTCTACATGCAGGTAGTTTGGGCATGAAGTCCGAGCGTTTCTGAACGTTAGTAGTTTATTCTACGCGATTTTGATTTTTCACATTTTTTTTAATTGTTATTAATATGGTTTTAAAATAAGGATAAAACGTATAAGACAATTGCAATTATGAATTAATTATATTTTGCTCAACCCTTTATTTTTTCCACAGCGATCTTCAAACCCTTTTCGGTGTCGTCTATAACATTTTAAACGCGTGTGATATGTGTTATTTTTAACTAATATTAGTACTGGCTTGAATATTTTGTTAGTACTTGTTCAAAATATAATTGTTTCTTCTGTTTAGGTAGTCACTGGAATGTAAATCTAAATATAAAGGTAATCTCTGAGTAATTTATGCTAGTTACGGTAAATACGTGAAATGTGCAAAATATACGAAATGTCAGGATTCGCTGAAATTGTCCAGCCGTCAGTCATCGCATAAATGTAAATGCCGCGCTGCGGACGGAATCCTCGGGTGCGTCGGAGGGAGACGGGCGACGGCGTCTGGGCCGCCGAAAGAGCGAGAGGGGTGGTCGGGGGAGGGGGGAGGGAGAGGGGAGTCACACGCCAAATCCTCTCCGGTCAAAGTGCGGCACTTTACGAGCAGTCGTTTTCATCCTCGGCCGTTTTGCCGCCAAAAATATGCGCGCACGTAGATCCTCCTCCGCACACGCGATGGCGGCGGCGATAACTTTTTTTATGCAAGGGGAAAATGTGACGATCGAGGAAAACTTGACACGAGAATAGCTAATATTCACATATATGTAACTAGGATTCGTGAACTCCATAGAAGACGTGAAAATCATTGCGCAAAATGCAAAAAAAGGCAGCATGTTTATTTATAATTTGACGTCAAATGTAAAGACGTCAATCGTCGGAGTGAATATAAAAACCTAATTATTTTTTTATAATAATTATTAAGACAGCGCCATTATAGATCGTGCCTAAGCAGCAATGGCTCAACATAGTTATTTTTGCGCCGACCTGGTTGGCGAACTTTATTGTTTTAGATTGTAACGTAGCAAATTCATTTCTAGTATTTTTCTCGTGATTTGTGGAATAAAGCTATTGTTTAGAAGCAAGGAGGGCGAGGGTAGAGCCATTAAAATCATATTTTAAATGAACCATTATTATTAAGCATGCTCCATGCTTGTTTCCAAAAAAACTTCGATGTTTTCGAAACCACTAACTAAACGAAGATGTCTTCCCGTCCGCAGTCGGGAGACGTACGCCAAACGCTGATAGGGTCGTATATCCATCGCTTTATGACTATGGCTTGTATGCATATCTGAGTATGGCGAACTCCTTTCATATATATATTCACGCCTCACGCGACATTGTAAATAAAAGCTATACTGTGGCGCTGACATCCGCGCGGCTCCGTGACAATTTTTATACCGCACTCAAATAATATATTCCCATCTTGTGTCAACTGAAATATTCAATAACGGCCGACGAGACGCGAGCGCTCAGGGCCGCAGCCAGGCGCCCGCAAGCCGCAAATATTTTACACAGATCGCCTGAAGACCGAATACAAACGGCATCGCAGCACCAAGATTTTATTTATTTATTTATTTACGAAAGTACAATACAGCGATACAATAAGATAATTCCCTAAAACTACATTAAGATGGCCAAAAAAATGTACCAAATACGAATATGGTTAAAAAAACAAATTAAAAAATAAAACAAAAACAATATGTACTGTGCGTGGAGTCGATTTGTGTCATGGACATGTGCATGTGTTTGCATTTTATTATTCAACGCTTTCAACGCTTTTTATGAGCATTTTCACGATCTGACTTTGATCTGATTTTGAAATAAATCACAAAGTTTCGATTTAGTGGGACATACGTTTTTATTTTAATAGAATAAAATATTTAATAAAAAATAGTGCACTACAGTCAAAGGCACTCGGTGCTTTTCTTTAACTTGAGCATTTGAAGTTGAAGTGAAACGCGTAAAAAAAAAAGATAGTATGTGTGTGTACGGTCTCTATGAGAACTACTGCTTTCGTATCTCCATATGGTAAAGCTTCATTTGCCCTCGACCATACATACTATGACAACATCAATTAAAATATGTAAAAAATAATGCAATTTAAATAATTACGAATTTTCAACAAATTACCACTTAATAAAATTGATAATTGTATTTCTAATAGCAAGCAAATGACAACCGATTACTGTAAGGAAAACTGAATTGACATAAGTATCGTTCAAAAGCAATAAAATAATCTACTATCTCAACATGTTCTAATCGTATGATTTCCTATTATTGACTTTACCTTAAACATGCTTCGAATGCGCTCTGGATAGTGTGAGCAATGTATGGTATAAAGTGTAAAATGAACGCATGTTCATAAGAAAAGATAAAACATTGGAATGTATGTAATGTCAAATATGTAACATATTTTTATTTACAGCAGTCATTCTGACTTGGTACATTCGAAAATCCTCACAACAAAACCTCATATTGAACTTGAATTATCCTCGGCCTCCACGAAGGAGACGGAACACTATAAGTAAACCAACTACAAGTCAACTACAACTACTAAAGTCGCAGAAACCTCGGAGGCAAACCCAGCCCGGCCCTATCGACGCGCGGTTATCCGACCTGCGAGGGCGTGTTATTGTAGTATTTCGCATATTTGCTCTGAACGGTGGCGAAAGTCGTGCTGAGGCCACCCCCGCCGGATATATTAGCGAGCCGCCGCTGGAGGCTGGAGGCTGGAGGCTGGGTGGAATATTATGCGGCGAGTCTCTCATTTCATATTTATTTGAGTCGTGTCAACACAGCATCGCGCCTTCGCCCAACTTCTTCCCCATATTGCTCGCGCGCGCCGTTCGCCTCATAAGGGTGGATCACAGGCAATGTCAAAAACGCCGAACGCGTTACACGTAACGAACGGTACCCTAACGCCACGAACGCACCTTCTTACACAGGAGGTACTATTTTTTATTACATTTTTTCAATCCTAGAAATCCAAACAGTTAAGCATTACGATTTATTAAAACAATACAATTAAAACGTAAATAATAAAGCCTTAAAAGGTAAATAAAAATAATATATTTCTTTTTTAAATAAAAGTGTTTCTCTGATAAAGTACATGTTACAAAAAAAAAAATTAGAATATTCAGTACTGACAGCACGTGCGTGCGTTACGCACTCATTCATTGTATTTACAAGAATTGTTTGTATTGTATTCATTGTATTGTTTACTAATAATAATAACTTAAATGTAAATCATTGAGTAAATTAATCTACCAACATAAGTTCGTATATAGTCCCCAAACGGTGTATTAAAAATTTGAATTGTAAAATTATTCATTACACATTCTTGTTTTTTTTTTATATATAGATAATTCTGATTTTATTTCGACTGTACCAAAGTTTCCGAGCTTGGGATAATATTGTTTCAACCCCTGCGCCAAGGGTGGATATGCTGGATAAGGGTTTGATGTCTTGGACAACAAAAGGGGTGAACTTCCGTGACAAATTTCAATGATTCACAATATGACATACCAGGAATGATATTATTATTTCTGTTAGGACTTTTATTGGTTCCGAAGGGTTGAGAAAGATCTTTGCTTTATTAAATATATCCGTTGTGAATAAAGCAGATTGAAATTTGTTTTGATCTCTTTATAACATATTGGCAAATACCTTTAAACTTTTAGGATTCATTTTATGAATTTACCGGAAATTTAAATCTGTTAACACTTTAGAACCTTTTATCATCCTTATAAATGGCGGTCTAGAATATGGCTCCCAAATCTAGAATCCTAAGTAGATATATAAGTACATGATACATAAAATCCTAACGAGAACAAACGATTTACTTAACTTCTCACGTCGTAATACTAATTATGAGCAAAATGGACATATTTACCGAATGTATTTGACCAAAACAAAAAATATCTAGTAGTTGACATATTTAAATAATATTAGCACTCAAGAAACTTATTAACAACTACACCTCAACCTATCCTTTTCTCATTCTCCCCTCCATTTATCTCTTTCGTTTAGTGTAGTAAAAAATTAATTGGTTTTTTGTTATACTTTTAAGTTGGTAAATATTTTTGTTGTGCAAGAAAATCTTTATTTTCTTTGAAATCTTTTTTTTGTTTTAAACAAAAAAATGACATTAACCACAAAAAGTTTAAAAGACCAAAGATACATATTAGAGATTTGTACTGACACAGTCGCACTAATTTGGTAATCACTTAGGTACCTACTCGTAGTTATATAAATAACATATTATTTTTCTTTTTATACTTTATACTTTATACTTTATATAATGTATAAATTATATTTTGTAGACATATTTATATTTTATTTTTCAGATTTGTCAGCATAAGGTACCTAATTAAAAATATGAAAAATAAAATGTTAAGATAAGTACTACTTATTAAAATAGTCGCATATTATTCATTTTTTTTCTGATAATCCCTAAAATATTATAACATATTTTGTACTATGTTCTATTAAAGGAAAAAAATACATGTAAACATTGTGATTTTGTTGTGGTAACTATAACAATACTGAAATATAAAACTGTAACCCATGTGAAATAATATATATAAGTTAATAGATACGAGTAAACCATGTATGAATGGCACATCTGAATGCATTTTCATACGATTAGCGCTTGTTTTGGTTCTAAATTGAAATATTTGGTTTACTTCATGTCTACGTATCGGCGAACTTACACACATATGATTATGGAAGTTACAAAAACCCCTCGCAGCCGCCGAGGCACGTGCTAAAACCTGTAAACGAATATCCCCGCATAAACATCAAATCCTGTCGAGGAAATCATCACGGCTTCTTTTATGCGCATCCTCTTGAGGAGCGAGGAGAGGCGAGTTATGATATCTCTGTCGCCCCCGGCGATATGCAACTCCAGCTGGGTAATGGGGTGTAAAATTATTAATAAGACGGCGGGGGATATGCTTTTGGCCGCCCGCCCACGAAATTTAAGCGGTTGCGCCGCGCCTAAACGCGGTCTAACCCGACCGCGCGCTGTGCGTCGCGGCACGTCACGGGATCAGAGTAACAACATTTTGCTATTTATTATATATTTTTATACTGCAGGTTTCTGCCTGCCTTCAACTGTGTGCATTCTGAATAAAATAAAATAAATAATTATATTT
The DNA here is from genome assembly GCA_020383195.1 of Neomicropteryx cornuta. NCBI lineage: Eukaryota > Metazoa > Arthropoda > Insecta > Lepidoptera > Micropterigidae > Neomicropteryx > Neomicropteryx cornuta. Next base: position 14,149,112 of record JAHKQU010000012.1, read on the forward strand.
AAAACCGATTGTATAATCACAGGTATAATTCAAAAATAATATTAATATTGACCATTATTTAAATCACCACAAAAAATATTATACACCTAAAAAGTGAGGTACCTACATTAAATTTAATCACTAACGGTACAGCATATTATTATATATTATATTTATTTTTTATTTTTTATTACATTTAAGTAATTAAGTAGAATAAATTTTATTTATTTTTTCATAATTATGTATGTACTTATGTTTTATCATGACAGTTCGACAAACTGCCTTCTGTGTATGTTGTCACTTCTGTCAAAATTGACTTCTTCTGAGTATTGTTGTGACATCTTTGAAAATAATAGATAAAAAGGTGGACCCACACATTAAGGGATGTGATCCAGTGGTATAATTTCCGGGTGACTTTTCGTATAAGTCTCCCAAACGAGATTTTCGAAAATGTGTGTGCTGCCAGCGTACAAATAAATAAACCGATTAATCTTTCGCTCGGGTGAGAAAATCTATTTTGTTAATAGGTGCAAAACGTTTAAGTGGACAAAATTATCACGAGATGATTACTCGCCGATGTCAGCGACGACTTCGGCTGGCATTCGGCCAAGATCGTCTCTTGCGGCGCTTAGGCGAGCGACGCGACGTTGCTGACCTACCGTAGATTGAAATATATTCTGTGCGCGGAAATTCATTTGAGACGGTTTCTCTAACAGTTACTTTTGTATTTATTATTTCCTTGTTATTCTTCTCAAAAAAAAATAAAAATATAATAAGCCCCGTGGCCGAAATTAAATAAATTGAATGAAATTACCAAAAATTATTCTTGTAATATACGTACATTTTAATATTAGTATATTGTAGGAAAAGTAGTAAAAAGGGTGGATCAATATATGTATATTTGCTAATCAGCACTTACCCTTGCACTTTATATGACTGACGACACAATAAATTACACATATATTCTGAATCTTTTATCTAAAACACACACATTTTGTGATCTTTTTTAGTCCTGAATAACGCCATAACGCCACGTACGCCATCGATCACGCGCTGCTAAAAAGAATGGTAATTTACAACAACGTCTTCAAAAATATATTTTTTAATGAATTATTTTCGCAATTCTAAAAATTTTTTTTTTCATAATCCACTCCACCCCACAAACACCTCATTAAGTCTTTGGAAATGGTTTTGGAACATTCTGTATTATTCTAAGAATTAATAATTTCAATGTTTCACTGTGTGTTTTAATTTAACATAGTGCTTTTGAACATTATACAGCTGTGTATGCATAAAGTAAACTATATTTTTATAGCGCATCGATAAAATACTACCCTTCCGCAAACATGGGGTAATAAGGAAACTTTATAAAGTATTCTTTATTATATGGATGTCATAAATAACGCAAATAAAGAAGCTCCGATGTGAACTTATGACAGAGCTAATAGCCCTGCCGCGCCATTAGCCCGGCCGGGACTATTCGCGAGTCTTCTGCGAACGGAGAAAGAGTTTTCGTGAGAATGCGCACTTTTACAGCAGACTTCTCTCACGGATGATAACACTACGATTGGGAATTTGCATAAATAAAAGAATCCAAACCATGTCGGAAATAAAGAAATAACCATGCCATGGTAGCCTACAATAAAGGAAAATCCGAATAATGTTATATATTATATGAGGTTCGGACACTATTTTTTCTTATATACATTAATTAGTAATTTAATCAAAATCTAATAAAAATTATAAAATCACTGAAAAAATATATCTAAACGAAAACGTTTTATTAAAACATTTTAAAACAATTTTACTGTTTAATAGAGGTCGCCCAGTGGTCAAAAATCGTCCGTTATTCATTTCAAGTTTAAGTTTGAGCATTATTGAGGTTCTACGTTTAACTTATTAGGTACCTCTATAATACGGTGAGTTGATCACTATAATCATCGCACATACGAGTATATATATGTTCTATTACGTCAGCTGAAAGTGTCTACAAATACGTCATTAGCGTGTGTTGTTTGCCTTAATTCCCTGCAATAATTATGAAATTTAAAATTTAATGTTATAACACATGAAAAAATAAACAGAATTTCAGAAAAATATTTTTTTAACTTTCTTTTATTGAAAGTTATTAAATGTCGGTTTTTTTACGACCACAAAACTTCAAAATGTAACAATCATGACGCGTTTACGGTTTTCACTCTTCGGGCTATTTCGGGATTAGCCGGAGTATGATCATTATCCGTTTTAGCACTATTTTTTTTTTCAGTCGAAATGTGACGACGTTTATACATTTAAATCACACCCGTTGGCCATTTATTAGGGGTGGCTCGCGGCTGCAAACAATGGCTGGAGCCCAGACGATACTATTCCTTGGGACGCCTCCTTAAATCACCAGCTTAAATATGGAAATGTAGTTGGTAAACTAGAAATGCGGTTCTTTTTGATTTTATACGTTTTATGTTTTTTTTTGCAATAAAATAATAGTAAAAAGATTTAGCTGGTTGTGAATCCCTTTTTTTTAGGTATCTATATACAAAACCCCCCGGCTACTAAAATCATTTTTGAGAAGAGTTATCAATAATAAAAATATCACCTTAATGCAGTATACCCACTTTCAACGGCGTTACGATATTATCTTTATTTAATGAAAACCAAGTATTCGCTACAGATATTAGATTCGTGGTCAATTAAACGGTTATCTTCATAAGATAAAACAAAAGACGTATTTAAACAATGTTTTGCAAGATCTTTGTTTTACAAGGTCTAACACGCTGCCCTAGATATGTATTAATTTAAAAGGGTTTATATATGCACTTATACCTAATTACTTGATCGAATTACACATCGAAAATGTATAAGAGACAGTACTATTTTTTTTTAATGTGAAAAAGAGCATTGAAAATTATAATCATAATGCGCGAAATGATAAATAATATAATATTCATCTTACTTTGCCTGTTTGGGCTTTCAGTTACTTTCTCTTTCGCGCCTGGACTGGCCAAAAATCAATACCGCAATGGCGAATGGTATTGCTTATCGGTCGGTAATTTTCGCGGTCTCTGGGTACATCTAAATCTCACTGAATATATGTATATATTATGGTGGTGGTATCTGTGGTTCAATCCCTAATACATTTGTGTTTTTTTCTGCATAATTTTCATTGTTACTTTTTGATTTTTTAATCAAATTGTCAAAATGGTACAAGTTTTTATTTAATATAACCATATTGACTTCAACTATCACCTAAGGGAAAGGTAGCGGCAGTATAATATTGCACAGTATCTTCTATAAATGTTTATAAATTAATATTTATTTAACCAAATCCTTGAATAAAATTGTTATATTTTTATTTAAATGATAACCTAATTAAAGCAATATCTAACAACGAAAAAACAAAGAAAATGAAAGGTTTTCCTTTGAGGTGTAGGTACTCATACTGATAGGTGGGTGGGCATACAGCGTTTCGATCTTTGTGAAAATTTACCCGCGACATTTTCAAAATGCTATTAGTGCAATGCGCGCTACGGTCAAAATAAGTAATGAAATCACAGCCAAAAGTCATAAATTATTAATTATTTTCCTGACAACAATGAGACGTTACTCTACCTAATGCAAATTCGCTCTCGGCTGAAGCGATTCGAGATGTCGAGATGACTTTCTTATCTATGGCACCAATTCATTACACATAATTCCACGCTTCCACTGCTGCCAACATTTTGTTCTCCGAAAATAACCTCCTCAATGTTTATTCTTTAGCCTTAATTACCGTAATTTAGATTCATCCACGAATTTTATATCGCGTTCAAATATCTTGCCTAATGTATTTAATGTAAAACATTCGGTTAATTATTATTTTATTTATTGTTTAATGAGGTCTTTGTTTTTCGCTCATGAAGACAAAGAGGCTAGATTTGTTCATTGTTGCAACACTGTTCTCATACGTTAATATTTACGAGTAGTATGGTAAGTAATTGCGGTATCCCTGGGCATTGGTACATATTGTGGGTGGGGGAGTCAGTTAGATTAGTATTAAGAGGTAGGGGTTGAAGGTATAGGTGTGTGGATATGGGGACATGTGTAAGGAGGAAATTGAGAAGCAGAAGGGGGGGGGGGGGACTGGTAGCCCCGAGGCTGTGGTTTTAAACCTTATATAAATAATTACAAAATATATATACTTATAAGATATTTTGATGTGTTTATTTTGAATAATTACGTACTAGTAAAAATGTATTTATAACAAAAATAACTCTTTTTAAAATATTTATATTTTACAATGACACACACATGTAGCATAATAATCAACTATACGACTTATAAGAATATTAAAATATCAAAATGAATAATCAATTATATGAATTATCAATTATCTGTTTCCATTACTTTATCACACGTTTGTGTGACTTCTGGTGACCAAACTGACCAACTATAGATAACTATTTTTCATATTCCTGCAGAAATTATAAGGTACGTGGAAAAAACGAGAAAAAAGGCAATAGATTTTTACAATATCTTCTGCATATCCACGGCCTTATAGCCTATCAAGAACGAACATTCACATACTGATGAACTTCCTCAAGTCATCGGGTAGCTGGGAATGGGCCAGGCAATGCGAGCGAGCGGCTGATAGCGAGGGAAACGAAGTCCCTTATTTAATGTAAAAGAACCCAAAATAATTTTGTTTATAAATGTATTTATTTAAATTGTAAAACTATTGATACAATCCTAAAAAAGTGAGCGTTATGAGCAAAATATATCTGGCCTCCCATCTCCTAAACATTTTGGACCATTCTGCTGCAATATTTTCCAGACCTGAAGCCATGCCCAATACCGCAGGAAAGAGTTATATGGTAGTCTAAGGCGACGTCAACGCTGGCTATCATTCTTGGGTGAATTTTCTTTATTAATTACAGTAATGTTATTGAAATTAAGGATGGAATGGAAAGTCTCGTATTGATCGGTCGCTGAGCGAGCAATTAAAATATAGCCAGCTCCATTTTCCATGGAAATCAATAAGTCATAATCCAGTGGAGGCTCGTAAGAAATATGAGACGGGCGCGGCGCGGAGCCGCAAAAGACAGTGCGAAGGGCAGGTCCGGCGCGGACACGTCCGACCATAACTCATATCGCATAATGGCCGAATTTACTGCCCGTCAGGACGTAATCACTCCCAGGGCATTAATCCCGGGAGTGATGTCGGCGTTAACCTGCGCTCGAGCCAAGAGCGCCTCATCTCGGACTTTCTAGGAGACCCTACCTGCACACCACGTCTCTACCGATCATTTCCTGGGCTTAGAGATACACATGTCAAGAGTAAATAGGTATAGAAATTATTAAAAAAAAACAAAAACACACTTAACAGCTTGACTGTGTTAGGGGTAGTCCTGCAATTCTGGTTATAAGTAGTACGTATATTGTTATTGCCAACCTTGACGGGGACTTTTGGGGATTTTAAAAGAAATTCTGCATTTCATTTAATCTTTAAAATTAATATAACCATGCTAAGTTTTATACAGTAAACTAAAAATAAAAGTTTCCCTAATAGGCACATTTATAATCGTGTATTGAGCGAATAAAATAATTACATAATTTGAAGACATTCTGAATAAAAAAAATATAATATCGCTTCACAATATCTATCTATATCTTATTTCTTTCCGTAAAAATGAAAACGTTATTTACAATAAGAAATTTATTTATATTGCACTTAATAAATAATACATCCTCTATATAAAATGAATTCTATTTTATTAAGTAATTAGGCAGATAAAGCTAATATTAAAATATATTATGGCCAAAATATTATTTAGGTACATACATTAGAAGTAGAATATTACATTATCAAAAATAAAATATTTATTTTTAACTTTCAAATCCACAAGGGGACGAAAAAAATAGCAATGTTTATAACCTTAATAGGATTTGTAGACATTTTAAAATAATATAGGAAGCTACTAAAATAAAAGTCGAAACATTTAACAATAAAAAAGGGAATAATGAAAATAGTGAATCATTCAGAAATCCCCCTCTCTTTTGGTGTATGCGCGAGTATGCACGTCTAGGACGAGGTGTGTCCTATTTATAAACTAATATTCGTTTCCTGAGCCCCTCATATTCCGACTCCATATTCCAGCCATTTATTTATGATTATTGGTTACTGAGCGCGAGGCTGAGGCATTTCCACCCGCACTCCTGAATTCCCGTGCGGGACATAACTGCATGGATTCGGTTATTACGACTGCCGAACACGAAAGCTTTCCTACTAAACTGCGAACCTGTATTTTCTGTTATTTGCACTATAAGATGTAGGTATTTAATTCATACGTTTCGAATACTTTCAGTTAACATGTTTTTTAATATATTTCTTACATTTAATTAATTAAACATCTGCAGCTGTGTTTATTGGAGACTAGATTGAACGATCTTCTTAAAGTATTACTTTATAACTAATATTTAAAGTAGCACGTTTTAAAATAACAGTTTTTTTGTTTTATATCTCTATTGAATAACTTTATTATTAATATTTAAAATGCTATATCGATGATGAGTAAAGAAAATATTTATCAAAAACTTTACAAATTTATCAAACAACAAATGATTAAAGTAGAAGTTTCATTTTATCTTAAGACTTTAGGCTATTTTAGAATTGCTATGAAAACTAACTACGACATAAAATTAAGTAATTGTTGATAATTTAGTAGAATTTTCACCTTAAAATTATTATTCCAATGTTATCTAAACAAAATAAAAAAAAAAAAATCTTTAAAAATTAAATTATAGCTCTTTCAATTTCATAAATATTTTTTTCAATACGTTTTGATGGTTTTTTGAAAATAAATATGCCTTAACTATTTTTATAGTCTCTCGACAATTTATAACACATTTCTAATCCTCTATATAGACTGGTGGTTTGTACAAAGTGTACAGGCTGAATAAAATTAGTTTGGTTCCTTGTTTTGTGGAAATGAACTAAATATGTATTATTTGATGGTTAGTAACTCTTTTGATTCAGTAAAAAAGGGCTTGTGGCACATATCTACCATACAACAATATGACGATACGACGGCGATAATATTTTAGCATTTTATTATTTTATAGTTAGCTAAATAGTATAAAATACGAATTTGTGTTATAAAATAGTAATGTATGTATTATCATTTTCAATTTTTATAGCAGTAATACATCGTGTCCCAAGTCTATTCCCAATAAAAAAATCAGCTAATTGGACGGTGATTTCTAGTGTTAATTGTTAAAAAACTATGCGAAAATTCATCATCGTTACCGAGAAAAAAATGTAAACTCTACCTGAAAATAGTAAAAGTATAATCTTAATAATGGCTTGTTGTGGACGCACAGCTATAGTCGTACGCCGTAACGGTGTCAAGGCGCGGCCATCTATTAAATAATATAATAAATTTGGGGATTTTTTTTTTGTTTTTTTTTATATCATTTCTTACTCATAATAGGTTACACCACACCCCTTTTAAATCTTCGTAAATGGTCGTAGAACATCCTGTATAATAAAAAATATGCAACTTATAATCGAGAAAACACGCGGTTGTATTAGAACAGTAATACTGTTTTTATATTTTCTTAAGTACGCACCTATAGCTGTTCGCAATTGGCATTACAATATCAAATGGTCATTAAAATGCTTATTAGGCGGTAAACATAAAGTTAAAATAAGTTTTTCTTTAGTTTAAATGTGAGCGACTAAATTTTAAATATTTACAATAAAAAGGAACACTTTCAATTTGTCTCCCAACTTTTAACTAACGTCGGTTATGTTGGAGAATCTTTAGCTTTTAAGATAAATTTAATGTTTTTTTTTTAGGGTTAAAATGATAAGCAACTGCTGTAATAAAAATGACTATGATAAAAGTCAAGAATGATATTTTCTCATACATGCGGTAGGTGTAAAATATATGATATTGAAGTAGGAATGAGAAATGAAATGTGAAAAATTATACTCAGTGCCGATATTTATGGGTTGAGATGAGATGCAGTGGCGGCTCGAAACTTATTTATGCATAATAAAACAACTAAAAATGACAAAATACTAAAAAAATATCAATTTTGGCATAATAAGCAATTATAAAGCTATTTTTTTGTAAGCTAAATACCTTTTGTGGATCATCTATTTTAAAAAATAGAATTTTTTAACTTTTTTGTCGATGGTTAACTATAGGTAAGCATTATAGCAAAGAAAAAAATATATGTACTGTATATAAAAAAAAATATTACACATTATATTATTTTAAATCGAAATTAGACTTTTAGTCCATTTCTATTATAGTGATTTCTATATATATATATCTATTATAGTGACATCAGATTTCTTACGCCTACTTCACAAAGACGTTGTCTCGTTATTTTTTTTAGTCTTGTTGCACTTTATTTATTTACCTACCCTAGAAATGGGCAGCATTTTTTTGTCCTAAGTATTTTTGCAGTGAATGGTAATGTTAAAAAAGGTAGATTTAGTGATTATGAATCTTGCAATATTTAACAATAAACTATTACAATGTGACATACGATTCAGTAGAATGATTATCATGATCGCGCGAGCCGCCTCTGTGCAATTCGGTCTGGCAGAGCCATTTCGGGACGGAATGAACGAAAATATTTCGTTTCGGGCTTTGCCGAGCCCGACGACCATATTTCTTTGTTTCAATCGACACGGTTTTGACAATTTCTCGTTTTTTAGCCGCCATTATAATGTCCTCCGTCCTTTCGTCCTTTTTCTGGCCGTTTCTTCTCGCTGCTCGGGAACCGAGACTCGAGACGCAATTAGCCCGTTTTGATATTCTCCTTTTGTGGCGCGATCCCTTATTTGAATATTTGCTTTCGTCCTTATTTATTTATTGTCTTACGATGTCTTCTTGCTCGTGCGTCGCATTATTGTCACGACGAATTAACGACCAGTTAACTTCTTAAATCGTTTTAAAATTGCGACATTAAGATACTATTATGCGAAGAAATTATTTAATATATATATATTAAAATTTGTTCGTTATCAAACATAGGATACAGATAATAAAAATGAATAATGTAGTCATTACTTAATATCGGTAGGTAGCGTTAGTATAATTACGATCTCAATTTATAAAGGATTCAATCCCGATAAAAATCAAGCTAATTGGCCCCGCGATTTCAAACATGATTTGTAAACATGACATAACAAAATTCATCATGGTTCCTAAGAATAAACACGTAAACTTTACGTGATAATATTAATCCGTTAGCGCGCTCGGTCAAGGCCAGTGAACGAGCGCGAGTGAGCGAACGAACGAGCGAATTCCAAAGGTAATTTACACTGGCGCTTTAATAAAATTAATAAATTTGCGGATGAATTATTTAATTTCTTACTCATTATAGTGAACATTAACACTCCCTTACGTCTCCGAGAACGGTCTCAGGACATCCTGGATGTCTTCTTGAAACAAGCAGCAAATAAACCAAATAAGTAATTTAGTATTTGTTTTTTTTTATAATAATGATTTTAATTATTAGTTTAATATTTATCCTAGATAATAACAAACATCTGTGAGAATATTTCTTAGTATTACGAGTAACTGATAATTTTCTTCTCATTCACTAGTTATTTTACCAAATAATATTTTCTTTAAAATGTGCTTTTTACTAAATAAGCGATTTCTAAATAACGTTGAGTTAACGTTTCAAATTTCTTTTTTTATTTACTACAATTTATTATAAATTATAATAACACAATCATTTCGTATTTTCTCTGTAATAATTTTGTTAGTAATAAAAACTATGAATATGCAAATATAACTCATATAAGGCGTAAAAAATATTATAAATATTATGTAATAACTAAATGATTATGCAACATAAAAAACGGGAAATAACGATTTTAAATATCATGTACATTTATTTGATATAAGAGTTAGCTTACTATATGTATCACATGGTTAAATTATTTGTATACATATATAATAATCATATATTATACACGTTTATGCTCATTAAATAAAGATTATTTTGTCTTTGCTTTTGGGAAGACAGGATGAATTTCTTCTCCTCATCCTGCCATAATAAATAATTCAAAATAGAAATTTTAACCCTGAATACACAATTTTTATTCATTTAAGATATGCTATTTTAACAAACATAAAAAACAAATTTGTGTTTTGTAATAATCATTAATATAATATATATATTAATGATTATTACAAAACTAAAGAAGAAAAAGTAACTACACCTTATTATAAACTTCGCAACATTTCTCATTAGGATGATTATAACACTTTTTTATAACAAAAATATTATTAAAACCTTAGCTAAATAAATAATTAAATATTTATCGGGTCATGCTGAAATAAGCGGAGTTTGTTTGTTAAGAGAGATTTGCTGGGTCGGTAGTCAAACCCCTTAACAACTAAACAGTCACTCGTATTTAAGTTGTTATTGTTTCCAGTAAGTAGTATTTTGTTTGTTGTTATAATGATATAATGTTACCATTTATACATTCCCTCCCTTTCCCACACCAGCCAACATTTTATGATAAAATCGGGTTTGAGAGACACTTCTAAATGTCTCCATAACAATTCTGCAACCCCACATAAAAAAGGATATTAATCCTTATATCTAAAGGCAGCTGCGACAATATTTTATGTGTCGTTAAATTAATAGCATTAACACCTCGCGCGGTGCATTTACAATTCAAAACCACTTCCTCAATAATTTCGAGTTTCAGGATGAAAAGGAGAACGAACAGGCACAGCGGGACCAAAGGAGTCCGTTCTCATATAAACAAATGTGTTTCGTTTAAATTTTCAAGACCGTCTTAATATGGGGCGAATATTTTATTTAAAACGACAAGTTACTTAACGATCAACATCGAAATAAAGGTAGCGCTGAGTAACCGCTACAATTTTATAGTGATAAAAAAGTCCTTAATTCATATCCTTACCTGCACACTTAAATTCTATAATATTCCAAAACACAATTCTTAATTTCATATTGGTTGCTCAAATTAAGCAATAAGTAAAGAAAATATATTTATTTGTATGAAATTCTTAAATGATAAATTTGTCAGTTTGTAGAAAAATCGCGGGTGCGCGATAAAAGTAAAACATTTCTAAAATTGTTAAATAAATATATCATTAACATAATAATATATAAATCTATATTTCAAAATTATCATTTCTTATTGGTATTTACATTATTTTAGCACGCCTAAGAAGAAAAACAATGTGACAGCTGGGCTCAGTGCGGCTTTAGCCGAATAAGCACATCACATAAGGTGAAGAAGTTTAACTTTAAAAATACAGTTTTTTTTTCACAAAAAATGATGAGCAATGAACATGGTTCCTTTTTAGCTATTTATGAGAAAGGTTCGTATAAAAACGGTTTACTATATTTGGATTTTTGTCGGTTTTTCATATTCCAAGTTTAGTTTATTTCAAGGAATCAAGTTTGTAGCATATAGTGTTTTTTCGTTTTGTTAATTTATTTCTAAGTTGTTATGCCATAGAGGATATCAAATTGTGTAGGTAAAACCCTTCTCTGCTTTTTTCTCATCATAAAATTATATTTATTGTATATAATTCTATTTCAAAAACATGTTGGTTTTATTTTTTTTTTATATTTTTTGCATAATGCGTAAAGAAATTTCCTTAGGTATTTTCCTAGAATAATAAATCATCTTTAATGTAAATAAACGAGATTTACTCATATATCTATTAGGTATCTCTCCTTTGAAACCTTTGAAAACCTGTAAAATTCTCTTTTTTATAGCATTCAGGTATGTAGGCCTCTTAATTGCTGTTGCCTGTTATGGTTTTGTCTCTGGGCCTTATCTACGTACCAACTTCTGTGATCTGTGCTTTCTTGTCGCTATGCTAATCGTGGCTGTCATAATGATCGCGACTGCTATAGCCTTTACGTGAATAATTATATTTCTTTTGCGCATCGACCGCCTAATCCCGTTTTCTTAGAGGAGTAGCGATGTATTTTAGATATCAAACTCGCAATTCATTACAATATTTTAAATACATATACAGGATGTCCCACAATTATTCCCGAAAACTTAATAGGAAAACTTATGTTCACTAATATGAGTATGAAATTATATAAGAAAATAATTTAGTTTCAAACTTATTTTTTTTGAAAGTGCCCTCGTAGTCTTAGCCGCGTCTGGGTACAATGTGCGGTTAATGACATCGCCGAGCAATTTTTTTTTATCGGAATCTTAATATATTGTTTGTACAAATAATACTTAAAATCACAGGGTTTATTCTCTTCTATAGTAACTTAGTAGCTAATAAATATATAAAATTATGATACCAATATGACCAATAGGTCAGGGCATCGTTTTAAAACTTTTAAACAGTTATATGTTACTTATTGATTATACAAGAAAATAGTTAACTATTTTTTAAGCTATCTCGTACAAACAAAACAAATGCAGCTGCTGGTGTGGATTTTATCACCCCACTAGACAAGGTCTGTTCAGGGGTGAGCCTCGCTTGAATTTTGTTATACAGCTGTTTTTGTTTAATTTTATACTTTTTTATTGCTAATTCTTTTTTTTTTACGATAATGTAAATATAGTATAAATATTTTTATGTTGTTTTGTTAAATAAATAAAATAAAATAAAAGCCTATGAAGTATATTATTAGGTGTTAAAAAATCAATAATCGTGCATGATATAATAATATTTTTAATCTGAACATTTTAAAAGTAAAAACTACATGTGTAATTATTTATTTATTTTGACAACAATTGCATTATACTCGAAGCGAGCGATTCCGCTAGCACAAGTGAGAGCTTATGAATGCCGAACGTTTTGTTAACGCCGCTGCCTGCAGGGTTTAGATTCGAACTCGGTCTGAAACCCAAAGTTAAAAATAAGTAATAAACAACAAATGTAGCAAATAAATAATTTCGGGTACGTTTATATTCGTGTGTGCCGCAAATTAATATTTTGCTATAGAAGCCAGCCGTTTCATTTGAGGAGCACATTGTAATTTTCGCGCCTCATTTAATACGCCACGAATAGAAATACTAGAATGGTAATATGTTTGCGTCTGCATGGAGAGATGTTCAAAACGGCGACGATTTATCCCTCTCTTGAAGCGCTTGGCAGCAAAGAGAACGCCAAGCACGAGGTTTGACAAATAATTGTAAACTCTAGCCGGATCATTAAATACGCGAGCAGTTTGTTTGTGAGATGCCGAGATGCCGCAGTTGCGCGATCATCTTTTAGACACCTACCTATGTCTTGCGAGGGGTTCTCCAAGATTCCACTTACAATATTTATTATAAATGGATTTGGAAAAATAGACATTTCGCTTTATGAAAACGAAACAAATGATGACCGATTTGAAAAAATGAGAAAAAGACTAAGAAATAGCTACACACGTTTGCTTATGTAAAAAAAAAATATTTGACTTTCTTTGAAAAAATATTTGGGACGCGATGGCCTACCTTTAGAGAAACACAACTACAAAACATGGTTATGTTGTAAATGCGAGTAAGAGCTTCCAAGAGTAAATAAGTAACTTCCAGAATCGCTTAAGTAGGGTATGGAATACATAAATTGAGACTGAAGTCTTTGGTCCTGCGAAAAGGATCGAAAGGGAATTGGTTGAATAGAACCAAAGGTTAGGACTACCTTAACTGAAGAGGCCATCAAAGGTATTTGATTCCTAACCCTTTAATTTACTTGAATTTTGGCAGACTGCCGTATTGCTTTCTAGTATTAACCTTCAAAACCGGACGAGTTTTCTTATAATATTTCAAATTCTTATTTATTTCAAAATTTATCTCAGCGAGCCAAGATTTTGATAATTGCTCTTTAATGAAATTTTCGAAATCTTCCTCATCGAAAACTCAAGGAACGACTCAATAGGTAACCACCAGATGTAGAATGTGAATGTCCAATCAATACAAAATATATGGCGTTACAGTTTGAAAGTATCTGGATTCGGGTCAAGCAGCCGCCCTGCGCCGGTGAGCTCAGCTCATCCCGAGAGCGAAGAGCTGCAGCGGGTTATTATTTATAATGCAAGAGACAATAGTCGACACGCTCCAAATGCAAAATGCGCCGCAGACGAACGCGAGACGACGAGACGGAATGGGGACGACGAAAACAATCAAAACAACTGCATTTCACAACTCATAAATCAGATGAGCGCAGAGAGGCAGAGAGGCTGCGAGGAAGATCAAGAGCTCCTCTAGTCATGACGACCAGATGACGCGGTGAGCCATACCCGAGGAATTCGCGGAGATGATTTACCACCCGAGGAGTGGCCAGAAAGGCATTCTATCTATTAATCATAATACCGTGATTTGTTCACGGTCTATGCAATCGCCAGTCCTAATAACATCTTAATTTGGACGCACTGGAGTAACAAAGCGGACCGCTGTTTTCTATTAATAATACCAACGCGCCGAATTATTCGCTTGACTTGTCGAATATAAACCGAATATTACACATTCGTATTTTGTTTGTGTCATTTTATGGCCTACAGGTGGTATAAAACTTGAAATAATGTAGTCAACATTAATTTAAATTAGGAAATAAATATTTTTTTAACATTTTGCAAAACGATACATTATACATTTTCCTTAGAATGGCCAAACTAGAACCTGGCGAGATAAGAGTCATGTATTCCCGCATTTATTACGGTTCTGACTTTTCCAGTTGATTTATTATTGAAATTTCCAGTGTATCAAGTTTTTTGTGTGATCACATCTGCAATGACTGCTTCTTAAGAAATACCTCTTCGTTGAGAACATTTTTCTGTTCGTAAACTTCTCGTGGTAACATCTCAACTCTCTGAAAGAGAACATTCAGAAAAATGTAAATTTCTGGTAAAGTGGTAAAATATTTTATGCCTACATTGAAACCATACTTTTACCATATTTTTAAAATTATTTATATTTTTATTTAATTTTTGCAAATGTTATAACAATAATGTTACAATGCACAATATCCTATCGCCTGTTCTAAGAAAAAAATTCTGTCTATTAATTAAAAAATCTTGTTACCCGTCGAAAAAAATTAAAAAATATGCTCGTGAGCTACTTAATGATTTCTTCACATCAAATTAATTTTTACTAGAATTACGAAGATATTTATAGACTTATAGACTTAAGCTAAAATATTTTTAATTATATTACGGTGCTGATTAGTCCACCTGAAATATTTTTTTTTTCTCCTTCGAGCGGTTGGTCACATTGCAGTAATAGCGATCTACCTAAAGCGAATCGCTACCAGCCGCAACATTCATACTCGCACACGACAAAATGCGAAATTGATGATTCGACTTGAAAGAGATGTCCTAATGATTCGAGACGCTTGCGTCAAAGGCCACGATGTATTTTCTTCTTGAGTGAAATAATTATTGCTAGTTGTTATCTGGCATGGAAAATTTATTTCCTAAGTTTGTATGCACCGCACAACTAAATGTTTAGCTAGGCCCAGCTGCGTATCGCCTCGGGTGTATACAGGACTGCCATTACGATCTTCACAAAAATCATCTTGCACGGGGCTGCATACCACCATAAATACCTTCTATTACGTATTTATTATGGTGGTTGCAAATATTCGTATTTTGCACAGCAGAAAAAAGTACAAGATTTAATTTAAATATTAATTATTACATATTCATTAAGGTTTAAAATTAAAAAAAAAACAAAAATAATTACGGTCTCGTTTAAAACGATCTAGGCATATTTATCTTCATCAATCCTTATGTATATGTTTATA
The DNA here is from genome assembly GCA_020383195.1 of Neomicropteryx cornuta. Lineage (NCBI taxonomy): Eukaryota > Metazoa > Arthropoda > Insecta > Lepidoptera > Micropterigidae > Neomicropteryx > Neomicropteryx cornuta. The sequence continues at coordinate 14,164,831 of JAHKQU010000012.1, forward strand.
TTTTTATTTTAGTTATGTACATTTTATTCTCATTATGGTAGGTATGTATTAACATTGAAATAATTTTATTTGAATTTATCAGCTCAAACCAAAACTGTCAAAAACATGTAACCATACATTGACAGAGATATTAAAAATATTATTTTTGTTTATTTTACTTATATCCTTGACTGCCATGAGAGTTACTAGCTCGTTGGAAAGAACTCTCTTCGAAGGTATAAAAAATATATTTCTTATTTTAATAGTTATTATTAGTAGGTTATTAAATGTTAATCCTTCCGCTACACATATTATGGATATATAATATCGTTTCATGTTTCGTAATCGGAAAAATTGCAAATTCGTTTTCAATTTTTATTTTATTCATTCTTGTACCATTCAACAGGAATGTCGTCAAGTTCAACTCAAAATAATATGATTAAACTCTACACGTTCAGGAAATGCCTGTTTGACACGTCGCGGCGCGACGCCGCGGCGCCGCAGCCGCGAGACGGATGGGCAAGTACGTTCGTTGACGCCTAATAAAAAAACTCACACATTAAGTGAAATATAAGGTTCATACAAGCGCTTTATTTATTTTATTGACGAATGCGTTACATAATTTACAAAATTATATTGTTCCGTTAATTTTAATGTAGGTAAAATTAAACATACAAAACGATCGAAATGGATTTCGCATGAATAATAAATTATGTTCAATAACTTGATATATGTTAAGATATTGTAAAATGGTATAATGTATTGCTTAAATGCCGTATTTAGATGATTCCTTACGTTATAATAGGCGTTCGCCGTTAGTTTACATTACTTATATAAAATCTCTGACAGTATTGATATTTGAAAAATTCGAATAATTTCATATATTTTACCAATTGAAAATTTTCAAACAAATATTCAAAGAAAAATTAATACTGAACGCACAGATAGTTGCATCGCTTGAGGTAATGCACGCTGGTTTATTACAGGCCTGTATTTTATGAAAGCTTTTCACTCTCACCTACCTATCTGTGCGATATGCAATACGGTCAAACTTTCATTAAAGTAGTAAAAAAGTGATTTAAAAAAGAAACCATAATTATGAAAAACAGTGAAAATGTAACGAATATGACGTACTCGTATAATGAATGAGAAGTGAATGGTTTAATGGTTATTTACAAGAATAACTTACGTTCAACATAGTATATATGAAAATGAATCGTCATGGCTAAAAATAAAAAGAAAAGTGTAAAATATATAAACATTACGTGCAAATCGTTTAGATATAGTAAAATTGTATAATGTATGGCTTAAATATTGTATTTAGATGATTCATTACGTTATAAGTTAAGATATTCAAGTAGATATAGCAAAATTTGCAGAAAACAGTAATCAATTGTTGTCTCTTTCAATTATACTATATATTTTTTTAAATAACAATTTTTAATAAGAAGGTAGCTTTTTGTAAATTTACTACAAAATAATCTATGTTATGATATACTCTCTAAATGTAATAATAAAAGCGTGATTACCAAGGTAATGTTTCGATTTAATACTTTCTTAACTGCTTTTAAACTGTATTAACTGTTTATTGCTAGATTTTAATTATAAAAAAGCTATAATATAAAATTTAGTGTAACCATGACTGTCTTCAAAAAAGTCAGCGACTCAAAAAGTACCCACTTATCTGATTTTAATGCGACTTTTTTTAAATAGTTCCTAATTACAGTCTGACCAGTAAAAATGTGTCTTGCAGTGATGAATGCTGAACCCCTATTATTTTTTTTGCAATTTGCCAAGAAAGAGTTAGAGAGAGAGGGTGTTACATCGTTCTTGCTTGTCCGTCTGCCGTGCCATTAATGCGTACCAACCGTTACATATTTTGCACCTGAGATTTATGATTTCATAACGTCAACAACATATGTCTGGATAAAACATGAGCATCACATATTACACATGGTGTGTTAAAAGGGTAGCTATTAATAATGGTTGGTGTTATTTAAAACGCTTGACTAAGCGATGAGCGATTAGTAAAAATAGTTAATGATCTAGATGACAGTAATAGATTAGGCGGGAGAATTAACACGCAATTAAAGTTTTTTTAGGATCTGCTTATAATTTTATGATGTATAATAAAATATATTTTTGCTCTGACACATGCGAATTTATTTATTTATAAAACTTGGTCGTACGATCTCTAGTTCTTCGTTGAGCCGTACAGAAGATAAGCTATTATATTATTATTTTGTCTGGATTTATAGCCAACGCTATTAAAAACTTTTATATGTTTTATTTAAATTGGCTTAGTTGAGTTGGGCCTAAAAATAATTGTATATGACCTACGTCATAGCAATTATTAAATATAAATATTAACTTATTATATATATATATATATATATATATATATATAAAATAAGTAGCTTTAACTTGAAACTTAAGTCCAAACTAAAAGATGACTGCTTTTTTTTGAACACATGTTTTTTTTTAACCTATGACCTACAAAACAGAAAGTTGGTAAGTTTTATATTTTAATAGCACAACTTTAAAAATAGGTACAATATACCTAACAATAAATATCCTGTAAAAAAAGATCCATTAAACCGTAATATGTTCTAATTTAATGTTTTGTATGCATACATGTTTTATTAAATAACAAAGTAAGTTTTTTTTATATGCGTTATATTTTATATATTATATGTTAAGTAAAAAAAATAAATTTATTAAAAAATAATTGGTATACAATTTTATTTTCAACATAATTAAAGTCAACCTACCGAGAATAGCCCAAATAGCAATTAAGTTTAAACAAAAAACTTAATTGCTATTTGGGCTATTAAACTTAAACAAAAAAGCAATATACCGATACATGTTCCTACATCTTATGGTGATACATAATAGGTTGATATTTTGTCTTTCTCGTACTTTATTGCGGAAGATTTATCTCATTATAATTTAATTCCGGAAAATATATTTTTTTTGCTGTCAATCATAATAAGCCTCTTAATAGTCATAATCATAATAAGATCATAATAAGCCTGTAAAGTCTTGGGAAAGGAGTCATTGATTTATTAGTGCTTATTAAAAATTAATTTTATATATTTACGGAATAGGTAACAAAACAAAAACAAAATTCAAGTCTTTTAAAATTATGGGTAAAATAGCAATTTAGAAAGATACTCTACGTTATGATGTACCTTAATATGTTCTCAGTTAATAAATAAATAATCTGCGATCAGTCCAGCGTATAAGCATAGTTCTTCCTAAGCCATTGTTCTTTATTTTTTACATTAAAAGTATTAGGAATTTACATCTAAGCATCCTTTTTTTTAATAGATAATTTATTATAGCAATCTCGTATGATAAGTTTACGTTAAAATTTATCCTAAAATTTCCTTAAAAAGATTATAGTAATAAGATCAATATTTTTAAATATAATATGGTTTTTTTCTAGATTTGTTGTTATAAAAATATTTGAAATGAATTTTTCTATTTTTTATTAAAATGTCATTTATAAATTAAACACTGACGATATTTATAATAGACAACGTAAATAAAGTTACTACCTTAATTTCATTGTTTTGGGGTAAAATCTATTATTATTTTAAGTATCTAATAAGATTATACAGCGACTAAAGAGACCGGAACTGAGATTCGCTTAGTGGAGGACTTTTCAATGTAACGCTCGACCTCCGGCTACGTTGGCTTGTAACGCATTTGACCTCTTTACGCCATGAGCAAAAATAAATAAAAGATTTCATGTCGTAAGTTAAGCGGAGACTAAGAATAATGCAAAATTGATCCATTGATCCATTGATAAATAGCAGCCTCTGCGAGACAGTGGCGTGCAGTGTCCATAACGTATGTTGGGGGTAAGGGAGGGGGGGGGGGGGTTAACCCCCTGAACACCGTAGTCGATTTTTTTTTCGGTTCACATATTCGTTATTTTTTTTTATTTTAACTTGCCCCTAAATATATAATTAAAAATGTCTTATATGGCTTAAGACTCCAATTTGTCAGTTAGGTAAAGCAGATTAATCTTAATGTAACAAAAATAATAATGTAAAGAAAGAATAATAAGAAACTTTTAAGAAATCACAAAACGTATCAAACTTAATGATTAACTTAACAACGAAAATTTCATTTAATTATGCAAAACTTACCAATATATACATAGTGTATAATCATTACATATGTCTGCAGACATATGTGAATCTAACTGCAAAAAATATACAAGAATATATCTTAAGCGGGTTCAATATGATATGCCTAAACTTGTTGAATATGATGTGATTGTACAGGTAGTAAAACTATATTTGCAAAAAGAATAGGAAATAAAGTTATTTTATTGAAAATAATACTTCAAAAAATAGTGTCACAGTGAGGATCTAAATTTACTATTATAGCTCGTTTATCTGAAAATTCAATTTTACAAAACTAACCTTAAAACGTAACAACGAGCAATATAATTATTTTGTAATGTGAGTGCCATTTTATTTAAACAATACAATATACAATACTAAACCGAAAACGAGTATTTGTGATATGTAGGTATTTGACAAATAATTATTTAAACAAAATAAAACAACAAAAAAGACACATAACAGTTCACAATAAGGATTGTTGTCATGTGTCAAAACATTTGATTGCATTGATTTAATGCAATGAAGTACGTACGTGCACAATGTCACAGCAAGCACAATATTTGTGCAATGCCTAGTTCCCTGTGGATTGCAATATAAACCACGATCCCTAGTCATTCACAAGGTACATCTTCACACGATAGATGGCACTCATTTAGTGTCCTGCAAATAATACGTTCGTATAAAAACTTTCCGTTAAAATTTGTAAATCGCAACAAAATAATATCATATGTTTAAAAAATATTCTGTTCAGAATTCTTATCATGAAAGACCGCCACTGCTTCGAGAAGACCAGGAATCAGAAGCACATCCTGCGTGAAAAAACCGATATGAATACGTGGTTGAGGAGTGAATGTCCTAGCGCGCAGCCGCGCCGCGTCGTATGAATTAAACGCGTAATGTAAATCTTTCCAGCATCACTTTGATATTTTTTTATCTTTTTCCGATGAATTATTCAACGGTGTTCTATTTATTATCAATGACTAAAAATCTGATTTGTATTATAACAACTGATATGGATACAATCGAAGTTACTATCCAAGTGTTCCGACTGCCAACAAAGATAAAGCGCATTATGTAAAACAACATTTATATTAATATGTTAATGTGACCGGACGCCTTATAGGTATTTCATATATGATTTCTGATAAATTGATAAGCGATCTTATTTTAATTGACTGATTTAAGAGCCTAAAGAAGTGGTCAATATTTGCATAATCTATGTGAATGCATAATTTACACAAACAACAAAGAAACTTTTTTTTAACGAAGAAGCAAAGGTGACTTTCAAATAAACTACTCATTTGCATAAAGTGGAACAGAAATATAATATTAAAAACTGGTCAATTATTTAGTTTTCCTTCGTCGTATGCCGAAGTATTTTTTTATTGTACCTATTTCTTATTTATCATTTTATTTATGCACGAAAAACCGAACTTTAAAGTATTTTTAACGAAACGCGACGTAAAATGTTACTTTAGAAATATCTAATATCTAATTTGTAATAACAAATTACGCATTACAAACCATACGGTTGTTCACTATTTTTTTTTTATTTAATTTCAAAATTTAAACATTAACATGTACATAATATGCGCACGTAATTTACAATATTTCTTCATAGCTTTAGAATTAATTTTATCTTTTATCTTAATAATGTCTGTACTCTTGAAATTAGAAATATGTCGACACCCTACGTGACATGTTTACGTCGAATAATTGTCACTCTTCACTTGTTTATTTGGTCGAGTAACATTTTCATTCAACAAATTTTGCATTTTAGCTTCTATACATAAGCTACTAAGCTTGTATAAGAAGCTACTATCCCCGTTCTTTGTCTGTCCATCTGTCCGTTCGTTCGTCTGCTTGATGCAACTTTCAACTCGAAATGTGTTACAACACATTCGAAAAAAATAATTTTTGTGTGTAGATTGATTGATGGTCTTGAAAAACAAGCATAGTTGTTTAGATCACGTCGGAGGCTGGTCGAATAATATAGGTATACTATAACAGTTGACAGTTCGATAGAGCGTTCAATTATTAAAAAAATCATTTTTTAAAAAATCAGCACAGCTATTAGAACGTATTATTTATTACTAGCCAGCTAATATTAATAGGTACAATCTCATCTCTATCTGCACAAATTTTCAGTGCCACATTATTATTTATATTTTCATTAAATTATTATTATTAAAATATTATGTTTCATTACCAGCCGCGCGTCAAAATTTAAAACAAAAATCGATAATGATGTTAGAATTTATGATGAAATGAAAGAATGTCATGATACCATTGTATGTTTTTTATTTTAAATCTACTCAGACCTAAATAATATACTACCGTCGCCTTTATGGTCATCCAAAACGCACATAGAATGGGCTAAAATTGCCACAGGTCAACTGGAGACAGGAAATGAAGCAACTTATTACAAGTTGGTACCACAGGCGCGAGTAGTCTGGGTGGGAGGTGCCTTTAATGACGACTGTAGGGCCTAGATGTAAGACGTCAGGTTCTGGTTAAATAATTTACAACTAAACAATATATAGTATACGATAGCTAGAGAGCCATTCTTGTTTTAATGTTATTAGTATGTAACCTGTATTTTAATCAAGTAACGCCATATACTGTGACATCATATAGTAAGGTAAAATTGAAAAATGTCGCCGCATCGTCGCAATCTATGATATGACCTGACCAGGATGAAACGGGAGGTAGTTGACGTTCATACCATGCCGTTACTCGCATATTATTAACACCTCAATCGAAAAAAAAATATGTCATTATGAATCATTAATCAACGAGAAGCCGTTGAAAGCGTCCATTACAAAATATTAATAAGCAACATTACGCGTTCGAGCGTATCGCGAGTTGCTTTCGATACGGAAAATGCGATGAGAAAGAAGCGGTCGCCTCGACGTGAATTTACAACGAATTGAAAAATAGACTTGCGCCATTGCGTACGCGGTTCGTAACGCCGCGGCTCGATTGAATCAAAATGAGGCGTTATGTCGTTATAATTTCATATCCTTTATACTTCCCCGGTGATTGATGGGCGGCGGTCACGGCGCGGACGTCGCCGTCGCCGCCCGACGCGGCCGCGTTGCGATGCGACACAATAGTATGGGCATGGGCAATGATAGCTACAAAGACGCCTTGCCATGTGAGGAGCGCAACATAGTGGAGTCGCAACATGTCTAACATATGACTGTCGTTTAATCACCATTTAAATACCATTACTCATTTTCAAAAAAGCAAGGCTACGTCTATAAACATGTGGCGGGCGAACTCTAATAGAATAAGATTAATAGAGTCTAATGGAATATGATTATTATTATTAATTTTTATTTTGATAAAAAGAACTAGCTGTACATAAGACTAAGTAAATTTACATGAGCGAACATTCGTCAACGGAAGAAGAGAAATTGTCTAAATATCGAATCTGTGAATTAAAAAATAAAGATTTCAGATTTCGAAATAAAAACATAAATAATATTCATTTCCAGCTCGGCCCGGAAACAAAAAACCAACAAAAGAAAGTATATATTATTTTACTTTATAATCTGTACCAGAGATGAAATTTAAACATTAGTCTCAGATCATATATACGCTTTATTTCATTGATTGACTTTGCATCTATATCTAAATTATAAAAATGATTAATACAAAATAATATAATATAAAATTACGATAAAACCTGGACACCTACCTACAAATTAAAACTGATAGTATGTATTTATATATGTTAATATATTTATTTGGCATTTCTTATTTACATCAGTATATCATACAAACAATAAAATTAACAAAAATAACACTATTAAATTAAATTACCTATAGTTTTAATTTATTTTCCCCAAACAACTAAATTCACATATTTGACTAAAAAAATCAAATACTGTGTTTTACACACACGTTTTCATATTTAATAATATATCAACGCGCCACTATGTTCTGATCCTCGTTATTCATCTCTCTTCTCGAAGGGTTGTTCAAGGACAAGTGCGTCATGCTTCATCGACACATAATCTACAGGTGCGTCGATGTAACGCTCTTATTCATAAACTACACTTAGGGTACGCTTTTAGCTCAGTGCAAATTGTTCCAAAGCGCTACGCGAAAGAAACCTCAACGGACACAATTAATCGTGAATTGAGAGATTGGTCGCCAACCCCATATTATTGATTTTATTTGAAAAGAACCTTGGCTACGAGCCTTTCTAGGATAGGGAGGGAGGGTACTTTGCGAGTAGACTGTATTTAATCAGCTTATTATTGTAATCATGTATTTTTGGTAAATAATTCTAACATTTTAAGTTCTTCTAAATATAAAAATAAATAGGTATCTATTTAATCAATAAATCAGCGGTGGTATGTCTGAATTTACATAATACTTATACTATTTTCTAAATAGATTTAGACTTATGCCACGAGACCCGAAAGGCGAGATATGAGTCACCAAATAATATTAGAGCCAAGATATGATCTCAGGATCTCAGATTGTAAAAAACGAGAACAAAGTTAAATGGTAATTCACTTCAAATCTTGAAAATAATGAAAAGAGCGGTACACTGGTCACGTTTAGATATGGCCGTTTTTAAGCATTTCTTCGTAACATACGAGTACATTTTACGGTTTGTATGTAACGAACACTTGCAGCGCTGATTCGCCGAATAGTTTGAAATTCACAGGCCGATCACATAATAATAATATGTGATTTCGTTTGCTTTTCTGTCCGCAATCGCCGTTTGCATTTCAATAGGTAATTATTGTGCCGCCGACCGAATTGCACAATACGCAATATGGCGCGCCGAAACAATTGTCGGCCAATACAATTTCGACAAATTTATTTGACGGCAATCGCTTCACACGGAACAGGAGTGCCACCATAATAAAATGCCCTGATGTTTTTCAATGACCCTTATATCATCAATTTGTCTGTATGTTAATAACGGATATATCGTTGCACGCCATCGAATTTTATTACCATAAAAAGGCAATATTATAGCATTATTGATGGTGGCCGAAAACTTGGATGTATTACGAAGACGCATGCATTTTAGCTTCTATACATTTATATACATAAAGAAGCTACTATCCCAGTCCTTTGGTACTATCACTAGAAAAGTACAAAGCACAAAGTGTGTAGATTGATGCTCTCGAAAATGAACCATAGTCGTTTAGATCATATAGCTGTTTAGATCAAAGCACGGCTGTTGGAAAGTTTTATTTATTACTTAGTGGCCGGTTAGAATTATAATATATATACTCATCTATGAGCACAAATATAAGTAGTATTATTATTATAGATTGAAAGTTATGTCCGTGTTTTATATAAAAATATTTTGAACGGAAACTTTACGTCTTATTTATTTTTTCTACCTTTATTTGGGACTTGAGCATCATAAATCGCTTAAGTCAATTCGGAGTAATGAGTGATAATACATAAAAGATGGTTTAAAATAAATTAAATAGGTAGGTACAAGAAATTTACAAAACACAAAACAACAACTTAATCAAAATAATAATCATTATTATTGCCTATTTATAACAATGTCAAATTAAAAAATATATTTATTAGGTAGGGTTACTAACAAGAATGGCAATGACACCCTGCAGCCAGTGGTGGTACTTTCATAGAAGCCGAAAAGTCAGGCTTGCCTAGATTTATTGACAAAAATTACTAGGTACCTCAAAAAAATATCGCCTCCGGAAGTTAGGGTGTACTCCCACCACCCTACGCTATATGGGTTGCCTTCTGTGCAAATTCTGGGTTCGCCACCGCTATACATTCTCAACTACTTCTAAACATTGATTGCTACGTCAATGTTAACAGACAAGATTTCATATATAGGTACTAAAAAAAATGACTTTCATATTTACATTATTCGACCAGCCTCCATATGATCTGTATTTTTTTATAACAAAATCGTAAACTATTTCATTTTTAAATAGAAATCTATTTAAGTTTTATAAATTGGTAACTATTTATTGATTATATCCGTGTATTTTTTGTTGAACTTTTTGTAAATTTTTAAAACTGCTGATTTCTTTAATAAATAAATAAACGGTTGTTTTTTAAGAGCGTCATCACAAAAAATCAACACTTTCGGATTTGTACTTTTCAAGTGGAAAGATGACAGACGGACGGACGGATAGATAGACGGCCAAAGGACGGGGATAGTAGTTTCTTATACACGAATCTATATCTAAAGAAGTTAAAAACCTAAAAACAACAAATGTTTTTCAATAAATTGTGTGTGTACTAATAATAATACAAATATGTATCTATATAATATAAATAATTTTTAAAATAATTTTGTAATACTTGAGCTACCTATGCGGATTATTTTTTCTAGTAATTGCAATATGAAAATAATGAATATCTACTACATAAGCCAAGATATTATCAGCTTTTTAAAATGGCTAAAATATAAGGATTGCAATAAAATATAACTACAGTTAGAACTTTCCAAAATATTTATTGAAAACTATACCTTGTGCCTAATTGTAACTTTGTAGCTTAATGGGCATAAAAACACAAATTGCGTAGGCTGCAAGTCGCACGTAGGAATACTCGTATAAGTGAACGAGGTAAAAACGTTTATGGATAATATACATAAATGTTGATCATTCCATTCAATTGGATAATAGTCGTATGTCAACCGTTTGCCTTTGTAAGTTGATTTACGATTGTCCACCCATCGGATCAATTATGTTATTATTGTCCCATTTCAAAATTAACATAATTAGTGGGCATCGGAATGATAGCATCATATTTTATAAGCAACTTGTCTTTGTTAATAAGAAAATGTTTTCTCCTATAATATTATAGCCGGCCGATTTACGTAAACTAAGTTTGTAAGTAGTTGAAGCCAAGTTAAACGTTTCTATATAATTAGAGCGAAGCTCTCATAAGGCGACTCCAATTAGAACTTTGTCACGGGCTAACTTGGTCATTCCTTGACCGATTTGAAAAATTTTTGATTTTGAGAGAATCTACATGAAAAAGTGAAGGTCGTGACGGAGCTTGATTTTAAATATTGTCAAAAAATAAAATTTTTGGGGTCAAAAGAAAATTGTCTATGGGAATATCCATTATAAAAAAGTCACGCGCTTTTTTGAAAATTTTTTATTCGAAAATAATTAATCGAATTTTATTTTAAATTATTTAATTTGATATTAATTTAATACAATTTAACAATAATAAATCGTTTTTAACAATAAATAAAAATACAAAAAATAATTAGGTAAGTTTCACGCATAAAAATAGTAAAAAAAAACAAAATTCGCTCGAAGGTCACGTCACTTTTTTTCTTAGCGATTTATTCTAATTTCGATTTAATTTTCTAAATTAAGCATTAATTTTGAATAATTTATCAAGATTTTTATCTTTAAAAACCATCTCTATGGTCGTAGTTATAAAGAGAAAATAGCATTCATCCAAATTATAAAGTAGTTAACTTGTGATGAGCGAACATGTCTTTTACTATGGCTTAATCTGCTTATGTTTTTTTAACATCTAGAATAAGAGCAATGCCTCCCATAAGAAGGCGACTATCAAAATCTATCCCGTCGTTAAAAAGTTATGCTGTTGATTTCCGGATGAATTTTTTTTGTGCATTTGTATCAAAGAGATTTCAAATACCTCATTATAGAAAATTATCAAAATCTATCCCGTCGTTAAAAAGTTATTGTCACAGACTAAATTTTATTTAGAAAATTTTAGTAAATCGCTTCGCTCTAATATGTGCTGCAGCGAAGCAAAATGCGAGCGACTGCGGCGACCTAGTTTACATTAATGAGTGACCATATTTATTTAATGTAACAGTATGTATTTATATACATAATTAACGGAATATATTAATATCATATTAAAACTTATTTTTTTCCCCATGCTAGTAAATATGTAATATATAAATTTAGATATATATCACCAATTTCAGTATATAGCTTTTATTGTATTTAAGTCGCAAACGTTTTTTTATACTTAATAATTAAGCGAACGAACAAAACGATGGAATCGCACCCACGTTTTATCGCAGAGGATTGTATCAATTGCTTGCTATAGGAATCGTAAATTTGTCCGCGGACGAGGGGGCATTCATTTGGGACAATTTTCCAGTCAGTTTTTAATGCGAAGCCAATAAATTAACTAATATAATCGATGTTAGTGCGCTTACTAAACCGGCACTATATTAATGCGTTGTCGTTAGAACCAATTAAATTGGTCTCTTATAAAGTGAAATCGTTTAAAAGCGCTTTGTCGGGATCGGCGACATGCGATGGAAGTCCTACGGGTAATTATTTAGTATTTGTAAATTTAATTCATTAACTATACATAATATAGTGGCTGCTATGTGTCATACAATTATCAGTTATATTATCAATTATATTCGCAACTTAATATAACAGCAAATTTTATTTAAAACGGGCATGATATGAGTAATATATATTTACGCCAAGTTACAAATGGTACTCACATAATGATTAATGGTCAATTAATTTGTTGACGTAGTGAGACTCACAGTGTCTCGTCTTCAAATTCTTGACCACTCTCGAGAGTCATTTTAAATTCATTTTGACACACTGTGATTGCTTCTTTTTTATGTTGTATAAGAAAAAAAAAAATACACTTAAATAGTACGCACAGCCTTCTGTCAATTTTTTTTCTTAAATGATGAAAGAAAAAAATATTAAAAATAACTGTTTCTAATGACACTACTCTGACTTTATTTTTTAAAGGCTGTCATATTATGTTCGCGTCTATATATTCATAGCTATGTTTTCCAGTCTTATTTAAACACAGATTTTTTTTTAAAGGAATATTACGATATATAATAGTACTTTTACGAGCTGAATAAAAAAAAATCTACTGTATACATATATAATATTAATAATCTATATATATTTTAAGAACACTGTTCAAATTTTTATGCTAATCTTAACATGTAAAATGACCGAAATCCATAATTGGTTTTACATACTAGTAATAAGTTCTGTTTGTAATTATAAAAAATTAATACTGTGGATTTTTCAATAAAGAATAAATAAATAAACATTAAACGTGTAAGAGTTTTAGTATTGTGTGAAAATAAATGTCAATGACATGAATGTCAGCTTTAAAATTATTAAAAAATCAATTTGCAGACCTTTCGCCTAGAGGCAGACGGACATTTGTTCCGTTGTATGTAAACATTAGAAATGGCACAGCGGATCAAAAGTAGAGGCAACAGAAAGTATGCGCAGGAATTCATTGTCTCCGCTTGACAGTGCGCGTTCGGAGGGTGCGCCCCTAAAAAAGAGTCCGACCCCGCCATTTCAAAATGTGTCCATCCTTTCGGGGGCGCAATTTAAATATTTTAATTCGCTGGGCGTCTAATTCGCGACAATTTCCATTTATTTTATTGAGATGGGGTTGCGTATGAAGGCTACGTCTGGCTCGCGCGAATGTAGGGTAGCCATATTTTATTGAGTGGTGTTCCGTGTATTTTTGAAAGAACTATTATTTAAAATTATTATATATTTTTTTAACAGCAATAATGGCACAGTTATTAATGACCAGCTATAGGTTTCTTATATGGTTTTAAAATTATTATATGAACAAAAGTATTGATCCTTTCCTACCATATTTGTACACACAAGGTCCGTGTACCTTTTCTTCAAACCGTAGCCAAATCGACTCGATCTTGTTTAGTTTTTTAGTCTTAATTTACTGAATACTTAACATTGAAAGTAAAAATGTGTATCTATTCAGTATCTAATCAGGAAAATTTATATATTAGTTAAACAATTTATTATTATTCTGCGAAACCACATTTTATATATTTTATTTTACAAAATAAAGAACGAGAAAGCACTCTCCAAAACTGTAAAGAATTAAATAGTATTAAACAGTACCTATTATCCATACCATATTAAATAGTACCTAAAAAATCCTCAGTGTAATATTGGAAACATTTATTTATTATTTAATTTTATTTGCCTATTTATTTTGTTTCACTTACGGATTCAATATGTTTATAAATTTAATAATTTCATAACAAAAAAAAAATGATTTTATTAGTATATGTTCAGTGCTAAAAAAGCAGCAAAAATTTTACCAATTCAAAAATAATTAACACACACGCATAATTCACATTATATAATATTATAATACTAACAATTCAAATTAATAATAACATACACTCCATCCTTCCTACTCCATCTGTATTAACAATGATATCGCACGCCTAGTATTCGACGTGACAAGGACAGCGATTCTAAATACATTTTGTATTAAATCATAAAATAAAATAATTATTTGTAAACAGGCTGTTAGTAATGATTCAATTTTAGGTTCCACCATACAAAGTTACCAATAAACTACAAAACACTAGTGATTTATTTTACGATTTGCATTATTAGCAAAGTACATACTTATCGGAATCTGTACCAATCAACCTAGAACTGTTGGTCACCCTCTAAGCACATTAGGATAGCGGCTATAATTGCATATTTCTTTACGCGCGTGGCTATTTACATAGCAAACTGACGCCAAGCAATATGAAATCAATTTCACTAGCTAATGATATCCACAGTTGAGGCGTCCAAATAAGATTTTATTTTCATCGGGAGAAGGGAGGGATATACTATAAAGTTCATACTCTCATACTTTGAACGCAGTGTGAGTTATTCAAAAGTTATTTTGAATTGGAAATCTATAGATAAGTCTAGGGATAGCATTAGTTACAAGAGCACGACGCGCCAAATTGATTACTACATAGAATAGAAAAAAACATTTATTTGAGCAAATGTAGGTTTTAGTAGAACAATTTCGCAACATTGAAGGATCGAATCATCTACATTATGTTATAAGTGTAAAATATTTTATTCACTTTAACAAATAATCAAAGCATCACGTGCACTTTTTCATCCATATAAATCGACAAACAGGTAGTTCGCTATAACGGAGTGCAGATATTCGATTGCGAAATCTATTGCACGTGTGAGCGAGATGCACGAAAAGGTTCGCCCGATAGTTTACAAGAACAATATAAATATATATAAACTATAGAATGAAGAGACGCTTTTATCAATAGTTCAAATGAATAGATTAATAGTACAAAAAAAAACTTATTTTTAGCAGCCATTTCACCCTCTCAATGTTGCTAAATTACTCCTTTAAAATCTGCATTTAATGTTATCGTACATGATCAACATATCAGGGGCATTGTCATTTTTTATGTATTTTAAATTTTCTCTATTTGATGATCGAATGAAATATAATTTTAATTCACTGGAAATATAAATAAACATATTTGTTTTTAACAAAAAGTCTATAGATTTACCTCACTCCATCTATTGGATTTATAAGGTAATTTGTTGCGTTATGTCAACAAGAATTAATGATAAATGACTACATTGTGGGCGAATCAAATCTTACTAAGCGTTGTACTAGATCTCTGTATTATTTCTCGAATTTGTTAGAATATGATGTACCTAAATGTCCTAATTTAAATTTATAAAATATACCTAATTAGCACTAGTACTTAAATGATTATTAGGTAACGATGTTCAGAAAATTAAATATTAGAATTACTATCATATGATTTTAAAATCGTGACAAACAATATAACAAAATCTCTAACTTTACCTTAAAGCAGCAATTAGTGTTTAGGTACTTGCTCTCTTTTTCGCCATAACTTTAACGAGATCCAAAAACTCACCTGAAAGAAAACAGCGCAAAATGTAATAATATATTTGAGATACCAATTTAAAATATAGAAAAAAATGAAAGGTATGCATCAGGCACCTAAAGGTGTTTCTTTAGGAAAGCAATAAAAGAGGTGCTAGAGATGCTAAATTTACAAAATAAATTTATTTAATAAAAGAATTATAAAAAGCGAAATGAACCAGTTTACAGTTAATCTTAATACACATAACATATGGCCAAAAAGTATAATTCCAAGATTTACAACTTGAATATTGTGTAATTGTTACCTATACATTTACAGAGTCATGAAATGAGTGTGTGAAAGAAGCGTGAATAATTGTGAGATTAGTGAGCGTGGGAAAGAAGTGTGTAGGTTGGAGAGTGGAAAGTGGGGTTTTGATATGTTAGGAAAGGTAGGTCATATAAAAAAAGGGTAAAGGAAATAGGTAACATATAGAAATGAAAAATAATTATTAAAATTGTTTCATCACAACTGTAGGAAAATAAATATGAGAAGAAAAAGATTTGGCAGAAAAGTTTAAAGGAAGGAAGCCATCACTTAAATACCAAATGGAAACCGTATTTAAATACATAGGTACTACATTTGCAAATATTTGAAATATATAAATATAAAGTGTTAGAAAAGGGGTCTATAAATGTTTTTTCAGAGTTATATGCGATTGAATATTGTAAAACATTTCATTTTAAATAGTGGAACACTGAGTTGAATTGTCAGTTCTTTTTTATTCGTATGGCTTGTGTTGTCGGGGAACGCTATTAGGCGCAGTTCCGACTGCCTTATTGTTGTTTTCATGATGCGATACCCGTTCATTATTGGATTCAAACAATATCTCGCAAGTCTGTAACCGAATGTGTGTTTTTTGTATATCTTGTTACTTAACTCAGTCGATAGTGTTGAGAAAAGCGCCGTGGATAATGACCGGCGAATAATGACCTAACCGGATTTGACTCACTGATTTGCTTTGCACCTGGGATCTCTGAATTTAGAAGCAGGTGCATATACCGCTGTGCCACCAGGTGCATATACCAGTTCAGCTAAAGCAACCTTGTTTGTCTGATCTGCCTGGCGCCGTCGACGTCGCCAGAAGGGCCAAATCAGCGTTGAACAGTTAGTAGATACGTAGTTATCTAAATATATAAGACAGTGTAGAGCAGACTATTTCATTTCGTTGAATCAGTAAACGAGTGAGTGCGCATTGAAAGGGTTGAGCGGGGCCGGGTTCGAATGTGAACTAATCTTTATTAGGGACGCGCTTGTATTAATTGCGTTTAGGTACGCCAATTATTAATAAAGGCGCGCTTTGTGAGATGAATGCCCGTACTCTCGCATCGGGCTGGGATGGGGGGAGGGGGGGCATCACCCACGCAGCTTTAGATACTTCATAATAGAAGTTGATTTTGAATATTCATTATTATAATTATTACTGATTTGATAACATAAACAAAAATGGCCGTGACATCCTGTAGCTATCATATAATATCAACTGCGTCTATACATTGTTTAATTTATTTAACCAGAACCTGACCCGTCTTACAGCTAGGCCCTATAGGCGTCATGAACCGCATCATCCCCCAAGGCTACCCGCACCTGTAGTCTTTCCTGACAATAAATCGCATTCTTTCAATCATCATAAATTTTAACACCATTTTATATATTTTTTGTAAATTTTGGCGTGCGACTAGTAATGAGATAATCCCCCTCCCTGAAATTGGTAATTATTTATACTAACTTCTTTCAATCTTTCGATCTTTTTTCAATAACTCGGCCAAACTAAAAAATAAAATAACAAAGTTTGGTTAAAATTGTAGATTTTTGTTTTAGTTTTTTAGAATGAAAATTAAAATTTATGTTAAAAAAAAATAATTTTCAGATCATATATGTTTTGTGTTATAAAAAAAGTGAATACAAAAACACATTCTTTATTTTTCAAAACTAAAAATGCTTATATACAAAATGATAGGCCGCGGTTTGCGTTATAAGAGCCATTCTTACCCTTTCTTCCTTCGTTTAGGGGGCTTCTTTTTACAGGCAGCGAATTGTAGGTCAAAATCGCGCAAAGGGTTGTTGTTATAGTATGTAGTCGCATTAAGATTTTTTTTTTAATTAATTTACACCAACGGCCTTGAAAATCAATGTGCCGCAAATTACGCGCGTCGTTATACTAATCGATGACATTTATTTTACACTTTTTACAGATCCATTAATACTTGTATTAAGTGTTAAATATTCCATTACATTTAATTAAATTTAATATTCACGAAACTCGTTGATTCGGGCATGACGAAAGAGGTCGTTTTGTCATATTCATAGGACCACAAAATAAGATATTAACTGTACGCGGTACACGTGACTTCAGAGGCGTCATTTCAATGCCCTAATTTATTTTATTTACATTAACTCCGCTTTTGATCTCTCAACCAAATCGACCCCGTCCAACCCCCGCTGATTCACCCCCGCCCATTACGCCGTACGGTCAGTAAATTTCATAAGCTCCAACCCTTTGCTTTGCCACCCACAGACTTCTCAAATTAAAGGCGTGATCATGCGTGAAATTTGCTGAATATCTTGATTAGTAAATTGCCACATAGTTTGAAGTGGTTAAATCTTATCTTATAGGTGAAAACAACATCGAAACAAATTTTATTCTTTTGTGTTCATTCGAAAGATATGGCTGTTGTGATAGAAAAAAGATGCTATTTTAGAATCCATTGTAACTGGGAGCGTCAAAATAACCATAATTTCACCCAGAATTGCGTCTCAAATTTCAATAGAAAGTTTGTGTAATTTTTTAATTTTTAACTTTAATTAACAGTATACTTTTAAGCCTAAAACATACATTTGTGACTATTTTTCGACGGAACCCTAATAATATAGTGATATGGACGTATACGACCTCTTTTTGCGACTCTTATTTATTATTTTTTGTACATAATTTTGATTTATTTAACTAATAACAAAATTTTACATGGTTTTAACAATAATGCGTAATAAGGAAAGTATTAAAAATACTAATAAGTACCAGCACTCGTAGGTAGGTAGGTAGGTACTCGTAGATATAAAAGTTTAATGCCTATCTATCCCGTAAAAATTAGTCATAGAAAATATGTGAAATCAAAATCAAAGAGAATAAAACATTATCACAAAATGGGCGCGTCGTGTATTGAAATTGTAATTTACTTAAAAAACTAAAATACGGCTTTATTGTTTCTACCTTCCCACGCTATTAATTATATCGACTATCTTAAATAAATCCGTCATCACCACTCGAGCGTTCCAAAAAAACAAACTCATTGGTTATTCGCATAATACTAAAATGGATTGATAAGGATTTTAATCAAATTAATTTAATGGTATTTTAAAAAACAAGTTCAATATTTAATATCAAAGGTCGCCGCTATTTGCACAAAATGCCAATTAGCGATGATTATTAACATGCCGTTCTATCTGTATGATTTTACGTATATTTTATGGATGGAGCCACTAGCGAGACTTAACCCTAAAACAGCATGTTATTATATGACTTGCGAAATGTTTTTCAAGACAGAACTTGAGTTTATTTACCATTTTGCCTATGAGCCCGCTTCATTTTTAGACGTTGAAGCTGATTCTGAATAGTTTGTTTCTACTATAACCCTCGAAGTTACGTTTCAGTATTAATATGAAATATGTCTTTGCCATAACTATTATTTATTCTGTGGTTCTGCTGTCAGAATCATAGCCCTTCTAAAAAAACGATTCGCAAACTACGCAAACATGCGATCCTAGTTAAAAGGTTTGAGGATTGTGGTGCTGGGTGTGGTCCATCCTCTTATACATGTATGTGAACATGTATAAGCACCTGGTTCCCATGGTTCCCCTTAGCACCTGCGCGTGCTAAGAGGGAACCATGCACATTTTTACATTGCCTGTTGTTTCGAAGTTTCACTAGTACTAGCAGTCTAGTAGCAGTACAATATAAACTGATATCTTTTAACTAATAAATACGATTGGGAAAATAATTATACTATTTAGATTTAGTATAGGTAGCATCCATTATGATAGTCACTCTATGGTTAACATTTTTAGTAATGTATCTGTTTCATAGATAATATATTCATTTAGCGACTAATTTGATTGCGGCTTTTGATGCAGGTTTATTAAAACGAAAACTGCATTAAATGGAGAACGATCAAAATTACGAATGTCGTGTGTAACGGAACGAAGTTAAATTTTACATGTCTGCATAAACGATTCTGAAAATGTATTTTTAAACTATACAATTAAATCTGTGTATTAATATTAACCAATTGACTAATGAAATGGAGAATTAATGTCATTTGTATGTTGGTCTGTGGTTTGACCATCTTATTACTCTATAAAAGGCGAAACCAATTTACAAAAACATTACATGCACATGGGTTTAATTGTTTCCTTTAATATAATTATTTTAACTAGGTTTTTTTTTCAGACCATTAGTGTTAATGTAATCATTTCAAACGTTATAAGGAATATACAAATTTAATTAAATAATACTAGTACCCTTTAATTGGCATTAACAGGCTTTTGCCTAGTGAGGAGTTGTTACTAATCCACGCAAACTCTACTCTTCTCTACAAACACTTCTCCAGAATATCAATAAAATGCGACATAGTAATACACATTTAATGATATTAATTTGTATTGATATATTAATCAATAATAACTAGTATTATTATTGTTTATTACGATATTGTTTAGTAAATTTAAAATATTTCATGTAACATCATGATAAGATGCTGTAATTACACTAAATAAAGTAAAATAAAATAAATAAACAAAAATCAATCGTCATCATTTACAGAATAATATCGATATATTTTTTTATTGCTTTAGGCTGGGCAAATAATATTAAAAAAAAAAAACTTGTTGCGAATGGCCATAAAAACTAGCTTGAAGGAAATCAGTCTTATAGACTGATCTCTCAGACGATTATACACGTTTTATATACGATTTTTTAAATTACATTTAAATATTTTGGTGCCTAGGTTCTTGATACTTATAATTAAAAGTTTTTTTGTAATGCCAACCGATAATTGGATGCCTCGGAGTAACTAGTTACTAATTGATTTTAATACAACCGGTCAAAAGAAATTATTTATTTATTGGGAATGACTGAAGTGTTTATTATAGAAAAAGGTTGGGAATGTTCAAAATGCACGCGGCGGTTCCTTTGCCCCCTGGAGGTGCACTTTCTGCGTTCCATCATGTGCCAAGTTTAATTGATCCAGTTCGACTGGTCGCACAAGCACACAGACTTAATGCCACAACTGCATTGTTTTTATTTGTTTCTCAATTGCAGAAAGGTACCTAATACCTACTCATTTTCGGTTGATGTTATAGGTACCAACAGAAATATTTATAATATATTATTTTATGATTTTATCGAAAATTCTTAAACGTAATAGCATAGGTCATAAAGGAACCAGCAGGAGGAGCCCCTCTCCCTCGCACTTCTTGCTTACCTCCTGTTCGCACGCTCATAAAGATTGTCAACCACATTCGAAGTCCGAACCATCTTATCACGCAACTTATTGGGGTCTGGAAATCTTAGCGAATTCGGAATGCATTTTGCATTTTGTTTGTGTTTTGGGAATCATGCTTTATGGCTCTGACCCTGTTTAGTGTCATGGAATATTCTTAGAGGACTAGTAGGTTTGGTAGCAGTTTGTGGCGGGGCGGGTGTCTGTTATCCCTGCGTAGGGCGCGAGCCCTTCAGCATCCTACTACTGCGCAGTGTGTTTCACATTATAATTTTTAAGACGATCTACACATGGTCAAAATTAAAAAGTGCCTTTTGACGAAAGAACATTGGGTCCTTATCACTTTCTAGTTTTTACAATATAGACCTGATAGGGTTTCGTAACCTAACCTGTCCCCCTCCCTCGACATAAACCGCTAAGCCCCCAAAAAATAGCGGCTTAGCGGTTGACTCTCTTGACCTCTTACCCTCCTCCACCCACTATTATTTTATTTATAGTATTTTAAAGACGGTCACATGGTGTACATCATCATCATCAATCAGTACGGATGCACGTATAATGAAAACAATATAAATATAGGCCATACCGCCGTTCTAACATAATGCCGTACTAACAAATATTGTTTTTTTGAGGTGGAAAACTAAACAGCGTCATCTGTGTGAGAAGCTAGATACAACGCCGTCGAATTTCTCAATGCTATAAAATGATATTAAATGCATATTCCTTGAAATGTGCTCGTTTACGCCGACCCCGAGTCTAATCAAAAATGCGTCAATCAAGATCGCAAAACAAGCAGACAAAATATACGCGTATTAATAAAATAAAAAATAAACGTTTAATATAGTGGATATTTATAACATTTTAGGACATAAATGATATCACTAACAGGTTATAGTTCTAATAATTGAAAGTGGGTCAATAAGATGTTTCATAATTAAACGCATATTCTTAACTTGGCAATATATCAATAGTGATCTTGTTTAATAAATTTGATAAATCACACAGTTTGATTTAAGAGTGTGAACATAGTCGCGCTTCGAGAAATTGTATAACTTGAAACGAAAAATTGAAACTGATAAAAATAATCCGTTAGTAATTGACTTCAAAATGTAGACTTCAATAATCATCATTATAAAATATGTCTTCACAGCCGTATAGTGATTAACTGGTATGTTAAATTCAGATGTTGCTGATATGCTTTCTTTGTCACCAGCTTCAAATTCCCCAAATGATGAGGTTATATTTTGCACTATTCAGCCTTGGGATGATCATCTACGAAGCTTTATTTCTGTCTTTGTATCTATCATAAACTACTTTGGGTGTCTGAATAAAATAGTACTCTCGAAACAGTCTCTGAAACTGATTAACCTCTTCGAGTA
This sequence comes from Neomicropteryx cornuta, assembly GCA_020383195.1. NCBI lineage: Eukaryota > Metazoa > Arthropoda > Insecta > Lepidoptera > Micropterigidae > Neomicropteryx > Neomicropteryx cornuta. The sequence continues at coordinate 14,187,536 of JAHKQU010000012.1, forward strand.
TGGACGCGTTGCTAGCTGTCCGTGGAATCATCAGCTCATCAGCATACGTATTCAGTATCGCATCCTTCCTTTAATCTGCTGCTTCAATACTAAATTTAAAAACAATTCTAGTTAACAGCATATAAAGTAATTTTAAAAATATATTTAAAAACAAATGGTGCCTTACAAAAATTTAATCTAATTTTGCACCAGTTGCTGAAATCACTACGACAAAAAACTAGTTATGTACAAACAAAACTTAAATTGAAAAGTTGAAAATAACATCTGTGCTATGTGTCATGTTAGGTTTTATATTATTTCTACTGTTCTGTTTTTGTTATTAATGTACCATTCTTGATATGCCAAATCTACCTTGTCCAAAAAGTCATATACTTATTTATACCTTTTAATTATGTATTATTAGTTAAGAAACTTATTAAAAGGACCTGTCGACAGTCTCTGACTAATGGGTCCTTGCTCATTTTGTTTGTAATACAAAAACTATATTGAAATAAACGCCGTTGTTGACGGCATTGAACTGAACTGAACTGAAATATAGGTTCCAATCAGCAAGCACTTAAACACTTTTCACCAATTTTCATCACTACTTTTCTTCAGTGGTGGAGTGGTTTTTTTTCCCATGCGCATATTTTTGTAATTAGTAGGCTGATTTTCGAAATTTTTTGGTAAAAAATAAATTTAAATTAAATTTAAACAGCAATATAAAAACTGATAGGTTCTGACGAAGCACCATTTTAAACGCTGGTCATAGGGGAATTAAATACCGAAAAACAAAGTTACATTGTTTTCGCCCATCAAACTGTCATGCAAACGCATCAATCCCTACTCCGCTCTAATACGCGCTGCAGCTTGCGCTACGACAAGCGACTGCGGTGACCTAGTTGAACCAGTATGTCCATATCCTTAACTAAGAGCGGGCAATCGAAGTCACCTCGGCGCGGCGCGACACTGCCGTGGGAGGCCTTGACCGCGCGTCACGCAGCGCGGCCCAGCGTGACACCTGTTGGCGATCCCGAACACTGTTGCCATAAGATTCGTTATAGTCGTCTAGCGTCATATTCATTTTAACGGGCTTCAAAAAAACAAAGAGATTCTATTTTTATTTCTTCATATTGTATCTATGTTAAGTATGTGAAAGTAATGTGGGCGTAATTTCGCAGTATTATTAAAGTAAAACATTCTAATTTAATAATATTTGAAATGTAAATTTGATCTTTTTTTTAAATAATGTTATGTTCAAAGGAACAAACATTAGGGTAATTAAATTGTTTCGTCTTGCCCAGTTTGAGTTTTAATGTAATATGCAACTAAGTAACACTATAAGTAACCTTGTTATAAAAACATACAATCATTGATAATCAAATAAAACAGAAATAATATTAAAAATATCTTTTTTACAACTATTTAATATCTTGAATTCCAAACACAAATTTACAAAGATCAATTGCATAAATAAATATGTAGTTTTAAATGGGAGTTATTGACAATAGTTATTTGTTTATAAGTAATTTACTTGCTAATATGTAATTTACTGCTACTAAACAATCTTTATTAACAGTTGATATTATATGATAGCTGCAGGTTCTCAGCCATTCTTGTTTAACATTGTAACGCTATCTATGAGAACAAATTATACGGATTCTATCGACTTTTATATTCGAATAATAAATGGTTAACAATAAAGTCGTTAATGTTTCGGCTTCACGTGTGATCGTTAAATTTCACAGATTAGTAAGGATCACAAAAGCAATATACGTGCAGTTAATGGACTAACCTGGTTCATTTCCCCCCTATAATGACAGAATTTTGCAAATATATATGACTGCCTTAAAAAAATGTAAGATATAGAAAACCAATGCAAAAGTAGATCTCTTATCGGGCATCGAAATTAAAATAAATCTCTGCCATTATTATTCGCGGTAATCGGTTCATAAAAGAGAATGTCCGGCAACAATAGTAACCTTCTGCATGCCAAATTTAAATTAGTTTTAAAATGAACACAACAAAGCGGTTTCCTCTTGAACTACTTTTTATTAATTTATTTGCTTGCTATAATGTGAAATTCTTCATTTTCTCCGACGCCCGATTAAAATTAAGAAACAGTTAAAACCCAAATTCTCAAACGTGTCAAACTCTGAACTCCTAATTTATGGTATTTATTGCTCTTTTTTTTATTATTGTCTGTAATAAAAATACTTTCATAATTAGGAATAATGAGCATAATAATAAAATTAGATGCAGAACACTTTCCGGATCTACAAAGGTTGAGGCGGGTCAGATGAAATAATTTTAATATTAAAAATACGAAAATAGTAATTTAAGTACACACATTTGTGCTCATTTCACACTCGGCGCCAACCATATACAGTTTCACATTAAGGTTATCTATATATAGGCCATATACCAGAAGCAGTAAATAGTGGTAGGTAGTAGTGGTGGCAGTAGTAGTAGGATAAACCTTTGTCTATTTCAGGAATTATTAAAAGTGTCAGCAATATTATTGAAACTGCCTATAAATATGTGGATTGTGCTATTATTATAGGAAATACTATGTAAATAAAACTACACCTATTTAACGATTTTAGTTGAGGTTATTTAATGGATTGAGTTTCTGTCAGATAAGCCCTCGAGGCTCTGGCAGGACTCATGGTGGCATTGAACTGAACTAAACTGATATTAATAGATTTACTTAGACATAATCACACCGACCCAACTATAACAATAGATGAGTATAAGGATATCTGCAAAATCCTCACAAAATTACCTAAATATACGTTTATATATAATTTAAATGTCACTGAATAAATAATATAATTATATTATATTATTAAGCGGATTATGAGGGGTATACCTACTTTTTAATACTGCGCTAGTTTCTTGACAACATTAGTTGCAATCGCTTTTGTGTGTGTTTTATGCCCGCGCTTTACGTTAATCCGTTTATTGGTCGATTTGTCTTTTATGGCATGCATTATTTATTAACGCAATTTATAATTTGTCCAAACATTTATTGCGTCTATCTAACTAGGCTATCCGTCTGTTCCAAGGTAGATCATTTGGGTTGGTCTGTCGGCCAGGAATGTTTAAAAACATTAAACGCTTAAAATATACAATCTTAGTTTTAATGCTTCTATTTTTATACCATTTCTAAAAGTAACTTAATATAAACCTCAAAAACCAAAAGGAATTAGTATTTCAATCACAACTTAACACAACTTAAGGAATCTATAGGTTAAGGTAAGGTATTCAGTTATTTAAAGTTACCATAAAATTTAGCAAATTTGGACCTACAACCTACATACCTGCTAAACCCGAAAATCTTACGTAAAGTTGCTTTAATACATACTATTATGGAATTTGTTAATTTTCTCGGTAGGATTATGTTGTTATAACAATTTGAGATAGGTACTATTCATGGAATGATTTTTTCATACGCGTATTTTAAGTCAGATTATTTTGCTATCACTAACTTGTAATATTATATTTTTATATTAATAGAAAATTAGTAATATGTCTATATTATTCTACTATATCCTACTAATTTTAAATAGTTTAACCTACTAAAATTTTACTATATTTTTCTTATATAACATATAAATTTCAATTCAAAATTAACACTTAGAGTACAAGTATATATTATAATTTAGTAGGTACCTATTTTATAGGTTCTAAAAAGTACTGATACTTTTTAACTGACATTGGTAATTCTGAGTATTTTAATTATCATCCTTTGATTATATCATTAATGAATATGTATTTAATAGTCTTTTCTAACTGCTGACTGCGAGTCTTCAAATAGCCGCCACTGATAGCTTCGCGTCCTATTAAAAATACAGTTAGTATCATAAATAGTTGTTTTTTTAAATACACATTCTTATAAAGTTGCAAAGTTGGTTTGTTATTTTTCTTGCGTTGGAAGATCTGAAAAACCATTGGGTAGGTACATGCTGCCTCGGATATTTTTGTAGACACCTAACAACCTTTGGAGTAGCATTGTGGGCATCGTGGTATCTCATGGTAGAGCTAAGCGGTAGACAAACATGTTGAGCTGGTTGTTTAGGTTCGACGATTACTCAAAAAACCATTAGTGCAATTTAAGATAATTTTTATAATTTTATAATAATTAGTTTACCACGATTACTTTTAACTTTAGTCTAGGTTCGTGCCGATCACTAGGTTCTCCGTCAGTAGCTCTGCTGTCAGCGAGAAACTATGTTGTCTGCTATGTGGATTATTTCTGTGTTAACATTATGAGTGTTAATTAAGCCTAAATATTTGGCTACATGCTGTGCTTATTGTGTCAGATTGATACCCAAGGGTTTTTTACCTAGCATTCAGTGTGTTATGCTTCGAGTTGAGATCAAGCTAGTTTCCAGCTTGATTTTAATCGATATATCGTATCTTAATAAAGTGTACAGTCATTTGGTCCTTGCAGAAAACCAGTTCAATTTTTGTTTCTTTGAGTGTTCTTTCACTTTTGTGACTTTAGTTAGTTAATTATGTGTAAGATATTTCACGATAGCTAAGAATACTGCATACATACTTGAAACAACTTTACAAATATTTAAATTGAGTAATTTTTATTCTCTCGATTAAATACACTAGTCAAGTTATATTTGAATTAAAGGAAGTGAGTTTCAAGTTTATAAAGTGAATGCACCTAATTAATATTTGCATAAACAAGTCGTACCCAACTACTCTTTCGTAGACTTTTGGACTTTTTATTATTTTTTCGTTTAAAGATGTTTTCGTAAATATGCGAAAAAATAAAGTAAACATAAAAAAGATGTCTTATAAAATAAGCTGTTGGCTGTACCGTGGCGGTAAAAATATTGATCTATTGTTGTATTAATCTAGCGACACGGATAACCGAGAGCGACGCAGCATGAACGGGCGATTTTCGCTTTTATTGAAAAGTATTTAGACCGCAGCCAAATATGAAAAAAAAAATATCTAAGGTAGTATCCATCTTTTGCTTTTAATAAGAGGCCTGTACACGTTTGAAAATAGCCTGTAAATGTGTTATAAAAAAAAAACCATCTCCACAATGAATCTATAACCAAAAAAATAGGAAATGATATATATGTATATTAAACTTATTATTGTTAGTGAACGATTAAAAATCCGATCCACCAAAACGTTGAAGTCAGCGCAGAAGACACCATAATATACAATTCCAGTTATATCATATCTGCGTTTATATTTGTTTTTTTAGTATTTACTTTTATATTTTGTAAATATTAATCGTAATAATATTGATCAATTCGATATAAAAATATTACTCCTGGAAAATATTTTTCTAGTTTAAACTAGCTTATCTTAACTAACCTAAAACTTAGTACGTATCTTAAACGTGTAAAGTAATTGTATATTGTATTTACTTCAAATTGTTTTTTGTTGTAAAATGGAAAAAGAACATTAAAATTACATATACTATATATTTATTATTCATGCATTCATCTTCTTGTTGTTATAAACATTTTTTCCCTATTATGAAAGTTCGTTATTCGCACACAAGTTCGTGTGGCTTTTATCAGTTCACTGTGTTAGTTTTTTTGGACCTACCGTTAATGGGTAAGCATAAAATTCCTTAATACTAATATTACATTGCATAAAGTTGTAAATACAAATTTATAAAAAAGTAATGTACCCATACCAAACTTAATATATGAATATATTTTATTTTCCTTTTGGTGTTTTTTTGCAATATTTTCTTAGAAATATTAACGAAATTTATTAGGGATATTTTAAATGATATATTATTGAAGGTGTATTGACCGCTTTATAGTTACAGCAATGTTTTGTATCCTGGCTATATTTCTATCAATTTTTTGATATTACGATACGCTTGCATTTTACACAAATTATAAAAGGCATTTTTAAAAGTCACGTTCGTATCATAAATTATTGGTGTTAAAATTGTTGTTTTCGAATAACTCGTTACTGTAACAATAACGAGTTATAAAAAAAAGATAAAATTCTTTTCAAGACGATTATTAAAAAACAAACTCTAACTTTGTACATCGCTCATGCATCTGTTTCCATTGCGTCGCGTAGAAATAATATAAATGGTAATTTAAAGATTTCACTTAGATATAATTCAATAGGATTACACACAATAAACAAAATCTCTAGAATTTTTCATCTAAATTCTCGAGGTGAGTTATTTTTTCATTGACACTGCGTTTTATAGCAAAAAGTACTCGTAATACAATTATTAATTATGATTTTATAATATTTATCTATTATAATGAAAATAACAGTTTAAAAATATCAAGGAATATGAAAAACAATTCCATAAAAATATCTAAGAATTTATTATCTAAAAATTTTATTTAAAAATAAATCAATTTAAGTCATCTGTCTAGAACACGCTTTTGAGCTAGTTGAGTGTTAAATATGAAACATTGGATATTGTTACTTAAGGTAACAAATACTAACTGTATAAAGAATATAAGCATATTTCATATTTTTACCATTTGGCTGTAAACTAATAACAAAAAAAAAATAGTTTTCCGCTTGATTCGTGAATACATTTTTATTCTTTATTTTTGCATGGCATCTAATTTTAATTTTGGTCCCGGCCTAAGACGAAAAATTTAGATGTCTACATAAATCGCTATTGAAAATTATTATATTCGATAATTTAATAAGAATTTGAAAACAGATGCATAATTAAATAAATTATAAAGTTAAGTAACTTCTAGTATGAGGTAACTAAAAAATATATTATATAAAAACCCAAAAAAAAAATAGTTTATATTCATACATTCATATTGGTGACATTTTGCAGTGTTTTTCTGCGCCGACTTTAACGTTTTGGTGGATTGGTTCTTATTTACTATCAATATGAAGGTTTTTGTAATATTTTACTCGAGTTTTTTTTTACTCGAGATCAATACTTTCTTTTACTACCGACTACGTAAGAACGCTATGAAACTGGAATGAATTGAATCGGATAAGTATCGATCTGTAATTAGAACGCACCTACTTACGCCTAATGATTCGTCATTTACAAGAGAAATATTCCTAAAATGTCGCTCAGCAGAAGCCGCGCTGGAGGCAGTCGGGCGGATGAAATCAAGGCAACGAAAGTCCCCATCGCCGATATTTGCAGGTAATGTGAACGTTCCACGTTAATGGAGTCAATCCTCCTCCTCGCAGTCGTTTGATGGGCTATGGGCATCTCGTCGATCGCCGACAAAAAGTTAATGACAAAAATAAATTACAATAAATCATGCCAATCATCAGCGGGCTGGCGTTTATCGTTCCGATGAAACTCATTAGTGGTTACACTATTTTAACGCTTGCTTTACCGACGATTTTCACCGGTAACATAAAAATAATCGAGTAATTACCCAAAATTTTAAAAAATTTTAATGCGTATTTTGTACAAAAATAATTTTTCGACATTTTTTTAATATATTTGTTACTTCGATCATTTTTAAAACTCAGCAATATCCATCGACGTACAGTTTCGTGTCGTATTTTTAGACCGAAGAGAGTAAATATATATTTTTTTAATTTATTCAACTATATGGATATTATGAAAAAGGTAGATAAAAAATAAACGCAGCAGAAAACAGCGTGAAAACAAATATTTATTATGTAGGTATAAACGTTACGTTAAATGAAGGCTTGTTGATATGAGAGCTTGACGAAGACTTGTTGGTGTGAGAGCGCGCCCATGACTGAAGTTGCCAGGTCAAGAAAACTTATTGTGGAAAAGGAATTTCTCGAGTATCTCACTGTTTGTCTCTTGTGCGAACTGCAACTATGCACTTTCGACATAATGAATTTCTGAAATATGATTTTCGTTAATGAAGTCGTTAATTAGATATCTAGGGAAATTTACAGAGTGCGAATCGTCTATTAGACGGTTTCGCACAGCACTGGATTTGTAACTGGAATATTAATGGGTACGCCCCTCCTAAGAGTTGTTGTCGGTTGATAAAAGCCCTATGTCAACGCTGGAAGTACATGTTGTCTTAAAAGTTTATATAATGCAAAGTTTTGTAGAAGTTGTAAAATATATTTTGAATCATTCTTTATAACAGTTCTGTATAGTTGCAAAAAATATTTATCATCCATTTAATACGTCATACTTCATCACACTGTCAACCCCCTACCCGTTGAAAAATACGTCACGCTTGAGCTTCCCTCCCCCTTTTATGTATTTTTAATTTAAGTAATTTTAGGTGTGTAGGTACTATTTATGTAGGTACATTATGTTACGCTATCGCTTACCCCCCCCCCCCCCCTCCCTCTCCTCCTATCATATTGTCACACATTGTTACATTTTGTGTGACCCCGTGATGTATTAAACGGACGACCCCTAATTACAATATGATGCAGGTGTCAACTGACAGTTAGACGTTAAAATGTTTTTTTTTAAATAATAATTATCCACATGTAACGGCTAGTCCTAACATAACTTCTTAAGCTAAATACACCCACACATACGTGACAGTGTGCCGTAAAGATATTCACAAGATCTATGATTTCAGACGTGAGATCATTGAATCGAAGCGCTCCCGTTTGACACGAGAGCTTTGATCTGTGATTTCCTGCATACTTCGGCGCAGGCGCAGATCGCAAAGAGCCGTTCAAATTATTGCTATTAAATACATCGCAATCGCACGGTTAATACGGCCGCTATGGCAAAAACGCGCGCCAATATAAAAATGTCGTTATGACGAGGCGACAACGAACGTACAGACGGACGGACGGACGGACGGACGGACGGACAGACGGACGGACGGACGGACGGACGGACGCAGGGGGTTCGAGAAGAAAGACACCGATCACCAACTTGCCGCCAATAAATGCCGGACAATCATCGAATATTTAAAAATGACCGATAAATAATTATAGGCCGGTCAGTAAAGGAAAGGTTAACAAACCAAATGGATATATGTACTCATATGAGTTTAAAGAGCGCGGAGATTGACGACTTAAATTCTTACTCCGGACATTCGGAAATAGAAACTTATTGACGTCTAAATTCATCATCGAAACCTTAAACCTATAGGGCAATCGAAGCTACAATTAATAACTAAATGTATTTAGCCCACCCAGACATAATCATTTTTATGACCATCGTTGTATAATGTGTAGATGTGTATATTTAATGTTATTTTTGTATATAAACATTATTGGAATCCAATTTGCCACGATTATGATTTAAATACACCTATTTTTCCGGTATTAGATGCAACAACATTTAATGCTCTTACGTATTAATGTTTGAAATTAATGAATTTTAAAATGTAATTTAAAGTGTAAAAGTGTGCATATGCTATGTAACTCTTATTTAAGGATAAATATTAAAATTTATATCCTATCTTCAGAGTGTTGGCAATATAAAAATGAAAAGAACTATATAGACCACCTTCCTTTGGTGGTCGATGGTAGGAACAATATTCATATCCATACTTATATAATTGTGTCTTTTGTAATGTGTTAGGTGTTTTTGTGTATTTCCCCATCAAAAAAGAACAAAAAAGTAATAAATATTGTTATAAAAGAAGGATAAATAATATAAATATGAACGAGGTAATAAATATATTATTTAAATATTATTAAATTTCACATTTAAATACTAACAAAATGTATGAATTACGTAACAATATTTATTTTAAACTAAATAAAAATTTTCGTCGAGGGCGTCGGACGAAGTGAGCTGCATTACCACGTGACCACCTCCAAACTGACTCACTGCTTGAAAACAATCCCGCACGCGCAATCCCCCGACTTCTCTCTTAATAATTTTCCAACCGTATCAGCAATCGTTAACGCATATTAAATAATATATTAAAATAAATAAATTAACTGCAAAAATTTTATGTTAAATTATCACAGATATTTCATTACATGTACTTATAATAAATGAGTTTGTAATTTTGCTATTTAATAGAAGACGACTAAGTAAATCGTATTATTTCTATACTAAGACTAAACAACGGATGAAATTAACAGAAGAAAAGCTTAAATTATCGAACGAGAAACGATAATCTCTCAGATTCCGGCCGCGCGACGGATGCTGCGAAGGCTTCGTCCGAACAGAAGGACAGTTTTTTCAAAGCGATCGAAGGGCGTTTAACGTTAAGTTGAATCGCAAATGGTCATTTACTTCGTCCGCAAAGCCACACATTAATTGACTATAATGCTATAAAAGTGCAAACGTAATTTGATAGCAATGCCGGTGATATTCTGTCGATAAATGTTGATTTTCTTTTTAATGACAAAAATAATATAATTGGAATCTTTAATATTCTGCGAGCGGTTGGTAATATATATACAATGTTTTATGTTTGTACAGATTGGCACTGTAAGAAAATCAAGAAGTTTCAAAGGCCTATTCTATTGATAACTTTCATAAAAAGATATGACAAAGATAAATTCGATTAAATACGATTGTAGGTCTGAAAATAAAGGATTATAATGGGAAAACATTGCATCAATATGGCGAAAAATGATGAACCCACAGGTTATAAACCTCATAAACAGTCATAAGAATTAGTGTAACACCAAACCTTTCATAGTAGCCTAAATCACATAGTTAGCAGCCTCCAGGAAAAACCAGGATCGCCAATTTGCTTATAAATAAATATCATAGACAATCCATCATAGTAAAAATATGCTGATATTGATTAATTATCCTAAAAAGTACGTATAGTTTTTAAATATTTAAAAATATGATACATTTTAATTAAACTACATATTATCTTGAAACTATAATACCTATATAAAATGCTATATTAAAGCATTTGTTCTATAGATATGGAATATACGGTAAAGATAGTTTCGAGGATGAATATTTCTGTTTCTTTTTTATTCATCGTTAAAAAAAAAATACAATAAATATATATATTTTAGATCGACATTAATCGATCTAAAACATCTATGAACTTGGTGAAATTTGGCATTGGTTTTATTGACCAGATTCCTCTATCTTATTTCTTTTTAAGTTAGAATTTGAAAATGCGTTTTTCTAAACGCTTTTAGAATTGTAATGGGTGAACACTGATAAGAAACACTTAACCTAATTATTATTGCTTTTTTTAAAGTCTTAGTGAATGTATTTAAAAATAAAACAATTAAAAAAACCAATTAATGATTAACTTAGATTTTCGTGCAAGATTTCGATGAGTAGTTTAGTTAATTATAGAATTATATAGTAGTAGTTTGAATTATAAAAATTTAGTTACTAAATTCTGTAGGCTATTTATATATTATTATTATAAAATTATTAAAAATTATGTATTAAGTTTATTAAAATAATTTATAAAATCATTGTAACAAAATTAAAATAATTAAAAAAAATCTTTACAGAGAATACCAAATGAAATTGATGCAATAAATGTATTTTCCTCGAGGACTAGGATAATTTTGATATTTAATTATTAAATTGGGATGTAAACATTTACGGCTGTGCCTTGCCATGTAGACTTAATCGGTAGCTACTTTATGGAGCACTTTTAGCTTCTAATCATTCATGTATAAGAATCTACTATCTCCGTATTTTGGCCGTGCGTCTGTTGCATCTTTCAATTCGAAAAGTACAAATGCGAAAGAGATGAATTTTTGTATGTAGATTGTGGCTCTTGAAAAACAACCATAGCAGTTTAGGATGCTGGTCGAATAATATAGATATATAACAATAAAGTCTACAGTTTCAGTACTGATTAATGAAACATTAATAGTTCGATACATTACAAATATCATACAACGATTGACAAATATCATATTATCATATCCGAAAAATGTTAATATTTTTATAATTATTTTTCCATTTTGCTTTAAAACATAAAACATTTTACCGTATTACAATATTTTCCGAAAGTTTGTTTCGTTTTTTCTGGTGATATGCCGTTATTGAGTAGCTATCATTTAGAAAATAATATTAAAGGTACCTTTATTAGTTTTTTAAGTAAGAAAAAAAGGTGATCCTAGTTAAAAGAGCTAAATTTCTCCCCTGAAACAGGATTTATTACGTCAACTCCTTATTACTCATCCCGAGTGCCGCAAGTACGAGTTTTTACGCGCCGAGGGCGCCGTAAAAGCCGCCTGCAGGGCCTAAGAAGATCGTCCAGTGGAGACTGAGGACAACCAAGCCGGAAGACCACACTGCTGAGGTGGATGGATGACATACGTAGGGCTGCAGGTGGAAACATCTGGCTCCAAACAGCAACAGATAGGAATACGTAGAAGAAAATGGAAGAGGCCTACATCCAGGAGTGGATGGCGACAGGCTGACGAAGAAGAGAAGAAGTTTTTTCGAAATTAAATTTTTTTTCGTGTCGATTTACTTATCGATATAGATCAACGTCTTAAAAGGAGTTCCCTTAATTTAAAAACATGTACTTCTTATGTCATTTTATTACGGAGTTTCTGCGTTAAATGACAAATAGCTGAACTAGCGATTAATCGATATTGATCATATATTTCAGAATTCATAAATGACAATAACCAGTTTTCATAAATGAGATTTTTATATGGTGATGAACAGTGCAATACTTAATGCTAGTATAAGGACGGCATTGATATTGCTATTAATTTATCTTGGTCATATAATGTCATATAATTCTTCAGTCATATAATGCTCATTCTAGACGATAAATCTTTGACCGCGATACAGCACATTGTCAACTCTGAAATTCCATTTATATAAAAGGCCGCGTGCAGTCACATTAATTATTGTCTACGTATCAAATGGACCAGAGGCTTAAAATATCGCCGAGCGTTCGTATGACAGCCAACGTTTGTCGCTAACTAGACCCGCGCGGATCATAGACAGTTTTGATAGCACTTGTGTCGGTGGGCGACTGAAACTCGTCATCTAATGACGACTTTTCTTAAAGCATAAATCAAGCGGTCATGTCAATTACAGCTTTGCGTCTTATTCTCTAAGGCTAAATCCATATATTGTTGGTGACATGTGTCATTTAAATTACAAAATTGAATACTTAATTATTCCATATATGGATACAATAGTGCAATAAGTTTTTATTATAATTTAGGTCACGATTACCGTTATAAGCTCGTAGTATAAATAGGTGGTCTAGTTGTAAGTATCCAGCGATTTTGGTTTCGAATACACTCATTTTGGTGCACCAAATTCAAACCTTCATTGCTCTTTGTTTTAGTTAAGTAGGGCCCGAAATATTGTATATTACCTAAGTAATTCAGTTACCTAGTAGTTTACATTTATCGCAAATGAAGCAGACTTCTTCTTGATATGTTTTGTTTTGTCTCATTTTTTATTTAATTTACTCTTTCAATAACTACATTTCTCATAAAAAGTTTTGTGATTAGGTTAAAAAAAAATGAGTTTGTTTTTCATTATTTGGTCTCTGACTATTTTTAAAACATACTATTATTTCAAAATAATATATGTTAAAATAAAAAATTATAAAAAATATATATATATATATATATATTCATATATATATATATATATATATATATATATATGTGTGTATTTAGAGTGCTAGTGTGAGTGTAATTTAATTTAATTTTAATCTTTACAGGTATCTCTCTTTACTTTAGCGAAAACCTGCCATCAGTCAATTTTACAAACAACTGTATATACCATTCCTTTTTTCATATATTGTACTATTGGTTTTCCGAATAAACGATAAATAAATAAATAAATCATGATTGCGGACGTGCACGCGCTCACTATTTCAAATCAGCCGTCTAATATTAAGTAAGTATTTTTTATTTTTGTTATTTACTTTTTTGTTGTTATTATGTAGTGTATTGCTTTTGAAGTTTGTTATTTTTTTTCCTCCGCCTTTTTCTTATAAGTAACCGATATGCCTCTTGAAACATAGGTGTAAGATATTTTTTTTACACACAGAAAAGGCACCATCTTTGTCGTAAAGTGTAAAGTATCCCTTTTAAAAATTAATAAAGTATGTAAAAAAAAGATTAGGTTAAAAACCAACCACTTTTTTGGCCGAAAACTATTTTTGTCATACCAGATTCTTCTATATGTTTTAATAATATTTATAGGAATAACAACTAAATAGTTACCAGTATATAGTAGCGCGTTGCGATCCATTTTAGGTTTCAAAAATGTATTAAGTAGGTAAATGTTTAAAAGTAAAAAAATATATTAAACCATTTAATTTGTATGTTGAATAATAAAATTCTGTTCAAAAGCTGATCTGATTAAATTACAATAAATTATCAGGTTAATATTATTTCAATGTTTTTTATATCGATGCTTACAAAGAGAATACTTTTATAAAAAACTAATTCGTAAAAGTCTAATTTAAAACACACTTAAACATTAGAATAAAATTAATAGATTATATCGATTAACAATTATATATCACTAAAACTGCTTAAAGCTCTACATGGGAATGAATATTATTATTATTGTTATTTATTATTCAAGAATAAAAACCGTTAACATATCATTTGGCCTATCACTTATAACCGCGAGAACGCTCCCAAAATGTTTCAATCGCGTGAAGTGGTAATTCAACTTGTTGGATAACCATCAACAATAGAATAGAGATGGACATGATATGATAGGAAATACCCATAATAAGTCCAGGTGGCGCCATCTGTCATCGTTCCATCGCGTGCTTGCGTGTAAAGAAGACCCCATTTTGCGAAAGATTTGTGTATGATCAATGGCTGGCGCTACTGACAATGTACGAAACCCGCCAAATTTGTAAAATCCAAGTCAATATTAAAGCACCTCATACACTTGCCCTCTTTAACCTATTCAATTTTTATACATATTTTTTTTATACACAGGATGACCCAAGACCCTTAAAGTGTCCCTTAAAGGGAGTGTTGTATAGTAAGACATGATGTACTCGTATAACGTAAAACTAATACTATAATTACCTCTTTCATTTTTGAAAAACGAAAACAGTAACCTGTGTGTATCATTTAAAACTTGAAAAGGACGGAATACTACCTTCTTTAGTACAGTCGATATTTTAGTTAAGGGGGCAGCAAAGAGAGTATAGTCAATCGCTCGTACGAATTTAATATTCCATTATTTTTGATAGCTATACTATATTGTCAAAATGATTGTAAATCTAAAATAAATAAATGTAATAAAATGCGAAAAAAAACATCCCCAAATTTATCATATTTTTTAACAGATGGTATCAATTCGGTCAGCGTGCGAATTCCGATTCGGCGCCGATCGATAACGGCCTTGACACCTACTGATAACTAGAGTCCTTTTAATCCTTGGGCAGGCTGTCTGTTGCACCTTCAACTAGAAAAGTACAAATGCGCAAGAGTTGAATACTTCTGGATAGCTGCGTAGGTGTTATTTTCAATACTTTGCATCTTCTATAATTCATATTGGCCCTGTGGTGGCTCTCGGTATTGTCAGATATAGTGAATTTTAAAACAAAAATAGAATTTAAATTTCAAATAGAATTTTGTGTTCACTTACTAAAACATGCTTAAGATCTATTATAATCCTCGCACGATGCACTTGCTCATTGGTTAAGTATTCTATGCTTTTAATGGAGCGGCATATGCAGACTCGAAAAATATCAAAATCATTCCAAATGGAGTTGTAATATTTGTATTGTTCTTGCTTTGTGTCGTCATGCAAACGTTACATCAATATTTTTGAAGTATCGGAGAGAACTTCTAGGCCTTATAAATAATAAATATGCCTACGTACCTGAACGTCACAAAACGTTACCAAAACTAACCAATGACCGAATTAGGTGTTTGGCGGCAGCGCGGATGGCCACGGAGCCACGGAGCCACGGAGCCAGTAATCAGTCCGAGGCGCTGGAGCCAAAGCTAAAGAGGCTCGGCGTAAAGTGCGGTGAGGAAGTTAACGTCGAAACGGCCCAAAGTTGCTCCGCGGTTTGTTGATTTTATTATTTGTCGGCGGCACGAAGGCGGCTTGTCAAACGCGACGGGCGGAGGGCGGCTTAGGGCGGCGGAGGGCAGCGGGGGGCGGCGGGGGGCGGCGGGGGCGGCGGGGGGCGGCGGGGGGCATAGAAATATCGCCACTAAATGGATCTAGCTTACCGCATAAGTGTAAAGTCTGCGATTGCAAACAAGAATCACTTTACTTCAGTTTAATATCACCAGTAATATAATGCTCTCACTTATTTTACTGTTGTTTTACTATAGTCCGAAGTTAGACATAGCAGAATGATCGGCATTACAGATTGTTAGATCGATCAGTCGGCCATTTAGATAATAATAAAAAAAAATACTATATGATACACGGTTTACCCGATAAAATACCAATGCACGCTAAAAATTAAAAATATATCAAAGAATTTTTTTTTTTTGAAGTAGGTGGTACAACACAACTATTTTTGGCCCAACTCAACTAAGATTTGTGACGGTGTATGGAAGATTGTATGAGGACGACAATGTTTGAAAAATAGAGTGTACTAAGTATGTAATAAAATTGACTAGTCAACCTAACCCAATATACCACGATAATATATATGAAGTGAGACTTCACATGACTCAAAATAAATTTATTAGGTTTACAAACATTATCACATTGCTGCGAATGAGATAATATACCACGCCCAACTTTCTTAAAATTAATAGCCACCTCTAAATTATATTATTTAAAAAAAAAAACAAAATCCTCATTGGAAAAGATAATAAAAAAGTGCTTTCAATTTACATTTAATCTTCTTCTTTATTTACACATATAAAATGTGTATAATATAAGTGTAGATATAGTGTGTATAATTAAAAGTGAATACTTGAATTTAATACAAAAATATCTTTGCTGACATGCCTATATACTCATATATATATATATATGAGTATATAGGCATTTATCTGTGCTTTTGGTATTAGTTTTTCTTTCATCATTTTGGCTATATATTTTATTTGAAAAAAAAATCAATCCTTAAAATATTAAAAAGCATTCGAATTTTCCAAATGTCAGTACTGTCAAACTTTTATATAGGGTAATCTAACAGTGTTTACCTATTTTAACATAAAAATCATATAGATAACGGTAATTAAGCAATACATTTTACAATTTTACCATATATATAAAGTAATAATATATAAATTCAATTATTCAATTATTTTAGAATATTCTAAATTTTAAACACTTTCACATGGAAAATAATCATAATAGGTACTACCTATAAAATGTCATATATTTGATACATATTTTATTTATATATAAGAAAAATACATGTTTAATCTTTATATATAAATGATATATATTTACTATTATTGGAATCAACAACGCAAAGATGTTTTGCCTACAATGCTTTTAGTATTTTACCAAATTATAAAAAAAATAAATAAAAGGTAATAATTTCATTATAGCTTCTATCTTAGTTTTGTCAAACAAAGACTATGGATAATAGTAAACAATAGTGGTTGATTATATTGTACCGTAAACAGTAACATTTTAAATCAAATATTATAATTGAAACTAATAAGTCTAACATAGTAGGATTATTAATGTTGACAGTAAGAAAGACGAGTTCTAGTCGCCACATTCTGTGCGTTTAAACATAACCTTTCGAGAACACATTCATATGCATATACTATCTCTATGCCAAAGCATCGCGTGTCATCGAACTACTTTTTATTATGGATAGAAAACCACAAATTGCACCACTGCTCTTAGATGTCGTCAATTTATCATAAACAAACGTATCGAACACATGGTCTAACAAGTCAAACGAGTAATATCTCATTTCGGTCGTCTTATGAAGCAGATAAATCCACTTTAATAAATTGCAGTTAGCGCGCCAAATAGCAAAGTCGTGCATCGGCGCAGAGAACATGTTCATGAGAACGCATCAACAAAGAACGCTTCAAGCACAGAAAAGTAACGCCTTGAATCTAGTTGAAATTTAGTATATTATTGAAACTGTTAAAAAATTGAAAAAAATATTATTGAAAAATTTACATGTTATCACCCCTTACTCATAAAAGATAAACTGGACCATAAGATACCGACATATATATATATAAAAAAAAATCAAAATGTCAATAAAAATTACAAAACGTCACATCACATTCTTAGCACCAGAGATCCACTATAAAACAAATATAGAACTAGAAAAATAATAAATAAATAGCTACATGCAAATACTAAATATAAATAATATACACAAGATGTCCCCAGATCATTTTTAATAATGGTGTAAATTCGGTCTGCGCGCGAATACCGATGCCGCGCCGATCGATAATGCCCTTGACACCGTTACGGCGTACTGTGTCAGCTGAGCACTTATACCGAAGACATTATTACACCATCTTAGGACACGGTGTATACTAATAAATAAATATTAAAACCCTCGTAATTGTACCTACGTATTGCTCTTCTACTATGCGCACCGTTAAAAGAATTATAGTCATAGTTTTTGCATGTTAGTTAGGTTAAAATAGTATCATGTGTGCAGCGCGCCAGAGGCGAATTTTTTTTAAATACCTAGTAATTTTTGTAAAAAAAATCTAGGCAAAACCGGCTTTTCGGCTTCTATGAAAGTACACCGCCTCTGCATACTTATGTGTTGAGTTCAAGAAATGTATATTTATGTGAAATTATATTTAAATAAAAAAAAATACCCTCATGTACCTATTTCCACGTAAGAGTCGCCGTCTTTTTAGGAGTAAAAAGACAATGCGTATGTTAACCAGTTTGTTAAAATAATATGTCATTGCGGCTGGTAAGCGGATATGTTAGGAAAATGTGTTTATCCACTAGTGAAACGTATTTTCATAGAATTATCTCATGTTACATGAAGGTTAGGTCATTTGAACATTTAAAATGTTTGAAGATATCTATGAATAAGATGGTATAAACGTGGGGCTGCATTGTCTATCTGTATATATGTCTGTCAAATTCCTTCTATACAGAAGTCCTGGGTTAGGTGTGACGAGAAGAAAGTATTTCGTTGATGGTGTGTTGCGTGTACTCGACTGACGTTTCGAATGTTGGAGTTGCATACACGAGAACTCCGCACATGAGAATGGCCTGGCCTCCCTTCAGGTATTCAAGCATTCGATTGTGCGATAAATCATGTGCTTGACGTCGAATTATGACTAATTAATATTTCATGGGGTCGTTTTTATGGCGCTCAAGTCGTCTGTGGTCGCCTTTGGTCGCCTGTGGTCTCCTGCGGTCGTCACCGGCGTCGACGCAGTCATTACGCGCAGTATCATTATTAATTCTCTCGTTCCCTAGCATTTTAATTCGCACTTTAATTCGTTCCACGATTTTCATTTATGAGATACTTATTGAGTTTTTAAATCAAAATAAAAAAATAATTACATTGGCGTAATGAGACAGATGTATATAAAGTTTTCTATTAATATAATTATTTTAGTATGAAAGAATTTTTTTTTTCGTGAGGACAATTTAGTCGATATCGATCAATCCCCTAAAAAGACATCAGTAAATATGAATGCAACCTGTATATCAAAAATTATGTCATTCATCTTTTTAGGCGGCTAATAAACCGCTCGCTATAAGGAAACTATTATCAAAATATAATGCACTATAATATATAAAAACATTTTTTTTTCAATTACCAATATTGTAAAAGATTATGACATTCATAATATTTTCATATAAAGAACTAAAACAACGAAATTGTTGCTATAATTTCTGTACATTTGTATATGGGAGAGGGACTATCCATTCTTATATTCTCTTTCTCTTATTCTATTTGTATGTTTATAGATAAAATGCTTTTTTGTAATAATTGTATGTCTAGCTGTAAGTTTTTTCCGTAAAAATAACAATAAATAAATAAATAAATTACGTTAAAATCCAAATTACAAATAAAGATCGCTCGCAAAGCACCGGATTTTTTGCAATTTTGAAAAAAAAAACAAATGTTATAAATGTAGTATTAGTTATTTAAACAAAGCCCGTGCTAAATCTTGTTTGTAAGGTCTTATATTTTATCGAAAGTTTGGTTTTATTATATATTTCTAAATTAAATATAAGTAAAGATTATGTACAATCCACGGTTAAAAGTTAGGTAGACGGCCATATTCGGTATTTTATCACGCTTACCTCTTGGTAAGCGTGATAAACTACCAAACTAGTTGGTGAACTAGTAAATAAATACTATATTTTTTGAGTGACCTGCCATCTACTTAAACTGGCCAATATTGAAATTGCAACCTATTAACGTTTACCAGCAACCACCAGAGTCGGGCATCTTGTATTCCGTAGTCGTAGCTGGGCAATAGAATAAATAATAAATGTAATGGCGAGATACCCAGGGCTGCTCGCAGCGTGCTGGGAACTGACCGTCGGCGGGACTTCACGCGGAGCGGACAGCGCTATGTGCGGTTGAAAAATTGTGCTTAAGTAATTCACATAGCGATTACAAATTGTCGCGCAGTTTTTGCGGGCCAATTTATTCCCGGTATCTTATTCCCGTGTGTTTATAAATGATGCATCAGTACGTCTCCTGGAAGAGAGACGAACTAGGTTAGTATTTGGAAAGTGATAACGCGCCGAAAGGCTACTTACTCCAATACGTCCACAGGTACCAACGTTCGATACACCGTTCTTTGGTTTTATAGTTAATTCAAAAATAAATAATAAGAGAACATAACATATATGTTTGTATGCATGAATATATGTTTGTTTTTACAAACGAAACCTATAATAATTTTTGAGGTATTTAAATTTTAGTAATGAAAGTTTACCGAATATTGCACGCACAGTCAAAGGCACTCGGAGTATTTAAAGTTGAACTGAAACGCGTAAAAAAGAAATTGTACTTATGAGACTAATGTGTGTGTGTGTGTACTATATCTATGAGAACCACATCGCCTTTCAAGGCAAACCTTCATTTTTCCCCCAAAAACTTTTGGTCAATAGTGCATTCTAAATATTTATTTAAATTATTGACCTAAACAATAATTTTGTATTTTATGCGGTCTGGCAAGAGTTTGTGGGATTGGATTAATGGTTAATGCATGCTTGTATTGTGACGTATAGTATTATGGTCTTGAAATATCAATAAAACAAAGAGACGTTGCTACCCGAGGACTTATTGGAGTAGCGTTTCGACGCGTTATCGCCATCCAAATAGTAACCCAGATTGTCTCCCTTCCAGGGACGTACTGATGCATCATTTCTAAATACGTTTCCCAGTCACGTGGATATTATTCAGGAATGCGACATCAAACCGTCTTCGGAATCAATGCGGTGACAGGTCCGTGTCGAGTATGCGACATGAAATTTATTTTTGTATTTTATTAGACATCATGGACTTAAAATATGGATCTTCCTAATTTATTACCTACTTTTTAAAATACATAATGTGTAGGATATCAATATTAAAAAAGTTTCTTACTTTATCTAAAACCAAACCTAATTCACGTGTTTTTTTAATTTTTGTTGTTGTTTATTAATTTTATTCACTTTCACAACAAGTAATCACACTGCTTAACAAAACAAAGGTAATTTTACCTACATTTTATAATGTAAAAATTAAAGAAAAATACTATGTAATTTATTTTTATGTCTAATAATCTGTATTCAAGATGGCAAGAGTTTATTTAATTGTATAATTTCATGTCATATTAAGCCTTTACATAACACCAGTAAAAATAATAATGAAAATTATGGTATACTTATATGGTATATTATGAACTATTGTTAAAGGCAGGTTTTCACCCATTAACCGATCCTTTTTAAATTAAAAAAAAAATCATGTCTTTAGTAGATTCGAAAATTGATATTACGGCAGATACATGTTACACGACAGATATTCGTTAATTCTTAATTTTTAATAATAAAAACGAAATCATTTTTTAGAATTTACCATCGTTTATTATCTTTATATATTATTTGCTAGAAATAAAATAAAAATACGATTAAAACAAGTTTATCGACTTCTTTCCCGCCCGCCTCAAAACGCATTGACAGGTGAAATATCAAATAGACATAGACTGCCCACTGTCTAAGAGTTCATTGTTTTTATTTACCTGCTCATTGGCATTATCGTGAAATAAATAAAAGTTTTTATTGGAATCTGAATAAATGTAGTTGCCAGCCTAATTTGTAAGCATCTGCGTATGCACCAGAATGAGCACATACCATGGTGAAACCGGTGCTCGGCATCGTGCCAACGTTGCGTGTGAACATTTAATTCTTTACAAAACATCGGAATGGTAATTAAAATTATCAGATTGCATTTTGCGAAATGAAGACTGCAAAAGGGATAAATAAATGAAAGATGAACGCGCGCTAGTTCGGTCAGTAGCGCGCCGGCGCAGAGTGGGGGGGAGTGGGAGGGGTGAATCTTGGGGTCGCTTTGAAACGCCTAAAGCCTAAAACTTCTATACCATGCCGACTTTTTATATAAGCGAATGAAATACAACCTTCCCTCGACTGGACCCGTGTTCGACCAAAATACACTTATCTATACCTAGCTCAGCTCTCATAGCACTCGCATAGCAGTTCACATAGGCACTGGAAAAGTTTTTTAAATTGACTAAATGGCTTTCCTGATAAACTAAAACTATATAAAAATTACATTCATGATGTCAATCGATGTAGTCGCTTTAACAGTCTTTTTAAACATCCACGTTCCAGAAAAAATGTAATGAAATTCGCAACATCAACCAAATGTCAGCACAAATTCAGGATCTGTTTTAAGTTCGCATGTTAATTTCTTTTTTTTTAATATTTTGGAATTCAACGGTTTTGTTTTGTTAATTATAACAAAATGGATTTTCTGTTTAAGTTATGCTTTATAACTAATAAAATGAACAAAAAAAAATACCTACATAAATGCAAACGCTTATTAATTGAGCAAATACTGAAGTTTTTACTTTAATTTCCCCCCGCCCCTCTTCCCACGTGGATGTACAATAATTAATGAATAGCCACTGTCGTGTGTAAAGTCAATCACAAGTTCACTTCACAATATTTATTAATTTATCAGTTTCTGATTTGTAATACATTATTTTGTACAGTTCTTAAATAGTGAGCATATTATGAGGTTATATAACCCTAGGACAGGCTATGTCTAGTAAGGTAATAAAATTCCACACTTTCTGTATTTTCTTTGTTTGTGCAAGGTATACGATATATTTTATAAATTGTGGAAATTTTACTTTTATAGCATTTGTTAATGGGATTTAATACATTTTATTGTTTACTGTGCTTCTGTACTTCTTACATTAAAAAAACAATATTGAATTGATTGATTTTTAAAATACGAATAAACGATGGCCCACTCAAATTTTTAAGCGGAAATGAAGCTCTTTATGTTTTAACAGAGGTTAATTTTAATTTTGCCCAACTTGCATCGCGTCCTTGCTGTAAATGTGAGGAACGTTGATTCGTTTTCTTACGATCACGTTAAACAAGCACGAACTTCCTGCTATGAAGGCAGAAGTACTTAGCAGGTGAAGTGATTTATATTAATCCCGCTTTCCGTGTTTCTAGTGGCCTGCAAATAAAAATTTCGCAAAGACAAGCAAAGCAGCGGTCTTTGCTAATTAAAAAACTTTCCTCGCGAAGACTCAGTTTTCGCGATGCTTTATCGATGCGAGCGCGAGATAAGCGGGTAGGCAAGTAAGTAATATGATGCAGATAAGCGCGGCAAATGCCGTAACCGATTTCAATGAAAACTTTGCATGTTCAGCCTGGTGGGCGGTTCAGGCGCCCACTCGGCGAATTCTGTTTTATAACAAGAGTCTACTTCAATGGAAGCCTTTTAGATTGCCTAAGCCTCCTGTGAATAATATTTGTCCTGAAAACTTTTTTATATAAATAATATTCTTAGGGAATCATACAGCGTATCTTACGGCGTATTTGTTGAATTTGGATTTATATAATATCAATAAATTTTCGATTCTAATCCATCTATTTGTATTTAAGTAAAAATGTATTTATGTATGTAAGTTAAAATTATTTTCATAGTTGTTTTTTTCGTTGTTTCTTTCTAAAATAATTTCTACAACATTGTAAAAAATTATTATGTAAATAAATATCTTGTATCTTGTAATCATAATAATAACAGAAAAAAGTTAAAAAAAATATATTACATTAAATGTTAAAACATGAATAGTTTTTACACACTGATGAGGTACTAACTAGTTAAAACACGCCCTAGTTATTTTAGGCCCTACTCGACTAAGCTAAATGTTACTTGTGCTAGAATCAGGGGAGATGGTGATATAGAAGCATTAAAAATGGTATTATTATACATGTGTATTATTAATGCAATATTTATTCTTTTAGTTTATTTAGGCGTGTAAATTTTTGAAAGTTTTCCTTCTAGTTATTACCCAAATTAAAATCGACGGTCACTGCCTTTTTTGGTACAGACGGTGTCTAGTTAGGAATGCAGGGAACATCAGTGCCGGTCGCTTGTTGGTTACATTAAATAGGCATTGAACTATTACTACTGCTCTGTACATATATTAATTTTTGTTTATACGAATACGAATAAATAAAAATAAATATGTCTATTTGAACCAACAACCGCTGGGTCCATAGTCAAACGCGTTAACCGCTGGACTATTCAGATGTGAGGACATGTTTTTTTTTATTTTTGAAACAGCCCACGACGGAGGTACTATATCTGAATCTGAATGGTTGAAATTGCACCAAAACTAGAATATTTATTTAGCAAATCTGCCTTATGCTGAATAAATTGCTCATCGATACGAATCACGAAACGTTTAGGTATACAATGTACGGTGAATTTCAAGAATTCTTTTATTCGAATTCATTTAAGCTCTATTTTGTTGTCTTAATTCATAAATTTGAAATAGCAAAGGAAGTACCTATAAGAGAAAGGCTTTCAGGCGTCGCTGAATGGCTGCGATCAAAATAATTCCATTTTGACGCAAGGACAATTTATTCAAATCATGAATAATTTATGATAAATTTTGCTCCTCAGACAATGGAACAAACACGCTGCAAACGCTATACATAAGGCGAACTTACAAATATAGCCAGCAACGAGTATAATTTCAATTGGAAAATATTTAAAAGCTTTGAGTGTTAAAAAGATTCTGTAAGTATTTTTAGCAGTGATACATAAAATGTAACAGGAAGGTTTTTATTTACTTTAAAAATAGTATTTTTCCAAATCATTTTAATTAGTATATTCATTTAGTGTCAATAAAACATAATTATAGTGAATAAGTCCTTCACTCTTAAGGTTTTAGAACAAAGTATTCAAAAACGGGAGCCTTAGAGTGAGATTTCCTTGTCTTATTGTTTGGCTATTTGTCTGTCCCAGGCTTTAACTTCTCAGGGTTGGTCTAAATCAGTGTTTATGTAATCGTCAAATAGATGGACCACAATAAAATGCGGTTATACACAGATGAATCCTATTCTAATATTTCTTATTTGATTTTTCTTATTTGATTTTTCCACGGGTTATATAGATTCGCTCAAAAAAGATTTTAGGGAAGTTCAAGAAAAAAACCTGTCAACTCAGGCAATTCGGTCGCTTTGATAGACCCACAGAACTAGTTTCGATACATGGACATGGCGTGTTACGTTTATCATATTTATTTAAGGCCGTAATCAAAGAACCAGTCCGTACTAAAATGAGCTCCGAGCTTGCTTAGCCCACTTGTCTTGGTAGAAATGATGACCCTGCCAAAATCAAATTTATTTTTAGAAAGAAGAATGCTGAAAATGAAGAATGAAGAAAAGCTGCGTAAATATGTTCAATTAATATTAATACACAAACCAAAGTGTGCGTGATTATACCATTACAATGCGAGCCACAATTAAAACTTCTGTAAGCAAGCTGATTAAATTTGTAATCAACTGCATAAAAATGTGTTAATTGGGCGCATCGACTTTAGCCGAATTAGCATGTCGCAATAGATTCATTTACTGCCTAGGCAAAGTTGTGTAAGGTTTTTAAAAAGTTTTACTATAATAGTCCATGAGGGCGAAGGGCCTGTCGCTGTGGCCCTAAGTATCGATATCGATAGAAAACAGACGTGCGCGCCGTAGGGCCCTGACAAAGGCGTATTAAATGCAAATGAAACGTCGTAAGCGGCAGGGAGCGTTAATGTCGCGTCGCCGTTGTTTGATTGGCCGCCGGATAAAGTCGGCGGTCGTCCGCCGCAGCCGGGTGACAAAGGTCCTCACGATGACAACTCGCACGTCTGGGCGCTGACTGCGCTCAAGTACAGGAAGCTCCCAAAGCTTTGTGCTTTTCCACTTTCTCCTCCGCACACAAAAGATTATTGCCCGGAGTACAGACCTGATTCAAGTAAACTATCGGAATCTTGTTGATGACCCAAGCCTAAGGATAAGGATTCGATTTCTTCCGCGGTCTACATTAAAGCGTTTTCGCACACTCCACGGACGAGGTACGGCATCAATGCACAAATGGGGCTTTGCAGCAACCGCCGGATGCACCTGTGGTGAGCGGTAACATCTTTATAGTAGGTAATATATTGATTTAAGCCAACGCCACATGCATAGAAAAAATCAAGGCGAAAGAAGCAGAATTTTGTACAAAGATAACGCATTCTGGTAATATGATTAATCATCCGTTAAGGAAGCCGTCAGAATATGAAAACGTGCCAATTTTCGAATAAGCAATCAATATTTTTTTTAACTTCAACCGACATCATAGGATGACAAATTTAGGGTATTAAACGGTTCTCACTCCATCTTACAATTAGTAAAATCTGACATTTAAAAATAGAAAATTTAAAAAGTAGAAACAATGTAAATTGCCTATATTATTACATTTAATTCACACAATTGCTTCTAAACTCTTTGGTTTTAACATTGATTCTATATAATCATTTTGAGCTGATATTATTTGAATACTATCTGATAACTAATACTATCTTCCATTTAACTAAGATTATATATTAAATTATTGTTATATTTCAATAAGTAAAACGACTTTTTAACCGAAGTTTTCCAAAACCATCCTAGCATTCCCACAAATTTAATGGATTGGTTCCGAAAAGTTCTTATCGTAGACAAAAGCTAGATTTGATATATCTTTTGAATTGGTAGTTTCGAATGTTGATTATTTAGGTTAGGTGAAGGTAGAAATTTACACATGTGGCTTTTACCGTTTTAGAGTAAACTCAATAAGTACGTACTAGTGTGATGTATTTAGGTTTAGCTCTTTTAATTCGCTATTTATCCGTTATACATATTAGCCTAAAATAAACTTAAGAGGTAAAACTGAATATTATCTACGAGTACCTAGACAACATTTTGAATCACTCTGTGTATACGATTTCAAACTGAATAAAATGTATCTCTGTGGGAATATTAGCAAGATTCTTTTATTCATATAATTCGTTATTCAGGGCCCAGGGTTATTGAATGAATGGAATTTGACACTAAATAGTAACGCCACCAATAACAATAGTTTTTTGCACCGATATAACAAAATTTTCGGTAGCAATTATATTGATAGCAATACAACAAACAGATTTAACGAAGAATTCGCATAAATATGATTAGACCCTGGGGTGTCTGTACTCGAAAATCTGCCCAAGCGCTGTATTTAATTTTCATCATTGTTATTTATTTTTTAATAATTATTTCAACTCGTGAATGAAAAATATTATTACACAAATTAGGCATTTATGGTAAAATACATATTGCGAACAAACTATATATTCTATGCGAAGAGATATGTTCGATAAGCTAAAGCTTTTTCTACTTCAAAACGATATTCAGATGAAATATTTTGATTTTTTTTTCGAGTAAATCAGACTACAGAAATATTACCTACTGAATTGAAACGTTTTTGGCACCGAATAACTGATTTGTAACGCGTTAAGTTTATGATAGTAGGATTACCCAGTACCTAACTAGTATACTCACGGCCGTGGACAGTCCTCGAAAACTCCACACGGAGAGCAGCGAGCATTTACCGTTGAATTAAAAAAAATACCCGCTACCAAGAAAATATGAGAAAAAACTACAAAAGCAGTAAACAAAAAAAATAAATTTAAAATAAATAAATACATTATTGCATACAGTTCTCTTCAATTACATAATTAACCTACTCTCGTTTCTAATAGCTTAATAGCTGATAAAGAAAGGAGTAAATTTACAGCTTTTTTACATACATTTTTCATTTACTTTATCATTATAATTTAGTTTTCTTTTGTTTGTTCGTAGCTTAGTTATTAAAAAATAATTATTTTATACTGATAAACAAGTTATATATTAATATTGTTAAATATTAAATGTATATATTAAGAACAAAAATTTAAAAAAGGCTTATAATGGATTTAAGTAATACGTCATCGGATCTACAAGTACCGCTACTTATACACACGCGGAGTTTTCAATAAAAGCACCGCGATACTCGAATGGAGCTAGTATGCTCTCATGGGAACAGATCTGATTAAATCCGATAATATTATTTCCAGTTATTTATATCTAAAGCGTACTTATTAGATCGAACAAACTAGCCGCAATAAAGAGACAGTGCGTTCGGATACCATGGCTCGCGTCTAGGTCGTCTGAGTACAAGTTACGAATGCCATTGAGCACATGGCATTAACAAACATTTTTTTTTTTGTTTTACGTATTAAGTAGCCTGGTATTGGGTCTGGCACTAGTATTGCATGGTATTGACTGTACAAAAGACCTAGTATAGAGACACTAAAGATGCTATATAAAGCTGCTTTCATTCTTTTTTTAAAATGATTATTACAGCTAAGTAGTCACTCATCTGAGTGACAAATAAATAGCATTCGTAATAACAAGTCCTAATTTATTTAGTAAATTATTATAGTATTTACTGTATTTCATAAATTATTCAATTACTCTCTGACAATGACATTTCAAATATTTAACCTAACGATGTATATAAATATATACTAACAAGTTGTAATAAATACTATGTAAGCTAGAATGTATGCTAATAAAAAGGCAACTACACGTTACTAGATACATGGGTTTATCTCTTTAAAAAATATTTATACACCGTTAGATAATATAATAATTACCATTTATAAATAATAATATAATTATTATAACTTATTATATATTTATATAGTAAACAGGGACTATGACTTAATCTATTATATATTATAAAGTTATGTAAATCAGAAGCATATTTATATAATATAGAATACTAAACGATGTAAAGTAGATGAATAAATGGATTAACACAAATTGGATACCTACCCTCAATGGTATTTATAGTTACATGAATTTTAAAAAAAATAGAGGTTGTAAATTTCAGTTTGCATGCAGTTTAACGTAACCTACTGATATACTACGTATCTTGTTCGTACAAATTATTCGACACTGACAACAATGTTTAAAAGGATGAGCCTCTTCAATCGTTCGTTCCTCGGCCTGGTGGATGCTATTCTCCTTTTCAAATATATTATCAAATTCTTTTTAGTTTATACTAATACTTTAGTTTATGTCTAAATAGAACATGGGAAAACCCGTTCAATAAATAAATAAATCAATTAATAAGGGTGTACTTTACTTTTCTATATTGAACTGAAATTTAAAAGTAGAAACTTGCAATTAAGAACCATTCATTTTGAATATCTGTTATAGCTCTGTCTCCAGCAGGACGTTGAATGTTCGGATGCATTCGCTACATCCCGGTCCAGTCCCGCATCTTGATCGCCATCATACTCAAGCAAGCCGGCCGCTATTGTAAATATAAAGATGCCATTATAACTCGCGATCCGCAGATCATCATTGGCGACAGCGAGTGGTTATTGTATTAGAGCATTTCAACAGTGCGATGAGGGTATCGTTTCTTTCTGCGGTAATGTACTTTGAGGTACATTTGGCTGTAGGTATTTTATGATGAAAATATATAATTGAAGATCTATATATAATCTATCTCGGGTAACGCTAACTCACACCAAACGTAAAATATTAACACCAAAAATTCTGCAATATTGCTATAGTACTTGCTTTGAATACTTTTGAGTTACGTGTCCTGTGGTTTGATTTCTAAAGCTATCCTACTATCCCATCTTTGATTAACCAACAAAAAGTGGAAAACCGGTGTTTGCGGTTTACATAAAGACTTTCTTACAGTTTTCCTTTCAATATTTCGGTAAAAAGTACTTATTTTATCGAGCAAACTTCACTTTGATTACCACTGTAACGTGCAAAACTTTCAATTGTTCCTTTCTACTCAAACTGGTGATTTTGAATCTCATTATACCTACTAATCGACTCTGGGAATTACCTAAATTTTCAGAACCCCTACTGTTCTCAGCACAGAAAATACGACAATTCGTAAGTACCTACATGGAATATCTTGGTGTAATTAACAACACTACTAAATTTAAACTCAGGAACGATCTCATTGAAATACATAACCCTGATTCAAAGTCATTAACGAATAAAATACGCTGATATCTGACAGTTCTTTTTGATTAATAATTTCACTTATGTTTGCTAGTTTCGATGTTTAGATTTAATTATAGTTGTTTTGTTATAGAATTTCTGTAATTTTATAAAATAGAAGAGCTGTTTCTCTTACGGTTGGCCGAAAAAAAATCTAGTATAAATCACCATCGGTTTGAAAATTAAGAAACCAAATGAAGATTACAAAACGTTGATTTGTGTACGCTTCGAGCCGTGCTCACTGCTCAGCCTCACTATCTTACGGTTGAATCAGATGGGGTCATCCGTCTGAATAGTAAGCAACGATTAGCCGTGCAGACGGTGCAGGTCACAGTATGGTTGGACTCGGTTGTGGAAGTGGGTCTTGTTTTGATAATATCTCCTTTCTCGGAGACAATGCGCTCAAGTTTTTTAATTATAAATTGATCCGAATAAAACAGGATCTGTGAAATATGAAAAACAAAAGTAAGCAATTAAAGAAAGAAAAAACCATTTAGTGTTTCAATTAGTATTACTTTAAGACCACAATAGTCAAATGAGAAAATCAATGTGATCCTATAGATACTTACATAATAACTTCGACTTTGAAATATTATTTACTAGTAGCTATATAATATTCGGAAATATAACCGATAAATGAATAAAGTTAAATCAGTGACACAATATAGACTAAAAAAAATATAAGGAAGGTTGGTGTAAATGCTGTATTAGGGTTTACAATTTGGTTTAGTTTTAAGCTCATATTTTAGTACTTTTACAAAATATTGAAATCGTTCAAATAGTATTTATGTTAATCGATTTGGGTATTAAGAGATTAAGTCTAAATCGTAATACTAACAATTTCTAATGATCTAATGATGATTTCTAATAATGTTTTAAAATATCTTGTAAAACAACTGAAATGAGAACGTAAACTTAAATCAACCACGATGTAAAAGTCATTATTTGGCCCACCATTCCTGATACATACATTTATATTTTCTTACGAGAATATTAAGTCATAGAATCACTATCTGATGTATTAATTTGGCAGTGATTTTACCGAATATTCTGTAAGTAATAATTAAAAATAGATGTATAAATAAATCCCTATCTGTAGGTCCGTATAGCCACCCGAGCGCCGACACGTCAGTTCTGTACGGTTAGGAACTAATTAAGAAAGCGTATTTAAAAAAAAAACCTTACGTTTATTATTGTTTACAAAATTCGTGACAATTTCATACAAAAATAATGTAGTGACCACGTGATTTAAAATATCTTGTTTGCATTTGTCCTTACACTTAAATAAGAGATTTGTGGTACATCGTAGAGGAGACCGGGGACGGTTGACCAAATTTTAGTTTAAACACGTGTATTATTTTTGTTTTAGTACATATTGAAGTAAAGATTAATTAATTTGATAAACTATTAAGATTTGGAAAGAAATAAAAAGCTCGAAATTAGTTCAGGTATAGTTTACAAGCTTCATTTTGTAGAAGGGGAACTATGAATCAATCTACCTCATGCCTGGGGTTGGTTGACGTAATGCTGGGGTACGTTGACCTATAATGTAATTAATGCATTATACAGGGAAAAATCTGATTTAAAGAAACATATTTATAATAGTATTTTTTTTTTCAAATAGTCAATCTTAACCGTTAAAACATAACTAATTTCTAATAAGTTTAAACAATCAATTCTTAAACACTTAACACAACTTAATATTTAAGCCGAACACTTATAGTATTATCTAAAACAAAACTAGAAAATTGCTTATTCATTTTGAACATCAACAGTTTAACAATCAGTCTAACAACAACAAAAAATCTAACAAACAGTCTTGGAACAACATAATTATAACCTATATTTATTTGTGTTGACCATATGGTAACAATCAGTCTCGGAGCAATGTTTTTATAACTTATTTAATTATTTGTTTTATTATGAACTTATTATCAGACTATCAATTTAGTATTTAAATCAGGGGTGCAAAACAACAAGTTCTGATACATTTGACGAAAAACCAACTTTATTGCATTTAAAGTACATCCAAACTACTTTGGGGTAGGTTGACTAGATAGTCAACAAGCCCTAATATAAATTGGTCTACCAGCCCCAAACCACATTTTAAATTTTGAGCGCATGGTATTATCTCAAAACTGACACCTACTCAAAAACATTGATACGTATCAAATAGAGCAACAATCAAATTCTTACTTTGAATAATTTGAAAGTAAATAACAACGATTGTATAGGTGCCACACCAAAAATCAAAAAAAAATATATACGTATATTGTTTTTCGAAAATACGCTACTTCCTCCGAACGACGTGGGCTCCGGTGGACTGAGCAAGGCGGCAAAACGGATTCTCGCGCATGTTTGGATGACGCAACACTTTCGCATAGTTAGAGTTGTTGACGGCTAGTCTACCTACTCCTATAGCCAACCATCCCCGGTCTCCCCTACCGTACTACGCATGCAATTTAAAGTAAATATTTTAACAGTAATTTTAGTGTGTTGCCAATATTGTGTGTGTATTCGTTACTTGCTCTCTCGCTTATTTAGACTACACATACGAGTATATCTTATTAGAATTATTACTATGGAATGATTTTTATTCTTAATGAGCATACTCTTTCGCTGATCTAAAAAGATAGCAGATTGTTGGACTTGATCTTGCTTCTGGAAGTATTCGATATTATTAGCTAGAGAAAGGAACAGGAGACGTGGAAATAAATAGCAAAGAAAACTATCACGGCGATGATCACTTTTGGATATAAAATGTAAAATCGTTCCACCGATCGAGTTGACCTCGAACGTGAATTCATGCTTTTGAAATCGATGTTGGGTATACTCACTGTATGTTAATAACTCCTTGAATCTAGTACAGGAAAGAAATAGAACTAGATGAATAACATCCTTAGATCAAAAAAAAAAAAAAACGAAGATCATTTTGGGTTTTTACTTATGATGTTACTAGGCTGTAACAGAAACTATAAATTTTTACTAGCATATAATTCAAAAAGATGAAACTCATACAATGATGATGAAAACAGAATGATTCTTGGGCTTAACAAGATTTCGCGAACCTCTTTTCTTTTATATGTTAGTAAAAATAAAGAATGAAATTGTGCTACAATGGACAGGAAACTCGAGGTCGATCCGATCATAAAAGAATTATATATTATGATGAAAATATCAAATTACCTAAAGTAAATTGTCCAAGAAATAGGTTAACCCGATGTCAATAATTGTTTTTTTGTCGGCCATATTTGACACAACCTACGCGGGTTGTGTGAAGCGTTCAATTAATTGATTAGGGCAAAATTAGTACCCCCTTATATTGATTGCGATCAACAATTTCTTCTGCGCACTTTCATACAATCCGGTTTTATGGCCAGATTCATCTCACGCGAGAATTGCCTGGCGCGCAATCTACATTTTAATGGGATAGCCCCTAACTTTGTCCGGTTGTGGCAGTTGTGGGATAGGGATACAAAATATCTTTACCTAATCATAAAAGCCTCCTTATCCAGAAAAGCGCAAGCGCCCGGGGTTATGATATGCATTTATAACTTTTACGATCTTTTCGAAATAACGACGGCGGCATAACGCATATTGTGAATGGCGATTGTAAATAAATCCTACGCAATTAAATAATAAAAACCAATGGTGGATCGTACAATGTTGCAATTTTGTTTCAATTGTATGATTCCCATTTCCTTTGGAAACATTATCAAAATATTCAATTTTTTGTAATGCGAATCAAGTTTGATTTTATAGTAGTACTTTTGTAAGCACGGATATTTCGATATTTAGAATTATCGCTTAGAAACATTCGATGTAGCTAAATAGCGAAGAGTCGCGGCCACTAGGCGTTAAGGCGTTTGCCTAATGTCGCGGGTTCGAAATCGTCATATCGCCTTTTCGTCTGCCTTGACTCTGGTTTTATAAAATTTAGCATACTTCGGAAGAGCCCAAAATATGTGTATCACATAGGAATTGGCACTTTATACCTCCCTACAAAAAAAAAAAAAACCAAGATATGTTTCCGTTTTCATCTGCTAAACGAAGACTGGTGTCGGTATCCCATGTGTCACCTGAGGTACCCCACATCTGAATCAGCTGTCGCGGTCATACCGGAGAGGTGGGAGGGGAATACTAATTAAGCAATAAAGCAATAAGCAATAAAGCAATAAAGTAATAAGAAGATAATATATAAAATAAAATCATAGTTATAAAAATCATAAATAAAATCATAATAAAAAATGAAATCGACCAAACGCCCACCGCTATAAACACACGTTCCAATGCACAAGGGTTACTTGCGCTAAAAAGGAAATATACAACATTCGGTCAAAGAAACTTTATGTACCATATGCCCAAAGTACATAACCAGATACCAGCTGAAATCAGACAAGCCACAGGACACAGATTTAAATCAATGGTTACAGACTGGCTTTTAGATATAGGAAGGTCGAAGTCCGAAGAACTAATTTACAACAAAATACAATAGCGATAACGAGCATAGCTATTAAAATAAAAATCTACAATTAATATTAAAAAATTTAGGCCTAATCATTTTATATTATTTGTTTATATGTTGTTTTTTATGTTTATATGTTTTTTTTACTTTATTTTACTTTACTTTTCACAATATAACATTACATAATAAATAAATAAGTAATAGAGCTTTATATTATACTATTACTTTCTAAAAATACATTTATTGATCGGTAATGCACCAACATTAATGCAATATAGTATACGCGCTTCTGTCGCTATTGCAGAACAGGTTTTCCTAGTGCAATAGCACAGTACTCGTTGCCTGGCATCTAGCGGGCTCACACACACACCCACACTGGCACGCTATGAATAAAAAGTCCGCTTAGTACTGTTAACCTTAGTGTACCTACGATAATTGAAGGTAGATTACTTCAAGCAATTATTGTAAAATGTATATTTATCGTGTAAAATTGTAACTTGAACATATTTGTAAGGCTTGTATTCGGAAAAGAATAAAGATAATAATAATAATTATTATTATTATTATTAATTAAATAAATAAACATTAAATTAATAAATATTTTTAGATTTTTTTTTATTGTTATATTGATATTGTTACTCTGTACCACCGGCGGCAGATAATACATAAAAAAAGAGTCAAAAAATTAAATTTAAATGTAATAATCCGCAGTCAGACCTTCGGTATTCTGACAAAACGGAAAACCCCCCACTTGCTTCAGATCCCAACTTGATCTACCACCGTAATGTTCGTATTTGTAAGGATCTGCATTAGGGTACGCTCACTCAATTGTGTATATTTAGCCCCGCTCCTTGACATGCACCTAAAACACCTCTAGTTGTATTGTATAAATACGTGTCTGTTATTTATCGCCCTCCCCACCTATGCAGTCACAACACAACTAGGTACCTTCAGCTGTGTTGGCATTGAGCGTTCGTTGAGAGACGACATCGCCAGTGTTAATTCGTCATTAATGAAGGCAGCACCTTCGCGCCGAAACGTCTGGCATTTTATTAGTACGCCTCTTCTCTTTTCACCATGTGTAACGAGTCAGATCTAATGATAAATAAGCCAGAAAAACAATCTTCTACTAATATATAATATTTAACGCGGTATATTTAATTTTTAAATGTTTATACGTTTTTACGGAAATAGTTTGAACATCGCGCGGAAGCGACCCCTCAACTGAACTTGACGTTACCTACATTCATGAATCCATGATTTTCCATTTTTTTTTAATGTAGGGAGATAAAAATTGCTATAGCTAATTTTTCTATAGATTTCCAAACTTTGGTAAATTCGTTTTTCTCTTGAGAAACCTTTTTCCAATATTTTTTGCTGATTAAACCTTGATTTTTGATACATATAAACCTGCTGAAAGGACAGTAGGGATTTTAAATACACTCTGTATTCAGCTGTTTGGACGCATGGGTTTCATAGATATTTTTGTTTTTTGAGACTAGCAATCGGGATTTCATTTAGTGATACATTCGTTGAGAGATCCGTCGCTCAGCATCTTATCGCGCCGTCGCCGATATAAATAGCCGCAGTCCAATTACGAAGGAGCGTCGCATCCAATCTGGGCGTATTATTTATATTCGCATCGTTTATTAACAGGGCGTCGGGTCCGTTCGCGGCGCGCTGATGGGGTCCCACAGTTTCGTGAGCGGGAGACTCGTACGAAAAAATCATTCAGCTCCGGTGATACCGGCTAAATCATTTTTGACCAGAGCACATTCACCTAACAGTCTTGCGTGGCATTGGTTTGATACCAGGCATTATATGGGATGGAGAAATCTTTTCACTGCGTTAGACTAAAGAGGCAAGTCATAGGAAGGTGATTGTATTTATTAGAGCACAATAGTTATTCTGTGAATACTTTTCAGTACATAGGTGGTTTATCCTCACAAATCGCTCCTCAAAGTAACTTTAATTGCTTTACCTGACCGCTTTCTTGGGTTTATTGTCCCAGACACAGTACAATACGAGTATACCTTCAAGAGGGTAGTTTGCTGTTGTAATACCTTTTCGTGGGATAAGAGTTTACTCGGTTAAGTTATGAAAAAACCATTTGCAAAAAAACTAGTTTGTCTACGTTTTTAACCAATTATAATTATTTTGAAATATTTTTATTAAACAATGCAATACTTGTGAATCTGTCGTTGTAGTAATATCCAATTTATGAATACTTAAAAACATGCCATATTGTTTCATATTTTATTATTGTTTGCTTAGCTGTGTCGCATTATTGCAAAAATAATCGTCGACTTTGAATAGAGTAAGTGATATTAATGTCTAAAAAATCTAATACATATATAAATGTAGCGTACCTATTCTTATAATTATAAATAAAAAATATACACGGTGTCCTAAGACTTTTCCGAAAACTTAAGAGGGTACTTATGTTCCTTATTATGTGTTAGATATTTTTAAAAAAATGCGAAAATAATTCATTCCCCTTTATTTTTATATTAACAAAGTGCTCGTGTAAATTCCTTTTTCGTATATCGCTCTTTCGCTTGCTGGGCGACGCAACGCGGCTTCGCGAGCGGACGAACTTGTAACAGGAACGGTTTATTATTATCACCTAAAGTTTACATTTTTTTCTCGGAACCAATTATTAATTTTGATATGACGTCAAAACAAACCATGTTTGAGATCGAATGGCCAATTAGCTGGATTTTTTATCGGGAATTGTTTTAGGCCCGGTATACGAGTATAATAACATTAAAAGTATTAGAATCCTATAGTAATATGATTAGAATCTTCGTTTAGCCCTATCATTTTTTTATATAATTTTTTCCAGTTTATTATTTATTTATTTATTTATTTATTACAGTATAGGAGCTATATCATAGTCCCCCTAACCGCTAGCGTAATGAATATACCATGGACCCCTAGGCTTCCGCCCCTGAGCGGTCACTGAAAGAATAGTCTGCAGTGCATACTATTTCTCTCTCATTCTTCCTGACCTGCCTACTCTTGCGTAGGTCACCGTGGACAAGACCCTCAGGCCGCTCCGTAAATATTGCCTCTAATAACAAGCAGAAACACTTCAAAACTATTTAATTTTATAAGATTCTACGTTTAGATCAAATAGATAGGTACCTTTTGGAGGAAAATTTAGGTACATTCGTGAAGATATTTCGAATATGAAAGAAACACAAACGGAACTTAGAAACCCGCTCAAAACATTGACTCGTTTACTGGTTGGCTTTAATTATTTACCTAATTTTTCCTTAATCCTAGAGACATTCTCCCAAAAGAAACGCAAGACCTAAGTTTAAAAAACAAACAGCCTTTTCATTGATATACAAGCAAATAAACAATAAAATTTAAAAAAAAAGATAATGAAAGCAGGTTGTCCAATTAAATCCAAGGAAAAAATATTAAATTATGCGATAGATTTAAATGAGAAGTTATTTAATACCATACTTAATGTGTATCGCATAAAATAAATCTATTAAGGATACATAAAACATTGCAATTGTTTATAGGCGCTAACAAATGTGATATTACAATATTAAAGATTATATTATTTTTACAAAAACAGGCAATAGTTGGGTTGGGAATACGATACTTTTATGCGATAGTTTAGCTAATTTTTTTTTTTAATATTTTAGGTTTAATAGGAAGAGGGGTTGCGGGGAATACGGGGGGGCTGATATTGAAATAATGCTCATAAGAGAATGCACTTACCATGCGAAGGAATTGGAGCTGCGGCAGTCGCTGCGGTCGCTTCGTCCGCGACTCGCACGGGTCTGGCCTGCTTGCGGCGCGACATGGCGCCCTGCTCGGCGGCCCCGGGGCCCCGAGGGACCCATTCCGGAGTGGCCATGCACTTGACGCGCTCGCACTGTGCACTGTGCTTATATTAGAGTAGCATGGCCCCCAGCAGAAACCTTTGTTTGGCCGAGCGGCGATCTTTGCGTTTTTGTTTTTTGTCGGGAAATACTTTTCCACTTTTCACCCTCCTACAACGCGCCCGTCGAGGTTCACCGTTCGGGGTAAACTATCGGATTAGGAATGTGGCGTCACCTTACAACCGAAGTTCAAAAATCAATCTTTTATTGCTACGAACAAGTATTTAAAAGGGAGAATATATAACACTAGAGTCATTTTTAATATCGAAACCAATCTCATAATAGAAATCTTTCGGGTCGGAAATATCTTATTAACAAAAACAAACGAATCGGTTAAGTTTTATTTTGATAATCAAACTCGATATTCAGCTAAATAAGGTTTGGTTCAACACCAGAACTCTGAATACTGAACGCGCGAGTTCTTATCGATTATCAGAAGTGTCGGTCGTGACATGGGCGCTTATCACTTTTGACAGGTGTTATCGGTCATGTGGGCGTGGCGGCGACCACGTGGTCGCGTTGGCCGCTCAGCAGCGGCTGATAAGCTATCAGATACGCGCGATGTGCGCGGCCGGTAGCGCTTGCGGCGCGGTACTGCGGTGCGGCGATCGCCCGCGCCGCGCGCTTCGACGGCGGCCCGTTCGCGCGCACACGCATTTGGCATTCGCCGCGT
Organism: Neomicropteryx cornuta; assembly: GCA_020383195.1. Classification (NCBI taxonomy): domain Eukaryota; kingdom Metazoa; phylum Arthropoda; class Insecta; order Lepidoptera; family Micropterigidae; genus Neomicropteryx; species Neomicropteryx cornuta. The sequence continues at coordinate 14,226,901 of JAHKQU010000012.1, forward strand.
CAGAAACGTCACTTGCAAATATTTGAGATTAAATCTCAAAAACAGTCAAATATGGTTCTTTTAGAAAACGCAGCTAATATTTTGTAAAAAAATGTTAGCCTAACCTACTATATTTGATAGGTAGACTTTTTGTTAATTGGTAAATATTTTTGTAAAATTGCTTTAGTTTTGTTTATAGTTACTAAATATGCCGAGGACCTGCGTGATTATTTACCTATCTACCTAATTTAAGTGAGTAAGGGCTAAGGTGACAGAAATTATAAACATATGTAAAAATATGTACCTAGAATCTTTTTGTACATTTTTTAAGTAAAAGTCCTGAACATAGATAAAAATATTATTTTTATTTAATCGCAAAACTTTCCTTTAATAAGTAGATAGGTAGATGCATTACAACGTCACGGGCTTACACCAAAGATTTGATGATACATAGGTAAATAAATTTGGATAACTTTTATAATACCCGATTTGGATATTTTTAAAATTTAGAACTACAGATATTATTATTATATTTTGTGATGTGTACTTAAAAAATATCTTTTATTTAATAACACCCAATTTTTCAGCCTTTTTAAATTTTTAGTATTTGAAATATGTACTTTTTAAGAGCGTGGTCTCTTTTTATTAAAATCCGCACTTTTTTTATACCAAGTCAATGTCATATGAGTAAATAAATTAAAAAATATTTTTAGCTATTTTAATTTATATTTGATATAACGAAAGATTTACAAATGCATTTCGGTGCCAAATGCGAGTTCCCGTCGGTCTCAATGGCTTGCGATCGTCTGTTGGCGGTGGGGTGCGGGCGGTCAGTCGCCCCGCCCACACGGCGGCCGAGGGGGCGGAGGGGGAGGAGGGGCACGCACACACTCTCAACGCACCCACACTACGTCGGAAGCCCTCCGCCGCTGCCTCCGCGGTTATCAATGTTTACGTCTGGACGTAAATCGCAGCGCGGCTGCAAGTGCAGTCGGACATTCGGCCAGACAATCAATCGACGTCCACATATTTTGAGTTCAAATAAACAGATACATATATCACAGAAATATAAATGTATAGAATTGCTGTACTTTCAGTAAATAAAAAAATCGAATGGTAATAATTTTAATTTATGACATACGAACATACAAAAAAGAAAAAAAATACAATTCCAACACAATAACAAATCCAGAAATCACACTTAGAGGTTAACCCGATAAAAACAGTATGACTAAATACTATAAAAGAAAAACGAATGAAACTAAGCGAAAATATTACATTCCTTACCTATGTAAATGGACTTAGTCAGTATTAAGGTAGGCTCATTTTTATAATGTTTTAGGTTAGGCCATTGAATTTTGTTATAGTTTCAAAAACAAAATGTATATATTATATTTTTTTCTATAACTACCTAGATTAAACTTATACCGAGTATATATGTGGATTAAATACCTATATTTAAACTGGTACAAATGGTAAATTATTACATGTAAATAAACAAACCTGTACATTTTAGTGTTGGTTAATTGCAGCTAAACCTAAAATTATACCTAGTACCTAGCGTTACCTACTCGTCATTTATAGACAATTAGACCGCTAAAATTAATAAACTCCTGTGCCTCTTTAATTATTAGTTACCTATGTAATCATATTTATTAAAAAAAACACGTATGAATTCTTAAAAACAATCAAAAAACTTATAATAAACTTGTTGTAAAAGTAGAAATAAATAGACATTATTGGCAATTCTTATACGAAATTTTTGAAGAAATTTATTATGATTCGATTATCTACTAGTTACTCACTATCATATACATAATTTCTCTACTATTTACTTTACAGACACAATTCTTAATAATATGAATTGTTGTAATAAATGTAAGGAGTCTTTTTGATGTAACTAAAGCTTTAGACACAATTTCAAAACCAATCTTACTAAAAAAACTGCCTTCAATTGGCAAACAAGGCGTATGCATGGCGGCGATGAAATGGTTATAGAACTCGGAGTCTCACAAGGTTGCAATGTACGGCCCGTCCTATTTTTAATTTATATTAATGATCTATATATTGGCAACATAATATCTTTTGCAAATATCACGGTGATAACCTCTACAGGTGATACTTTGTTATTTACATTCAAAGAAGCTAACCAAGGCATGTAGATTGTTAAACAATGGCTGGACAATCTTTTAATACTAAATCTTTAAAACAAACAATCTTTTAATACTAAATATAAAAAAAAACTTAACATATAAAATTTAGTATAAGAAATATTGATCAGTGTAGTTAGTGCACAGCGGAGAACTTTTGTTTATAGTTTTAAAAAACCGCGTTTTATTTCAAATTTACATATTATAAAGATTGTATTATTACGGCCTGTGTCAATCAATTCTTAGTTACGGTATAGTAGGGTGGGGAAATTGTGTCAAAACTAACTTGAAGCCTATAGATATAGTACGAAAAACTATTTTAAAAACATTTTATCGTCTACCGTATACTAGACGCTAAGCAACTGTACGCCGAGAGGGTTATAATAGCTAACCACAAAAATATACAAAACGGGAAAAAAGTTGATCACATGCATAATACGAGGGCATTCAATAATGAGATGTTATCAATTCCTAGAATGAAGACTACATTTGGGAAAAGGTCTGGAAGATGAATTGGCCCTAAATTGTCTGCCTCCTGAGCTGAAAAATGTCAATCACACGGGAACATTATCTAAAAAAATCACTAAGTGGCTTCTGATATAGGTAGATACGGTTGTGATGATTTAGGCCATATTTTAAATACAATAATAATTTAATGGGGTAAATCTTTAAAAAAAATGTTCCTTTTACTTTGTTAATCATTAGGAACCTTATTATAACAAAAATATAATATGCATTTAAAACGTCTCTATATATATAAAAATAAAATATAGGTATAATAAAGTTGTCTCTTGGTGTAAAAAAAGTAGCTCAGTATAATATAATCATTATAAGTATACAATTTATTATATTAAAGTATATTTTACATATTTATTTTGCTATTTTTGTGCTAATTAAGTAAAATAATCATTGATACTTTAATTACTGAAATAAATTTTCTTTATAACTAAAAAGGTAACTTGTATATCGCGTAATATTATAAATATGAACAGGACGGAATACTGCCGTCTTTAGTACAGACGATAGCCTAGTTAAGGGGGCAGGAAATATAACAGGGTAATTAATGTCAATCGCTTGAAGGTACGAATTAACTGTACCTAAGTACGACTATACTTTGTTGCTATACTATATTGTCAAAATGTTATGTGAACATATTAAATAGCATATATTACTTTGTATTATTTTATTATGCTTTTGATTTTAATAATAAAACATGATGTAAAATGTTTACACATCGACCGCGGCAATCGCGCGCTCTAATTATTCTTGTAATATGTTTTTATTTGTGTTTCTTCTAAAATAAATAAATGAAGGCACTTTTAATCTTTTTTTCTTGGATCGCCTGTACCTTCGTAGTTAAGCTGGTCAAGCGGGTCGATGCATCATCCGTTTCTGTATGACTACGATGACGTTGTCGACCAGAGACCAGAACAATGACTTCGGATGGTCAACGAAATATCGATGCGGCAAATGCCACTCGGCCGGCTGCCGTACAGGAGCGATGCATTGCTTTACAATGCATTCGCACACATACTATCGACCAATGCATACACAACTGAGTCCTTGTTTCGCATGCAAACCGTGATTTGTGAGTGTGAATTTTACGCAATTTTAATTATCTGGTTAAATCTCTGTTTATGGATTTTGCGAAACTTTTCTCTGCAGAAACTGACTTCCACGTGCCATATTCTCTAAAATTATACTTTATACTTTCAGATCAACATTTTTTAACAAAATAAATAAGAAGAAATAGATAAGAATAAATAAGAATTAATTATACATCATATTTTCTGAAAGAAAAAGTTTTTTTACGTATTAGCGTATATTTAGCGAAATTATCACTTTTCTTTAGTTTTGTAAGTTTAATCCTAAAATGTGTATATGTTTAGAAATAAACAGTAAGGATATATTATTTTTAATAAAATTGTCTATTAAAGAATATCTTGAATATATTTCGCATATAAGAGCCAGCACACAGCGCAAATATATTCGGAAATAATCGTAGAATAGCGGGTAGGATTAAAATTAAAAAAAATATTTTTTACAAACATTCACAAATTATCTGCTTACTCAGTTAAATACAATACGGTTTTTTTTTTAATTTTACTGTGTAATAAATATGTTGTACAGAAAAAGTAATTACCGTGTACTATTATTACATTTAAATAAATTAATGAAATTAGAATATTTCCAAAAATACAAATGAAATAAATAATATAAAATATTATGTTTTATTTGAACGGTAATGGTTCATTTGAAAAATTGTCGTAATTAAGTTCTCATATGTAAGGATTTTTTTTATAGACTCTCTCATGAATAAAAACTCTACCTACTCGCATTCTACAATCATTGACTAAACCAAAACCACTATAATATAAGTAGGCATGTAAGTAGTTTAATAATCTTGCAGAGAAAAACCGTCAAAACATGTTTACGTTTCATTCCTGCATGTGTTTTTTGTTGACCTGAAAATTGTCATTAAATATTCATTGTTTATGAATCGCTCACATCCATAATAGACCACTTTGTTATAAATAAGCGTCCAGGCAAGAAGCAAAGTTTTTTAGCATTTTTTGCCTTTCATAATATATCACTAAATAAAATTGAGGTAAAACTTAATTATGACAGCTATCAATCAATAAAAATGCTACATACATTTTTTTTAAATTTATTCACCTCTTTGTGGAATATTATTATATTTTGTATATTATTTGAAATGCACGAAAGATGTTTTTTTCTGATTTATGTTAGCATAGCATAAATGAATTAATTAATGAGTTAAATTAATGAATTTATTATCTAAATAAATAATCAATTGATTATACACTGTATCTGAAAACCATTTTCGCTAAAAAACCATCTAACTGTCCCTGTGATTTTAAGTATGTATTATTTGTACAGAATGTACATCAAAATTCATTATGGTTTCCGAGAAAAAAAAGATGAGAACATTGTGTGATAATATTAAATCGTTCTTGTCATAAGTTCGTCCTCTCGCGACGCCGGGTCACTGACCAGCCTTGAGCGGGAGAGAGTCAACAAAAGAGCAAAGGGAATGCTTAAATAAAACTTAATAAATTTGGTGAAGAGTTATTTTCGCATTATTTGATATATATTTTTTTACTCGTAATAGGGGACGTAAACTTCCTCCCTTAAGTCTTCGGGAATTGTCTTGGGACATCCTATGTAAAAAATAATCTAGTTTATAATCATACAAATATTTTTCGTGACCGCTTCATTAAAATTCTGAAGTGGGTGAATCATTTGTTTATACAATAAGCGCACACTCATATAGTGTGACCTGTTGGACAGACCCTTTGGGCGTCCTCATCCGATCCGATAAACCGACTCCACTAGCGGAAGTGGACATGCCTTGAACGGATGAAAATCTTGGGTTCATTCTTGTTTGAAAGTGACGCATGCGTGTTTGTCTGTCGTTTCTATTTGAATTTTAAATTTAAATGGGTTTTGCCCTTTTCAACTGACCTGAGTTTAAAATGCGTTTATGTTATCATAAACATACGAGAACAGATTGGAGTTTTTCTAACGTCGGTACGTCGAATTTATGTTTTATTAATATTTTTTGAATTTCCCTTTGTAATGTCTAATAACTAATGCAAAACGTTTATGTTGTGAATCTGACCTTGAATTTTCATTTTAAATACATATAGGTTTATAATATTGAAATATATAGCGACTTATGGGAAAAATCATACATTTTTAGTAAACGCAGTCTAGCTTATGTTTGTCGGTTCGAATTATTCGAATAAAAAAAAGATCACAGATTAAGATTTAGCATACATACTTCTAGGCATATTATAGTTAACTGAAATTAGGCGTACTTCCTTAAAAAAATATATTTATAGTAGGTAGGTACTAATAGCCTAGCTGTAAGACCCGTTACAACTGGCTCGGATCGGCTAGCAAGCATTTGAATATATAATTGTACCTATTTTTACAAGCTTTTATTTAGCTTGCAACGTTTGTTAGAATGCTTAGTTCAAATCCTGCGAGCTGAATTAGAATCACTCCCTTTTATCATACGGGGATGAAATTTGACATGTTGGTTTAGTTCCGAGGACAATGCATTTTTATGGTAAGCATGACCTGATTCCAAATCCAGGAATGGCTTCAAACAAAGGAACTCCTCAACGGTATTCATTACTTTTTATTCATTCATAAAATATATTTTAAAGATTTTTGATGCATATTAAAAATATTTAGATAAATAAATAAACAATAATACAAAAGATTATATAAAAATAGTGATAAATTTAAGGTTAATGCATAATAATTACAATTTCAATTCATTTATTGTAGGTAGAATCTTTTGTGCCAAGGGCGGTTTTTGAACATAAGGACACATGATCGTATGTTTTCTCCGTGACTATAACACAGTCGAAAAAAAAAACGAAAGGTGTCTTTTTCAGCTATAAAAATGTAAATTCGTTAATATTTCGTATTCGCCGCTTTGTTGGCGAATAGTGTAAAAAAAGGCGAGTATCTTGACGCGTCTGCAAATGCCGAAGGTGCGAAGGCATTCCTCGAGCAACCAAATTGAAGGCGGGCGGGCGGCCTGGCACGCCGAGGGCGGCGGCGGCCGAGTTATCCGTCGCTTATTTATGATAAAATATGATAGTTTTTGTGCGCAGTCGCTAAGCACCGCCCGCGATCACTTCGACGGCATTCGACTTCACAGCCGGGCGAAATGCTGTCATCTTGTCTATATTCATAAACCGAAAGCTCTCTTCGCAGCCGCCCCCCCCCCCCAAACCGAATTTAATTCGGTGTCCGCGAATACACGAATTCCATCGAATGATATAGATTCGACAGGGTAAAGAACACACATTGACATTATGAAGGGTAATGTAGGCACAGTGATATTAAAAACTGGTTAAAATACATATCGTTCGTAAAGCGCCAACACCATCCAACATCAACGCAATTTCACAGGAGACATAAAACTGAATTTAAAAAAAAATAGTTAAAGCAATAAAGGGGAGATTATGCAAATACTGCTTTATTACTTAAGCTATATGTATTTTCGGTAAGATTGGAGTACGTTAGATTTGCTCTAATTTTGTAAATTGTAAGAAATGGAAATAACTAACATCTACACTATCCAAATTGAATCTTAGTTTCCGTTAAAAATAACTCTCTAAAAATGCTAATCGATAAAGTTTTTACGCGACGTGAAGTTAGCAAATTTTATCACCAAAAAAAAACCTGATTGACAATGGAAGATGTTATTTTTACGTTTTGTTCGCATTATATTATAATGTATGTCAGGAGGGTTTAATTGATATATTTTTAATAACCATAACAAAAAGTGATTTTAACGAAAATGTTTTCCAACATATTTTCACAAAAAAAGGTATGCTCATGGTCGATATGCGAAAATTGATTAACAAGACATGCACGATGCAGATGCTCAAATTCATAATGATTGTTTTACCTGATTAATCACAGAAAAAAAAAATATAAATTGCAATTTAGTAAATTCCTTATTTAAAATCTTTTTTCTTTTCGACGTTCCGTTCATGAATATCTATTTGGTAGTATTTTTCCATAAAAACAACACGCTACTGTAAAATATTTAAATGCAAAGCAAAATTATTATTCACTAATATACGTTTTGCACTAGATTGGAATAAATAAATAAATGACAGTCGAGGTGAGGGAGGAAAAGTAGCGAAGAGGGTAATATAGGCAGGAATAGAAAATAAGGAATAGGGTTCATGTTTATTTTAAAGAACACTAAGAGATTAATATTAATATCAAACTTTTAGATAAATAACAATATTTTTTTTACATTTTGATTCTTTAATAAATTTATTATGATTATATTTAAAAATAATAAATAACCGGTAATATCAGAATCAACATTTCCATTTGAAATATTATAACATGCACAACGTTCGTTAAAAAACATGGGTAGAATGTGTGTTTATTTTTTCTAGTATAACATACCGGTTGCGCCTTTTGAAAATAAATGAAGAGTATGTCAACTCCGGTGAGCAATACTTGAAAAACAACCAAAGCCAAACCGCGCGAATCTGGAGTAAAGGAAAATCTTCAGAATATGTTGTCGCGATACAAAACACTTGTTAGCCTGAAGCGAGGCGCGCGGGCGTGACAGTTCCCACCGGACGGCTGCGCGGGTCCGCGCAAAAAAGCGCCGAAAGTGCAAAAAAGCAGAGAAATTTACGAAAAGCCTCCGTCCGCCCTCAAAAATCCCACAACGAGGCGAGAAGTTCCCCCGCCGCTCGCCCGCCCTTCACCAACCGATGGCTACCAAAATCCTATCTTGGAGACACATCGTCTGGCGGGTCTGACTTGTATCGGACCCTTTGTGGTTTCTTCAAGCGCCTTTGAACGGTTTACTTTTACGAGGGAAATGCTGACATTATTATTTCCTTCGAGAAAAACGTAGAAATGTCAGCATGTTTTACGTTAGCAACTGTTATATTATTATTATTAGCAAAATGATAAAAATAGTAAAAATTAATTAATCCTCAAAATTATACTTTATATTATAAAACGTGGAAAGGACTCTTCGTCTCCTCTGCATTTTTAGAATGTAAGTATCTGTTAAAAAATATATTTTGGTGGAAAAAAAACAATTAACATTCCTAAAATAAATCTAAATTAAAAAAACATTGGGTTTTAATGGTACTCGATGATGTTTAAGCATCTTGGATTCAAGAGTCGATAACGGTAAAGAAGCATTGAAAATGACTTAATTCAAACCCTAATTTCTATCTGTATCTATTGAGGCTCGAGCATTGATCAGATTTTCGTTGATTAATTTAGAGAATAAAATATATATATATATATATTGGGCTAGAAGTCGTTCAAGAAGATATCTTGCAAAAGAGCAATAAAGTACCTACTGTCACGATCGTGTTTAATCGTGCCAATTACGCTATTCTTGCGCGCGTAATTAATAAGAATATATGCATATATAAATATTTATTTATTTTGATAACACCAAAATTACGTTTGTAGCTAGGTAGAAGCCACCTATCGGCAATCCTAGCTAAGTAACCATATTATGAGGTAGAAAGCGGATGGTAGTTCCACTAATTCACACCAAAAGAGGGCGGTACGGTATTTTTTTAGCGAATCTTGGGTTACGAAATGATGTTAGTTATTGCTTAATACCGTAAAGAATGTTCGCAAAATAAGTTTTAAATAAATTAAATAATAAATAAAAAGATAGTAGAAGGAGAAAAGTAACGATATAGTATATAAAAAAAAAAAATAATATTAAATTTTAAACAAGTACTTAGTCCGGGCGAGAGCTCTGAAGTCAGGGGCATTAAATTGCTACCGGGTTCAGACGAGTACGGTAATTAGTTTTTCGAATAGATAGAGTAGAGAGTCTCTCTTACTTTTTGGGTCGTTTTGGGAGGTGGACGTATCTTTTTCGAGTTCTGCGTGCTTGGTTGTTTCTTTTTTTTCTGTTTCACTAATCCAACCGCATCGGGCTATATAGAAGTTTGTGGAAGGTGGAGTATATCACCAAGGGTTTCAAAGATAAAACGCGGTAGAGCCAACGTAATATTTCGGCCACGCGAATTGGTTTTCTTCTCCGTGCGAGAATCGACCCGCAGAAGCGGAAAACCTGGATGCATGGTGCACATTCCCATGATTTGCCACGCAGCAGATATACCATGGCGTTTCCTGGAAGGCCGCCGAGAGAGTAAATCCCTGCATCGGAGGAAAGGCGTATTGGTCGTCTCCCCGGCGCTTACGAGGCAGGCCGAGACGTCGCCAGCCTTATCCCGTCGGACTATCCAGTTCCAGGGGGCAAAGTCAGAGAAACAGAGGTCAGTCCAGTGTTAGAAGAAATAGTCGTTTCATTGCATTCACTCGTTAATTTTTTTTAGTTTTTCTTTGTTTACATATTTAACCTCTTGTAGAAAATATAGTGACAGAGCTTGAGCTCCACGTCATTTGATTGCTTTTCAGTAAAGTTCGTTTTTATTTGACAATTAAAATGATTAGATCATCCTATTCCAAGTTATAAATTAGAATAAAATAATAGCTATTGATAGCCTATTACAAGAGATTGGCGTTGCTTTACTATGAACGCCGGCCGAATCGCGGCCGAGTTTATTGCCTACCACCGAACAAAACGAAAAGACCGAAGAAGGAAAGGTTCGCGAGGCCGGGGGGGGGTCTGTTTCCTTTAATTTAGTTTTTTTTTTTGTTTTGGTTGTTTCAAACGGATTCAATCCGGTAGTCACTAAATATAAGATCTTGATATTTTTCTTTAATAAATAATTATACAGTAATGCTCTATAAAGTACCGATCGAGTCGCCAGAACGTCCACACAACCGAAGTACATGTATATTGTTATTTGTCATAGTATGTTTCCAACCCGTTCGTTTCATTGTTTGTTTATATTTTGCCGAGAATGTAAAAAAGTCAAGTTTTGCCATGCCATCGTATCAAAAAGCCACACTATATTTGTTTATTTTAAAATAACCCCGTGCAGGTCAAGTATATAACATTTGTTTTGTTTGTTTAAGTTTTCTTTGTTCAACAATATATTGAACCATTGGTTTTGATAGTGAGTAAAGTACATACAATTTTTATAAATGTTTTTCGTATATTCGTCGTATATTTTAGCCATGCCGAAATGCCTTGCCACAATAATTAAGAACATAAGATGAAATGTTTGTTTTGTTTATTTACATATTTTTTTAGTAAACGAAGTGCTTATATATATTTTCTCCGTACAATTTTTGTAGGCACCGGCAGATGCCGAAAGGTCTTGCCACTATAATTGAGTGCCTAATAGGAAATGTTTATTTTGTTTATTTACACATTTTTTTTTTAAAACGAAGTGTCAGGATTCTATATATTTTTTCCGTATAAATTTTGTTTGCACCGGCAAATGCCGAAATGCCATGCCAGTAGTGAGTACCTAGTAAATAGCGTGATAATATTATTTTGTTTGTTTACATGTTTTCGTTTCGACGAAGCGTAATAATTTTATATTTTTCTTGCACGGCCATACGCCGAGTATATGCCACATAACATTTAATCGTGCTGGCACGAAAACATAAACAATAAAACGTCATTATGACGTAATGCCATTGTTTACAAACAGTCTGTTTTTTTTTTAAGGTTAAAGCAATATATTGACCCTTAATAATTTTATATGTTCCTTTTTTTTTTGCTTTTCGTATTTATATTTGGTTGAGTTAACGTAAGGGCGTTAGTACATTAAAACAAGATGTTTGTTTATTCATCTGTGTAATGAATTGCCGTATTTATTTGTCGTAAGGTCATCCTTCCGACTAAACTCGGGTAGATTTTTAATATTTTATTTTGTCACTTAATATAATCGCTTTGTTTACGAAATAGGTTCGTCAAATTGTAGAGTCAATTGCGAAGTTTGAAATTAATTGTTTTTTTTTTATACATTGGCACCAGTTGTTTTATTCACATATCTCGCTATACTGCAGATGATGGCCATGTTTGTGGCATTGCAAATTTGAAGTTAATTTTTTTTTTTATTATTATTGATAGTATGTTAGTCAGCTACAAATCACTTCATCGAGTACTCATTGTCATGTTTGTCGCATTGTAAAGTCGATTTCAGAATTAGAAATTAATTTTTGTTACATGATGATTATTTTGTTGTACGTACGTCGTCGCGTCATCCAAGGTCCTTCAGACCACAGAATGACGGATGTTGGTGAAGTTGTAAAGTCAATTCCAAAATTAGAAATTAGTTGTTTGTTCTTTTACACGATCATTATTTTATTGTACGCACATCGTCGTTTCATCCAAGGTCCTTCAGACCATAGAACGACGGATGTTTGTCACATTGTAGAGTCGATTTCAAAATTTGAAATTATTTTGTCTACCCGATCATTATTCTATGTTACATACGGCGTCGTTTATCTAGGGTCCTTCAGACCATAAAACGACGGCGGTAAGCCTATTGTTCCGTTTTTTTTTATTAGCCTATTGTTCAATTTTGTTTATTAGTCATTTGTTCAGTTTTTTTATTTTGTTTATAGTCATTTAGTATCTTCTAGACCGTTTGGGCCCTTCTGGTTCAAATGGTCTCTCATCTGTTGCAGTATTGTGTTAATCGATTTTAATTTTGTTCAACGTGTGACCTCACCAGTTAATCAATAAATGTACCTCTCGTCTTCTAACACCGTGTTCATCATTCATTTACCTTCATCTTGTACTTTATTATTTACTTGTGACACGGGGTCATAATGCTTCATGGGACATGACCCAGACGACCCTGAGATCTTTTTTTTTTTTTATCTTGAGCTAGTTCCATGATAGCGTCCTCTCATCTAGAGGAGTGACCGGTTATTTTTTTTGTTAAGTCGCGGTCTGGACTAGCCAGACCTGCCATGTGACGGGAGTGAGTCGAGGCGACCTCAATCCGCGGTAGACCAGCCGGCCGGCGGAGCCATGAGAGAGGGACGAGGGGCAACCCGTGACATTGCTTGGACGCCCCGTCTGGCGCCCAAGCTCTCTTCTCCTATCATCCTGACGGGCAATAGGGGAAGTTCGTAATTTGTCTCAAATTTTACTACCATTTAAATCTGTAGTTGACGCGGTGCCCGACCAATCACGGTTCGTCCCTCGCGGTCCGACAACTCCGGCGGATCAGCCGGCCAAGGAGAGCCTGCGAGAGGGAGACAACGCAGGCGGTGGCGGCGAGTAACACCCGGACGGAAGCCGAGACGAGCTCCACCTCGGTCGGAAGCGACCGTGGTGAGGCGGCGCTCCGGCGAGGGCCCTGTCCGGCCCGAGGAGTGGGCGCGGAGGGGTAAGAATCGTAACATTTTGGCGCCCAACGTGGGGCCGTAAAACGTGGGGCCGAGCAAGGATTTGTCGGCGAAGAGGTCAGAAGTTTTGTTCAATTTTTTTTTGGATTTTTTTTTGTGAATTTGTTGTCATTTACATATGGAGTCTTGTTTTTTTGTAAAGGACCTTTATCGATTCTCGTCAGGTTTTTTTGCTGATGAGGGTGTAGTTATGGACATATCACATACCTTTACGGGACATTTTTTTTGTTATTCGCTAGGAAGCGAGCAGATTGAGAATCATCAGAAGTGGGATTTTTTTTATAATTGGTTTTGTCTTCAACAAAGTTACACGGGGTCAAGTGGGCTGAAAGTTCGTTTATTGTCCTTATTCATTTTGTTTTTATCTGCATAAATAACCTTGTACTTTTGTTTGGAGTATTAAGATTGGTACTATTTCGTGTAATCTTCTATTTCTATGTATATGGTAACGCCGAGTGGCGTGCTTCATTTTGTTTTATTGTTTTTTTTTTGCTAAGGGTTGATTCGGCAAATTTGAATACAATCTTGTTTGTTTTTTTTTTTGTGATTTGCTATGGTGACAAGGACGCGCAGGTTGTTGTAGGAAGAGGGTGAGGTTCTGGTATGTCGGATAGGTCGTTAAGGAGAGTCCAGTGGAATAAAAGGAGGGAAAATTTATTGCACGGTCGGAATACCAAGGACTCTGAAGACACTGACATGGAGTTGGGAGAAGGGACCAGTTCCCAGAGGGATGAGAAAGAAATTCATTCGACACCCATACAGAAGCCACGTGCAGGGCAAACAGAGATTCAGGAAGGAGGCCAAGATTCGGAAAGAGGGCTAAGGTTGGAGGAAACGTCATATATGAAGGTACCAGGCAAGTCGAGCAAACCCAGAGGAGGTCGGAGAAGGTCAGGTAGAAAATACGAATCTGACTCTGACGAGGATGACGAGCCCAGTGGAAGGGTGCAGAGGTTCAACCCGAATGTACACAGGTGGAACCTGAAGTTCGATGGACGTTCCTCGGTGATGGAGTTTCTGGAAGACGTGGAGGATAGGGCACGAGCAAGAAATGTAAAGCTGGACACGATTGTCCACTGCTTTACAGAATTATTGGAAGGAACCAGTCTGAAGTGGTTTCGAACTGTGAGGGACTCCGTATCCGGGTGGCGACACCTGAGGGAACTCCTCATCCACAAATACGAGCCACTCAATTATCAGGCCAGGCTGGAGGCTGAATTAAGAAACAGGAAGCAGCGAGCCGAAGAAAATATGGAAGAGTTTGTCACGACCCTACGGAGCATGAACGACCGGCTTACCATGAAGATCCCGGAACGGGCATTACTTGAAGTGATCAAGCTGAACCTATCATCCCAGTACAGGACGTTACTAGCCGGACATTTGGTAGACAGCATCAGACTTCTGCTTCAGTTGTCTAAAAACTACGAGCAGTACACACCATCTACGTCACAGGACACGAGACAAGCAGTGGGAATTTCACCACCGACGAGAGGGGGCCGTGTACCATGGCAGACCAGAGGGGGGGCGATAGCGACACTTGAAGCGGGCCCAAGGCAAGGAGAAAGGCCAACGCAGTCGGAGGGACACTCTCAGCAAACTATGACGTCGTTACGGAGGATAGTGTGTCTGAAGTGCGACCAGCCTGGTCATGGGTACATGGATTGCCGGGAGTATCCGTATCCGATGTGTTTTCGTTGCAAGGCACCGCTCACGACCTCAGCAAGATGCACCTTTTGCAATCCGGGGACACCACCTGCCGGACCTCGCCGTCAACCTGAAGCCCAGATGCGTCGTGTGGCCAGTCGAAGGGGAAGACAATAGGTACGAGCGAAGGAACCATGGAGAAACCGAAACGGCGTACTCTTACCATATGGTACACCCGCGACACTGCTACTCGATAACGCAACATACTTCACGTCAAATAAATTCAAAGAGTTCACGGAAAAGTATAAGATCCCAAATGTATTCTACTCGTGTGTATATGCGCCCCAGTCCAACACCGTGGAGTGGTACAACCAGGTCATCGAGACATCACTGGCAATCCTGACAGGGGAAGATCAACGGGTCTGGGACAAGCATCTTCCACTGGTGCAGCACTCGTTAAACAATTCGGAAAACGTCACGACAGGGTTCACACCCTCATACTTGATGGATGGAAGGGAAGTGATCATCGACGGGCGCTTTCACAAAATATTTGGATACAATCCGACCAGGGCAGCCGACTTAGCCATAGGAGACCCCATGCCATACAGCACAGGTCTGGAGAAGTTAGCGGAGACCTACAACCTAGTGCAACAACGCATGCTTGCATCCTACCAAAAGAGCGCCGAGCGCTATAATCTGAGGCGAAAGCGAGTGATTCTGTCACCTGGAGACGTGGTATGGGTGAAGAACCATATACAGTCCAAGAAAGCGGAATTTTTCTCCAGCAAGCTGGCCCCTCGTTTCCTAAAGTGCACCGTGCTCGCAAGGAAGTCACATCTGGCATATGAATTGGTGGATCAGAATGGAAAAAAATAAAGGCATCCACCACATTAAGGACATCCTCAAGGTTGATCGGTCCGTCAACCGGTAACCATACCTGACCTTTGCACAACCAGCAGCGCGAATAAAAGCCATAAGCAATCAGTGTGATAGCACTCTGAAAGTTTTGACGTGTTGTTAGTTTAACCCTTATTTTGTTTAATAGAGGTTTTAAAATGCGGCCCATTGATTTAAAGCGCGTGGGATTCCTTAATATCCCAGTAAAGTATTCTCTTTTGTAACTTCAGAGCACCACGTACGACATCTTCAATGTCGGGACGGTGGTGTTAGCGTTATATTGGTATCTGTTATTAAATCTTTCCTGCTGGCAAAGCATTGGCAATTGGCATGTTAATATTTTTAGTTATTATCATGTTTTAAAGCCCATAAAGATTTCATGTATAACTGAGGCGTTTCCCCTTTGTACAAATTTCTGGTATATATTTACTTAACGTGGCAGAATCCAACCCGTGCGCATGGCGCAAGGACGATGTTAAGTTTATTAGTTGAGCAGTGGTACGTTTTAAAATTTTTTTTTTTTTTCCCACTAACCCGGCCACTTGCCGAGATCCCATGGCGTACCGTCGAGTTTTCCCCTTTCCCTCCTCGATCTACTCAGTGATCGACACTCGCTACGAAATACCACCGCAATCAGTTGCGAACCCCTACGAATTTACTGTACTCTATTCACACTATACAGACTATATTTTTTTTCCTTTCTAGAGGTTGATTTGGAGTCCTTTTGTTGGAGAAGTTTTTTTTTGGAGTCCCTTTTTTTTTGGAGAAGTTTTTGGAGAAGTTTTGTTGGAGAAGTTTTTTTTGAAGAAGGTTTTTTTTTTGAGAAGTTTTTGGAGAAGTTTGTTGTTTGTTTCTCCCAGTTTTTCACTATCGCACACACCACACACCCCACACTGCCATATTGCGAGTATGCGCTGAAGGGCCGGCGGACCCTTAACCCCCTGCCAATAGAGCAGGTTAAATAATACGTGACACAACGCTGGTGGTTTGATGGTTCGGAGTAGCGACCGTCTCTTCGATCCTCCAGGCGTTATATTAGTATACCTGCACCTGGACCGGAGGTCCCGTGCCTATTTATATATTTCACACTCACATCGATACACTCACATTTTACACTACGGGTATCATTGGTCTCGAAGATTGTAGTTGATTATCTCCTATCTAATCTGAGGTCATTTGAACCCATGTCTCTTCCTGAGACAGAAAATGCTTCTGTTTGGATCACGTGTTCCCGTGATACTGTTTAATACTCATGTCTATTCTCAAGCCCCATTGTTTGGTTAGTTTAGAAGTCATCTTGGCAAACTCCATTCATACTCGGTTGTTTTTAGAATTTTCTCTATCGAGGCGGTAATCCTCACCGTCACCCGACTAACTTTCGACTCTGAAAGAGGCGAGCTAGTAAGCTGTTTTGTTATTCTTGGAATGGAAGGGATGAATGAAGATGGCTCACGAATGATGAAGTATGATTAAGGGCCGATGAAAGGAAGAGTTTCAGAACACTAGCATAGGTTATCCCTCTGACTACATGATTTTCCCCAATCAGTAAAGTTACCAAATGGAAAAATTTCAAAGTTAGTCCAGATATCTAAAGAAGGTAGAGAGTCTGTCAAAAGAATTTGCAAAGATGTTAACTAGCAACAGCTTATTTCTGAGTGTAAGCTGCATGCGTTCCTCGCTGGCTCAGTGATTGATTCCATGTAAGTCCACTGAGGCATGCTAGCATCTTCTTCTCCCATTTAGGCACACTCTGGATAATTGTATTCAGTGTGGTTTATTCCGTCGACTAAATAATAAGTATCTCCTGAGACTAAGCTTTGGAGGTGTATCTTTGGTTTAAGGTGGATTCGTTTCCAGTTAGGCTCGGTGGCTAGGTTACCGACCGGTAAGTCCGCTGGTACGAACTCATTTTTCACCCCTTACGTCAATACCATAGCGTCGTCTTCTGCTTCTTTGACATGAGCAAACACACATTACCCTTGTTTTAAGTATCATCTGCGCATAAGAGCAAGATGTATACCATCACCCTACTGAGATTCCCCCTACGCCAGTAGCAAAGTTGCTACTAGACGGGTATTATTTTGTTTTTCTTGTTTTATTTTGAAGAAGTTTTTTTAAAGGAGTTTGTTTCTAATGGTTATGACATCGAAGTTTTTTTTTTGACCTTATCTTGTATATTTCAACGACCTTGCTCAACTAAGTTATTAGTCATTTTTTTAAATCATTTAATGTACTTCTTTGTTTTAAATACTATGAAGAACAGAGTGGTAAGGCAACATGGCAAACAATATTATGGCATGGTAATAGTTTCAATTTAGATATTAAACATACTTCAGAATAATACAACGGAAGAAGTGGGTCGGAACTGTTTTGGTAGAGCCTGTTCTACTAGTACAGTACGAGATTGTGGCACAGACGTTTTCTATATAACATGTACCTTTTGTTGATTTTGTTTCCCCATCTTCCATAGAGTAAGATGAGGTGAAGTATCTGTTTTGTTTTGTAGAAGCCCATCTGGCAAATGTTTTTTTATCTATTTCTGTATTGAAACGACCCCCAAGACATTCTTAGATTTAAGAAGTGACAGTGATTTTTTTTTTAGCGCAAAAGCGCAAAGTAATTTAAAGATGGCTAGTGAATGGGCAATTTAAAAATAATAAAAGCCATCGAGTGTAGTGATAAGAAGTGGAATTTTAATTTTAATTTTTCAATCGTTGCAGTTCGTGGTCATGTGCGATCCACTATTACTTAATTGATGTAACTCAATGGTGGTTATATATACCACGCAATTGTATTTATTTCTAAGTATATTTAAGAACGGAGAAGTAATGTGAGGAGTTTAATGTGTCTGATTTTTTTTTGTTTTTCTAATGTACTATAATTGTTCATGTTCAAGGCATTGGCAAAGCACCGGAATGGCAACCCGGACAGGCGAGCTTCTCTCGCCAGCAGGCAATTTAATGGCACCCCATTCTTATGGTATGGCAAGAGAATATTGGTATCCGTTTTTATAGTTTATTTATTTTATTCCTCTAACACCCACCTTGTGGACGAGGGTTAGGGTTTAGTGGTGTTGATCTGAGGGCAGATCAATTTCCCACTACCCGGCATGTCACGATCGTGTTTAATCGTGCCAATTACGCTATTCTTGCGCGCGTAATTAATAAGAATATATGCATATATAAATATTTATTTATTTTGATAACACCAAAATTACGTTTGTAGCTAGGTAGAAGCCACCTATCGGCAATCCTAGCTAAGTAACCATATTATGAGGTAGAAAGCGGATGGTAGTTCCACTAATTCACACCAAAAGAGGGCGGTACGGTATTTTTTTAGCGAATCTTGGGTTACGAAATGATGTTAGTTATTGCTTAATACCGTAAAGAATGTTCGCAAAATAAGTTTTAAATAAATTAAATAATAAATAAAAAGATAGTAGAAGGAGAAAAGTAACGATATAGTATATAAAAAAAAAAAATAATATTAAATTTTAAACAAGTACTTAGTCCGGGCGAGAGCTCTGAAGTCAGGGGCATTAAATTGCTACCGGGTTCAGACGAGTACGGTAATTAGTTTTTCGAATAGATAGAGTAGAGAGTCTCTCTTACTTTTTGGGTCGTTTTGGGAGGTGGACGTATCTTTTTCGAGTTCTGCGTGCTTGGTTGTTTCTTTTTTTTCTGTTTCACTAATCCAACCGCATCGGGCTATATAGAAGTTTGTGGAAGGTGGAGTATATCACCAAGGGTTTCAAAGATAAAACGCGGTAGAGCCAACGTAATATTTCGGCCACGCGAATTGGTTTTCTTCTCCGTGCGAGAATCGACCCGCAGAAGCGGAAAACCTGGATGCATGGTGCACATTCCCATGATTTGCCACGCAGCAGATATACCATGGCGTTTCCTGGAAGGCCGCCGAGAGAGTAAATCCCTGCATCGGAGGAAAGGCGTATTGGTCGTCTCCCCGGCGCTTACGAGGCAGGCCGAGACGTCGCCAGCCTTATCCCGTCGGACTATCCAGTTCCAGGGGGCAAAGTCAGAGAAACAGAGGTCAGTCCAGTGTTAGAAGAAATAGTCGTTTCATTGCATTCACTCGTTAATTTTTTTTAGTTTTTCTTTGTTTACATATTTAACCTCTTGTAGAAAATATAGTGACAGAGCTTGAGCT
Source organism: Neomicropteryx cornuta (assembly GCA_020383195.1). NCBI lineage: Eukaryota > Metazoa > Arthropoda > Insecta > Lepidoptera > Micropterigidae > Neomicropteryx > Neomicropteryx cornuta. The sequence goes on from JAHKQU010000012.1 coordinate 14,246,571, forward strand.
CCACGTCATTTGATTGCTTTTCAGTAAAGTTCGTTTTTATTTGACAATTAAAATGATTAGATCATCCTATTCCAAGTTATAAATTAGAATAAAATAATAGCTATTGATAGCCTATTACAAGAGATTGGCGTTGCTTTACTATGAACGCCGGCCGAATCGCGGCCGAGTTTATTGCCTACCACCGAACAAAACGAAAAGACCGAAGAAGGAAAGGTTCGCGAGGCCGGGGGGGGGTCTGTTTCCTTTAATTTAGTTTTTTTTTTTGTTTTGGTTGTTTCAAACGGATTCAATCCGGTAGTCACTAAATATAAGATCTTGATATTTTTCTTTAATAAATAATTATACAGTAATGCTCTATAAAGTACCGATCGAGTCGCCAGAACGTCCACACAACCGAAGTACATGTATATTGTTATTTGTCATAGTATGTTTCCAACCCGTTCGTTTCATTGTTTGTTTATATTTTGCCGAGAATGTAAAAAAGTCAAGTTTTGCCATGCCATCGTATCAAAAAGCCACACTATATTTGTTTATTTTAAAATAACCCCGTGCAGGTCAAGTATATAACATTTGTTTTGTTTGTTTAAGTTTTCTTTGTTCAACAATATATTGAACCATTGGTTTTGATAGTGAGTAAAGTACATACAATTTTTATAAATGTTTTTCGTATATTCGTCGTATATTTTAGCCATGCCGAAATGCCTTGCCACAATAATTAAGAACATAAGATGAAATGTTTGTTTTGTTTATTTACATATTTTTTTAGTAAACGAAGTGCTTATATATATTTTCTCCGTACAATTTTTGTAGGCACCGGCAGATGCCGAAAGGTCTTGCCACTATAATTGAGTGCCTAATAGGAAATGTTTATTTTGTTTATTTACACATTTTTTTTTTAAAACGAAGTGTCAGGATTCTATATATTTTTTCCGTATAAATTTTGTTTGCACCGGCAAATGCCGAAATGCCATGCCAGTAGTGAGTACCTAGTAAATAGCGTGATAATATTATTTTGTTTGTTTACATGTTTTCGTTTCGACGAAGCGTAATAATTTTATATTTTTCTTGCACGGCCATACGCCGAGTATATGCCACATAACATTTAATCGTGCTGGCACGAAAACATAAACAATAAAACGTCATTATGACGTAATGCCATTGTTTACAAACAGTCTGTTTTTTTTTTAAGGTTAAAGCAATATATTGACCCTTAATAATTTTATATGTTCCTTTTTTTTTTGCTTTTCGTATTTATATTTGGTTGAGTTAACGTAAGGGCGTTAGTACATTAAAACAAGATGTTTGTTTATTCATCTGTGTAATGAATTGCCGTATTTATTTGTCGTAAGGTCATCCTTCCGACTAAACTCGGGTAGATTTTTAATATTTTATTTTGTCACTTAATATAATCGCTTTGTTTACGAAATAGGTTCGTCAAATTGTAGAGTCAATTGCGAAGTTTGAAATTAATTGTTTTTTTTTTATACATTGGCACCAGTTGTTTTATTCACATATCTCGCTATACTGCAGATGATGGCCATGTTTGTGGCATTGCAAATTTGAAGTTAATTTTTTTTTTTATTATTATTGATAGTATGTTAGTCAGCTACAAATCACTTCATCGAGTACTCATTGTCATGTTTGTCGCATTGTAAAGTCGATTTCAGAATTAGAAATTAATTTTTGTTACATGATGATTATTTTGTTGTACGTACGTCGTCGCGTCATCCAAGGTCCTTCAGACCACAGAATGACGGATGTTGGTGAAGTTGTAAAGTCAATTCCAAAATTAGAAATTAGTTGTTTGTTCTTTTACACGATCATTATTTTATTGTACGCACATCGTCGTTTCATCCAAGGTCCTTCAGACCATAGAACGACGGATGTTTGTCACATTGTAGAGTCGATTTCAAAATTTGAAATTATTTTGTCTACCCGATCATTATTCTATGTTACATACGGCGTCGTTTATCTAGGGTCCTTCAGACCATAAAACGACGGCGGTAAGCCTATTGTTCCGTTTTTTTTTATTAGCCTATTGTTCAATTTTGTTTATTAGTCATTTGTTCAGTTTTTTTATTTTGTTTATAGTCATTTAGTATCTTCTAGACCGTTTGGGCCCTTCTGGTTCAAATGGTCTCTCATCTGTTGCAGTATTGTGTTAATCGATTTTAATTTTGTTCAACGTGTGACCTCACCAGTTAATCAATAAATGTACCTCTCGTCTTCTAACACCGTGTTCATCATTCATTTACCTTCATCTTGTACTTTATTATTTACTTGTGACACGGGGTCATAATGCTTCATGGGACATGACCCAGACGACCCTGAGATCTTTTTTTTTTTTTATCTTGAGCTAGTTCCATGATAGCGTCCTCTCATCTAGAGGAGTGACCGGTTATTTTTTTTGTTAAGTCGCGGTCTGGACTAGCCAGACCTGCCATGTGACGGGAGTGAGTCGAGGCGACCTCAATCCGCGGTAGACCAGCCGGCCGGCGGAGCCATGAGAGAGGGACGAGGGGCAACCCGTGACATTGCTTGGACGCCCCGTCTGGCGCCCAAGCTCTCTTCTCCTATCATCCTGACGGGCAATAGGGGAAGTTCGTAATTTGTCTCAAATTTTACTACCATTTAAATCTGTAGTTGACGCGGTGCCCGACCAATCACGGTTCGTCCCTCGCGGTCCGACAACTCCGGCGGATCAGCCGGCCAAGGAGAGCCTGCGAGAGGGAGACAACGCAGGCGGTGGCGGCGAGTAACACCCGGACGGAAGCCGAGACGAGCTCCACCTCGGTCGGAAGCGACCGTGGTGAGGCGGCGCTCCGGCGAGGGCCCTGTCCGGCCCGAGGAGTGGGCGCGGAGGGGTAAGAATCGTAACACTACCTCAGAGCGTCGTTATAGCTTGTTCAGAGACTCCATGACACAAAAAATAAGCATCCATGTAAATTCCCCATCAGTACCAAGCAATAAAAACCTAAAAATAGTAATTAATATTAGTAATAGTAATTGACATTAGTAATATTACTTTTACTAATATTAATATAAGTTACACAATTTTTCCTTCTGCGCAAAATTTAAGTAGGTAAGTACGAGTATACAACCAAAACACAATATTAAGGTTTAAAAAAACCATTTAACCCTAGTTGTTACTACAGTTTGGTAGCTAGGCCTTTGAAGGTCTACCTCGGCACTCGGTGCATTATTACTTCGGAATCCATTTTATTCGATATGTCATAATGTTGTAAACATTCGTTGGTGAACCGATGTTGAAGGTTGAAGTTACTCTGCCTAATGAACCTACCTTAATACTTTGCCTTAAACCTTACTAGGTTTAAGGCTTTTTAGGTTAAGGTTTTACTATGTCACGGAACTACTGTTCCGTGTCGTTCTTTTTTTGATTTAGACGATTTATTTATTTTAGAGTTGAGATTGGTACTTACTTAAATACCTTTATATTTTTAAAGTTATAACTTTTAGATCTAATGCATTTTGTTCTAATGCAAAATGGTACCTTTATATATTGTATTAAAATAGCTGTTTTCGCAGACAGAACGATGTTTCCTAAAACTAAGAATAAAGAAATAAACTGTGAATGCACGAGTATCCCTTGGACAGTATGAGACGATTACATAATACGCGGATTTTAGATTTGGCCTAAAAATATATATGTTTTTTTTAATTGCATTTGTATTGTAATAAATGTGAAGTATCAAAAACGTGCGGTTCATCCGCCCTGCCGAAATGAGCAGTCGAATGTGTCGCCGTTACCGTGAACACGTGTTCCGAGATGCGATTCACAGCATCCACCTCACCTCAACTGAGATAAATTTATAATCTGGCAAGGGGACAAACCTCAAAAACAGTCGGCGATGCGGCCACAGTAACAAACAGCATGCTCTCTTCCAGAATAACTGCGAATCATAAATTAGACTTCTACGACCTTATTATACATAGTCGTGTTATTTCGCTGCTAAAGTGGCAGCTCGTGCATTTTCTTTTAGTCAGTGGTCACCTTTAAGTCACTACATACTAACTGAGTGGTCACTACGTACTAACGCGTACGTAGAAGGCCGCTTCATTTACCAATCGTTTTATTTCTGTTTCAAATATTAAGTGATTTGAGAGACAATGGAGGCAACTAATTCCTTTTTTACAATTTAGGCTATTAGAATCTGTTAATTGTTTACATAATTTGGACATAATTATGTTTTAACCGCAATAGGGCATTTAAGGGGTACTTAGACCTGAGAAACGGGTAGTAAACGATGATTGAAGAATGAAACATGTGATATTGACCTCTGTATAGACGTACATTGTCACTTTTCAAAACACCTTTTCCATAAAAATAAAGCAACATGTATTTCCCGGGTAGTTATTACTGGTTTACACAAATGATATATTTTTAATTATTTACTTATTACTGTCTAAAAGTATCTAAAATCAATCTGTCCAAAAGTGCGTTTAAAGTAAAAATTGTGGTTGATATATTTCACAACAAATATATTTTTTTAATCTTCTATATATGAGTGTGGCTGTATGATTGTATTATGGTTTCATATTAGAAATAGCCATTCTGGTCGTAAAAACATATTGAAGTTGATGAATTTTAAAGTATTTAGTATCTAATCTATAATATATTTTTAGATCTATCCAGAAATAAAACAAGCAAATCAGGCTTTGCGATTGTTTATAGTTAATCAAGCTATGGTTTTGGTATTTATCTCCTCGTATACCTATTGTAGCCCAGGGATTTTAGTCGAAATAGAGGTCGGAAAAATCGGAGCAGTTCTATCGCAGAGCAGTCAAATGTGCCTGCGCTAGAATCAGGGGAGATGGTGGTAGTGAAGCGTTTAAAATGTTATGACCATGTGCGAACCAAATCCGAGACCTTTGACTCTTCAACCACTAATTATTAAAATTTCGACACCTATTATTATATTTTTTTTCATACTCTATTTTCAAACTTTTGGATAAGATTTAGTTAGGTACCTAGTTTTTTTTTTGAAACGAAGATTTTGATAATTTTTCATAAATTGAAAGCTGCTTGCTATTATTATTTTAATACTTTTCATCATGTAGAAAAAAAAAATTAACTATTTTTTTTTTATTTTGATGTAAGAAATAGGAAATTTTAATGGTATTTAAAAAGTTTAGTTTTTGTTGTTCCTCTTGTGTGTATTATTTTTTAAAAAGGATACGTTAAATTGAATAATTAATTATTATATTTTTATCTAATAAATATGAGCGTACCGAGTTAGTTCATATTTACCTAGCAAATGTGCAGGAAAAGTGTTGTCGAAACTGGTCGTTCTTTTGACAAATAAGCGGTAAAATAAAGTAAAATTATAACTAATTTAAAATACCAATATCTGTACTTTCCTTGTCTAATTTTGGGCAAACTAGTATATCTGAAAAACCCAAACTAAAAATAATATTTCTTACACAAAGTGTACAAAGAGTTTATTTCTTAATATCTATTCTTATCCTCGTATGTTTAAGTTTTTTTTTATATATCATACATAATTAATTGAGCCTTACTCAACTAATCTAAATTTGCTAGAGTCTGGGGTGGTAATGCAGCGGTAATATTGTTATAATGTGAGGATTCCATGAAGCTATGAGACGCGTTTTACTATGAGAATAGTAAAACGCTCTAACTAAATTACGACTGCCACGATGAAATAAAGTGTATATTTTTATTATTTATTTATTTTAATTTACAAAGGCAGCTACAGTGATACACATACTAATTTACAAAATAATAGAATTAACCAATGGCCACCGGTAACAAGCTATGGTGTTACTAAATAACATGTAACGAAAATAAAAAAAGTATATGCTAGAAAATAAATACGAATTATGCATTTTGGCTGGCTAACCGGGACAGTTAAATTTAATTAGTTCGATCCACGGATCTGCGTAATCGCGTATGCAATTCGAACTCAACTAATGGTTAAGTTGATGTAAAAATAGTCAGCCCCTCGTCGAAAGCGACAAACGCATTAGCAATTTAATTTTATTATTAGGATAGAAACACGCGGACTTTTGTCATCAAAATGGCCAGAAATAAAGCAGAGCGAGCGGGACGCCATTAGCGGCGTCTGCCAAAGTGACGAATAGCATTCCGCGGAATCAATCGGCCCGATTTGACTCCCGACCGCCTGCCTGCCTATTCCCGTGTCCCGTGTCCCGTGTCCCGTGTCCCGTGTCCCGTGTCCCGTGTGTTCCGCGCACGGCCCGCGTCCTGCGCGACCTAGCCTAACATACCCGCTTCAAATAGCTCACGCGGATTCTAACTAACTATATTAGAATATTACAAACACGAATTTAGATGACAAATTTAATCGTTATATGTTAAAATTAAATGTTTCAACGAACAATATTATGATTATTATTTTTATATTATTGTTTCTACACGCACACTACACATTGTTTTAATAATTTCAACCATATTTATATTTTGTACTTTTCTGCGCATACACGACAAAAAACAGCGAATTGCTCCTACGATTTCTAGCGTTATTTGTTAAGAAACTATATCAAAAACCGAGTAAAAGGATAATGTAATGATTATCTTTGTTGAGAGCGCTCAGCTGTCGCCGTACGCCGTAACGGTGTCAAGGCCATTATTAATTGGCGTGGCATTGGAATTCGCGCGCTAACTGAATTTACATCATCTGTTAAATAGTGTAAAAAGAATGCTTTTCTTCTGCGCATTTTTTTGTATCATTTCTTAGTGATTATAGTGTACACAAAACTTCCCTTAGGTCTTCGGGAAAATGTAGTACTAGTACTATTCGCTGTTTTGTGCATTGATAAATAAATAAATATTAAAGAGACAATCACAGTAATAAACCCCAAGTTGCGGCGACAACACCTGCCAAGGGATTTTAATCGGAAAATTGAGTGGTTAATTTGCACTAGGCTGTAGGTATACAATATCGTTTTTTATTTAAATTAACTTTTTTATGTATTTTTAAAGTAGGTGCATAAATCGTAGGAGGTAAGCTTGGCTGTTAAGAAATGGGAGATAGAAACCATAAAACCGCAAACATTATAATATAAACAAGTTGTGTAGGAAATATATAAATTTAAAATTAAGAGCGCTTTGATACAACCGTCGGTACATCATACTTCTAGAAACCGCCTTTCTAGGACTACTTCGAAGTCACTGGATCGTCTACACGCCAAGGTTCTGAAGTGGGGAATAAGGTCTTATGATGCCCTGCAATTCTGTTTTTGTGGGTCGATGTATGCACTACTACTACTACTACTTTCTGGTTTGTAGGGCTACTATGAAGCTGACAGCGACCGAGTGCGAGTCAGCTTCAGACTAGCCCGAAACGATGTTGAATTTACTTTTCGCTCTAGAGTTTAGTTGTATTTCATTGCAGCTAATCCCGTTATATTTTTACATATTCAATGAGAAAAATTGACGATGCATAGTCGGCGGTTGCTATGCCGTAACAACCGTCGACTATGCATAGTCAATTTTTCTCACTTCGGGTATCGAAAGCATTGCCCCGGCGAAACATAACTTTTGCAAATCCGGTTTGGTTTTTGAAGGAATGTTTTTGGCCCGAGCGATATTCGCGGTTTGGCGGCTTGGCGGTTTTTACTCGTTCAGGTTGGTCTTTTTTCAGGCGCGTCGGCGATCGCGCCGTCCCGCTCGCGCGGCGCGGTCGCACTCCTCACTCCTCACTCCTCACTCCTCACTCCTCACGCGGACGTCCTTTTAATTTATATTTATAGGCGCGCTTTTTTGTTGATGGAAATATGCGATGCGATTTTCGCTTTGTTGTGAACCAAACACCTCCGACTCGCGGGATTCATATTTTATTTATTTGCTCCGTTATTTTCTTGCGTTATACACTCATCTTATAATAATATGTAAATTAATATAATACATAGTAATTTTACACCAAGTACAAAGTTACATTCTTGAAATTAATTATCTAGCTAAACCGTTCAATACACACATAGTAAAATGTAATCTTCCATAGGAGATGAATTTACCTACACATAGGAAAAATCTTGGACGGTCGCACTATTTCGCTTTTTTATGCTTATACAGGATACAGGATACAGGATATCGATACAGGATGTTCCAAAACCATTCCTCAATTATATGTTTCCTATTACGCGCACGAAATTGTCCATCTTCCACAGTCTACAGTCCACAGTCCACAGTCCATCTTAGGACAGGTGTTCAGCACCTAGTTCGATGGACACGGCGAAGTTTCTGGCATGCCAATAAGTGCGAAAATAGATGAGAGATGTATCACATTTTCTCTTTATATGTTTATAGATAAAATGTTTTTTTTGTAATAATTGTATGTCTGGCTGTAAGTTTTTTCTGTAAAAATAATAATAAAACAATGAATAAATTGTTTAAAAAAGCGCAAAAATAATTAATTCCCAAATTTATTCATTTTATCAAAGCGCTCGTGTAAATTCCCTTTTTGCGCGCACGGCCAACGAAACGCTAGCGAACTTTTTAACAAGAGCGAGTTCATATTATCACGTAAATTTAGCTTTTTTTTCTGGAAACCTTGATGAATTTTGATATGACATCGCAGGGCCAATTAGTTGTTTCGTTTTTTCGGGAATGGTCTTGGGAATCGGTGTTTATTATATATTTTACACTTTATTTTTGTTTAAAACGCTGTGCGGGAAAGTCACCTTAGGTCGGAAAACTCATGATCATTATGAAAAAAAAAGAAAATTTATAACCAGCTCCCTGTATTATAGCTACTTTAAACTGATTATGTGGAATCATAAGCCAACCTAGCAACAAACTAAAGTGACAGCGTAAAGCCGTTACAAACTACACGCACATTACATACATACATCCAGGCTTGGTTCAAAATCTTAATATATATAAATCTCGTGTCACAATGTTTGTCCTCAATGGACGGCTGAACCACTTAACCGATTATAATAAAATTTGAACACCATGTGCAGTTCGATGTGCACTTGAGAGATAGGATAGTTTAAATCTCAAATTATAGTCGCAATTTTAATTTATCGCTAATTATTTGTCTGTTATTATTTGGCAGTCATAAAACTGACAGATGTCGATACCTTTCGACTGGGTTGATGGCGCTAATGTCTGTTATTATTTGACAGTGACAGTTATTCGACGCAAACGTATTAAAAGAGCCCATCAGTTGGCAGAACAAATTGAATCAAGAAATCCAGCTCAAAGAATCAGGACAGCAGGTCATGCACAAGAATCTCAAGAACAGTGTAACGAACGTCTTCAAGAGAATATCATAAGAACAAGAAAATTATTATTTTCAGTCAAATGCCACCGAAAAAATCTAACCTCAACAACGCGAGCGGCAAACGTCAAAACGCAAACGTCAAAACTACGATCGGAATAATATATTCACTTACGAGATGCTGTTGCTGGAAACATCGATGGAAATTTAAATCCCAATGACATCGGTAATGCTTTCATTTTACCTTCAAGCTACATCGGCAGTCCACGGAACATGCAGGAATACATACAAGATGCGATGACTTACGTACGTCATTACGGCCGACCGGATTTATTTATTACATTCACATGTAATCCGAATTGGGAAGAGATACAAACTTTACTATTGCCAGGACAACAAGCCATTCATCGTCATGATTTAACTGCACGTGTGTTTAAACAAAAATTGAAATCCTTAATTGATTTTATTGTTAAATATACAATTTTTGGTATCACACGTTGTTGGCTGTATACGATAGAGTGGCAAAAGCGAGGTTTGCCTCATGCCCACATTTTGGTTTGGCTTAAAGATAGAATCCGTCCTGAAGAAATCGATCAAATAATTTCAGCCGAAATTCCAGACCCATTAATTGATCAAGAATTATTTGATATTGTCACCAAACACATGATCCATGGGCCATGCGGTGTTTTCAACATGACCTCACCGTGCATGGAAAATGGAAAATGTAAAAAAAACTTCCCAAAGCCGCATACGAATGACACGATCACGGATATTGATGGTTATCCAACTAAATCAACTAATTCAATTGATCAAAAGAGTTTCGCCACGACTGCAAAATGACAATTATCAAATCGTCATAAAAGCCGACAAAGTACCATTAGGTGAACATGCTGGTAGATTCAACGCTCCAACTGTTGATGAGGTTGCTGTTATCATGGTTGGTGATCCAGTTGACAAAAGATCTATAAACATTACACGGCGAGACAACACTGTCAGTACGATTTAGGATCTACACCGTTCATATGACGCACTACAATATCCATTGATATTTTGGCAAGGACAAGATGAATATCACCTTAATATCAAACAGTATGATCCAAATACCGGTAAATTTGACAATTATCTATTTACTTTCTTACTGTATGTATAGATTTTAATTTCGTATTGCATTTTATTTTTTATTTTTTTAGGTGATTACAGAAATAATAAAGTTAGCTCAATGAACTACTACGCACACCGAATAATGGTTAGACAACATCAAGACAATTATATCCTTCGATATCGTCAGCTGTTCCATCAATACATTGTTGATATGTATGCTAAGGTCGAAAGCGAACGCTTGCGATTCCTTCGATTCAACTAGGCAAAACTACGATCGGAATAATATATTCACTTACGAGATGCTGTTGCTGGAAACATCGATGGAAATTTAAATCCCAATGACATCGGTAATGCTTTCATTTTACCTTCAAGCTACATCGGCAGTCCACGGAACATGCAGGAATACATACAAGATGCGATGACTTACGTACGTCATTACGGCCGACCGGATTTATTTATTACATTCACATGTAATCCGAATTGGGAAGAGATACAAACTTTACTATTGCCAGGACAACAAGCCATTCATCGTCATGATTTAACTGCACGTGTGTTTAAACAAAAATTGAAATCCTTAATTGATTTTATTGTTAAATATACAATTTTTGGTATCACACGTTGTTGGCTGTATACGATAGAGTGGCAAAAGCGAGGTTTGCCTCATGCCCACATTTTGGTTTGGCTTAAAGATAGAATCCGTCCTGAAGAAATCGATCAAATAATTTCAGCCGAAATTCCAGACCCATTAATTGATCAAGAATTATTTGATATTGTCACCAAACACATGATCCATGGGCCATGCGGTGTTTTCAACATGACTTCACCGTGCATGGAAAATGGAAAATGTAAAAAAACTTCCCAAAGCCGCATACGAATGACACGATCACGGATATTGATGGTTATCCAATGTATCGCCGCAGAAGTACTGAGAATGGTGGCCACACATTTACAATGCGACTGCCGAACTTTCCAAATCAAGTTGAGTTTGATAATCAGTGGGTGGTACCATACCCACCACTACTTTCAAAAACTTACAAAGCTCATATCAATGTTGAGCTTTGCAGTTCTGTTAAATCAATTAAGTATATTTGTAAATATGTAAACAAAGGCAGTGATTTGGCCATATTTGAAGTAAAAAACATAAATAAAAATGACGAAATAGCACGATACCAAATGGGCAGATACATTAGCAGCAATGAAGCTATTTGGCATATTCTCAGCTTTCCCATCCACGAAAGAGATCCTGCTGTCCAACATCTGGCAATACATCTTGAAAACGGTCAACGTGTATACTTCACTGAAGAAAATGTTCTCCAAAGAGCGTTCGAAGCTCCGAAAACGACTCTAACTGAATTTTTTACATTGTGTCAAAAACCTGATGTTTTTGGCCAATTCGCGAAGACATTGGTGTATGGTGATGTTCCACGTTATTTCACATGGAACAAATCAAGTAAAAAATGGGAGCAACGGAAACAAGGAAAACCACATCCTTCCATTACAGGCATTTTTATTTTTTACCTATTGATTTCTGCTTAGTATCAAGTGTAAGAACATTTTAATTAATTGTGTTCAACGTACTTCCCCTTCAAATCTCAATCCAGTGAATTTGTATACCAACATCAACATTTTCGTCTTTGTTCGTAAATAATTTCATTGTACTAAAGGGTTATAGTAGTAGAAAGTCAAATAAGGAGATCACCATATTTTTTTACAAATACCATCTGTGTGAAAAAGCATAGTGGACTCCGTGACTGATGTTCTCTTATTGTTCCTCTTAGATTGTTTACTATAATGTATTATAACAAAAACTTTAGCCACAGCAACGCGTGGCCGGGTCAGCTAGTACTTATATATTTTTTTTTATAAAAATAATTATTATGACCTAGGTCATATACAATTATTTTTGAGCCCTACTCAACTAGGCCAAATGTGCCTGTCCTATAGTCAGGGGAGATGGCGGTAATGAAGCATTAAAAATGGTATGACCATGTGCGGATTCGAACCCGCGACCTTTGGGTCAACAATCTTTAACCATTTGACACCACTAACTCGCAATAAATGTCTCAAACGATTCATCGAGGACAGTTGGATCGAATCCTAACGCAACCTTTATAACACATATATCATATTAAAATATTTTCAAATTTAAAAAAAAACAAAAATTTTCATAATTGTAATTTTCATTTAGCTGTAAACCTTCTGTAACTTAAAAATAAGATAAACAAATAAAGAAGGAAATACAAATCTTAGTATCATCATACAAACTAGTTTGTTATTAAGATTAGTGGCGAGGAAAATGCCTATATATAGTTGTGGGGGAACCTCCAATAACATTGTGACCACTAAGAGAAGAGTACTTTGTATTGAGACTAATAGTTCTGCCCGCCACGAAGTAAACGTCATTTCGGAGTCCATCTTGGTCGCATCGATTGAGTCTTTCGATTACCATTGTTTTGTTAGTGAAGCAATGATGTAAATGCGGGGTGGGGTGGTTGGCGCGGGGCGGGGAGCCAGGGGAGCATTCAGTCCCACTAACATTTTGTCGTTTATTTCACCACTCATTGAAAAGTCATCTAAAACCTTCAATAATTACAATAACCTATCAATCAAAATGATATTAGGTATGCCGGTGGTGTTTTATATTCTTATTCTTGTTGCCGTGACGGATGCCTTGTTTTTATAATATTAGATTTAATTATAACGTTCACACAGATGCGACACGCTCTTGTAGCCGACTAGGAACGCCTAATAACAAAACACATTATTTTAATAATTTCTATTTTAACTGCTTTTGAAACCCTGAATGGGACAACAAGATGGCAGGAAAATATGTGAAATAAATGGTTTCACTTTACATTGTTGTCACATAGTAAACTATATCCAATAGTTGTTAATTTTAAAAGCTAATTTTTTTAACAAAGTTAGCAATATTTGGTTTCTTAAAATAATCCTACCCAACAAAGTACAAAAACTAAACTGGCGGGCTCTTTGAATTCTATTTCTATATTCCAAATGTTTAATTTTTAAATATTTATGGAGTTTAACTCGCGAGAAGAATTCTAAGAGCATTTTTCACAAGGCAAGTAGTATAGGAGAAAATGGTTACACCGAAATTTAAAAATGTAATATATGGAGATAGGTAAATTTAAGTTGTGCTGGCGCGATTATACTATATTAAGGTTCGTTTAGAAATAAAAAATGCAAAAACATTTAGTTGAAAACATACTAATATTCTTCACTTCATTCTTCTTGTACACGGTAATATATATATAAGATAATAGGATAAAGTGTAAAATATTTAAATAATTAAACAAAATTTAGATAATATATCTAGATTAGCGTCTGGGAGACGAGTCGGCTGACTCTTCCAGAACATGTAAATTGTGTTTATGAGATATGTATTTGAAATAAAGGTCGCGAAAGCGACATTTAATGCGATTTGAATTTGAATATTGTTATACTTATTTGTAATTTTAGCGAGTCTTTATTTTAATTATTTGTTGTAATATTTTTATAAGATTTAGTGCCGATTTCGTGAGTATTTCGCCAACGACTGTCTGCTTGGTTATACGGTCCCCATTTTTGAATAAAATACGCACAAAACACACCCGGGCCGATGTTATATATTTCCCCGGCCGGAACGGCATTGTCAATCAATCAACGTTGGGCATTTTTTTCATTAATTGACGTCCAAACAATGAATAGGAATAAATCTTCCGTTTGTCGTTAGTTCACCGTGCTGACGTTTGCGTCTCCCGAGACGACTTGACCCGGACAAAAACGGGAGGGAAAAACGGGAGGGAAATATGAATAACGCAATGTTGCTCCCGTGAGTTTGATTCATTGCGAGCCTCGGTCGACGTGAGGCTGAGGGACGACTTTCTTCTCTGCCAGACAAAACAGACGAAATATATCAAAGTGATTAACTCTGAGTGGATCGTGTAGATAACAATGATGGGCGCGGTACAGAAGAAATTGGATCGAAGCGCCTGGTGGCGCAGTGGTAACACCGCCTGCACCCGACTTAAAGGTCCCGGGTTCAACTCTAGTGAGTCCAGCATGACGAGTACATGAAGCCTTCGATTTGATGATACCATTTCATTGGCTAGATCGGTCAAAATTATCAAGCAATTGTTATTAACAAAGCACGATTCGTAAATATTTACAGCACCTATGATACTGTCGGATTTGGTACATAAGGCAAAATCAATGTTTAACTCGCGGCCCATATTTAAATACAGCATTAGAGTATGGATATGGATTAAACTCAGAAAGACCTATAAGGCATTTCTAAGCGAATCGAGAGAAAAATAAATCGAAATATATACGATTTTTTAAAAATGGGTTTAATTTTAGAATAATGGCCATTGCGAATTTGCGACCAATATAAGATGGTCAAATTGGAAAGTGAATTCAGACCAGGTTGGTTAATTCGCTACAGCTTTATTTAACTAACTGGATTCAGAACGTCTCCTATTTAATAATTCCCAGTTAAGATAGTTCCAAGACCCAAGACTATTGTATCGACTGAAACGTAAAGACATGTCTCCTTATTGCTTTTGGGTTGCCTCCAGTTCGGCTGTGAGGCACTTGGGTGTGTGAGTCCTGTAAGATTGAATAAACCTATGTTTTCTTTCCCAATGCCACGAGCATTGCCTCCGTGCAAAGCAATAAAACTCTTTTTTAAAAGCTTGTTTTCACTATATCATCAAAATGACTTAGTTTACCAATGGATGACATCTTACATCAATCTGACATCAATGCAATCTGACTCTAAAACTAAATTAGGAAATGCAAAATAATGGTTCATGAAAATGTCATAACAAATCTCATAAATTGGGCAAATAAATTATCAAGAGACAAATTAACCAACAGTGAGTTATGTATTGTAAAGTTCAGAGTAAATTCTCAACTCTAGCTAGATCCTACCAAGGAACTAACCTGTTTCAAGAGAGGTCAGAAGAAGATTGCGTAATTATTTGTACTACTATTTACGTCCATAAGACCAGATAGAAGCCAAAATATATTCTTTAAAATAAAAAATTAAAACACACCATATTAATAAATATGCAACTCGTCAAGCGGCTGTATATTTATATAAAATTGTTTACATTTTTGTAAAATAGTAAAAAAACATATAACAAGATTATGCAAATTGGAAGCCGCCATCTCACCCACTCCAAGGATGCTAAATTGTTTTGGAACATTCTGTTTATATTTATGTAGATTATTATAACTTAGAATACGCGCATTTCTTTGATGGCTCGAAGGTTCTGAAGATTATTTTATATTAATAAAAGTATTATTTTTCTTCTACTACAAATATGGGTTACAACACTACGACGTTTGTATGGAGAAATAACAGGGTTGAGTTCTCTTAACGTAGCATACAGGTTGTCCCGAGACCATTCCTAATAAAAAATGCAGCTTATTGGTCCTGCGATTTCGAATATAATTTGTAAAGACAACTTTCAAAATTCATCATAATTTCAGAAAAAAAAACTTTACGTGATAATACGCGCGTCAGCTGATCTTCCGCTCGCGATGCCGGGTTTTACACAGCGAATACAACTACAACTAGAGGTTTAACAACTATTTATGGGTTTAGCCAGTTTTCTTGATAAATTGGTGAGTAAGACACGCGTTACCCGGAGGTTAGGTATAGAGAAAGAAAATTATAAATAGTATTTTGAAAAATAATAAATACTTTATATTTCAGTTGTATAAGAAGTGGGTCCTATTGTAAAATACTATCATTTTTTTTCGTACCTAAGCGATAAATTCATAACATACGCTAATCAACAATCTTTCTTTTTTTATCCGAGATGGATAACTATCAAATTATCTATTTAAATGGAAAAAATATGCTAATAATTCTTACTTGACTTTGAATGAACCCTATTAGTAATATGACGGATTTATATTAGTGCAAAATCAAGCCATTGTTGACCGCATATAAGTTAGACAATCTCTAACTTAGCATAATATTTGAAGAATGTCACTTAAATCTTCACACGAAGAATTGTGAATATTAACGACCTGTTTGGCACTTTGTTATAAGTTAGTCACATCGTGTGATTTTTTTTTTAATATCGCTATTAAATGGTCATTATTTTTGACGATATATTTTTTTCTTCTAAAATTTAATTTATGTTTACATTAACAAAAGATAAACAGATAAAGAGAATACGAATTCGGATTGTGTCATCAAAACTTTAGTATTAATTTATTTACGATAATAAACTAATAATAATATCGCATGGCCTATTAAAGATATAAAAATACTAGGAAATTAAAATTTAGTGCATTCATAATTATGTTTTGAGAAAAATATAATGTTTATTAAAACTTTATTAATAATTGAGTATGTTTTTTACTATCAATTTAAAATAACGGCATAATAATATTTAAGTAGGTGTATCTCGTTCCCAAAATCTAAGGTTCCTAAAACTATAGAAGAATTGTCAAATTATCGGTACCTAAGTATAAACGTTGGTATTTCATTCGTTTTAGTTTATTCAACTATAGTTGATGATACTCCGGAAATTATGGGCTAAGAACTTTAGAATATAATTAATAGAATATAGTTAATGGCCCAGAAGAATGACTAACTAAATATTACATATAGATAGTAAAAAAAGTTTAATTGTCGTTTTATATAGACACGCGTAAGTAAAAGCTACGAATGCTATACGTATCTTGTTCGTTTGTCAATGGCTAATAGAAGATGCCAAGTACAGTCGTTCGCATGAGTCCCGTCGACCATTATTTAGGAAACAACTGTCGGCAGCTTTGGCAAGTCCTGAGGGCTGACGCGGGCAGCGCCGCCCCGACGTCTGGAAAGGAAGCGCAATGGTGAGCGCGCGCCCCGATAGAGTTATTAGGAGCACCGAAGGCCCTAGATGGGGGCCCTGGGCCCCGAGGCGCTCGTAAACAAGGCCCCCGGCCGACCGAAGGAATAGACATCAGAAGGCCGGCCGGACGTGTTCGGGTCGTCATCAGGATCGACTCGCTTATGACAAGCGCATTGGTCGCGAACAAACAACAAACAAACAGTATTCGCATTTAGCGTATCGACTTTTTCAAATTCTGAATATAATAAATTATGTGCAAACTCAACTAAAAATAAGTTTTGGGGTCGTTTAAAGGACTTTAACTTTTTCTTGGAGAATATCGGAAATACTAATGGAATACGTACGATACGTGGGATACGTATATTATTTTATTTTATTTATAATTATTGTTGTAAATAGAACACTTTTTAGGTTCCTCCTCACACACACACATCACACATCCATACACGCATAGCTTCAAATTATTTAATCTCTTGCTCTCGCACAATATTTATAAAGCCTGTATAATTATTTATATAATTATTTGTGTAATTTCAAGTCCACTGCGGGCCTCTAGGTAAATTTTCAGTTGCACATTGTGTTCTGCTATTTTTTTTTTTATTATAATTTTTTTAATCTTTTTATGTTAGTTTATGAAATGTCAGCTGACGGTCTATGTTCTATAGCTGATTACATCACCTTAGAACAGCAGTATGCGCAATAAAGGTGTTATACTTACCTCCTTTAGAAATATACCGATAATGTTTTTTAATGTTGTGGGCTAATATAAAACAATCTCTATCTAAATTGCAAAGTTGTAGTTAAGGTAAAAGAAATATGTTTAAAATTTTGGGTGCACACCGACACATCATCAGTAATCCCCTCACAGGCATCATCCCGGTATTTCCTGGTGTTATAGGTATATTAGGGTTTTATCGCCAAGGAAATATGACAAATATGTCTTCTTATAGGTTGATAATATACAGAAATTGAAATGAGGTAGGTACGAAAGCCGTAAAATTATCTAAGTGTAACTAATATTATTAAAAATGAAGTTCTACACCCTTAAAGATTATGGCCAAATTGGCTTATTTTTATCTAATTGTAGATCTAAATTTTAGGGTAGTCAGTCAGTAAGGAAATAACACTTGACTTATATCTATCTCAAAGCAGGCTGAAACAGTTGACTTAGTTGGATCTTTTAATTAAAAGAAAAGTAATTTTAATATGTAGCCTTTAATTAGTCTCATCATTAGGCTTGAAAATTATCCAATGCAGGATTTGTATGCTGAAAATCTAGCCAAGCACAAAAAGCTTTCTCAAAAAGACAGATGCACTTGACAGGCTTAAAATTGCATAAAATTTTAACATGAATTCGATTGTCCTGAGTTTATTTCGGAAGGAAATCATTTTAATCATTCATTCATTAGAAATCTTTTATTTTCCATTAAGGAATTGTCTGAATAATATATTTCATATAAGAATGCTAGGTTCAGAATACCTTTGTTTAGAATTTGCAGAATACCATATTTTAAAGACATTAATCCTCTTGCGTGCTTCCTACTTTAAAGCCTAATGTTTTAAATTTCTTACTCATAAACCTTTTAATGTCTCAAAGATGGTGGTGCAATAAATAATCCTAATTTTTCATTTCACTGTTTAGTTTCTAATCCCAATTTAAAGTTTTTTTATAAATAAGGTATCTGCAACATTACATAAATTTCTACGAAGAATATTTAATAGCAAGATATTTTTCTTAAACTTCTTTTTAATTATTTGTGATGTGATTTTGTGAGTGTTTAATTAATGAATGTTAGTCAATTTAAAAATAATGCATTAAAGAATCATTTTTTATTGTCTTCAAAATGCATTAAAATGATATTTTGACCATTTATTTCGATGTAGTGTTCTCGTTTAAACAATAGAAAAGTATAAAGGATGCATTATAATGACGTGTGTTTGCATTTGAATATCGAGTTCCCCAACTCATTAGGCGAACTTTCCATCTGGAATATATCCTCGAAACGCTAAAAAGAATAACGTCTATTTCGCTGCGTTTTACGGGAACGAGCTGGTCCTCCGCCCCTGGCATTATTTCGCATTATAAACGGGTCTCCGGTCGTCGCTGAGAAAATTGACATCCAAATCAGATTAGTCCAATCAATTGAAATTTATGAAGCACCCGAAGGCGAGCGGCTGGCGGGACTCGAGCTGGAGCCTTGAGGAGGCTCGCAGTATCCTCACTCGTTGGACGGTTCTCAAACTTTTAACGATGTTTTTTTACTTTCAAATAATTTGCCTGTCGTGACAACAGTGACCAAATGTGTAGTGGATGTGGTGACAATAGTGACCAATCCATGAGCGATTGTATGCGTGACGGTGTCACGGATTTTGACAATTTATGTATAATGTATGCCTATTTCATAATCAAATTGATTTCTCTGAATACATAAATTGCTACGCGTGTCATGCGTCTTAATTAAAGCATATTATGGCGATGCATAAATCTAAAACATTGTGCGTGGTTTCAAATCGCAATAATATACCATTTTAAAATAATAAATGTAAATATTTTTATAAAAAAAAATCAATATTACACAATATAAATAAATATAAAAAATAAAATATATTTTTTTAAAAAAAGTGTATATAACTGTATAGTGGATAGAACTTTAGTAGTAGATAGGTTACTTTTTAAATTCTCAATGATATAATAAATAATGTTGGATTCTTTAGTAAAACAAAAGTAATTGTGCAATTGTGTTATTAGCACAAGCACATTAAATTTAGTTGAGTAGGGCCTAAAATAATTGTATATGGCCATAATTACATAATTGTGTATGATCATACTATTTTTTTTAAATACCATATACTTCAAGACTTCAGCAATCGTCGGATATTATATTTACGGCTATGAGAATGCTTTAAGGGAATAAATATACACAGACCACCCTCCCCCCCCTGGATCCCTGGTCCTCTATCACCCTGGAGTTAAAATCTGAAGACTAAAAATCAGACAGACGACGTACATGTAGTGTAAAATTATTTTCGAATTAGTTTTCCTAAAATCTATAAAGATTGACCATATATTTGTTTTAAAAATGTATGCTTATTACCTTCAGTAATAGTGCGTGGAGGGGGGGGGGGGGGAGGACTGTAATAATTTTTTAGTGAGTTTTATACAATTAATCTATAAAAATCAAAAAAAATATTTTTGGAACATAAAAATAGGCCATCTCGACCGACGATATATTACAAGCTAAATGAATATAATTAACTGTTTTAAATGTTTAATTTATGTACGGATCACTGTCGTTATAGATTTCTATAGTTTTTTTTTTTATAAAACATAGTTACTTAGGTAAGTTAATATCATTAGTGATATTAATATTTTTTTGTATCTGCCCTTGCATGTGATGTGTTACATAAAAACAATATTTTTTAATGTTTCATTTATAGGCCCCAGAAATTGCTTTATCAAAATATTTTTGATTAAACAGCTTATAGAGGAGGTAACTGTGAAAATCAAACACAACTTTTCAGGACTAACCGTTTGTAGGTTACAGGCCAAAGACGTACAGACGAACTGACAGACGATCAACGATGTCTCACCACAAGGATTTCCGTTTTTGATTTGCGATCCAAAACCCTTCAAAACATTAAAATTGCAGAATTGTTTTGGACATAAGGATCTATATTTAAGGCAGGTTCTAAATACTTTGTCTTTAGGGTCCAGGGCCGCAAGAGGAAAAGGTCAGAATATATGAAGGTGTACATATATATTATTTTTTATATTAACCTTTTCCCCGAACTTTTACGGTTAACAAGTAGTCTAAAATAACGTTATAAAAACTTATAGGCAAGGCAGCGAAGTGACCCATACCTAGAGCAAGAAGCACGGCCTGCCAAGGCATAGCTATCAAAGTTGAAACTTTCCACAGACCTAAATGTACGAGTCAATGAGGCAAAGAATATTAGACAAAATGGTAATAATTATTGTTTATTCAAATAATTGTAAGTCCATAATTTTAATGATATTACTCAATTTAAATTTATTATAAATAACTCTTTTTATGAAGCACAAATACGTATGCGAGTAGGAACATAAACTGTAAAAGAACTACAATATGCTCTCAATTGTATATAATCAGTATTATTGTACTTAATCTTACTTTTAATTACTTTGGAGATGAAAAATATTTTATATTTATTTACTTATAACTGCAACCTATGCATATAGGTCACTATTTAAGAGGACTCAACCCGGTAATTTCTCCATACAAACGCTGTAGCGTAACGACTCTCTTATTTGTTGATGTAGAAGAAAATAATACTAGGTATCGTTTTATCTCTTAAATATCTAGGCTTCTGTTGAATTAATAAGTTAAATTCTATTTTGTCTAAAAGTAAAGTATAAGTTATTTTTCACAATTAACCAACAACGGTACGAGGGTTTATGCGTTATGTGAGACAGAATGATTTAAAAGAACGCCCAAGACAGAGAAGAGAGAGCGCCACTGGAAAGAGGACCCTTAAGTACTTAAACACCTCACAGAAAATTCTTTAGTAGGTCTGTGTAATTTTTGTGATATTTTTAAAATAAATACTCTTTTTATTAAAACAGAAATTTATCAAACTGATGGCATTATGAAATATTAATCATTTAAGACTTACATTAGAATTATAGTTAAACGTGATTTCATAATTTTCATAAAATTTAGGGTCTGGAGGGATTTAGGGTCATATGTAATTGCTCTATATTCTCGGCCAGTGAGCCTAGTCTGTGCTGCCAGTCCACAATCGGCTCGATTTTGGTATCTTTTTTATTCGCTGGCGACGGTCGTAAGGAAAAAGGGATGTGCGTACAGTTGGGTCGATTTTCGAGTGTCGATTGTCAACCTGACTAGCGCCGCTGGTCGCTTGTCGGCCCTTCCACAGATGTTGCCAGAAGAATATTATAGTCGTATATGTAAAAAGCAAATTTTAGCACGCGTGTACGATGACTATTTAGTAATGTCATCTTAAACAGGGGTCACCAACATTTAGTGGCAATATTAAATCTCGAACAATAGCGATGCCAGTCGACAGTTTTCTTTTACTCCATAACAAAATATTTTTAAATTATTATAATTTAAATTGATACAATACTTTAGCAATTAATACAACACAAAACTGTAACAGCTCAAAAAAAACCGTATTAAATCAACTTGTATATTGTAGGACATAATGGCTACCATTTAATTATTTTTTTGAGTTAGTTATCATTTAATCGATTTTTATACCTAAGTTTAAAGTAGTCATATCGCATTTATTGAGTTTTGTTATCAAATATTGCTTTGTATTCCAAATACCAGTCCATACTTTATACACTAAGGCTACCTACTATCATGTTCTATTAACAGTACAATTAAAGATTTTGTTTCATGTTTTTCATCTTTTAAATATAAGAAAGAATGTTCCTGATATGAATTTTTAGACCAAACTTTAACACATTTTTAAAAGTAGTTTTTTTAATAAAAAAAATGAAGTTCAGTAAAATGCTCAAGATACCTACTTATCATGACTTGTACATGTAACATAGGATGAACTTAAGTAGCTAGGCTATTCTAGGTTAAGTTAAGTTTACCTTGTTCATCTATAATCGAGGTCGAAAGACGAAAGCTTCATATTTCATTTATCATATTTATTATGTATATTTATAACAGTTGGCTATACCTGATGCAGTAGCGACAGCCAGCAAATAAAGATTGGACCCTTGTAAGGTGAAGTGAAGGTATTCCGACTTCAAATAGCCGCAATCGTTTGTTTCAAACTTCTCGTACTTAATATTCTTTCGATCTTTGCCAGTTTGGCTACGGGTATGTGGACTCTGGTCAGCAGAACCAAAATGGGGAAACGTGCATTCAAATTGTCGATATGACGAATGCTTCACAAGGCAAAGCTTTACAAACTTTACTCGTTCCTATTATTATCTTTTGCGTAATTGATATCACTTTGATATACTTGTGTATATGTATAAAGCTAAACATATTGAATGTACAATGCTAGGTTATAATTAGTAAATTAGTATTCTAAGTGAATAATTTAAAAAAAACTGCATTTTGCAATATTTCATTTTTCTCTGATACCTTTTTCGAATGTTAGATTTTTTAGATCTCGAAATTTAGATAACACTACGTATATCATCCCCCACCCGCATACCGCATCCCGTATATCATCTACCTACACATCGTATAAATGAAAATAAATTGAGGACTACCTTACTATTTTAAATAAACACTTTTTTCCATTAATTATTAATTCTATATAAATAAGCAATAAATTTATTATAACCACTTTTAACCAATTATATTCATTTTTAGAAAAGTCTGGATATTCATTAAAAATAATTATTTTTATTGAAAGGTCATTTTCAATTAGCTATTAAAGCTACAACAAAAGTTCCACTTTGCCTTTGTCTTCTCTTGTTAATGTAAATATACAGAAATTATATTTAAATAGTATCATCAATTAAAGCATATACGCATCTAAACCAAATGCATATTCTCTAATTAATTAAAAGGGTTAAATTACATATATTTACATTAACAAGAGAAGACAAAGGCAAAGTGGAACTTTTAACCAATTATATTCATTTTTAGAAAAGTTTGGAAATTCATTAAAAATAATTATTTTTATTGAAAGGTCCTTTTTTCAATTACATATTAAAACTACAACAAAAGTTCCACTTTGCCTTTGTCTTCTCTTGTTAATGTAAATATACAGAAATTATATTTAAATAGTATCATCAATTAAAGCATATACGCATCTAAGCCAAATGCATACTCTCTAATTAATTAAAAGGGTTAAATTACATATATTTACATTAACAAGAGAAGACAAAGGCAAAGTGGAACTTTTAACCAATTATATTCATTTTTAGAAAAGTTTGGAAATTCATTAAAAATAATTATTTTTATTGAAAGGTCCTTTTTTCAATTACATATTAAAACTACAACAAAAGTTCCACTTTGCCTTTGTCTTCTCTTGTTAATGTAAATATACAGAAATTATATTTAAATAGTATCATCAATTAAAGCATATACGCATCTAAACCAAATGCATATTCTCTAATTAATTAAAAGGGTTAAATTATCGGCCAGCCACTAGATCACGTCCCGCCCACTATCGGCGCCGATAATCGAGCGCACGTAATAAAATTTATTTTGCCCAAACGAAATTAATTAACCCTTACATAGCGAATGCGTTCGCAAGTTGATTTGTTAGATCGTGATTAGTGACAAATGTATAGTCGACAAACAGGGCGGTTATATCGGTAATGGATAGGCCATACGTGATGATTCTATTCGCCTGTTGTATAATTGTTGTAGCAACCTAAAATAAATTTATATATAAAGGGAAATTTTAATTTAAGAGCAGTTCCGGCCACGCTATAATGCAACACAGTCAGCATCTTTAAACCGTTATACTCGTATATATAAACAGTGCTAGGAAACGATTTAGCACGTTGAGCGTTAAAATGTCCTCTTAAAAAAACAAAATAGTATATATATATTTTTCTTTTCAGTGCAATTTAAAAATTTGTCCCTCGCCCCACTGCCCAATTTAACTCATACGAGTACGTCATGGAAGCATCATACCAAGATTAGATCTATTATATACGAATATCTAGTCATATTTTAATGACCAGTGAGTATATCTCCATATAGTTTGAAAGCTAATTAAACAAGAATTCTTTGCTACTGGTCCGTAAAATTCCGAGTGAGAAATATGGAGAAACCGTATCGAAAATCGCCACCATTCATAATGACAACATGAATATATAAAAAAAATATAATGTCTATAAAAAAAATGAGAAGTATTTAGTGAATAAATACTTAATTTAGGTGATGACTTCACCGCGTTCATAAAAACCATAGTGGCCGGTTACTAGGTACTTTTTTGTGGGGTGCATAAAGCAATCAAAGGTCGGCGAACAACAGAGAGGGGCAAAGGTATGACTATAACGTTATAGGATCGCAACATTCTTGAAGTATGTAGTTCGGACTTTATAATGAAGTCAACTGTTAAAAAACAAAAAAAACATTATACGGAATAAAACCTGAATTAAGAAAATAAAAAAAAACTGACAACCAAGAGTAAGTTCACAAGATCAAATGTGACGGACTTGAACAAAACGTCAACGCTCTGTCAAAATAAACAAGTCCTTATTGCAGTGTATAAAGTTGTCGAAATTAGGTATTTTTATATTTGGATCAAATTTATTGCATATTATGTGTGTTACGTTTGTATGAAAAATGCTAGTATTAATTGTTACTTTTCATCTAGGAAAAATGAATATAAATAATACAAAAATAGTTACATAATTATTATATTCGTTTCTATCGATACTTTTAGCTTCTATCTTTAAAAATTTTACACTTTAGCCCCAAAACAAATTAGACTTTATTGCTTAAGTAACATAGAACAATTAAAGTACATAGAAAAATATAACAATCACAAAATACATACAACAAGAGTGCCTAAGTATTCACTTTATACACAGTAAGTCGTATAAGTTACATTTACTACGTTAATATTCATTTAGTTAGAAATCTGAAAATTGATACTTCACATAACAAAACGCGGATGTCAGTGAGACTATTCAGTGAGACTACTTCACGAAATCAATCTTGAACATTAGTCAAAATTTTGAGACAAATCAAAGGGGAGCGGGTATTATAAGGAAAACTCGTCTGTTTCAATTTTAAGGTTATTATAGAAAGCAATACGATCGACTGCCAATATTCAAGTAATCGAATGCCTCGAAGGTTCCTTCTGTTAAGGTTAGGAATGTGTTTCACTTGACCAACGACTCTGTATCGCGTCTTTGAATAGTAAGTGCTACATACATTGTAGATTGTATGTTTCTACTTTCCCCAAACAATAAAACGGGATGACCGTTGAGTTACTAAAAAGTTAAATGTGACATGTTCCCGTGTGGTAGGGTAGTTGTATCGCACGTAGATCAGGGTTGCGTCGCAGTGCGCGCGATCGGCCGGTAGATCGAAGCCGCAGCCGCAGCCGTCTCCACCCACTCCATGTCGGGCTGGTGGCTGTACGGCTCAGGCCTGCTTTTACTTGCGTATTCTATTTAGCGCCGAGCACGTCAAACAAAATGAGCTTCCCGGATTGTGTTGCCGGAATACAGATCGCGTTCAAAGCCGACACGAAACACCACATTGCGTAGAACGAGCTGATTTTCATTAACCGACGTCCAACACACTAGACGGACTCATTTCATATGTGTGTTTTGAAGGCGTGTGAAATTAATTTGCATAGGCATTTTTTTTTCAATTGTTAGAAACAATTTTATTTTGATTGTAAATAATATAGTTAAGACAAACATCGGGTTGAGACAATCTAAAGTAGTTGTGCGTGCTCTGTTTGTTATTTCTTCATTAAAAATATGAATAACATCATTCTTATATTTTGTTTAAATATCCAAGCGAAATAAAAAATAATTTATTCATATTAAAATAACAATAAATAGAAAAAGACTATTTTTATATTTCAAAAAACTCTGGCCTGATAATTTATCCACTAAGCATAAAATGAAAGCACGGGTACTTAATACCTCCATTCGTTTTGAATTCAATAGTCCTAACGACTCGTGGATAGAATATAAGATGATTAATACACATTTATATTATAAAATAATATAATTACACCGATTGTATTGTGTCTTATTAAATCATATGTTGACGACTTACTTTCAAGTTATTGACAAAATAACTAGATGGATATATATACAGAGTGTCCCAAGACCAATCCCACAAACTTTAGGGGGTGTTTAAGTTCCCTATTAAGAGTAAGAAATTATGTAACAAAATGCGAAAAATTTTCATCACCAAATTTATTATTTTTGTAATAAAATTGGTGTAAATCGATCTTATCAATCGATAAATCAATATTATCTGTCAACCAATAGCATCCCTCTTATAACCCCAGAGAAGGGGAAAGGAGTTACCCCTTCTTCTTAGACCGACCTCTGTTCGATCAGTGGCATCTGACAGCAATCCGCTCCGCTCTAATAGGGCGTTTCGAACAACGCGGCAGGTCATTAACCTCGATCTTGACTGACCACGGCCTAGTGACCCAGTGACGTAGTTATCCGAGGGAGGAGCCATTGAAAAATATCTGTTTTACATGATTTGGAATAGAAACTTCAACATTTTTTTTCTCGAATACCATAATGAATTTTGATATAGTTTCTTAACATATAACACTAGGAATCGTAGGACCTATTAGCTGTTTTGTATTGGGATTGACCTTGGGACACCCTGTATATAAAAAATATGCAATAGAGTAGGTTTTTATAGGCAAATAGGTACAATATTGAAGCTGGTTTCTCCACAAGACGCTCTCTATTTGGTAAACGAATCACTGAATGGCTCTTGAGAATGATTACTGGTACCATATTGAGAGACTATAAATGATGCGTTTTATAATAAATGTGAGGACGTGCCGGCATCATTACGAACTTCCAAGTATTTATTAATTAAATGGACGGGCGTCGCTTCGGTTATACATATTGGGAATAAAATCTTGTCGCTCGTTTATGGCGAATGAATTTATTGTTAATAGCCTGTAGTCGGAATTCTATGGCAAAATTACGCGCAATGCCCTCTCCTCGCCATCTTCCCCCCTCAAACTATAGGCCTGGGGCCCGGTAAAAATGTTCTCAAAATTTACTTGGCAAAAAATGAAAGGGAGCGTAGTTCATCAGAACAATAATTGAAACACCGCGGGG
Source organism: Neomicropteryx cornuta (assembly GCA_020383195.1). Taxonomy (NCBI): domain Eukaryota; kingdom Metazoa; phylum Arthropoda; class Insecta; order Lepidoptera; family Micropterigidae; genus Neomicropteryx; species Neomicropteryx cornuta. The sequence goes on from JAHKQU010000012.1 coordinate 14,274,521, forward strand.
TGTCCTTGCATTGCATGTTCTCACGTCTTTTTAATCAACACTTTTAATTGACAGCCTGCAGGTTAAAATTGAGATGACTTTTAATATTGACGTTCTTATAGAAACAGCATTATTATGTTTAAACAAAAACAAAGAGAGATTTAAAACAATGTCATTTTACCTACCAATCCCCTCTATACCTCTAAGCTAATAGGTCTATATCTATTTATTATTCGAGTAAAAAGAAGTAACGTTTAAAATAACAGTATATTTACCATGAACCAAAATTAAAAAAGATGGAAAGAAATACTTACCTTTGTCAGTGTGCAGAGAAAAATAACTCCAGATGTTTCGACGTCATGATTATACTCTAGTTGCGACGTCGAAAGGTCTGAGTATTTATTCTTCTAGTCTTCTGTAAGTTTTCCTTCTCGCTTGTTTTAACTTCGCTTTATAGTATATATATAATTCATACGTATTTCGCAAATATTATATAATTATATGTTCTTTAATTAAATTTAAGAATAAAGTTACATAAAGTATTGCTTTGAAAGGAGCTATAAAAAATACTACATGCTGGTACTGATTTTTATAGCTTCAGTACGAAAGAAAATAGTCAGTATATAGTCTTTTCTTCCTCAGTCTGTCGCCATCAACTCTGGGATCAAAAAAAATATACTTTTACGTTAAGTTATATGGTACATTGCCTTAGTTCTTTTAAAAATAAATGGACAGTAATATCACCCGATTTGTAATTCTGACACTGAGGCACGAAACAATATTTTCTGGTTATATCATAGGGAATCTTTCATTTTTAATCAAAATAAACGCAAACGCATTATTACACTAACGCAAGCACAACTAAGCAAATTCAAAATAATACTAATTTCCGTTTAAAAAAAAAGTGGTGTTCAATTGTCAGCTGATTGATAAACAACCGTTGTTAGTTTAAAGTTTAACACTAGGTGGCAGACACTTTTTTGTGTTTCGCGAATTATGTCCGAAAATCGTCAACTTGCCTTGTAATGGCTCGTTAAGATGGAGCGCGTGTTCACAAGTGAGTCCGGTCTGTTGATGTTAATTATTGAAATTATCTGGATTCGCAGGAGAGGCGAGGATGTGTTGATTATAGCGATATTAAAAGGAGCGATGGTCGGGTCGGCCTGGCGTCGGGCGGTGGTCACGTGGTCACGTGGTCAGGCGCAACTCGCGACCACCGACGACTCCCGGCGTTTCTTTAGCTCTTTTTACTGTCTACATTTACAGGATGAAAAGATAGAATGAAATCCACCTCAATTATAACTTGTGCCGCTGCAACGCGGACAAACGTTCTCGGTCGTTGCTGAATTTTATCTCAAATAGACGCTTATATGCTACAAAAACGTGCATTATACTCTTGAAATTTTATGCGATCATGAAATGATATTGAGAACGTATTAGTTATTACTGGCCAGTTAAAATTAATACAAACTCATCTATGTGCGCAAATAGAAACACGTAAAAGAATGTTATAATTATTATTATTATTGTTAAATTGAAATATTATGACCGTGTTGTTTCATAACTAGCCGCGCATCAAAATTTACAACACAATCAAAATTTGTGATAGTCAGATAACTGGATAACTAATCCGATAACTAGTAAGACAAATATAGATAGGAAATGAAGCAACTTATTACAAGTTGATACCACAGGCCCGAATAGAGTAGTCTTGGTGAAAGATGCCTTTAATGACGCCTGTAGATATCAGGTTTTGGTTAAATTATTTACTATTACTAAACAACGTAAAGAAGTGGTTGGTATTAGATAGCTACGGATGTCATAGCCATTCTTGTTTTATGCATAATGGGGAATCAGTCTACTCTGACCTGTTAATTTGTCTATTGAACCAACGACAAATGAACTATCAAAATCTCCCGGTCGTACCATGTAAAGGACAACGCAGTCGTAAGCGAGGTTGCGAAAATATACGTTCCGATTATAACTGCGCATTTTCTCACAGGCAGGAGGGTTCCGTGGCGAGGGCAGGGGGAGGCAGTGGTGCGCGATGCGACCGTCCGTGCATATTTTGTGGTACATCGCAGCCTCATTATCTGCCCGACGGATAAATAAAAGAAATGAAAGCTAAAGTGTGAGTACGCTTTGCATAATTTAATCTCACAGTCCAGCGCCATGCGTCGCCATACGCTATGCGGATGCCACTACAGTGAATGTTTCTTAATAACATTCATGTCTATTGTTATCGCACTTGGTACCATTATTTACGCAATTCGTATAATTTTAATATGAATGCTAATTATCTACATCATTTTAAATGATAGTACTAAGAAATCCTTTATTGGTTTATGATATTAGCTTCCCTACTAATTAGTATCTTTCGAATACCATGAATTTAATATAAGTAGATAAAGTATATGTGTATAAAGTTATTTTATACGTATAAACTGAACTTAATGACGGACTTTACAAAACATGAATAACTCCTTTGAAATTCGCGCCGGGATTGGTTTACAAACTGGTGGTTACTATGCTAAATTTCTTGTAGCTACTATGGACAATTTAAGTCAGTTGGTGGTAATGGAGCGTTAAAAATACGTCGTTCTGTACTGATACGAACCTGCAACCGATAGGTCCTTAGTCGAACACCTTACCGACTGGACTATTGCAGATATAGTTTTCATCGATTTCTATAGTTTTTCGTACTTTCGTAACTGAAAGATAAATTCAATGATTTATTTGGACCTATAAAAACATGCGATCAAAGGCCATAATCAGAAAATCGAGGTAAAAAAATGTTTTTATTTAATGCGTAGTATTTTAGACTAGATATTATCTTTCAATAGAGTATACAAACCGCCGCGGTCTGTACTTTGTTTCATTGAGTCGGATAAAGACGAAACTATTATCGTATATTTTGTAACGCTTTCGGTCGACACCGCGAAGAAAAAGGTTTGACAAAACTAAAGAGTTGAATCCGAGTGTGTCAATGAAATAACGCACCATTCTGGAGGTATCAGATTTATATATGGGCGTCCTTATTCAAAGTATGAATGTCACCGATGCGCCTCCAGCAACATAAATTGGCCCATGAGATAAAGCCTTAGTTGTATCGGACGCTAACATATTTCCTTTGAATACGTCATCGTAACAACGTCCAAAAAATACAGATAACCTGAAATTAGGACAAATAAAATTGATTCGAAAAGTGAATTCGGCGGAGCGAGAGCACGTTTGTTTTAAACTTTAAACGTCTCCATTCGTTCAATTATTTTTAAGAAATTGTATAAAAAAACTTCGAAAATAACTCATGCTTAAATTTATTAATTCGTTTATTTAATCAATGCGCTCGTGTAAATTCCCTTTTTGCTCGTAGGCGTTTGGTATGGCCGGTAAATGACTTGGCGCGGTGCGACCTCGCTAGCGATCGAACTTATTACAAGCGATTTATATTATCACGTAAAGTCTAAAAATTCTCCCATTGTTTGTTGGCTTCTTTTGAGTGCTTACATTTTTATATAAGCCCGTTACACTGCATTTTAACGGATTTGAAGAATATTTCGGTATAGATCAAAAACTACCGTATATCATAATATATAAAATGCAGATTCATTCTTATTCATGCAGGTTGTATACGCATTATATAAAGAATAATTGACATATAATAAAAACAGAATATTTAGGATTAGTGATTACGTATATAAAAAAAATATCTTCAAAATTAAAAAAAAAATGAAATCTATACTTAATCTAAACATTAGGAATATAAGATGACATTATTACATTTTGAACAGAAAACTTTCTTTTTGATCTACACTATCAATAAATATTATAAAAGGCAGACAAGAATTGATGTATCGTCCAAAATATTAATGATGTTGCTGTATTGCGTTTATATTATTAAATTAACGGGAAATATTTGTTTTTGATTTATTTTAAATAATATTTTTTGGAGTATTTTTACATTAGGTATTTTTGGTGCAAAACAGATATTGAAATTTTGATATATGTAACGTACTAGGATGTTCGGATGATTTTTATAGAATTGATGGCCACGTCATGGTTTGTTATGATCATAATTTGGATCATCAATACGGCAAATCCTACTCACCTGGAACTCAGCAGAGGCGCCGTTTCCAAGTGAATATTGTTTACTCACTGATAATGCCCTCGGAGGGAAAGAGAGCGCTGCAGCCCACCGCCTGTCCTTGTCGCTCTCGTCGTCACCGGAGAACGCTAATGACAGTCCCTCGATTTATGGCCAACCGAAATATGTTCAGTCTTTGAGAAATATTTTGGTTGGATCAGTCAGCAGAGCATTCAAGCATTCGCCTACCTGGTTTCCTCTGTCCTATCGATTTCGACGTTCGCGACTCTCTTCGCCTTATTTATTTTCATTCATTAAAGTGGAGTCCTTTAATTGCATTACTCTATGCGCGCATTCCTGTATTTTAGGTGCTTTCTATATCTTTAAAAGAAAATACCAATTCTGGACGGATTTAGATGCGAGTTGTATCATTCGAAAGCTCAAGACGATTCATATCACCAGACAAATTCATTTGTTATTTACACCAAAGCGACATTAAAGAAAGGTTACATGTTGTTGACAGTTACTCATTTTTTGGGAATTTAAAACGAAAGTATCATCTTATTCCAAATATGTAACGATAAGAAATTAACTGGATTCACATTTGATAATTAGATTCTGATGCCGTATTTTATTTAGATGTACCTTCGTAACGTAAGGTAAGGGTTAGGGTGGTGTTAATTAATACCTACCGCTGCGTTGCCTTCCACAGTGATGCTCAATAACTTGAATGGCACTATATAAGTACCTATACGTTAATCGAAAGTTCGTAGGTGTAACGATATAACAAAATTCAGTTAAGTTTTATTTTGGAAATACATTTGCAGTAGAATATATCAAATAAATGTATTCGAAACATATCTAAAACTTGGAAAGTAAAGATAAAAGTATAGAAGATAAAAAGATACAATGACATCATGACATTCATGAATTTTAAAACCATTATTTTTTTGTAAACAATTAGCTTGTAATAAACAACACGGACAAAAAAAAAACAGTTTAACAATAATAATTGTAATGTGCCCTCAACATTCTTTTACATGTTTCTATTTGCGCAGTTATGAGTTCGTATTAATTTTAATTGGCCAGTAATATATTTCCAAGTTTCCAACAGCCGCGCTGTGCTGCCATATTTTTGAAATTTATATTTGGGCTTTCTATAGAACTGACATATATGTACTATATTTTAGAATAGGTAATAATTTGTAAATTAAATTATAAGGGAAATGTTAATTGATTGTATATTGAATAAACGGTATCTATACCTTTGTTTAGGCAGATATAAAGATTTTAAACTTTGAAACTGCCCGTAGCAGCAGCTGGTCTAATTATCGAGCTGTTTCATTTATTAGTACTTAACATTTGTTGATTTATATTTTATAGATATCTATATTGTCCGGCCGGCCTCCGATGTGATCTAAACGGCTATGGTTGTTTTTCAAGAGTATCAATTTAGACCCTAAAATTCAAGACTTTTGTATTTGTACTTTTCGAGTTAGGATGCAACAGACGGACAGACAGAAAAACGCCCAAAGTAGCTTCTTATACATGAACGTATAGAAACTGAATCTATTCAGTTATGAAAGCCTACGCATAATATGCATTTATTATGAATATTACGAATTCCAGTATGGGCGGAATAATCACCGACAAAAGCGGTCAATAGCGGACATAAGATATTCAAATTCAAGTTACCGAGAACTTACACACACACGCACACATTCAAATGATATTTCCTCATGATCTTACGGTCAGGATTCCATATTTGATTTAGCGATGACAGATCAAAGAGGACAGAACAAAAACATATTTTAATAAAACTGTAGCAAGAAAGAGGACGCAGCCGCCGCATCGCATGAGAACCATTTTGTTAGTCGCCGACCGCTCAGGCCAGACGATAACTCATATTTCGTTTTTACATACAAAGAACGGATTTTGATATTGTATATTATATTGGTAGATTTACATATGTGAAGTTGACGTATACTCGTATTGTTAGAAAATGGATGTACAGTCAAGATCAAACTAATCAATTGGACTTTGCTGTTGATTCGTACTTGTACATCTTAGAAAAAGGATACATTGAAAAAATTAAAATTTTAAATGCAGTGAGATTAAAATATATTATTTTTTTTAAATGCCTATATGATTTCTGTCCGCAAACAAAACAGTAAAATTAAGTGACTTGGAGCAATCTATCCCAGCCTTTCTAAATTAAAAAAAATGTATCAAATACTTTTACAAAACCGAATGAGGTTAGAGAGTCCGGTATATTTAAAAGGTTGATACAAAATGTCTCGCTGTTGTAGGTAGGAATTTAGAAGTCACGAAAGTAGCAGTAATTTGTAGTTGAAGTAACCGGATTAAAGCTACCAATAACATAAATTTCTTTCAGTGAATTACCTATGTATATCACGACCTATGTATATACCAAAACATTTTCCTGCGCGTATATAGTTAGAGGTAAAACTTGTATGACAATGCACGAATGACAGACGATATATTTTATATAATGATTAATAACCATCAATCATTATAAAAAAATAGAAATAGATACTTATATATATATGAGATGTGCTACCATATTTATTTATCTTTAGTGTTGAATGAATTTTATATCATATTAGTTCAGGTTTAAATTTTTGAACAGCCACACGCACTGGTATAGTCGATGATGTTTTTTGAGTAAGCATTAAAAATGCGCTTAGAAGATCTTTTGCAGTAAATGACCTTATTGCGTATTAAATTATTCGCTTACCTACATTCGAACGAACTGACATACCCATCCGCTCAGAATGCTAACGAAGAACGGTATTCGATCTGTTTGACATGACGCCCTGATGGGAATATTAGATTTGTTCTGAAAACTTTAGTCTTGAGAGTATCGTTTACGAAACTGATCTAATAAATTAGTAAAAAATATATATTGTATTACACCGTCGATCAAACACCATTACCGTTATTTGTTGAAAATTAACAATACACATTCTGCACAAACATAACGTTTTAAAATAAACTCCGCGAGGAATGAAAAACCTTTTATAACCTGTCTGAAAATAATTATGTTAAGCCGTCATCCAAGTTTTATAGCAATTGCCGCGAGGTAAATTATTACGCTGCTAAATATATTAAACACTTTCAATTAATTAATTAATTAATTATTTTTTACAAAAACAATACATTTAATTTTACATCGTCTTTATACGGTTTACTACTGTTCTAAGGTAATTCTATAGAAATATAGATCCTCAGCTGACAATACATAAACTAAAAACAACAAAATTTCCATAATAAAAATAATAAAATGTGCAACTGAAGATTTAATTAGGGGCACACTGTGGACATTCAGATTTATACAAAATAATTGTACAGGATTCATAAATATTGTGCGAAAGCAAGGATAAAAGAGGCTGAAAATTTTGAAGTTATATGTGTTGGGTGTGTGTGAGGGGTTTTGTGTGTGTACATACAGGTTTTTTATAAAAAATATATAAAATATAGTTAGTTATATTACGCAATGTAATTCAAAGCTTTCCAACAAGACTAAACATTAAAATATCAAGGTGTTGAGACCTACTTCTTTTGTGGAAAGTTCTATATTAGCAATAATAATGTCACCTCAGTTTGCGAAAATGATGTTATCACCCGTCTATGATATGTATGTAGCTGTTAAAGCGAACACGCGCGTGATAACAATATAAATTCGAGTGCAGTGGCGTGATGGCGGTGATCGGTTCGTGAGAAATGCCTCGTGTTTATTAATAGTTCGCGAAGAACGCGGTCGAACATGTTCAGACTCTGATTTCTGAGACACATTTTATATGCACACGAGTATGCCTTAAATATTTATCTGTGTAAGTCCGCTTTCACATAACACATAACTGTTTTATATATCATGTGAAAAGGGCTAAGAGGCCGATAGAGTCTAAGACGCAAGAGCTGAATCAACACTTAATTGACCTTATGAACCTAAGGTAAGCAACCTAACCTAATGTTTTTACAAGCATAATCCTCTCACAATATAATATTTAAACATGTAAGAACCATCAATAAACACAGAGTAACACAACATTTCAACTCCTTAATAAATAAAGTACATTGTTATCTGCTTTGATAAAATATTATAGTTATAAAACATTACAAGATCATAATATTTTAGGGTTAGTGTTACGTTTCTTTTGGGGTGAGGTCTTCGCGGGGGGCGAGGGTCTCGTGGCGGTCGCGTGCCGCTAACTGCGCTAATAACAGCCCCTGGCGCGACGGGCGGCCCCGCGGCCCCGCGGATGATAAATGGTCACGACGGAAGATGAAGGGATCCAGCACCGCCTCTCGCTGCTGCAGCCTTTGACGGCTCGCTTCTCCTCGACGTTCTCCTCGACGCCTTGGCCAACGCCTTTTGTTTGCTCTGCGTGTACATTTCATTGGGAACATTGTATTATTTTTGCTTGTGCGTCGAGTTCCTATAAATTTTATAATAAATATTTTTTTTGCCTAATAAAAATAACCCAATAATTCGACAGAGTGACAAAAAAACGTATAATATCTTAAAATGACCAGCAGTCGCCTATGGTAATCTAGATTTGCGAAAGTTTCGATATTACGATAGACTCTCCGGCGGAACTGCGAAATTCTACCTCTAAAAATTAGATAACAGAAACAAATCAGAAAGTATACTCGTACGTATCCATTTCAAGATAAAAATTCAAAATTGGATTAAAGTATTCAAGACAGCCTTGACGGGCAAGGTGATTCTGTTTCGAGGACATGACATCTTTGTCATGAGCAGTATAACTTGCAACCGGTTGCATCAAATTTCAATATTTGTTTTTGTTACGATATCAATTTCCTTAGTCTTGTGTCTTTTTTAAATCGAATATGGCGCTAATTACTGCATTTTGGGAAGTTTTGCTATTTTGAAAAGTAATTATCTTGGTAGAAGCCTTTTCTTCCGTGATGGCTTACGGGTCTCTGTTTTCAAATTTTCCAATGCCATTCATATACCTAGCTTTAGGACTGCACTTTAATTAGATGAGAAGGTATCACGAAAAAATATTACGGTCATGCATTTGAATAATAATACTATTCGAATAATCAAATATAGGTACATAATATAAACAAAATCGAATCGACGCAGGTCCGTACCGCTTACGAAACGCATCCAATAGCGTAACATCGCTTGGGCGGATAAAGAGCGTTAGTATTAAAATTGACAGTTATGAGTGGAGGCGGGCGGGTATTCAACGGCAGATACATGCGTCTCACTTATCTCCCACGCGAACTATTCCTCTCTCGCTCCAATGCGCCCGTTAACCTGAGAATGTCTCGCTTGCTCATGTGGTTTAATATTCTCATTAGTTCGTTTACGGCCATTAATCATGTTAGCGCTCATGTTTTGGGCGGACCGCGACTGGGTCGCTCCTAAGATTGCGTTTGCCGCACTTGAAGGGGCGGGTTGAAGCTGTTTGTTATTGATGATGGTTATTACGTTTCGCTTGTGTTAACGGTAGGCGGAAGCATTTACGAGTTCTTTAGTAAACACAATTTAGTTTTTTAAATTATTATTCCAAAACCCCTTTCAATCATTTTTCTTCCATTCAACGTCGAGTGCAAAATAACCACTATTAATAGCTAAGTGTGTATATAAGGTGTATATATTACCGTAAATACCTGAAATCAGTAAGAATCCGTTGTTACTAGTAAATACTCAAAGTATCTAAGAGTACCAGAAACAATGTGTTTTTACTAGTAAGAACCCGTTCTTACTAAGGCAGTTGGGTAAATACCGAATAAAATAATTACATTGGCTTTTTACTGCACTTTTCAGTTAAAACACGTTCTTACTAAAAGCTTATCAGTAAATTTCCGAATTCGAAATATAAATGTCAAATATATAAAAATATATTTTATTATTGTTATCCTAAGTATCGTTAAAAAAATAATTTATTAGTCATTTACTTAGCTATTCATTACAGAAAGCAATATTGAGGCAGTTGCTTAATTTGAAAGTGAAATAGGCATATGCTTAGTTGCAGTTACTTGCTTTCTTATCTATTACAGAAACCAATATTGAAACAGTTGATTCAATTAAAATAAGTATAAATAATTTAAAAAAGGGAATGGATGTGTGGGTACATTCATGTGAATTCATTTTCACATGCAGCTGTTTTATACTGGTCAAATTAAAACATTTGTTTTTCTTTTTTTTTAGAAAGAACTGCTTTAACTATATTTTGTCTCATGATACAATTGCATGTTTATTTGTTTTAATCTACTCAAATCTAAAAAATAACCCATTATCGCCTCTATGGCCATCGAAAATACACATAGAAAAATAGGAAATGAAGCAACCCACCACAAGTTGGTACCACAGTACCACAGGAGCGAGTAGTCTGGGTGGGAGATGCTGGTGGGGCCTAACTGTAAGACGTCAGGTTCTGGTTAAATAATTTACTACTACTAAACAATATATAGAATTAGTTGATAGCTATAGGGTGATAAAGCCATTCTTGTCTATTTTAGAGACCCAATGCACCGTCAAATATTGACGTGAATAAAATGAAGTAAATTCTGTATACAGAAAGAAGATTGATAATACGATACATGCAAAATCATATGTAAATCCCGTGTTGCAGCGCGCGATATATAAAGTAGTGCCAGAGCCGGCCAGAAAGCTATTATTATGGTTCTGCCTGAATAGTGTTTTAAGTAAATGCTTTATAAGTACTTTATAGTTTCGCAGTCATTGTGGTTGACTTTCATGGCGCGCCTCTGATATGTTTATTGTTTTGTTTGTAAAGCACCTGCGAGAGTCGCGGGAGGCTGCGCAGGCGCAACGACGCGTTCAATGGGTGGATCAAGGGAACGACTTAATATTTATATTTTTTTTACAACTTGAAATTAGTGTAAATAGTCTAAAAATTAGTGTAAAACATCTGGAATACCTATTAATTTACATTTTGTCGTTGAAACAGATCGCAGGTAAACAACCTATGAAATGGTAGGTTCTTATCCATCTGAAACTGTGAATGTCTTTAGGAAATATAGGTGCATGTATTTTTGAATATAATCTGATTTGTATACAATTACGTCGATGCATCGGTTTGTGTTTTGTTTTTTAATAATAGGTAATAAAAATAATATCATTTTGTTCAGCAATGTAATGAACCTATGTCAATATTAAGTAGATAGGTATGTTTTTCCACTGTGAGTAATGTCCACTTATAACCATTTAACCACGCTGTAAGTGCGGGCCGACGGTAGGCATGTAAATGGCCTGAAGAGGCTAGAGATGAGGAGCGAAGCGCCCATCTCGAATGCCGTGGGTACGAGTCGTCGCGCGCCCAAGCCGCCTGCAGGGCAGGGCTGCAACCCCCTGACCAAGGTCAGGGGGTTGTATAAAATTTCAGTATAAAATTTATTTTCTTTTTTATTTTCAATTAAGGTAAAGGTTGACTGGTCATCTGAACATGCCCAGATAAATTAATTATTTTTAAAGAAGCAGCGAAGCACATTCGTAAATATAATAAAATTAATAAATCCCACCAGCCGTCATTCGTTTGCCATTCGACGAACTGTACCTTCGTTCTGATTTAGATACAATGCGAAATGTTCGCATTCGCGGTCAGGTCGCTTATTTTGTAAACTAGGATTGCGGTGAGGGGGAGGGGTGGGGGGCGATCGGCAAGCCAGGAAGAGACGATTACAAGTTTCCTACGAACCCAGGGATGTTTATTTGGTTCAATAATTTACTACTACTAAATAATGTATAGAAGCAGTTAATATTTTATGATTGCCTATGATCACATCTATATCAACACCCTAAAACGACATCAGTGAATATAAATACAACCTGTTTATATTTTTATTTTTTCTTTAACTATCTTTAATAGCCGATTTAACTATCCTAGTTTATGGATTGTACACTTACATTGTTTTTGGTTTATTACCTGTGTTGCAATTTCTGTTGAGTAACAGAAAGACGAGTGAGTAGCATTTGTGACGTCAGCGCTGAAAACCGTGTGTGATGATTAGAGATGCTCGAATTTAAACCTCAATAATCGGGTTGTATTAGAGATATATGAACATTATTTTCTAGATTTTTGAATTATAATTTTATATATTATATCCCTGTTCGGACTACCTCCATATTCGCTTATTCAGGCGGCATTTGCAGGCGAGCGTCGCGGCGTCGAGAACAGTAAACGGCTCTAAAAATTGATCTTACATGTGTTGAACACAGCAGGCAGCGAATTCGATCGGCGCGTGAGAGTGCCGTGAGAATTATAGGGTCGTTGGGCTGTTTGCGCGCTCACGACCCACGAGCCAGCCAATGAGGCCTCTGAACCCTCAGACAAAAGAGAATGAACCCCGAAGAATATTAAAACCTTATCAATTGCGGTCGTTTGGCAACAACAGGTTTAGTCGATCATGACCGTTCACAGCTGACAGATACGTTATTTTTTTCAAAATAGCTAGTTTGGACATATGACGTCACCTGTGTGCCCGCACGTGCTTTCATCCGACATCATCTTCGAATTTCTCTGAAGTAGTGAAATATAGTAGATTTTTCTGTAAAAATTACAATAAATAAATAAATAAATAAATAATAAATACGTAACCAATGGTTTTTGCTTGCGCGGATCGAATTCGCTTATTATAGTCATTTCATTTTTAACACAATGTGTATCAAACCTACATTTCCTGGCTCTAGCAAATGAACATTTAGCTTATCTGATACACAATACAGGTATAAGTGATTTTTTTATAAATCAAATCTACGTACCTAAGTACACCAGATTTTCGGTTTGTGAAGTTATTTAGTAAAAAAAATGCTTGTTGCTACGAAATTTCCATAGATTTATATTCCAGAAAATAGGTTATAGGTTTATGATAACTATAGACTGATTTGATTTTGATTGTAATTTATCAAAACAAAAACAAACAAACTCATTTATAGCTACTTCCCGTTCTAGTGGTGACATTGCGATTATATTTTTTTTTAAATTAAATTTACGTCTTAAAAACACAAATTCTGGGAAGTACCTGCCTACGTTCTAACGTTATAATAAATTATTAGTATATACCTAGTGTGACCCCCTAGTGTGTACCTAGTTCACCGTTTAAAAATGTAACGATAAACGCAGCGGATGTTTTTACCGCCGTGTACCCAACGCCCTCTCATAGTGCTGAGGAGCGAGGGTGTAGCGTATCTCTACACATTCAGTCGCATACATCCAAATCACTTTACCGTTCGTACTCTACCGTAAAAAATATATGGACCGTAAGTGAGATAGTTCAGACTGGAAAAGTCGAGGTCAACCAGGAGCAGTCGCGTCCGGATCGTTTGCTGATTATTCCGTTCCTTCCCGGTCAGGCTGGGGTCGTTTGTCGGTGTGCGAAACAAAATAAAACACAAAAGGCAAATAAACAAATAAACCTTGCACACTCACACGCGTGTGCAGGAGCACAAATGTGTGCGCGAATATTCGTCATTGATCGGGCTCGCCGGCCCACTCAGACAATGGCTGGCGGTATGCGGGAGTCGACTGGCGGCTTCCATACACGACTTACGAATATCTTCGGGGAATATTGTCCCAGGCACCGCTGCCTGTGGGAGAATACTCACAGAACGATCTTGAACTTCAGCACTTCCCAATATATTTGAATAAAAATCGCGCCAAGATCGTATTACCAAAATGTCATTTCACAATCCCAACTTCTCCCAGCACTGCAGAAAGCCTCTAAGTGACTAGAAAAAGAAAACCTTCTTCTTATCGTATCAGTTCAGTTTCAAGTTCCAACGTTGCCAGAAACGACTTTGATTTATCGTTGAAATTCATTTTAACGTTTTTCTACGCCCCCATTTTTCACATGAAAATTATTTGAATAATTATATCAACTGTTAAGATAAATTGGTTTTGAATATGTCGAAATTTAAATTGTTTTTTAATAAAATATTGTTTAAAAATTAAATTTATAAGAGACTTGATTCAGTCGGTAAAAAAAAACTATTTTAGTTTAACATAGTTATTTAGGATCGTTATTAAATACGATTAATCAGGCCCTTTTGACAATTTCTCCTTTACACAATGGCTCTATCTTAATCTTAATATATATAAATCTCGTGTCACAATGTTTGTCCTCAATGGACTCCTAAACCACTTAACCGATTATAATAAAATTTGAACACCATGTGCAGTTCGATGTGCACTTGAGAGATAGGATAGTTTAAATCTCAAATTATAGTCGCAATTTTAATTTATCGCTAATTTTTTGTCCGTTATTATTTGGCAGTCATAAAACTGACAGATGTCGATACCTTTATATTTTATGGGCGATTGTGAAGAGCGCGTGACGACTCGGTGCCTGTATAATTTTATTGAACAAGCAGAGGAAAGAGCAATTGTGATATTATTGGAAAATTTTTTAGAAGATCACAATCAACTAATTCAATTGATCAAAAGAGTTTCGCCACGACTGCAAAATGACAATTATCAAATCGTCATATTTTAATTTATTGCTAATTATTTGTCTGATATTATTTGGCAGTCATAAAACTGACAGATGTCGATACCTTTTTATTTTATGGGCGATTGTGAAGAGCGCGTGACGACTCGGTGCCTGTATAATTTTATTGAACAAGCAGAGGAAAGAGCAATTGTGATATTATTGGAAATTTTTTAGAAGATCACAATCAACTAATTCAATTGATCAAAAGAGTTTCGCCACGACTGCAAAATGACAATTATCAAATCGTCATAAAAGCCGACAAAGTACCATTAGGTGAACATGCTGGTAGATTCAACGCTCCAACTGTTGATGAGGTTGCTGTTATCATGGTTGGTGATCCAGTTGACAAAAGATCTATAAACATTACACGGCGAGACAACACTGTCAGTACGATTTCGGATCTACACCGTTCATATGACGCACTACAATATCCATTGATATTTTGGCAAGGACAAGATGAATATCACCTTAATATCAATCAGTATGATCCAAATACCGGTAAATTTGACAATTATCTATTTACTTTCTTACTGTATGTATAGATTTTAATTTCGTATTGCATTTTATTATTTATTTTTTTAGGTGATTACAGAAATAATAAAGTTAGCTCAATGAACTACTACGCACACCGAATAATGGTTAGACAACATCAAGACAATTATATCCTTCGATATCGTCAGCTGTTCCATCAATACATTGTTGATATGTATGCTAAGGTCGAAAGCGAACGCTTGCGATTCCTTCGATTCAACCAGGCAAAACTACGATCGGAAGAATATATTCACTTACGAGATGCTGTTGCTGGAAACATCGATGGAGATTTAAATCCCAATGACATCGGTAATGCTTTCATTTTACCTTCAAGCTACATCGGCAGTCCACGGAACATGCAGGAATACATACAAGATGCGATGACTTACGTACGTCATTACGGCCGACCGGATTTATTTATTACATTCACATGTAATCCGAATTGGGAAGAGATACAAACTTTACTATTGCCAGGACAACAAGCCATTCATCGTCATGATTTAACTGCACGTGTGTTTAAACAAAAATTGAAATCCTTAATTGATTTTATTGTTAAATATACAATTTTTGGTATCACACGTTGTTGGCTGTATACGATAGAGTGGCAAAAGCGAGGTTTGCCTCATGCCCACATTTTGGTTTGGCTTAAAGATAGAATCCGTCCTGAAGAAATCGATCAAATAATTTCAGCCGAAATTCCAGACCCATTAATTGATCAAGAATTATTTGATATTGTCACCAAACACATGATCCATGGGCCATGCGGTGTTTTCAACATGACGTCACCGTGCATGGAAAATGGAAAATGTAAAAAAACTTCCCAAAGCCGCATACGAATGACACGATCACGGATATTGATGGTTATCCAATGTATCGCCGCAGAAGTACTGAGAATGGTGGCCACACATTTACAATGCGACTGCCGAACTTTCCAAATCAAGTTGAGTTTGATAATCAGTGGGTGGTACCATACTCACCACTACTTTCAAAAACTTACAAAGCTCATATCAATGTTGAGCTTTGCAGTTCTGTTAAATCAATTAAGTATATTTGTAAATATGTAAACAAAGGCAGTGATTTGGCCATATTTGAAGTAAAAAACATAAATAAAAATGACGAAATAGCACGATACCAAATGGGCAGATACATTAGCAGCAATGAAGCTATTTGGCATATTCTCAGCTTTCCCATCCACGAAAGAGATCCTGCTGTCCAACATCTGGCAATACATCTTGAAAACGGTCAACGTGTATACTTCACTGAAGAAAATGTTCTCCAAAGAGCGTTCGAAGCTCCGAAAACGACTCTAACTGAATTTTTTACATTGTGTCAAAAACCTGATGTTTTTGGCCAATTCGCGAAGACATTGGTGTATGGTGATGTTCCACGTTATTTCACATGGAACAAATCCAGTAAAAAATGGGAGCCACGGAAACAAGGAAAACCACATCCTTCCATTACAGGCATATTCAAAGCTAAGACATTGGGGAGACTTTACACGGTACATCCAAAGCAACGTGAGTGCTTCTATTTACGTTTGTTATTGGTGAATGTTCCCGGACCAACGTCTTTTGAATTTTTACGAACAGCTAATGGTCGAGTATTCAATACATACCAGGATGCATGTCGTGAACTGCAATTGCTAGAAGACGATAACCATTGGGACTTAACGCTTGCTGATGCTGCGTTGACATCAACACCGAATAACATTCGTCAGTTGTTTGCAATTATTTTGGCGACATGTTATCCCTCGCAAGCACAAACTTTGTGGGAAAAATATAAAAATTGTATGACAGAAGACATCTTGCACCGAATTAGACAAACAAATCAATGCCAAAACATAGATTATACACCAGAGATGTACAATGAAGCATTGGTCTTGATCGAGGATTTATGTGTTCTTATTTCAAATTTACCACTTAATCATTATGGTATGCCATCACCTAATCGTCCAGCCACCGACTTAGTCAATACCGATTTACAACGAGAAAATCAATATGACCATGGAAGTTTAGCAACAATTATCATGAACAGTGAACCATTACTGACAGCAGAACAAAAAATTATTTATGATCGGATTATGCTGGCTGTTGCTGCTGAACAAGGCGGTTTTTTTTTCTTGGATGCACCCGGTGGAACCGGTAAGACATTTTTAATATCGTTGATTCTTGCCAAAATACGGTCGCAACAAAAAATCGCATTAGCATTAGCATCGTCAGGCATTGCGGCTACTTTACTGGATGGTGGGCGAACAGCACATTCAACATTCAAGCTGCCATTGGACGTTCATAATAAACCAGATGCAATGTGTAACATCAAAAAGAATAGTGGAATAGCTGCAGTGTTGCGGAAGAGTTCTATAATAATTTGGGATGAGTGCACAATGGCACACAAATATTCACTTGAAGCATTAAACAGAACTATGCAAGATTTAAACAGCAATAATAAACTTTTCGGTGGTGCTATCTTACTTTTGTCTGGTGACTTCCGGCAGACCTTACCGGTTATACCTCGCTCTACTTTCGCGGATGAGATTAATGCATGTTTGAAACAATCATTCTTATGGCGAAGTGTTGAAACACTTCGATTGACCATAAATATGCGAGTACAATTGCAAAATGATCCATCAGCACTAATATTTTCCGAACAACTACTAGATATTGGGAACGGTAAAATAAAACTGCAACCAAATACGCAATGCATTAAACTACCAGACAATTTTTGCACTGTTGTTCAGGATAAAACTGAATTGATTCAGAGTATTTTCCCGGATATACAGAATAATTATTTGAATCATGAATGGCTTAGTCAACGGGCGATTTTGGCAGCCAAAAACGTTGATGTTGACGAAATTAACTTCCAGATACAACAGTTGTTACCAGGCGATCTGATGTCTTTTAAATCAATCGATACTGTTGTTGATGAAAATGAAAGTGTAAATTTTCCGATTGAATTTTTAAATTCATTAGATATCCCTGGAATGCCACCACATAATCTTCGATTAAAGATTGGTTCCCCTATTATTCTCCTCCGTAATTTGAATCCACCTCAATTATGTAACGGTACGCGTTTGGTCATCAAAAAGATCACCGGAAACATTCTTGAAGCAACCATTTTGGCTGGGAAGTTTAAAGGAAAAGTGGTCCTGCTGCCACGTATTCCGATGATACCATCAGATTCTACCATACCCTTCAAAAGGCTACAGTTTCCAATTCGTTTAGCTTTCGCCATGTCTATAAATAAATCTCAAGGTCAAACAATGTCCATTTGTGGTTTAGATTTGGAAAATCCATGTTTTTCTCATGGGCAACTATATGTTGCGTGTTCACGTGTTGGGAAACCGTCGAATCTATTTGTGTTAGCTAAAGACAGGTTAACCAAAA
The DNA here is from genome assembly GCA_020383195.1 of Neomicropteryx cornuta. NCBI lineage: Eukaryota > Metazoa > Arthropoda > Insecta > Lepidoptera > Micropterigidae > Neomicropteryx > Neomicropteryx cornuta. Next base: position 14,293,007 of record JAHKQU010000012.1, read on the forward strand.
ACATTGTGCACCGATTGGTGTTAAATTAAATTGAAATTGAAAGTATTTATAATTCAAAAAAAAAGATATTAATGTTTAAAAGTTTAAGACTGTCTGCCTTGCCTACCTCATTCATGAGTTTAAGCGTCACATGTTATTTACTGTATTATACTGTAATATACTTATATTTGTTATAAAATTAAATGGAAATAATAAATCTGATAAATTTTTATTTTTTACCTATTGATTTCTGCTTAGTATCAAGTGTAAGAACATTTTAATTAATTGTGTTCAACGTACTTCCCCTTCAAATCTCAATCCAGTGAATTTGTATACCAACATCAACATTTTCGTCTTTGTTCGTAAATAATTTCATTGTACTAAAGGGTTATAGTAGTAGAAAGTCAAATAAGGAGATCACCATATTTTTTTACAAATACCATCTGTGTGAAAAAGCATAGTGGACTCCGTGACTGATGTTCTGTTATTGTTCCTCTTAGATTGTTTACTATAATGTAATATAACAAAAACTTTAGCCACAGCAACGCGTGGCCGGGTCAGCTAGTCTTAATATATATAAATCTCGTGTCACAATGTTTGTCTTCAATGGACGGCTGAACCACTTAACCGATTATAATAAAATTTGCACACCATATGCAGTTCGATCCAACTTGAGCGATAGGATAGTTTAAATCTCAAATTATAGTCGCAATTTTAATTTATTGCTAATTATTTGTCTGTTATTATTTGGCAGTCATAAAACTAACAGATGTCGATACCTTTCGACTGGGTTGAGTGAGCAAAAGATGGCGCTAATGTCTGTTATTATTTGACAGTCACAACAGATTCTAACAGATGTCGATACCTTTCGACTGGGTTGAGTAAGCAATCAATAGATGGCGCTAATGTCTGTTATTATTTGACAGACACAATTATCTGTTAACTCCAAATGATTCTAACAGATGTCGATACCTTTCGACTGGGTTGAGTAAATAATCAATAGATGGCGCAATATGAAATGCTGTTAATAATCTAGCTGACCCGGCCACGCGTTGCTGTGGCTAAAGTTTTTGTTATATTACATTATAGTAAACAATCTAAGAGGAACAATAAGAGAACATCAGTCACGGAGTCCACTATGCTTTTTCACACAGATGGTATTTGTAAAAAAATATGCTGATCTCATATAAAGTTTTGATCAATGAAGCACAAATAAGTAAAAAACAGGATTAATTTCACTGTATTATCTTCATTATAATATGAATGCAATTTACACTTCAGTCTAAGTAACACGTGGTCGGCTATGCTAACACCAAAAATTTAAAAAGTGGAAATAATTGAATTATACGGTATTTCGTTCACTACAAAATAAATTTAATTAATTTTATAGCGTCATCAACACGTGGTAATTATGCTGTTAAAATGTAGCTTAAATGACTTATTTTTTGATATATCGATAAGATACATCAAAAAATAAGAAAATTTAAATGCAGTGATTGCGAATATACAAGTCCACTTAAAACAAATTTACAAAACCATATCGACGCAGTTCATCGAAAAATTAAGAAATTTAAATGCAGTGAGTGCAATCACACATTCTCACGTAAAGCACATTTACAGACCCATATTGACGTAGTTCATCGGAAAATTAGAAAATTTAAATGCAGTGAGTGCGAACACACGAATGCTTATAAACAACTATTACAGAATCATATCGATATAGTTCATCGGAAACTTATAAAATTTAAATGCAGTGAGTGCAATCACACATGCTCAAGTAAAGCACATTTACAGACCCATATCAACGTAGTTCATCGGAAAATTAAACAATTTAAATGCAGTGAGTGCAATCATACATTCTCACTTAAAGAAAATTTACAGAGACATATTGACGTATTTCATCGGAAAATTAAGAAATTTAAATGCAGTGAGTGCAATCACACGTGCTCACGTAAAGCAAATTTACAGACCCATATAGACGCATTTCATCGAAAAATTAGAAAATTTAAATGCAGTGAGTGCGAACACACGAATGCTTATAAACAACTATTACAGAATCATATCGATATAGTTCATCGGAAACTTATAAAATTTAAATGCAGTGAGTGCAATCACACATGCTCAAGTAAAGCACATTTACAGACCCATATCAACGTAGTTCATCGGAAAATTAAACAATTTAAATGCAGTGAGTGCAATCATACATTCTCACTTAAAGAAAATTTACAGAGACATATTGACGTATTTCATCGGAAAATTAGAAAATTTAAATGCAGTGAGTGCGAACACACGAATGCTTATAAACAACTTTTACAGAATCATATCGATATAGTTCATCGGAAACTTATAAAATTTAAATGCAGTGAGTGCAATCACACATGCTCAAGTAAAGCAAATTTACAGACCCATATCGATGTAGTTCATCGGAAAATTAGAAAATTTAAATGCAGCGAGTGTGAATACACGACTGCATATAAGCAAAAATTACAAAACCATATCGATATAGTTCATAATAAAATTATAAAATGATTAATTTTTAAATGCACTGAGTGTAGTGTCACAAGTTCACCGAAGTCAGATTTACAGACCCATATCTATGCAGTTCATCAAAAATTAAGAAAATTTTAAATACGGCGGATAAGAAAACACGAATGCATTTATAAACCGAGTTCAGAACTATATCGAAATAATTCAAGGAAAAATAGAAAATTTAAATGTAGTGAGTGCGAACCGAATACTTCACCTAAAGTATATTTACAAAACCATATCGTATTTCATAATAAAACATTCAAATGCAATAAGTGCATATAAGCAACTATTGCAGTATCATTATAGATACAGCCATCGTATAGTTAGGTATATATTTTAAATAATGCTTTTTCACACAGATGGTATTTGTAAAAAAATATGGTGATCTCCTTATTTGACTTTCTACTACTATAACCCTTTAGTACAATGAAATTATTTACGAACAAAGACGAAAATGTTGATGTTGGTATACAAATTCACTGGATTGAGATTTGAAGGGGAAGTACGTTGAACACAATTAATTAAAATGTTCTTACACTTGATACTAAGCAGAAATCAATAGGTACAAAATAAAAATTTATCAGATTTATTATTTCCATTTAATTTTATAACAAATATAAGTATATTTGTTATAAAATACTATTTTTTTACAAATACCATCTGTGTGAAAAAGCATAGTGGACTCCGTGACTGATGTTCTCTTATTGTTCCTCTTAGATTGTTTACTATATAATATAATGTAATATAACAAAAACTTTAGCCACAGCAACGCGTGGCCGGGTCAGCTAGTACTATAATAAAAATGTAATTAAAAACAAACTTGGTTTTCGGAGCGACGATTAATATAAACAATTTAAGCCGTGAAATATTGTGGCGTTACATCGCAAACATGGCGCCACGTCATTATAATATCCACGAGAAATGTTATAATTATAGTGATAAGGCGTTTAGTTGTCAACGAGAAAGGCGCAAATTATAAACAAGTGCAGCTCGAAGTGGTCGAGCAGGGATAAACGGCAGGCGGGGCGGGTGGAAGTCCAGGACGAGGGGGGGAGACCAGGTCTCGTGTGCATTTGCAATGTCGCTCCGTTAAAATATGCACTGCATAGTCGCGCTCGCAACGGCTCCTTATTTTTAATTCGCGACTCACCTGCGGAGATTTAAAATTTATAACGCGGCCGTCGCGCCGCGCTTAATTAGGTGTTCGACAATGGCGAAGAGAGGCGAACATTTTACCCGCGACTCGCCGGGGCCGTTCGAGCGCATTCAAAGCGGAATGCGCTCTGTAGCGAGCGTAGCTCGGATTCAAATCGTAGCCTGATTGAGCGCTCGGCTGCGCTCGGCTTTGCTCGGCTGTGCTCGGCTGTGCTCGGCTGTGCTCGGCTGTGCTCGGGTGTAAGCATCGCATTGGCGCGAAGACACGTCTTTCGCCCGGTCTTTTTTCCCTGAATAAGAATGAAAAAGGCGGTCATCAATCCGGCGGTTTATACGGCGCGGTCCCCCGGCGGCGACGTGGCAGAAATATTGACAGGTCGCGATAGAGCCGCGCCGGAGCCGGAGTGAGGCGAAAGGGGTGCGGAAGGGAGAGATTTATATAACGCTTGCGTCCTTATCGGCCAGCGCCATCGAGCGGCCGTGCATGAAGCAGGGCAAACATAAAATATCCATTTCCATACACAAAATGGCGAGAGCAGCGTCAAAGCCGCGGACAAAGGAGGGGCTGCCAGCCGCCGGCATTCCGACGCGTCAGCAGCAGCGAGCGGCCGAAGACCAGCGCTCGCCAAGGACACAAATCAAAAGGACACGACGCCTGAGCGACACCACCTCCATTCTCAGCTGACGAACATCACCGAATATAATGCACACCTATCGCTGATCTGAGCCACAGTTTGATGCATACAACCGAAGTGAAAAGCAAATCTTACCCCGTTTCTACTCAACACTTATTTTAATGAACCTTTTATTAACACAATTACTCAATTAAATTTAATACACAATTAAAACAATACAATCTGTTTTTTTAATTAGGTATTTGTTGCTCTGAAGATTTTCAGAACGAATACAGAAATATATTTTCCTTCACATGCGCATCTCACAACACAGATTATCTAGCGACCACAATCACAGATTATCTAGCGTACCTAATAACGTACTTACGAAGATTAACTTACGAAAAATGTTTCCTTATTGAACCCTAATGAACCCTGACCTATGGCACCATGGGAATTAGAAGAAATCCAGCAATGAACGTTCGTTTGAAAGTGGTTTTGTGGGATCATTAAACTTTTTATTCATTTAATCCAATATTATGTAAACACTAATTTGTCATGTGACTCACTTATCACCTTTAAAAACAATAAGTCTTCAGGTGATAATTTATGTAATCATACTTATATTATTAATATAAATAGTCAACCAAGGACATTAAAAAATAACATGTATTTTGACAACATTGCAGTAAAAAAAATATAGGTAGAGCCGAAGATTTCTATCGAATGTAGTGCATAAATGCTTGTGAGGTTAGAGGGAGTGAGGGTGAGAGTATACACACTGTGCTGGTAAAACATAATGTATGTTTTCTTGTATATTATAATGCATTTGCCACGAAAAAATAAATAAAAAATAATGCTTTTAAATTAGCTTTTTCAAAAAAAATATTAATTAACCCTAGAGACCCAGAAGGATGCCCTATACATGTGACACTGGGAACACTTTCAACTGGTATTTTTTTTTGTGACGTCACTAGTGTCGTTACATTCAATACTTCTCTTATGTACAGCGATTTATTATACTTGATGAAAGACAAAATAGATATATGTCCCATCCTCTGCTGCGCGATTGTCATCGGTTTAAAAATACCTTCTGGCACTAGAGAAAGAAGTTTAACTGGACTTTCGGAGACATTGGTTACTGAGATATCTATATATTATTACTGTTTTTAATTCAACCCAATGTTTCAACGCACTTTTAATTTAATTTTCACAAAACTTAATATAAGGACAATTTATATGTTGTTTGTCTTAATTCCCTGCAATACTTATGTAATTAAAAATATAATGTTAGTAACCGTTGAATAAAAAAAACACAATTACAGGATGCTGAATTGTATATACGAATGTTCTCAAAATAATTATTTAACTTTCTTTTATTGAAGGTTCATGTGAAGTAAGTCCATCGTGCAATGATGTAAAGTATTCATTATGATAAGGCCAATATGCTTTACCCTTATGACAACATGAAGTGAATGCCGCCTTTTAGCTAAATTGACTTCAGATTCGAAATGTTTTGCATCGCAAAACATGCATTGTAAAGGCATTAATTAATCCGCTATCATATATATTTAAATTTCTTGGAATGACATTAAGTGCGCATTTAAATGTATCCCTCAAAATTATTTCTTCATTTTGTAGTACTATTTTTACTATTTAAATTTGCAATTGCAATGAAATTTGCAATATATATTCCTCTTTCTTCTTTGTGTCTCACGACAGTTCTATAAGAAAGGTGCGTTTAACTGAACGTAAAACAAATGAAACTACTTAAATTAAAAATGTAACATGCAAAATTAAATTACTGAAACTAAGATTCAGGGTTTCATTTATATAATAAAATATACTCTCTTTTTTAACCTAATAATTATGCTTATTTGCCTTGACGTTACTTTATTGACATTGACAGATTATTGAAAAAGGAACGTTTGAAATCACATAAAATTCACAGGTCGAAACTCATTCAGACAATCTTGTCAGTTAGTATTAACTTTTTATTTTATTAAATTTATTGTAACACATATAATACATATTACATATATTATACCTAGATAATTTTAAGTTTCTGCACTCCTTCTCCAAACAAACTTTAACTTTGCCAAATCTCACACTCCTCTGTGCGCGCAATATGCTTAAAAAGGAATCCGAAGTTTCCTTCACGTACTAATATATAGATTAAAAAGTCAAAAAATATTATAAAACTAAACTTCTTAGATGCACTGGTTTCAGATTTATTACTGTTTCTTCGGTGGCCTAATGTTTATTTTAAAATCTATAAAAGATTAATAGACACGAGGCTAGATTAATGTCACCGTTATTAGTATCGAATCTACTAGTTAAAAATATATTTCTGAGAGGATAATCGCATTACTAGACTCGTGCGAGTAGCTGTCAAGCGAGTCGGTCAGCTTCCACTCTTAACACATTATTACAGCGGCGAGTGTTAGATCCAACAAATATGGCCGCGATGTTTATTTGCGACTGAGGCCGGGATCTGACATTACAATGCTCACACGCTGATGGCGATATTTTTTACATCACTCTCAGATCGGATTTTCTCCCGATAATTGTGAACATATAGATTTTGACTTACCTACCTAGAACTATACGCAAAAGATTTAATCCTAAATTTTAAATAAGTAGATACTATTAAAATTATAATACTGCATAACTTCAAAACATTTTAAATAGTATTATTATCGAAACCCTTATTTTCCTTTTAAATATTAATATAGGGATGTTCCTTTTGTCGTTTAGAGTGTAGAAAAGAATATACAAAGTTAAGTATAAGTATTTTAATTATACTGTAATTGTAATTTAAATTATTTTTAAATATCACACTTTATAAAAAGTATGGCTATGACAGTTATAACACCCTGAAGCTAATAATATTAACATTAATATAATATAATATCATATAATATTAACTGCTTCTATACATTGTTTAGTAGTAGTAAATTATTTAACCGAAACCTGACATCTTACAGCTAGGCTCTTCAGGCGTCTTCGAAGGCTTCTCTCACTAGACGGTGGCATTTTTTCACCCTCCTTCGAAACATAGTCATATACAAAACTCAACATTTGTAGTAATTTAGTTACATATTGCGTTTAGATTTTTCCAAAAACGGTCAAAATAGCTTCAAGTTTCTCAAAACGTAAACATCTGTAGAAAACGAAGGGGTCAACATAGCAATGTTCCATAGCAATGATTTCCAACCTATAGGGTTCGGAAAATAAAAAATATAAAGGTATGGTATAAGGTACGACGAGTGTGGTATAATTTTTAAATTAAAATTCGTCATTTTTAAAAATAAAGAAATTTCAAATTCGAATCGGCAGAGACTATTTTTACTGAACTAACCAATATATTGAAGAGGGAAGTTCAAATTATATTCAAAACGACCACAAACAAAGAGAGGAGGAAATAGCCCGTACACTCGACGCGACGAATTATTTGTCGCTTTGCGAATTGAGCGCCCCCCGCCGACACCGGCGCTGCCGACAAACAGCAATTATTCCTTCCTTGCACTTCGTTCGACGAATCAAAATATTGTTTCAAGTGTGACAACCAGGAAACGCGAAATGGAACCGGGATCTGCGGGAGGAGGGGACGCGGGTGGAGTAGTAAAGGGGGAGCCACTCGCCTCGAGAGCGCTCTCACCAATACCTACCTATACGGATGGAATAGAATCATGACCCATTCAAAATTAACAAAATTAGGATCGTTAACGAGTAATGTAGAGAGTTAGGTGGGTGGTTTTAACCGGACGAGCGTATGATCATCTCTGATAAAAATAATCAGTAAATAAACCTACCGTGACTCCTTACTTCCATACACATCCCCACTCTTTGATATAAAATACATGGTAAGTTCAACGATTGTGGAATATGAAATATAAAATAATCCAAAAATAAAGTAGTGTCATCAGCCGTATTTCCTATGTAAAAATTTTCGTCCTAAAATCATATAAATGCACTACCAAAACACTAGAATTTCCTGCTGCTAATTTCACTGCATAAGCATTCAGTCAGTTTAACAAGTAATCAAGTTCCTAACAGCCTCTTAAGAGTTCGCACCTGCTTCATTTTGTGGGTACAAAAGTTATTGTAATATCTTGTTTTCACCTACTTTTTTTTATCTCTTTTAAATAGCCACTAAATATTAGTAAATACATAAAAACATAAATATTGATAATAATTAATGTAACAATTTTTCAGTTTTCTATATATATTACGTTACTGCTATACCTATAATAATCGCACTATAAAGTCAGGCAAATACAGGGCAAAGCCTAATCTCAAGAAACCATTCAACCTGGGCCAACACTCCATATTACTAGCAGAACTATATGCCATTATCGAAACTGTGCATGCGTATATCAAGCGATCCTATAGAAAAACATATATATACGAGTACATACTCTCAGACAGCCAAGCCGCTCTGAAGGCCATCAACTCTAACGCTATCAATTCAAAGCTAGTACTAAACTATGTGCCCTCGCGGCACACAAAAGAGTCGCACTTATGTGGTTTCCAGGCCACTCATGTATCCATGGCAACGAAAAAGTGAACGAGCTGGCCAGGAAAGATGTCTAAGCCTACGATCGGCCCAGAGCTGGCCTGTAGGCATTGCAAATAACACTACCAGCAGACAACTAAAAATCTAAGCTAGGAACCAACGCCTAAAGTACTGGCAAGAATTGACCTGCCAAATCCGAGCTACTAAAATTAAGCCCGAACCAATAAGGGACCAATTATAACAGAACCTTAACGGGCTACTGCAAGCTTAACAAATATTTATGCATTTGATTGATAGTTATATTATCCAATAATAAGATGATTGCGTTTAATTAGGCAATCATCTTCTTAACCCTGGAGAGATGCAAACTATTACACCCAAAAAGATACTTAACTTTATCTACAGTATAGGACTAGAGGGCGAACTCTAGATGGATGATAAAAGTACAATAGTTTTGCAAAGGACGAGGTATACGGGGAGTAAACAGTACCCCATATCCACTACCGATCATAACATAACATGGTAAAAGCCCATGTTTGTATTCAAGTTAGGGCTTAAAATATAAAAGAAACTTAAAATATATAAATATTATTAATACCGTTGTATGTACAATGTAGATAAGAAGATGTCGTTTTTGATATAGCAGCTGTGATATCCACTTTCACCAATTCACATTTTGAGTTGTATTAATTAACGAAATATTAATGTCTATAATTAGCCGTAAAATAATCATCCCTTGTCAGTTTTGCAGCTTTGTAAGTCGACACTGAGGGGTATTTACTGCGACCTGTTTTGTTCGCCGTCAAATATGATATCGAATGTCGGGCCAAGCCAGGGGGGGAGGTTATTAGAAATTATTCCCCTGCGATAAGTATAATTACTTTGTTTTCAATACGAGCGTAGAAAATTAGTCCTTTATTAGGGACGCCCTACAATCGCCTCCTGTTATTTCATATTGGGGTTGAAGCTTCAAAAGTCGGAGGTCAAGTGATCATTAAAAAATGTGTTGGGGTTGATGTTTACTATTGGACGCAATGCAAACGACCACCGACGCATAATCTGGGGCCTTGGTTTGATTTACGGCCAGATGGTACGATCTTTTTTTCTATTTTTTTTTAAATCTTGCATTTTCCAAACCTAAATATTAAATTTTCATACTAATTATCTATATACCTATTAATACGCGAAGTGAAAATTTTGTAGGTACTCTATTTTAAGCATAATACGCATATGGTGGAGTGTATGATTTGGTATGGTTAAAGGTTATATGGAGAAGTGCAGAAAGCTAAATTTCCTATAATATATGATATAAATATATAAATAAAATAAAACGTTCATACTACTGAGAGGGCTATATTTTTTTTGTAATTTCAAATGTCCCTTTTTTAATAATCTATCAATGTCAATAAAGTAATGTCGTGGCAAAAAATGTAATTAGTAGGTTTAAAAAAAGTGATTAAATTTTATTATTTAATTTTAACCCTGTCTAATCTTAGTTCCAGGAATTTATTTTAGATCTTATATTTTTAATTTCAGTAATTTAATTTTTTTTTACATTTAGATATTCGCACCTATATTCCATTATGTCTCCACATAGTACTGCGGGTTGGAGTGAGATACAAAGAAGGAGAAATACTCGTATATATTCGCGCGAAAGTCGAAATGATAATAGGCCAAATGCAAATTTAAATAGTGTAAATAGTATTACAAAATAATGAAATTATATTGAGGGATACATTTAAATGTGCACTGAATATCATTCCAAGAAATTTTAATACTTTTGATTGTGCATTTACAATGCAAAACATTTCAAATTTGAAGTCACTTTAGGTGAAAGGCTGCAGTCACTTCATGCTGTCATAAGGGTAAATAAAGCATATTGGCCTTATCATAATGAATACTTTAAATCATTGCACGATGGACGTACTTCGCATGAACTTTCAATATAAAGAAAATTAATACATATTTTGAAAACATTCGTAAATACAATAAAGCATTCTGTTGTTGTGTTGTTTTATTTAACTAACATTAAATTTTAAATTTCAGTTGGAAATGAAGGCAAACAACACACATTAATATGACGTATTTGTACGCATGCTCGCAGCTAAAGAAATAGAACAAAATTAAAAAATATATATGCCATAATTATAGAGGTATACTCACTTCATTATTGATGTATAAGAAAGAACCTTAATAAGGGTCAAAATTAAAAAAATAATGAAAAACTGACAAATGTCGACCACTGGGCCACCACCAGTAAAAAGAAAGTAAAAATATCTAGGATATTCAAGAGTTTCGATACCGATCACACAACAGTTTTCGCTTTATGGAGTGACGAGTTGTAAATATTTTTTAAAGTTTCTTTTGGCATCATTTCACCATCCATTATCACGATACCACACATAAAGCTCAGACACTTAAATTAAAACTGATTAAAAAAACTACAAATGAGTTTATTTTTTTATTTCTTTTTTTAGCAGGTACAAATCTGCAAATATATAAAGAGAATTTTCCACGACCTATTATAATTATTGTACTAGTGAATTAATCAATGGATATATTTTGTTTTGTAACTCATGTTAAATTTCACGGCTGTTGCTAATCATGCAGTTTTGCGGATTTTTAAATTCCGTGTGTTACTATTTACATTTATTAATCTCGACGCTTCGGAGATGACCACAAACTCCGTCCCAAGGGGAGAGTTCGATCATCCGTCTGATACGTAAACATCCGTAAAGTTATAAGTTTATAATGTATGTATTTGTAAATTTTCCATTAAATGCTTGTAATACCGGCAAATACCTTGTTCTAAATCGTGCGTTAGTTTAGGTCTATGCTATTACGACCATAATGACGAAACAGGTACCCCAGGTTATGCAGGCCGATGGTAGTCCGTCCGACGATGCAGGTCAACTTACATTGTATTCCAGATGATACTAGAACTGTATCGTGTATATTAGGATTCTCATATAAATATAATTTATTACCCATGGATTGTTTGATTCGCAGAATTCCAGAATAAAAACACCTCTAGGCTGAAGCGCCATTATCTCCGTGAAACCTTATATTAAAATCATTATGATTTCGCCCCTCCTCTGACATTTCGCTAGGTTCATAATTATTTTCGTAATTGGGATGAATAAATAATTCACATGGCTTTAGGGCATATTTCGCGAAATGCTAGCTAATTTATTTTAACTTAAAATATATAATAAACGATGAAATATAAACATAATATCCTTGAACATTTATATTTAAGAAGTACACAAACAAATATCGCATACCCAAAATCCATGATGCCTACATTTTTTTTTAAAAATAATTTCTATGACCTAGGTCTTATACCAACAAATACTTTGACCTTAATCTACTAAACCAAAATTGCTTGTGCTAGATCAGGGAAGATGTTGATAATGAAGCGTTAAAAATGATTGGCTATAATGCGCTGATTTAAACTGTTTCTTTCGAGCGACCTCTGGGTCAATAGTCAAACGATCTCTTAGTCACGAGTTAAGTATGAGTTTTAAATGATTATTTCGTATGGTTTTTTTTAATAAAATAAATAATGAAATATTATAAATATATATAGATAATTATATAACTGAACTATAACTAATCATATTAAAAAAAATAGAAAAGTTTAATAATTATTTGAAAACGCGCGGGATAGCAAAATATTATAAAGGTACTCGAGAGGTCCTGTACGCGCGGGCCTTTGGTTTAAACACAGCGTTGAGTTTTAATAAAATGCATTTTTTAACATTTCACCTCATTTTAGTGTAAATATTGTGTAGCTTAGATGAAATAATAAAATGATGAAAATAAATGATGATATTTTAACAAAAAATATAATAATAATGGATTATGATTAAATGAGATCATTTTATGAGTGACTCTAAAAATAATGGAAATGTAAAAAATTAATCACATGATTTAGTGTGTATATTATATAGATCATTATATTTTTAAACTTTATATATCAGATATGTACTAACAAAGTAAAGTCTCAAGTGTAGTAAAGTGAAGTAAAATAAGTTTTTTATTTTTGGAAATTAGTTTGTTTAGGATAAAATATGATATAATGTACCCATTATGCATTAGGAATGATTTATTATTGTTTTTAGTTTCTAGATTTGAATTTCTGTTACATATTTATTCATTTCAATAGAAATTAATAAATCAATATGTATTAAAACGATTGCCTTTACTAAAAAAAACGAATTGCTGAGATTATTATAACTATTTATTTCTGGCAAACTTATTTCTGTCAGAATTAATTAGACCTCGAATTCAATGAAACACAAATAAAAACTAGATAACAGAAGAAAAAAAAGTTTTTTTATAATATAAATATTTTAATATAATTTTATTTTTAGAAATTGTTAATTTTTCTTGAGACCAGTTTAGTTACCGATATAGATCAACCCCTGAAAGGACATCAGTGAATATAAATACATCCTGTATAAGAAGAAAATCAACGTGATAGGTAACAAAAAAACAACATGGCAGCATAGACAACAATTGAGTATGTAAATCACCCGAGTTTAACCGAATGATCGAGTCGCATTCCGAGAGTGTTAAGCTAAATGAGCGTGTCGCAATAAAATTAGATACATTCACAGCCTAGCAAAAAATGTGCAATAAGTTTTACTTCAAAAATACATATATTATTTAATATTGCAAACAATTTGTTCAGTTTGCCGTTTCAGCAGTCGTTATTTAATGGCAATCATGGTTCTAATAATTAAATTAATACTGTCCACTATAATTTAAAAGAAGTAACACGAGTTTAGTAAGCCTAACATGAAACGGTGCTATTAAACAAAATTGGCGTCTCGGGCTAAAATAATAAACCTCTTATTAACCCCGCAGGCGATAAGAGGTCTTCTTACACGACGGACTGGTTATTAAATAATTATCCGGTCTGTGATTTTGATTGACGGAGGGTAACCCTTCTCTTTGGATTTAAATGTAGTACGTAACATGTCAAACAAGTATAATTTTGTGCTATGATACAGTTTACTTCATACAAATATTTAAAAAAAAATCATTGTAAATTATTTTATATCACTTTTATGCCTCTTTTCTCGCTATTTTATAATTTTCAATCATTTTTAATTTATTATTTACACTAATCTATAAGCCAACTTAATAAAATAAATATTTTCCTAACCGTTATATCTGATGTTTATCAATCTTAAAAGTAAATACAATTTTATTAAATTATTGAAATAATATATCTGAAAAATGATATTTTAATACAAGCGTGTATTGATTTAGGTAAGTAGTTTTTAACTATTTTATTTTTTTATCTTATTTAAATTATGTTTAAAGTTTTTATATTAAATTTAATTTTAATTTAAATTCCTGGCACTCAACCTTGTTTTTTTAAATATGTGTTTGTATTATTTTCTCTTCTATACGTTTGACACCAATATTTACCATCTGTAGGAAAATGAAACTGCAGATGCCGCCCTAAACAGGGTGTGAGAAGAAACCTTATATTCACGTTAAGGAAGTTTTTGTCTCAAATCATATTTTATTATATTTTAAATCCTTGGACCTTAATTTATTTAACTTTGAATAACAGTGCGAAATAACGCTAACGGGAGAAAGCAAGGTGATTAGTGATTTAAAAAAGCAGATTGCTACAGTAAGTAATGTTTTTTACTTAACTAATTAGCGTCGAAGGAGCGTTTTCTTGAAAAGTGTTAAGTTTCTTTTCGTCCGATTTCATTTCTCTCAAAACACTGAGCGCACTCAAAGAAAACTCCCAACCCTTTCGCATTGAAAAATGTTGTTTTTTATTTCATCTCTTTTCTAAAGGGCGTTTTCACGGCCTTTTTACCTTTCTAAAACAGTTTTTTTAAAGTATTTAGATTTACAGCTTTTTGTTTACAAATCTCTTTAAATAAACGCGACGATAGACAAAGTTCGTCTGAGGAATTAAATTACGTGGGGTGAAAAAAAGTATAAAATTCCTCGGCATTTTTGCTTTACCTATAGGTAATTATATTGTTGTTGTTATATAAAATCGCATTGTCATCATTTTTTGTTGCTATTAGATAAAAACATTTTTTGTTATTACTTACAGAAATAATGTAATTAAAATAGTGATGGGAAATTTTATTTCTAAGAGAAGTTATTTTTAGCGTTTTTTTTTATAAAGAAACAAAAATATATTGTGATATTTTAAAGGTTATTTTGTTAAAAAAATACGTTGCTTTGTTCCGAAATAAATCAAAATAATCTGAAAGTACAAAGGTGTCACAGATAATTATGTAATTTAGAAAATGAAGACGGGTTAATATTACTAAAAGATACTTATTATATTTTATACTTTAGCATGCAAAATACATCTAGAAGTTTGTTGAATAATTTTAAAAAAGTGAACGAAATTACCCTTGAAGAGAATTTTAAACAAGTATTGTTAAAGTTTGTTAATGTTAAATCGTGCTTGATTTCTACTACCTCCAAGTTATTTTCTACAGTTATGTTAATAGGTCATATGTTAATAGGTCATATGAGCTTTATTCAACTTAATTGTACGAATCTCTAAAATGCAAAGTTAAAAATGTAATTATTTTTTTTTCGATTTTTATACATTTTATGTAGGTAAACGTTTATATTCAATCGTTATATAAGCTCAAAATTGCCATAGAATTTAAACGTAAAGGCATATTTGGCGTAAGGCGCTTTTCATAGCGAGTATTAATTACTTAAGTAGGCGGAATATTCATTACCTTTTGAAGGAAGCAAACTCGGACGTAAGTATGCTTTGATACTCATATTTTGGGCTTCTGATTTAGCTTACCACCTCTAAAAAAAATGCAAATTGCGAAATGTGTTTCACTAGATCTTGAGGAAATAATTACTCAGGAGAATTAATTTGAAAGGGAACCATGCTTACATTTCATTACATTTGTTCTGCTTTATGAATTAAAAATCCGGTTTTCAAATGTACAAAACTGCATTTAATATGTACCTATTTAGCTCTTAGCAAAGGGACACACATTTTTACACCTTTTCATCATTTTTTTTTTTGATTTTGGTAATCATAATCACTTCTTTATCTAAAATGCAAAAAAACATTAACTTAGGGTTATATGGCCCAGAATGAGTTATTGTTAACGATGAAGGTGTTAACCTTCATCTATTAATGCGATATATTTAACTGTATCGCAACATATTAGTTAAAAATCTATTATGAAAATCATCGGGACTGAAATAACGGTTGTAAATACATAAGAGAATATTTATAGAAATTTCTGGGTTTTTTTTTTGTTTCAAATATAAAAACAAAAAATAAAAGTGTTACATGGTTATATTCATTATATATGTACATTATATATATATCTCCGTAGAGTTAACGATCATAATATTGTGTCGCTCTAAACCCGGTAGGTATGTGTATTATAGGAAAATGCTGTGAAACACTCACGGTATTCGACGATATCTTTCAATTTTTTCGTCCATGCTGCATCGTAAAATGCCGAAAGAGGGAGATTGATGACGACATCATCCTATAAACACAGTATATAATCACATTATAGACACGGTCCGTGGTTATGTTGTAAAAACGTATAATAATATGTAATAGGTACAGTCTTAATTGCTTTGACGAAATTGCCTATTTTTATTCAGGCTAGCCGCTGCTGCGATCAATTTTAAAGTTTAAATTCTTTGACTATATGACTTTTAGATACAACATAGAATTAATATAGTTATTAAATAATACTATACACAAATCAGAGGGCAAAGGACAGTAGGTTTACATATAAGTTGCAACTGAGTATAACATAAAACAATATCTGCAATAACAAAACTAAAATAAATATATAACTGCAAATTGGCTGATATCGGTGTCTTACTAAACCCACGGGTTTAAATTATTATTGGCGTATGCCTGTCAGTCTGAATGTTTTAACTTTGAAACTATGAGGTTTTAATCGAGAGCCGAGCTGTGAGTGATTTATGAAAGCAATAAAAATGTGATTACAAGAAAATATGTTTAAGAAAATCGCCTAATACGCTCATCTTCCCCTTCTTTCTAATGGACTATGTCCCGATAAATCTTTTATTAAGACAATGAGCTAATTCACCCCAGATTCCCTGGATTCCCTGGAGAGGAGATCGCATCAACGGAACTTATCCATTGCCAGTCTGACGTGTTTTTATTAAATCACTGTCCGCCCCAAACGCTACATTCTCTCCCGGCCGCTATTATTTTTACGTCCAACCTGTCATACGATGGCAACTTTTCGCAGTCTCTTTGTAAAACACAGCGGAGGCCGTCCCATGGGTGAGTATTCGATGATTTTCCTTTCGTCGATGGATTCCGCTTGGAATTGACCCTCTCTGAAGGGGATGATTTAGTATGTAATTGGACTGGGATTATTTATGTCATAACCGATTACAGAAGGTCTACGTTTTATTAAAGGTTTTCTTTTAAAGGACTGCGTTGCACATAGGTCATACAAAATTATTTTGGGTCCTACTCAACTAAGCTAATGGACGTCTGCTTCAAACCTAGATGTGTCAGGTGCAAATCCCAGCACTTTCTAAGTACGTTGACTCAGTTGGGACAGACTTGTGATATGTTGTCTTGAATTATAAAGAAAACAATAAGGCAATAATTGAAAGTAACCGTTGGACGAATGAGAAAATATATTATTTTTGCTTTTTCTTTGCTCGTATTGGAGTCAGGAAAGATGGTGATGATAACATGTCTCGGGTATGTAAATAAATATTCGCTGATTCGAATCCGCAAACGTCAAAACAGTAGTCGGATGCCCTAACTGTCAGACACCACAATATTTATATTTATAAAAAGATGGCATTGCCTACTATAATGAATGCCATAAAAAAAACAGTAGTGAACGACGTATTAAACGATATCTTCTGGATTATTAGTTGCTAGAGCATAATGTTTCTGATAATTTTGTGTAATTATGTGATAAGTGTAAATAATTAAAAAACGATTTCACGGCTGGCAAAGTAACAACATCGTTTTGTTTAAGTGAGGATCTGGCACACAAGAAACCACACGTTGACTGGGCTGAGCACTACTCTTGGAATATTCCAAAATGAGTTACAATCGCTCTGGTACACCGAGAAAAAAGTCTTGTACGCTCTACAAGAAATTCATGTAGATATAGTGACAGCTAAACGTTTGTTTGTGTGTACCTACAGTTCGATTCTGGTTAAAGTTATTTGTACGAACAAACGAACGAGTCTTGTAACCCTGACAAACTATCTGGTTACCATCACTAAAGTTTTCAATAGGCTCAACCAATGTTTGGTACTCTTAGCTGAACTCCGGTAGACATAAACAAACTGCTTTGTAAGCCCTGCCGACCTGTTCGGTAGAGAAACAAAATGGCGGTATAGGCAAAAAACGCGAGGTGTGTTTGCGAGTCTACTACTGATTGGTTGACGTAACAAAACATATTTGTAAAGAGTACACAAATTATCATTTGAAGGTTACCGATAGTTTGATAGATGCAACAAAAAAGTATTGTAATGTGTACACAACTTTTCATTTGATGCTGTATCTTTGCAGATTGTTTGGTACAGGTTACAAGAAAGTTTCGCCAGGTGAACGATTTATCAATCTACGAAAATTGATTTGTACAGCCTATCAAACAGATTGTATATACTAGAATATACTTCAGTTGGGCCTACTAAAATTCAGTAGCTACAGTAAATTATGATTCTACTGAACTTTTCTGTTAACTCAGAAATCGATATTTTTTCAGTGTATTATTGCTAGATGGCATATACTCACATGTGCCAGATAAACGATATTAAAATTATTAAATAAAAAAAAAGGTAGTATTTCAGTAAGGATGTTAAAATATTTTTTAAATAATTATTTGTGGCGCTTGATTATTGATATGAAACTGCGGAAGGAAACGGTCCTGCTAGTAAAATGTAGTAGAATGTATTTATTCGAAAAATGGTCTATTTTATCTAAAAATCAAGTTATACGTTAAAATATGGGAATAAAATGTTGAATCTTTTTTAACTAACATGACCAGATTTAAAATAAAAAAGATAAATAAAACACAGGTATGCAATTACTGTCCTTATTTTTGCCACCATAACAATAATTCAACCCTCCGTTCTCCACTTTGAGTAGAACATGTTGGCTATCAGTCAAGTTGCCCGGCTTATACATTTCTGAGGGTAAAATATATTTTTATGGGTGTATAATAAATTTCCGCTTGAGTAAATCAGCCGCGCAGAGGTCAAGCCATCCGCTCGGCTATCTCGTCCAACAAATCGATAACTTTCATCTTTATTACTCGAAAAGTATAGACGCAAACATATATTTTTATAATAATCAGGTAGGTATAAATTAATTTTCACAGCAATTTTCAAGTTAATATAAGTTTTTGAAGGGTTTGAAAAGGATAATCATTAAACTTATCAATTTAATAAAAGAAAAAATACAATCTTTCATTACAAACAATATACTATAGTGACTCGATGGTACACCGCTAAATGCTTCCAATAAATGGTTTTACGTTTTTTTTTTGTTTATTACAAATAACATTTGGTGGACAATTTATTTTTTTGGTTTAGGTTTTTTTGAAGTCTTTTTATTTTACAATTTTTAGTATTTAACTGTATATTGTCTATATAGTATTATGATTGATCAATTCTATTTGCTAATGGAAAACATAGTGCTTTATTAATTTATTTTTCCTACCTTACACGAAAGGGACCATCCATGAGAAATCCCCTATATATCGCATACAAAAAGGAAATATTCAACGTTGCTCAACCTAATCCGGAGTAATGAGTGAACTTACATTTAAAAAATGTTATTTGGTGGTTATGCTAAATGTATCAAAGAAATATCCTAAATTATGTATCTCATAAATCTTATTACTTCATTACTGCACGGCAACTATTTTAAAATCTGAATTGACACACACAGTTAATTGTATTGTTTTGACGTTTGACAGATTCTTCTTCTTTTGAATTAATGACCTTCATAATAAATGATATGGCCAGTATCTAGTAGTAATTATAAATATAAGAAGTAAAGAAAGATCATTAATCTGATAATAAACAAATAAGTAGACAAGCAAAGAAAAAAAAGATAAACGGTAAACAAAAATACAATAAAAAATTGTTATAGCTTACGTTGTACAAAAAAAAATGCTCATTTGCGGCAAAAAAAAAATGTAATAAAATATTATGTATACATATTTTAGGTCATAACTCCGAAATTACATTAATACGATAAAAGGAAAAGTAAAAAAAAAATTAATTAACTTTCAGGTTATTTTATCTAATAAATTTTATTATAAAGGAAATAATAGATTTATTAAGCACTGATGACAAAGGATATTTATTCAAATTATTACATACTAAAAATACTTATATGATATAAAGTCTTTCAGTTAAACCTCATTTACAAATAGATGAATAAAACATATGAATTTTGGTTAAATGAACATAAGAACCTCAATGCCATAATGCCATAAGAGCCATAATGACCTGGATCTCACCTACAAAGTATAGAAGAAGCGTTTTTTACAATTTGAAACTTCTTAAACCACGGTTAGGAAGAAATAAACTACTGTACGGAAGCATAATAGCGTCCCTTGGACTGGTTCACTCTTCAGCGGCATCAGGTCTTTAACTGAACATGCGATACAAGAAGAATGCGTTAGTGGTAGCAGTCTTTGGCTACAGTATCGGCATTCTCGTTCCTGATGCTCAATGTTACCCGAATTGACTGTAAGCAAAACTGAAAACTATTTTTTTATTTTTCTTACAGTTAAAATTCCGTGAACGTCGTGAAATTAGAATAGGACTACCTCTGATAAATTCCATATAAAGAGAAAAAAATATATATCTAAATCGCTCAAGCAATTTCGAAGTGATGACTGAAGAAAAGGAAAAAAAAAACAACTTTCAGATCGAATTGTTCTAGAACCTCCTCCTTTTTTGAAGTCAGTTAAAAACAAGATGGCGCTCGCTCGGCTTTCGTCGCGCGTTAAAGAAAACATTACACTTCTAGACAATTTATGTGTTCTGAGCGACCTCATTTAAGAATAAAAAATATTCAAATCTGAGTTTGACACACTCATTGCTTTTCCTGTTCAGATCCGCGGTCGCGCGGTAAGGAACATATGACGTAATGGGGATAGCATCGCGTCGGGAATCGGGACTATTCGGGAGGGAGATTTATACGAATAGCCCGTCATGAAATAGTTCCTCAGCTCGTCGAATTGACAGCTCACTTTTGTTGTCAGAAGTTTTATTACGTAACTTATCCGGACGCACACAGCCAGCGCGAGGGGTGGTTAGGCGTTGGTGGACCGATTCAGATATGAATACGTTTGGCATTTATTTAAATATTTTTTACAAGCTCAATAGGAATATTAACGTATCACTATTGTATATGCTTAGTCATATTGGTGAATAACATAATCTATATTATTGATAATTATAATATCTATCAAATATATATTTGGGCACAAAAAAAGTTTTTTTTTATTGTCGTGTTATTCTTATTATTCTACTGCCTATTTATTTTTTTCACTAAAATTACGTACAGTTTTTAAAATATAAAAAAAAAACTAGTGTCATAATGTTTAAAGTTCTAAATATCTAAATGAAATAATACAAATATATATCTAAACATTATATAAAAACAATAATTTCCGGTTTTGTTTACAAGTCACAATTTTAGAATAACCACTAACCGCTACAAAACATCTTAATTTATAACATCTTGGAATATATACATTTTAAAATACCTATGTGACACATAAAATTTTATACGGACTACTATATTCAAATATTTTTTTATATACAAATATATCTAAACATACAAAAATATTTACATGTCCTTATTTACCTTTGTTAAAACATGGCGGATGGCGCAGTCCAGGTTAGGCACAAACAAAATATTTATTCTTTCAATTCTGTGACACTTTGACGCACAAAAACACCATTAAAATACTATATTTAAGTAATATTATAAAGAAATAATGGGGTATAATAATCACTTGTAAAACTCTAAAACACTATCGTAAACGAAACGCGGCACAAGGCAAAAAGCCAATTCCGTACAATAGACTAATGGAAGATGTTCGAGATTATTTTGACATTTAAAAACAGCGAGATACTGCTTAAAATTGGATGTATTGGAAATTATTATGCCATTTGAAAAAAAAAGACCGAGGCTACCAGCATTTAAAAAATAAAAAAACAAACGGATGGTTGCCTAAGCCGCTGTATAGAGTTGTTTCCAATTTCTAGGTTCGTAGGCACACTCAATCATTCCTGCCTACCCTACGTATTCACACAAGCAAGGCGGTCGACCGGGCAGTCGTCGCCAAGTCAGCGTTGAGTCACCGCCGCGCCGACGCAACCCGCTTGAATTACGCGTAGCTAATGTTTGTTTGTTGTTATTTCGTACATATACGTATTATTAAAACGAGACCTTTGAAGTGAAAACGTTTTGTGCGAGACCACTGGATCAGGAGCTCCAGCAGCCACCTTGCGGAAGTGCAGCGTCCATCAGGCACACTCTCGAGGTAAGTCGCTTTTGGTTTGCGTGTCCTATCGATCCTGGTCTTCTCCGACAGCCGACGGTGGTCATTCGATTCTAAACCTTCCGCGTCTGAAACGAGCTGAGTACTTCACGCGCGCTTTTGAACCTTCTGTAGATATGTGTTCATATATAGGTGAACTGGATGTGGGTGTGGGAATGAGTTTGTTTTTGTGAGGGTACATTTGTGTGTGTTTAAGAGGAAATAATCACAATTATAAAAGGCTGATTATGACGAGGCAAAGACAGCGACAGCCCAAAACGAAACTGTCACAATTATTTGAATTGTTTTTCCTGACAGCACGATGAAGTCATGAGTATTATTTAACAAAGGAAGATTCAACTGCGCCGAGCTGAATCGTGATTACTAATGGGAGGAGGGGGGTCACCTATATAGCTTGGGTTGTGTCCGAGATAATAAATGCTTTATTTATGACCGGGTAATATTTGGAATGGCCCCTCCAAGGATAATATTTTCCGCGATCGGCATTATTTCTGCGATTACTCTCCGCTCTCGGGAACCATATGAAGATAATAAAACATTGGAAGGCTAACAATAATATTGACGTAAATATATCGAACTCACAAGCTTACACATATACCTAATAATATTTAATGAACGTACGACTATTTTGTGTTATTCAAATAGTAGATTAAAAATAAAATGAATTATAGTCAAGTAATAATAACATGTCCGTTTTTCATTTAGGACGTAGGTATGTCTAAAATACTAGTGGCTGAAATGAATTATGGCAACAAAAAAGATCTTTTCAGTTAAATATACGTTGTTTCTTACTTAAAATGTTAAATAAAAATACACTAACATTTATATATCTTTTTATATCTTTTTCTTTTTATTTATATAAACATTTAGCATTATAATTATAATTTAGCTTTTCGTTACTTAATCGGCGATCCGTCTGTACCCAATATAAGTATTCATCCTTTTTCGGGGTTTTTGAGGAAGCCATTATGACCATTCTTTGTAGAATGTCTATGAATTTAGATGAATACAAAAGCGTTTAAACTCACTGTTAACTTTAAATGCAAAGTTGAAGTTTTAATGACAATAAAATCAGAACAGTAATTAGACTGTTACTATAGAAGTTACTAGACTATTTATATAGAACAGACACATGTGTCGACACAGACATAGAACAGAAACATACATAATATTATTGATATTCCAAAATTGATTTTCCATATGTTTAAAACGGTTTCACAAAATTTTCTCAACGATTTTTATGTTAAATTTTGGAAGGTATCGCTATCGGGGGCAACAGTAGTATCTTGCTAATTTTAAAATTACATAATTATTTTACTTCGCAGTGAATTTACTGCTTCGTTTTCACATAAAAGTACAAACATTAACACATATATTCTTTTGTGGTTATTTTACATTAAAGTATGACCAAAATAAAGCTAAATAAATAAAATTATAAGCGGAATATGAATTTTATAAAATATGAACAGAAATGTTGTCCAGAAGATAAAAGGAGTGCAGGGTTCGTTTGGTTATGAGCCCTCGTACATTTCCAACCTCGCTCCTCACTTCACACTGCTTCTGCAACAAATACAACAAACGCTGCAGAAACTAGCGGCAGCCACTTTCAAAACACTGTTGAACACAAAAACGAACGATAACTTACTAAATAGTAAAATAATAATGGTATTTACTAAATCGTAATTATTATTAAAATTGTTTGGTGATATGATTTGTTAGGGAAGTTTTAATATATTGTTAGCGTTTTAATAGTAAAACTATTGGAATATTTATTTAAGTATTCAACCATAAATTACTTTGAAATTTGCCCTATTGAAAATGAACACTACACGGTTAATCTTTTAGATACGACGACAAAAATAGTTATCTTCAATTTATTTTTACTGATCATATAACCTACGGTGTTGACCTTCTAAGGAAGGCATATTTATAAATGCATCGCTAGTATATTGTTTACTAAGTTAAGTAATATTGCTTTATATGTATACTTTAGGTGTACGCTTAGTTAAAATAATTAAAATAGAACGATTACTTTCGTATGAGATTTGAAAAAATCCTTCATAGGAGCATGAATTTTAACTTTAGGATTTTTAACTCCATATGTTATTTTAGAACTTTGTCTAATTTAATTGCCTTCTTCCTCAGTATTTTTACCAATTTCGAAATAATAATATTTTCACTACCAGAATTTATTTAATTTAAAAATATACTACAGATTTAGATGGTCGTATTAGAGTGGTATGCAAAGAAAAAAAATATATTTCAACGTAAATTTATTACTCTATTACTTAGTTATCGCCTAAATACCTGCTACATTTACTCTTTAAAGGAGCTTACACTTTCTTAAGACTAACAAAAACTGTATTATTTTAATTACAATTGTTACGCTTAGTTACGTAATTGCTAAGAAATCGATACATATAAAAACTCCACCATCTCAGTATGGTATAAGCCATCACAGTGATGTGTTCAATACTATTTCGTGTAAAGTTGCAGGGACTACGATATCTTAGTGGCATATCCATCTCCCTGGGCGATTCGTATTGACGCATTGCCGCATTGAATATTTTATATATGATGGATATTCCGTGTAAAGGATGCATTAGAATCGGTGGATTCGTCTTAAATGTAGGCGAGCAAAGCGGTCGGCAGCTTCCCTTCCTATGAAATCAATCTCACAGAGGGGTGCTCTCTGAGAATACTCCGCTCATAGACACTGATTTTATATTCCAAACATGTTTAAAGAACATTGCACTAGTTATATTCTGAGTTTTCACGCCAACCGCTGGTGGTGTTTAAACCGACATAAAAAGAGAATCTCCTTCTATCTGTTAATAGTGTTTTTAAACACACACCACATACACATACACACACACACACACACACAGTACACATTTTTATTAACTATTCGATATTGAGTTGAGATTTTACCTCATACTGGCATCTATATGCAACAATGTTTTCGTAAGAAAATCAACGTTGTTACGTTGTGCTGTCGCTAGGAGCAATAACATGACATTAGACGAAGCCCCCGAGGAATGTTTGCCGTGTCGTATCGGAAATGAGCGTCCTATCGAGTTTACATGAATGTACCTGAATAGCGTGTCGCATTAGATTCATTCGCTGTCCAAGAAAAAAATGTGTACAGCTAAAGAAGTTTTATTTCAAAAAGTGTAACATGCCTCAATATAACATCCTATCGTGTAATGGCACCTTTAGAAAATCTAAAATCTGTAGTAAAAAACGTTTCCCCCCAGACTCGACAAAACCTGTCGATATTCATATTTCCAATGACATTTTATGTGATCGAACTGCGCCGCACCGCCTCTCTAGCGACCATCTCGCTGTCCTGCTCTATTCCTCCGCCAGTCGCATCGCCTCTCTCCCTCCGTCTAGATCCTCTTCATCTTTTTATGCGAGTTGAGCGATCGGCCTGCCTCCCTAGCGGCGCTTTTATGTCGCTGCTTTCACGCGAAAGCGTACGTGATACTATCAATCTAAATTTGTTTTGCGACACGCTCCCGGTGCTCCCGGTACTCCCGGCCCGACTAGCGACTCTTCAAACTTTTTGCCACTATTTTGCTTTTTAGTAATGGAAATATTACAGCGGACGACATCGCATCGCAGGGAAAAATTCTCCGAAATAAACCGCTTCTTTAAAATGCTGTTTTGTGCGTGCTTACAATTCAATATAATAACTTACATTTTACTTCGCAAGGTGTAAATAATAATCATAATCTTTACGTCTTCAATGTTTATTCTCGTTACTGCATTACGTTACGTTATTATGGCCGAGCTGGATCTTCGTTAAATTGCTTGGCAGGGATTGCAAAATGGTTATAATGGTTAGTTGCTAATAAATTAGTCTTAATAATTATGCTAGTTTAATATAGTTTCGATGCGAAAATTTATCTGCAAATCGGGTACTAAACTATATTTAATTTGATAATAATGCACTATATACACCATCTATATAATGCTACAAACTTATTCAGTGTAATTTTACTAACGAAAATATTTAATATGGCCCATGAATTTTACCTATATTAAATTTCTGTCCCTTACTTGAGCTTTGAATGACAAAGAACCAATAATATTAATGCTCATCGCTTTTATTATTGTACTTAGTTCGTATGTGTATGCGTAGTGATACAAATCACTAATTTAAAAAAGGTCATTTATAGACCATTTCTGATAAAAAATCCAGGTTTACGATTTTGAGTATTATTTGTAAAAATTTGCGGCCGCGCGTCGCTACCAAGGTTACGTTGCTGCTTATAAGAAATATAATTTACACCAGTGCTTCATAAAAAATAAGAAATTTTTGGATGATTATTTTTGCATGATTATTTTTGCATTTATGCTACTCATAATATGAAACATAAACAACCCATTTAAGTCTTCTGAAATGGTCTCGGAACACCTGTACTAAACAATCTCTACTAATATAATTAAATATATCGATCCTTGTTATTTTAATAGATTATTTAAGAGTGATATTTGTGGTTGAATAAAAAGACGAGAAACAAATTTGAGCCCTCCTAATTATTTTATGAATTACCCATCCGATTGATGCCGAAGGCCCACCGTTTGTCAAAAGCATCGATTTAATTTGCCACTGGATTTTTCGTGTAAGACCATGCATCCTCAAGATTTTTTTTTTAAATTCACTACAGATATTCGGACAAAATTACTCGACCCTCATAAAATTCGTTATTGGTAGCCAAAATAAAATCGAAACCAAAATTTTTAAATTGTAAATTTATTTGGACGTGCATTTTCAATTATTAATGTAAATTGTATAAATATTATCCTTAAGTACCACTCACCAAAGAGCCTCACATTTGCATATAGAATAGGTTAATAAGATATTTTATTACTTTATTAATTACATACGAAACTAATATTTTTCTTTGCATACAAAGTGTGTTGTAACTTACCATGCTTATTATGAAGACTACCATGCTCAACAGTAGTCTTCATAATAAGCATGATAAGTAAGATTAGTGCTTCAGGAACAAAAGATGTAAAACATCCGTCTTTTTACTATAAAATGAATAAAATAAAATATGAAAACTTCAATGACATTATTATTGAAGTATTTAATTTTATGATGTAATAATTTCTATTAGATTAGGAATTAATTAATATTTTTTTTCTTTTTTGCAATCAAGTTAAAATCATAAATTTTGACATATTTAAAATTATTGTAAAAATAAGAGGATCTCTCAAAATAATTCAGTGGGCATCTCTAATATCAAACGGCCTTGTTTGTTCAGACACTTTTAAATTGAACTTATCTTTGCATAGGGCGGCAGCGACAGTTAGAACTGTCGCATTTAATTAAAAAAACGTCAACTTTATTTTATTTATGGAGAGAGAAAAACAATTTTCCAATAATCAATTTTCAGAAAATCTTACAGTAACACTGGTAATTAAATCCTTACGATTTCATGGCAGTGTTACCTGTTTGTCAAACGTATAACACTCTTTTGATTTATGTATGTTACAAGCATACATAAATCAAAAGAGCATTTATGTATGTTACAAGATTTATGTAGTATTCACCTTTTTTTTTCATTGCGGGTATATGTAAAATATGCACTCTTTAAAATATGTAGATTTTTTAAATAAATAAATATTGGTCTCCTATACTCATCAAGGTAGAGCCATCGACAAAAGTAACCAAATTATGGGTGGCAGGAAATATTTCTATCTCACCTTGTTCAACCACGTTGTAGATTAAAACTGGGGAAACAGATGGGGAAACGGGGAATTGTTTTCAGAAGCAGGTGATACTGGATTTCTCGAGAATTTAACGCAACCCGCTAGCAATACTCGGCACGCAATATTGTTATTGTGAGTTATTGTGTATAGGCGACAATTTAAACTTGTGACGCTAATAACCACATTAATCTTAAATCTCAGTACCTTCCAAAAAGATTTTGAAATTAAGGAAAAACTACCGGTCCGAAACCGGGACGGCATTAACGGCACTTTCGGAACCAGGTGGTTGGCTTCGGCACTAGGACGGTCGCTTCGTTCCTTATCTCTAGCGGCACCAAAATTGTAGCACAAGCATGCGTAGTATTTTTATGAAATATTTACCTTAAGGCGAAGCATATTGACACTCGTTCTCGAAATTCGGTGCTTTATTTTTATAGAGCGTCAGGTTTTACTCTTTGGGCGGTCAGGAAGCAATTGTTGGTTTTTATTTAATTACAGCGCTATAATACAGAAATTAAAAAAACATTTTTTTATGTTTTAGACCCTTTTATTTACATTTTATTATTATTTGTCCTAAAGTTCTAATGTTTTATGAGAGCGCAATTCAACTAAAAAATAACTATTAACAGTTTATCATTTTTAAATTGTCAGAAAAAGAATTGAATTTTAAAAATCTGCCTTTACTATGTTGAAAACATTAGGTCGATGTACCTAAACATGTTTTTTATGTTTAAATATCCGATGGCTACCAAATACCAGATTATATTCTGGAATGAAAATTTTTGCCATTATCGAATGTAGTTTTATGTGTAGATTTGTTTAGGTCGGAGATGGACAGAGGGGGGAAAACACTGTAACTATGGCCCTAATGTAACGGCCCGCCAGACGTTATGGTAAGTACGTCACTTCGAAATAACCCACAACGCGCAGCGGCTCAAAATATGCCGCTTCGACCATTATGAATGCTAAGTACAAATCCCGAGGACACAATCTACAAAGCACAAACTGCGAATATATATTAGAAAGTATTTTAATATGCGGCGCCAATAATAAGATTCTCCGTTCGCTGATAATTTTGCGACGACATGCGCATAGAATAAGCATTTTGCGACTACCGATGATATCACTTTACGAATACGACTATACGTATTAACCTACGATACGGAGCGATACGACACTTAGGAAAAAGGTTCATTTTATAGGGAATTCATTAAAAAGTTTTTTTGTGTGTTTGTGACAGCGCGCAAGGCTTTTCCTACTCTAAATTTTATTTTCGATGTTTCAATTCTATGATAGATATGGTTGGATTTTGAGGTATCTACAACAGTTGATTATAGGTAGCTATAAAAAAAAACACCTAATTTCTGCATCACTTTTTACAGGGATATATTTAAAATTTTTTTTTTTTTAGCATAGTACTTAACATCTTTACACTGAAATAACTTCTAGGTGCTACCACTTACCAGAGTTTTAGAAGTCGTGCTGCAAACATTATAATTAGATAGAAAATTGGGTGAAGCGTAGCTACCTTAATTTATCTAGGTACTTTAAACATTAGAGAGAGTTGGTTATAAGAAAACATACGTAACCTAGTAACTTTTCACATTCGATCATATGATTTTTACAAAACCTAAATATTAAAAGAATTTTTAAATTGAAGCGTCATAATTATGACGCACTCATACCTCTGCAGTTACATTGACAATATTTCTTTTTTAATTTAATGTTACTATTACCTAATTTATAAAATAAACTCATTTAATAAATCGTGGGTGCCTAAAGGGTAAAGCCTGAAGTGTTATTTTTCAAAATAGAAGACTGTAACTGACCTTTCATTGTTCTTTGATACAATTTTGGAATTTCGGTTTTAATTTCAATTAAATAACAGTAGAATGTTTATTCAACCACAAAGTAAATATAAATATGACCTTAATATTCATTTACGTACAATTATAATCCATAAACAATTGGCATATTTTACTTCTCCTGATCTGCGCCTTGTATCTGCAGTCTTGACTAAGTCTGGTGTAACGATTTCAAGCAATATGTTAGAATTACTTTCACTGTCCAGTTTACATACTATAAGCAAATGTTAATAAGTAAAATGATAAAATATTAAGCAATTCGCGTATGGAATGTTGTTTATAAGTCAGTTTCCCTATTCCAAGGCTGTTTTTAAAGCGTAAGCTGCGAGTTGTTTAACATTAACTTCCCCTCACCTATTAAACAAAACCATATCACCGAACCTAGCTCCAAATTTTTAGCTGTAGCCGACGAGTACTCGGAATTCCAAATTTACTGGAAGCTATTGAGTAAAATAGAGTGGTGGCTAGGTAACAGTATGAAAGTACATAGGCACACCGTCAATTTTAGTCGATTCGCTAGCAAATACTCGTATGTGTGTATATAATATATATACATGCAAGTGAAACTGCCCTCGTTGCAGGACAATAAAAGGACGAAAAAATGTGCGCCGCTCCTGCAAACATTGCGAAAAACAAATAAAAAGCGTTTATTCAATTTCACGGCTGAATGCGCGGCTGTATATTATACAGGCAAAATGGTACATCTGAAAATATGTCGGCCGCTCTGCGCGAGTCCGAGCATCGCGAGGAACCGCTTGGCGCGCGCGGACTGAAACTGTCCAATGTCATTTCAGCCATTGGGTTCAGTGTAAAATTTAGCGCATTGAGCAAAAAGTGACATTGGGAGTCACGGAACAAAATATAATTATATTATTAGGTAAATATTTTGCTATATTATGGCTATATATCCTACGCTGTAAATAATATATTTTTTTTTAAATTTTCAATATCGCTAAAGATTGTGTAATTTATCTTTTCGGGCGATTTTCAACTATTAAACAATAATCATCAAATATAATGAAAAACCAAATACCTTTACTTCTCAGTTATACTGTAATTATATATTTATTTATTTTATTTATTTATTATTATAAACCAAAATACATATATGTACAGAACAGTAGTAACAGTTCAATGGCAATTAATGTAACCTACAAGCGACCGGAATCTACTGAACTGATGTTCCCGTCGTCTGTACCAAAGAAGGCATACGCAATTACCTAGGGCCTAGGTCATATACAATTATTTTTGCGCCTCAATAGCCATATATGGGAAACAAACATTTTAATATCAGCAATAACAGTGACAGCGATAATCAAGGTAATGTATGTGATCCATTTGCCATATTTTTACCATCAAATGTCCAAGAAAAAGGACTGTCTTATTAAATTATATGATGAATATGTAGTGTAAGTCGGGTCGGGACAGTTAGTTATGTAATCGTCAATTAATCGTTAGTTATGTAATGTTCGTCGTTAGGTATGTAATGTTTTATCGCTATTGGTACTCCTTTTTATAGCTTTGTTTTGTGGTTTGTAACATATTCGTTGCAGAGTTATCTAAATATTACTAAAATCACTAACATTAGTGTTTCTTTATCCATTTATTATAAATTAAGTGTTTTGTGAACGTGTGTACTAAAGTACACATGTGAGTGTGTTCATTAAATGTAATCATGTTACAATACAAAAAAGTCCTTAGGTTCGAAATGTCGCAGACGCGATGGTAAAAAGGAAACAAAAATGAGTGAATGTG
This sequence comes from Neomicropteryx cornuta, assembly GCA_020383195.1. Taxonomy (NCBI): domain Eukaryota; kingdom Metazoa; phylum Arthropoda; class Insecta; order Lepidoptera; family Micropterigidae; genus Neomicropteryx; species Neomicropteryx cornuta. Next base: position 14,324,730 of record JAHKQU010000012.1, read on the forward strand.
TACGGAGCCGTACGAACAGCCTCTCTCCCTCTAATTGAAATCCGTTAATTCGCGAGCAGGACACTGTATGCACATTAACGGATTTCATCTCGTTTGGATAACGACGTTGGTCACTTTTGAGTCTGGGTAACTGAATTCTTGGATAAAGGCGAAAGCAAAGTAAAATTCCTCTTTTATCGTTCAACGTAACTTCTATTCGTAATTTGATTATTTGCCGTTAGTTAAATATTTGTGTAACGGATTGACTTTATTGTTATTTTAATGTTTCTTGTAAATCAGTCGAGAATTGTCATTATAATACACACACTACACACATACTAGTGACACAAACTACTAGAGATGAAGAGGTCTACATAAAAACTACTTGTGCAACCACACTTTGTTCTGGACCTATCTATTATAAAAATCAAATCCAATAGCAATTCCTATAGAACAATTACATCTGTCACTAACCGTATTCTAGTTATTGTAAAAATCATTGGTGTGTTTTTTTAAAAGATTTTATCTTCACTCCTCTGTTTATCTGTGCGCAAATCTTGCAATCGATTTTTCAACCATTTCTAATAGTCCAATCTATCTATTTTGTACACACTTGCTTTCGTTGATTATACACACGTTGGATTAAAAATTAAAGTGAACAAGAATTAAAAAAAATAATTAAAACCATCAAGCGTATACAGAGCACAGAGCTGCAAATATATGTGATTTATTTAACTAGCGTAGTTTTCGCCATCAAGCAGTAGTTTTCTACTTTTTAGTTTATTAAATATAATCATGTTTTAAAAAAATATCTTTTTAAATTATTTTTAACGTCGAGATTGAAATTTAAGTGAATTTGCATTGATTCGAGAACAGTTAATTTGATTCATTCATTCGTCCACCAAATTTTATAAAAATGCCATATCAATAGATATTTACTATTTATTCACAAAACCATTCAATAAAAGGATGTCTAATAATAAAAGTTTAAAAAAATAATATCATTATGAATAAAGTAATACTAAACAATTATATTGTGTCAACTCATAACTAATGTGTAGTTTTCATAGATTTTACAGTCTCACTGTAAGCTAAAATCTACTAAATAAGTTGAAATTTCATTACTTTCATAATTCTTTGTCTTCAGCCAAATAAGTATTAAAATATTTAATACTAGCAACAATACTTCTGATGTTTTTCTAAATGATTCTTAAAAGAGTATGCTTTCTTGCTGGTGCCTCGTGAGTCATTAGTTATTTCAACTCGTTCAAGTGTTCAATTTCCTTTCGACTAGAATGTTCTTTGATCATTGGGGAATGGAATGATATGTGGAAGATGACTGTTTTCCTAATAAATCCTTCGGGACTTAGAAGGCTGCAGCGCGGCGCTCGCCTTTGCTTTTGTCGCAGAAAATGACTTTTTATATGACAATAGCAGATCGCAGCCATTCCGCTCCGCGGCTGCCTTTCGACCGATAGAATTATTGAAAACGATTATGTTCTTATAAGGTCGTCTCGAGGGCCGGTCCACAAAGCGGCCGGGATGCTGCGGGCGATTTAGGGCCACCTTGTTGGGATTATCTCTGCGAGGAAAACACAGTAATATGACGCCTATTCATCAGCTGATCAAATTGCTCTTGCGTGCGAAGCTGCTTCTATTATATTTCGAAGTGATTAATACGACGGAGATTATAGTATAGAATATAGTATATCGATATACGTATATTTGATGAGATTTTTTTGAAACAAATATTTTATCAAAACTTTTTAAATTTTCATACTTATTTCATATTCCATTTAAATTTATATTATTATTTTTGTTTTTAAATTAAAATAGTTAAAGAAAATGCAGGTAACATTAATACTCGTACATGGTATTTAGATGGTATGCCTTTACAAATAGCATAAAACGTAGATAAAGGCTACCTAGTTTGGGCTATAAATGACTTTTAACCATATTGTGCTATTATTATAATTACATATACCTAATACTTAATAGCACATAATAAAATCGCAAAATTTAGGTAATTATATTTGTTTATCCCTAGAAAATAAAATATATATGTAAATATTTGTATTATAATATATATTTTACACATTGTTATGTACGTATAATGTGAATTATATAAATAAAGATGGCTTGACACTATACAGAAAAGTATCAGCGGCATATTAGTTGCTTATCAGCTGCCAGATGGCTATCGTTCGTCCTCAAGCAAGCTCGTAAATTCGAAATGCGGAGCCGCGCTAATTGACACCTTTCAATGAGCTCTTAGCCGAAGTGTCGATTCGATACCTCCAGCGTCCGATGGACCAGCGGACGGAGAATCTGTTGGGATGTTGCTCGCCCGCGCGGACTGGACAGTAGGTGACAAGTCGGCTTTGTACTGCCAGATCGTCTATTCTCGCGAGTTTATTGCTCGACGGGATTAACACAAGACTCAAGCAAGAGCTACTCGTATGTGAGTTGGATATTTTAAAATTATTAAAATATTAAAATATCGAATAATGTTTAAAACTTTCTACTAATTTCACTTTCCACTCATGGTGCCTTGTTTGGTTAAGCACATTAATCTCGATTGTTTTCATATGAAATATATAATTTAAGTTTTAGAAATAAACTTGAAATGACTATAAACTAAATCAATCAAATAAGATTTATTTATAAAATGATTATCAAATAACGTTTTAGAAATTGCGATATTTCTTACTTTTATTATACATAAAATGTGTATGAAGACCTACATAGTATTTATAAATAAAATAAAGGAAAACATGGATTTATGTATTGGTACTTTCTAATAGAGAAATTTAAAATAAAATAAATATACAAATAGACAAAGCATAAAATTGTCTATACGAATGATTTTTAACTTCATTTAATTTAATTTTAAAATTACCCGTATATGTTTTTACCTTAAACAAAAGGTAGCCTTAGGTATACGATTTGTTTTAAAAGTGTAAAATATAAGAAAATATATGAAAGCCTAGTTTAATTATGAATAAATAAATAAAACGTTTAAATTTACTTGTGATCTGGCGATTTATTTTGAATAACAAGGAATAGATTAGTTTAGAACAACATTCTTGTCAATTTTATGGGAATCTTTGGAGTATTAAAATAATCAGATTAGGTACCCGTCACTGTTCACAAGTCAGTCTTTTTAAAAGATTGCGACTATAATAGCGGATTTTCGACCTTGAGAAGAAATTGAAAATAAAACGGATATACCACATTTCAAATGCCTTAGAATGTATCTAATTGCAACGGTAAGAGTTGCTACCCACGTCAGTCGAAGTGATCGGTTTGACCCTCCGTACCCTTTGCGCAGCGAGAGTGCGTATACTAAATCTCGATTTAAACTGTATATATAGTAAGGGTTGCTTATATCAAAAATTGTGAGGAAATTACATAAAATTACGGTAGTCATTGTGTCCACAAGAAAGTGATAAACTGTGTCTGGTTTTGTGTTCTAGGGGTGTGAAACGCGAAAAGTTATGACATGGTATCCATTGCAATAGTTGAAATCTACCTAAAAATAGTTTGTGTGGTTACACCACGCGCGTTAGAATAAATTTAATTAGCTACTAGTTAGTATTTTCTACTAATTAAGTTTTCACTATTTCTACAGCCTACTGTAGGATGCTACTGTTAAAATATTACATACAATTAGAATTATTGTAGGCTCTTGACAGGTCAATCACATTTAAATGCGGCTGTCACAGCACGATCTGGTCGCTGTCGAAAAACCCATGTAATTGTAATGCACGGCGTCGCTCTTCTTTCATATTTTGACGCTAACCTCAATCGCTCTGACTCAGGCAATAAATTATTGTAACAATAAATTAAACTCAACCTTTGGTGTTGTTTCTCCAAAGTAACGAATTCACCATTTATATTGTATTCCGAGGAGGTCCTCAAATAATAAATTACATAAATAAATTGTCCATTTTAATAGCAGTCAGTATTCAGCGGTTGATGCTCGTAGGAATCCGTGAGAATATAAGCAATGAAATCAATACTCCAAATAACTCTGCTGTAACGGTGTCAACCTGCTGATGTCAGCCATTTATATCCAGGTCGCACATCTGAGTTATTTACCATACGCAGTACTTTTTTATGTATTGCGTACCATTTTAGCCATGTTATACTATTTGAAGTTTTCTTTGTTATAAACACAAACGATATCGAGATCTCGATAGTCGTGTTGTTGGACTATTATCCCAGCGATCGCGTGCTCGGTTCCGCACATAAGTCATAAAAATGTTAACGCCTCATCACCCCAGTCTCGCATAACTCTAGCACAAACAAGTTTAACTTGTTAAGTTGGAACCAGAGTCATAGCTAATTAAAAAAAAAAAACATACACTACAAATATTTAAAATGATTATCATTAAAAATATCCCCAGTTTTCTATGTATAGGTTTAATTATCGCATGTTATAAATGAAATATTTGTAGTCTAAATTTGATGAATTTATATGTTTACAATTTTAGCTCTTATATTTTCAGTGTACAATGTACATTTAAAAATATACAAAAAAACTATATCAAACACACATATAATAAAAAAGAAAATACCTTTGATTATTTTATTTTTTTGTAGGTGCATATATTATAATGGAATAAACTAAAAATTTATTAAAACACAAACTTACATTTTTAATATGTAATGTGATGTGATGTTCAATAGATTAAGAAAAAAAAACACAAAAAAATTGTTATTAAATAAAATTTGTTATTTAGCTAGATACCTGGTATATGCAAAAAATATCTTGCGTTCACTGAAAATGCATAAAACAAAAAGATTACACAACCTTACTTTACAAAGTAAGGTACACGAAAAAAGGGTAGTGGCGCAAGTTAAACAGGGTGGGGGCGTAGGTTATAAATAACACTAAATAATAACTGGCCACCGAGACTTGTGAAACTATTTTAATTGTTTACTAACAATAAGAAGTTTATTGTTTAATTTCTTCTTTAAGTTCTTTAGTCAAATTATGTTTTTTTTAAGTTATTGTGAAATTTAAGAAGCCCTTTACGGCCAAACCTTCTTATCTTGTCTTGTACGATCAGGATATGATATTTTATGTTGCTTTTGGTTACATGGCGTCAATCATTTCCGAATACTGACTTTTCATCGAAGCGTGATGGATGGAACAAAAGCCGTTCGGAGTGGGGTTATCGCATTATGGGGAATAGGTTATGGGGGAGCCGTATTTTGGCAGATAGGGTAGGTTAGGTACATCATATGCAATTACTTACGCCGAACGCCTAAAACACAATTTGTTTATAAATTATCGGTTATTTCTTTTTACTTCAAAGCGGCAAAAGCAATGACACATTTGAGTCGATGGTCGATTGGCAGTTCAGACTAGGCCCACTGATTGGCTGACTAGCTGTTGTGGTTGAGGCATCCTTTAGATAATAAACCTTCTTATGTCAGACATGGCGTTTATGTGATTTAATTAAATATAATTCAGATCTAAGACAATTAAGTGTAAGTGTATAAAATAGAAAAGGTAATAAATATAAGCATGAATAGGTATGAATTAAGGAATAAAATTAACCTATTATTATTATGCCAGATAACGGCAAATGAGCAAAATTGATTCCTCCTGAAAATAAAACAACGTCAACGACCATGTAAAATGATCTAAGTGTAGGTACTCTGTGTAAAATGATTTAAGTGTAGGTCCTCTGTGTAAAATGATTTAAGTGTACATTGTGCCATAAAGACTGTCCTTGGTCGCGGTGTCTGTTGACCTGTTTGGTGTAACGGTCCTCGGGCGGCGCCCAGCGATGTGAAAACGATGACCTTGTCCGGGTCTTAAATATTCCGATCATGGAATTATGGACAAATGATGTGGGTACGTGACATGTAATCAATTTAACGACTTCGTTTGTATAACGCGCTTTGTACATACTGGTCGTTATGTTTAGCTTGTTTCTGTGAATATTATTTCGAACGAATTCCATTTACAATCTACATTACCACATATTATGTCTAAATTTGGATTAGGCTACAGATTCTGTACCGAAATCTACATTTTACAATTTATTGCCAACTTTCAGAAATTTCTGGTATGTCAGCATTTATAAATAATGTTATTATTTAATTCTGAAAAATACATCTTTTAACTTTTAATCACCATTTATTTCATTCTTAGAAATACCGCTATACATAAAGACAGTTAGATAAAAATACATGAATCATCAACATTAGCCTACAGGCATCTCCAATTAAATATATATGTTCAACAGAACGAACTAGAAACTTTATTTATATATGTGATAAAAGTGTGAGTGTTGTAATTTGTGAGTATATTAGGGTGTGAAATGTAAAAGTGTTAGTATGTATATGAGTGGTGTATATAGAATGGTGTATATATGTACTCGTATATGTGTGGTGGCGACGAGAATACCTACTGTTTTTTTTTTCATTTGTTATTTATGTAGATTGAAGTTGATTTTTGTTTGACGAATGCCATTTAAAGCACACTAATATTGGTTAGTGACTCTCAAACTTCGTTTTACGCACATTATTTTGTATCGGTCACAAATGCGCTTTAATAGTCGCAATGAAATTAGCTCCCGCATACAAAGGCCAACTTGGGTATCTGGATTATTCTAAATGTCTCCTAAAATCTTCGCGATTACTTAGAAGCGTTTAGTAGGCCAATCATACGAGTCATCGCCAGAGCCCAGACTCCACAATGGCCTTGGTCCGTCGCGTCGACATAGGTAGGTACTTTATATTTATATTATAATCATTAGGATTTCGCTTCGGTAATATTGTTAGGTTTGGTGGGTTACATGAATCAATGTTTGACAACTTGTGATCTATGTTGAAAAACAGCCTTGATTATGGATCATTTTCACGAGTTGTAATTTTGAAAAGAAAGAATTATATTTCAGCAAAAAAAATGATATATTTTGGTTGAATGGTAATTACGACCAATATTTTGTATCAATGTAACAAAAGTTACAGCTTTATAAAAGAACAATAATCAAAATTTAGAACCCCTCTTATTTATTGACTCTTAATTGGGCGTATGACAAAATTACTTAGTTTACACACAGTTAGGTACAAGACTCTGAACATAATACAATGTTGAAAAATTTCTACAGATATAAAGTGAAAAATTAATTCAGCAAATGGGACACCCGCAAACAGCCACAAAAAATAAGATTTTGGTCGTTCATTCAGTCGTTGCCTCGAATACGGGGCGAATGAGTAATTGTGTCTGATGCCTCGTTGGGGGGAGGTGGGGGAGGTTGGGGGAGGTTGGGGGAGGTGGTGGTGGCGCGGCGGTGGTAATCAACCGCGCAGATTCCATATTTGCAAATCACTCGAGATGACATCTCTCGCCTCACAGATTAGGAGCCAGAGACATATTCAAAATTTCTCATTTGATATGTGCTTTGGGTGAATGTTTCAATTGAATGAAGCTGTTATTAGAGTTTTATAAACAAACTATAGTGATTTAAATTAATACCTATGTTTTTAAATTTTATTGATACAATATTGAACCCGTCAGAAAAGACAGTGTCTTCGCTGGATGTACAATGTATTTGTATATATTTGATGAATAAAATTTGCTTCTGGCAACGTTGAAATGGAATTGAATATTAAATTATGTTTTACAATATAAAAAAACATAAAATCCTTTGTTATAAATTCATTAAAAAGATTTTCATTGTGTTACATATATTCCTACTATAATATTATTATAAAATAAATTTGTGCACCAATAATGAATAAAAATCCCCAAAATGATAAGTCTGAAATGGTAAACGTAATATAAATTTTGAGCAGTAAAATGTTAAACATTACTTTAGATGCTACTAAATACGTTAAAGACAGTACTTATGTATTTCTCGTATAATAATTTATATATAAATTGTGAAATATTTTTAAACTATCTTTTTAGTTAAAAGGAAATTAAACTAAGAATATTTTTATTATATTTTACCATATATATGAATAAAAATCAATTGCCGAATGTATTGTACATCATCACTTGCGAATGGCTGAACGGATTTGGCTCATTTTTGTTGTATTTATAAGTATCATGACAATGTTTGTATAAAAGAAAATTTTGTGAAAAATCACCGGAAGAGTGGAAAATTTCAGAAAATATTTTTTTATTGTGTATGGGATTTCGCATGAATTCGTTTCTGAATAGCTTTTCGGAGAGAAAATGGGAAAATCGGATTGGATAACTCGGAAAACTAGAAAAATAGTTTTATCTTCAAGATGGAAAAACAGGAATATAACAATTCAAAGTTAAATCACTGGCCAATTGCATTCACTCAAGTCGATCGATTGCATTACGGATTTAGATGAAGTCGTCAATAATCCAACTGAATTCCTAAATTTATTGGATTTCCTAGGAATGCCGCCATACAATTTGCAGTTCAAGGTTGGCTCGGTGATAATCATGTTAGGCAAACAAGACCGACTCGCCGTTGAAAAGCTGAAGAACAACGTGATTGAAGCATCGATAATCACAGAAGAGTTCAAAGGCGAGGATGTTCTGATTCCAAGATACCACTGATTCCGGTCGCCTTGTGTTTGCAATAACGCAAGGCCAATCTTTGGAAGTGTATGTCAGCAGTTTACATGTCCTGGAAGAGCCTGCCGACTCGTCTACCAGTTACTCGTATAGACATTATCTAGCAACCTACATGATAGCATGTTACCTAATTTTTTTTTTGATTACACTCTCTCCGGACGGAAAGACAAAAAATGTGATTTATCACCAAGCGTTGTGATGAATGCATTAAAAATCTAACAAATGATTTGTCAAAATAATGAATTCCAATTTATTTCGTTTAACTAAATTCATGATTGTATAGAGGTGACACCGCTAACCTCAAAATAATGAGCTACAGTTATGCGATAATTAAATTTTCGATAACTACATGCAGTGACATCTATTTAAAAGGCTGCAATAGATTATACACGAGTTCTATTATATTTTTACAAGAAGAAGGACCTGGTAGGTGGCGCTGAAGTCGAGATATTTACGAAAGGAGTATTGTAATACTTTACGACATAGTCGCGGTCAAAGTTACGTTGCCGCTTACAGGAAAGGTAATTTACAGCAGCGTATTTAGAGAAATGATGAGGTGAATTATTTTCGCAATTTTTATAAACATAATATAAACATTTTATTAAGTCTTCGGAAAAGTCCCGAGACATCCTGTGTACAACGATTGCCTCATTTTCTAAGAAAATGCTATCATTTTTGGATGTTGACCACCATCTGGGCTATAAATATTTTGTTTGCAACTTCCCTGGACTTCAACTATTGGCTATTTTTCTATATAACTGCAAAATTCTACTTATTTTTCCAGTTTCCTTATTCTGAACTGAACTGCTATCAAGTCAACATTCATTGAAACCTAAATTTGTCTGAGATATTTCAAACATTATGAATGGTAGTAATTATTTTTTTTTGATGTTCTCCATTATTTCAAATGTGTCGCTTGGATATTGATTTATGTCACTGGCTTTGAGTCTACCACCCTATTCCGGACTCCACCGCCTCGTTTCCGCTCACGTAGTCGATATTAATTTTACTAATGGAGTCGTGGCGAAACCCGCATCTCGCAAATCGACAACCCGAAAGGGATGCCATATTTTACAACTCGTAATATGAATATTCAAATACCACCCGAATCGAAGGTATTAGTATTAAGTATCTTTATACAGGTTGTTTTTTTTCCTCATGCACATCCTTTTTGTTATTCCACACTTTTATCTAGTCAATTATTTTTGACACATTTAAAAACATGTTTTAAATGTGTCAAAAGTTGGTAAAATGAACAGTAGAAACATCCTTTTACATTTAAATGGACAATTACCATTACGTTTTATGAAAAAATGTCAAAATCAAGAAAACGATTGGAATAAAAGTTGTTTAGTATGAAATATAAAATAACACCATATGTTCACGGGAAAAAGTTCCCCAAAATTCAAGTATAAAGTATTCACTGAATACGGTCTAATACGACAGATATATACGCTTTACATAGATATAAAACCGATAAAAAATCTGCGATGACAAACGTAATTTGTTTTATCATATCAAAATTCATCATAGTTTCTGAGAAAAAATATGTAAATTTAACATGAACAAATATGTCAGCGAGATGTCTAACCCTTTTACAATTTTTAAAAAAATAATACCATGACCAATGTTATTTTGCACTCAAGATAAGCAAAATTTGCATTCGCTATAGTTAAAAATGGTACGATTCTTTTGTACGGATTTGAACCCGCTACCGCTGGGTCAATAATTAAACGCTTAAATTTAATCACAAGACTACTGCGATCTTACGATTTATGGAATTACTTTTTTAGTTATATTTATAGTAAAATGTGTTTAGTAATCTGTTTGGAATGATTTATTTTTAATTCTTTTGCCATTAATTTCGTACGTTATTAAAGATAAAGATTTTCTGCGCATTTCATAAAGTCAACCATCAAAAGTAGACCTCAACAAACTCTTTATCTGGGCGGCACCACCTTCATACCATCGCACATACTCCATTTTACCGACTTATTTATTTATTTAACCTAACCTAACCCACCAAATTGACAATTTTTAGGCAGGACTTTCATCACATTAATGTTATAATTAAATTCATACAGAATATTTATAAGAGCGATTAGCACTCCTTTGCTTTGCCACTATACGATGTCTGTACTAAGGAAGACAGACATCGTAGAAACTATTAAAAACAATTTTATCGACGTACATATAGTGGAATTGAGTCCATTCCATATAGTTCAAATTAAGACTGATTGGAATGGAGGACTGGGCTTTACATCGAATATGCATTATTTTTTTTAAGTATTGGAGTACAAAGGCGACCCTCTTGGCTTATTGCTCATATTGACGTTTTGTTGGGCCGAACATATTATCTCGTATTACTTTCTGACGTATAAAAAAGGGGTAGATTGACAAACTGCTGCCGATCCGTGTGTGCGAGCAGCGCGGCGATATCGCATATCTGCAATATGTTCGCTTCCTCGCCGAGGCGAACACGAAAAAGGACCATATTTACATATCGCGGCAATAATGGCATTTCCACGTACTAAAAATTATTATTCACCGGTTACACACATATATTAAATGTCACATTTTTGTTTTGTATCACTAATGCCGGAAACTATTTTATAACGAACGCGTATTTAATTCAAATGTTCGACGCGTCGTCATTAGCAGGGCATTACCATCATAATATCGACTTCCTTTTGGGGTCATCCTAAGGGCAAGTCGAAAACATTTGTGCCTCGGCTTGCAAACTAACCTATTATTATACTATAATTAAATATTTTATCATCTTTTATTGTTTATCTAAGACGTTTATCTAATGATCTAAAGCATATTGACAGATACGAAGGAGAGTGATCAGGTGTAATGATATATTCTTGATTTATTTCAAAAATATCTAGATAGTTTACAAAACTGTAGAGGAGTTCCTTGAATAAAATAGTAAAAATATAATATTTCAATTAATAGTTAAAATTTATAAACATTCTTTGTAAGCATGTTTTATTCTATTTGTGAATAATATACTTGTATTATAAATATATTTTATATTCACATCTGTGTATATAATTATTTCATTGAGTGAAAAATATTTGATTTTATTATAATGACCTTTTTTTTATACTTGCACATTCATAATATTTTTTTGATTTGGCCTTAAACCAAATATTTTACAAAAATGAAATACAAATCCATATTTGTTCAAAATATTGTTACAATTAAATTAAATATTTCTGTCAGTATTAATAATATTTGACTTATTTATTATTTATTTTGATTTATCAAGAATACCATTTTATATAATATGATTTAAAAATACCATTTCTTTAGCCTACGATTTTTATGAACCCAGCATATATTAAAAATATGTATATTTTAGATGGTATAATTACAGTTACCAAGAAAGAAAGCTGAATTATTTCGAACAGTTTTCCATTAAAAAACATTTTATTAAACAAAATAAAGTATTGGAAATATAATGTTCAGTTTTATTGGAGTACTTAGCACAAGCCTGAAGCGCTTAACTCGAATACTGACAAACACATGAGACATTTTTTGTTTAAAAGCATGATAAACAAATTAGACAATGGCACGAATTATGAGTTTTTTATACATCTGCAAAATTGAATGAAAATGAAATTATAATAAGTAACACATCCAAATAACTCCCATAGACAAAGGCACAAAGAGCTGGCAGGAAATTACCCACGGAGAGCGGCGAGCGGTGAGCATTGCATATTATATTCAACTCGAATAAAATTTATGACAGATAACGAAATAGTCGCTCAGTTTATTATTTCATTTTCGAATATTTATCGCAGGACTTCCTCCGCATTTACAATTCAAATTGGGCGCTCGTGTTAACCTGAACCACTTTAATTCTTTCTGACAGTTTTGTTTGTAATCTGAGGGCTATATTTTAAGGTTCAACCAAAACAGTCAAAAAACGGACGTCAATTATACAACGTTGTGATTTGCCACACAGATAAGATGACAAGTAATGCAGATTATACCATACCATACGTTATTTTATCTAAATTATTTCTTTTTTACCTATTTTGATGGCTTTGTTATGAAAGTTTACCAAAAAACACTCACCCTCCCTTTATCTCCAAAAGTATGAAAAGAATTAAGTAAATTAGGTAGAAAATTAAAGGAGGTACCCAATTTGATGATTTTTTAAAAAATGTTAACTAAAATTGACTTAAAGCCGTTCTAAATGTTTTCGTATCGAATGAATGATTTTTTAAAAAAAAATAGAAACAATTATTTCATTGAAAGTGATAAAAAAAAACTCTACGGAACCCTCAAAGCTTAAACTTACTTTCTATTTGATCCTTTTTTTTTGTTTTTAGGTTGCAAATAATTTGTTGCATAGTTTTTGGTCTGTATTTAATTTATTTTACTTTACTTAATTTAACTTTCTCGTTACTTAACTCAGTCAATGGTGATGTTAAAGGCAACCTTTAAAATTTCCAAGGGTTAAAAATAATCTGGTCTGGACCTGGCCTGGTGGTGAACCTACTAGGAATAGATCTACTCCTGCAGATATATGATCTGATCTATGACCTGATGACCTTAGATGCGAGATTTAGTCTGAAAATTACATACCATCAGTTTTTATGGATATATAATGGTGTTTTTCATAAAAGAAATCAATGATGTCGTAAAGATTGAATTCATTGGTAAAGCTTCCCTCAAGGTAGCTCACTTGGACTTTTACTATTTATCACATTAATTATATGTATTCATGTTTCCAATTTGCGTAGGTTGCAAAGAATGTGTTTTCTAACACTGGTACAACGAGATATTAATTAGGTTTTAAATAGATTTACTGTACTTTTAGTAAATCAAAACATTCCTTGTTTTAGTCAAAACCGACATAAAATAAGGATTACTACTTTTAAATAAAAGAGTATAAATTCTAGTTTTAAAAACAACAATGATATACGTATATTGAAATATATTTGGTTAGTAAGATGTTATTTTATAAATATATAAAACTTTTAAACATCTAAAAACAAAAAAAAAAATACGCGTTCCCTGTAACCACTAAATTTTATTAGTTACTACTAGCTGACCCGGCCACGCGTTGCTGTGGCTAAAGTTTTTGTTATATTACATTATAGTAAACAATCTAAGAGGAACAATAAGAGAACATCAGTCACGGAGTCCACTATGCTTTTTCACACAGATGGTATTTGTAAAAAAATATGGTGATCTCCTTATTTGACTTTCTACTACTATAACCCTTTAGTACAATGAAATTATTTACGAACAAAGACGAAAATGTTGATGTTGGTATACAAATTCACTGGATTGAGATTTGAAGGGGAAGTACGTTGAACACAATTAATTAAAATGTTCTTACACTTGATACTAAGCAGAAATCAATAGGTAAAAAATAAAAATTTATCAGATTTATTATTTCCATTTAATTTTATAACAAATATAAGTATATTACAGTATAATACAGTAAATAACATGTGACGCTTAAACTCATGAATGAGGTAGGCAAGGCAGACAGTCTTAAACTTTTAAACATTAATATCTTTTTTTTTGAATTATAAATACCTTCAATTTCAATTTAATTTAACACCAATCGGTGCACAATGTTTTTGGTTAACCTGTCTTTAGCTAACACAAATAGATTCGACGGTTTCCCAACACGTGAACACGCAACATATAGTTGCCCATGAGAAAAACATGGATTTTCCAAATCTAAACCACAAATGGACATTGTTTGACCTTGAGATTTATTTATAGACATGGCGAAAGCTAAACGAATTGGAAACTGTAGCCTTTTGAAGGGTATGGTAGAATCTGATGGTATCATCGGAATACGTGGCAGCAGGACCACTTTTCCTTTAAACTTCCCAGCCAAAATGGTTGCTTCAAGAATGTTTCCGGTGATCTTTTTGATGACCAAACGCGTACCGTTACATAATTGAGGTGGATTCAAATTACGGAGGAGAATAATAGGGGAACCAATCTTTAATCGAAGATTATGTGGTGGCATTCCAGGGATATCTAATGAATTTAAAAATTCAATCGGAAAATTTACACTTTCATTTTCATCAACAACAGTATCGATTGATTTAAAAGACATCAGATCGCCTGGTAACAACTGTTGTATTTGGAAGTTAATTTCGTCAACATCAACGTTTTTGGCTGCCAAAATCGCCCGTTGACTAAGCCATTCATGATTCAAATAATTATTCTGTATATCCGGGAAAATACTCTGAATCAATTCAGTTTTATCCTGAACAACAGTGCAAAAATTGTCTGGTAGTTTAATGCATTGCGTATTTGGTTGCAGTTTTATTTTACCGTTCCCAATATCTAGTAGTTGTTCGGAAAATATTAGTGCTGATGGATCATTTTGCAATTGTACTCGCATATTTATGGTCAATCGAAGTGTTTCAACACTTCGCCATAAGAATGATTGTTTCAAACATGCATTAATCTCATCCGCGAAAGTAGAGCGAGGTATAACCGGTAAGGTCTGCCGGAAGTCACCAGACAAAAGTAAGATAGCACCACCGAAAAGTTTATTATTGCTGTTTAAATCTTGCATAGTTCTGTTTAATGCTTCAAGTGAATATTTGTGTGCCATTGTGCACTCATCCCAAATTATTATAGAACTCTTCCGCAACACTGCAGCTATTCCACTATTCTTTTTGATGTTACACATTGCATCTGGTTTATTATGAACGTCCAATGGCAGCTTGAATGTTGAATGTGCTGTTCGCCCACCATCCAGTAAAGTAGCCGCAATGCCTGACGATGCTAATGCTAATGCGATTTTTTGTTGCGACCGTATTTTGGCAAGAATCAACGATATTAAAAATGTCTTACCGGTTCCACCGGGTGCATCCAAGAAAAAAAAACCGCCTTGTTCAGCAGCAACAGCCAGCATAATCCGATCATAAATAATTTTTTGTTCTGCTGTCAGTAATGGTTCACTGTTCATGATAATTGTTGCTAAACTTCCATGGTCATATTGATTTTCTCGTTGTAAATCGGTATTGACTAAGTCGGTGGCTGGACGATTAGGTGATGGCATACCATAATGATTAAGTGGTAAATTTGAAATAAGAACACATAAATCCTCGATCAAGACCAATGCTTCATTGTACATCTCTGGTGTATAATCTATGTTTTGGCATTGATTTGTTTGTCTAATTCGGTGCAAGATGTCTTCTGTCATACAATTTTTATATTTTTCCCACAAAGTTTGTGCTTGCGAGGGATAACATGTCGCCAAAATAATTGCAAACAACTGACGAATGTTATTCGGTGTTGATGTCAACGCAGCATCAGCAAGCGTTAAGTCCCAATGGTTATCGTCTTCTAGCAATTGCAGTTCACGACATGCATCCTGGTATGTATTGAATACTCGACCATTAGCTGTTCGTAAAAATTCAAAAGACGTTGGTCCGGGAACATTCACCAATAACAAACGTAAATAGAAGAACTCACGTTGCTTTGGATGTACCGTGTAAAGTCTCCCCAATGTCTTAGCTTTGAATATGCCTGTAATGGAAGGATGTGGTTTTCCTTGTTTCCGTGGCTCCCATTTTTTACTGGATTTGTTCCATGTGAAATAACGTGGAACATCACCATACACCAATGTCTTCGCGAATTGGCCAAAAACATCAGGTTTTTGACACAATGTCGTTTTCGGAGTTAGAGTCGTTTTCGGAGCTTCGAACGCTCTTTGGAGAACATTTTCTTCAGTGAAGTATACACGTTGACCGTTTTCAAGATGTATTGCCAGATGTTGGACAGCAGGATCTCTTTCGTGGATGGGAAAGCTGAGAATATGCCAAATAGCTTCATTGCTGCTAATGTATCTGCCCATTTGGTATCGTGCTATTTCGTCATTTTTATTTATGTTTTTTACTTCAAATATGGCCAAATCACTGCCTTTGTTTACATATTTACAAATATACTTAATTGATTTAACAGAACTGCAAAGCTCAACATTGATATGAGCTTTGTAAGTTTTTGAAAGTAGTGGTGAGTATGGTACCACCCACTGATTATCAAACTCAACTTGATTTGGAAAGTTCGGCAGTCGCATTGTAAATGTGTGGCCACCATTCTCAGTACTTCTGCGGCGATACATTGGATAACCATCAATATCCGTGATCGTGTCATTCGTATGCGGCTTTGGGAAGTTTTTTTTACATTTTCCATTTTCCATGCACGGTGAGGTCATGTTGAAAACACCGCATGGCCCATGGATCATGTGTTTGGTGACAATATCAAATAATTCTTGATCAATTAATGGGTCTGGAATTTCGGCTGAAATTATTTGATCGATTTCTTCAGGACGGATTCTATCTTTAAGCCAAACCAAAATGTGGGCATGAGGCAAACCTCGCTTTTGCCACTCTATCGTATACAGCCAACAACGTGTGATACCAAAAATTGTATATTTAACAATAAAATCAATTAAGGATTTCAATTTTTGTTTAAACACACGTGCAGTTAAATCATGACGATGAATGGCTTGTTGTCCTGGCAATAGTAAAGTTTGTATCTCTTCCCAATTCGGATTACATGTGAATGTAATAAATAAATCCGGTCGGCCGTAATGACGTACGTAAGTCATCGCATCTTGTATGTATTCCTGCATGTTCCGTGGACTGCCGATGTAGCTTGAAGGTAAAATGAAAGCATTACCGATGTCATTGGGATTTAAATTTCCATCGATGTTTCCAGCAACAGCATCTCGTAAGTGAATATATTATTCCGATCGTAGTTTTGACGTTTGCGTTTTGACGTTTGCCGCTCGCGTTGTTGAGGTTAGATTTTTTCGGTGGCATTTGACTGAAAATAATAATTTTCTTGTTCTTATGATATTCTCTTGAAGACGTTCGTTACACTGTTCTTGAGATTCTTGTGCATGACCTGCTGTCCTGATTCTTTGAGCTGGATTTCTTGATTCAATTTGTTCTGCCAACTGATGGGCTCTTTTAATACGTTTGCGTCGAATAACTGTCACTGTCAAATAATAACAGACATTAGCGCCATCAACCCAGTCGAAAGGTATCGACATCTGTCAGTTTTATGACTGCCAAATAATAACAGACAAATAATTAGCGATAAATTAAAATTGCGACTATAATTTGAGATTTAAACTATCCTATCTCTCAAGTGCACATCGAACTGCACATGGTGTTCAAATTTTATTATAATCGGTTAAGTGGTTCAGCCGTCCATTGAGGACAAACATTGTGACACGAGATTTATATATATTAAGATATTAAACCTTGCGTATTTTTTATTGTAGAAATAAATAAATAATGATCAAGGCCATTTATATTTATTTTGGGCCTTACTCAACTAATCTACATATCAGGGGTAATTAATATAATTTAAGTTATTCCATTATTTATTAGGCAGAAAACCTAAATTAAAGTAACTATTACGAGTTGTAATTCATTGGAAATATATCTCATGTATTGCATACCTATGTATAATAAATCAATTGAATGCCGGATTATATTGCACCTAACAGGCAAACAATACCAATTCGACATGGTGACAAATTAGTATGTAGAAGTCGACCTGGTTTTACCTGTAAGTAGAAGTCGACCTGGATTTACCTGTAAGTAGAAGTCAACCTAGGTAAGTGTAGATACTCGTATAATATAGTACCATTTTATAAAATAGACATTTTTTTTGCAAAGAGACATGCTATTGCATTATATCACTTACGAAATCCAAAATATATATATATTTTTGGTAAAATTCACATAATACTTTCGAGGTATAAATAAAGATACAAATAATAAAAATATATACATTTAAGTCCATGCTATACACATTATGTTTGTTATGTAGTTTTTCAATCTTTAATTTATACCTAAACTACGTAATTATTCTAAATGAAGTAATGCCTACATAAATACCAACATATCCATGAATAACGAAGCAGCTAATTAATTAAGTGTTGCGGTTAAATGCCAATAAAAATAACTTCCAACCCTCGGAGTGTAAAATTGATACAAAGATAACTTTTTCACTTGTTTTTAATTAGTGCGCTCGTTTGTTTTGTTATGATAACTTAATTGTGGCATTTTTTCCCTCGCGTCGCGCACTTCGCTCCGCCTCAAATTGCTTGGTTCGTGCGCACTCGCTTCAAGATATCAATTTCGTTCTGTGAGCGACCTCAGTACTGTAGTATTACGGTACAGTTTCTACAGGAGAAAACAAAGTAAATTCAGAGAATAAATATGCTGAAGATACTTCAGGATAAAGTTGGTTGGTTATTAGCCTGTTGTCGAGACCGATTTTATTAAAAACTATAAAATTTTATAAAAAACTTTCTGTGAGATATATTTTCAGAAAGTACTCCGAAGAGATCGTAGGCTGTTAGTATCTGTTCAGAATAGTCTAGAGGTATCCGAGGACAAAATATCTCTTCATTCAATTCCACCAATTTTAATAATAATAATTAGATCATAGTTTCAAATCTAAATGTGTAATATTCAAAACTCTCTAATCACGATTTTAAGCTGATTATTGAATTCTTGTAAATAATACAAAAATAAAAAGTAATCTAACAATTTAAGATTCCGCGACAGGTTGGTCATAGTAATATATATTTTTTCTTAAATGATATTTAGTTCTCAAATATTTTTTATAATATATAAGAAAGGATGAGAGAAAAATATATTAAAGGAAATATATAATTAAATTTCTCATGAATATATTTACCTACCTCAAATTTCTACCTCAAGCTGGACGAGTTGTTCTTTCAAGGGATTCCTCAGTTGATGAGGTTGTTACACCAGCATTTATGTATCCTCCATGAGAGACCATCTTCTCCCGGTTCCCCTAGTTTCATATACCGGCGATAATATCGATGGTATAATTTCTTGCGTGTGTGATTGCGAGCATGACTGAACGTTGTTTTTTTTTTCACTCGCCGTAAATATTTGTTCAAAGCTCGGATTATAATCGTATAAACGCCTGGAGCATTGCCATTTATCGTGTTAATTTCTTCGCGTGAGTATGTGAAGTTATAATTAATGCATATTCATTAACTTTTTATCCGTATCTATAACACGAGCACGGATCCGTGAACGAACGCATAAAAACAAAGAGTGCTTTAACAATAACCAAATTGCGTTCACACTTTCAAGCGGAAGTTTAGATTATTTTTATGAACCTCCTCTGTTTGCCAAGGGCCATTTTGTAATTTATAATGTGAATGTGTCATATAAAAGCTCTCCCTCCAATCATAAAGATTAAAGCGACTGATAACTGCATTTTGTAGTGAATTTTATTATGGCATTTATATCTCCAGGGAATCATCTGCACATATTTCAAATAAATTGAGCGCGTTCAGACAAATACACCTGTCCACCGCGTCTTGGCTGGCTCGGCACGGCCATCCTTGCACATGTTGCATTCTTTAGCGACTTTTAGATATGAATAAAAAATATACTTTTTATAAATATATTGATTAAAGAGAAAATCTAGTCTAGGTACCTCGAAACTTGGAAAGAGTGAATATATTTTTTCGAAACTTATTATTTATTTTAAATATCCTTTATTAGCAACGATGATTTTGGTCTTTAGTAAAATCATTGTAAATCTAATAAGCTAATCGCTATGTCATCAATTAATTATTTTTTATGCCCACATTAAAACGATGCACAACTGGCGAATATATTCTCGTAATTTGTCTTCACCGTTTTTTGGTTTGTTAAAAGGCCAGGCATCACAAAGTTATTTGGAAAAGCCTACCAGGATAAAAAATAAAAAATTGTTTTAAAAAATATAAAAATACAATAAAAAAATCAATGCTACAAATTTAAGACGAACGCTGGTGCTTACACATCTTAACCGTGAGTCCCGAAATTCACACATTGTGTTTATTTTATTTTATTTATGTTTATTTGGGAAATAAAACAGTTACATAAGAAAGAAATTATATACAGGCGGTATACAATAATAAAAACAATGAAAACAATGGTACCTACTTACAAGTATAAAATAAAACCAATTAAATATTTCCACCGAGTGAGTATAAAATTAGTGTTTTACCTAAGAAATGCAAAATGAAGAGAAGGGGAGGAAAGGAAAGGAAAATTTTAATATTAACGTTTCTTTTTTAATAAGTTTTTTGAACGCCACTAAATTAACATAAAATTATTAATATCTGGATATTTTAAATTTAAGGTTGAACACGTTCTATAAATGGGTTCGTTTTACCCATAATTGGTTCTACGACGTGCAATGGAATGTCTAGCAAATCGTTTGTTCTTGTAACACGTGGAGGTACCCTGAGACGCATTAGCTCAAGCAGAAAGCTATAGTTAACTGCACCTGACATTATTTTAAATGTGTATACAGCATCAGCTTTAACTCTTCTTTCAGCTAAGGATTCAACTTCACAAAGTAGAGATGAATCGGATCTCCTTGTAAAGTGCGTAGAGGACTTACGACCCAAGTGCTTGAGGAATTTGTGTTGAACCGCTTCAATTTTAGATACATGTGTTACGTACTTAGGATTCCAAATTTGGGAGCCATATCTAGGACACTATGCACATTTGAGAAGAACAAGGTCCTTAGAGCAATACCTGATTTAAACTCCCTGCAGATTCGTAATATGTATGATATATCTCTGCATTATGTATCGTTTAAAAATAACTATAAATCATCAGACTTAGAGTAGGGCTTTTCAAAGTGTTGTGCACAATTAGAAAAATACTTCTAATAAAATCAGGTGTCAGCCAACAAGACCTTGATACGCTGATAATGCCAAATAAGGATTCTCCTCGTTCTTCGGGACCTTCTAAGAGTTAATACTGCAATATCAATTTACTTTTATGTAAAACAGTTTGTTAATCACTCCATGACATTAGAAATTACTTCCAAGACAACGAAGAACGCATAATAATAGCGGATAATGGCCAGGTACTTGAAGCGGATGACCCATCACGTGTTTGAGCGGTTTGTGTCGCTCGGAGACAATAATAAACTGTGAATAGCTCTTGCATGAAGCTACATGAAAAGTCACTTCATTGGAGTGAATTCTAATGTCTAATAAAATAATGTGCGTGCTCCATCCAGCTCTACTTATGTACAGTACGACTTTTTAATTATTAAGACGAACTTATCCCATGGGATTTAAAAATACGACAAAAGGTTATAACACTTGGTTTCTTAGTTTCATCATTATGGTTCCATACTAAAATATAAAATATATTTTATCTATGAAGGAAACGAACGTTTTTATTTATTTATTATTTTTACTTAATTAAAGTGTGCTCATTTAATGTATTATAATACATACATTAAAAGAGCACAACAAATTACATATTTCATTATTGCTTTCATTGTTTTTTATTATATACGGCTCCTTAAACTCAACACCGTTTTATAACTAAAATAAAATACATTTCAAATAAAATTTTAAATGATAATTTATTATTTTTTGTTTTAGGTCCAAAATCAGGCACTTTTTATTTGAGTTGTCATATATTTTTCACAAAACGTATAGCCTACCGAAATTTAAGTCGACTCTTAAAACTAATCTTAAAACAAACTATAAGAAAAGCTTATTGATTTTTACCAGCCAATGTCTGCAAATCTTTATTCTACCTATATAAAACTTTTCCGGGCTGATTATCCGACTAAGCCTAGAAGACATTTAATTAGACATTGCATCTTTTCAGTTCATGAATATTACAGTTTATTAAATCTCTCAGTTTTCTATTTAAAACGATACAATTCTATAAATTTCTAGACTTAATACTGAATACCTAAGAAATATCTGGCTATTACAATTTTCAATAATAAATAAAGATGTTCACCGAGGTACTGTAAGCTTCAGCACATATAAATACATATTTGTAAAGTGTCTTCTTCCTAAAGCATACAACACATATAAATAAATATTTGTAAAGTGTCTTCTTCCTAAAGCATACAATACATATGATGATAATATTTTATGACATTGCAAATACTATAGTAGTTAAATTAGAGAGAAAAATAAAAAAAAATGTGTCAGATGAAATCCATAAAGCAGCGCGCCCATCTTTTGTCATAAAAGGCAATAAGTAAAGATAACTTCCCCTCATATCCGTCGTAAATCAGCCACGTGGAAACTGATGGATAATCTGGCATTTTCTACTCAATGGGCTACTGTCCCCCAATCATTTGATGAGGTAAAGACTGTCGGTATAAAATTCAATCGTATTTCTTTTGAAATAAATAATACCTAAATAATAGATCAGTTCGGCAGCATATTTTTTTTAATTGCAAAATAATACACATACCAAACACTATTTACACATGTAGATATGCCTCAGTTTTTAGAAATGCTGGGTGCATAATAGTGGTTTGAATTTGTCTGCCTTAAACTTTGCCATTATTCCGGTTTAAACATTACAATTATATTGTTTTTATCATCGGTGCTTGAACAGCATTATATCGATTTGCATTTTTAAAACTTGAATAAGTGATATGTTGCTAATGTGAAACCGCATTCGATAATCATTTAGCCATGGCCTTCTTCACTCGACGTATTTTTGGTTTGATTATTAATTAATTTAAATTCTAATTAAATGTCCTATTTCTTGGATTATATTTTTATCCATGAAATCAACGTCAGTCCAAGAAATTTGTAATATTGATAAATCCACAGCCTAAGTATCCTTTAAGTAATTTTCTTCGTTGTGTTCAACCTTCAATTCCTTAAAGAAAAACTGAAAAGATATAACAATTAAATTGCATATCATTAAAATATTATAAAATTTAATCAATAATTATTAGAAACAGTAATTATACTATTATTATTACTTTTTACATACTTATGTAAAATGTAAAATGCAAATAATAAAATGTAATTATTTTTAAGTAAAAAAAATATGACATCCTGAATTTTACCAAAAACGTTTATTTTGATCATTGTCAACATTGCTGTGACTAGGATCTATGTGTGCTAGTAGTAGATATAATGGTAAAAAATGTGTTGATGATTACGAGCTAAATCGGTTTCACCGATTTTATTTAAGATTGTTAGTGCATTTTAGGTATTTTTTAAGTAAATTTTTTATATTTCACATGATTATTCTGGATTACCTATACGGTATTTAGATTTCACGTCAACTTTTTCAGTGAAATTTGAAACTACACATGTTATTCCCATAATATTTCTTTGTTCTAAATACTTATTAAGATAATAAAATTTTGGTAAATAAATTTATTTGACAATTTTTTCCATAAAATTGTCTATAAAAAATAATAAAGAGAAATTGTTTTACAAATACTATAACATGCACCTATTGGCAGTTTACCATTTTCAACATTAGCATACAAAATGAAAGTTTATTTAGGTCGTTCTAATATAAACTATAGTTACTCATATTTAGTTGTTTACATTATCTATTTAACTATCATACTCGGATTAAATGTTCCCAGAATATTGTCACTACTCTCTATCTCTCGAGAGCAAGATCAATCTCTTTCACTGAGTCATTAGAATCTCCGTTTTGCCACTTTTTTATATAAAAAAAGGAAACTATTCCCGCGAGGCGCATTTCGGTGACATGCTACTTGTGACATCCTTTATTGATATGTATAGCCAGGGGTCGCGCAATGTCGTCTACTTCTCTCTATCATGGCAAACATATCATAATTACAAAGTATCTATATTTAAAATCAAATGCTCAATTTGTTAGTCAAATATTTTAATTTATGTATATAAAACTAAGTCGAGTTAGTTACACCATTTATACCGATTATTATGATCTTTGATTTGTTGGATTTGTCTCCGTCACAAATAGCAAGAATAACTATTTAAACATCAGAAAAGTTCAAGAAAAAAAATATTAAAATAATCATTTTCTCATACATTTTGTATGGGAACGGCTTTGTATTATGTGGAATTCTATTTAAAACGGTAAATTGCCGTCAAAGATGTTCAATTTATGAAGTTATCACATTTGTCATTGTGCGCGCATCGATAATTGCTTCATTATGTAATTAAATTAGATTTTTGTACATTTATTGAATTTAATTATACATACTTAGGCTTGGTTGTTGACAGTAATTTAAATTGGAAAGAACATATCCAATCGATTTCTACAAAAGTCAGGCAGCTGCTTCATTCGTTCAAATCCCTAAGAAATATTTTGTGTAAAAAATTAATAAAAATTGTATATTACGCATTAGCTAACAGTATAATGTCATATGGAATCATTGGATGGGGAGGCGCTCCTCTCTCAACATTAGACCCTTTAATCAAATCACAAAAATCAATATTGAGAGTAATAAATAAAAAGCCTTTTAGGTACCCTAGCGAAGAGCTATTTCGGGATTTTAAAGTACTTGATATTCGACAAATTTATGTTAAAACAATTATTTCTCATTATCATAAACATAAAGAAATGCAATCCGATATTAACCACCAAACCATAGTGACGCGTGGGGTTACTTCAGTGCAGAAAGTGGTTCCTAAAACTAAAACCAAATTCGCCCAAAGGTATTTTTCTTTTCTGGCCCCTAGGCTTTATAATAAAATAAAAGATATCCTGCAAATAAATCTTAATAGCAAATTTATTAATAAAAAGACACTGACTAACTGGTTAATTGATCTTGGTAGAAAGGACACTGAGACTCTGGTCAATTATATTCCTGTGTAATAATTGTGTAATTGTATTCCTGTGTATTGATCTTTTCTATTTCTCAACTTATTATATATATTAATAAATATATATGTATTTTTTTTTTATGTATTCGTATTACATGTACGTGTATGTATATCGATATTAATTTTTGTAGTTTTATTTTGTACTTACAAAAAAGCTCAGCGCAATTGCATGTAACCAATCTATTAAATAACTATTAAAATTAGCCTACCTTAGTACGGGCAATGTCCAGTTAGGTATGGTTATGTTATTCATTATAATGTAAAAACAAAAATAAATAAATAATTAAATAAATAAATAAATAATAAAAAATTGATTTTGAGTATTTTTAATAAAAAACTGAATTTAATTCAGCTAATAAGTTAACTCAACGTTTATTGATTCTGAGGCAGTACGAAGTTCGTCGGGTTGTCAGCTTGTTACCTATAAAAAAAAGAATGACAAAAAAAACATTAGAGCTCTTTCTCTTTTTCATTCAAGCAACGGTTATAACAATATAAACCTAAATATTTTTTTAAAGAATAAAACTTTTTAAATGAATTAATGTATTTATATAGATTTCCTTTGTTACATACCAACTTCATTTGAAACAACAGAAAAATAATACACGCTACATAAATACACAATTAATTTCATTTTGGCGAATATAATTACTGACAAACTGAAAAAAAACAACACAAAAGTTTTGAGTACAGAATTTATTCCAAAAAATTAACCAGCTAAATGTACTTAGAATGTAACGAATTTCACCTTGCGATAATACTACAGTAAAATTTAAGTTATAATTTAATATTTGCGGCCTTGTAAATTCTATTACCTGAACTAGGCAAGCAAGGTCAGTAAGAGGGGAGCCCTTCTTGCTTCGCTAGAAAATCAATAAATCTTAGTTTATTACATGATGATTCTTTCATATACACATATCAATATATAAAATAAAAAAAAAAACAAATGAAGGATTAAGCTCGTATACGTACATGCCTGTCCATATGCCGAAATCATAAATTAATTATAAATTTAATTATACTCGTTGATATAAGTTTATAATACCTATGTGATGTGACATTAAGACAAGTGAAGGTACCTCCTCCCCCCCCCATAGTCCTGTCCTTTGATGTGAGTTTTTTTTCCAATATCTATGAAATTCTCGTAGGCAATTCGATTAGTCGAAATAACGATTTCGCATTTACACGGTAGCGTATAATAAAATGATATGAAGTAAATATTGATAGGCGGGCGAGTTTACTTTGAACGCAACGTCTGGACATTAAACAGCGATTGGAGCCCGACTCGACTCATAAATCCAGCAATAACATGATTTGTATTTCGGGTTAGCAAAACAAATAAGCCAATTTTGATGCGCACTATTTCTCTTGTATTTTCGGATGCCAAATACACATATCGATCGACCTTCTTATTTTATATCTGGAATGTGTGTCTACGAGTATTACTCGCTTATACACATGTTTTATTTTAAATTGGCTACGTTAATAAAATAGATATTATTTAATTTATGTCATTTTAAAGGCAATCCAAACAAGTACCTATGTACGTAAGTAAATTTGTTTTGATGGATAATCTGACATCACCAAAACATTTAATACGTCAAAATTCTAACGAATATTTGTCAAATTCTGGTAATTTCCCAGTACACTACTCGCATACACTATGTTCCAAGACTATTTCCAATAAAAAATCCAGCCAATTGGTCATGCGATCTCGAGTATTATTCGTGAAGACCATACATAAAAATTCTCCGTGGTTTCTGGGAAAAAACATATGTAAGCTTTGCGGTGATAATATTAAACAGTTCTTGTAATAGGTATGTCCTATGTGCCAGATGTTCACGTCACGGTAGATTGCTGCCATGTCCCTACTGGCCAGTTTGTAAGCTCTTTATTCAAAACATAGTTTATTATAAAATAAATTTTAAAAAAATGTGAAAAAAGTCAAATTTTCTTAGCTAAACACTGTCCAAACTATTTGAGATTACATGAATGTAAAGATATTTAAAAGAATTGATATTCTTAGTAGATGCCTACAACCTACACGAATTTGTTTGATATAGGATTAAAATTAATACTTTTCTACTATACTCTTGGAGTTAAAGAGTAAACAGGATTACCGTTGGTTTCACTTATATCCCTTTTATTATAACTTGGGTTGAGTTAAGCTAGGTAGTTTAAAAAATAAATGCCATTTTACAGTATAAACAAGAGTTATAAATTTAAATATCACAATTTTCTTTGGACACTAACCAAATAACGGTATCTACTTAATTCTGTTTACGAAGGAAAAATGCTCTAGTAGGCAAATAAACGATTTAAAAATATAGTTGACAAAATATTTTTCAACTCTCCGTACATTGATTGCATCTGCGATCACAACGGATGCAAATTTGATAACGTGATACTTGCTATTAGAGAATACTTCCTTTGCGATCGCTTTGGAAGTCAGTCGGTCCGATCAAGTCCGGTCACACGAGCCACGGGATGGCAGGCATCCCGTTCGCACGATATCAATGTCCCCTCGAAGGGCACTTCCGTCGAACGTCTCCTCGGCTCAGCTACATACACCTTCTCTCAATTATGAACTCCAAATGGAAGAGTATTGTCATGTTCCGACATGGGCAATGAGTTCAATGTAAGAGCTTACTTAGCACTCGCGATTTGGTTTCTCCTGCGGCCTCTCACTTCCGTTCCAAAACAAGACGGCGACAACGTTTTTTTAGTATGTTTGCGGTTATTTTATTATCATTTGTAAGTTATTTAGTAGTATTATGATATTACTACAGAGATGGGTTCACACCATACTCTCTAATATATTTGTATATAAATTTAATCTCAATATTTTATTTTTAGTCCGTGATTATTTGTTCACGGTGAATAAAAATCAAACAATAAATAAAATTATCATATCAACTAACAACTACCATGTCATATAACTAAATGCTACATATAAACATTACATATTATAACATTAATGAATGAAATGATCCAGAGGACTGGGAGCGTAACAATAATTAAAGTTCTTATAGATTGCAAGAAAAGTATATAGATTTTACCTAAAACAGTTATAATGAGTATAACAGTAATATACAGAATCATAATATTAGTTAAGATGCATAATGTATAAAGATTTTTGTTTTCACTTATTTAAGTATTAATATTATAAAAAATGCTTAACAGGCAGGTAGCAAATATATTGTTCTGACGTCAGTAATTATTAAGCTAAATTTTTATTATTGTATTAAATATTATATTTGGTGATTAATATAAAATATTATTTTTGTTATTTAGGTTACATACTAATACATAATTGTTACATATTTTATTTAAGGTGATTAAAAATTTTATATAACCTCTTTTTCATATATTTTGTAAATTATTAAAGTAGATATTTTATGTTTTTTTCTCTATAATTTGCTTCGGTATATTCTCAAAAATAACATCTCTTTTCAATGCCAGAGGTCTGTGTAATTCAGCAATATCACTTGTGTATATATACCCATTTTTCGCAAGTTTTGGCGCAAATAGCACCTTTACAAGTTGAAATGTTCTACGATAGGTCCCTTTTTTTTATTTCAAAATCAACCGTCTTGTATTACCCACAAGCGAAACAATGGCGTTGACAATCTCGCCGCGGCCCGGCGGCTGGCGAGGTTACACAAATCACAGGATATATTATTGCGACAAGATAATATAATAGGAGGCAGGAAGTCGGCTTCAATTGGTTCTTACATTACTGAGGTTTCCATAAGCGACGTACTTTTGCTTTGTTGTATATCCAGTTTTCGAGTTGCGTTATTTCTTTGTTTAGGACGACTCCGTCGTTTCAGCTATCGAGCTGTGTAACAAAATACAATAGTAATTTTCCTATTTCAATTTTAAAACCTACGGATCAAATTATTTTGGTCATACAGTTAAAATGAAATACGATAAACATACCAAGAAAAGTGAAATTGTTCTTGAATCCCTGCACCCAGCCAACGGGCTCTGATGACGTTCCTCCGGGACTCAACAACGGGCAACCTGTTTGTGAGATATAGTCTTATCCAGGAAAAGATTCGATGGTGCCTTTGACGAATTAATTTCCTAGATTGATTTGTTTTTAGTGTCCATTAAACTAAACAAAATATGGTATTTTATATCTTGCGTAACTTTATTAAATCTATAAGAAGTTAGATTGTTTATGTTGTAATAAAATAACGTACCATATACGACCTACTTATTGATTTATTTATTTAATTGTTTAATTCCAAGAGATGCTTACAATAGTTATATGCAATAGATATGATTATTACTATCTAAAAATTGTCCAAAATTGTCTCGATAAGTAACCGGTAGTAACCGTTATCTACCCATATTATATACCCATGTATATATACCCATTTTTCGGAGTTTTAGCGCAAACAACACCTTTACAAGTTAAAATGTTTAACGGTAGGTCCCTTTTTTTAATTTCAAAATCAACCGTCTTGTATTACCCACAAGCGAGTATGATTAAACGAGTACTATCTAAAAATTTTCCAAAATTGTCTCGATAAGTAACCGGTAGTAACCGTTACCTCGATTTTGCAACATTTTCCTACGGAGAGAGCATATCAAAAATCTTCAAGAGCTATCTGAGCTATTGGTACGAGTTCTTCTCTCTACTTTTCACTCTGAGAGAGTTTTGAGTGGTACGTATTGCCTGCCCTCTACTATGGTTTTTATGAGTGTATCACGTTTCATTACGATCCAATTTCTTAAAATGCGAAATGACAAATTTTACTTTGTAAAAATATTGTTAATCAATTTACGAAGCAAGTAACTGTAATTTCAATGAATTCCCATTGAATGGCGCATTGTACTTTGATGATCCATTCGGCATAAGATTTCCAAGGAACAATAACGTCGAAGTACTTCCAAGCTCGATCGCCGCGCGCCTGCGCTTGCATTTGCTTTTATCCGATCTCAGCGAACATTAATAGCGGGGACATTTTTCATCTGTGTCGGCGATTTGTGTGACAAATGACGATAAGCGCGCGAGCCTCGGTAGAGACGGGCGGCTACTTTTGCCAAATAACGGCTACCAGTTAGCGTTAACGCTACTTTCACGCTTTATGCTTTATGCGTCGGTAAAATAACCTTTGCATTTATAAAATAATTTTGGAAAGGCAACGAAATATAAAATCAATCAAAGTATAATAATAAAAAAAAAACGCTTAAATCGTTTTAATAACGGTTGCAATGTTTTTCTCCCGCCGTTGTGATCATTGGCCCTGGATAAGGGCATTTCTACGATACACCGACATGACTAATGCGAGGCTCGATCGCTGACAACGAACCTAGGCTTTAATAATAATCGTTTCATCGTCGACGAGTCCTCATGGTAAAGTGAAACAGTTCTGATATTGAAAAATAACCACAAAGGGACGTTGGAGATTTCGCCGCGAAGACAAAGGTTTTTTTTATTCTTTAGAAGACAATCCTGCTTTTTGCTCTTTTGAAAGACAAAGCTATTCTTTCTTTGTCGTTTGTCTTATACTTTGATGACGTCTATCATGACTTTGGGTCACTTAATTGTGGTTCATTTTGTGTTGACACTAAAAGCGAGATCAAAAGTGACAAAGGATTCTTTATTGTTACAAATCGGGTCCAATTCACAAAAGAATGGAAATAGGGCTCGTTGTCAAAAAAGGTTTCTTCAATTTATTAGAAAGAAAAAATATTTAAAGAGTAGTGTTAAAAAACATAATTTTAATATTTTCCTATATTAAATAGATTTAATAAATATCTAATCAATAAAATATGAAATATTTAAAACAATAACATAAAAATACAAGTACTAAGGGTATTTAAGAAGAGGAGACATTTTGTATATAATGCCAATATTTTTTTTTAAGTTTCGCCATAAAAAGTAAACTACTATACCTTTAGTTTGAATGTTATTTATTTTTGTTTTGTTTAAAAATCAGTCATTGACAATTTACATTTATTTTTATACTTCAATTTCTAATACGCGAATTATTTCAGGTCAAAT
This sequence comes from Neomicropteryx cornuta, assembly GCA_020383195.1. Lineage (NCBI taxonomy): Eukaryota > Metazoa > Arthropoda > Insecta > Lepidoptera > Micropterigidae > Neomicropteryx > Neomicropteryx cornuta. Next base: position 14,355,972 of record JAHKQU010000012.1, read on the forward strand.
ATAGCATGGCTTCTGATAGTATACATACAAATACTAGGGTATATTTATAACCATTGATATAATATGTTTATTTTTAATATTCACATATATACATAATGATACAATCGTGCACACGTTTCTAGATGTTTAGATTGCGGTAAAACGAGAGGGAAAATTATTTAAGTATAATCCATGGAGGGAGAGAGCCTTTGGTCCAAGGTAGGCCTTTATTGGAGATAGACGTGCCAGCGCTGATGGTTATGGGCTCCAGCGATCGTTTCTTCCTCGGACTGACGACGTCGAGTGAAGCTCCCAAATATGTTCATGACGCGGTCCACTTCCAACCTATCGCGGGACGAAGGAATGTCATGAACGCTTTCGGAAGCAGATACGCATGTTTACTGATCTCGTTTATTTTGGTTCGATTGTGTCCCTGCGGCGTGCAGCCAGCCCCAGCTGTTTTTTTTTTAAATTATTGGATATATGGTGAAACAGCTGTAGTTATAATTACGATGAGTTAGTACCCTCTTGAAACTTATGCTCTGTGAGGCATATTTGCAACCAATTAGGAGGCGTTGAAGTCATCACAGCGGCCACTGACAGCATAATCAAATCAGGCAATCAGGCGTTCGTCTACAGATAAATACGCGATAACGGTCGTTGAGGGGTGGCGAGGGGTGCGAGGGGGGTGCATAACAGTACGGAAGTAATAATTCCGCCGCGGGCCACGCTAAATTACAAAATTGACACACGCATCTGAATCTGGACGCGCAAGGGTGCGGATATACCCGCGAAAAGTTCATATCGTCTGCGAGGCTATTCATAGCATTTAGCAATCACACAACACACTAGTTGGTATGAGTGTTATCTTGAGATGAAAGGGTTAGTGAATAATGACGAAAGATGGCAAGGCCATCCTTCTGGGCCACGAGCCAGTTGATTCATGCTCAGAGTACGCCACCATTCTGAATACAATTTGAATGCTTGTATTCATAACACCGATGTAAAAACCATTTCTTTAAATTTATGTCCCTATAATTGGCTATGATAGAAATGCTAAGGACACCAGGTATAATTTTAGGCTTTTTGTAAAGTAAATGTTTAAATGTATTCAATCTAAGTAAAATATTTATTAGTTCTGAAATTGCGTCACAGAGCTGGTAATGGTAATGTTATCTGGTGAAAAATAAACGTCACTTATGGTGGCATTGAACTGAACTGTGACGCAATTGTGGGAGCTGGTGGTATTGCGTTCGATAATAGCTGGATTAACGACGAAAATAAAAACTACCGTTATTTGACCTAGTGGTCCAGGAAATCGACAGTTAGTGAAAGATTCGAGATTTATTTTTCGAGAAAGTATAGTTGTCATAGTATGTTAGTATTCTCATTTGTTATCTAAAAAATTGCAGTCTGTAAATATAATTAAAAATTATTTTAATATTGTCATTTAGTTAGTAAGTACCTAGGTAGATGCAAATAAGACAAAAGACTAAAATGCATGTTTTAAATATGTAGAGTAAATCAAATCATTATAACAAAAACAATAATAATAATGTTACATAATATATTTGCGTTAAACTATGACTTTATAACTAATTTATTACTTTATGATTAAAATAGCGAGTCTTAATACTAATAATATTTTTGATAATAAATCTTTTTCAAAAATATTAATTTTGAAGATAAGTCCAGTTCTATATGTTTGAATCCTTATTCTGTTCTGGAAGAGCTCGTAAGTGAGTGGGGCGGGCGGTGATACGCTGCGGGGGTTAATAAGGGCAGAATGTCGGGGAAATAATTCGATTTGTCATTTATTTTCAGTCCTGCCAGGGGACTTGGAGGGGTCCAGGGCATGTAAGGGCACAGGAGTCCCATGGGGCAATGGGCATGCAGCATTAGAAAGTATTTCTCCAGCTCTGGAAGACGGAATGGTGGTCAAAAAGAAAGTTTCAGAAACTTTCTTGCTTAAGTATGTTTTTATCTTTTTTCTGTAAGCACCTACCTAATTTATGTTTCTCCAAAACTTAAAATACACTTTACAATTTTTTTTTTTTTATTCTGATAAGGCAAAACATCCAAAGTGAGAAAAACATTAGAAGAAAAGAAAATACGTTCAATTATTAAAATATTATTTTGTTTTCTGGTTTATAACAATACGACAAAATTTTTATAGATTAAAAAAACAACTTTGCAGAAGTCTAGATAAGATAAAAAAGGACATATTTTGTAAATACACGATTGGAATTAAATTTATTAGTAAAGTGTTGTTTATCCCTAAAGCATTCAAAATCGCACATTAAAAAAATAATATTTTTATTTATTTTACTTAAAGATCCCTTGATTTTTCTCAGGGCACTTGAACCTCCGAAGGCTTCACATAGAAAATAAACAGATTAAACAGAAGGCCAACTAAAATAAATACGTTGCAAATAAAATGTAATTAGCACACCTACTTTTTGTATATAACTAAAATATTTATAAAAAAAATAAATTAATTTTTTAAAGAAACTGAGTGATTATTTTATTATTTCTTAGATTAATACCATAACGACTTATTGTCCAATTAGCATTTATCTCAAATTTATTATTCATACCTACCAAAGATAAAATTGGTGCTAACTTTATTGCTTAAACTTGCTTGATGCAATATTTGGAAATACAAATAAACCGTATTTCATATTTAAGTTCTTTAAACGGCGAATAGAATATTTATATTTCATTAACAATAATTCCTACATTTTTACCGATATCTAAAGTATTATATTTACATATGTACATCTTAATTTGATAAAAGGCCCCTGCAATTAGATACATCTATTTTTTCAAGGAAGTTAAGTTAAACTTCAATTCAATTTCAATATTGCCAGAAGCAACTTTTATTATTCACAAATATACAATTACAATCCAGGCTTAAAAATCCAGACACTTAAAAATTAAGTTAACGTAACTCATGTGATTTACAAACAAAATTAAATTAATTTAACTAAAACCTAAATAATTTTTAATATGTTATTTCCATAAATTCTTTTAATTTAAGTTTTATTACCGAATTTCTTTTAAGTTGACTAACTTCAAGAGGTGGTTTGTTGAATGTGTTATTGACCAGATTTCGGAATAAACTCGCCTGCGCCATCAGCTGTCAAAATGAGATCTGATGGAATTACTTCCACCAGCTGCTGATTGGTTAGACATGGCCGAGGGACCTTTATTGGATCTCAGAAATGCTCACTCGGAAACATTTAAGCTGTTATTGTCGATTTCAACTGCATAAATGAACAAACAATACGAAATATAAATGTGTGTAAGACGTACGGGTATGATGTTTAATTACATCATAATAGTTTATTAGCTCGTTTATGGAGATATTATTTTTTATTGGCTAGCGCAGTAACACAAGCACTTACAATAATTTAAATTGGTACATGCAAAGCCTAGTTAGGATGTTTTTATTTTGCAGATGTATTTGTTTTTAATAAATAAATAAGTTTATGTGTTGATAAAAATCATCAGCATCTGATTGTTTCCGATACGTTGGATTTCAGTAATAACAAAATTAAAATAAAATATATGTAGTATTGGATAGTAAAATGTGTAAACCTTAATGTGTAAAACGTTTGTTATTTTAAACATAATCACATATTATTAATCGATTGGGTAATCGAACAGTAAAACGTTTATTTTTACAACAGATAACTTATTAAAAATCTTTGAAACATGTTATGGTTAAATCATTGAGTTATTTTTTTTTTTATGTAATGATAATATTAAATATCAATTCAGGGTGTATTTACGCATATTTACTGATGTCCTTTTAGGGGGTTGATATACTTATAATATATTGCCACCGTAAGGTGGCAATAAAATTATTTTAGTATGACATTTTTATTTTTCGAATTTATTAACTTTTTTTGTGAGACCGGTTTTGATGTCGATTTAGATCAACCCCCTAAAAGGACATCGTTGAATATAAATACACTCTGTAGATAAGGAAAAATATATAAACTTCAATTATTATAATAAAAAAAAAACTATTCTTAGTACCGATGTAAACATCATGAGAGTCTAGTGGTTAAAGCGTTTGACTATTGACTCAGCGGCCGCGGTTCGAACCCGAAGATGGTAATAAAAAAATGCACTTAGCTTTTTATTTTTAGCCTTGACGATTCTTTGTATGTATCTACGTTGAACGTAAGTTATTTCCTTGTAAATATTCGTTAAATTATACACTCATCATAATCATTACATTTTCACTGTTTTTTTATTATTGTCTCCTTTTTAAATATTTTTTTTACTACTTTAAGAAAGGTGGCAGTATTTCATAAGACATACACAAATAGGTAGGTGAGAGTTGAAAGATTCATAAAATACAGCGCTGTATTTAAACCAGTTTGCATTAGATATACTCAAGCGATGCAACTATTTGTGCGTTTTAGTATTAATATTCTACAATAATATATAATAATAATAATATATAATAATATTAATATTCTACATTAAACATTTTGGCTCTAAAATTTCTTTGAAAAATTTCTATCTCTGTAAAAATATTAAAAAGTTGTAAATTATAAAAAAAAAATTATATAACTATAGTAATAAATTGGTATACAGTTATAAATATGCATGTAAAAAACATAGCATATAAAGTAATATATATATACATATTTTAGATGAGCACATTAAAAAAGCGCAATCTAAATTCAGTCTTGCAAAAAACATTACCAAGTGGCTCCTCGCGATAGGCAGAGACGCATCTAAAAAGATGGTGAGCAGTGTATTACAATAGAAAAGCTAACATAATATGGACTATAATAAGTAACTTTATATATTTTCTTTGTGTTTCGTTTTTCTGTATATTTAGTTATTAAATTATAGGTAACACAATTATTACAAATATATATTTAAAAAAATCTATTTTGTCTGTAATATATAGATAATGATATGAATAATTTATTGTATGTATTATGTATTGTATTTATGATACTTATCTTATGATCCTTTTGTTATTAGTAACGTTTCACGTACGTAATAAGTATTGTATTTTTTCTGCAACCTTCTTCTGGCCGCTCTTAGAACAGATTTTTTTAATCTAGTTGGAGTAGCCATGTTACTTCAGAGTAACAATAAATGTCTGGTGTTTAATTTGTCCATATTATAATCATTTAATTCATTTCCAGTGTTATTATATCATTTATTGTTGTGACTTCCTATTGTACTATATTGTATAAATAAAATAAAGAATTTTTTTATTATGTGACATTTTATAGTATTTAATTAAATTTTATGTTTAACACACATTTCAAACATATTCCCTATAAGTAATTTACTTATATTTATCATTGATCATCGAAATAATTATTTCCTAGAGAAATCGATGTAGCAGCATTCGAATACTTTCTAATAAATAAATTAGTAATAATATGAGTTCAGGATATAAAAAAACAGAGTATACCTAATTGTAAGAGTGCGGTCCAACACGTCCCGACAATAAACCTGATTGAAGTGGCCTTCAGCCTCTGTCAGCTGGTCTCCTCTCGACCTGCGCCTCTTCTAGATGATTGGCACATTTGATTTGATGCGTTCAATCATCGGAAACAAGACTCTTGAGGTTTGCCACTGAAGGACATTATTCCGAACGAGTCAATCTGCAAGTGGACTCAAATCACCCGAACGCTATTTGAGGTTAAGCCTATGGTTGGGTGATTTATGCGGGGAGAAAATGTTCACTCATATGCTAACGAACACGTCATTGACAACATTACTGTTATACCATACATTCGATTTAGACTCTTATTCATTTAACATTAATCAGTACATCCCGTGTGTTTTAAACATGTTCATTTAAAAAAAATATATGATTTTAGGATTAAAGCGGCTATACATCCTAAAAAGAGTGCTCTAAATTTAAAAACAGCCTGTAAAAATAATAAAAGATGCATTGCCCTAATTGAATTGCATTGCAATGAATTAAACTAATAATTGTTTAAAGCAACTAAATTAATAGAAAAAATATAATAGTAAAAATAAATAACTTTAAAGTAAAATAAATTTAAGTATTTTATAGTAGTTCATAACTGTAATTTGGTACCTCGTAGTAAATGATACCAGCAACAGTTTAAAAGTACCGGAGTTCTTAAAAATATTTAATCGAGTAATATGTTACGATATTTGAAGCTACCGCTCTACTATCGAATCATTCCAAAATGGAAGCGCAATGTTAAAATGTCAAATACTGCATTTATTGTACCTACTATACAATTGCAAGATTTGACATTTAAACAATGCGTTTCTATTTTGGGATGATTCGAGGGTAGCACAGCTGTGGTTTGGTTTGTGGAATCTTTCAACCCCAGAATAGGTCTTCATAGCTTAATTGATACTGTACACACATACAAGGAGTGCTGCTTCATCTTTGTAGATTGTAGATAAACAAATCGGTAACTCGTTTAATCAGTTTTACTCGTAGTCAAAATAAATGATTAATAATTACCTTTTCCATATTTGCTTGGTGTTTTTTAACCTCCGACGCAAGGGGTGTTATAAGTTTAATGTGTGTGTCTGTCTGTGGCATCATAGCTCCCAAACTGGATCGAGAGGGTTGTTAGCTATGATTCCAGAAAAACTGTTTAGCCGTTTGTGGGCGGTGTTATTTTTAATTTTCTGTTTTTTTTATTGAAAGAAAAAACATATTTTTAGATGGTAAAATAAATTACTATGGAGTATGATAAACATAGTATATCCATGGTGCATAAGTAGGCGGATGTAAATATCAAAGGTTGTAAAGTGCAAAGCGGAAAGAATCTGCTCGATTATGGTTATTGTCACTACAGAAGTGTCATCACCCGCTTATTGGGTGGTTCTGATTTAGGCATATTCCGAATTAGCATGTAAGACGCTCCGCCCCGCCCATTGCCCTAAGCCAACCAGTAGCGCGGTGCCGTCAGCTCTACACATGCGCGCGTCGGTTATGAAATATTGTTGATATGAATTTTCATAACGGCGCGTTCAATAGGGCGTCGACGTCCGCGGCGTCGCGACGCCAGCGAAACGCGGGCGGCCTCTTCCAGAGGCGCCGCGCGACGCGAAGATCGCTTCAGACGGCCGTCGCGAGGTTGTGTTTTCACAACCTCGCAACGCGTGTTTTGGCTGCGTGTTTTTACACGCAGCCAAAAATACTACTTTTGAGGAGCGTGCTTATTAAATATTATGCACCCACATTAAATTAATATTAAACAAAGTGGTCAAACATTGTATATTTATATTTGCACAGAGACTTTTATGTGGTCTACGAGTACATCTTACTACATGAGTACATCAAACTTATACGAGTTTTTTTGTTGTTTTTATAATGAAGCCAAAGGTGGTATGTTACAAGAGGTTACACAGAGTGTTTCAAGACATTCTAGAAGATTAAGGGGGTGTGTATGTTCCCTATAGCGTGTAAGAAATTTTATAAAAAAATGCGAAAATAATTCATACCCAAATTTATTAATTTTATCAAATCGCTCTTGTATTTTATCAATCTTTTTTTGCTCGCAGATGCTCGGCCAAGGCCGGTCAATGACCAAACTTATGACAAGAGTGATTTTATATTATCATGCAAAATTTACAATTTTTTTACTCTGAAACCATAATGACTTTTATCAAAAGGTCAAAACAAATTATGGTTGAAATCGCAGGGCTAATAAGCTGTATTTTCTATCGGAATTGGTCTTCGAACTCGGCGTTTTTGTTATATAACAGGTTATTAGTCATAGGTTGTATGGTACAATTTGTTGTACGTGTTATATAATAGGTTATAATGAAGCTATAGGTTGCCATAGTCATATGTTTTAATGAATCCATAAATAGTATGTAACTATATACCAGTTCTATAATAATATGTTATTTAATAAATTATAATGACGCCGTATGTTGTATGTTACATTAAACGAAACGAAAGGTTTAATTTTCTAGAAATAGTAATAGAGGTAATAATACCTACTTGTTATATAAAATCCACAAAATATAAACGTTTTTTTAAGACTGAATTTCTATCTGAATAAGCTCAATTTAATCATAGAAATTTGATTTCATAATCTCTAAATAATAATAACGGTGAGACATGTTGCACAACATAAAATATAAAGTCATTATCAAATATTATAGACATTCGATTGTCGATATTTGACTATTGAAAAAGAAATAAATAGATAGATATGTGAGCCCGGGCCCCACTTAGGCCCCGGCCTTATTAACAGCAGCCATGCGGGGGGCCTGGTCGGGCGAACGGTAGCGCCGTGGTAGCAGCGGTAGCTCACGGGAGCAGGCATTCATTATATTCGCTTTTTTGCCATGAATACTAAATTAGATGGCAACTTTCTGACTAACAAAAAAGATTCCTTTGTTGATGAAAAAGTCAAAGTAGGGATGATAATTCATTTGATACATTAAGACTGCTGCGATACGACTGAATGAGATCCAATTTAAATAGTGAAAAACTACCGAAGTGTAACGGATCGATTATAATCGTATCACAGGAATGTATCTATCATCGATGTCAATACTGGAAGTAAATGAAGACACATTCAAATAGACATTTTGATGTTACGAACTAACTAAAAAGGTACCTACAAACCGATTAAATTTTAAAAAGTGAACTGATTATTCGGCACTACTAAAATTAAAATGAACCGATTTATTATATTTATTTCAATGATTAGGGCTTGTGATACTGTTAAAACTATTTTTTAGTCAAAACAATAAGCATAAATAAACTACTGACCATGCTTCTGTGACTATTCATCAATTTTATTAAGCCCACAGACACTTTAAAACAAATATTCAACAAACATATTAAGTCGCAGTTTTGTAATAAATTAAATATCATAGCTATGAATAAGTTTTCAGGAATGGGGACAAAAATAAATGCGATTCAAATATTATTATATTTATCAATAAATCATATTACTTGTATATACGAAATAAACATCAGATAAAAATATCACAAAAATACAACGTATGTAAAAAAACATGAGCACTGTAGATGTAATTTTCTAGTTTTTTACGTATATAAAATAAACTATAAAAAGATTTAACCTTTAATAATTTTTATAGTAACTACTTTCTAAAAAAAATACAATTTGAAAAAATGTAAAATGACAGTGTTTTTACACAGGGCATGTTTTTTTTACATATGTAACTAATAATAATAGAATGCCTAAAGATTCGTACCTAAGTGATAGGGCCGAGGGAAATGGTTGATGATATAGGTGTATCGATAAAATGGATTCATCATAATGCTTATATCTATGTAGTACCTACCTGGGGTGCGTAACTCCGGCACATATCAAAATAGCACGTTGAGCACAACCCTGTCAGTTCGCGGGGTGAAGGTTGTCGGGTGGTCGCGTCACTTTGGCATTTTTATGCGACAGTCGAATGAAATACGGAGCAATTATCCAGGACGGATAAAAAAACCACCTTGCAGGTATAAAATGTACGGCCCTAAGGCCTCCCTGCCCCCTGCCCCCTGCCCCCCCGCGCCCCGCGCCCCCGCCGACCCGAGCGAACAACACAAAAACACAAACGTAGATCCTTCGTAACTTGATAAGGCGGATATAATACTGCCGCTATAGTTTATCTTCGCAGACTAAAAATGCCCCGGTTTGAATATTTCTCGATACGAAAAGATGAAGTGATTACATTATATGTGAGTAAAATAAATGTAGTTGTTAAGCATATTGCAACATTATGTCAATCGGCGTAGCTGTGTTAACAACCTTTAATTTGAAAGTTTTTTGCACTTACAAATAAAAAACATCCGACACATTTGTGGTTGTTTTTGTGCGAAACACGGTCATTGGTGAAAAAAAGTTTTTTTTTGCAAAATAATTGCCATGACCTAGATAATGCTAATTCAAATCAACTAAGCCAAATGTGTAAGTTCGGATTAGAACCCACGAACGATAAAGTTTAATAGTCAAACGCCGCGCGTAAAGACTAAAATAAATATCACGATCTTGAAATAGTGCTATTAAATATTGTGTAGTTAGAAATACATAATATTTATAATATTTTAATTGAAATATAATAAGTAACTATTTTATAAGCTGACATCGATTTTGACAGCCGTATTAAATTTTCGGCTACGCGAGTAAGATTGACAGGATTATCAGCTGATAAAAAAATGTATTTATTCGAATTTATGTAAATATAAAAATAATTACTTAAAAAATAATGTTTTTTCGGGTGCATCGAGCGGTTTCATCGTTTTGAATCGATTAAATGGTTCGTTTTCGAGACTCTTAAGGCCTACAAAATGAGACAGTTCACATGTTTGGCACCTTCATTGTGAAAAATTGAGAGCGGTTTCAAAAAACATTAGAAAAATGCACGGCTCTCATGATGCGACTATGTATGAGACCGATAATTTACAACATACAGACGTTACATTTACAATAAACTATTTCTGCTTCTGCAATTCAGGCGAATAAATGGAATTAGTATTAGGGCACCGAATTGATGTTTGTGGCCTTTGGCTGACAAAGATGTTGGTCACATTTTGTCGTCTCTTAAATAAATATATATATATATATATAACCGACATCCTGCGCTCTCAAGTACAGGACCTCTTTAGAACCTTTATAAATATTATGCTATCCAGCACTTTATCAAAAAAATAAAAAATATTCAAAATTTATCTTTTCAGGCGATTTGCCGATTTGCCAAATATATATATATATATATACATATATATAGCTTTAAGCGTATAGCTATAGCTTTAATAACAGATATAACTTAATACCAAAGAAAATATCACCTACTTTAATAATAATCCTAGTTCTTACGACCTACACCAGGCCGTTTTTGAACCTAAAATACACCTTTTCCCAATTCATCGTTCTGGAAATCAAAAACGACCACAATGCCCTTGGGCGGCTGCATTATGTGACTTTCGATTAGAAATTTGACACAGCGATATTCGTTTAATAAACGGTCCGTCATCATTCCAGCGGCCAGCGGCGGCGGCCACGGGAGTGTTTCAAAACTACAAAACCCTTCTCGGGGCGTGACCGGTGACCACGGCGATCGCCGGTAGTAGCGTTTTCATGCGTGTCGTCAACGTTGCATAGTTTTAGGTGGTTTTTGCTATGTATGACAAACATACCATCAAAAATCTACTTAAACTCGCAAATGTCATTGTCACGTTGATTTTCTTTTTATACATATTCACTAATGTCCTTTTAGAAATCAGAAAAACATATTGAAAAAATGTTTCTCAATTACGAGATAAGCGAATTCGAAATTTAATAAAAACCGTTCTAATGCTTCAGAACGTGTTTGAGCGAAGTTGGGCAACGGCCCTTCGAGCGCACGGCTTGCGAAGTACTTCACCAACCAAGTTTGTTAATAATATAATTATTTTAGTATTTTTTAAAATGATTATTTTTTTCGTGAGACCGATTTAGCTGTCGATATAGATCAACCCCCTAAAAAGATATCATTGAATATGAATACATCCTGTATAAAAAGGCGTTTGGCAACACTGTAGACTATAGATGTTAGATGTGAGGAAATATATTATGACAAATTTAATCAACTTACAGAAGTGGTGTAACTATAAACACTGTTTTTGTTACAGCGTTTTGCGCATTAATATAATTTGAAACCGTAGTATTTGACCGCCTTACGTAGTATACTAATACTTACAGATAATCAAATTTGAACAGAATTTATATCTCATGAAAACGCACCGCACTAAGCCACTGCCCATGACGACGATGGGGATGAATGAGTCAAATGACGTCACAATTTTCATTCATTCAGAGCGAGCTGGACTCCTCACCGCGGGAACATTGCATGGCTCGTTACGCAATCATCAATAATACCCTCACTCCTTACTACTTACTACCAATCACAAATGCGTAGGCTAATTTATTGCTAGATTCAATCAATTTATAAGAAATATATATATATATATTTTAATAATATTGATTGTTCGACTTTATATAAAATGTGCACACTATTGTATTATGATTAGTTGTTGTTCTTGCTGAAGGTCTTCTAAAAAAACCATTTTTATAATATACTAATGCTTTTCAGCAATAATGTGACACAAGAGGTTTAACACAAATCTTAAGAGTATTCCGTAAATTATCGTATTAATAACGCCAAGAAATATTATTAGTTTATATGAGTTTGTGGGTATTAATTAGGTAAGTATTTATTTAGTCAATAAATAATGCTAAGAGATCATATACACCTTCTTCGTAATGTAGTTGTACTTATCTATACAGATGTCAGTAAGGCATTAAATTTATAAGAAGAAATAAAATCTTTATTAAGTCGCTTTGAAGTTAGTTCAAGGGATCGATATATAAATCGATTACAGCAATCTAATTATTGCTTCAAATTTTCAGGTGTGCCACAAATATATTTTGTTAGCAGGAGGTAGTTTGATGGTATTTTAGTCTAAATAAATTTAAAGGGTTCTTAAATGGTCGATTTTATAATATATTTATTTATTTATGCATACACATACCAAACTTATGATAATAAAAAATACAAAGTTTATCCTGAGGCCCGTACTAAGAAGGTAGACTGTATTTGTGGCGGCTTAGTCATAAATTATGTTTATATTTTTCAGCGCTGCGTTGAAAATAATATCGGCCTAACGTGGCCAGACGGGTTATCAAAAATCATGTCTTTGGTTACAAATGTTACAAATGATCGGTTATGTAACCTTAGACTTATGTTCTCCTTGTTTAGATGTATTTATAAATAAATAAATCTTAAAGCATACAGAAAAAAATGAATGTCAGACCTAACAAGGCATCTACAATAACAGATCAGTGGCAGTAGGTTGAATGGTGACGTCACGCCAAGCCCGATTTGTATATTTTCCAAGCCCAGCGTCGCCTATTGTTGGCCACGCCGCGTGGCTGGGTTGGTGTTGTTATGGAGGCGAGAGGGAATGCGATGGAATGCGTGTTTCGCTTCCCCTCGTTGAACCTGATCGATTCCGATTCATAGATTTCCCGGAACTCTCCTTGAAATCCATCCCAGCGCTTGACATCCATGAACGTTTATAAATTGTTTCTCCTTTTTCCTATCCCTACCTATCCCATAAGTTTTTTATATATAATCAAATTTTTATGAAAATTATTCCGACGACATAGAAATCCATGAACCAACATTAAGATATAGTAATATATGGAAAAAACACGACAGGCTGAGCTGTTTTAGGCTATAACGCCCAGTTCCAACGCAGGTTTTAGAGCACCGCTTGAAGGTGGATGCTTTCTCGAAGGTCATATATTTTAAAAAATCTTTACATTTTATACTCTAGTCTATTCAAATGAAAACATTCAGAAATCTATCTTTAATTATAATTTTAATTTATTTCAACTCTCATTTTGCATGTCAATTGTCATTATGTTTATTTATTTAAAATATTACCGTTATTAGTTATGATTACCATTATGAACACTCACTCATTTATTTATTTATTTAAAATTACATAAAATTATTATGGTTAGAAAAAAAATAGGAAATTTCTATTGAAATAAATCACTCTTAATATAAACAACTTGTAATGATGCAAGATAATATGTTTCTCTACTTCTTTTTTTAACTTGTGCCCGTTGTTTTTTCTTGATTGAATAAATAAATATAAACATAAGTATATTTTTATGATTTTCTATAAAATAATTGTTGTTAAAACGGTAAACGACAAAAAGGCTAAAATTGATTAAATTGATCGTGGAAAAACTTTATACTTCAATCTTTGAATATATTAAATAAAAGTACAACTTGTATAATAACTTTTATTTAATTTAAACTTTATTTAACTCGATGATAATCGCGGTATGATTTTCTGCAAATACAAATATTTTATTATGTCATTGATTAAATCAACTATTTTCAAATCTACTTTTTAAGGCGGTCAATGCCCTATCGTGCCCCACCGCCAAAAACGTCTCTAGTCTCTACGTCATCACAGATTTATTTATACCACAAAATTTAGAAATAAGTATCTACTCGGGTTCATTTATTATATAATTTTAATTTTACGTATATTACATTTTAGTAACGCACATTTCACGTAGTAATTAGGTTCGTCGAGTATTAAATGAAGTTTTTTTTTAAATGGCATTTGAGTTTATAATATTTTTATCGAAAAAACAAAATAACAGTGATGATTAATGAAAAAAACGCAATTACATGTTCTTCGTCACCTGCGCCTGCGCCGATTGAAGTTCGTGCGAATCGAAGTCTTTGTGAAACCGATTACGTCGTCCGTCCCGTTCACACTTAATGCTCTAAACTGGCTAAAGAAAGACAGAGATGCCGTATCAGAATACTTTGAAGTGAAGACACCTGACCGATTGGAAATATCGTTGTCATTTTTTTCAATCATCAGTCGGTTTCTGATACTTTTAATCCTTTTTGAATCGTGCATTCGGCTCTCTACTGAGAAGAAAAGTTTTGTTGCAGTATTCAAATATGTAGTAGCCACAATAAGACCACTTTTGTTAAAATAATAACAATTTATAAATAATACCACTAATACCACTTATAATAATGTAACGTTCTTAGTAATTGATAGACCGGCCGGTAAAGATTTCTATTAACGTTTTAGCTTTTTTTTATTGAGCAATTAGATAACTTTAACTAACAGGTAACTTTTTATTTGAGTATGTATTATAAATATTTTGAGATATAAAATCCAAAAGCAAACTGTAGATGCCTACTAGCCTATAGATAGAAAGTTAATATACATAATAAAACTTGTTTAGTTTACTGTGTAAAATGGCCCCATAAAAGGAAGTACATGAGAAAAAGTTCATCCTGTATAATTTCCCACGTAAAGAAATTATAGATTATCAGGGGTGTGAATAATTTCTCATAGCAAAAACACTGAATCATTCGTCCATCCAACTGCATCGATTATAAAGTTGTCTATCTACTGACACAACCAAGCGATGACAATGATGTAAAATAATCACACAAAAATATTTATATCTTCTCACAATTTTTTTTATTTCAATATTTTATTGACCTTATATTGTCACTAAAACACATTTCTATTCATAATATTTGTTTTTTTGATATAAAATATGTTCCACGATTCACGGGGTAAAAAAAAGTTTATAAAGATGTTCTTGAACATTTAAAAGCAAAAATCAGCATCAACCTGCAACTTGACCTTTATAGGTTTCAGCGCTACCCATTTATTATATTTTTTCATATTTATTAATACGATGTTTAATGCAAACTACTTCTTCACCTACTATTATTTATTTCAGACGAGATAATAATATTAAGTCATCTATGGCCAGTGGATAGCGGCTTTTAGGATAGAACTCGGCTCAACACATTAAAATCGATTGTAATTTTAAACTGCCGGCGTGCGAGAGGGACAGATTTATCACGAACTTATGGATCGTTCTACGTTCGGATTATCGCTCTCCCTCTTCCACGTCAGCATTTTTATGTCATTGTATCGTTTGATATTGGATTGCATAAATTTTTAATGCGTTCCATTGACATATCATTTCCAGCGCTTGATTAATCGTCATTGATGAAATTTTATTATATCGAAACGGAAAATGTGCCGGAAATGATGGCGGGCGCGGCGTTTATAATAAAGCTAAATAATTTGTTTAGCAGCAAAACCAACTGGTGCATTGTTTGCGTTTTTATTCATCAACCGATGGTTTGATCCATTGTAAACAATTGGAATCGACGCGTAAAAGGGTATGGATATACTGATGTGATGATTCGAAAAAAAAGTTTAGTTTTAAGTAAACCTACTCACTAATTGCTACGAGACCTCGCGTTTTGTTAATGCTTGCTTCGTTTTTGAGCCAAATTACAAACCCTTATAGAAAAAAATATTATTTAATTTCGTTTAGGTAAGTTTTCGACAATTTGTTCGGAAAGTACCTACCTCTACCTCACCAGATAAAATCCCTATATCAGCTTATATGTGAAATGTTTCATGTTAGTGAGTCAGTTTAAATTTAACTAGTTATAATAATTGGTGGTGTAGAGCTCCTAAATATCGGTACCCATTTCAGCACCTTTTTATTTTTTTAAGACCCTATTTTTGTTTTTATAATGCATACACTCTTAAAAAGTAGGTAGATTAAAATAAAGCATTTTGTATGTTGTTACAGTCTTAATGAACACTTGTAAAATTGCTTACATCAAAATTGAAATAATTAGGTAAATTCGATAAATATTGATTATTATCAAATTCCTATTTTTGCGAAAAATGGTCGCAAAGAGTTGTAATAAACAAAAATAATTGAATGTGTATAATATATATAAAAAAAAACTAATGGCCCACTAATACTCTCGAAATAGGTGTCCTTACTTAAGCGCGACCCACACAGGCGAAACGCTAAGAATGAATGAAGCGTATAATGCTGTGCATAAATCCGAAGTTCGCATGCGCAATAGCGTCTGATCAATTTAAATACGCAGGTAAAATCTCTCACAATGATCTATTTCAGTTTGCAAACCCCTCCTCTCAGATATTTCAAAGTCAAATGAATGAAAGAACGAATATTTCAACATATAGTATTTTTAATGTTTACTATATTTTCTTGTTACACTCGCCTGACATAGAACTCACTCCAAACTCAAGAAATTATTATCAGTCTCTTGTACTTCGTAATAGGTAGGTATATTGGCAGATAAGCGCAGTGTTGATAGTGTTGATAGTGGGCATGATAGTGTTGCTTAGGATAATTTATAATACCTTAAATTACTTCACCATTCATCAAGTTCATTACGAATTTCAAGCATTATCCATCCTGACAAAATGCGCACAAATTTGGGATTAGCTTCACTCATTTATAGGATATGGGACTTTTCCCAAATTGTTTCATTCCTGAATTATATTTTCATAAACATAAAAACCTGCTGATATAAAAGGGATAAAGGTATATAAAATAAAAAATATCTTGAATAGGCAATCAGAATACCATATTTTAAGGATAACATAATTCAATTTACATTTTTTTATATGATTATCTGTATTGGATACAATTACTGTTGGGTATACTTAAAAAAAAAAATATTTATTTATTTAATTATAGTATTACAATTTCCTGGCAATTCCGTAACATTTCCTCTCAAACAGGCACTATCTTACGTTTAGCTTTAACGCGAACTCAGCACACTAGGCAGTGTCAAAGAAGCTGGTTTAACACATACTAGTATTATGCTTTTCTATTAATTTAATATATGGCGCGGCCTTTTT
This sequence comes from Neomicropteryx cornuta, assembly GCA_020383195.1. NCBI lineage: Eukaryota > Metazoa > Arthropoda > Insecta > Lepidoptera > Micropterigidae > Neomicropteryx > Neomicropteryx cornuta. The sequence goes on from JAHKQU010000012.1 coordinate 14,373,205, forward strand.
TTAATAATCTCAATGTCTGTATTGAGTAGGTATCTATGTATGTCTAGTTACTGAAGCTTTTCTATGGAAAAAGTCTATTTCGTTATCGCAGTCCCGAAACATCGCTGGCATTCGATGCCTCAATTTTATAACATTATTAATTGTACCTCATTGCAAAGCTTCCATCAAATTGTAATAAATAGCAGTAATTGGCAGTAATATTGGTAAAATAAAAAAATTAATTGGACGTGTTTTCAAATTAAATATCGAATAAAGTGTATCGAATGGGTTTTCTTTTAAAACATTAAAAATAAGAAATATTCTATACATTACTAGTTTTAAAGATCAATCTTAGTTCTTTTTCATCAGCTGGATTTATAGATTTAAGGATGTGACTCGTCTATGCAGGATGAATTTTCTACTCTAAGATAGCATCTAGCGGAAGTCGCTTCTCTTCCCGTGGGAGTATTTTATGCAACTTTCGAAAGGCACTCATAAATCCCGACTCAGCGAACTTTTCCTCGGTCGTTTATGGCTTCGAGTTGTGCCAAACTAATGAGCGCTCATCCTAAAATCTGCAGACGGCAATTGATTGCGTTCATAAAGACAACTTTCGATAATATATGACCAGTTTTGGTCTCCGCGGCGGGTGTGATTTTATTTATTCAAACAGAATTAATTAATCTAAACAATTTTAATACCCCCATACATAGCAGATACTAGCTGCCTATCTACTTTACTTTTTGCTATTAAACAAGTAATGAATATAAATTTATTTATTACAAAACAATTTATGTAGGTATGGGGGTTTGAAGGTATGGCATATTTACTTAATATGGCTGAGTCGTTATTAGATTAGAGTTGAATGTTTTTCTATTAAACATTTATGTTTTAAACCGAAGAAACATTCATCAATTATCTCACTCACTAAATGGCTGTTCCAGGATATCATCATAGTAAAAAATAATTATTTACGCAATTATTTTTTAGCTAATAAACACAACTACTGCGTCACATATAAAGTTTACGAACATCGTAGCTTCATAATTAGCGTTACAATAGTACCTGTAAATGTTTAATTAACAAATATTTTTTACTGAATATTCTCATTAGAAGGATTAGATATTTCTAAATATTGATTCTTTATAATCATAAATTGAGAATTTAATAATAATATTGAGATATATAAAATGATCCCATTCATGCAGCCTTAATCGAGTATTGTGTGTGTAATACGTTTAAAATGCAATAGATTATAGTGTATTAAAATCGCATTAAAAGTAGGAAATGATAATAAAAAAAGCAAAACTGTATTTCAAATGCCACATCAAAAAACTGTAATTTAAACACTTCTATTACTTCAACAGATATTTCATGTAAACGCTCTGTAGTAAATTTAATAACTGCTCACGTACGCTGCAATTAAAGTACGAATCGCGGCTGTGAAGTTAGCATCTCTTGGGCAATCGCTTTGCCGCTAGCGTCACCAGCTGAAGCTCTCACGTGGGATAACAAAATATGCAAAATGAAATGTCAATAGAGTCGGATTCACAATCACAGAGAGTGATAGCCCCCCCCAAATGATGACTCATCAATTTCTGCTTTGGGCACTTGTAGAATTTTTATTAGGTTGACAACCACGGAAGGGTTACTTTCTAGTCTTGGTGCCAACGCCGGATCTATATTTAAAAATATTTTTAATTAAGGGATACGCTTGACCATATATATTTATATTACTCATATACAACAAAAGTAACATGAAAACCACAAAAACCAACAAACATTAAAATAATACCAATCAGTTTTACGAGGGTTTTAATATGTTCCCACGCAATAAGACACGAGGCGCCAGAAAATTCTATAAACAAAGCGCCGCTGAATCCAGAAACTTTATTCAATAGGTCGGCAATAACTACACAGATTTATAAATACGAGTACAATACACCGTGTTTCACGATGTTTTACGAAAACATAAAGGATGTTTTTATTCACTATTCTAGGTATGATTTTAAATAAAAAATACTAAATCCATTTTATAGCCAAATTTGATTTCTTTTATTTTTAAATACCCACTGTAAATTATCGCTGTAAATTAAAAAAATATCGCTAGCTCGTCGTAGCGTAAGACGTTGTGCGTTCATACGAACATGCTTTAAATTGGGTAAATTACTTTAATAGCAGAATTAGGTAGATATTTTATTAACTGCGATCTTTGTACTTACTATTTAAGATGTCGACATTGTTGTCTTCGCACGGTGCGTGCCCTTTCAAAATGTTCACCGCGAGGCAAACATTTATTCGCCAATCCATTAACAATGATAATATAATATTATTTTATTCTAAAGCACCACAATAAACTACAGTCATAGAAATAATCAATTTACGAGATGAAAACTTACACCCGCACCATATTTAATCTTTTAACTTCGCCAATCCAAAACAAATTACACTGGCAAAAATATCTACATCTGAGAGTTAACCGAAAAGTTCAATAGAATCACAATTTGTTGTAGCTACTGAATTTTAGTAAGCCCAACCGAAGGATATTGTAGTGTATATACAATCTCTTTAATAGACTATACAAACCAATTCCTGTAGTCCTGTAATAAATCATACACCTAACAAAACTTAATATAACCCGTACCAATCTGCGTAGATGCAGAATTCAAATGAAAGTTTTGTACACATTACAACAATGTTTTATTATGTCTACCAAACAATCAGTAGATGCACATTCCTATGAAAATTTGTGTACAATTTAGGTACATGTTGCTACATCAACCAATCAGTATAATAGACTCGCAAACACACCTCGCGCTTCTCGCCTATTCCGCCATTTTGTTTCTCTACCGAACAGATCGGTGGCGCTTACAAAGCAGTTTATTTATGTGTACCGGAGTTCAGCTAGGCGTACCAAACGTTGGTTGAACCTTCTGAAAACTTTAGTAACGGAAGCCAAATAGTTTTTTTTTAACTGAAATGGTCTTGGGACACAGTGTATATCAGTATTGAATATAATTATTATAAACATAAGAATAATAAATAACGGAAAAAAGCATATTCTTGTTGTATATTACGCAGCTAAGCTTAAAAGTGACAACTTACTAATAACATTCGTGCTCGCGCAAACAAGTTGGACGATAACTCATGTCAGCAAACATATGAAAGATTGGTATACTTAATGTATTTGAATATTTATTAACTTACCAATAACAGGATTAATCTAACGACATTTGGAAGAAGCTGAGATATAGTTACTATTTATCAAATCCATGGCATGGACCTTTTTATTGGTTATAACTAAGTAATACAATAATTATTATGCCCATACTTTTTCTGAATTTCTATAAAAATCTAATATTGTTTTAGCAGTTCTATATTTATTCATTTATTTTATTTATTGATTTTTGTTTTTACATATTTCTTAGATGATGAATAACATAACCATACCTAACTGGACATAATTATAACCCTTATAGTAATCACTAGATACAAATCCGAAGGACCACGATCTTTTTGTCGGGATGAGAACATTTGATCAGAAGCACAGAATAAAGAACCAGAAGAGTCCATTTTTTTACAATAATGTATTTCCAGAAATATGTATTAGGAATATTTTTTATAGATGGCTATCCGATGTCTCGTTGGTGTCTAAATAATTCTCACCACTTAAAAAAAAAAATACAAATAAGTCGTGTAGCTAATTCTCAAAAAAATAAAATATATGAACAAATTTATTTAAAAGTAGCGTTAAAATTTATTTATCTTATACCTGTCCCTTACACTTTACTTTTTTTTATACTTTTGTACAATCATTTCTTGTACTTTTTTGCTCAGTAGGTACTTAATTTTTTTGCGACAATTTGTAAAGCCAATACTGCTTTTCTAAATTGTTGTATTTAGTTCTAAAAACGCGTCTTTATATAAAAGAAGTGAATAATGTGCAGCTAAAGTTTCTTTCTTTTGAACGTTGAAATTGAAAAAGGAAAAACTTACTATTAGTGAAAGAGTCTATGGGTTTATTTAATTTTTATTGTTTTGTGTTCAGTGGTCATTTGAAAAAAATGTAGGGTAGATCTTTCCTGCCTCCTGGCCGCACGACTTTCGAAGATCAAAATGATAACTTCGGTCCTCATCATATTTCCAGTATTAATTTTATATTAGCCATAAAAATGGCCGCGTTATGAAGAAATCTTGCATTGCTCGTTAATTATGTTGCGTTTATTTTGGAGCGATTTTATGACGAATATAAATTATAAAGCGAGCCGCAATTAAAACTGGCCCCTTTTATTTATTGAGCAAGGAATTAATCCCTGTATCTTTTATCAACCCAAGTAAGGAGAAAAAAATATTTTTATAACTGCATAATAAACTGTTTGAGTTACTGTACAAATATTAAACTGTTATTTTGGTTTACAATGCATATAAATATTTTATTCTAGATAGATAAAAAAATATAATATATATACATACATATATATGCATATACGAATGTATACATGTACTGTGCTTATACATAAAAAAATCTCTGACTAAATTTTTTATTTTCATATTTAGAAAAAAGATCTACGGGAGATTTAGTATCAAGAGAAAGATCAGTCATAAATTTAAGTAGGTCCAAGAAAACAGTTTTTGGTACCCCAAATGGAACAGATATCACTTGCAATAAAGCCTGAAAACGAAAAAGTAAACTTTAAGTAAACCTAAAAACCATTAATGGAACAAACCTTATCGAATACCAAATTAGTCGTGGAATTTATCGCCGTAATAGATATGTTAATCGTTTTGAAATATTAATAAGACCTCGCCTAATTTATTATTAACCCAAATAGAAAATATGTCCGAACGGGAGAGAGTTAACGCGGACGCGAACCCTTAACCCCATACGCTAATATAATATGCGCGAAGTAAACCCGCTTAATATTGCATTCGAATCGGAAACTGCTTAAAAATCGGAACACGGTACAGTCATCGTCGCAATCACCGTAACACGCTTTGCGCTCTGCAGAGGTTACAAATAATTACTTGACACCAAAACTACATCAATGTCACCCCAAAAGTGACAAACAAGATTTGAAAAGAGTCAAGTAAAGGTAATAAGTATAGTAAAGCGTGTCTTTCATATGTATCAAGCTAATAACTCTTATGAACAAAAAAAAAACCGGAAATCCTAAGGCTGCAAAGTTATAACCGTGCGGTCGCATTAGGATTTCCGATTCTTCATCATTTCGAGCTCATGAAGATTCGCTCTTCATAAGCGTCATTATGAATGGCAGTTTGTTAAGTAAATTTGTGCATATTTTCTTAATTTATTTATTTATTTTATTCAATATGGTACAATAAGATGTTACAACAATAAATGATATAATAACACTGAAAAGGGAATTAAATTAATATAATATAGACAAATTAAACACCAGTCATTTATTGTTGCTCTGAAGTAACATGGCTACTCTAACTAGGTTAAAAAACCTGTTCTAAGAGCAACCAAAAGGAAGTTGCAGAAAAAATGAATATTATTACGTTCGCGAGACGTTACTAATACAAAGGGGATCATAGGATAAATATCATATATACAAAATATAATACATATAATAAATAGTGCATAATATTATATACATATATATAAAATATATATTACATACAATATACATTTATTAAACCATATTTTGTTGTTTTTACTTGTTACCATTTTATTTTGCTGTGATTCAAATCAAAATGGCGGTGTGACTGAGCAGCTGATTGTGAAATTTGCAGTTGCAAAAATTATTATAGCGTTACCTAGATATTATGTTAAACGCAACCAAAAATTATGGTACTTACATTGAGAAATATGTTAGAAAATTATGGTACTTGCAATCAAGTAAGTTTAATAATAATCGATGTGTAACTACAACAAAAAATTGCAATCGTTAACGATAATTTGCAATAGTAAGTATTGAAGGTTAGGTTAGGTTCGTAAAATATCTAACTCAAAATTGTTATCTCAAGTATAGTCGTTTTATGCGATTCCAGGTCTATTGCATTTAAACTAGATTTACAAATATATAGAAAAATGTTAGGACACAATAGTGCTCATGCATTATGCAAAATATGAATGCTTTGAATGACTGTACATTTTTAGTCGGTGGTGTGAGTCTCCTCTGCCTGATAAATAATTGAATGGGTTGAGACATAAAGCATGTTCGTCATATGACGCACTTCTAATGAACACGTCATGAAATTTTAATTTTATAACTTTAGTACTTTGCGGTATTCACAACAAATATATATATATATTCACAGTAAAATATAATATTTAAAAAAACATGCCTCACATTTTTGACTTTATTTAGGAACAATGCGGTCATTATGATATTTGACACTTTTCGCCTTTCATAAGACCAAAATTAGTAAAAAAAACGCGATAAAGTTTCTACGCGCTGAGGGCCCAGTGGCTGATCAAGTACATTATTTGTATAGTAAATTCAATATTACTAAGGATATCGTAATATTTTATTTTAATATTTTTAGTAGCTATATCGATGTTTGCGTATTCTGATCAAACGTCATCGTTAAATTTAACGATAATTTTCATTTAACCGAAGAGATTAAAATTGTTATGCGATACATAGATTGCATAAATTACCTACTTTCATTCTTTAAAACATAGAACATTTTCATTTTTTTTTCACTTTCGTTCGATTTCTGACACTACTAGAAAAAAGTATTACTTAATGTGTTCGGTTTTTTAAGTGAGAAGAAATATTTATAAATTAAATTATTTATAATTTTAGTCATAAAATAAAACGAATCTTCATACTCCCATATTGTGAAAATATTGTTATTTATTTTGTAAGTTTTTACATAAAAAAACAATAAAATCCTTGCGCAATATTTATTTTTTATCGAATTATTTTACATTTATTTACCTAATTAATATTAATATTTCACTGATAATATAGTATGGGTGATAATTTATGAAAATATATTAATAATAAATATTTCCAATTTTAAAAAAATACTATGATAAAAATTACAACCAGAAAATGTTCATTCTACTTCATGTTTAACTGAAATAAGTTGAACGTTGTATTTTGTCAATAAATAATTTTTGGGTCGCTTATTTAATAAAACAAAACAAAAAAAAGTTGAGTAAAGGTAAAATGTGTATGTTGGTTACAAACTGTCGTTGTCAAACAAAGTTTAGTTAGAACGGTCGAGTGGGTGCCTAATTAATAAAAATGCAGGTCATTGTTTAAAATTTTGTACTCTCAAATAAATCACTGTATCGTTCTGTGGGAAAATGTAATAGGACCTTTATAATAGAATTAAATAAATTTTCGAATATTTTTAATTTTCACCCTGACACGATTTTGTTTCTTTGGAGCAGCCATCCAGAAATCGTCAAGTTGGCGCTGACACCGTTCGCGATGAATTATGTCCATCAGACTCGGCGTCGCGTCGATCGCTCGGTCGTCTGGCCCGCGGACCGCTATAAACCATCCCTGTCTTCCGAACGACAACTTTTTCTCTGGGTCATTTCTGCCTTATTATCTATAAATAAATACTCTAACCCGTAACAAAGGAAGCATTTTTTTTGCGAGGCCCTAGACAGGTCCGCACAGTACCTAATTTAAGATTAAAAATATTTGAGCTACTTTACTAAGTGATCTTAATAGGTATTTGTAACTATTTTAGGAGCTTGTTATTTTATTTAACTATTTTGCTCAAGTATGAAAAAAGCCCCAAGTTAGCAACCGATTAAACTGTCAGCTTATGCATTTTAGTACAGTAAACGGTCTATTTTAGCAGCCTACTAACGTAACCATGTATAAATTAATACTATGTGCCTGTATGTCAAACTGGTCAAACCTTATAACAATGAAAAAGTGCATTTCAAATTATAAGAAATGCAAGTACGTACTAGTAAATACATCCGATTTAATACTCGCAGAACTTTATATACTATAAATGATTGGTAGCTACTTAGTCATAACTTTATTCTGTATTTTAATTAAATAATTTATTTAGGGCAAATAAACAAAACAATAAACAAAAACCAATTCCTCTAAATCGTATCATAATAAAAGAATTATTTTTCAATATTATATTTAATAAATAAAATTTTATCTTTACCTATCATTAAATGTGTTAAATAAATCGGTATTTAAGTTTTTTCGAGTTAAATCCATTTTCATAATTGAATTAAATGTATGTGATTAGATTTGATTTAATATCCTAATACATCCCCTAGTATAATTTATGTGTTTGTAGAGTATAAGTAAGAACATATTGATACTTGTTAGATAGAACCATTCTTGTTTATTATTTTAAATAAATTTTAATAAAATAATTTAGTTTTTAGGTGTTAGACTATTGCCCAGCTGTCGCGAGTTCGAATCCTAGCTAATTGATAATTATACCATTTTAAACGCTTCAAATACTACGAGTATCTCTCAAAGTAACAAGCAAAGTTAGCTTGCATATATAGGGCCAAAGATAATCTATAAAGGATAAAGGATAAAACCTGGATAAAGGCTATAATTTAAAAATATTAATGATGATAGCAATAATAAAAACGACTCTTAAAAAATGTGTTTTGGACAATATTCCAAGTACCTAAAAGAAATACTTAATATAATATTAGCGGTAATAATAGTTTTTTTTTTAATTTAATTTATTATACTATGAACGCCAATAATTATTGAGTGGCCCTGGCTCTAGTTAGACATTGAGGGTAGAAATATTTTTAACTGTCTTATAGTTTCCTGTTGCATATTTCGTAACATGTCTTTTTATGTTCCGTACCGGGCGGGTATGAAAAATTATCTAGTGACATCGACGGAGCTCCGGCAGATTACTGGCGCCTCAAACCTTTTAAGATACTTATCAGGGCGGTTTGTAATTTATCGGCCGGTTTTTGACGACGCCACTATTTTATGTTGCTGTTTTTTTTATATTGTTTATTAACTATTTAGTTTAGTGAGGTGCAAATATAGGGTTATAAAAAAAATATAGGTGGATAAAATCTATCGTTATTTTTATTTTAACATTTTAAAAGTAGTAATAATAATCTAATACCACAAGAAGTCCCATTGGATAATAGCGGAATTACCCGTAGGTAGTTACAAATAATCGCTTACTCATGGTCACAACTGTTGAAATTGTAAAATATTTAGATTGGCTTTAAAAAAAAAAACTATGTAGCCTTTTTTAAGCTGTTTTAAGCTTGAATGTAACCACTAACCATACAAAAATGTATAAGCTGTCACATTAGCAGGCAATTAACTGAGGCCTTATTAGTTTACACAGTTCATACTAACTGTATCTGTTATTCGTGTTATTTTTGTTGTCGGTAATTTTGTTAATGTTACCGGTGAAGTACAAAATGTACCTATTTTATAGCATAATCAAATACCCGATAGATTAGGCCAATAATATAAATAATTTTTATACAATATATTTATTGACATAAATAATTTTCCACAGCTTTTATATATTCAATAAAAAGTCGTCATAGAATTTGGAGGCAAATATAATTAAGGCTTTCAACCGTGCGGACATCCCGGCGGCGAGAGGGGATGTTATGCACATCAACCCCATTTATTATTAATATTGTAATAATAGTATGTCGAATTTAGGATCAAATAGAATGTATTTAAAATAAAAGCCTACTTAATGCTAAAACTGACATCTGAGTAAGCGCAGCGGCGTTAATTTACCTATAGGAACAATAACAAATAAGTATCTAATTTAAAATTCAATTCTCTTATATAACCATTAATCGTATAATAATTGTATTAAAAGCATAATTTATTTATTTGCCAAACATACCGCTTATTGATATTATCGTTATTTAAAAAAAACCCCTCTAATAAAACATAAACATAAATCTAACTTAGTGTGACAGGATTGTAGAAATATTGTTTTGGATTGTTTCGCACATGCGAATTGTCTAGGCAAATCCAGTATGGCGAATGCATCGGCTTTGCTGTAAAAACAATTCGGAGCGGAGAACATTAGTGCAGTATATTAAATTACTACTATTACTACCACTATACAGGTTGTCCCAAAACTCAACATAGAAGCGAAATGAGGTGATAGCGAAGGTTGTTTCCAATCAGAATCAACCTATACGTAGTTATCCAATTCTCTGTCGTTTAGAAGTCCATAGCCCATTTTCAGATTTTTTTAAATTTTAACCCCATTTTTTGATTAGAAATCATTTAAAAAAAAACACAGGTTGCTTAGGTTTACTTTGTTTTGTGAGTTTTTTAACGTTTGGTGTACCCTTGTTTAAAAATATTTTAATGAAATTTGCTTTCATATTACCACTTCTTAAATATTTTTTCATATTTTCACTAATTAATCCCAGACTTTGGCCTATTTTTTATTTTATTAAAAAAAATACTACAGAAAAGGCATAAAAAATCGGTTATTTCTGATTAGAAACAACCTTTTCCATCACCTTCTGTATATGCTTGCAATTTGGTTCTTATATAAATAAATAAAATTAATGAAACCGAAATGATATATTTTATAATAGGTTATGCAAATTAATTAAGACTAATGCTCCGTAAATGAAAACATTGTAAAAGGTTTTTTAAAATTTAATAATAATGAATGTCAATAAAGGTATATCGCTACAAAATAAAAAAATATTGATAAAGGTAGTATTGTAGGTAGGTAGGTATGTATATAGTGTGATGTTTATGCAGATGGATACCTAGCGTTGAAGTTTGTAAAAATAAATGTACATGTTCTTTAGTATAAAATGTTTCCAAATATTAGATAAGTGTTTATCTACTAAATAAAAAAATTAATTAAAAAAAATATGATTTAAAACCCAATTTATATAGTAATAATGGATCATAATTTATGAAAATCTGATAAGGATTTTACTTTGTATTTTGAATATTTATAATTACTCGTTGGCGGATATAGGTGCTACTATGAAAAATACTCTAAAGGTAATAAAGTAAAAGTGCATTATCTTAATTACTGTTTAAGCGAGTTAGTAAAAATAATTGTGCTCTGTGCAGCACAATATTCGCATTTGAGCGGTGTATAGCAGGCTCAGGCTACATATATCCGCGTTAGGGGCCTAAGTGTTAGTCCGTGTTGCCGCTACGGAGGTTTTCAGAAATGGCTTGTTTCTGAAACGGCGCCATGATATATGGCAAGTGGTCGCCGCAATGGCGTATTCGTCGTCCGACTCTCCCGCGGGATAGGCCAGGCGCTAGGTGTCACGTTTAAGATAATCTGCGTACTTAATATACATAACAAGATAGAAACAAGCTGAATTTTATAAACTGCTGAATAAATATGTGTAAAATTTTAATAATAAAATATCATTCTAGAATCTACAGAACCGACTGTACTTAAACGAAATAATGCAATTGCAAAACTAAATTCGGGTAATTAGACGAATTTAGTTTCCACCGCAACACGGATATTATCTAGTGCGGTAGGAAACAAATCACCTAGCTAATTAGCATACGATGGACAATAAATATTAATACTAAAATGACTGTATACACAATGACTTATTTTGTAATATTATGTTTGTCTTTTTAAATGACTAAAACTTTTTCTATTGTAAGATGTTGTCCATTATTGCTCAAAGATACTGTATTATTGCTAAACTGTATTTTATCAATAAAGTAATAGTATTATTATTAATTTAAAAAATAATAATAATCATACTGGCATTCTATTTTGACTATTCCGATTTTTTTTAAACAAGGATCAGTTTCTTTTTTTTTGAACATCTTACAGTTTTAAATTTAATAACTTTATATATACAAGTATTTATTTCTTTAACATAAAACCAAATATTTATTTATGATAACTTGTATTAGGAAAGCATTTTATTTATTTCCATTCATTCATTTATTTATTTATTATATATTATTTCGACTATAGTGCACTCGCTTTCAACTACGCCTTCTTATGTTGTAGTTAAAGTGGGTTATTTTTTCAAGTATGAAATAACTTTAATTTCTATTTTTTCATTCTCACTCATTAAAGGGTGGAAAGTTTAAATATAAATATATCATAATTTAGGGGAAATAGAATGGCGAAGACAGATCATAATAGCTTTTAATATGGTGTTTCGTATTAATTACCTCATGTAGTTTAATTTACAGTAATTATACAAAGATCATTAATGTATCTGTTTTATTATCAGTTACAATCGCATAGAATGTTCTTTACATATAGCGCCACGTCTATAAAACCGGAACTCTCCTTGGCCGGACATAGCTGAGTTCTATGTATATTTGAATTTTATGTTTGGAATTTACACAACTTGGCGGCGGTTATTTAATGCCACCTACCCTCGGGGACGCATAAAGATGCTCCTTCAGGCGGTTTGATATTTTTCGCAAAAAGACCCCTGAGATTATTACCTCCTAGTTTTTCTTTTGCTTCGTATTCACAATTTAAACTAACCTAAAGAGCAAGCAGCTGGAAGAGTTGACGTCAAATTAATACAACAACCTCCTTACAACCCGATGAAAACCTAAGATCGGCCCGTTTTATGGGTCTCATAACTTGAATAAGCTAAATTTATATTACTCTTTGTCCCATCGCTTAAATAATATTATGGTTTAATTTTGTTGTAACAACGTTTAAAAATAGCACTTGATTTACAATATTTATCTAAATAAACTTAGATAGGTATAACACCAAAGAAAATATACTACTATTCATTCATAAGCACAAAAAACTTTACAGAAAATAAGCCATATAACTACACCACAAAGTATGAAATGGGAACAAATATTATTCTGATGCCCGTAGGTGTCCACTAACTGCGAAACCTACAAATGTATTAGAGGTAACATTACTAACATTCAAAAATAAACAAACACGTGTATTACCATTTTTCGAAAATCTAGTTAGAGGAAGTGAAAAAAGGGAAGGTGATTTTTTTCAGAGGGATACTTACATATCACAAACAAAAGGTGTTTTTGAGTTGAATTTTAAATTACCTTCCGCATCTTACCGATCGTATGAGAAAATACAGTGGACATTAAAAAAGTAAAAATTTCGTTTTGGGTAAAAATAGTTTTGAACTTATTTTATCAACATTGATAAAATTAGGTGATAAGTTTAATTCGATCATTTTTAAAATACTTTCGTTAACATCAACCCATTCGCTTTCTTCATAGGTACATTAAAAATAAATAGCTTGTTTAAAAAATATATATATATATTTTTTGATTTGTTTTTTTGAGTTGTTTGTTTGATTTGTTTGTTTGTTATTTTTATTTGTTTGTTTGTTTTTGGTGTGTTCCTACTCTATTTATATACCTATTTATTTGTATACAGGAAGGGTATGTGGTATTTATCAACAATATAATCATTATAAATACTAAAATTATTATTATAATGACATGACGCTTGACAGAATTGACACATTTTTTTTAATTCTGTGCACTACCGACATTGATGAATCATCATTTAATATGGGGTTTGAAAACCTCATATAATATATGAGTTATTAGTAAAGATACTTAAATATCTGCGTATGTTTTGGTGTTACCATAAACTTCAAATAAAAAATAAAAATATTAATAAACTCTTTCCGAGCTACATTTTTCCTGGTAAATTTTGGTTTGTAAAAATGGCACCTCGTGAGCAATTAGAGGCGGAGATGTTCCTGTGCCGAGGCGTGTCCTCATTAGTATGTGGCGATCGGCGCAGGCGCTGGCAGGCATTCGCACGCGCATTAGCACTCCTCGTGACAAGTGTCATCTGCAGACGTGCCACTGCGCTGTGCGACAACACCATAGCAAATAAACGCGGTCCATTTCAGGTTCTAATTTGCTGACTGGTCAATATTTCACTGGGATGTATCTACAGGGGTATATAGTAAGGTATTAACCTTACTACCTACCTACTGACCTACTACCTGACTTGTATATACCTATAGTGCATGAGGTTCCTGTTAAAAACATATTTTTACAATCTAGGTAAAAATGCGTCATAATTAAATATTTTTATAATGAATTAAACTGATAAGAATACTTCGTTGTATTCAATGGAAAACTCCCATGTATTAATCTACCAGTAGGTTGGCAGTACTGGCAAAATTCCAGTGCCCTCTCCCTCCCCCACACATTCCCCGGCCACGACAAACCTATGCGCAAAATATGAAAGTCCTACTGTATCTTCGCCTGTTTCAAATTAGGTAACATTAAATAGAAATATTTCCCAATTTATCGTACCTACCCACTTTCAAATGACAACAACAGGCATTGAGAAAAGTCAGGGGCCAACAACGTTTTCACATGCAGATCTATAAGTCGTACCTGCCTGTACACCACACAGAGCGAATGCATCTGACGATATAAACAATGAATGCTCCGAAGGGCCAATTGTTCGAGCTCCTAATGAGCCACCTCAATTGGCGTTCTCAGGAGACGCGATCTCCGGTCTGCAATACGGAGCGGAGCATATCACGCAGGACCGAGGAACAGCGATAAAGGTGTCGTTTGTCTGCCTCCGACCGGGCCAAGATAGCTTGTCCAACAAGACCCGCAGACCTCATTAACAGTAAGGGAAAATAGACCAAGGCGTCGATGCTATTCGAAATTAATATTTACTTTTGAAAATATAATATATTTGTTATTGTTTATACAATTAGGTTAAATTTTTTAAATTACTTTTTCTATGTATATAAAACATATTTGTCTGCCCTTACACCTATAAAATCAATTGCAATTTGGCACTAACTTTGACTATTTATAAATCTATCTAAGGATTTCCAGATCATCAACTATTGTCAATAGGTAGTGGGTATATAGATTAGAGGTTTGCATACCTGAAAGCAGTAATACTATTTTTATGCCCATTTAAACCATGTTGTTTGTAGTACAAAAAAAATAAAGAAGGGGTGATTTTATCTAATTTCCTCGTCTCTTTAAAAAACTACATTAAAGACTAGATAAATAACGATGTCAGAAACTATAGGTAGTTAAAAAAAATATTACGGCTACAAAATTTATTTTATTATAATAATTGAGGCAACAGCAAATAAAGTAAAAATTAGTTTTTTTTTCAACTTCATCGCCGCAGCGCTCCGTCTATATGATATTAAATGCTCAATACAATTCCCGCGCCCCGGTCGGCGTTCCCTCTGAACCCTCCAAGTTTCGTTTCGTGCACTGCCAATACTGCTTTCATCCAACTTCATCATTTTGTCTCCTTGCTTTATTATTTACATTTAGTTAAATTAAACCTATCAAAATCTAAGAGCACCACTGCCTTAATAATAAATTTACCTACGTACTTATATGCTTTTAGGTGGGTTTATATTTAAAACTTAAATCAATTATCAAAAATATAATATTTTTCCTTTGAAGTCACAAAGGATGCATGTCAAAAAAAAATAATAATATTGAGTTTTTATATTTATACGATAGAGAAACCTTCTTTTTTTCAACCCAATGAGTTTTACGTGTTATTAATTTAAAAAAAACCAGAAATTTTTAAAACGACAAACTAAGCCTTGCGAAGGCCATAAATTTGATCAACTCTGTAAAGTTTGGTTCTGCACAATTTTGATGGTAGGATGAGGTGTAAAGAGACCGACCCCCAGTTCCGCATTCATGAGTCAAAAATATACACCAAAGCGATCCATCACAAACATGCAACTATGATCTGTCGGAGACCATATTTTTTTTGGGATTCGAATAAACATATACAAGTCATTATATACAAAGGATTTATTTATGCATTAATGTTTGCCTGGGGGCATTATTTTAATTTTTTAGTTTAGTATGTTTCATGCTATTGTTTTTTGTTTTTAATGCTTTTTGTTTTTCTTTTGGTAATTTAATTTGTTTTACTGTAATTATAATGTACATGGGGAAACCTGTTAAATAAATAAATAAAAAAAAATAAAATAATTCACAGTTACCTATAGTCACAGGTATAGTTTTGTGCGATAAAGTTAAACATATTTTTTTATTTTTTGAATATTTTACATTAAATCACATTATTGTACATTTAAGTACATTAAATCAACATTTCTATTTATATAGGATGTCCCAAGACCATTACCGAGGACTTAAGGGGGTGTTTAATGTTTATGTTCCCCATTATGTGTAAAAAATTGTATACAAAAATGCGAAAAAATTTCATGCCTTAATTTAATAATTTAATCAAAACTTTATAAAAGCGTTGGTGTAAATTTTCTTTGCTCTTTCGATCGGATGTTCGCGCTCGAACAAAAAAGATAAATAAATAAAAAAAAAATGAATGCTAAGAAAATAGAAAAACTTGGTGGAAAGAGCAGAGCAATCAATATCACCACATAAAAAAAAATAGTCATATTACAGCTACCGCGTTCAAGAGACGCGGCGCGACTGACGAGTGTTGGTTGGCGACAACATTACAATTTATCGGACGGATGGGTCAAGTTGGCGGGTCGGCCCAACCAACCCAAAATATTGTGCCATAATAATAATAACTAAGTTGAACAACTAACATACAAAAGTTAAAGTTTATCGGTTTTGTTGGAAGTTCGACATTGAGATTTAATAACAAACCCAAATATGATGTGTATGTGATACAGTGATTTAAGTCGCCCCGTCGTTTTAAATCGTGATTTATTAAAGCCATACTATCCAAATGTTGATATTCAATAACGATTCCAATGTCAAATTTCACTGTAATTAAATATGTCCCAGAAAGACATAACTCTGATTAAAAATGTTAGATTGACTGAGTTTTATTGACTTGAAGTTGACTTGACTTATCCATCGACTAATCTTCTCTGTTTCATCCATACCAATGGTGTATGTATTTAAATTAAGGTAATAATAAATTTTATCAGAAAGCAAACAAAATAATCAATTCACTGCGAAAAATGAAATAAATATATACAAAAAAAACTAAAAAAATATAAAGGATTAAACATTTAAAGTTTGTCTTTAATGTTATTATCCATACCGATGCGGTAAGTATATAAATTAAAGTAATAATCATTTACCAAGGTAATTTTATTTATCTGCAGATAAAATAATACTTAATTTCAACTCAGCATTATACAGACATATAAAAAGATTTTTAATCAGCGCAAGATTTAAGCTGACCTCTTTATTTCATTATCATTTTTACTAACTGCAATAAACACGAAAATTATTAATCTATATTTAAAAGACTTTTAAAATATTTTATAAACGTTATTAAAAAAAAAAAACATTAAAATAAAAAACTAAAATTCGAAACGATGATTTTATTGTAAGAAGAAAAAAGTATTCGTTTAGGGACCCTCGTTCGTCGTGTGAACTCTGTTGACATTTGACCGGTTTTTCATTATGTATAAGAAAAACTTTTGCGACCATATCAGTTCTTATCAAATTATATAATCAGATAATTTAAAGTAGAAATATCAATCTACCTGCCAAGTAATTTGCAACAAGAAAATTTAGAGAGACTGATGGCAACCACTTGGTAGGACATCAGAAGCGTATGTGATGCAAATAGGTTCTTGCAGTCTTTCCTTTAAGCCGGTTCCACATGTGCGCGAATATTTACAAAGATGCACAGCCGCTATGTATTTGTACATCTTTGCAAATATTTGCGCACATGTCTGGCGCCGGCTTTAGGCAACAAACGCACCTCGCAGATATAAAAGAGGTACCACAATTACCACCTAAGGCGAAATGAATCCTGATTTTAATTAATTATGCAAAAGGTGTTTTGTCAAATCAGTTTAATCATTTTCATTATGGGGGTCACGTGGCCGTGCTTTGATTGAATTGAAATTAGTTCGATTGAATATCGTCTAACAAATCTCAATTATATTCTAATTGAATTAAAGTAAATTTTACCAGCAAACTCATTAATGTAAGCATAGCAATATACAATTTCCTTTTTCTTTATGTAAGTAATTGAATTGGTTATTGAAATTTATTGTCAATATCCATTTTTAGAGCTGTGAAAACGTCATCATTTTGTAACGCCTTTCATTTTTTTTTTATATGCTATACAATTTCGCTGTATCAAAGGCGCGAGAAACAAAAATATTGACCACCAAAACCACACTTAACAGACAATTTTCTTAGAAATCTTTTTGAACACTCATTCCTGTCTGTAATAAGGATTGCAAAATACACTGCCATATTCTACATGCCATCTTATAATATACTAAATAATAATTTTTTTATGCCTAACCGTTGCAAGAATGTCCCAGTCCTCATTAATATGTAATAATACGTAATTCTCGTTAAACACTTATAATAATTCTAATAATTATAATCTTAATAAATTAATAATCTTAATAAGTATACCTAATGAATAAAGTAATATAGGAGTTATCGTATATTCTGTATCTATCGTAGTATTTAAGTTATGCGATAGTTGAAAGTGAATTCAACAACCATAAAAAAGATTAAAAAATGGTAATGAAGCTAAATGTGCTGGTAACTACCGATTGTCTCTATTTATAATATAAGCATTTCAAATAGTTTTAAAATACATTATTTTTGGTAGTATAAATATTGAAAAATAATATTATATTAATTTAAAAAAATATATATAGAAGTTAATAAGAATATAGAAGTTACTGGAATGGTAAGGCGCTCTACCGGCCGTACATAAAATTTTTACCTGCAACTGCACGTGCCAATATCATAAACATGACCGCCCCCTCGCGTTCGTCCATACGAGTTTTGGACATTATTCCCCTGCTACGCTCGTTTTTTAACTATTTTGCTCTTTTTAGACGAATGCTGCCATCCGGCGGTGTGTTGCGGAAACAATGTGTATTCCTTAAATTATTGTGTTAGTGATAATATTTTGTTTATTTTTGATATTGATAATTCTTTATTGAATAATATTTAAAGTTATTCTTGATATTGTTTTGTTTTTTTATTCTGATTACGACCGATTAATTATTACCTATTATATATATAAAAAAATGCTATAGCACATTCTTATAGTATTTTAATAACATAGGAACATTTTTTTTTCCCTAAAAATGATGGTAATGAGCTATTTCGGAACTGGCTCTACTAAGTTAGATTTGGTTAAACTTGATTTAAAGGAGATGGCGGTGATAAAGCGTAAAAAGTCGTATTATTATAATGTGCGTATTTATTTTGGTGGCAGCAAGGCGCAGTGCTGTCAGACTCGCATTAGTCAAGTTGATGTAATACTTCATCAGAATTTAAAAATATCAGTCATAATTTTCATGTTCCTTATAGAGGTAGTTGCTTATAAAATGAGCGTGCATTTTAGGTAGCGTGGAATGTAGAAATGCAGTGATTCTTAGCTAATCTCTCCTATTAAGGCCGGCTAATTCGTCACGAAGCAATAAATCGACAATTAAGGCGCGTTTTGCATCCAACAACTCGGAATGCAAGGCGGTCTTTTACAGATGGAATCGACGCATTTCGCCGGACAACATCCAGCAGACCCTGCTGTTTGTCTATGGACACGAAACGGATAGATACCTACTCAAAACGGATAGATACCTACTCAAAACGGATAGATACCTACTCAAAACGGATAGGTACCTACTCAAAATTTACTTATTGTGTGCACTTACTTTATGTGTTTAGTATATGCATTTTTAAAAAGTATTGCTGGTATTTCTGAGTATAATGACGTAAATTAATACGGACGTAAATTTTAGTAGAGTTTTGTATTAGAGGGATGGTCTTTTCTAATAGTTAAGGGAAAGGGGGTAAAGGGTAGTGTTAGGGGTGAGGTGGTCAGTGGGTGGTGAGTCAATTTATCTAACTGAAATATTTTATTTTATTTTCTAATTATTATAATTCTTAGTTGAATTGCATTGCGTTGCCTATTACTCAAAATAAACATAAAATGACCTTATTAGTCATATTGGAATCGTAATATTGCGGTAAGTGCACAGAATGATATGTTTCGAAGAAAGGTATGTATAATGCCGCTATAGTATCAACATTAAGTTTTTCTATATCCAGGATGTTCCAAACTTTGCAATTTTAAACTAGACTTAGCCACAGAAGAGTGAGCGAGTCAGCAATAGTGTGCCATTGCTCTTCTGTGACGTTATCAAATCAGAAAATGTATTTATAGTTATTGTTATTAGTACTATTCAATTTTTTTTTTCTGTTTTATAAGGATTAAAAACGAAATTATAAAATATAAAGACAGAACATTAATTATAATGCAGCCAAAAATGTAACATTGAGCCATATTCTCTAAAGTTTTTTTAAGCATTAATTACATAAAACTATAAAATGTCTCTCGAAAATGGGCCTCTTCCCGAAAGCGCTCTTCTCTGTCTTTTCGTTTTGTGTGTGTGTTTGTGCTTGTAAAAACGGAAATATCCTGTGCTACTGGAGAATCAAATATCTTAGATAAATTTGTATCTTTATTTAACTAACTTTGCCTCTGCAGTTTTAATTTTTCGATTCTTTATGTCATTTTCAGTCAATGGGATTTTTATGTGGAAAGTTTTGATAAAATTTATTAAAAATTTAGACCAAGTAGAAATGTAACTTTTGAATCAATCAGAAGCCTAGATAATTATGAGATTAAATAGATATCCATTACTATTTTTCTGCTTTATTTACAAATTAGTAAAACACTACAGCGTTTGTATGCATGTATAAACGTATAGAAAGCGATAATGAAGTCAGCTGTGAGTAAAATAAGAAAGGTCTCCTAAGGTTAAGGGTTAGTTTTAGGTTTACAGAACCAAATAAAATAAAAATCAGTAGTCTTATAAAAGTTAATTCTATTTTCACGTCCCTAAGTATGGGAAACCGAATTTATCCCAACTTCAGACAGAAATACTAAAAATTCCCTAAAAATAATAAATTCCTTCTCTATCGTAGTTTAACCTTAACTCTAAAAAAACAATTTTAGAAACAGACACTGTATTTTTCTTATAGTAGTAACGAAAACAATGATAAACCGTGGAATTGTCTTCATAGGTCAGTATTTGATCCTTTTCCTTGTTCCAAGGCTGTTTTTAAGCGTAGACTGCGAGTTGTTAGGCATTAATCTTTTTTTCCCTCACCTAATAAACTCAACAGTATCACCGGAGCTAGCTCCTAAATATTGTAATTACTTTATAATAATAATAAAAGTTATGGTCGATACAATTAAATTATAAACTTTAATACAATTCGAATTATCATTCAGCCCTCAATCCCTTCGCGAATAAAAGAGATATCAACATCATATTCTATATTTTATACATATCTATACAGAAATATTCAATTTTAGGCTACTAATCGTCGCAGACATTAATTGGGCAATTTAGAATCAGAAATTAAAATGAGTCCCTTGTCTGATCGACGAGTCGGCACTTTTTGCCAGTCGCGGTCGGACAGTCGCCGGTGACGGACTGCCGGCGCCACGCGAGCAGTTCCTCGTAGGCTTGGCCGACTTATCATAGGAATTTGACGTCGCAGTAAGGCTTCCATCTATCAAAATCATATAAACTAATGAATACATCATTCATTGGGTGGGCCGCGCCGTTCCGCGAACCTGCGCCCGACGTCCAGCATTCGGACCTTGCAGCGGCATTCCGTCAATATTAATTAGCAAAAAGCGGAATGCTACGGAGAGGCCAGCAATGATTTCATTAATTTACCGCGTTCATAACTCGCTGGCGCCGGGCAGCAGCCGAAGGTCCTCAAATTAACCTCCTCATATTCGATGATGCACAATTCGTCGTCTACTGACGCAGCTGATTTACAAACCCTGGCTGTGCAGGAGCATAAGAAGACGTACTAATACAGACAGAATATTAAGATACGAAAACACCACTTACACCTTACAGTACATGGTATCTCCTAAAATCACTCCTACGAATGATAAACAAAAGGTTGTTCAGATTTAATTAAACTTGCTTTTTCCAGAGTTCAGCATTTTTGATATGCAGCAGTGATATCATAGAAATTTTTGAGGGCTTCATGTTGCGTAACCCTATTGCACAGTTTTAAAAATTGTCTGATGTACTTCACTTTTTTATTACTGCTCAGTTTCTTGGCAATCGAGCATAGCGGATATATATACCTCAGAAATAATTAAATTCATATAAAAAAAATATATTAAAATAATTGATTCGATAGTTTAGTTTGAATGAGAAACAAACCTACTTGGTTTTACGTGTTTACAGCTCTTTTCCTAAACAATGTATCATAATAGTCTATATCTATATTTTTTTTCTGGAAACATATCGACACATATTTGCATTAAAATAACCCCTTTAATTTAATTTAGATTTATTTTCCTTTTCCTAATTAAAAAAACCAAGAACATTTCAAAGTTCCAAAGGTTAGGGAGAATCTTATTTCGATTATAATAAAATAAGAAGGTGTGAAGGAACTTAATTTAAAAGGTTTCGACCCAAAAATTTTGAGTTACTCACTTTCGCTTCGCTAATTTTTTACTAAAATTATTACTTTTTAGTTAGAATTAGTGACTTCTTGTCACTAATTTTATTACTTCTTAGTTAGAATTAGTAATTTCTTACCACTGGACAAGGGAGTTAACCTTTAAGAGAATGAGTGATGACTATACAGTTCCATGATAATCATGGTCTAAAATGTTAACGGAACGGTGGGTAGGGGGGGGGGGGGGGTGTAAATGACAGGGTGGCAGATGATTCTTACGCACCCAGTTATTAGAAATATCAATTACTTTGTCGTCGGAACCGTTTACAAAATCATATACAGTGACCAGTGACGCCAAATGTCTTCGGTCTTGAATTAAGAACCTTACATTGTTTTGCATAAGCCTATATTTGTGGCAAATTGCTTTAAAAGGGTTAAATGAGGAAGTAAATAAACCTAAAACAATATTACAGCTTTCACGTAGAATTAAACGAAGTCCTTGCAATAACTGAAAAACATCAAAATCAAAAGTGGATCACGGCGATACCAATTTAATAGGATCTTCTTGGATTTCGCTAAGAGAAATATATACGATCATCACAAAAACAATTAGGTACAAAATAGAAACCCAAGCTAGGGCGTATTCTTGTATCTCGTTATAGCTTAAGAAATGCGCGTATATTAACTGTTAGGTATTGTAAAAATATCCACGAGATTGATAATGAATTAGCTGTTCTCATAAACTTACATTTCAGAAGCCAATAATATAAGTCACTTTGCAGATTTATATTTTGCGCCAATGAGCAGAGAGCCGTTTTTCACGGCGGGGCTGCCAACCGCTAACCGCCGAGTTTGCGATGCAAGACCGGGCGCTGTGCAGCGCTTTCCAAAAGATCGTACAGTTCAACATGAGACACCAAAATCTACGTTGTTCCGCATTTTTGTTTTGTTGCTTTTATAAGTAAGACAAAACTGTATTTAATCTATATATAATATATACCGTATTTAGATGAGTTTTTACTTTAAAATAGCCAAACGCCGTTAGCTTACCTTATATAAAAGTCTGACAGTCTGACATTTGGAAAATTCGAATTATTTTTAATATTTTAAAGATTGAAAATTTTCAAACAAATTATATAGCCAGGATGTTTAAAGAAAAATTTATACCGAAAGCACAGATAGTTGCATCGCTTGAGTTAATGTACGCTGGTTTAAATACAGACCTGTATTTTTTGAAAGCTTTTCACTCTCACCTATCTATCTGTGCGCTTATGCAACACGGTCAAACCTTCATTAAAGCAGTAAAAAAATGGTTTAAAAAAGAAACAATAATTATGAAAAACGGTGAAAATGTAACGAATATGACGTATAATGAATGAGAAGTGAATATTTTTACACATTGAAATTTTTCAAACAATTTATATAGCCAGAATGTTTAAAGAAAAATTACTACCGAATGAAACGATAGTTGCATCGCTTGAGGTAATGCACGCTGGTATAAATAACACTAAATATTAACGCTGGTTAATATTTAATTTTGTGCTAGAAACGCAGGTTTTGCTGGCATAAACTTGATGTTTAATAATGAAATATTGATTCTGACCTAACCCGAAAAAAAACAGAAATGATTTTACAAAAAAAGTGGAAATACGTTTTACAACTTTTTTTAGATTTTTTAGGTTTTTAGCCTACAAAAAAGTAACATTTTTGTGTTTTTAGGTTTTTTGTTGTTTAGTTCAGATTATTCCAAGGCAGATAATTTATATCGTACATACAATGACAAAGTTATGAATTTGAGAAAGTCAGTTAAAAAAATGTTTTAGTTCCACAATATATGAAGTATACTTTGATAGATTGCAAGTTAGTTTAGTCAACGTTTCTTTGAGTCTATTCGTTGCTCGGAGATGCATGGAATACAGCAACGTGACTTTTATTTGCTCTTTTTACACAATTCGAAAAAAGAAATTTGGAAAGTCATCTCCCAAAATAGGCACCTTAAAAAAAGATGTAAAACGGTTTTTTTGTTCAGAAATAATCTGCCGAATTTCTTCGAGATCTGAATCATTCCGTATAGTAACACGAAAAAATAAATATTGAGCCCTTTTTGTACGTATATATATAGTATAAACTGATAAGACATAAAGAAGTATCTAATAAAGAAGATATCTACTTATGTGGGTGTAATCTATTTAATCAAATCTACAGATCTTTTTACTCAGAAGGTCCACTTAGCAGTCGTTTTATTATTGTAAAGATGAGTGTGTATCAGAGATCATGGAAAAAGTTGAATTGTATGAGCTTTTGGAAATACAGGTCCCACCATTGGTAATCCATCTCGCGGAGAATCATCAATTTCTGCCATCGATCGCGATCACTCATCATTTCTTCATCTCCCCGATGGAGGACACTTTATCCAGAAACTGAGTAAGGAGCGCTGGTGACAGTTTTCTGTTATTTAATAATTTATTTTAATAGAAATAAATAATTCAAGTTGAGGCCGGCCGCGGTCATAGCGCGGTCGCGTCGTGCAGTGCGAATAAAAAGCCCTCTATGAGAATTTATTCCGAGGAACGTCCAAGGGGGTCCCATTATGACATTTCGAGCCACCCACCGCGCATGGACCAGGCCAGGAGACTCGATGCTCAAGATGATATGTTCCAATTATAATACCTATAATGCCATGGTCATTCTCCAGACCGCCACTTAACATTAGGAAGGTATCTAGATTTATTAAAAAAAACATTTGACCAATAAAA
Source organism: Neomicropteryx cornuta (assembly GCA_020383195.1). NCBI lineage: Eukaryota > Metazoa > Arthropoda > Insecta > Lepidoptera > Micropterigidae > Neomicropteryx > Neomicropteryx cornuta. The sequence continues at coordinate 14,398,271 of JAHKQU010000012.1, forward strand.
CGAGTGAATGATATTATAAATCGAACAATGGAAGAACTTAAAATAAAACGCTCTGTTTTAACAAAATTGTTGTTTCATTTAATTTATTACAATCACATTTTAATCCGCTAGTTGGCAGCTTACTATTGTTTTAAAAAATTCACACACTAGTTTGAACTGTATGAGTATATGAGTGTATGAGTGTATGAGTACTGTTTGAAGTGTATGAATTCAATATAATTACAGAATATTTAGATAGCATTACTTAACCTAGCCATAGGTGTAAATTCCAAAGATACCAAGACATAACTTTCCTGTCTAGAAGGTTGAAGCATATTCTGAAAAAAGTGAAATTTTAAATAAATCAGTGTACACGATTGTATGCACAAAATGTACATAATAATAAATATAATATTTATAAAATATAATATTTATTATTATGTACATTTTGTCCATACAATCGTGTACACTGATTTATTTAAAATTTCACTTTTTTTAGAATATAGTTGAACCTTCTAGACAGGAAAGTTATGTCTTGGTATCTTTGGAATTTACACCTATGGCTAGGTTAAGTAATGCTATCTAAATATTCTGTATTTATATTGAATTATCATACAATACAAATTAAGTAAAATGTATACAATTATAACACAAATGGCATAAACAACATCCTGACAATCTTAATAACAACAAATTACGGAAATTAAATAAATATAACTATTTATTTATTAAAAATGTAAATATTAAAAAAGAAAGAATTATAAATACCCCTTGTATTTATATTCACAGATGTCCATTTTTTAGGGGGTTGATCTATATCAACAGTCTAACATTAATCTCAAAGAATGTTTCCTAATTACGAGAAAAATGAATTCAAAATTTAGTAAAAACGATTTAATGTTTTAAATTAAAAAAATATTATTTAAATATAATGAATAAGTCAAATAGCTTTACAACACAACTATATATTTATCTATATATATTTGCTAAAATTTATATTAAAAAACCTAATAAAGTGAAATTTTAATTAAACTTCACAACGCTTTGCTCATGTTGCCGCCAGTTACTTCACCACACGCATGCCACGAAAAAAATGCCTGATTAAAATGTCTGTCTGAAATGAAATGTGCTTTTAACAGCCCAATTGAAATTTTCCATTTTTGACGAGAAGACATTGAGATACGACCGAAAGAAGTTACACTCGTTGCCTCACGGAAATGGCGTAATCTCAGGCTTCTATTGATAAAGACGGTTATAATTCTGGTGCTTACAGAATCATTTGTTTCTGTTTTTTTTTTATAATATTAGGTTAAAATATTATATTAGTTTGATGACACATTTTGTATTTAAAAAATGCCGCACCGTGATACTACAGCTGCTACTAACAGTTAATTAACATACGATTATTTGATGTATTTACTACTTACGTCCATCTATGGGGTGACATTTAAAGAGGCATGTTTTGAAGATGAACGGATATGACTTATAATTTATCAGTTTTTTTTTAATTTAATTTAATCTTTAATCAGGACGTTTACAGTTACATATATATAATATTTAAGAACAGAAAAAGTATTGTATAAGAAACGGATGTGACTTCTTTACGATTTTGCCAGAGAGATATACTCATACTCTGATCTCGCACCTATAACTTTAAAAAATATTTCGCTCTGTCTTAGAAAAGAGACATTTGTCTCTATATCGTCACACGTTACATCGTATTTGAAAAATTACCTCAAAATTCAATACCATAATTGTAATAAAATTTAAATTTCAATTAGATTTTTCTCTGTATTTGTGTTTGCAATTTCATAAAGTTGATTCCGGTATTATCACCATTTTTACGATCGAGTTATCCAGATCCTGACGGAAAAGCATAAATTTGTGGCCCCGGGGAAGAGCGCGCTATAGGCAGCGAGTTATTTAAAAGCTCTAATTGGGATATAAATTGTATCCAATATAGAGCGGTCGACTTTTGTTCCAGTGGCCATATTGGTTATTGCTAATGTCCTCCCGGATGGCAGTTTATGTTTTTTAATTCGTTATTAATAGATATATTAACGAGCCAGTATTTCCTTCAATGGGCCAAAGCGAGCGAGTGCAAGTATCTAAGCGGAACTTGTGTGGGCTTCATTAATCTTTAATTACCTTTATAGGTAATATATTTTCTTTTATTGGATGTAATCAATTGATTTAATGAAATAAATTTAAATGTCTTTATACCTCTAAAACAAAGACATTTACTTGATATTCATATAATTCTCTTTTACCGAAATACACCTACGAAAATTTCACAGAAAATACAGGCTGTATAGAATATAGGAGGCGGTAGAAAGGATCATTTACAATAAAAAAGTTTCTGTTAATATTTGTTCGATTGTCAACCATTTTAGAAGTATGATTTCTTTTTTAAATATTTCTTGGAAATGATATTTTTCGTTGATTATGTAGAATGTAAATTGTAGAATGGAAACCATGGTTCATTAAAAATAATTTCAAACCGATTTCATAAAACTTCCTTATAAATATGTACCCTATAATATATTTTTTTTTATTTAAAATAATACAACACTGTAACAACTCAAATGATTTAAATATTAAAAAATCATATTCATAAAATATCATATTCAGTGAAATTTTTGTTAAGATATTTCGAAACATTTACCAGTTATTTTTTAGCAGATACATTATTCTACTTTTATACATATATAAATTACTTTTACTGTATTTTACTTAATATACCTAGTAATTTCCCTTTATTTTAGTATATCTAGAAGATATTGCCACTGTTACCAGCATGTAGGTTAATAGTTATTTAAAATAAAAAAACCGTTTAACCCATGTAATAAATATTCCGTATATTCTATGTAATTCTTTTTTAAGGAATGATAATTGAGTGTAGATTATCAATAAGTTTCTTGGTATAAGTGAAGTGACGTAATTAAAATGCGTTTTTATTATATTACTATAAATTATATACTAGATACAATTTTGATAATTTATAATAGGATTATTAGAAAACTAAATTGCTACCACGTAACACACAAGACATTTTTTTAAGCATTAGCCAAAATACGTATTTCCGATGAATTCTGTATGTGCCACTAAAAATAAAAACAAACGCGGAGAAGGAATGCCTCAAGAATATTCGAACGTAGTAAGTTTAATTAGCAGCTATAAATGCTGCCTCGGCGGACAGTTATTATAAATTACTGCTAATATCACTGGCTTCCAGTTACTCTTCTTGCATATATGGCGAACTCCAGCGAAGCCAGTTTTGACTAGTCGCTGTGAGCATGTTTTGTATAGTTAGTTATCTTTGAATCTTTTGATGTATTAATTTGAAAAGTATAGATAGCGGATAAACCCTGCAAACTCTTCACAGTTTATCTCTTTTCATAACAAAATCATTATAAAACATTCTGTTATTTGATACAACTGAAAAATTAACGAAACACAGTTTAAAATAAAAATTGAAGTCAGCAAGCATAAAAATGAAAACTGTCAGTCGTGAACTGAGTAATTTATATTAACGCCAAACGAGTAATTTATCAACAATCACAAAACGACCGATATAAATGTTGTACACAAAAATATTCTGTTACTAAATCAAGCTAAATATTCTGTTAAAAAAAAGGCAACTTTTTAAAGCTCTATCTGCCGACAATATAAAATATTATGGCCGAGGTGATGAATTCTATAATCATACATTTGCCGCGTTACATTTATGTGTCAATTTTCTAAATACCCTATTTAAAAAAGATGACTGTCCGGCCATACAGCGTCTTTTTAATTTCAATGTGCCAACAAAATAAAGAACACGCAATTTGAATGTATTTTAAACACAAACCTCTTTCTTGTATGATGAATGCTATTTACTCTTTAATTTCTCTACTCTCACACTTGTATAAACAACTAATTAATAGTAATGAATTACCAAGAATGCTCAAACTTAAAAAAAATATAATAAAAAAAATATAATTGTATGTATATAATATAATAGTGATAATAGTGAATATCGAAGTTCGTTTCTATTGTATTTGTAATATTATTGGGCTAAATTTTAATATTAATATTATCTAAGCTTTCAAAAAATAAAATCTGCTTGTAGATTATTTTTTCATTTTCATTTTTTTTAAATTTGAATTTGTAGATGCCATTAAACTTAAATAAATAAATAATTCAAATACCTATAAGCTTACATTACCCACCTCTATTGACAAGGCAAGAGGATTTTGACAAATCAATTATAAAAATAATTACTTAATTGGGAATTTATGTTTTCCGCTTTATTCCTTTTGTTTTTTTATTAATTAAACAAAAATGTAAGACTGAACATAAATAACTATATGTATATTACACTTAACTGTATGTATATGTAAATATTTTTTTATAACTGAAACTTTTATATAGGTATATTCTGAAAACCCAGTATTCAGTATTTTGGAAATTCAACTCATTGATCAGAAGCAGATAACCTTCTATATTATTAATTTTGGCTTTATAAGATAAGCGATTTAGAAAAAGAAATACACAATGAAGTACCAATTGACTGTAATTAGTAAATCCAACATGGCTTCTTTTGACAGTACCATAGCAATACCTATCTAATTAGGATTTTTTTGCTGTTTTTAACAACCAAGAACCTTAGGTACTTTTTTTGTATATAATGAATATGTTTAGTGCTATGAATTGACTTTTATTTTCTTTAACCCACGAAATTGAATATTACATGAACTGCACATAATCTAATCGGAACGCGCCGCCGACAGAACTCCCCGATTGTCATCCTATATTAATAAAAAAAAGTCGTTACTCCCTAGCCTTAGGGATGAAAGAGGGAAGAGGGGGAGGGGAGGGAGGGGAGGGGTCGTGGAAGAAAGAGAACCGACTCCGTCTCGAACATAAATCTCAAAATGGCGAGCAAGTGATCTGATGAACAAACACCGGTGGAATCCAAATGAGGGGCAATGTCTCAGACAATAATCAATATAAATGATTTGAGCGGATTACCGGCTGATCAGCTCCAAGCTGAGATGAACGGAGCCCGATTGGCTGAGCTTGCTTAACTCAACACTTGCAACAATAACAATGATTAATATTATTGCTCTGAAAATAACAAAGAAATTACTCTTTATTTGGTTAGTAAACAAAAAGCAATTTATGTATTACATCTTTTATTTTTTTGAATTTTTATATACCTAATAAGCAAGTAATATAAAAACTTAAAGAAATTTATATTTTTTTGTAAAATTCACGATGTTCTTTTAAAACCTTGCTGTGAGAAAATAAATCTTTCTATTTACATAACTTTACTTTAAATATTGATTTCAATATACAATGTGAGGTCTTGAAGTAATTTAAAAAACTAGTTTAATATTCGTACAAATGCACTTATTCCTAAAAACCATCATTGAATAAAAAAATCGACGTGATTAAAAAAATCTTAAATAATTTATCTGTTAAATGTTGAATACCTAGAGTTTGGAGTGCCTACTACGTATCGATATAAATAGTTTAGTTATCGTTTCCAAAAAACATAATTAAATTTACCTTTAATCACATATATAACCACATAAAATTAAAAAAGATATAATTTAAGTATGTACATATATACTAGATAGTAAATAGATACTAGACAGCCGGCCATTGTTAACGTATGCCACGACAGTACATCGATAATCCCTAGACTATGCTAAGACTGTTTATCAACACTACAATCAGCTATTAGAATGAAATTAATGCGAAGCCATAATCCTCGTGTCGGCCCTAGCAGAAAACTCATCTGTCTCAATAGAGGCCGGAGGCAGGAGGTTCGAAGGGGTGGTTTTCGCTGAAAGCTACAATCTTCGTATAAATTGCAGGAACAAGTTTTTTTAAAAAAAAATATGCATTTCGATGTTAATGTCTTGGAACATGGTGTATTTAAGCACCTCTAGTTTCCAAGCTAAGAGTAATTTGCTATTGCACTAGGAAAAAAACTGTGCAAAGCCATCCGATGTGAATAATGGTACTAAATTACAGAAATTTATTACGCCTATTCAACTTTGAAGCAGTGCACATTTTTTTAAAAATATAATTAGAATTTGAAGTTGTTTGCACAACGAATACATATTTCAAATCATAAAATCCACATTTAGCCACTTTCTCTGACGTCACTACAATGTTTCTTCACTTACCACCAGCTATACCGGCCGTCCATTTACTGCTTCTGAAAAAGTATTGAATAACTTCGACGCCTGCAGACGCCTGCAAGCGCCTGGCCTGGACCGTCAAAAGCGATCGTTAAATACTTGCGCTTGAACTGACACGAAACACAAATCTACAAATCAACCTGTTTATGCTTGATAAATAGCTTATGCCTATGTTCAAAGCAATGAAAATCTTTGTTGTAGAAGCTGCATTACACTATTTTATATTGTTTGTCAATATTGATTTTTTTGTTTGCACCTATAACAAATTATGTTTATTATGTCTAAACACATTATATATTTCTTTTATTTATTTATTAATCACAAGAATGGTTATTGACATGATATAAATATTTAAACAAAAATTACTATCGTGGCAACAAAATAAAAATCAGTCTTTTCTTGTTAGTTTGAAATAATAACATGGGTACACAGAAAACTAAAAAAAGTTGTAAAAATATTTACTTAAATAAATATATATTTATTTTTTCTATATTCAAGTACGTTTTCACACCAAAAACTTATTGACAGATTGGAAAAGAAAAAAAATAATTAAACAAAATATTTTTTTAATGTTGCCTCTAGGGTAGCCATGCTTAGAGCTGTCAGTTGGCATAGCTAATTGTTAATTTCGGTGAGTAAGTTTAATAGCCAATATCCTTAAAATATATGTATTGTATGTATAACTTATACAAATAAAGTTTTTTTCAATATCGAAGGAGATATTCCATCCATTTCAAGTACTCTAATACATTTTTCCATGCAAAAATATGATCATACGTTGGAATTATATAACAAAAAAAAAACATTCACATCGACCATAAAATTAAAATGTGACTTTAGACAGTATAAAAAGGAAAGTATTTTTAAAATAAGATTTATCTTTTTACTATTTATGAATAATTTTCTAATTATGTATATTTAATTTAATAACATCGTCAAATAGAACCAAAAATATTAACCTAGTTAACATTTGTTTATTACATGTAATATGTATTATATATTATTATAATAATGATTTCAATTTTAGATTCAGTGTAATAAGTTCTTCAATGAAGGAGAAGCGAGCTCAGGCAAAGAAATAATCGGGAAATAAACACCAAGGCAAACAAAAGATTTCTAACGATACAAAAATAAGACGAATGCCATTAAAATCGATGTAATTCCTAGTCTTAAATATAACAAAAAACGTTGAGGTATATCTGTTAACAATATATATTTGTTTTTTAATTTCAAATTTATTTAGAATTTTACTTTTATTTGAAAATTGAGCTTTGAAGCAAATCGAAAAAAAATCCTGTTCTTGAAAACGATATGCTACCTGCGATCGCTTAGTCAATAGTCAAACGTCACAAGTACTAGACTACTGCGATCTGTTTATATTATAGTTTCCAATAATTGCAATACAAACCTGAAAAAAACTTTACCTGCTCCGACACATGAGGTGCCAAACAGGACCGGCCCGTGGGTAAATCCACCCGGGCGTATGATCGGGGCGAATACGCCCCGAATTAGGGGGCGCCATGATTTCGAAAGCATTTTTTTTATATATAAAATTGTAATAAAGAATATAATATTTTTACATAGTTTTTTTACATTTTTACATTTTTACTTTCCTTTCACTATTCAATGTTTTTTACACAGGCCTTCGTGAATTCGAGTCCACTCTGCTAACCTAACCTTGCGTCCTTCAAATGGCTTTTTTTGTCAGCTATCAAAGAATTCCAACGACGCCAAACGCCCCATGGTGAAATAAATATGTACCTATCTATGTTGACTATTTATAAAAGGTTTGTCATTTTCAGTTTATTAAATTTACTGTTTTAGGTTTTTTTAAGATAACCAATAAAATGAAGATTCATTTTAATAAGATCTTGATATCGTACCCAGTTTGTTGCATAACAGTCCCCCATTTATTTACACACGATCGAATTAAATGTCCACTTGTCACACCCTTGCGCCTGTCAATCCGCCCCCCCCCCCCCCTTCATCTCCCCCTGACACCCCCAGCCACCCCAGCCACCCGGGCAAAGCCGCTCAGATCCAGTTTCTTTTGTTATGTCATCAAACAATACTCTCGCTCCCGTTTATTACATAATCGGCAAACGTGTCTATTAAAATATATGCAAACATAACGCCTTCGTCAAGCCGCCGACTCGCATCGTATACCTCTTGGCGGTAAGAAATATGTTATTTATTTATTTTCAAAACACAGAAAGACTTACAGCTAAACACACAATTATTAAAACACTACATTTTGTATGTATTTTGCTCCCCATCTCCAACTAGTGCCAGCACCATTTTGCTTTGTGAATAGTCGTTTTAAAAATTGCTAAACCCAAAACTTTATTATTAAAAAAAATAACGTATAAAAATATTACCTATATTCTTATATTATTGAATACACAGCACAAAGGTTTTTGCAAATAAAACAGCGGGTAGAACAATTTAATTAAATATTTTTAACCCACTCAGTAGAATATTATTTTTAATATCGATTTTATTATGCATATATAGGTTATATAGATGTTTGGTGGGGTGCAAAGTTTAATTGATTCCTTATTTTGTAATCTTAAGCTTAGGTACCTATAAAGTTATAATAAAAAATATTTTGTTTTATGAAAATCAAGTTACAGACGGCAGTTTTATGATTATATAAAAATTCATAATTATATAAAAATAATAAATATACAAAGTACACATAAAAAAAAAAGTTTTGTGAAAGTTGTTATAATACTTATCCACAATAACAGCAAATACAAAATTATAAAAAACAGACACATGATAAATTTATTTATATTAACTTAAAATTATGCTTATCATTTTTTTTTAAATTGAGCGGCATCCAGAAGTGTCCATTTTATATTTATATTTAAACCTATAATTTTATAAAGATATAACTAGTAATTTTTTATTTTTATTTAAACCTATAATTTAATAAAGATTAAACTAGCAAAATATCGCAGTTTTTAAAAGTCTGAGTTTATTGTTATGTACTTTAAATTGTAATATTTTGATAATAGTATTAATGCAGGTATTAACTTATCTAAATGTTATGTCTCATAATACAAAAAATGACACTACCTCACCACATATTATTGCTATTATTATTTTATAACATTATTTTATCATTGTTTAGTAATAGGCTGTTAATCAGCGCAGTCCATACTTATACACCTTTTTAAATCTAACTAAGTGTGACTAGTTAGGTAGAGTTAAGCTTTTTTTTTGTAAGTAAAGTAAAGGCATAGTTAAAAAAAAAATATATAAAATTACTAATCTTTCGATCGGATTTTACTCTGTAGGCTGATTCCACAGTTTAAGACTAAGACCAAAGCATATTATGGAGCTTCACAACACGAACCGTCTAACGATCATAGCGTTTGCCAATACAAGTGCTTTTTGAGTTAGGATAAACCACTTGCTGACCTGACATAGCTGTTGGAACCGTCTGGAAAGATTTTCTGTATCTTAATTTAACGAGGTAGGTAGGTACTGTGCTGTAAAAAACACGGTGGATAGAGTTAGATTTCTCGTGACATTCGTTGTATTGAAATTTAGGACAGTTTTATTCAACAAAAAATGATACTCCGTAAGCAAACATCGCCATTCGTTACTCGCGTCAAATGTATTTATTGAACGATCGCGTGGAGAATCGCCCCAGCCTCGTCAAACATATTAAAATAGCTGAATAAATATGTAACACGTTATAATTCACTATAAAGCGAGCGGCTCGTTCGGGGCCCTCCGCTTATGAACATTTTATTAGGATAATTCTTCGGGGGCGGCGCGACAGGCGAATTTATTCCTTGGGGATGATGTGTCGGATCGTGCGCTTCATTATTGTGATAAAGGGAGGAACGCAAGTGTGTAATTCGCGTGACATCGTGTAACGAGAGACACCTTGCCATCAAAGCTTTGCCGACTTACTCCTTTGATATTATATTTTAAGACAAATTCGGATACTCCTAGAACAATAACCGTCTGCTCTCTCTGATAAATTAACAAAATTACACCAAAAACCGAGTTGAAGGTCTATGTAATAAAATAGGATTCCCAAAAATAAATTCAACAAATTCAACAATTTAACTAAAAATTACCTTTTTTCAAATTTCAATGATATAAATAAAAAATTATAATAAATCAGTTATAAAAATCACACATTTTATTAATGTCAACAATGTAATTTAACAGCCAGTGACGTGTGCAATGTATTTAAAAACACACTCGTATTTGCATGCGCGCGTAGAGCTGAACGAAGAAGAAGATAAATTTGAAATTTCTAAGTTTACATAAGGCTAGAATACATAGTTACGGATATACAGACGTAAAAGTAATATACCCGTCGCTTATAACAAAGTCACAGGAGTGTAGCATGTTTTTTTAAAATATTTTTTCTGTCGATACGAACTTTTAACACCATTTCAGTTTTTTTTGTAAATTTTGAGGCGCGGTTAGTAATAAAACAAGCCCGCCCCCTCCCCTATCTATTTACTGAATTTGGGATTTATTTAATACTAACTTCTCCCAAATTGACCCTATTTTTAATATTTCGGCAAAAATTTTGCAACGCTGTCTATTATACCAATACTATACCAACACCAATACAAACTAATGCACAAAACCACGGACAAAATTAATAGTTTAGTTGTGTATTAAATCGATTTTAAAAAATGTTAACTTTAATGTTAAATATCTATTTTATCCAACCAGCTTTCGACGTGATCTAAACGCTATGGTCGTTTTTCTTAGGTATCAATCTAAATATAAAAATTAAACTTTCACATTTGTACTTTTCGAGTTGAAAGATGCAACGGACAGACGGCCAAAGGATGGGAATAGTAGCTTCTCATACATAAATATTTGTATAGAAGCTAAAAGGGGGTAGGCAAAAACGGAAATAATATTAGGTGGAGTAAGGTTGTATTAGGTTAGTCTACCGCTAAATAGGCACTCCAACCATTCTGGAGTGCATCATGGACATCAAATAATAAATAACAGGCGGAAGCAGTTAAACAGGAATATTAAAGCCAGACATATAAATAATGTATGGTTGGTTCAAAAAATATGTCAGATATTTTAATAAACGTGTCGCAATATTAATGTAAATATGAAATACCCTTAAAAACAAACCCTACATTATGCAGACCTAGTACTTACCGTTTGCAGTCTCAGCGTGTATAATATTTTAATCGCCCCTAAAATTGCTTACATTTCGCAGTAGACGCACTGCTCCATTTCGCGCCCTGGCGGATTACGGGCATATAGCCGCCCCCGCGGATGTAGATTTCAATGCCAAATTGCTTCGACAGGCGGCGGCGCAGCGCTCAGAAACAATACGCCCAAATCGATTTCTCCGTATGAATAAATGCGTATTTGGCTGTACGTCGAGTACGGAGCTCAAAAGCACACGCGACGCAACGAGAGGCCATTTGAATTTTATAACGCCAAAAAGCTTTTCAATTTGACGACTTTGAAATGAACGGCGAGAGCTCTTCGATGGGCGGCAAATTTGAACCGTACATATTTGGGTCTAATAAGGAATATTTATTTGCTTTTGGACTTAGGCAAATGAATAGGTAAATCTTTACGGTTTTCTAAAAGCACCTACTTAGGTACTCGAGCGTCAAGGTCTACTTAGATATTCACATGCAAACATATATTAGAAAAAAAAAATAATTTGTTATATATTATCCTTATTTCGTTCTTTACCGTCATTCAATACCTAAAACAAATGTTTTTTACGGCGGGTATAAATTGTCCCTGTCCAACGAAAAGAAAAAAATGAGTTACCATTTTTGTTTTAGGTAGAGGTTGAGGTCGTTTATCTAAATTTTACTTAGCGCACAGTCTTATGTACACCCACTCCTAATCAAGCACACTCATCAGAATATCTTCCACGCACACATTTGCACTGCTTTATACACCAAGAAACATGTTCACAGTAGGGAAAACATTACCTTGGCGTCCACATAAATTTACTTTTTACTACTAGTTAAATACTGTTTATCTACAGTACTACTATTACAATAATATTGTATTGTGTGAATGGGGGGGCATACTGTTGTTGTTGCGAACCGATGTTACTTTATTCACAGATTAATCTCATTTGATTGAATTATAACAACTTCGATTTCTATATATTAATATATAAAAACTATGTTTTTATTTCCCCTTTTTATTCTCACTAATTTAATCGTAAGCGCCTATTTCATATGTTCATACAATCCTACCGCTTTTTTAAAGTTTGACAAAATACTGAAAATCCTGACCTATATTATAAAAAAAATAGGCAGTTATTGAGGACTGCCATGTTAAACAGAAACTTAAACTTTAAAAAATAAAACTCCGGGAGATCGAACCGGGGGCGTTGTAAGTGTGAAACTAACGTGATAACCACTAGACTACGGAAACTGATATGATCGGCGACAAGAATAACCTTTTAAATTTTCCCTATCCGAAATTCGCCCGAACCCTGCCTATAGAAATTTTACCTCAAAAATCCTAAAAAAAAAGTATAAAGAAGAAATAAGAATGTGTTCGTTAAGTTGAAGCTTTAACAATAATTGCAATATTAAGAGTTTACCCGATTCTATAGGTATTCGAGTAAACATCAAATGTTAGTTTATAGAGTACTAAGACAAATTAACAAAATGGAGTGTGAACTCAGTTCACACTTAACCGGTTCTTTTTCCATCGTCGCATAGCTAGTGAGCTGCCTAGTATACAGCGATACAGCGCATACAGCACCCCGTCGTCTGTGTTTAATAACATAATAGCACAATTCCCTCGCCGCATGATTCAATTTAGATTTTTTAGTTGTCACGTTCGGGGTGAGTCCCGCTCCCCTAAATATAGTCGGTTTTTTGTAAGTACCCTTAGCCACTAACCTTTAACGATAGAGAAGAATTTTTATTATTTATTTATTGTATTTCATACAAAAATGATGAATTACTTGGCACTTACTTAATCATACCTAACTTGGCGTGGCCAGTGGCTAATTTTGATAAATATTTCCTTGTTACTAATATTAAATTTAATTTCACTGAGTTGCAAATTGCCTGCAAAGATAAATGACACAATCTTTGACAATATTGAAAAATTTAGTAAAGTATTATTAGGTTTTTGATAAAGTGTTGGCCGGCCATAAAGCCATATCGTAAAATAAATACAGAGGTAAAAAGAGGTTCTGTACGTGTGTTAAAAGCGCTGTCTGTCTGTTTTGTCTGTTTAAAATGTCTGTTTAAACCCAGTACTGAGTTTTATAAAAATGTATTTTTAACTTTCATCTGTTTTCTTAAATGTAAAATATTAATAAATATTATGTAACTATCTAATTAGATGAAATATGAAAAGGATGATATATTAAAAAAAAAATGGATGTATGATTAAAATGAAGGATTATGGTTATATTAGATGATTTTATGAGTATGAAGTTGATGAAAATAAAAATAATTTAATCAGATCAATTAAAGATATGTGCTTAGATGACTTTGTGAATCCGCGTTTCTCTCCCTTCTGCTCAAACTCACTTGTTCGTCTCCGGTACTAAAATTTTAATACTCCTTAACATTGGCAAGTGTGAAATATCCATTATTTTCTGCGAAGGGTGACATGTCGACATACTATCTACGGATTATATTCACTACTATTTTAGTCGATCCAATCAGCTATGAATAGAATGTCCGTATAACTATAGCTGCCACTATTCAGTTATATATACATATTTATAGTATGAGTTGAAAAAAATACTACCGCATTTGCTTTATTTTTAGGATCCAGGGCAATAAAACAATTAGAGACAAAATTAATTTAATCACTTAACTAATGCTTCGAAATCTTTTAGTTTAGAAAGCTAAAATTAGTTTTAAACACACAAATGCAGAGATTAAATTATATGTATCGCTCTTTTAGGGGAAAATTGGGGATTTTTGGGATCTTCTGGGGACAATCAATTTTATATAATTTGTAATTCCAAAAACCAAAAGTGGTTAAAAGTTTTTTTTTTTTCTTAATATATGTTCACTCATTAATTATTCCGGATTTGATAGGCCGGATTAAGTTTACTTTTGCATATAATAGGGATTTACTTTTTACTTTTGGTCCCATTTTAGTTGCATTAAGTTTCATCAAGTGTTAGGTATCATTGTTAGGCATCATTAGGTAAGGAAAATATTAGTTTTCAGTTCAAAATGTTTTCATATCGAATTGGCCTAAGCGGCTTCGATTATTAATCGTTGAAGTCGGCACGGTGACTTCGCTTATAGTGAAGTTGCAGACGGTGTGTTTTGCGCTGACTTCAACGTTTTGGTGGATCGAATTTTCATTGTTTACTAAATACAAGAAGTGACTATATTCTACAAAATCACAATAACATGACAAACCTTACTGCGATTCTTTATAGTCTCAGCTTATATTATAAGGAGAGGGCAAAGGAGAGGTGTGCGTGGTTAACGGAATACACTAAGTCGAATCGACTAAGAATAATCGACAGTCATCACATATTTAATCATGTCATTCATGATTATATCATCAACATTAGATCATGACATGCAATATGCCTATAACAAATGGCGTCCAAAGAAATCAATCCTTTTTTGAAAAAGACAAGCAAATTTTATTTTTTATTTTTGATCGTAACATATTTTTTTCCGTTTGTCTTATTAGCATATGGTATAAACCTAATATATCTCCATTGAGTAGAAAATAAAAATAGCCTTTTAAGCTCAGAATTCCTAGACTATAAATCTGTTATAAATCCCCTTAGAATAAGTTGCATGGCATAAACAGCTATTAGCTAAAATGAATAACTCCCAAAAATTAAATAAAAGTTATTAGTCTGTCAGCATCTCAATTACTTAAAAGATTTTAATAAAACGCGTCACGCAAAGACCCAAAGCATTAACCTGTCAGCGTTATAATGACTATAAGACTGATATAATGTCATCAAAAAGCTTTAGTTACTAACACTCTCAGATTTTAATACGCGCACAAAGCGAGCCGGTGTGCAGATTTGACGCGCTCCCTTCGTAAGACCCCTGCTAGCCTCTACCCTTCGGGGACCTGAATTAATGAATTACGAGACTTATTCTCCCTAAACAGACTCGATGGCGTTTAACTTATTTTTCTATAATAACCAACTTGAAGATATCGATCCCTGATCGGGAGTGGAAGATGATCGCGACTTTATCTTAATTACTTAAATCTTTAAAACTACTAAAATTAGTGTGAAAAACTGCTAAAATTAAAAAAAAATGATGGAAAGGATAAGGATGTAAATGTTTAATATATATTTATACTTATATTTATAGTTTCTTATAATTGTATTAAAGAATAATTTATCCCCAACTTTTTAAATTTTATTAAAGCGCTGGTGTAAATTTCCTTAAGCGTAGCAAAACGAGATAACGATCGCTTTTTGCGACGCTCGGCCTTGACCCTTAAAGCGGTCATTTAACTGCGTCGCAGCTGGCGACGCATTACAGAAACGGTTTATTATTATTTATTTATTTATTTTGAAATACATAACAGCGACAGTGCATAATCATATAGTTTTTTTTCTCGGAAACCATGGAGTATTTTTATATGATGTTAATCATTTGATGTTATGATGTTAATCATTTAAATGATTGCTGTCAGATGCCACTAGTCGAACAGAGGTCGGTCTAAGAAGAAGGCGTAACTCCTTTCCCCTTCTTGAAAGAGGGGGGTTGTAAGAGGGATGCTATTGGTCGACAGATAATATTGATTTATCGATTGATAAGATCGATTTACACCAATTTTATTACAAAAATAATAAATTTGGTGATGAAAATTTTTCGCATTTTGTTACATAATTTCTTACTCTTAATAGGGAACTTAAACACCTCCTAAAGTTTGTGGGATTGGTCTTGGGTCACCCTGTATAATACAAGCTGGCCCGAGGAACTTTGCATCGCCTCAGGATCAATAAATGTTGTGGTAACTTATTAGCGTGTTGTGTTAATTAAATTCAGTTTTTTATTTAGAATACTCACAATGAATTAAGTTCAATAAATGTACAAAAATCAAAATAATATTTATTTTAAATTTAGATACGCGCACAATGACAAAATGTGATAACATCACAAAGTGAACATCTTCGAAAATAACTTACCGTTTGAAAATAGAATTCAACAGAATACAAATTTATTCCGTATAAAAATGCATTTTCTTGATATTTTTTTTCTTGAAATTTTCCAATGTTTAGTTGTTCTGCTATTCCGGGCGGAGACAAATCCAACAAATCAAAGATCATAAAGGTCTAGCTGTTCTTGAGTTATAAATGATGTAACTAACCCGACTTTGTTATATATATATATATAGATACGCAAATAATTATATTATTGAATATTGAATAATTTCTAATATAACTTTAACTCTTTCGTCGAAAATGTTTTCAGTACATACAACTTTAAGTATATAACCAGCTTTAGTCTTTTAATACTTTCCACTTTATTATCAGTATGATAACCATTCTGTGTTTATACACAGAATTCAATGTTTTCAATGAACTTTCAATAACTGTTTTCAATGAGTCTGTTATCAGACTCGTTGAAAACAGTTATAAAATGATCTTGTTGAAAGTATTTTTGTGTTAAGCTTGCAAATTCAGTCGCCTTATTACAAAAAAATCATATAATATAAAATCATATAAGAAAAGAAAAAAATATAAACACTTCATCTACAAATAACATTTTATTAATTATCATTATGACGTACCTTCGCTAAAAACATCTTGTTATTTTTGTTTATCGCTTTCAGTTGCTAAAATGGTACTTAGTTAATGTTATGGCTAATACTGTACATTATTAATGAAAAAGGTAACAAAATTTAAAAAAATAAAATAATGAAAACCGCAAGTTTGTACGAGTAACGACAACAAAATGCAGTTAGGTTTCATTTTGGAAATACATTTAGAGTAAAATATGTCAAATTAATGTATTAGAATTTTTTAAAACTTTGCGATAGGTATCTCTCTGATATTATGACAATGATGTAAAACATCATGATGTACCAGCCAACTGGATGAACACCAGAGTTATACTTATACAAAAAATGTAGACAAAGAGTCATATCTCTATGAATTGTTCTCAAAATTATAGGCAAATGAATCAAAACTCATATCAACCAAGAGAACAAGAAATTACAGTTACTCTGTACCTAATGGGTAATACGTATTATATTTATTCCATTCTGGCCTATTAATAATGAGCATACATTCTTGTATTTTATAAAGGTAAACTAATACTTTAAATAATAACTACCGTCAACAATGATTAACATGGGTAAAATAAGATCCAAGTACTTATAAGTTAAATATACATTTTTAGATACTAGCAGTAAACATCTGTTTTAAGGCAAAACTGCCAAGTTTAGTGAGGTAGTGGGGTACAAGTATACAAAGCTAACTTTCGCGATATTCTGAATTTGTGCTGAAAAGTGCTGATTTTGTGAATATTTTGATTTTCGAAAGCTTTTTTACTATTTTTATACTATTTTGAACTATTTTGTATTTTCCTTGTTATTTCATCATCTTTCATTCCTATATAACCACTATACTTCACCTAACAAAGTCTGGAACCAGAATACCAATATATCTCTTTACTTTTTTTTCCTCCCTTAGCAGATAAGATAAATAACTATTTAGTCAAATAGTATATCGGTCAAATGAATCGCAATATTAAATATACACACAAAATATACGAGTGTAAAAAAGTTAACTCTTAAAATTCTTAAGTTAAGTTAATTCTTAAAATTTTTAAGGTAACATGAACTAAATGAGATACTAATAAAATTAGTCACACCACTAATACTACACTGGAAGTCGTTAACCGTTGCGTGACAAATCCCTATATTGTCAAAGCAATTGCACTTAAAAATTTCAATTTTAAATTTCATAAATTTAATATCAACCTTAATGTGCGCAGATGCAATCTATCATGGCTGACCCTTTCAAACAGAGGCGGTCATAATTTCACTAGCGCCAATACATCAAACTAATTGACTCCGGGTGAGCAGAGCACGGAGGGACAGCCGACAGGAACAACATACATGCATTTGTCCTTGTGACAACAAATTTGAAATTCCGTGGGGAGAGGCGACATCTGAGCGTGAAAAATACATCTATACTCAAATTTAAATCCATGCAGTTTACACAGTTGTGCGCCGGGTTCATTTTCGAAGATTATACAAACAAAGGGTTCCTTTTCATTTCGTCCTCAAATGGCTCAATTGTCACGTATTCACAATATGAGAGCGAACAAAATAAATCACCAAAAATGTAACTTTACTGAAAATCATAACTGATGTCCAAAAAAATTCATCTACTATTTACTTTTAAAACGGTTATAAATTATTACTTCATAAAAAGACATTATTTATTTTCTAAGAACATCGTTCCGACATCCGTTATATTTAAACATTAGGATAAATTTGTACGGTAAAATTAAATACGATGAAATAGTATTACTTTAATTTAAATATTTTCAATTTTGGTACATATTTCGGAGGAAGAATGACAGAAATGTGAGTTGCCTGTCTAGAGTACTTAACTAGATGTAAAATAGAGAAAATTTATTATACGGTATTTAACTAACAATATATTTAAATAAATGCAATTTAAATAAGTATATTAAATATGCCGTATTTTGTAAATAATAGTAATATATCATACGTTATTATTAAAATATTAAAATATTTTCGTCTAACTATTAATTTTATTTACAGATATTTTTATATTTAACTTTTATTCGAAGCATAATTTATTATAAATAAGCATCCGTATGCAAGTTTTTTTGTTCCGGTTTAATATTTCTATCTTATAATTTTAACGTTCGATAAAAATAAAGGTACTTTATTAACACATCAACGAATTTGCTGTTTGACTGTCATATTAATTTATTTATTTGACAGGTTTCCCCATCTAGAATTAATAGTAGTGTTTCCTTAATAAATATGTTAAAATTCTTCAAATTACACATATTACACACAAATTACACACAACTTACGCACCATGCACCATGCACGGTAACACTTTGTTAATCTGGGAATTATACTGGTTGGCCATGTATTATGTATAATATTAATTGTAATCGTGTTTCTATTTATAATTCTTTTTAATAAATAAATAAATAAATATCAAATTACCTAGCATAAAGTCAGCCCATTTTCTCATACATGTGTGTATATCTACTTAATTAAGATTACAATTTCGCGATGTCCTTTTCTCCCCCTATTCATTTTAGCAGCATACTCAGCTTCTCTGTGATCATTGTTTTCATGATAATGCAAAATTTTCCATCCATTAAACCCCATCAAGTGATAATTTAATTTAATAATTGTTCTCCTTTCTCTTTCTCCGCTGCGCACTTCCTTCTCCCTTTTGTGAGGAACGACTCGGGTCTCGCCTGCGACGAACAACTTTAATTGGCAAAGCTTATAAGATAATATAATAACAATGGGAGCATTGGATACAATCTCGAGGGAAGGGGTTAGACTTGGCAGCTTAATACGTTTTAATACAACTCGGGGAAATGAGATTACAACTTTGTAAGGACAAGCGTGAAACCATCTTTGGGTGTTTGACAATTTAATTTAAAGGATTCATTCGAAAGTTTTGTTTATACCGCGATCAAAATAGGATTTACTAAGCCAACGTACTTATACTCACTATAAAATAATATCTTCTTCTTTTTAAGGATTCTGCTGTGATGCAAAGCAGAAAAACGGGATGGGTATATAATTAAGCATTACGAGTTTCGAGAATGGAACCGTAATAGAATCATATTCTCTGAGGTATTTCTTTTTCACTTAACATATCTTTTTGTTTATTTTCCTAAAGCATATTTTTTTTTTTAATAAAATGATCCCCTACCTACACACTTGCTACGTACCTTAGCGGCAGAGAGCAGAAGCTCTTCTTGTACCGACGGTCTTTTAAAACAGATACGGCAACTGAGGGTGAAAAACGCATCTTTGCGTTTTGCGGGTGAAAACGCATCAAGTACGCCACTTTGCGTCGAGTACACTCCTCATACGTCTCGCTTGCTCGCATATGTCATCGCGATAATTTTTTATCCAGCACGGCGGAGTGTCGCGGCACGCCTAACGGCGGGGGGAATCTACCTGTGTCGGGTTTTCAGAAGGACGATTTGTATGACATGCCGTATCTATACGTTTTAAAAGCTCGTTGTGTTGCACCTACTATTTTAATCACAATTTACATTTTTCCAAAAACTATTTATGCATTTTTCCATCTTGAATAATAATCAAAAATACAGAGGTGCCAACTTACAAAAAAAAAACTTTTGATTATTAAATTCAAAATTACATAGCATTATTTAGCATTTATTTTATTTTCAGAAAATTGATTTAATTTCTACTATGTTAATAATCACACAATACATACCAATAATTTTAACATTTTATAATAAAAAATAAATTAAAAGTTAAAATCCACTTCTGAAAACAAGCTTTTATTCAAGTGCTTGAATGCGTATACAAAATTTAGTGTCTGCGCTGTTGACCGTTGATGAGTTGCTCGAAACGTGATGCTGTATGAAATTAATTTTAGTGGGATTATAACGAAAAATCTATGATACCTATAAACACTTGAAGAAAAAGAGACTTGAGTAAACTATATATTAAATGGCGTGTCCAATAATGGACCACATTGAGAAAGGTAGAATTATAAGACGAAATACATGAAACACGAATAATTGTAGGTTTAAACTAATATTAGGGTGTTTCTTCGTATGGAGCCATATATTCCTGGGTGCAGAATCAGGTCATGCTTAACATACATTGTCATCGGAACTGAACATGTCAAATTTCACTCCGTAGGATAAGAGAAAGTGGTTCTAATTCAGCTTGCAAGATTTGACCTACACCGACATACAAATATTTCAAGCTAAAAAAAAGCTTGAAAAAATTTTTTTTTCATTAATTTTTGAAAACAAAAAATAGGGAATTTTTATTGGTATTAAAAAAATAGATATATATAGTATTTTTTGACGGAAAAGATGTTCTTTTAATGGGTTTTTAGGACCGATCCCCAGTCTTTTAATTAGTTTTTTCAAGCTTAGAAGCCCATAATTGTGATACTATATTAATCGCAACTCCAAAGTTAAGCTATAAAATAAAATTCAAATAGACAGTAGAAATATGAATATTAATGATAAAATAAAATTGTTTTAAAATCAAAATTTGATTTTTTTTCGCAAAGGAACAATAACGAAACAGCGCACTTAGCTTCTATACCATTTGAAATCTATAAATGTATTTTACATATAATGTAACAGCGTTATATTTTATCCATCCACTTATTGAATCTTTCTGACTTTTTTGCGAACCGCATAAAATGTGATGTCATACCATTGCTCCATATTGGTCCATTAATGTCAGCCGATTTTCCAAACGGCTGCGTTATACTAGAAGGGATGCCATGGGCATCAGTTACGGTATGATAAGTGATCTTTTTTGCTCGTTTCTGCTATTTCAGATCCGGGCGGAAGCGAGCGGAGGGGCGTCGCGACGGCAGGAAGCGAGTCGGAAGCGCCGCTTCCGCCGCTTCCTGACGTCCCTCACTTATCGCTGCGTGCGACTACAGAATATCGCGACTATGTGTTTTTATTAAAGAATACACTAAATAACCAATAACAAGCTAGTGACAAAATTTTATTCAAATCCACGTCCAAGATCTATCTGAGAGTTATCTATAATGAGAGTCACATGAAAATACATTAGTCAACAACTTAAACCAACTTCAGGCATCTCCAATTTAACATCTATATTTAAATGAACAAGTGAATTTGAAATACCATCTTAATAAAATTAACAAGCAACATAACTGATATGTTGAAATATTAACAGTACTGGTATGTTTCAAGAGAACAAAGATAATTAGCTATAGAGGATTTAAAAAAAAACATTTGAGTATTTTAATGTAAAAGTGTATTAGGGTGTGAATATAAATGTTAAAGGGGATATACGTAGAATGGTGTATTTAAATGTGCTGTTGATGAAAATACCAATACTTAATATTATATCTGTTCTGTGAGAGTTTCTTTGATGTCGAGTATAAGGTCGCTTTAAAGCAAATAAAAAAAATATTTATTAATAAAACTGTGGTTATGTGTGTCAATACGGTTAATTACTGAATTCGTTGCGAAATTCATATTACACTTAGGTACATAGCATAATTTTTTGTTACGAGTTTGACGTGACGGAATCCTTAAGTAGAATATTTTTAGCAAATAAAAGCTGTCTATTTGGTTTTGGTTATTTGGTTGTACGTAGTGCAATAAGGTCTTGTTACACTTCTGTTATCTAGGCTTTGTAAATTATGATGGGATAATGAGTTCTCAGAGTTGTCATTTTCAACGTGTTTATGATAATATAAAGCTGCGCTGTAACAACATATTGAGGAGATCAAACAGGTGAATCAAATACGAGAAGTTTGTAAGCAACATAATATAGGGTCTTAGCGCTTCCGCACTCGTAAACACTTTACACAAGCGTTTTATAACAGTTTTAATGATTGTTTCAATATGACGTCGAAGCTATGTTTGCTATCTAAAATCAAACCGAGATCACGGATAGTGTCGGTTTTAATAATTATGTCATTTGCTACGTAATAAACGTATTTATTTTATTTATATTTCGCGTGAATATCTTTTACATATATTAACTTAAACAGGAGGTATATTTTCTCTTCTGAGTCCTTTATCACAGTTTGATAGTTTTAAATATTAAAAATCTGTAAATTCCGTAACTTCAATGTGCCCAACGTAAGCAATCGATTCTATATATATTTTTTTTAATAATTGCTATGACCTAGGTCATATGCAATTATTTTGGGCCCTACTCAACTAGGTTAAATGTGCCTGTCCTACAGTCAGGGGAGATGGTGATAATGAAGCGTTCAAAATGATATGACCATGTGCGGATTCGAACCCGCGACCTATTTGAGTCAATAATCCAATGCCCTAACCACTAGACTACCACGATCTCTCTATTATACTCACTATTATAATTACTATTATAATCACAAATTATACGCTTCTTTAAAATTATCGATTTACTCATATTAAATCTATATATTTCATCTTTAGTATGAAATCTTAAGAAATCCAAGGTTTGAGAGAAGCTAGCATCCATTCGCAATCTATTTTGCTGTTTAATATGTTATATAGTAACTTCATGTCTGTCGTAGTACGCCTGTCAGCTATAGTGGTCATGTGTTGATGACTTGCTTCGTGTGATCATGTGCTTTAAGCCGAGCGGAATATATAGGACCTAACATTCAGGTATCGCAAAAAACGCCCTTGGATACACTAAACTCTTTTTTTTTGAAGAAATGACAAGCGCAATCCTGTCCTTATAAATCTGCAGTAGTTTAGCCAAATGGTGAAAATTCTTTTAAGAGCTACTGTCAATAATGTAGTTTTACCATTGTTGACATAGGGATTGTCAAGGTTTGCTTAGCTGAGCAGAAGTAGAAGATTCCAGTATGAATTAATATAATTATTTTAATGCAGCAATTTTATGGTTAAAGATCTTTATCCTGGGTACATCGTCACAAGCATGACATTACAATAATTAATGGTATGATTTGAATATAAACATGTCGCAGGGTCGACCTCGCGCCCCCATTCAATATCGCAATTCGCAATAAAATATTGTTTGCGTCTGTCAACATATCGATGCGCCACGCGTCTCAGCCATTAGGGCCATACAAACACGCCGAGAAATAAATGACCTACAGAATAAATCACTTCTCTGTTGAATTATTCTATCCCATTTCGAACAGGAGTTGAACGTTTCGACTGCTGTATTATTTTAGCGGAAAAGGTTTAATGTGTAACTATAAATCATTAGAATCAGCAAAACAGTAGATCGATACCTATATAGAGAAATAGCAGATACACCTAATTATATTTATTTGTATGATTGTACTTGTTTAGAAAGATATTTTTGTTTTCCACCAGCAAATAGATTATTTAGACAGCTTTTTTGAAATATTTTGCGCTAAAAACAAATATTATAGTACGTTTTCATTTATCTGCACGGTGTATTTAATATCACTGTCATTTCAGGATATCAACAACTTAACGGACTCACGTAGAAAATAAAATAATTTCGAAATTATAATTTTGCGCATCCAGCGTTCAACCGTTAAAATTATGTATTTCTTTTGAATTCGTTTTTCTTGTAATTGGGAAATATTTTTTCAATATTTTTTTATGATTAATATTTGATTTTTTATATAGATCAACTTCGTAAAAGGATAGTAGGATATATATCCTGTATATGTATAATTGTATATATTTAATTTTAATTTTGAAATAAGTGTAGGTACTGCTTTTTTATTTATTTTTTTGTCAATTTTGTAGAAAAAGTTCTAACAAACGACTACCTCGTTTAGGTCAGATTTTTATGTCTATTCACTCACTCATATTTTTTACTTTGTTACAAATTGTTATGACAGCTGTACTTACCCTAAGATTTTCAATGACCAAATATCAAAGAAATAAATAAATTAAAGAAATAAATATCGTAGCATGTTTGATTTCTGACTATTATATTCGCTTAATTTAAATTTGAGAGCTTGTTAATCAAGTTTATTTGAACCGGGTCTGTTTCGTCCGTTGTAGACATTAACCGTGAAACGCCAAACGTTTTAAAAGGGATGTGCCAACGAAACATGTGTCGTCAGATCTAATTGTTTGGTTAGTCTGTTAGAGCCAGTTTAGCTTTGAGCACGCGATCGTGAAATTACGCCCGAGATCGGCGGGACGAGAGCGCGCGCAGGCGCGTGCCACGTGCTCCCGCGCGCGCCTCTCCGTCATCGATGGCAGATCTGCTGCTCGTGGGAGCATCTGGACGATCCGTTGAGGAATTATCTTACGATGTTATCGTGCTAAACACGATTACTTATGTTGCGTTTTTTAATACATTCACAGGAAGCATGTTATCTAAGGATGTTTATTGCATCGCTTTTAAATTGACAGCCTGATAATTTAGTTACCAATAAAATGCAGTAGGTAAAATAAATATATTACTGTTAAAGCCCATTAGGGCCTAATTAACTTTATAATTGTAATTGTAATTCATGTATTTAATAAAGTACAATTTATTTTTATTCTTGACATTTAAATATTCAATAAAGTGTTTAACTATTATTTATTCTGTGGCACCGTGTTATTATTGAATGCAACATTTTCTTTATATTGTTATGTGGGTTTATATATTAGGTGGGAATATAACAGTTGGGTGCTCTGGTCCTCGTCACATCTTAAGTAGATGCATCAAAATATATGCAAATCTCATTCGTGAAAAAAATACTTTAATAAAAAAACTTTTAACTTTTATAATTTATTTAGTACCCATAATTTTGCCTGAAATGGTAAAATAAGAGGCAATGGTAAGAAGCATTAAGTGTTATGGTAATAGGCATGTTTACATGATATAAAGGATCAGGGTATATATTCGTTGACTATCTTATTTAATTAATTGTAATGTGTATCTTGTGCCTATTCTGTTTACGCGGCACAAAATAAGAACTCTTTAAAAAGCCAGACTTGAAGGACCAGATTACTTATCGGCTTATAAAACAGGAAGGGTATTATTTCTTTAGGACAGGAAATAATCTGTTAGCGCTAAGTAACACAACTCATAATAATAAATACCGGAAAGCATTTCATTAAGTGCAGTGGCACACAAACACAAAGGAACTCATTCTCGAAGGACGCAGTTCAAATTTAAACAAATCCTTACGCACAGCTCTTCACATTTGAAAATTTAGTGGCGACGACATGACAACGTTAAAAGCTCCATCGAACATGCTCAACAATGCCGCCGCTGAAAGAAGCCCGTCAGAGAAGTTCAAAAATACTACGTCGCTACTTACTGTCTCGCCGCATTATAACAGGGTAGCCAACTATTCAAGAGTTTTAAATATATATAATAATTCGTGTAGTTTTTATGGGGGGTGTTTCGTCATATTAACGTACGCTTAAAATAATAACATTCATTGACTGATTGGAATTTAAAGAAAAACTTGCACCTATCTGAATACCAGCTGCAATGAATTGCGCTCAAAGTAACAACTGTTGTCGAATGCCTGTGACGCTGTCGATCAATGGAAGACACTTAATATACTCGTAATCTCTTCTACCTACCAAAACATAGAGCTCACTTATATATAGATGACGATAATAATTACTTATCAAACAAAAACTAGCGAATTTGCATATTGTATTAATCAATACATTAAAATGTAAACAAAAAGTTAAACAAAAGAATGAAAGAAAATTGTATCTTTTAGTGACCATACATGTTGATTATTATTGGTTTAAGAAGCGTTGTTTCTTTCTACAATAATTCTGAAAAACCAATTTAGCACCGAATTAATTGATCTATATATCTGAAACTTAGAGGGAAGGCTGAAGGTAACAGAAATTGCATTTTTAAATAAAATATTACATACTTTGACAGATTTCAACCAATCAAACGCTTTAACTAAATGTTTTAGACTACCATGACAATTATAAAAATATCCGTATTCATCTTAAAATATAACTTAACGAAATGGTTAACAAGAAACAGCTCATTAATTTTAACGTTTTACGAGTGCATGATTATTATATAAATCTAATAATTTCTGAGCGCAATAGACAGTATACACAGTATATTGGTTTTTTTTTTGCTCAAGTCATGCATTAAGCAATTGAGTAATTATCCATTCTCACTCAGGCTCATAGTTCGATATTTTGTCGCAGTACCTACTATATTTTCGAAGAAGACAGGATTATGAACTCCGCGATCAACTAAGCCAGGATAAATAAAGGAAATAACCGACGATATTCTTCAAAGGTTATTTTCAATAATTCCGAATTCAAGATGGATAAATTAAGAAAGTGCCAATGCACCAGAAGAAAGATTCGTTTTGAGTACAATAGAAAATTTAAATTATGACCTGATGAAGGTTTAAAATATAGCTATCTCGCAAAGTGGCCACCCAATTTTTTTTCCGTGCCAAGACAATGCTTGTCGCCCAGATGAATGCCCCTATTATGACACCGCGTGGCAGCGATCTTTATGACAGTTAGGTTCCTCTCGTATGCGATGACATGTGCTCCCGCTTGGTCGCGACCGCTTAAGACGTTTTTTATGACATTTTATTTTTTACTTGTCACTGTGAGAATTAAGTAGCTCTTTAATAGCTCGGAGCGGTTTAAATAAAGTCACGCGTTTCGGCGGGCCTGAAGACAACTAACAAGGTTTGAGATAAATATTTTTCAGCGTTTCTTTCGTGACCTATTAAAATAATATCAATCTTGCCTCGCGTGAATATTGTCGGAGAATCGAAATATATCGTAGATACTTCTACATGAATATCATTCTGCTAAAATAAAACCATTATACAGGAAGAAGAATTTGGTGTAAATTAGTTTTCTTAGCTGCAGTAATTTAGATTAATTATGAAAAATAAAAAAACTTTTTTGTCTATCTACAAATGGCATAAATAATATATATTATACGGAGTATTTACCAAATTACAAATACGTTATATTACAAAAACGTTATAAAGTAAATTATTATGGGGCCTACTCAACTAGGCCAAATGTGCCGGTCCTAGAGTCAGGGAAGATGGTGGTATTGAAGCGTTATAAATAATATGACCGTATGCGGATTCGAATCCGCGACCTTTTGACCTGTAGTCCAACGCCTTAACCACTACCACGATATATTATTTATTATTTATTTTATAAATTGTTTTTAATTTTATTTCTTTTTTACAAATTTTACAAATACTATATTGATAGAGAAGTTATAAATGATATTATTCGAGAACATCTATTTTTTTTTCTCCTTGGATCAATTTACAATTTAGAAAGTGCTGTTTTTTGAGGAAACC
The DNA here is from genome assembly GCA_020383195.1 of Neomicropteryx cornuta. NCBI lineage: Eukaryota > Metazoa > Arthropoda > Insecta > Lepidoptera > Micropterigidae > Neomicropteryx > Neomicropteryx cornuta. The sequence continues at coordinate 14,426,381 of JAHKQU010000012.1, forward strand.
TATCACATATATCTGCATGCATTCCTATATGAAAAAATGCTAGAAAGAATTTTCATAAGGACACACGAATAGTTGCCAGCGATTTGACTTTACTGTAAATGTCTTTAGGAGAATACGATCTGTGTTAACAAGCATAATGCTTGGTCACTTACTGCATTATGAATGAATGGATCATAGACATACAACAAAGGGGGAATTACACGACAGCCAAACAGCTAGCCTATTATCATAACAAGTGTCATTTTATCCTCTTGCAACGATCGTCTATAGATATTATTTTTATATCTGTGACGGGAGGAGAGATGATACGTAGCCGAGAAGGCGGGCGCTGCGTCGGCTGAGCTGGGCGGGTCGGGCGGGTTGGGCGGGCCGGGCGACAGCGGCGAGCTGTTTAATCCTGTGTTTTCGTTAAACGGCCGTATAATGGCCGGGAAGATAACACCCGGAATTATGTAACAGTGCATCGTCTGAGTAAAATGGCGTGATCGTAAAATAAACAGATAATTCTTTATAATTTATGCGAAAAAAACAATAAAACACATGCGTTTTTTTTAATTATCCAGAATCAAATAAATAATACATTGTTAGAAATCATATTAATATATTTTAGAAGGTATTTTATTTCAGAATGTAACGAGTGCAAAATAAATCTAATTCGCGAGTAAAATAGAAAAGTTAATGTATCAACCTAAATATAAAATTTAAATGAAAATATTTAATTTTGATTGTAAACAATCTTATAGATACTAAGTAGCAAAATCATACAAATAAAATACAACAAAAATACACTTCATGAATCTAAAACTATTTTAAAAAATATACGCTGCCTCGGCAGTTTACTTTGATATTATTTCCGTTTTATTACTAATTTAATTACCAAGAACTTCCAATATACATTGTCTCATTTTGCAAACTGTCACCTATAGCTATGCATGTGTAATAAAATTCAAGGTAAATTATATGTGGCTGAGTGAAGAAGCAATCAATCAATAAATTTTTTTATAATAAAAACATTTACCATAACATTACCAACCTCTTTTTATTTGCTATTTACTTTTTTGGAAATATATAGTATCCTACCCACGTAATGGCTTGCCTTTAACAATACTTTGATAATTGTTTTAATTATGGCTGTGGCAACATTTGAAAAAAATATATTTAAGAAAGATTTATAATGTCAGGCCCAATATTTGTAGCGAGAAAAATTGTTTCTAATAACGTGTTTCTAAAAACAAGAATTTCTTAAAGTATTTCTACTAAAATTTAAAATCTTTCACTCATGTAACAAATGATAAAATTCTCTATTTCCGTCGAATGCATGTCCTCAGTGGCCTAAAATCCTTATATTGAATATATTTTTATATGTATAAAGTTATCGTTTTAATAAAGCCAGAATTTAAGAAGACAAAAACTTTTGTCATTGAATACTGCCGACATGAGTGAAAACTATGAAATAACACTGTTTTTAATATTCAAATTAATTATAGTATCAAAGATTAATATTTCATAATTTATAAATCAAAATTATTAGTCTGGTTTTCCCATCTATTAACACTCCGAGCAATAATTATATACATTTACAAAGTCACACCATACATTCAAGAGTATGACACACTGTTAATATTACAATACGCGCGCCACACAAGTATAATCTACATATACTTTCACTGCTGGACAAATATAGATATACCTACTTTTAACATTAGGATGTCGATGACGCACACTCGTAAGATTTTACCCATCCAAAATCGCTAAACGTGCCTATAGAAGTTTTCACTTTAAAATTGGCCTTAAAAAAGAATCTCCACGGTTCAAGTAGGCTCGGTCGCTCTCGTCGCGCCGCGGCGCCGCCTTGCAGACATAGTGTCGGGTTAGCGGCGGGGTTGCGCCCGTATTTATATTTCAACGACACGTGACTGTTATTATGTTTTTATCTTAATAACGTCGTTCTGAGCGCAGCCGCCGGATTATGCCGAGGATTACTCCGAGAAGCTGTCTCTCCGATCGTTCCACTCTATCGCTGTCTCCATCCATTGCCAGCCGTTCGAGTTCACAAGTGTACATTTGCACGTTTATTTGAAGGCAGGCCAACATGTTCTCATCGTTATAGGAATTTGTTGTAAATCTAAATTCGATACTTTTTTTAGATTATAATAATGTGTCCATTCAATTTGGGTAAAGTTTGATTATACTAAAATGTTTTCATGTTTTAATATTTCCTGTTATTGGTAATAAAAGAATACGGTATTTCGATTTTCAAGAAGCTGTAACTATCTCTAGAGGTGGATATACACCATTTTCCCTACCACGGCCAGTCAATACAAGAACACTGACGAGCGCAAATAAATATCATTTATTTCAGTAAAAATCGATATTTATAGAGCAATGCCTAGCAATGCTGTTTTAGGACGCGTTTTGACTGGCTTTTGAGTGGCTTTTGAGTAGCATTTCTAGTAAAACATAATAATCCCAATGTCCCCAGAGTGGTTTTTGAGAGATTTAACGAAAGAAGATGCGTACCTATTTATTGGTCAAATATGCGTATGTGAAATTTTAATTTGTGATTTTGATTATACTTTGTTGGTGTGGTATGACAGAAAATCTCACAGTATGTTACAAAAAAAGCATTACGTACAAATTACAAATTAAGTACAAATACAATAATAATAAAAATTTAAAGAAATATAAAAGAAATTGGCGATTACCGATATCCATTATTTTACCATTTAAATAATAGTAAAAGATAGATAGTTATTATAATATTAACAAGACTGAACCTATAGTTTTTATAATTTATTATATTCAAACCCCAAATTTTCCATCTGTAGTTCTAAGTGAATGGACATATGAACTCTCTCCTAAACATGAAGATTCAGGATTCAAACTATAAAGACGTACTACTACTTACTATTGACGTAGACTACTCGAGTTTGATTTTTTTTTTTTTGAGGATGATATGTCCCTGAATATAATTTGTAAATATTAATGCAAAAAAAAAATCTTTCCATATAAAAAAAAAAATACAAAACAATGATTTTTAATTGATGAAAATTAATACATAATGAATGCTGTTTAGTAAAAAAAACTAGCGTAATTTAGGATTTTGGTGAGATGTTACTCTTAGCTCTGTGTTAGATAATAAATAAGGAAATCTGCTAAAGTATGTAATATTTTATCTAAAAATGCATTTCTGTAACCTTCAGCATTCCCTCTATGTTTCAGATATATAGATCAATTAAAGATTTTCCTTATGATATAGATTAGCCTTTGTTAAATTTTACACTAACCTTGTTTTTCCATGGCAAATACGTTAACAAGTGTTTAGGACATTTACGACATTAAAAAAAGACAAGCAAAGCCTTGAATTGTCAAATTTAAAATCTGCTTCCCATGTATGACTTTCAAATGGATAAGTTTTATATGATTTTATACATATACATAAATAGTAAATCATACAAAAGAGATCGTCGATACATGAGACACGATAATATATCATGAAGGGTGTTATGGAGGACCGCCATTGAGAAGGGTGACGAGAATGACGCAAGTATCAACAGGGCTGACATAAAGCTTTATGGATGCAATTTGAGAAACTAAATAGAGCACTTTCTTTATTTTCAAATGAATCATTTTCATTTGAAATCAACAGGGTTTTTAGAAATATGACAAATATCAAATAAAAAGCACTGCTTATACAGGCTAACCCATAGACAATGGTCAGCCCGAAACCTGATGATAGGGCACCTCTGGTGTTGGCTTTTTGTTGGAATATTTTTATAATGACCTGGCCCGTTGAGTATTCCTGGTGGCCAAAAATTAATCGAAAGGTATTACTTACCGGGGTCCGAACCTAGGACCTCTGGATCAAAAGCAGACGTTCATGACGCTGCGCAACAGATAGGTTTAGTCGATTAATAATTATTGTTTTTCGCGTACTATGTACATATATGTATTTATCCTCTAAATTAAAACTCAAAGTTCCTGGTAGAAAAGCTTTTATTTTCCGCCCTGAACCGCCCCGCCCGCCCAGAAGCTGCATCAGATAAGCACAATAACTTTCCGCGGTACTACCGCCGTCGCCGACGCAGGCATCGCAGAAAGCCATTACGCCGCCATGTTTATGCCTTTATTCTGCAAAAGAGGTTAGGTTATGCCTGTGTATGGTAATTCGTACGAAACGATCGCTTTAGACGGGTCTTTTTCAAGATCTGGATCAAAAGTGGGACTGTACATTGGGAAAAAGTATTTTTTTTTAATTGGTATTGAAAATGACAAATGTATCACAGTTACTTCTGTTATTTTTTCCATTCTGCTTACCTACCCAGTTACGTGTTAACTGATTATTATCAATAAAAAAAAATAATTGCAGTTAATATTACAACAATTATTAGAAAAAAAATGATAGTTTGGCAGGATATACTAGGTTCGCCTATAAAAATAATCCTATAATAAGGAAGACAATTTAGGCGGTTTTGGTTCTAAATACACGTTGTTTAGTGAGGTGATTAAATTCTCGCTAAATTTATCACTTTTTTCGACTGATTCAACGTAAAATGTATTCATCTTGTAGGCACATTTTAAACTTTTGTATTTTTTTTTCGTCTGAAATTCTCGATGGTTTTTTTTAATTAGTTTAATTTATAAAAGTTAAACAAAGTTTGGTGGTCATAGGTCAAAAAAAATAATTATCCCGAGCTCTATAATGAAAAACAACCGCCGAATGCCCCGCGATATTTTTTAAAAATAATTCGGGCTCATACTAAAATACTAAAATATTTTGACATTTAAAAGCAGGGACAAACTGTTTTTCTTCTTAAACATCAGATGTAGAATTTAACGGAGATTATTATAGCATCAGCATAGAGCAAAGAAAAGATCCGTGCAATCAACATTTAATAGACAAAAAAGTAAACGGATGGAACCTACGGATGTATTTCACAGCCGCTATACAGATTGTATTTATATTATTTTATGTCCTTTTAGGGGGTTGATCTATATCAAGGGACCTGGGCGCTCGTCGGGGTAAAAATTAGAATTAGTTACAAAGTGGGTACTAAAAAAAGTAAACAACTTTGGCAGGGTGTAAAAAAATAATCTATTTACATTTCCTGCTTTATCAGTGGTTTCAGTCATTTCGGTGAATTTGTTGAAACGATTATTTATGTGAGAGAGTCGAACGGATGTCCGCGATCTTCGCCCGGCTACTTTCATAAACACAAATCGGAAAAGAATGTTTTTCTTTGTTCGCGCCGTTAAAGTCGTTCCTCGTACCTACAATAAAATTAGTCGTAACTATTGGAGCGCGCAGTTGCGATACAGTAAGACCTCGGCACTCCCACAGAATATTATATACCTATACGAGCGCACCAATATACGAGTAGTAATAGCAGAGTTCTAAAAAGCTGACAGCCTATATGCATGCTTCTGGCGTATCTCCAATGCCCGTTATAGTATAGATACGAGAATGTGAATATTTATATTTCGGTAATACTTTTTTTATATAAAATCATTTGCTATGCACCATAGAAAATTTAAAAGATTGTTTCTTTATATGAAATTAAAATGTTAATAACACATTCATTATCAAATTAAATATAATTAATCGTCAAAAAATATAATATTTTAAAAATAATAAAATAAAAACAAATTATTCAATAACATTTTGCTGTTCGAAATGTTTAAATACTAGTAGTAAATTCGTTTATAGTTGTGTTTAACCTCTTGAATTTTCTTAAACCTTTCTAAATTAGTGCGGCTTTCAGCCAGTTAAATAACAAATGAATGCTCCTCACAGAACAGGAATTTCCCAGTGTGCAGAGCATCGTATATATAACCTTATAAATCCTTATAAATTAGTTTTAAGATCAAGTTTAATTAGTTTGTTAGAAAATCGAGGATTTTTTATCATCCTATATGTTTTCAGGTGCTTGGTAGTGATGTCCCCTATCACCATGTTTCGGGTTAACCACTGTCTCTTCTTACTAAATTTCCTAAAGCGCCCACGTTTATTTATTTTTTTAATACCTAACAAGGGTTGGTCAGTGGTGACGATATTGCGACGATATCGCAACAGGAAGAAACGATTACGAATAAAGGTTTTCAATCCTGACCATCAAGTGTCATTTTTGTGAAACTGGGCCGGAGATGTTCAATCGCAAACGGCTGCCACCCAACAATCTAACTTTTATCTCTCTATTGGCAATAAACCGACACAATGACTTCAACTTTTATAATACATTTTGTGTAATGCTTTATAGAAATGTGCAAAGCGACGCCGCGGTCGGCCGCACGTACCTCGCCGACGCGACGCCCACTTTGTTTTCAACTCGAAGGATAAAAGCTACTCCCGGTTTATTAATTTTATATAAGTTAAGAGATATTTTACGATTTTTACACATTATTTATTTATACAGACAGTAAATCATTAGTTTTCAAAATTGACCATAACAGGTTGCCAGCATTCGATTTACAAATCGTGGATATTATTGTATTTCAATGTATGTCACAAACATACAACACTTAAGCATACATTTTTTTTAAATTTATTAACGTTACACGTTAAAATTATAATAGAATATAGCTATATATAAAATTATAAATATTTTATTTTAATTTATCTTTATTACCAAATACTTCGAGCTTTATTAGCAGTCGAAAGCCACTTCCGAAAAATCATAGCAATTTAGAACTGACACTTAATTATCATTAAGTTTCATTTTCCATGAAACTATGTATAATTTAGAACTACTATTTTTTGTGTATGTAATGTAACGATTGGAGGGTATAAAATTGCATCACTTTATACAATTTGTCCAATGAAATAAATTAATCTAATGCGACACGCTCATTGACTATACTCGTGAGGACGCTCGGAGGTGATGCGATCATTCGACTAAAGTCGGCGCACCCAGCTGCCAAGCTGTGTTTTGGTTATCTGTCACGTTGATTTCGTCTTATATAAATAGGTGTGCGGAAACATTGTTGAATGTGGACGATACCGGTAATTTTGATGATGATAATTTTTCCCTCAGACGATTTAAGGATGATAATTTTTAAATATAGATTAATAGGTAGGTACAATATTATGCAAATGATGAGGTAATCAATCAACTTCCGCGCGCGCGTTGTAACCAAAGCACGCATTATTATAAAAGCTATTAATAACTATTAATAAAAGCATCATTGACTCACCTTTATTTTATACCAATCTATACTTCTAAACCATGTAGCTGTAGGCGATGCAGCTGAATGCTTTTTGGGTTGATTCGTGTCTTTCTAAAATCCGTGAAATTGGAGTGGTCTTTGATTCTAAATTCTCATACTTATGGACATATAAAATCTATTTCAGAAAGCGCAAGAATGTTAGCGTTCATATTCAGATCAAATATTTAGAGTAAATATTTCTATTAGTAAATATCTCTATTATTTATACACAGCTAAGTGATATATATATACATTAAACAATACATTTTACTATTTTACTATATCTTAACGATTTGCACGTAATGTGCATATATTTTACACTTTTCTTTTTATTTTTAACCATAACGATTCATTTTCAGATAAACTACGTTGAACGTAAGTTATTCTTGTAAATATCCATTAAACCATTCACTTCTCATTCATTATACGTCATATTCGTTACATTTTCACACTTTTTTTCATAATTATTGTTTAATTTTTAAATCATTTATTCACTACTTTAATGAAAGTTTGACCGTATTGCATATCGCACAGATAGGTAGGTGAGAGTGAAAGACTTTCATAAAATACAGGCCTGTATTTAAACCAGCGTGCATTACCTCAAGCGATGCAACTATCTGTGCTTTCGGTATTAATTTTTCTTTGAACATTCTGGCTATATATTTTATTTGCAAAAAATTTCAATCCTTAAAATATTAAAAAGCATTCGTATTTTCCAAATGTCAATACTGTCAAACTTTTATATATGTTAAACTAAAGGTGTTTACCTATTTTAACATAGAAATCATCTAATTAACGGTATTTAAACAATACATTTTACTATTTTACTATATATATATATATATATATACATATATATGCATAGGAATACAATTAAAAAAAATATATTATCAAAGTAAATGGTTCGGTGTAATTCAAAAGATACAAAAAAAAAAAATCAAATTCTATTTCGATATAAAAAAAAACCTAAGTTAACTTTCCAAAACCTAAGGTACTTATTCTTCGGGCTACGATTTGGGAATTGCTGAATATGATTCATTTATAGATTGAACGGCATTTTCATAATACTTTAATATCTGCTTTCATCTTAGAGTCAATTTTATGCTCGTCGCGCAAAAGAGCTCGCAAGGTCTTTCTTCATCGGTGTCTTATAGACACTGATATTTATTTACTAAATTTATAGACATTGTAACGGACCGTTTGGAGTACCTATGGCCAGCGGGATAATAGTAATAACTCGAGGGTTTGTTAGAAGGTTCATTACTTGATCCTCTTACTACATAAATACTCCGATATACAATATAATGCTTGACTCCATGATGTCTGTGCCGAGTAGGTACCGGCGAGTAGGTACTAGCGGTGCGCGAACTCGGGTGAAAAAGGCGCTGCACTAGCGGGCGACCTCCGTTCTTATAGACTATCGTCTTGCGTCTGAGGGGAAACCCTCTTCCTCAGCCCTGGTGCATTCGTCGCGTCACTCTCGCTTGACGGACTTTGTACCTGTGGTTTGTGGTGTGGTAGTCGTCAGCGGCAACCTGGTGCGGCCGTCCGGTGAACTCGTGACCCCCACAACATCAAACTGAATGAATTATATGATTATTAATATTGGATTGCTCCAACGATTATCTTTTGGTTTCTTTTATGTTTAGATTTTTATATTTAAGTAATTTGCTTAAATTAAACTTTTTTTTGTTTTTAATTTTTTGCTTATTGTATGTGTAGTTCAATTTTTTATTTTTTTTTAGAATTGTGTGTACTTATTAATGATACTATTATTTTGTGTTTTTGCTTTTTAATTGAGTTTGTGTAATTTTAGAACTTTACTTAAACCTACTAATCTTTACTTAAACCTTATTACATTAAGTGGTATAAACCCACCGAAAAATTGTTTTTTATTTAAATTGATCATGATTGTTTATCACCAATATTTTGTCTTAACCTTCAAGGTTGAATAATTAAAACTAATTCTGCTTCTAGCACATGTAAATTTAGCTTGGTTGGTAGGTCCCACAAGTCATAACAATTCTTTGAAAAAAAATAGTTTACAATACTCTCCTTTTATATTCAATTATTATTTTCTATTTTTCAACCTTCGATAACATGAAAACATATAATTTTGTCCTAGTAATTCGCATGGTAAAGTACAATCAGATACTGGTAATAAAAATAATAATTCATACTTCATAATACTTTTTCAGCTGTTATACGAATATGCTCTTCTCAGCAGAGTTTATGGTCAACTGCTAAATCCAGATATTTATAGGAGGAAACTTTTTCTATGCGAGGGTAGCATTACATAGATAGCTGTTTTGAAAACAGGAATGCAATTTTATTTGTAAATTTATGTGTCTATATTTTTGTTATACAAGTTAAAAATAATATACTTAGTTTTAATAAATTATTATCACGCCAATTTTATTAAATTAAGTCCCCCCTCAGCATTTTTATAAAGAGTTACCCAATTCTGCTCTTGAAATATAAGGATAGTGTCAGCTGTAAAAAATATAGATTGGCCATTTTTAAAAAGAATATTAGGAAGTCTATTTATACATATAAATCAGGAACAAACCTGGGCCTAATACATTGCCTTGAGGGATTCCAAAGTCGATTAACATAAGGTCGGTAAGAGCATTGCCTAATTTAAGCTAGATATGTACCAGCTCCTGTAAAAGATTTATTAATATAATTGACATCTATTAGAGTCGCTTATTTTATGATTTATTTCCATGTTTTCGTAAAGCTTTTTGCAGCGTCGAAATTTTTTCTTCGTAATATTTATTTTTGGTATTAGATAAAATTTGTTTGCATGTATTTTTGTATTGCAGATATTTATGCTGTAACATGTTGTTTTCTGGAATATTTTTGGCTTGATGTGCAAATTGTTTCATTTGTGCAAGATTCTAATAATTCCAATAGTGATCCAGGTTTTAGGTTTTTTTTGAATATGTGGAACGTTTTTATGGGAGGTATAATTTTTAACAATTTGGTTGATAGCACTAATAAAACTGCTTGTGTCATTGTAATTTATCAAAACAGTCGAGTGGTCGAATGGAAGATAACAATATATCTATCGCGTTCAGCGCGGCTTCGCAAGTGAGATCGTTCTCCGGATAAAGATATTTCTCTACGCACACGCAGTTTTCTGGGTAACATTGTCTTATAAGCACACGATTTCAGGCGGCCAGTCGGCGGACGAAGACTCCTCCCCGCCGCGCCCCTCCCTCGGGATTCGCCTTTTCCGGGAAGGAAACCACCAATCATGCTCCATTCTTTGCTCTCATTACACGCAATTTACGTACGCCAACAACTTAGAGCGAACTGACACTTTGATCGAAGCGAAACGTGGCTATTGAAATCACCGATATAAAATAATGAAGACAGGGTATTCCAAGACCATTCTCGAGCAATGAATAATATAAAAAATGCGAAAAAAAATTTTTTTAACAGATGATGTCAATTCCGTCAGCGTTCGATTTCCGACGTTGCGTTGATCAATAACGGCCTTGACACCGTTACGGCGCACGGCGAAAGCTAAGCAATCACAACAAAGACCTACACACCTTACATGATCCTTTTAATATTTTCACGTTAAGTTTCGTTTTTTTCTTGGAAATTTTGAATTTCTTGGAAATTTCTGAATTTTGATATAGTTTCTTAACAAATACAATTAGAAATCGCAGGACCAATTAACTGGTTTTTTTTTTCATCGGGAATGTTCTTAGAACACGGCGATATAGCGATACAAATTATTCATATTTTATTTGATTGATTTAGGTTTCAAAAAGGTTTCATTTATCTAAGAAATGGTTACGGATAAAATGAAATATTTTTTACGTGTTTCGCACAACAAAGTTAGTTAAGAGTGAGTAACCCCGTGAATCCCAAAACAGATGTATGGCGAAGTTCGCTAGTTTTTATAAAATAATAATTTATCACAAAGAGAAGCATTCTGATATAAAATAGATTTTGTTATAGGATATTAGTACATTTTATAAAAAAGTATATTTAAGTCCACTATATACGAGTGTAGCAATATTAATATTTCATATTAGATATAACTATTCTGGTTGTAATAAAAGTATTAAAGTGATTCAAAGCATTTAATACCTAGCCTATAAATTTATTTCTAGCTTTGTTTAGTAAGAAAACGAGAAAGTCGCGCTAAGTGATTGTTTGTAGTTAATCAAGCTATGCTTTATTTTGTTATTTATCTGTCTGTGTAGCGCTGGAAAAGTGTTGAATTTAAGAAATGGAGTAAGTTGTTTTTTTAATGTAAATTATTGATAATTGATAGATTTATTTAAAAAATAACACAAAATAAAATTTGAATAGTCCATTATAGTTGCGAAGTGAATATTCATTACTAAACGAAGATTTGGGATCAACAACGCCAAATAACGCCAATAACAACAACAACAATGTCAAATAAGGGTTAGCAAATTATATCTAATAATATATTTAATCAACAATGTAAATTTCTACGCGTACCTGCCTATAACTAATTATCAATGAAAAAAACTGGCTTGGACTTCCCACTAATATCATTTTAATTTTATATTCTAATACGTTATGTTATTAAAAGTTTTTTTAAACACTACATGGTCAACCGAATTTGACCAAATGTAATGTTAATGTCACATTTTCAAATATGTGTATATGATAAATATGGTGTGATTAAAAAAAAAAAAACATAAGTGGGTTGATGGATGATTTCTCCGAAACGTGGATCAAAAACAGTAGTTCAGTGAAAGTGGTCGAATTTTACACAAAAGTTTAGGCCTTTAGACAGCTGATTTAAATCAGTGAAAATTCAAGTCAATCCTTGAAAGCAATTTGGCCGTAATCCTGACAATATTCCATATGGCCTCAACCGTTTTGCTTGTACCCCTTTTATTTTAAAAAGACTCCAATTGGTATATTACTATTTTTACTCTTAATAATATGTGGGATTTAATAATAGCTATGTTAATAGTAGGGCGGTTTTCACTAATGACTTAAGTAGGTGGTAGTGGTAAATAACGTGAAATTCGGCAATATTTAACGAACGTGGATCCAAAATAAATGTTGACCGCTTAAAGTGGTAAAATAATAATTATAACGGCGGTTCTCAGGTTGTTATCGCCACCCCGGATCGGAGAGCAACAAACAGATCCTCGCTAATTTCGCAAATTGGCCGCGTCTGCTGTCCGACGGAGCGAAAGACGCGAGCGCGCCTATCGCTATCCGCTTTTTATCCGCCGGTCCGATTATGGCTAATTTTCTTTATCCGCGGCCACGCCGATATAATTCCCCGATATTATCCTGTTCCCGGGCGGCAGTTTTGTGACGGACGCCTGTCGCGGCTCGGCCAAGCCGACCCAACAGCCGCACTGCGCCTCGGTCGACTCTATTAATTGGCGCTCGGAACGGCCCGACTGCCTGATCTAAAAATTTGGCTCTCTAATTATTTCCCCTTACGTTTAACGTTTGCGATGTCCGCCGATCTCACGCGTTGTCTATATTCAATGGCATTACGAAGTCGTGTGATGTCCTAATAAAAAATAGCAAATTTCACATCGGACCGCAGCTACAATATAAAAAAGTTTCACTGAAATTTTGCCCGACGTGGCCGGCTGAAAAAAACATATTTCAGCCGTTCATCCTTGAGCATGCTATTCGACACTTCAAACAGACTGGGTAATGTACACCGGTGTAAAAAAGTTATGGGTGATACTTTAAAACTTAAACGAATTTCTGTAAACTTGTTTAAATATTTTTTATGCTTGATAAAGCGTAGGAAAAATATATCTAGTTAAAAGTTTATTCTTCAATTAGAATGCCGTTTTCTTGATATTTACCGTTTGCGCCATATTTCGGTCGGGCTGCTTGCGTTGAAATTATAGTGCAATTTAAATGTCCAGATAGAGTTTGCCCTCGAGACAGGCAGCGAGTCAAATCGAAGCTGGACTGTAATGATAGGATACTAAATACGGAAATCAAAGGTTGGCTTTTGTTCTCTTTGGTATAGTTTGAAGGGCTCGGGTCGTTTCTTGGACCTTATTTTTAATTTCAGTGTAAGTGAAAAATATTGCGTTAGCATTAAAATTATATCGATATTAGGTAAAGGTGACTACACTTTCTTGGGGTCCATTGTGGTCTTCAAATCTAGAGCTCCTGTAGCCAGTCCTTCTCCAGTACGAACCGCAGAATATATGAGGTAAACTTAACCAATCTAAATATTAAAAAATGTCCCTCTAATGGAAGTCGTGTACCAAATTTCAGCTCACTTGAATGTGAAAACTGTTTAAAAAAATCTGGTTGACAGTCAAATCAAGTCAAGTCAATTCCTTAACGCCTGTTTGTCAAACAAAAAAATCGTGCCCGTATAAAATCGTACCAATATATATTTTTTCTGTATCCTTTTTTAACTCGATATTGTCATATTGATATATGTGAGTTTCTTTACTCTTTATTGTTTATTTTATATCTACCAGTACCATTTTCATATTGGTGCAATAGAAAAAAATACAAATTAAAATAAAAACAAACAAACATACATACATAAACTGCTTACTTCATTTGCCTCTAAGTTTTACAGAATTAGAATTTGAATTGAACATTCTACTAACTTCTATTTTGGGACTCTCGTAATAATCTATTAATAATTTTATTATTGCGAGAATTGATGTAACAAACCAATGGCTTAGATAATTTAATAAAAAAACATGTTTCATTGACATACGGACTAAAAACATATCCAGGAGTTCTTAGTGTGTTTTGTTTAACGGTAAGAAGTCGCGTCAGATTGCTGCTATAGTAACATCTTACGCATTTTCAATATTTTTAGTGGTCCATGAAGCTATGACCAAATTGTTCGCGCGCGTTGTTTAGTAAGCAGCACACTAACGAGCTATATGTGATTATATGATTCTATATGTGCTATATGTGATGCCGAGCTATATGGCTCCGTGTGATTTCCTATATTTGATTAGTATTACCATTCAATTATTGTCCTCATAATATATACTTAGATACTATGTCAAGCAAAAAATAATAACTATAACATATCTATTTTTTATACGTCTAAGGCATCATTTGATTATCATGACATAATATCAGCTTTCTGTCAACTCATTCTTTCATCGTAAACGTTTTTTTTTCGCAAATTGCGAAGCGTTTGCTCATTGGAGTAATGCATTGGACGTGAGGGGAAAACAAAACTTTTATTAGGCTTTCCGATATTCCGAACGCGATGTTCGTATCCAAATATCGGCTTTCGAAATGGTATTTCATCACTAATTCTTCCGCTGGAAATGCCATTATTGCTCGTAAATGCGATAAAAGCGCCGCCCGCTGTACATAGAAACGAAGAGAATGGTTTATTATAAGCGTTTTTTTTTTGTTCTTAAAATTGAACACACGATCGTTTTTTGTTTTACTTAAATCGTAAATACGTGATAGGACGTAGAAATTGGCTAAATTCTAATCCTCATAATCCTAATCTAATTTCTAATACTAAAAGCAAAAGAAAAAAAAATGTAGGTACTGTGTGTTTGGGTCAGCGTTTGAGATAGAAACGAACTTTACCAAGCAAAAGTGTAACGCAGTGGCCCCAAACAATACTAGATATCGTTTTATCTCATAATTATCTGGGTTAATATCTATATTAAAAAAAAAAATTACTTTGTTTAAAATTTAAAAGCCGCGAAAAATCGTAATATTAAACACTTAAGACGTAAACGTAGACTGAATATTTAACAAAATTGAGTAAATAATACTGTAGTATTAGTGGCAGTTGATTTCATATAAATTCAACTTTTAAAATACATTTATTCTGTTTTTCAAGAAGTTGTATAATCATTTTGTCACGGTTTTCGCATAACAATATCGTGTGTCCCATCAAACTTATCTAAACTAAAAAGCCGTTGGGTGTAATAGAATGATAAGACCACGCCCAAGTGAATTTATCCGCTGTTTACAATAATCTTACGTCCACTGATTTGAAACTGACTCACCTCGTAAACTGACCGTCATTGCCACCGATTCGAAATGTTTATTTTACGGTCAAGTATTTTTCGCTTCAACGCTGTTTTAGTTTCTTCCTTACAGTAGTCTGTAACCCGGAAATCTAGATAAACCAAGTGCACTAGTTTTATTAATATTAGAGCAATCATTCTACGCTATATATAATAATTATATTAAGTAAAAAAAGTTTCATAATAATATATCGCTTATTGTCATGGTTTCCCCTTTTTTATCTCGTGGTCTTTTGTTAAATCGGAGCTAATCTCCTTTTTCATCATCTTTTTTCTAACTCTTCGACACTTTTCTAATAATGATTTGCGACCATTTTGAAGGTTTTTGAAAATTAGGGGATTACCTCACACAATGAAATAATTTTTAAATTATTTTCAAAGAATTAATTCTTTTTTAAAAGGCGTTAAAGATTATATTTTTTTTAACAATTCAGTACTTACCAATATTTATTTATTTATCTTTATTGGAAAAACCAACAGTTTTACACAGATACATACAAAAAATATATTTGATTGAACAAAAAAAAACCAAACAACTAAAAACAACTAAAAATGGGTTTCTACTAACAAAAAATATTAACATTAATAACAAATATTACAATACCATTTTATATCTATATTTATATATCTACTTACACGAATTTAGAAAAACTAATATGTTCAAATAATATTTGTTGTTCAAAGCTTTCCTTAATAGTAACTTAATTTAATAACAGCTCTTTAAGAAATTATTCTGCCGAGAAAGCAAAATTTATTTACAAGAGGTCGCAAGGAGTCACTGGGAGTGCTTCTGGGCAGAGGCGAAGAGAGGCCCAAAAGAACATATAAATGCAAATATTAGAACAGAAACGGTGCATAATTTATTGGCCCGAGTAACATTCATTAACACAGAAATGGCAGGCGGGGCTTCGGCGGGGGGGCAGCGGGTGCGGAGGGTGCGGGGAGTGAGGCTTTGCCCTTTTGAGGTTATTTCACTTTTTTAATCAAAAAGAACTGCCCGACAGCACGATTAGAAGTTACGATTTTGTTGCTTTTGTTCGGTAATACGTAAATATTTTTTTTAATCAAACATTGCTTCAAATTAAATTATTCCCACTTGTTATGCTCGGGTTTGTTTTTTATTTAGCTATAAAATTAAAAGAAATTGATACTCAATTACATTTATTTACAGTTACTATAAGACTTTTTGTTTATAGAACTTACAAAAATTTACATTTCTATCATAAATAATTTTTATTCACGCATATCTTTTATACAGCTCTTTTTTTATTGAATAAAACAAACACGAACTATGTTATCATAAATATAACTGTAATCTTTCTGAATTAGACATTTTTAATTTTATGTTGAATTAATTAAAAACAAGGTAAGTTAAATATACTCGGCTCATAATTAGAAGGTAAAAGTCCTAAATATTTATGTTTATAACTTTAACAAAAACCATATTCTAAGTAATACATATTTTTATCAATTTGCAAAAATTAAACTATTTTATTTGCGTTTCTCATTTATTTTCTTTTTTATGTATTTAGTTCATACACCTACCTACCTTTCAATTCAATTGTTGAACAGTAGATTCATGTTATTGGCCAAATTAATAACTATGACTTGTTTCCCTGAAATATGTTAAATAAATTGTGTATATATTCTGTAACAAAGTAACAAATAATTTAAGGTAGGGCGTTGGCATTTTTTCACCTCAGAGAGCCTCAGTAATTCAAAAAATATTAAACCACAAACAGGCAAATTTTGTAATATTTATGTAGTATTTGTATACTACAATATACAGAATGTTACGAGAGACCATTCCCGAAGACTTAAGTGGGTATTTATGTTCCCTATTACGAGTAAAAAAATGCGAAAATAATTCATCCTCAATATGATTATTATTATTAAAGGGCTGATGTGACTTGCCTTTAGCATTGCAAAACGCGATCGATCTCTCGTACCCTTAACCGAGTGCACGCAAAGACCTAGGCGTTGCGAATGGACGATCAGTTGAAGTGCGTATGACAACGATGGTTTAATCACCTAAAGTTTACAATTTTTTTCTCGGAAAGCATGATGATTTTCATATGTCGTCTTTACAAATAAATCATTTTTAAAATCGGGCAGGCAGGGTCTCGGGACAACCTGTATTGCTTTAAACATAGTTTTTATACATTTCGGCCTTTTAGTGTTTCCAAAAATTAAAATTTCAGAGCCTTTTAAAACATATCTATTGGTATTGGCAAAATAATTGATGTGTATATGTATGTATAAACCGTATTTAAATGATTTTTACGTTAAAATAGGCAAACATCGTTAGAATTTGGAAAATTCGAATTCTTTTACACTTTTCTTTTTATTTTTAGCCATTTTATTCATTTGCATATATCCTACGCTGAACGTAAGTTATTCTTGTAAATATTCATTAAACCATTCACTATTCATTCATATACATATTCACCGTTTTTCATAATTATTGTTTCTTTTTAAATCATTTTTTTACTACTATAATGAAAGATTGACCGTATTGCATTAGCGCACAGATAGGTAGGTGAGAGTGAAAAGCATTCATACAATACAGGCCTGGATTTAAACCAACGTGCATCACCTTAAGTGATGCAACTATCTGTGCATTCGGTATTAATTTTTCTTTTAATATTCTGGTAAGCTAACTGCGTTTGCCTATGTTATCGTAAAAATCATCTAAATACGGTATTTAAGCAAAACATTATATAGTTTTAATATTACTACACTATAACAAAAACTAAAAATACTATAACATCGTAACCAAAACTACGTTTTATTTATTTATACACAATCAGGTGGGTTCGGGTATTCGGCCAATATAAACATGTTGTGTTCGATATTTAATAATGTATAGTAGGTAGGTATTTATTCTATAATTAATTGTATTTAGTATCTAATTATATATATTTAGAATTGATTTACAACAAATTCCCCATAAAGTTACTGTTAATTACAAAATGGACATACATAGTACCAATAAATATATTTATACATATAAATATATTTTTTAATAACTAAATAAAATTGCTGATTTCAAAGGACTCGTCCTTAAGCTTAAAAACTTCCACCGCAACGTCTCCAAAGGGAAGTAAAAATAAAAGTTACCTTATTACTTGCGTCTCACAAGAATTTATAAATCTAACCATCCCTTGCTTAAATAAAAACTTTGAAGCTCGCTTTGTAATTAAAATTCGCATCGCGTTCATTCCTTTATCTCGTTTACTCCTTCGGCCGGGGCGGCGAGATAAAAGAGGAAAGCAGATTCTTTCATTTGAGCTTAAAGGCCCCAACGCCAGAAGAACTATGGAGGTGATGTTGAGAATTATTGCCCTCTCGATAAGATTAATTTTATTTAACTGAAAAACATCGCCCGTCTCATTCTAATGGGTTACTTTCTCTTAAGATAAAAAGAGATGAAACTGAGAAAGCGGATCTGATTGATGCCTTTTCTTTTTTCATAGTACGGGAAATAAATACGGCTCTTATTTATCTGCTCCTATAAGTCAAATGAACAGTGTGTTAGGCTTTTACTTTAATTGAATATTTATAAATATTTGATTTTATGGAAAATATTATATTTGTATATTATTGTTTTTGTGTTGAGTCAGAAAGTTTTGCAGGCGTATTAATTATCATTAAATGATAAACAAAAATAGCTATGACATCCTGTATCTATCATATAATATCAAGTGCATTGTTTAGTAATAGTATTGTTTTTAAAATAGAACCTGACGTCTTGCAGCTAGGTCCTACAGGCGTCATTAAAGGTATCTCTCATCTAATTTTAATTGGCCAGTAATAAATAATACGAAAAGACGTGCTATCATATTTTTAAATTCGAATATTAATGTTGTTTAAAATCATCGTTAGTTTTCAAAATCCTACTCTTTTGTAAATGTCGTCGATAATCGGTGAACATATGTAGTTAGCAATACATTTTCGGGACGTTTTTATTAACTAATATTAGCTTTATTACTAGATCAAAAATACCCTCTAAAGGACAAATACTGTAATAAAACTGTGAAATGCAAATACCTTGTTTTAAAGTTATATAAATTAATGGTAAAAAAAAATATTGTGTAAAAAGAAACTTTGCAAATTAGTTTTTTCTTTGCACTTTCTTCTCAAATTTCTGATCGAGTAAATATGTTTATATAAAAAAATGGCATTGTAATATGTGTTTTTAGTGTGAATATTTCTTTTATACTAAAAACCCAATTTACTTTTACATAGGTTTCATTGAAAATTAAATATTATTTTCTAGTATCTCACTATGTAAAACTATTGGTTTTTCCAATAAAGATAAATAAATTAGAGCATACATTTTAAAGGCGAATGTTTACAAGACTGACAAATTTTTTGATAGTTTTTCTGAAAAAATGAATCCAGTTGAGAATCCAGTTCAAACAAACAGTCCAGTTAAGAACAAATATTTTTCTAAAAGGATGTAAGTGTGATTGGTCAAACTATACAGGAGAGAGAAAACAAATTTATAAATCGCTTTTCTCACTCCTCATGTTAATTAATTATCACAATATTGATGGTTTTTTTTTGCTATAATTCATTCATTAATTCATGCGTTAATTGTTAATTCATTGTTATTTTGTTGATATTTCAAAATATTATTTACATAATTCGATCAGAAAGTTATAATTTTTAGACTTAATACTCTTTATAATGTATTTGCTTTCTTATCAAAATATACTTACATTAGCGATATTTAATAATAACGGCATTACTTATTTATAATTTTCTTAAAAGATTTTATAATTCCTGAAGACGTGTAGTTAAATACTCAAAAAAAAAATGCCTAATATATTTTTAGATATGACGTCATTTGCAAAAATAAAGCATATTTCTCCTCAATGCATTCAGAATGACACTGTAATGAAGACATTTCGAATACATATTATTAGTAATTAAATTCTATTTATTGATCACCTGGAGCGGGGGAGTTGGTAAATAATACCCATTTGGGCATTATTTACCAACTCCACCAGTAAAACTTTATGGCGTGATTTGAGATACCGAATCAAACTCCTTTTGGCCCTTGTATCAACTTATCAACTACGGTTTCATCACATATGCATACAACCAGCTATTCAAAATTAATCACTAAAAATCGATGCATGTCTCTCCATGCAAGTTGGCTAAGGTGGAGTGGGGCAGCATAAATGTTGCCACAATAATATGTTATATCATCAGTTATTATATATTTTTGGTCCAAAGTAAAGAAAATATAATTTTGATTTAATGGGATGTGACAGTAAGCACCAAACATTGGTGTCAATTGTCAACTTCGTTCGGTAACCAATATTGTAATTTATGTTGTACCTAGGTGCCTTGCTGTACGCAACTTTCACAAATTCTCTACTACAAAACATGCATAACATAACATTTTTTAAAATATTAGTATAGTAATTGTTACTATAGCCAATAATGGCTATTTTTATCGAATCATGTATTACTTAATTACAAATGATTACTCATTAAGTAATGAATTGTATTATTATATATTGTAACAGAAAATATGTGTCGATGTGTGTGTGTACTCGTATGTGGTTGATTTTAATGTTGTTTCTGGTATATGTTTTTCTACTCAGGGTGTATAGTTCAGTCAACGAATGGCGCAAAAGGGGGTTAGGTAGAAAGCGTGAGCAGGGACCTAAGCGGTTTCTTCAGAAATTTGTTCAGTGTACTTAGGGAGTTAACATAGTAAAAGTCCTGACGTCTAGGGGGGGCGAGGTGGGGGGCATAAAAAATCCCACTTTTGGTTACTCATTTAAGTTTCATGAACCGCATTTAATTTCCCATAATCAAAATATCCAAAAAAGGCCATGCAGCCGATCGAATCGGACGTGACATTTTCGTGTCAAATCGTCGCGTCGTCCGCGGGCTCGTGAAATCACGACTAATAGGAATTCAATTATACCCCGATGATGGTAGGAAAAAAATGGAGCGGCGAGGGCTCATATAAAAATTGTCAAGTCATCATTTATGTTTTAAACGCGTCGTGCCATTGTGCCCTGGTGTAAATATGTCGGTCCGATGCGCGACGCTCGCCCGTTCGATCAGCCGACCCCAAAAGGTCTCCAAAAAATCGGCTGACGGGGAAGCTATATTGGGCGCAGTTCCAACTACCTTAGTTTATAATCTGCTATTGATTGCGTGATGTTACTTAACTTAGTCGACAGTGTTGAGTCGGATTTGAGCCGCTTGGATCATTCATACTAATTTTACCATTAGAAATGCAGCAAACTAATGTGACTATGTATAAGGTGGTCAGTGATTAATAATGCTTCGAGTCGTTAATAAGCGGTGATAAAACAAAAGTAATTAAAATAAGTGCCAGGGATTGAAGCCGTCAATGTATTGAAGATGGCGGCGGTCGGCGGTACAGCGTGCACGGTCCACGCGGTGGCACGCGGAGCCGCGGTCTTCTTGCCGCGTCATCTCCTAATCCAGCGTGACGGACGTTTTTAATAAGTTGGCCGCTACCGTTCGCCGCACGGCTGCGACCAACGGCCTTACGAGCAGGATCGAACTCACAAATGCCTCCTACTTTAATAGATAAAGGCTTTTGTGAGAGGGATTGACAAAATTAGGACAATGAATATAATATTTGAATGACCACACACACCGTTCGATATGACCAAAAACTGAACATAATATCAACATCATACAGTGTCCCTACAGCTGACAAAGAGGAGTTGATTTGAATACGCTTCCAATCCAAAGTAGTTTGAAATTAACTGAACTAACATTTGCATTTTTGCGTGCTCTGTGTCTCCTGGCCCAGGTTCCGACTCTGACAAAGGATCTCTGATCCCTGAATAGCAATGCAATCCTTATTTATTTCATTTTGCATTTTACGCGCTTTGACGACATTGTGACATTCCGTTTACTAAGACCTTATCGTAAATGCTCGAAATTTCGTTTTGTGTGAATTTTTATTAAAATTTACGCGGACCACTACTAGGTAGCCCAACCTCTGTGTTTTGGGGGACTGAAACTAACTGACGTTTAGTCTACTGTCTAGGCATCATATTCAGTATCCATGTGTGAAGCGAGGCTACCATGAAGTTAAACGCAATATAAATAAAATAAATTCATTGAAATCAATAATCACACAAATAAATTGTACAGACGAAAAGGTACCTACATACCTATTATTAGATAAAATACCTTATTAAAATCGGCCCGGAATTTTTTGAGTTATGAAGGAACACGCGTGCAGATTAAGCGTATTTAATACTATATTTTGGGTATGGCGGTTAAATAATCCACATTATGCTTTATTGAAAGCAAGTCCATCTCTGAAATTTGGAAACCAAACTTTAAAGATGCGGTGTAATGGTTAGCGCAGTTCGGTCCGTCATGGCATTAATATTGACACCTGCACAAGAAGACAACTACTCTGCTCTGTTTTTGCTTTACGTGTCGTGCTATTCACTCCTTTCATGACATAACTCTCTCTTTCTCTCTCTCTCTTTTTGTTCGATACATTATATCTTATAAATGAAGATGTCGATTTCGAGATATTTTCGAAACTCATCATAAAATTCTGAGAATGCAAAATTTAGATAAAAGCAATGAAACTCATAATGAATTCGACTCTTCTCATCCTGTTGTCTCCTTCCCGCCCCCCCCCCTTCCCCTTTCTTTCGTATTTTTCCTTTCGGCTGTTGTACAGTTATCGTATGTGCGGCAAACGTGAGTCATCAACAAAATTAAAATTTATTCTCACATTTTCGCCTCTGAATCTGTGGTATCAAGTATTTCATGGTTATCGACACTTTTGTAGGACTAGCCTTCGCAAATTAAATGTTTGCAAGACTATTTATAATATGGACTTGTTTCATTATTATTACATCTATAGCACAATAGTTTCAATCTTAGAGTGTGGAACGCGCGGTTTAGCGAGCACCATCCAACTCCTTACACTGAGGTTTCAATGCCAGTCAATTCCGGTTAGGCATTTTCGATCAGAGCGATCTTTAATCTGCTCAGGTAAGTTTAACGCGTAAGGGTAAAGGGTAAAAGGTAACAAGTAGAATGTTATCATCCTCAAATATATATATTTTTATATTATTATTATAGTCAAAGAACCTTTTTTATTATAAAGCTTTTATATTTCCGTACTTGCTGTAAACATAAATTGTGTTTTCATGTCTCTCTTTTTATTGCTTCATATTTCTCATTTATATCTATATAAATATATTTTATTGATTTACTATAACATTAGGTGTAATTGGAAATCCTACATTTGTGCCAAAGAATTTATTTATTGCCTAATGGTTTAATGTGATTTAATAATATTATTTTGCATTGAATGGTGTGTCGTGGCTATTGTGGAGTGTCTATACTCGCCAGGATTGAAGATGTGTTAGGTAACGAAGGTGGCTATTTAAGGAGTGCCATTTCTGCTGCTCCGCAGAGAGATTGCCTTGAGCTGACAGATATCAATCACGACGAGCTGCGATTGAACGCAAAGACCACTTTTTAATATCGCGCTCTTTAAGCGAACGCAATCAATTATGGTTATCGATTTATTTGAAACGCTTAAGAGACCTGCAAAGTTTGCATCCTTACAACGTGTGCCCATCTAAGATAATAAACATAGGCAATTGTTCTTGTTAGTCTTACCTTTTATAAATTATTATTCTTATAATAAAATGCAAATCATAACCGTCTATCAACAAAAAAAATAATAATAATAGTCAATTTTATTTAATCTAAGTCTCTTTCTATGAAAAACTTTTATTTGATTTATTATTAAGAAACTTTAAATGGCCTATAGTTCTTAAAAATTTTATTGGTTGTTTAATTTATATTTTAGATATTACAAGTTAAAAAAAACTTGTAATTACATAATTGATACCACTATTTTTTTTTAAATAATGAAAATTTTTAGATCTGCTTAACAAGACTAAATACGATTGTTCTAAAATCGGGGAAGAGGGTGGTATTAGAGTTAAAAATGTTCAAAGTATAAATAATGTGCGAATCAGAACCCACTACCGCTGTATCGATAATCAAACGTCTTAACTAGACTATCGCTATCACAAAATTGATCAGATCAATTTAATAGTAATAAGTTAAATTGTACGAGATACTGTCCTCGTTTCGCGTTTCTTTGACTCGGAATAAATTTGTACAACTTAGTAATAGTGAAAAACTGAACATGCATCCTACAACTTGTTTATCATTTTACATCCAAGATTGCTGTTCGAGTGACAAATACAGAATCTCATGAATAATGAAATCATTCTGGCTGCGATCATAACGGTTATCGGCGAAGATTTAGAATGTTCAAGATATAAAATTAATGCGAGTCCATTTTTCGATTTCGCAAAAGGCTCTCCGCGTTGACGCGTCTCGAATTAGCGTATGCGCGCGCAGGGAATGCAGTGTTCTGCAGTCGCCAAGTACGGTCAATATAACAACTCCAATAATGTGCACTCGCTGTGCTACGTGACGAAGGCATCTCCATACGATTCTTACGACTTATTTGCCATATTTTGCGCATATATTCAAATGCCCCACATTTCTTGCGCGATTCTTGTCTTCTTGTTCGTCGCAATATTAGAGGTTATGTTTTCAATTTTTCTTCATTTACTTTAAGTAGTTAACTTAACCTTAAACATTTTTTTTATCTACTTTTTTTACTTATTTTACTTTTTTAATATCACTGTTTGTACCTATTTAACATACCTTAGTGAAAGTCTAGAATAAGAGCATGGGTTTTAGATTTATGTATGTGTGATGGCTTTATATACTAGAATTGGATTTTTTTCAAATAAACGAAAAATTAAATTAAATGAATTGCGTTATGATACCATGATACAACAAAACTAGTGGGTAGAATTCCTGATTTTTAAATTTATTTAAAGGAGAAGTTTTTATTCGGGTGCTAAAAAGTATAATTATGGTCTTCATGACAGTTTTTAACGGATGTCCTCTAAACGGCAGTTCAACATTTCATTTCAAACGGACATTCTCGCGAAGTAGGAGGTACCTTACATAATAACTTGCATGCACGGGCGGTAAAATTGTACAATCAAGTGATGCAATTTCTTTTCAACATGTGAGATACCTTTTTTTTACTTTACGTTTCGGTCTGATACGCATGGCTTTATCTAAAATTTCCTAAATTTGTGTAAAGTTCACAACATAGAGCTTCCTTGCTGCTCCCTGATGCAAAAAGGATATTTGGAAAAAATGCCACAATTCGCACGACCTTCAGTAATTCATAGTTTGTTTTTTTACCAGTCATACTGAATTGTTTTTTTGTTGAAATATATAGTTTTATAAATTCACTCTATTAATTTCATCAATTTAAATCACCCACATTATTTTTGTAGGAATTTAAGGTAGCAAGCCTGATATATTTGACAATACTAACCTCATCCCGAAATATTAAGTCGTGTAGTCTAGACAAAAAGAGGAATTAACAGCGGCCTTCTATGATGCTTATGATTCATGGAAGCGATTAATAAACCTATCTGTATTTATTTATTTAACAGGTAAGTAAGCGCAGAGTAAGACTAGCGAAGGTTCCGGAGGCTTTGTTTATGGATCCGATTTGGAATTGCATTGGCGTGGATCCGATTGTAGGTACGTACTTAACTGCTCCTCATCTTGTACTCGACCCTCGCAGCTAATTGTAATAATGACGCGGTCTGGTCGCGCGGCGGTGGCCATAGATCATAGATAGCTGTTGTCTATTGCGCGGACGTGTTACATGCAAAAAACATGCGCGCGTCGCGTCGCGCCGAGCGCCGTATCGCTCGACTTCTATGGCCGTCATCTCGACAACTTCTGAATCCATGATCGTCTCGCATTAGTTGTTGACTATGTTTTGACATATCTTGATGTAGCCGGAGCTGGAGTAGAAACCCTTGGGTACGAAGAAATTTGATTGTAACTAAAAATTGAAAGTAATTTTAAAAATATTATAATGGGGAGATATAAAAATTATATTTAAAAGGAGCACAAATATTTTAGTTTTTAACACATAGCAATAAATTGCATTTTTCGGGGTCGTCATCCTCAATATCATAGAAGCAATTATTGATATTTATTTATATATATTGTATACTCATAAAATTTAAATGCCTCCAAAAAGATTCACTGAGAATTTACATAACATAGCACGATTTAGATGTTATATGCCCTTTATATTGTTGTACAAAGTACAAAAATAATAGATTTAAAAGAAAAAAATATTTTTTTTATATGAAAACAAATAAAAATAAGACAAACTTTTACTAAAATTTTTCGTTGCCTCTAGTTATGATTTTAAATGTAAATTTTAAAATGATTTGTAGACAAATTTGATTTCATTTTTTTTTAAATAGTGGCAATTACCGCTTTACTTATAGGTATGCCACAGCGTCGAGAAGTGACTAGAATGGTCACGGCCGCCGCACCGGTGTCTTCGCATCTACACGTAACATGACCATAACATTATAATTATATAAAGTTTACAAATTAATTTCTCTGAAACCATGAGAAATTTTAATACAATTTCTTCACAAATATTAGTGGAAATTGCAAGACCAATAAACTGGATTTTTTATCGTAAAAGGTTATAGGACACGGTGTATATTGTAAAGCTAGTTGGCCAATAAGGATTAAGACCCTATATTATACGATAAGCATTAGAGTTATGATTTTTTGAATACCCAGTTGATTATTCGAATTATAGTAAAAGTAGTAAGTATTGTAGTAGTACCTACCTACATATATACCTACTCTATATAATAATGTACGGTGACGTAGATAACAATTAAATTACCTTCAATTTTTCCTCGTAATTATTAAGTTCATTAAAAATGCCGTAAAATAATAAAACGATACGATGTGCTATTAAAACGGCTTCCGAGCGAGCCAAGTCGAGCTGCCACGCGCTGCAATGCAATGCGCGAACGCTCACGCTCACCTCGCCATACACGGCGCGCCTTTTATGATCGGCCATCTCATTTTATAAATTGAAATTGAAAGAAGCGTCACGCAGTGGCTGCAGGATCGGTAGCGCACCCCGCGGCCGGCCGCCGGGCGGGCGACGCGACGCATGCTAAGGGCGCAGCTTTGCCTCCGGTCGCCAGAAGGCCGCGCGCAAAAAACGCCCCCGACGAGTCCTATTTGGCGTCCGCGTCGGGCGCTCTGCGAAATTTGTTCATTCATACTCGGAAAGGCGAAGCCACTGCACTGCGGCCACTGGTCCGCTATCTTGGTCCGCTCGCGAACAATTTCTTCTTCGCGTGCGATGGATAAAGAAGTCACTTTTAACAGCTACGGCTCTGCTTACTAATTGTCGGCCCTCATTGTTTCGACTTTCTTCGGCGCGCGGTTCATGTCGGCGCGATTTTTATTTTTTACATTTTTATATCTTACCCTCTTAAGGTAGCCATTTTTAGAAAAACGTTATTATACACTAATATTGAATACACGGTGACTATAACCTTTGCTCGCCGCAGCGACTAGTCTAATAGTGTATTTTGTAAATGGACCAGATCAAAATTACAATAACTGTTTTAAAACCGTTTCTAAAATAATCTATAGTCATGGTGACATTAATCCAATGAGCATCCTTCTATCCAATACGATTGTAGTAGAGGTAACATCAAATCGGCCTCTAAATTAATGTAAAAATAAAAATATTTTGGATGTTAAACAAATGTTTTAGAATTTCTTTGAATTCAAATAGGACCAGACATATTCGTTGTGAATAGCATCTTTTGTGGATTGGCCTGATTCTGCGTATGACTACAACAATATTGAGTTTCCCTTCGCCGATTTTCTTTATCATTTTCTCGTCGGGATGAGTTCATCTTGCGTAATGCTAACCCCATTTAATTCCCATCTGAAATGTCGTCGTTCCGCATATTCAAAACGGGCCGTACGAATACATCTCGCGATTGAATATCGCGAAATGTGTCGCAGCGGCGTTTGTACGACAAAACTCTTCGAACACATGGCTTTGAGGAGAGCTAAAGTACGCATTCGATTTGCGACATTGACGAATGAAACGCATAGAATAAATTTGTAGCCGCGTTGCATTGTTATGATTCATAACAAATGCATACATATATTAACAATATTTTTCTAAATACCTTACGAAATGAATGTCTGTACCATGTCTGCAAAAAAGAGTTCCCTTGAAACAGAATTATATCGTTTCCTTTGTGGTATAAACATTAACATAGTTTTAAATTAAATATTATTTATTTATTAATTAACAATAATTATTACTCGTTATACTTTTTTGTAAACATGTTAAATTTGATTATGACAATTATTATTATAATTTATGAGCCCTGATCTGTTTAGAACCCCTACATCACATAAAAATATAGCCTTTAATAACATAATACCTCGCATCTGTCGTCTTTACAATACCTTACATAGAGATAGTCGCATTGACATTTTCCATGATAGCCTTAGTCAATTCAAAAGAAATTTTTTTGTATAGCTTCCGAGAAAAAAAAATATAAAAGTACATATATGTCCATACATTATATTTATATCTACCCAATCTACACAATGATATATTTATTTGTATGTAATCATATAATATCCATATTTATAGTCTATGTATTATTACATAATATATTATTTCTATTTAGTAATAGAAATTCTGTGTTTTATCTTTTATATGCATGTGGAGTTCTCTTTTTATTTAAATATTGATAAGGATTTTCTTACTTAAGTGTATAATTACAAAGAAGTTATATATCCAATATTTTGTTAGATTACCGAATAAAAAAAAATAATGGTATTTTTCCGGAATAAATGATAATACTTTTTATAGAATTACATTTTCCTGTTAATTTTAGTTCAATTTTTATTTAGTTTATTTAGCAGTTAATGTACGACTACTACCACGACTCGTACCCACCCCGGATCTCACGGGGTGGGGACGAGTCGTGGAAGTGTATGCGCTAAAAAGCTTTCACCAGCATGTAAGTTACCGTTTTGCGCTAGAACGACTCGACCCGACCGCTGAAAATCCCATTGTCACCCATTCTCATTCTGACACTTCTGGTCGATAATAAACAAATATAAATTTCGCTTACGCTGGACAAAAAGATACATTCAACCACATGTAAACGAGATTATAACGAATTCGTATGGTAACTAAGTTCTTATCTCGCGTTTTGCAAACCTTTCGAAAATGTCAGTACTAAATATAATTCAAGTTACGCAGAGAATGCCGTGCTTAATAAAATTCAGGATACATGATAAAACGTTTCCAAAAATTGAGTTATCTTTTTATTAGGGCTGTTAGTGATTATATACCACAGTTTCTGTATATGATAAAAAAAATATATTTTTGCGATGTGCACTTGCATCCTAACATATCAACATTCCGCTTTCTACTCTCCTACCTACACACTTCTTTCACACTTTATTCACACGCTCACTTATCTCACACACCTCTTTTAGGACTCATTAAATTATAATATTTACACAATAAATAAGCTGTTAATTTTAGAATTAATTGTTGGCCGTATACATATAATATTAACCGTAAGCTATGTTCAATTTTGCTGTTTATAATTCTTTAAAAATAAATAAATAAATACATAAACAAATAAATATTAACATAAACTTTACGTCGCATACTTGCATATTATAATGTTTAATTTCAGCAGAAAGCCCTGTATACTTGAGTACTTGTGAAAAACGCCTGTGTATATAGCTGGCGAATGGCTTATGCGAGCCCCCATTCAAATAATTTCAATTTCAAACGTTGTTAGGCGGGGCTATGATCGGGTGCCTGGCTTGGTGGCGTGGGCTGCGGGGCGGGGGGTAGGGGTAATGTGTTTTGGGATTATTTCACTCTGAATGGAAGCATAATGTACTTTGAATATGTAACGCGTCTGAGTTGAAAACGCTTTTGGATCGACGCCTCCTCGACGCGAGCGTTGGGGCGCCGCGACGCCGGCACCCGTCATCACACACCTTTACACATTCAAAACTTTCCATCTATTATTCGACGACTTATAAATGCCCCTCCGCATTTTCAATATGTTTATAATGTGGAGTATGGGATGAGTATGGGATGAAGGTGGAGATTTATTTTACATCTCCGGCTTTTAGAATCGATCTGTTTTAAGAGGGTAACCAAGTATACCTAGGTGTAATAAACTCAGTATACTTAATTTCCTATAAAAATATGATTTTATTACATTGCCAAAAACCTAATTAAGAAAAGACTACCCGATACTTTTAACAATACATTTAGTAGTCGTGCTGACGTACGAATATGTACGCCAAACTCTCGGAAAATAGACGATAAATAAGTAAAAAGTATTATAACATTCATAATGTGCAAACATCTACCACACACAAACTACGTACTCTTTAAAACCAATATATTCTCAAATGTATACTTCAATACTGTAAATTTTCATAGAAATATACAATGTCGCTCTCGCCTCTCCCGTTTTCTGTTAAATAATCTTATTATAATATCATTACCAACACAAAAAATATGTAAGGTATGATTTTAATCATTTTCACGCTATACTATTATTTATATTAAAACTATTTACTTTTTATATCTGAATTTGGTATACTTACCTAATATTACTATTAGATTAAATTTGAGATTAAGGAAAATAGGTTTTTTATCTACCACTCAATTACTCTTGTCTTAATGTCTAAGTGTAAATGTGATTCACTTCACTCAATATCTACGGTTTAGTTTTAAATGGTTTTAATCTATTATCTACCAATCGCTATCACGTTATTTCCATTTTTTTAGCATCTCTTTTGCAAAACACAAATTGTTTCCAGATTTGAATAATCTTTTAGAAGAGTGGTTACTAAATTCGTTTTTTTTTAAGCTTTGTCCTTACCATGCAGTGATACCGAAGTCATTCAATAGTTGAGCGTTAATGTAGTTAAATATTTGAAAATAAAAAACTGAACAGTTTGTTTTAAAATGCCATAAACAGTTTGTTTTAAAGTCTTATTATTCCAAAGTAACTCTGTGCATGTGTAATTAATGCGTTTATTTTTGAGGTTTAAATATTTTTTTAGTACGCGTTTATACTAGCTTCCATAGGACTGACTTTTAATAATAATTAAAAAGGCAGCTTACTGTTGGCAGTGGCACTTACCGATCACTTGTATTTATTTTGTGTTATAAAATAAATTGTATCGAGATTTATATGACCCTATAAATGTTATAACGCAAATATTATGTAGTATGTCTTTTGTTTCTATTGGGCATTTGACATGTTTTACGTGTTTAATTATTTTCAATTTGTTATTAATATGCTCATTATTAGAATTTGACCTGAAATGACTTATAGGGAAATACTTTGAATGGTCCAAAGTTATTACAAATTGTATGATTCTATTATTTGTAATTTTAACTGTAAGTATTTCTGTAAAATATAACTAAATGAATATTTCCTTTAACTTCAATCAGAAAATTCGTTAATTAGAGTCGCATTAATACGCAGGCATTAATACTATAGTAGGGAGATAATGTTTGGTGAACGAATTTTAAAAAATATTAGACTAGCGCTAAGATTTTATTGTAGATATAAAATTTTGTTGACAACTATGATTTATTTAATACATGTATCGATCAAATCGTCAACAAAGCATCCCTATGAGTCCCTATCGAACTGACCAGCATTCATCGCACGTAGAACTCAATACGAACGCAACGGTTAAGCCGTTAACCCTTACACGTGTGTGCACACATTAGGCGATCGTTCCGGTGTGTATGCGAGATTGTGTATGTGTGAAACTTTATCAAAGATGGCGGTCTGGTTATGATGATAAGGCGGCAGCGTTGCTAGGCAACGGCCGGCCAGTGGTCAGGGCGGATGGTGGGGTCGCTCGCTTTGGCGGGCGGGCGTTCGCTAGGGCGGGCGCTGCGCTGGTGGTCCTCTGATATTGCCCTCCGGTGCAGGTATCCCGTTTTATTGCTTTACATTAGGGCTAATTTTATTGGTTAGATGTAATATGTATTTCTCTCTCGCTTGCATGTCAGTTTCAAAATATAGAATAAACTAATATGCGAAAACGAGGACACAGGCACTTTTACCTACCTAATTTAAAATATCCATTTTATTTACCAATTGGTATACTCTTTCAAATAAGTACAATAAAATACAAATACAAATAAATAAACTTGTATTATAATGACTACATTGATGCAGCGCTTCGTCAGTAGATCACGTGTCAAGATCGCTTCAATCGTCATATGATAATAGAACGACTTTTTACAATTACTACTCTCGTTTTGGGATCTATGTTTTTCTGTGGGTCTAATCGAACACTTTTAGAAAAACTAATAAAATTCTTATATCGTGACACGAACACGACATGATCTTTTTATTTCTTTCTATGGGATTATCCCTATTAACTATCAATTATCAAGATGCTATAATATGCAGCATTTAAGATTTAAGAGTATTGTATCATTATAGTATCGTTGTTTAATTTAGTGTAAAACTATTAGATCTTATTATTTTTGATGATAATATGAAATATCATAACGTGAAATCACCATACATATTTTTATTTTATTTTATTTTGAATGAATGAATGTAATAATAATTTTGAAAGTATTTAAAAATTTAGAATAATTTAAATCAATTACTATGTGTTTAACTCCGGGCTTCGCCTCGGTTTGGCAGCTAGGCCCTGCAGGCGCCTTCGGTGCGTGAAGATTCGCGTTTGCGGCAGTCGGGATGAGAGTCGTCTCTAATTTAATAATGTACAGTGTAGTTATATGACAGAGAAAATTGACGTCGGCGTTTATGAATTTAAATATGACAACATTTATTTTCGAGTCGTTGTCAATTGTTTTGAACCGCCGTCAAAAAGCGTTCCAGACGAAATGACAAAACATACTTTTATGTTAATATACAGGGTGATGATTTTAGAGGCGTGGTTTTCAAGAAGAGATAAAACGCATATAATTTGACGTTATGGCTAAGAATTTAGGTTTATTATAAGGACAAAGGTTTGCCATTATGATTTAAAAATGATTTTGGGTAAGTGGCCGCCGCGGCTGACTCGAACAAATTCCAGCCGTGAGGCCCAATTTTCAACCACTTTTTGCAGCAAGTTAGGTATGTCAGCAATAACGCGCCGAATATTCTCTTCCAAGGCGTTAATCGTGTCCGGCTTATCTGCGTAGACAAGCGACTTCACATAACCCCACAAAAATTAGTCCAGCGGTGTTAAATCGCACGATCTTGGAGGCCACGCCACAGGCCCACGACGCGATTTTTACTTTATTTTAGAGTGATTTAAAAAAAATGTAGAGAGTTTTTTTCTAAATTTGCACTATTTGCAAACGTTGTTCAGAAGTAAGTCTATTTATTATGAAATGGCAAACCAAACTGAGCGTAAATCAAGTGACAGCTGTCAAAAACACCAACTACGAAAAAAGTAGTGCCAGATTGAAAACCACGCCTCTAAAAAACACCCTTTATTAATATTTTATTATAAGTATAGTATTTTAATATTATATTATTTTAATAAGTTTTATTTTATTATATTGTACTGTTGGTTTTCCAAATAAATAATAAATAAATAAATGAAGCTGTATGAAGTCAAATAGAAAATAATTATGAAGGTACTAAAATGTTTTATGGCAGCGATCGTAGGATGTCGGCTTAAACTGATTTTTATAAAGACGCATTTCACTCACTTGTCTATCCTCTTTAGTATTTATCTATCTACTAAGGTGAAAAAAGAAAAGGATTAACTTAATATAATAGTAATGGATATGTGGTTAGGATAGAGTTATGGGTAAACGATTTATGAGGTTATTTTAATGAGTGGCTTACGTATAAGATTTATTCAATAATAGTAAAGTTAAAAATGTATAACTTAAAGCACATCAGTTTTATTATATTTAATCAATACACATAGTATGTAGTTTAGATAAATATGAAACATTAAAAAGTTTATTGTAACTTACATCCTAAAATTTGATCATGGACTGTCGTTACTTTCCAAGAGAAGCAAATAGTATGAAATTTCGCAGATGCTGGACCAATTACTGACCTATGAAGAGCATTCATTCCATTAGCGAATTGTCCTATAAAGAAAAGAATTGAACCCCAATGTTCCATTTTCTCAATATAGGTTTTATCTTTGAAGAATGGTCATTGCAAGTTTGGTTTACGTA
Source organism: Neomicropteryx cornuta (assembly GCA_020383195.1). Taxonomy (NCBI): domain Eukaryota; kingdom Metazoa; phylum Arthropoda; class Insecta; order Lepidoptera; family Micropterigidae; genus Neomicropteryx; species Neomicropteryx cornuta. The sequence continues at coordinate 14,460,788 of JAHKQU010000012.1, forward strand.
AAAAAACTTTTCGTTTGAATGCTGCATCGACGGGATTTTTTGGTACAGGTTATAAGAAAGTTTTGTTAGGTGTACGATTTATCTATCTACAGGAATCGGTTTGTACAGTCTATCAAACAGATTGTATAAACATTACTATAGTAAGTATATAAGTATATTCTTCGGTCGGGCCACTAAAATTCAGTAGCCACAACAAATTATGATTCTACTGTACTTTTCGGTTAACTCAGAGCTCTATATTTTTTCCTGTGTACTGTCAAATAAATATATACTGGCCGTACTTATAATAAATATATAAGTACGGCTAAATGAATTAATTAATCTTTTATTTGCTTTAGGATTATAATCATTTTTTATTTAATTTTTAGATCGGACATGCTTTTAAGCACCTACCTATAATTACAATACTTATGATATCAAGTAGCGATTTCATCATCTACAAATAGCATGGCTTATATTAACTAATTCTTTTCAATATCTATTACTTATGAAGAATTAATTAAATATAGCCGATAGTCGGTAGCAGTTTCTCCGAATTTTAATTTTATACCCAGTTAGAAAATGTTCCCAGAAAGTCGCTTAGTCATAAATGTATGAGATACGTCTCACATTGTCTGCAAATTTCTCGGTACTCGATTCGAAATGGTCGATCAGCTCGATACATCTGCTTATATTTGTCTATGAAGAATGACCGAACGAAACGAATGTTTTCGTTTTTTACATTTTTATATCGATTGTTGGATAAAGGGCAAGTTTATTACAGCCAAGCGTGAAAAGTACTATAAATGACCAGCCATCTATTTCGTCGTAAGTACGCGATGTCTATTATCGCAGATTTGATCAAATCCAGTAACATCTGAATTTTACATACATTAGAATATGTTTGACTACCATTTTTTTTATGGAAGTAGTTTACTGCCTGCTGTGGCTTGCCGAAAGAAATTACGCGGGAGACTAGTGGCAATTACGATGCGTAAACATTAGTTCGCAAACCCCCAGATAGGGGAATTTCGATTTGGTTCGGATCTGGCAGTAACGCTTCTGTCAAATCGAATTCGCGCATTTCGGATTTAAAATCAAGTTTGCTTTTTGTGAATGGAATACGCGGAGGGCCAGCCAGTTCGAGGTAACACAGTTTTATTGTAATGCATTCACAGATAAACACTGATGTTTACACAAACTAACCGCGCTCACACCCACACATTTTTTTAATTGAAAAATATGGTCTAAATCCATTAATTTGACACTAATAATATTATAGTCATTGTAGTCAGTTAATATTTTTTTTAATTTACTAGTTTTAATTAGGTAACGTTATTGATTATATAAATTATGTAGGTACCTAGTTTAAATAAAATATGTACACGAGTTTTTTTTTTTGCCAAACAAACTATCTTGCATTTCGTAAGATCTATAAAAAGTATTATTTTGTAAATTTTAATATGTGTCATGCAAACAAGAGAAAGATCTTTATATTTGCTATTGTATAACAAACATTGGTCGATTAGCATTCATACGATGCCTTTAGTGAGTATGTAGATATGATAGCGATCAGACTGTGGTGGCGGGACTGCAGAGGACCAGGGCCAAGCGACCCCACCAGAGACAGTAATTAAAAGCTGTCACGAGCGCCAGATAACGCAGAGATGCGCCAGCCAACATCCGATAGTAACATTAAGAGCGAGAAAAGACGAGAAGAATCATAAGAGTTGGTGCAGCGCAGCAGTGGGCGTTTGGAGAAATCATTTTTAAATTTGTATTTTAGCAGTATGTATAGAGAGTGGTTTGTTTATAGGAAGCTGCAAAATGTTTTCTTATGGGTGTATGAAGTGTTCTGAAATATTTTTATTTTGTATATAATATAAGTTTAAATACACCAACTTGGTTTTGAAAAACTACTAAAAATATTTAACATTTAATGCTAACTTTACAAAACAGTGAGTTATTTAAATAAATTATTCTGCATCTCGTAAATTCCTTTGTATGTACGAAAAATACGTTTGTTGTGACTTATTTCTAAATAATTTAAAACCCTCCCACATAATGATGTCGCTGGCCTCTATTAAAGTGCAATTGACAATTGACAATTACATACATCACTTTTGTGGATTTAAAAAAACTTCTCAAACCTAACCTAGTACTAGATTTATTTATTAATTAATTTAAGATAAAAATATCACAATCAAAATCTTACAGAAGACTTTTTTTACGACGGAATTCTCGAAATAAGATACCCACACATTACTGGGTTTTATTAATGTTACTTAGTTATCATAAATGAGTCCAAATATATCATTTTAGGAAACTTTAATGCCCTTGAATGTAAAAATTAATTTTATGTTTACACCAAAATGTATCTATGGGTACCAACTTGTCAAAACCATCATCGAATATTCGTCTTATCAATTATATTTGCACTTATGCATATTGATCATATAGAAAATATAAAAGAAATGCATATATTTAATGCCTCAACTCACTCACTATACTCTAATAACTTATCTATATTAAGTTAGTTAATAGAGAATATACCCTCCAAGTACAGATCAAATACATACTTTTGTCCCTCAAGATTTGATCGGTAAAGTGTAATTGATGTACCTCTGTAATTTACTTACTTATAGTTTACGCGGTGGTACAGTCAAGTGCAAAAAAGTTACTCACCCCGAAGGCGATGGTGTGAGTCGCGTACGGCAGTTTAGCGGTTCGCGTCATTAAAGATCTATGGAGCAGCGCGGCTCCCAACGAAGTGTCACCCTCCACCCGATTCCATTTAGATTTATGAGTGATTGTTATGACTGTACATAGTATAAGTGATATCTTATAACATGCACTAAATGACCTGCAAGTCTGCACGAATTGAAGTTTTGTAAGGCCCAGAAATATGTAAAGCACTGATTACACCTAGATAGCGTTTTCTTTTTAAAAATAAAAAAATATTTTGCATTTTGTTAAAAAAAAACCCAATTAAAATAGTTTTACCGAACTGAGCCAGTCCTATCATTCGAATGATTGTCCACGCTAAAATAGCGTCAAGAATATCTCACGAAGTTCAATTGATAGATTTCCGTTCCGTCAAATGTCAAAAATAGAATCCGGCGCTTTCTTGGAAAGGCGAGTGATCGAGTGATCGAGTGATCGATACAATCTAAAGAATCGATAGGTACGTGACATTTAAAATAGCATTTTGGTTGTTTCTTTTAGGCGGTATCGACAACATCGGTATCGATTGAAGTGCGCGTATTGCGCTCATTACGAATTCCAACTAAATTCAAATAACGGTGTTGTTGGTTTCATTAAACTATAGGTACAGATCTACATGAATACTTTTATTTTACAAAAATATAAGAAGCAATAAATATTATATTTATAAATTATACAGAAAAACAGCAAATTCACAATGTAATAAACGTCTCGCACAAAGTTTGTAATTATAATATTTCTTTGCTCTGTTTTTTTTTTGAGTGACTACATTCCTTTTTTTTGAAAAACGATAATTAATTTGATGTCAATACACCAAATCGTAAACCTAATGAAATATTTAGTGTTTGTAGGTATGAGGCTACTCACTCGGGCCTCTAGCGATCAATTGTTTATTTAGATAAACGCTAAGGCCCTTGCGTTTTTATTAATAATTTACAATCTCTATATTCTCCCTTTATTTCCTAAAGTACCGACTAAAAATTAGTTAAAAAAATAAGGCTAGGTACTCATCCAACGTACGGTATCTATAATTTGGAGTTATTTTATTGCCATAATTCAGATTACCTCAAGATATGAACGTTTGTCGATAAAGTGGAAGTGGATTTTCGTCTGATAACAAGGTACGAGGTCTTACGAGGTACGGAAAGTTATTCAAAGAGTTATGAAAGTGCAGTTTAATAGACTCTTCACAATTTCAGTATATTTTCATATAAATATATTATACCTACATAAATTGATTAAATATATATATTTTAGGTCGTCCAACTTCGATCTTGTGGTTTTAAACTTCATTAAACGTGGTTAAAAAACGTAAGAAAATAATATTCGTTTTTAACTATTTAAACTATCGCATCCCAACGTTAGTTATTCAGTTATGTGAGCAATTCCAAAAAAAATACTTTTATACGGTATTGACGTTCGACTTAATTTTTGTTATTAAAAGATTATTTTAAAGATACACTTTTCTGCTTAAAAAAAATGCACCTGTCATAGAAGCATTTTTTGTTTGGTCAGTTGCTGAAATAGAAAAAAAACTTAGTTTATAATATATTAAGATCATTTGCCTTTCTGTGTCTTCGGGCCTGGTCCACACAGTTACCGTAAGTAAACACATTTACAATGTGATTACCTTAACTAACAATACGGTTGGGTAAGAGGGCAGATCGTCTCGCATCTATCTGCTAGTAATAACCAGTTGTTCACGTAGGATATTTGTCCTCTTAAGTTGTGTCATCATCGATTTTGTTGATCTCACAGCGCAGCAATATAGAGACGAAGTGCTTATTTTCATTGCGTGCAATTTACTTTTAATTAGAGCAAATGACGCGTGGAGGCCAAACATGCAACCGACCCCCCCCCCCCACTCCTTATGCCCCCCCCCGCAATATCTATTGTCGTGGCGATCAAAAGACGGATGGCGGCAATTATATTGAAAAGTTGCAAGCGTGGAGGTAATCATCTCGCGTCCGATGCATTTAATTTTGGCATTGTTTACACGGTTAAATAGTAGCACTCGTATATGCTCAGGATATCGTAATTTTTAATCAGTAATTCGAGTATTAAATATAGGACATATAATTTTAGTCCCAATTTATCGATTGTATTTATTACTTTCAATTGTATTGTATTGTATATCGAAAATATTTAAACAGTAAGTACAACATAAACAAAAGTAGGTAGGTTATGGCTAAATTAATAGGAAAATAATAATAAAACAAATATTCGTAAAAGATCATAAAATGCAAATTATTTATTAAAAAAATATATATATTTGTTATCAAACCTACATAAATGGCTATGACACATGTAGCTATCATACAATATCAACTAACTATTATACATTGGTTAGTAGTAGTAAATTATTTAACCAGAACCTGACGTCTTACGGCTATGCCCTACAGGCGTCATTAGAGGCATTTCTCCCAAACTGACTTTTTTCATTGACTCTGCAAATGTTTCTTAACGCTGTCTTTTATACCAATTCTATTATCTCAGTTTTTTTTAAATATATATAAATAATCAAATTTTAAATTAGTTAAATATTTTTATATATATGTATAAAAATATTTTATGTTCTTTTTGTTGTATTTAAAAAAAAAAAAATAGTTTTTCTATTTATTTCATCTTGTTTATATTCGTTTAATATATTTAAATATTATTCTTTTTACGTCATTGTTTACGTCATTACAATAAATATATAAATAAACACGAACATATGTTTTTAATAATTGCTATGACCTAGGTCATATACAATTATTTTGGGTCCTACTCAACTAGACTAAATGTACTTGTGCTAGAGGCAGGGGAAATGGTGCTAATGAAGCGTTAAAAATGGTTTGACCATGTGCAGATTCGAACCCACGACCTTTGGGCTAAGAGTCCAACGCCCTAACTACTAGACAACCACGATCATGAATTCAATTTAATATTATTTATAACGTGGCACTGAATATTCTTTTAATTATTTCTATGTGCACTCAATGATAAATATATATTAATTCTAAATGGCCAGTGTTAAATTAAGCATTCCAACATCCGTTCTGCCATATTATTTTGAAATTCGAATATGATCGCGCTCTGATGCTGGTGCCCTATCGAAATGTCAAGTTTCATTCTTCAGTATTAAAAATTCGTTGACCTTAATGTTAAATATTATCCGACTAGCTTTCGATGTTGATATAGATTAACAACCAGAGCTATTAGGGTTGGTTTTTAAGAGCATCAATCTACATACAAAAAATTATCTCTGGTAGTTACTTGTTTTCTAAAGACCAACTTGTAAGACTTGTTTTTTAAGAGAAAATTCCAACATGTAGAGTAAACTCGCTGTATACGAGAATGAATTCTTCTCGAACCGCTAGCGCCATCTCACGGACAGTAGGCGTTCTAACAGTTAACTGTGTTAGGTAAATTGAAGACTTTTATGTTCGCCCGGTCGATTTATTTATTTATTGAATTTGTATAATGTTATTAAATTATTAGTTTTTTATAAATATTTCTTCCTATTTTGACGAACAATACGTAATTAGTAGGTATTATTACCTAGTTATATACAACCAACAGTTTGTTTACTTATTGTAAGAGTATTTTCGAGAAAATTGTAGAGGTACTTCTTAATTACTAATTACCCAAATACTCTGACAATTTACATAATAAGATTTCATTGCTATCTTATGGCGTGTGTTTTGCGCCTGTCGTTCAGGTTTATTAATTTTGTTTTGATACGAGGTCATTAAAACTATCGCAGACTGCATTTTTATTAGTTTTTACCAAAAAGTGTTTTGACCAATAGAAAAATACCTATTGTTTTCGTAAAATGTTCACTGCTGACATCAGTTGACCAGTCAAAATGTTTTTGACTGGAAAAATGACATGTGTTTCTTTTAAAAATAAATCTTTGTTATTTTAGTATATACAAAGTTTAAATTGTTTTTATTAAGTATTTAACAAGAAAGTATGTATATTTTTATGTAACCATTTTCTAATAATTCCTTTTCCTAATACGAAATATGGCGGATTTACGATTGAATAGAGGAGATGTGAACTTTATGAAAAACTTGAGCTTTTTAGATGGTCTCATAATAGGTAGGTAGTATAGTAAAAAGGTAGGTATCAAATCTTTAAAATTTATTTATATTACTATACTTAATGATTAAGTATCCATAGATTAATAATAAATTATAATCTATTTTTAACCTAAAACTAAACTTAAAAATTGTAGGAATAAAAAAATGTAAGTTATCAAAGCAAATCCTCAGACGTTCAAATTATGTTTGGCAGCAACAAAACTTACTCGATCATAACCATTCACAGCTGATTGGAGCGTTCTTACTGTCGAATTCACTCGCTCGCACATGTGACGGCATTTAGATACATAGGTGTATATAGGTACCTATACCTAGCGTCACCGTTTTCAGGACGTTTTTACCAGTAGATTATCTTGTCCGCGGAGCACTTTTTAAAGAAACCCCTCTCTCTCGGCGGTTGATTTTTAGGCATTGATGGCTGCCTTTTAGGCGATGTTCGTATGTACACGATAACTGAAAATAAGCAGTGGTAGGTACTTAAAAATAGGTACTCATGCGAAATTGATTCATCTCCAAACACACCGACGCTCACTCGCAATAGGAAATGCCGCCTCCTGCAGAGAAGAACCCTTTCCTTTGACGGCTCGTCGTCGGATTGATTCAGCGGTGTCTTGGGAATTAATTAAACTTCGGAATGAAATATTAACACTTAGAGGCATAAAATTTAATACTGGGCTGTGTAATGACGTCATTTGCGTTCGACGTCGTTTCAGTCCCCCCCCCCTCCTTCTCAACACCCCCAAGAACCGTCAAATGGGTGGTGTTGCAACGCTGACATTTTAAAGTAAATAAATAATATAGTTAGGAGACTGCAAAAAAAAACTTTATTTTACAATAATTTCTACATACACAAATAAAACAAGCCGTAATTGTCTCCTTTGGTACAGACAGGCTACTTAAAAGGGAACAATATATCAATGCAGTAGTGCCAGCCACTTGTTGGTAATATAATTTTCATGTTATAAACTAACTATACGACTGCTCTGTAAATGTATTTTGGTAGATACTTAAATAAAATAAATAAATGCACCGACTTAAATTAAAAGAATTTATGGAAAAAACATATTAAAAACTATTTAGGTTTTAGTTAAATTAAGTTAATTTTGTTTGTAAATCACGTGAGTTACTTTAACTTAATTTTTAAGTATTTTGTATTATATTTTATGCATATTTAAATAAATTGTTTCTAGTTAAGATTAAGAAACCGGCAGAAAAGACAATGTCTTAGCTAGATCTATCTAACCATTGTAATTGTATATTTTTGAATAATAAAAGTTGCTTCTGGCAACATTGAAATTGACTAGTGTTTTTAGTTTTATTATAGTGCTAATATATTTTTGCACTATATAGTGCTAGTGTATTATTTTGCTAATATATTTTTACGCATAAAAAAATATTTGAGGTCTCATCAATCTCATCCCTAAGGTCCGTGATGAAAATTTTGGTGGTTATATGCACCCTGTCCCCATCCCCCTAGCCCTCCCCTTGCTCAGCCGATCTTCTCGTTATTACTGGAAATTCAAATGCGATGGTGAAAATGAAATTTACACAGGAATTCTGGGGCATTTATCTCGGCGGCAGCGCTCCAGCCTCTATTTACAATATAGACGGAGGCGAGATGCTTTATTCGCGCCTTTATGAAATTAGATTATACGAAATTATAGACGGCGTAATTGCGTCGCGGCGGCGGGCGGCTTTGGGGCGGGCGGTGCGCGGTGATGGGGCGGAAACCGAAACGCGAAACGCTTTCGCTCGACTATGCAAACAGATGACTGAAGCTTTTGTAATATTTTTCGAAAGAATTTCCACGTACTTTATAACAATCAGTGAATATTTTTTTATTCATAAAAAGCAGTATAAAGTACAAAAGATGTAATTCCTATATTGCAAACATTAAAATAACTGAAAACCAAGACTAAATATTTTTTAAATATGCTCTGCGCATTAGGAAATTAAAGTGTTCTGTGTGGAGCATCCATTTATTGAGTTGGCACTACATTATTATTAATTAAGTTTCATACCAATATATTAAAAACAGGAAGAATCCACACAATTCAGGCACAATACTATTATTATTTAATGGTTGTTAAAAGATAATTTTTAGGGTAAAAACAAAACCCTAAAAGTGAGATTTCGTTATTCGTATGATTTTCTGTCTGTATTTATAACATTTTTAATGAATGACTGTACATTAACAATAATGAACATTGCCTTAAATTATTTTAAAAAATCGTCAAATCAAATGTAATAGATAGCCGATAGTAAAAAAAACTAAAAAAATAGGTGGAAAAATTATTGGTAAAATTCTGAACTAAAATACATTTGTCTATACGTTTTTTTTTTGTGTTATATCATTTATTATTGTGATTTCTTATTGTGCCATTATGAATGTATAAATAAATAAATGATAAATGGATGTAAACAGTTTGAGTCTAAGGCACTGTTTGATCTCTCATTGGTATTATCTGATTTATATCCTAAAGGACAGGGTTGATTTATATCTAAGTAGATTAATTGATATGTATCCTCAAGGGCAGGGATAGTTCTAAGTAGATTAGAATAAGTAATTTGAGACCCATTCGGGATACTATTGAAAAGATCGGAAGTTTTTTATTAATTTTATTCAGAAAGAATATACTTCTCACAACGCGTAGAAATTAAATTTATCAAAAAATTATTAGAATCGTGAATGGCTAAAAATATAACAATTGATGTATTAATCGTATGATAAGGTTAAGGGTATAAATATCGTTGTTGTAAATCCCACAAAGCACATCTCCGAGCGGTGAGAAGTGAGAATGCCCTCTGCCCGGAGCTGCGTGCCTAATCCGTCCCTGCATATCGTTCTATTTCGTTACAGCTTCACGCTTCTCCATTAATCCCAACCTTTACATCTTACTTCATTTTAACTAATTTATCATTAGACCGTCCTTGTTTCGCCCGGGCAAAGGGCGCTCAGCCCGTCTCCTTCCCGCACCACATTGTCATTATGACGCGAAAGTCTACTTTGAATGCTATAACGCCCTGCGCCGGGCGCTTAAGGGATCAAGCCCGGACTTGCTGGAAACTTTTAAGCGCTCTCTATGGAACTATATTTGGTGGCTTTCAGTGCGCACGGCGCATGAGAAGTGTGGCTCTTACAAAACATCATATATTTTTTATGCACATAAAAATAACGATTAAAAATGGCGAAACCCTAACTTATAGATCCATACATTATGTACGCTATAATATAACATAAGAAATAATAATGTGTATCTTTGCTATACTTATTCTGACTGTTTTTATTTCTCCTGTGATCACAACGAATGTTGAATAATCGAGATTAGCGGGTGTTATGTGAAGCTAGCTAGTCAATCTTTGCGTCTCATCTAAGTTTAAGACTACGTGGCGGGTAGCCACCCTATATCCTGTTGTGTTTTGGCTTTCAGTTGAAATTACCATTTAATTCATAGATATATTTCCATTTGGTATGTAGTGAGAGAGGATTTATGAAACAACGAGCCTCCTAACCGGTTGGATGGTGTTTTAAAGTGACGACGTCTATATATTTTAATATGTCGGGGTTACAGTATGGCACTACTAAGCAAGTCCTACGCTTACTTCAGTATCTTTAAAGCTAACTATGTTGAATCATTTACTTTGCTGGGGACTGTCAGCAAGGCCCTGTCGGTACTCGTATCATGTCGGCACCCTTAATGAGTCCCTTCGCTCATCCCTTTTAAACCGCTTAAAAACGAACATCGTTAGTCTTAAACAAAAAAACATTGAAGTTTAGTAATATTAGTAGAGCAATTTTATATTTCTTTTAAGTTCCCAAATGCTATTTAATATAAATGCATACGTTACCGGTGATGTTAACATGATAAATAAATAATTAAAAACAACTAACATGAAAAGTAATATTTTCATTAGAAAGACATTTTTTTAAGACGGCTATGGTGCCTAATGCGTGATAATTGAATGCAACGTAGTTAACCCACAAAAACACATAATATGTTTATGTTTTGTGAGAGTAAAATATTTTGCCATGCGATATGTTTTATCATCGGGCATATTTTAAATCAATACGTGTGTATTTCAAATAATTTTGATGCAAATTATATAATTTTGCATATTTAAAACGTATTTATTTACAAATATGGGATAGTTAGTCGAACTCCACTGTAACCGCAACTCTCAAGATCAGGAGGAGGCTTCGCAAGCCCCAAAACATTCCAAGCCTTATCCTCAGGCTTATAGTTTGTTTGCTCGGCCCAGTCTTAGTGCGCTGAAGCCACCGAATCCAGTTGGGGTTTGTGTTCAGGATTATCTGGCACTTTCCAACGACGACCGCTTGTAGGATCTTCGGTTATGGGGAATAGTTCCTAATCCGAATATGTCGGCCGACTTCAACAAATCCTGCGACCGTCTAACCTACACGTAACTACTATTACAGCATTACATACCATTTGCCTAAGAATAACTAATATATACATACATACATATTCTACCCGCCGACAAGTCACACAAATATCATCAATCAGAGCGATACCTACCTACCTAGGTAGAACGTTTTATATTTTAAATTTATAACCTGCAAGTGGCTTATATTGCCAACAAGGAATAACATTTTGAATATATAGAGTGTGTTTTTATAATTACTGTTCAAATATATATTTTATATTGTATTTAATACATTGGCAGCATAAAACCGAGTAAAAGTATTTACTTATTATAATAAATAAATAGTACCAAAAACATTTTTTTTTTCTTTTGAGGTACCAATTAAATTAAATACTCATTACATTTAGACAATATTTTGACCACGACCTAATCTAATTTTTACGTAGCTCTGAACTATCTTGTACCTATGTAAATAAAATATAAATACGCAAGAAAAAAGGTACAAAAATTACAGTTTTTCCAAAATTTGATCGTTTTAGAAGTAAGGTCCTAAATGAAATTATTCAGTTCATTCGGAAATATTCTCTAAATTTAGAATAACAAATTTTCAAAAAGCTAAAATAAGAATATAGGTTTTATTTTATTATTTAAATGTTTAAGATTTACAATAAATTTAGAGAATAAATGATAATCACTACATATAATTCTAGCGACCATCGCACTTACTTTTTTTAAAACATTTTCGTTTTATAGTAAACAAACTGGCCCGAGGACTTCGTACCGCCTCAGGATGAATAAATGATGTGTTAACTTATTAGCTGAATGATATTTTTTTTTATTTAGAATACTTATATTTATTATACAATGAATTAAGTTCAATAAATTTACAAAAATCAAAATGTTATGTATTTAAATTATCGATTCGCACACAATGACAAATGTGTGCACAATTCGCACGCAAACAATAATCTCACAAATTGAACATCTTCGAGGAGTCTGAAAATAGAATTCGCCGAAAGACGTTCCAGTCAAAATGTATAAAAAAATTAATTTTCTATATATATTTTTTTTTGTGAATGTTTCCAATGTTTTGACTAGTGATTCTCTTTTTATAGTCGATCGAAAAGTTTCATTATAAACTTTGTAAGTCGAATAATTCTAAAAAAAAAACAACAAGAAAATATGGTTTTATAGGTAGGTTGATAATTAAATACCGCCCAAGTGAGTAGTTTTATTATTATATAAATAATAATAAATCGTTTATTCCAAGATGTAGAGTGGCTACTGTGAGTTTACCCCTTATTAAAACATACTCGTACATAACTCGAATGCCACGTTAGACTTACACACTGTACATAGATATAGTCAGGCAAGGAAGTCACACCATAACCAGATTTTAATCATTTGATCAATAGTTTTTTCGCATTGCTTTCAGGGTAAGCGAAGGTTACGATTAAAAGTTATTTATTTATATATGCACATTCATTTGACATATAAACAATTACAGTAGTCAGTGGTATAAACAATTACTCAATAAGCAAACACCTTCATAATTTCTACATATAATCTAAAAACACAAGAACATTTGAATGCATCCAACTAGCATCCAACTTGTATGAGGATGAATAATTTATTGTTACGTACGCAAATGCCACTGTGCGGTATTATGTTTTTTTTTTAATTTTGCACAAAGAAAATAGAAATAAAATGTAATAGATAAATATCTATATCATAATATTATAAATATAATGTACATAAAATAATATATTTTTATATATACATATCCATATCCATTTAATATACTCAAAAAAACTATATTTAATTATAAATTTTACTCTAAATAATAGGTATATTTAAACAGTCGTCCTTACAAAGCAAGCTGCAAATAGAAAATCAAAGGAATGATACACTTATTTATACATATATATGTACATAGACCTATTCGTAGGTTGAAGTAGAGCAATATGCTTTATTGAATGTTTTTGTGTTGCTCTTCGCTTTGTCGACTCAAGTGTTTTGATGGGGCATCTCGCGCTTATCTCGGCGGATGATCTTCCCTCATCATCATTTTCGTGATGGCTTTGGCGGTATATTAATGGATTTATTCATTCGAGATGCTATGTATATGTGTATGCTCATACATTTAGTGACATTGTCGCGTGTAGATAGTGAGTGCTATTTCGTTGATGATTACATTTAGGACATATTTTTATATATCCTATGGCGCAGATCCAGCAGTTCCTTTATGATGCGAGGCCATTCAATACATTAAGATAACTCTCTTGAAAACAAGGGCGTTCATTTAGTTAGTATTATTTTTAAGTAGTATTATATAAGTTTTAATAAATTATATTTCGTTTTAAGTAGAGTAAGTAGAACATAATATGATTCCTCTATCCGCGATTCGGTATTACTATTTTATTTTATATATATTATTATTTTATATATTATATTTTTCAGGAAAGTATTCATGTTTTGTTTTCTAACCCCTACCTTTACGCCATTCAAATAAAATCGTAAGTATTATCAATAAAAGAAAGCATAATTATTTTCATACTTTTATCTTCTTAGTACTTTTAATTTAAATCTTAAATACCGTGATCAATGTTTGTATTTATTTTGTGTGAAAGTTTTTAAGAATAGTGAAAACTATTTTTAATATGCTCTTGGGAGTTAAGTAAAATACATATAGGCACACGTTTATGAGGGCATTAAATAAATTATTAAGTTAAAGATATTTGAAAAATTTTACCATATATCGGTATTTCCCCATTGCACGTGTATATAATTATTATAGACTGAATGGAAGCCGATGTCATGTCGCGCACTCGATATATTTAATTTGTGAATAAAACGGGACATCATCCGACCGCTTACTGCAATGTACTTACCGGCCTGTTTCGCTATGATTTTCCAGCGGAGCGTGAAGCGATCGCATCAATGATGGACATAAAATTGGATCATCGGAAAATGTTTTGTGACAAAATTCAATATCTGCCCCGGCCGCGCACCAGGTGCGCATTGTGCCCGCGAACAAGGAAAAAATGTCGTTCGACCCGATTGAATACGCACAGCACTCCTGCTATAGTATTTTTATATCGACGACAACGGATTTTATACGTCGACACAATAGGGCAGTAATGTCATCGGCCATTCGACAAAATTGGTCCAATGAAATAAGACGCTCTCGTGATTTCTAAGAATAGAGAGATTACTGCGACATCGCCGGCGGCACCGTAGCAGTTCCAGTCCATTGTCGCCGCTTTTAATACGACACACACGGGAACTGCAAAAATAAATAATATAATCGCCGCGCACACAAAATATTACGCCCATTTCGGTCGGAGACATCTCAAAGGGATGCCAACCATTTTGTCGGCGCGCAGAGCATGGTTAATAATCGCGATATCTTGGCGACAAATCGAGTGCGGCCGGCTAATGTTTGTTGTCATTTCGTTTGACAATAGTGGCGGCCCTGGTGCGGTTCTTTCGCGCCCTTTGTTGACAGTCGCAATTTCATACTCCGTAAAGACTGTCTCTGCTTCATTGTCAGGCGCTTCGCTTCAAAGGGGATCCGGCTGGCGCGCCTTTTGAGGAAGGATTATCTCGTACCGAGGATGTTGACAATAATCTTTCACTTTTCCATATCTATAACTGTGACTGCAGAGCAAAATGTTTCATTCTTCTATAGGTGAGTAAATACGTGTCAAAAGAATGTATACCTATCAAACATCAACGGTCATATCGATACAAATGATTTGAATTTTATTTTGCCAATGAAACTTTTTTTTTTATTTTGATGGGAGTAAAGTTTTTGGCTCAATGTTGAAATAGTCTCATTCTTATCTGTAGTTACACTTATAAAATACTAAATTTTGAAAAAATATATTTACAAATAAATTATTATTTCACTTGCATTAGGTTATTAAAATATTTCCAATGCAAAAAATATTAAAACTTTTATCGTTTTCCCACGACCTTTGGCCGTCCGTCTGTTGCAACTTTCATCTCGAAAAATACAAATGCGAAAGAGTTGATTTTTTGTTTTTAGATTGATACCCAAGAAAAACAGCCATAGCTGTTTAGATCACACCGGAAGCTGGTCGGATAATATAGATATTGTAACAGCGTAAAATGTCCAAAAATACAGCAGTGCCTTCCAACGCGGAGCTCAGATGGGTCGAAGGTGCTAATGTGAGACTCCTTACTTGCAATACTTATAATAATAATTTTATTCTTGTAGTGTATTTACACTACGAGAATACATTGGTATAATAGACAGTGTTGCAAAACTTTTGCCGAGTTATTTGGGCGAAGTTAGTATTAAATAAATCACAAATTCAGTAAATAGAAGGGTAGGAGGGGTTGTTTCATTACTAGCCGCGTTAAAATTTATGATGAATTGAAAGAATGTCATCGTACCCGATTTTATTTTTATTTTAATCTATTCAACCCATTACAAGTTAAAACCACAGACAGGTATGAGTAGTCTAAGGGTTAATGATACATGCAGCTTTATGTACTGGGTTTAATGGGTTTTATAATACATGTAGGACCTAGCTGTAAGACTTCAGGTTCTGGTTAAATAATTAACTACTACTAAACAATGTATAGAAGCAGTTGATATTAAATGATAGCTACAGGTGTCCTAGCCATTCTTGTTTAATATAGGTTACTAATAATGTCATTTATTTTATCAGGCGATTTGCCGATTATATTTATATACAAGCTGACCCGGCGAAGTTCAATTAATATTTTCACAGAATTCTAAATTACATAATTAGGTAATTATAGATGCGCGCACAATGACAAATGTGATAACCTCACAAACTAAACATATTTGAAGGCAACTTACTGTTTAAAAATAGGATTCCACAGAATACAAAGCCGTTTCATACAAAATGTATGAGAAAATGAATTTTCTTAAATTTTTTGTTTTCGTAAAATTTTTCCTATGTCTAAATAGTTATTCTGCTATTCGGGGCGGAAACAAATCCAATAAATCAAAGATTTAGAAAATCGGTCCAGCCGTTCATGAGTTATAAATGGTGAGCTAACCTGACTTTTTTTTTATATATAGATAAACAATTTTTTTATACAATTTTTAAATTCATTTAAACATTTAGATAAAACACTAGCCAAACCATAAAAGGTAAACTAAACAAAAATACAAAAACATATATATATATAAATGTACAAAAAAAAATACATTTTAAATTTTAGGATTTAAAAAAGATTCATTCGTTCATCATTCAATCAGAAGGATTTTTTTAAATTGCAGAAATCTCAGTCCTTCGGCCTAACATTTTTGATTTAGGTAGGTAGGCGGTTTATTTACTATTATATAGTAAATAAACCGCGCATGTACTAAAATAAATATCCTACCTAAATCAAAAATGTAAGCCCGAAGGACTGAGATTGTACAAAAAGCGGTTTCTTTTCGTGAAATATTTGAAAAACTATCGTATGCGGTGACTATGATAAGCAGTTTACTAAGATCGAAGTGTTGGGGATTTTGAAAAGCACGTATGGACGTATTCGTACATACCCATGTGTACATACATACACAAAGGTAGCAAAACTTTTATTAGTTTTTACAAAAATATAATTAAATTTTGTAACATTGACTAGTTATGCCCATTGGAGGAAATAAAAATAAAAAAACAATGAAATATAGTTTATTTTATAGTGCTCTTTCTCATTCTAAGCGCCATCTAACGGAGAGATATTTAACGACTTCATCAACAGGTGGTTGGATGATCTTCTTCCATAACAAACATTGCGATCAACAAGTTCATGATATTTATTTAAGATGTCTCATCAGACACACTTTATTAATTACTCAATATTATTAAAAAATAACATTAAACGCTTTGATGATCCATGTAAACTACGATTAAAAATCGATAAATCAATAATTTCAAGATTAAGAAATTTAAACCATATTAGATTCATTTATTACAATAGTAACCTTGCTTTAAATATTTTACCTATAAAAGTATTTTACTACATGCAATGTAACATTTTAAGTGTCAATATATAAACCTTCTATAGCTTCTGCGTTTTGCCTTAATGTTATTAGTTGCACAAATATTTGATACCAGTTTAAAAAAATGTAATAATTGTTTGCTCGACTTAATAAATAAATACTTAAATAATATTAAAATACTCTAAATGTGAATGATGTCATACGCTATTAACCAAAACCGATATTTATAACTTTTTTTATTTGAGCAATAATACTCAGCCTAGTGGAGATTTTCATTGCCGTCTTTTAATATGAATACAACAAAAACCACACAATAATAATAATTGAAATACCTACATAAAACTTTTGGAATAACATTTACTTTAAATACAATCTCTACGGTTTCGTATACTTAAAACAATTAATTGTACCCAACAAAGTAAAAACGAAGTACAAAACTGATGTTGGAGGACTCTTTGAATTCTGCAAGGTTGTCTCTGAACGGTATCTCAAATGTTTAATTTTAAAATATTTATGGAGGATTTCTCAAGTGATGAATTTAAAGAGTCTTTTTCACATAAGTACTCGATACGAGTTTTATTTTATACTTGTAAGTGACCATTGTTTTCTCTATTTTTATTGTTTTATTATTGTATATCGTCGGCAAATATGTTTTTCTTTTTAACCTAACTGTTTTATGTCCCAAATAAAGATAAATTTATAACTAATGATAACAACCGAATACTTTACAAAACTTTTCTATTTGTTTTAATTTGTTTTAATTATAATATTAGAATTAATGATAGGTATGTATTTAATGAATCACTGAGCTACATAACCGATCCGGGAAGTGTTCTCGCCGCTGCATCGAAACATGCGGCTGCTGTGGTGACAGATGCGAGGCAAACACATCTCCGCTTCACTTCATATCTCTGCTTCTATTATACTGTTCAAATATAATTTAATACCGGCAAGGGATGGGAGCTAGCCGTGCGTATAATGGAAACATTTGCCACTGATACTAGCAAATCATCTTATTTACTCATACGATTTGCTCTTCACGCTGCTGTGACGATACGATCGTGGATTTTAATTTGTGGTTAGATGTAATTTTGCCTACGACATTGCGTCCGATACATGCTTCCTCTACATAATCGTATAGCTATCGAGTCTACGCGAATCAGCGTCATCTCGCTTATTCAACCAGCCTTCCGATAGCGCTCTCAAGTTTCATCAGTTATCCGGTTTTTGAAATAGATGTACCATTTTACGTGTAAAAATTCACTCTTCAAATGTTGAAAATCTAATTCGAAATCTTTTAATATTTTTTTTAACTGGCAAACGGAATATCCCAATATTCGTATTTGCTGTGTTTCATTTTTATTTCATTCATATAAAGGTAATTTTTATTTATTGATTTTTGATCGTTTATGCGATAAACATGCTTAATAAAAATATTTGAAAAAATTGTGATAAAGTCCAAAAAGTCCAAAGAATAAGGGCGATATTTTTTTTACTAATTTTAATGCAGTATTGAGTAAAAAATATTTTAAACTGATTGTATTTATTAAACGTGTATATGTTTGATATGCCTTGAACAACAAAGAATTTTGCGAAGATTTATACTCGTAATATAAAATAATATATTTCGATAAAGCATAATTTTTCTTTTATATGAGTCAAACTGATTTGTTAAATATAGGCACGAGTAAATAAATAGATACTGGAATTATTTTCCTTGAATTTTATAATGTTTTTTATACACTGTCACACATGTGTGTTTCAATGTATGTTTAAAGGCTTAAAAGATCATATAGCAATGTAGGTAGGTACAGCATATTCATACAGGACCTCGTTCATAGCAGGACTACGTGTGCGCTTAGTATTGAGATAGTGGTTAGTAAGGATGTGTGCATGAGTTCGGACG
Organism: Neomicropteryx cornuta; assembly: GCA_020383195.1. Lineage (NCBI taxonomy): Eukaryota > Metazoa > Arthropoda > Insecta > Lepidoptera > Micropterigidae > Neomicropteryx > Neomicropteryx cornuta. The sequence goes on from JAHKQU010000012.1 coordinate 14,479,860, forward strand.
TGTGTTTGACTCAGCCAGCCAAGCGCTAACGGACTAATATATTCACTTTGACCCATCTCCTGTCTCCCAGAGACTCATACCGCATACGCTCTGCGTCCTACGGTACACATTGGTGGCGAAAAGGCTAGCATTGAATGAAATTAAAACAAATAAATTGTATGCACACGAACAGCACTTGATATAAGCATTTTCGAACTAAAAACATGTTTCTTTAATAAACTTAAAAGTAAACCTAAATACAGTGCCATCACCTCATGTTCATCTGCGGCTAACTGACGCTTTTCCAATATCAAGGTATAGATTTACTTCGCTAAAAGTAAAAAGTGCTAATATCATTTACATAGCTATTATTCTCGAGTCAAAACTCAACATCATGCTTTGTTTATAATTTCAAAGATTACGTTAATTTCACGTTAACGTTATTAACCAATTTGCAAGAAAAGTACATTTTTTTTACCATACCATTCATTTCTCAGGGGTGAACAATGGGATGATTCCTAAAACGTTATACTGTATTTGCGAATGACGCCTGTATGGCCTAGCTGTAAGACGTCAGGTTCTGGGTAAATCATTTGCCACAAAAAAATGTACACAAGTTGATCTTGAAGTCAAATTACTGTTTAATTATGTAGTATACTAATATTTCAATAGTTTTCGGACGCCACTGTTATGCAGGGCTGTTATTCGAAAGCAATGTTTGCCAAGCGGCTCGGCGCCGCCTGATGACGAGTCAACACGCTCATCACACTTACAGAATTTCAAATTTGACTACGACATCGTCATTGTTTATATGTTTAAGTGATATTATGATACATCTGTGATATTATAATCTAGCTAACCATAAATCTAGGCTTGGATTTATAGTATTTAAACGTCGTATGCACATGTATAACAACGATCTACTTTTTTGTAGTTATTAGACACTTTATATATACAAGCTTTATAAATATAATTATTTAAATGTTTCGGATTTACAATAAATTTTGAGAATAAATGATAATCACTACATATAATTCTAGCGACTATTCCGGTAACTATGTTACTAAAATTTCACCTAATAGGTACTTTGAAAATATCGAAGTATGCCACCTTATTCTTGAATCGACAGTGTAACATCGAAATATATTTATAACAAAATTTGGTCTTTAAAGAAAAATAAGATTTTAAATAGTTATAGTTTTTTTCTGACTCATGATCCACGTGGAAATCAGACGTCAGTTATTTATATCACACTTGACCGTTTTTTTATTTACAACGTTAATTTAGGGTTTTGACACCTAGACACCATCTAATAAATACATATTTAAAAAAGTGAAATATTTGTTACAGTGTTATTATTCGCAAAATTGGTCGGTCTTTGGGGATATAGAAGTATCAGCGCGGAGATTTATCAGAGGGCGTCAGGAAGCGTAGCTTCTCGACTTTGCAGTTCGCTGATTTATGTTGACTTCAAAATGGGAGTAGGTGGAAAGAAGCACGCTAGTATTAAAGTACTCGATTCGGGTCCACGATACTTAAGATAAAAAAATATCAATTATAAAAGATCGCACAATTACTTATACCTACCGGTTTATTCTATAATCACTAATTTATCAGTATAAAAATTTATTTAATTAATTCTAGCAAATGTTATAAAAAAAATCATGTTAAAATTCAAAATATCTTTCCTATTTAGGCATGTTCTAAGAACATGGGAATAGAAATGTTTGATTCCAAGAAATATGGAAATAGTTTAAAATTGTGGTTCTGATGAGTAAAAAGGTTAGTATACGTGAATCGGTGGTTTGAGATCGTGATAGTCGAGTGGTTAAGTCGCTGGACTAATTGGCCCAAAGGTCTCGGGTTCATATCCGCGCACATGGTCATACCATTTTTAACGCGTCGTTACCACCATCTCCCCTGACACATTTGGCCTATTTAAGTAGGGTCCAAAATCAGTCAAAGCAATTATTTAAAAAAAATAATACAGATAAACACCCCAGCGTTTAAAAATAAATGAAATTACAGTAGGTGTATATACCTTGGTATGAAGTAAATAGGGAATTCTTGAAATAACAGTGATTAAGTTAGTTTTTAAATTAAAATGATTAACAATATTTTATTAGATAGGTACATAATATTATTTTTTTTATTCCAAATGGCATCACGTAGTCAGTGTCATTTAACATAATTTCAATTAGAGAGTTCTAGATTCTTCTCAACGATGGTTGGGTAAAGGTATATTACATACATATGTTTGACATTCGGAGAATATTCAAAACACGCTACTGTGTATTTACAAACAAAATACAGTTACCAAAATTATTTTAATTTAAAAAAAATATTTCACCGTAAAATAATATTTTATTCCAAATCAATTAGTTCTTGAAACAACATGTCACAACCTATGTTTGAACGATAGTTTATAATTTTGGCACAGGGTTTGCTATTAAAATACATTACTCTACATAAAACTAGTAATATATTAACAATAAAATCAATATTGAGAATACAAAACCCGCGTAGATTACATTTCGCGTTGTGGGATGTTAGCGGGGGTGGAGAAAGGGGTTGTACACGGCTCACAGCCACTTTCTCCAGTATTTCGTTTTATCGCCGTGTCACCCCCCCTCGCCACCCTCCCCGCGCCCGCCGTCTGACAACGCTTTATTTATTTATCCTCTGCCGTGTATTCTTTATTCAAAACAATTGGAAGGCATTCGATTGGGCGATGCCTTCTTACCGCGCGCTAGGAATAAATTGAAAAGATATCTGGTCCGCCGGCGCTGGATGCTGGATTTATGGTTCTCGCTTTGCTGCAGCCAGCGTTCGACTTGCTGTCTATGAAATATCTTATACTTCGATTTAATTGGTGCTCTCTTCCTCTTTTTCCATCTTCAAAAAGACCCAGGATATTTAGAATAGCGAAATATACCTACTTTTGAAACACCTTTCTGACAGTTTTGAAATGTTTACTTTTTTTAAATTCATACAGGAATTGTACTCATTTCTCTAACAAAATTTGACGGCATGTGATTTTATTTTGAAAATTGTATTATTTGGTTTCGAAATAGTTAGTTTTTCTGTAGCTTTCGGAGGCCGAAACAATTTTGTTTGAAACACCCCCACAAAAGGAATTAATACAAGTGCAACAGAAATGTAAAAATTGATACTTAATATTCTTTTATAGACAAAACCATTATTAAAATGTATAAGTATTTAATTTTGTATTGGCTTTTAGGAGTAAATGCTTAAAATGACCTCTATATATCTTATATTATGGTACATCTAAGCGATATTATCCATACATCCAGGCCTTATAAAATAGAGGAATAGTTACAGACATGGCTTTTAAAAAAAAATGTACATAGACTGCCCTTATTTATTGTCTAAAACCGAGCTATAAATTCCATCTCGCCAAACTAGAGACTCTCTTATCTATATTTAAAAACCCAAATTTAATATCAATTACGTTAAGATTTTTTTTTTAACCGGAGCAATGAGCATGAATTATAATAATTTTAAAGCAGAATATATATTTAACCTAACAGACAAATGATCTATAAATTGCAATCGGGTCACCATTTCTTCACATAAAAATAACATCTAGTTCATGCACTGTTTCTCTCTCACAAACATACACACATACAGACCTGATACCCTCATTAATATTTACACTTCACATATTATACACATATATCTGCTGTTTAAGGAAGAGCAAAATATCCAACACAAATTCTTAACAAAATATTTAAATAAATTAACCTTAAAAAAATAGTCTGGACAAAAGGTTATTTATTAAGGAAAATTAAGTAAGTACAGACTCTCGGTTTTCTGCGGATGCGAAAAACAATCGTGAGAAGCTTCTGTGGTCTTGAGGACCCAATTTCAATCTCTGAAATCACTGCAGGGTTTTAATTTGCACACCTCTTTTACACGTTGAGTAGTGGACAGAAGAGAGTTCTTTTTCCCGCAGTATAGAAAGAAAGTGAATAAAAGTAATTGTGACAGATGGTGGGAAGTTTGAATTATTTTGGCTTCGACATATTCACATACCTGCTTCATTACGTACAGCTATGATTTACTTTCTCTAATTTAATATTTTGTAGGTACCTATTTAGGCCTGAGATTTTATACCCAAACATTGAAAACTTTTTATTTAATTGTGTCTTTATTATTTGCTTTTTCCATTTTATTTTTTTTATTTTCAACTTATTGTTTAATTTTAAACACTTAATCGACCTTGTTATTTTTAATGTTTACTAATGAACGTAATAAATATAGTTGTAATTTTTTTTTAATTTAGTAAATAACTTAGTAATAATTTAGTAAAAATATTATTATTTAAATTTTTGAATTTAATATGACTCAATTTTCAGTAACTTTCCGCGCAAACGGTGAAAGTTCAACCCCTTCTATTCTATGGCGTAATAAACCGTGACTAAACGCCCATTCAGTGAGATCCCTCCTTTTTCCGTTGAAACTTTTTGCTGAATAATTATTTCCAGACGTTTTAATTAAGGACACTGTATTGGCTGCTCGCAATATATCTACTGATCAGCTCTCTCTGGCCCGCCGATGAGACCTGTAACAATGGAGATTGGGTCATTAGCATGGTACAGCAGCTCTTTGCGTCAGACACACAAATTGAGATTCATCCTGAAAGGTAGTATTTATCGGATGCTGGAGGTAATATTAGAAATGATCCAAAAGAATCTACTTAGATTCTTTAGGCCCCTTGGTTCTAATAAGATGTTAACCTGTAAGTAAATGGTAAATACATGTATTTTCATTTAACTATCACATTTTTTTAACTAATGTTGCATCTATTAGTTGTTTTGCGAAATCCTAAGTCTCCATTATTTTTGTGCGCATTATATTATAAACAAAAAAATATAGATCCATCCTAATGACACACATTTAATGACTTAAATTTCGTATAAAACTTCATTATGCATAATGAGGTCTAAATTGCAATATTTAAAGTGTTGAACCTTCTTGACATACGAGTATAGCTCGAATGGTCCTTGACTGTTATTCTACTATTATCATTGGTATTATAATCGTATGCTTTGTATCCAATTGAGGCCTTTTTCAAAACAATTTACATTGTCTTTATGATTATAAGTCCGTTAAATACAAGTAACCAACATTGTAGCCAAACAGTCAATTGGTCAAAGGTGTTGACAAAATCTTCCCTTCATGTTATTAATTGCGATAGTTAAGAAGGTTAAATTTGACCCCTAGAGTATTGTTTTTTTTTTCTAGGCACAACAAAGTGCTTTCTGAGATACGTCGTTTAGGGTAAAAGATATGAATAAAGGCATAAAAAAGTGAAATGATAAAATGAATAAAGCTTTAAGACTTTATTAATAATAGACCTACTAGGGATAGAAACGTAGACCTCTGGACCGTAGTGGTCTGGATCTGGGTCATTATTTAAATTTTCATTGTCGTTAATTTTTATGATATGATATTATATTATTTAATGATTAAATAATATAATATCATAAAAAATAATTATCATAAACCAACGATTATGATAAAATTACTACTTTCTTACTTCCTTAATTCTTATATAAAATATTCATGTAAGTCATGTCTGTATATATTTTATATAAATAAGTAAGACATAATATTTGTATACTTTTTTTAAATAGTCAATTTAAAAATTTGAGTCAAACGTACTTATTAAACAAAACTACGAATTCTTAAACCGGCAGCGAAGAGAAAAGTTTCTTTAAAGTCGTTTTTTTTAAATACACAAAAATATATTTCATAGAAACTAAACATTAACCACAAAAATAGGCATTTTTCATAACAATGAGCTGTCATTATGTCGAAATATTTCACCCTCAAATCGCCACTTTTACGCGAATCACGAAGAGGACAAATGGCGACAGAAGGTCGTTTCGGGGTCATTTTAATTGCCCAGCCCTGGTGTCGATGCTTCCCTGCGACCCTTTGGCAGAGGAAGCAGCGGAGGCAGGGTGAAAATATTTTACATTTATTATTGGGGTACGCGCCATATTAGTGGGGGTCGCGACCCCAAATAAATATTTCTGAGCTTCCAATTCGCTGTAAACGTATCCGCACACACTAGAAACAGGGCTGCCAAAAGGATTTTATGTAATTATTGTTTTCCGTACATATACGACTAATGCTTTTCTGCCAGGTTGTTTAAAGGTTCCTTATGACCGCTCCATGATTTTCAATTCCCGTCCTTGTCAGCTCCATATAACAAAAATCCTAAGATTGTTTGACAAAAATTTATAGCCTGAAATTTTCAGGCTATAAATACAGGATGTCCCGAATCTATTCCCGAAGACTCAATGAGGGTGTTTATGTTCCCTATTACGAGTAATAAATTATATAAAAAAGGAATAACTTATCCCCAAATTTATGATTTTTATTAAAGGGTTGGTGTTAATTGTCTTTGGCGTGCCGACACGCGATCTATATCTTACCTGGTATTTGCAACAAACTATCAGGTGGTGTTTTTATTACAACAAACGTTTAATTATATCACGTAAAGTTTACATTTTTTTTACGGAATAGCTAATAGCGGGCGACTTCTTGTGAGAAGCGCACGTCTCCAACACATTGATCGAGTTTCGGAGGTAAGCGCAAAGAATCCTCTTAACCTCTCAAAATAAAATATACTTATAAAAATGAAATGTGGCAACCCTTAATGGCACACGACGTGTGCATCCGACCATAAATATTATTATCTAGTGGCATTGTGCTCTCGTAGATTCACACTTGTCATTGTGTGCGTCCTCATTTCGCGCTAGTGAGGGTATTTTGTCACTTCAATCAACTGAATTGTAACTTAATGCCACTTTTTGCGCACAGTTAGATACACCAAAACGTGAACTAACTAGAAAACTTTTTACATATTATCGTTTATATGAACTGACTATAAAACTAATATTGAAAACGGTTTTTTTTATACCAGCTCCTACGTGACTGTAAATATGTAAATGAGTGCCTAATATCTATATATTCCATAAATTAATTTAATATAACATATGTGACATCGACAGCGACATTTTCCGTTTAGTTAATCGGACATATTTTTACTGACTGATTTCTTACATAAAACCAAATTTTACATAATAATTAAATAAACAAATAAAATATATGTTAAATTTAAAATATAATATGTAACATATTATACATAAAATTTATTTCAAAATAATATTAAATAACAAAGACTATAGCTGCGCAGGCAATATTTTAAAAGGCTATACACTTTTGTGCTAGGTAAGGTTAATGATGTAATGAGTTTCACAATGAGGGTATTTTGGGTTTTTGACATTGTACCTAAATAGGTACAATTGTAATAGGTAAAATAATAACAATTGTAATAGGTAATATAATTTGTAATAGGTAAAATTACCTATTACAAATTTTATGTTTAATTTATTATTTAAACAATAAAATAATTATAGCAACATAATATATATACCGAAGATTTTGTTGTCAACATAACGTCTTGCAGTTTGGTTAAGAACTATGATTTGTACTTCATTATATAATTATGTTTAAATGAAAAAAATCAAAATAAAAAGTTAAAATGGGTATATAAAAATACAGGTTGTATTTAAATTCTGATGTCTTTTTAGTGGGTTGATCTTGGGTGGGATTTTATAACTCCAACTGCCAATAAAAAGTCTTTTTTTACACTATCAACAATCAAACATTAACAGCAAAACATATTGGAAAAATGTTTCCCCATTACGAGAAAAATTAAGACAAAATTTAATATCATTCATTAAAATGTTTGAGAATACGGGTGGGTGAACGCATAGCGCGAGGTCGGTCAGCGACCCCCCAAATGCAATGTTTTCTAAGAAAAACAAAGTTTTTATAATATCATTATTTTAGCATGTTTTTTTTTTAAATTATTATTTCTTTTTCATTAGACTGGTTTAGTTGTCGATATAGATTCCCTGAACGGACATCCGTGAATTTAAATACACTGTATATATATAATGTAATAAATATTTATTTCTTTTATAGTATTGTTATTTATAGTTAAATAAACGAGCTACTTTCTGAATATCAGTATCTTCTCGGCTAGTTGCAGAACGTTTATTATTCATTTGATAAAAAATAATATAAATAAAATACATCTTACCTGCCAGAGGCTAAAGGGCTCATTTGGCAGAAACTCAATTTAAACTAATTATTTATAAAGAGAAAGTAAGCCAGTTTTGTTTTCACCTAAAAATGAAATTTAACTAAAATCACACTAATTTGTGTAACCTACAGAATATTCCTACTTTTCTTTTGATGCATGGTTTTTTTTAAATATTGTGCGATTCCAGCAGAATTCCATTGCATTTAATTCAGAGTAGATAGACGTAAAATTTAATTATGTGTAATAGACGCACCCTTTAACCCATTTGAATGCTGATAATCTGAAATTTCAGAGTTGATTTCATGTTTATTAACCGAAGGCGCCATCGGATCGCTGTAGCTTTGTCATTAGGCGTTCTAAACGCAAACATGCAGCATCACCTCGCCCGCCCGCCCCCCGCCCCGCCCGCCCCGCTCCGATAGATGTAATAAAATTTGCATACTTTTAATCAACGGCCGTGTCACGGGAAACTTTGCCAATAACGGGAGCGCGGGCGGCGGGCGGGAGGGCGGGCGGCGGCGGCAGAGCGTCCTAAGTGATCGATGACGCCTCGCCGCGCCCCGCAGCTCCCGACCAGACAGATTAAGAAGATTCTTTCCATTAGTTCATATCGTGCACGTGCAAGTACAAGTAAGTACTCGGGCGACACACGAGCGTTCGATCTCTGGAGCATTTCTGCGCATTCGCGACTCGAGCGCTGAGTTGTCCATACTGACTACTAAGTCATCTTAATCTACTAAATTTACGTCAGGCTTGGCAGAACTAGCAATAATAGCAGAAGACTCAATAAAAAACTTCTAAGGAAAGATCATATAACCTGGCTCCAAGTGGACGAGCAATGTATGCATTCCACCCGCTGCTTTTAATCAACACATGCACGATATATATATATAACAAATTACCTTGATTTATTGATATATTTCTTATAGTCGCAAGTCGTCTAACAAAATGAATGAAACCGTACTTATTAAAACTATTTTTTTTTTTAAAGAAGCCAATAAATATTGAATTTTTGAACTTGTAGAAGTTTTGTAGTTAGTATATGAAGCCAAATTAAAAAAGAATAATAATAAAATAGGTTTATTAAGCAGTCCCGTAGCTTGCGTCGAAATCCTTAACTAGACCCATAAATGATTGGTGTCTCCTTGAAACAGCACACTGTGCTATTAAGGTTGCACGTGACCATTGCACGTGATTACAAATTATAATTATGTATGTACAAGCAATGTATTTATTATGTTAACACTATTTTACTGCTTTATATTATAATAGTGCATGTAAACGACGTTAAATAAATAAAATAAAATAAATAAAGGTATTAAATACTGCCATAGTGGCAGAGGTTGGTTTATGGCAGAATGCGATTTTATAAAAATGCACTTTTAAGTCACGAAATACGTAATTGGCTAGCCTAGAAATAAATTCGTCTGTGTATAATTTTAAACAAATATTTTTCAAAAAAAAATACAATCTAATTTTGCATATATTTACAACAATCCATTAATTGAATACAGATATAGTTACCTCATATAAGAATGGTAAAAGATTCACTGCATATTAATAATTATACTTTAATTGCATAATGCACAACATTTATTCTCTCAACATTTTAACATTTTACCATAATTTTACGATGTAAAAAAAACGAATTTATTTTGTTATTGAAATACAATCAGAATAATAAGTGAATCAAATACTTTACATTTTCCTTATGAGTTGTTTATTAATGTGGTTTATGTAGATCCATTCTAGCTGTCAGATTAATTATACATATTCCTTAGGCCACATCAGACACTAGGTATCGAACTCAACTTTGTGTCACAGCCATTCTGTCACGAACTGTCAGTCTGTCACTAAAAAACAGCCAATCGCCGGCGGCGGCGCGCAGTTTGAATATGTCGCCTGTCAGGCTGATTGGAATTCAATCCGAAATGGAGAACTATTCGAATTATTTTGTTCGTTTCGACAACCCAAAATAAAAGTAGCTTTGTAGCGCGTTTCGAAACCGCTTTAATTATCAAGTTGCAGGATCGGTTCAATATTAATACATCGTAATTTTAGGTTCAAAATAAGAATAATATATCATTTAGGTCATGGCAATTATTATTATTATTATATTTTTTGTTAAAATATCATGCTTTCAGTTGTTCATCTAATTAGATGGTCAACAATATTTTACACTAAAGAGGACAGGTGAGAGTTAAAAATGCATTTTTATAAAACTCAGCGCTGGGTTTAAACCGACATCCTGCGCTCTCAAGTACAGGACCTCTTTAGAACCTTTATAAATATTATGCTATCCAGCACTTTATCAAAAAAATTAAAAAATATTCAAAATTTTTCAATATTGTCAAAGATTGTGTCATTTATCTTTTCAGGCGTTTTGCCGCTATTAAAAAAAAATCAAATATATATATATATATATAAATATATATTATTTTATTTGAATACCTTGATATTAATTGATTTAGTAGGTAGGCTGAAGAGTTTTTAAAGAGGGGTAATCTTTAAAAACTCTTCAGCCTACCCACTGGTATAGCACTGTATGTTCGGATGACAGCCGGAAAGATCAGTACCAATTTCTAAATGTTAATACGGTTAAACTTCATATTTTTTAAGTCGAATCATGTTAAAAAAAGATCTAAAAAATACGGTATTTAAGAAATATATTTTATCATTTAACTATATGTTTACCATATATATCTATGTGTGTGTAAATCGCATATATCGCTTTTCCTCTGAGCCACTGATGGACAGGAATTTAAAAATGTACAATTTAAAATTGCATGAGTCCCGGTCAGCAGCAAGTGTCGGGATAAATTTTCCCCATTTCTCCCTCAGAGCTCCCATGCAAAAGTTCGACGTCGACAGAGTGACGGCTGTCTGCTAGATTTTTCTGTTCGTTTCCCGGTTTGATTTTATGCTAAATTTCCATCGTAATATCCGCTAAACACAATTAATGCTGATTTTCTCGAAGTCTCTGCTTAGAGAGAAGGCTATAAATGAAAGAGGGATGTGAATATGGTGACTCCTTGAACAAGAATTATATCTTTTTTTTTAAACAACCATTTCAAATTCATCATTCATTATCATTGATAAAAAAAAACACTCAGTCTCTCAGAGATCAATACGCTTGAGTTCAACACTCAAAAGTAGTCTAACTCTGCAACGGTGCATCGTACATTATAATGAGACATTTATTGCAAGACTTCTGCAATCATCCAAACCATGATTATATCAAAATGGGTTATGAGTGAAAGTCCATAAAAAGTCCCGAGTAGCAAATATACGTATTTAACATAATTATAAAAACAGTAAATATTTAAAACATCCTAATTTATTAATAAGGTTTAAATTCATTTTGCACCTAAAGACCTTTTTTTAACTAAAATGGTTAGTTTAAAATTATCTTTAAAACAACAACGCGCTAAGTTTGACTTTTTGAACTAACTTTTTAAATAAATGTACCAGTATGTTCATAGCCGTAATTTCCCATTTCTCTATCTCTCTCTTTTTTCAGATTATATTGGATGTTTCTCATTCTATATTACACGAAGGCTAATTTATTACAAACCGTGTTCCGTGAGTGAAATTCAAAATAAAAGGCGTCTGGTGGAGTCTGGCGATATCATGCCTTGGGTGGCTCGAGTAGGTGAAGGGGATTTTTTTTATATATTTACACCCCCTTTGCGTGGGAAGATGTCGAGGGTGTTTGTGTTTTATGTCAGAAATTTGAATAAAATCTCGGTTTGTCTCCCCTATTCCCAAATCAGTATTTTCACAACTAAAATAGCCAAACAAAATTACTTTATTCATAAGCACGTTTAATAAATAAAAGAAATTAAAGATTTAAGAAATAAAATAATAATCAATTAATAACATAATAAACTAATTAGGTTAATTTATTACTAATGTTACGTATAGAACGTACGATCGAACAGAAGTATTTAAAAAAAAATTTTAATTGTGTATATTAACCCCGTAATATTGATATTATTTTTCTTAAAATAGAGTAATTAATATTAACAATTTAGTGTCTACATACTTAGTTAAACAAAATTTATTATTATATTTTATTATTTTTTTTTTCTTAATTTTAATCTGTATCACTATGCAGAAGTACGGTATATGTGTAGGCATACAATAAATATGTATGCAGATAAATTGCGCGTGTATTAAAAACTGGGAAAATGTATAGCACGGCATCCCCCAAAGGTTGCTGGTAGGTACACAAAATATTGTTAGTTTTTTATTTTTGCCCTAGTAAAAAGAGGCAAGAGGTAATCCAAAAGACCTGATTTTATTTTTGCTAATAGCTATCCTGACATATTTTTTTTTGCATGTTTATCCTTTGATTTTAAATATGATAAAGATGTTTTTATGTAATAATAACCATTTTTCTTGAATTGGGAAACCCGTTGCGTGCCTATTAAATAAATACTTTAACTATTAATTTTTTGAGAAAACTTTTTTATAAACCAGGATTTAAGGTGGGGATGGATTTAGAGCATTTTTTTTAGTTTTTTATTTATCGTTATCTTTGTCACTCGTTTTTATGTAAATATTTCAAAATAACAATAAAAAGCCAAAACCCCTGTGACAGAAAAAAAAGCAAATTATAGCACTGTTTCTGTTTTAGTCTAAGTTAAAATGCGAATACTTTGTATCTGTTATTCAAAAAAGTTAACCCAGTGGAACAAAAATTCGATTTGATCAAATTTCCTTGAAAATATACAAGGAGGCCACGTTAAAACTGGTTTTATTGATATTATTTATTAACTAATATAATATTTGAACAGGTTTCTTAAATATCAAGTTTCTGACAGAAATTAGTTTTGTTTATTTATCAAATCTCGTTTGTAGGAGAACATTTAAGAGGTTATAGTTTATAAATGAGGTTGTTATTGATTAACAAGCTCAGTTCATCAAGACGTTCCGTGACCAAAGAGGATAAAATGTTGAAGGTGAGATTTTTATTCAAAATTTTTTATTTATTTTAATAGTATAGTATAGTATAGTTTTTGTAATTATAACATAACACAGGTAATTAGTATGTATAATCCTAAATAAAAGACATTGTGTAATTGTTATCTGTACATGTTTGACATTTATATATCATATATATATACGTTTACATCACAATGAAATAATAATTTAAATAAACATAGAATATTTCAAATGATCCAGATTTACGTTTATCACAATAACTTTAACATACCCATATTTTAATTATTACATATTTTTATCAGTCTAAATATGCAAAAATTAAAATATTTTATTAACGTTTATCATTTTTTTTTATGTAATTAGTTCTAGGTGAACCTACCTTTGAATTGTTAAATTGTTAAACAATTGTTAAACTGGATCATGTAATTGACCAAATTAATAACTATGTATTTGTTGTTTTATAAATTAAGTTCCGCTGTATTTTTCCCTAAAATATATTGAATAAATAAATTAAATTGTATATTTATAAAAGTTTTAAATTGTAAAATAAAGTATAATTTTATATTAAGAAACTGAGTTTCTTTACAATAACATTGAAGACGCTTCTTAAGAATAACGCTTTGGAAAATTTCCAAAAAAACCCTTAATGTAAAAAAAAAATCCCTATAATATTGCTCGGAAAAGTGTCTCGGATGAATTTAAAGTTTTCTCTCAATTTTTGAAATAAAAATAGAATGTGTTTTATAAATTCAAATAAACTCAGATATCACGAAAAAGCTAAAAATGGTTATATTATAAAGAAAATTGTTCTACCGATAATTTCATCACTCTCTAGCTCCCACTTATTATTTTGATTAATCGGCACGGTTGTTCTAAATTAGGTAAATTTCTTTTTAAAAAAAGGGTCTAATAAAAATAGTGATATATGTGATTTGGTTTTTGTTATTTATAAGAAATAATAATGTTGATATAATCATGATAATAATAGTAATAACAGTGATCTTGGAAGTCTAGTGGTTAAGGCGTTGAACTATTGGCCTAAAGGTCTCGGGTTCGAATCCGCATATGGTCATAAGATTTTTAACCTTTCATTACCACCATCTCCTCTTGACTCTTACCCAGGCACATTTGGCCTAGTTGAGTAGGGGCTAAGATAATTGTATATCATCTAGGTCATAGCAATTCATTTTTTAAAATTATATAATAATAGGATATATTTTGGTATTATTATTATTGTCTTAGTATTCGCGAGTAAAATTGAACGAGTTACATCTTGTTTGCTCTTCTGTGTCAGTACCAGTAGCCGCTTCACACCACTGTGCTCATGGGGCCGTTTTCAATCCATCCTTTCTCATCTCTTAGATCCTTATCCATTTCGGTTATTTTATATATGCATAACTCCTGTGCACAATAACTAGCTTATGTGGCAATAAGACACTTTAAAAGCATTTTTAATAGATCCACTTTTCGCCAGCTAGGACCAGTTATAGTTTCGCCGGCGGACTCGTTATTTAAATTAAATTTAACTAGCAGTTTCGTCAGATCTAATAGCATCTTGTGGTAGGCATTGGGCGATTCGACGTAACTTGTAATACATCTAGATAACCTTCTATAATATAATAATACATTGAAATTTATTTGTTTGCTAGAAAAATGTTTGTAATCTATAAAGTACATTTTTTCGTTCCAGTACTGTTTCCTGCTGTATTTGGCTGTGTTGGCTTTTCACCTTGGTGTAGCTGGTAAGCATATGAAAAAAAGGCCAAGTGTCAACTGAGGTCACTCCTTTGTTCCTCATTCCACTACAATGAATATAATATTCCCATACATTTACAATGTACAATGTATTGTGCTCAGAAATACCCATTTCTATACCCATAAGAAATGTTCTAGAATTTTTTATTGTTTTAAATAATTCCCATTTTTAATGTTATATTTTTTTAAACAATATTGTTTAATATCTACTGGATATTGGTTAAAATATAGTTTTAAAAAACTTACTTGGTTTTGGAAAATTACTAAAAATATTAAATATTTAATGCTAAATTTATACAACGCAGTAGTTTATTTGCAATAAATTAGTTAATTTGTATACATAATAAACCATATTAATTGTTATACATTGAAATAACTACGAAGGTAAGTAAAATAGTTTTTAAAAAAAATAGGAAATCATAAAAAAAAATACTTTTTTAAAACATAGTATTTGCATTTTAACTGTTATTTACTATGTTTTGGATTAAGAAATGGCACATGCTACATTTTCGAATTAGTTTCAAAACCAGCTTTTTCCTTATCGTATCGTATCGTATTTTGACATGGGAAGTGAGAACTATCTGCTAGGGCGTTTACTGTATTTTTCATGCAAGCTTATCTTTCATACCGCAACTAAACTTCACAAAATTTCGAAATTTATATGCAACAATACACAGTAAGTCTATATAAGTAAATTTATTCTAAAAAAAAAACAAAAATCGAAAAAAATATTGTTTACTGTGCTTTGCTTGGGGCTGCCGGCCCCGTTTTGGGTCCCTAAATTTGGAGCTCTATTGGAAGAGGTAGTCTTTTGGCTCTGTTTCACGTTTTAAAACTAGCAACAGGAAGTTATTCTGAGGACTTCAGAGCAGATTTGGCCGATCATGCACAATACAATTTGAGTTAAAAGACTGTCAATTTTACAACATTGATAACATTTATATTTTGTATTTATACAATGCCTTTCGATTTCAGATGAAATCAACATCGAAAGTGATAATGGCAATATAATAACTTTTCTTGTGGAGCCTAGCTACACAATAGCACAAGTGAAGACGATCTACTTATCTTCAGAGGATGAACTAGATTCTATAACGATCTCTTCAATAGTATTACTGTACAACAACAATGTGTTGGGAAATGGAAAAACGCTAGCTGAATACAATATTCCAAACGACGCTACTCTGAATGCCAAAATTAAACAATAACGATAATATAAAAAAATAAGTAGTAAATTTTCTACTTTCCAATACTATCATTTTATTTACAATTTTAAAAGGATTTTAGAAATATACGAGTATCAGTAGAAATATGCAGTCTTTTATTTACTATATGCTTGGCAGTTAGTTATGTTTATTAAGATTAAAATTCAGATAAATATTTTTGATACTTTATTTTTGTTTTTCACGACATCCAGAAGTTGTGTTTTGATTTTCGACAAACTAGTGTTTCCTCGGAGACGTTTGTTTAACTTAGCTAGCTTACCAACGTTTACACCCTCACCACCGAAATAAACTCCTCCTAAAATCACGGTACTCCTCATCGCTGAGTGTTAGATGAGTAAGTTAGGACCACCTGAAAAGCAAAGATTTGAATTGAATGTATAGCTCGTACATGCAAAGATACCCATACATAACCTTTCGTATGACCCGAAAGGGGTGAGCCGCCGTGGACTGATTACCACTGATGTCGCAATAAGTAGCTGAAATGTCTGATGAAATTGTCGAGTGCTGAACTCAAACCGATTACATCCCGATGACGTGACGTTGAACAATTTGTGTTATTAAAGTGTATCGCGAGTATTTCCTGTCACGCGACTACCAAAAACTACCCGCAAGGGCTGTGACAATGCTAATGAATCTTTTATAAGTTTATTTCTTAATATATTAGGTTTTAAAAATAGCTATTGTATTGTTTATTCAAAATATGTTTAAATATTAATGTATCTATGGAAGAAAATGACGGTTAATCGTGTGTTAGTCAGGGCAATGAAATTTAAATTTACTTAAATTTATTATCTTTTTTAATGTAAATTTTTGATTTTCCTATTTTTTTCCTGTTTCATTAATTGGTTGTCAGATGTGAATTGCTGCCTAGTGTAAATAATATAGGTTTCTATATTATCCGAAAAAAACCTTAAACAAAAAGTATGACTATAATTTATAAATAATAATAATGAGGTTATAACCCTTCAATAAATTAACGTTTATTTTCAATCTCAGCCCTGCAACGATGGTAAGCTCCATTCAAAGCAATCGAAGGAAAACAAGTCGCTACGTCGAAGCAATTCTAACCCGAATACGAGATAATTACTGATGGATATCAATATTTCTCTATTACAAAGACAGTACAGTCAGTTAAAGATTTCAAGTTGAATGCATTCTTTTTTTTTAAAATAATAATTTACTATACCTTAAACCATTTCCCATACTTCATTAAATAGACTATACGATTATGTACTATATATATGCCACTGAAAACTTTTACTGGAACAAACCTATGAAACGTTTTGATACTATAATGACTATTAACGTTTGAAAGCTTTTAACATTCGGTTCGGTTGCATTCGCATACGTGTGAAAGTGGCCTTACGCCACTGCATACAAACCAAACTTAACCCAACTTGTATTAAACCAGAATCCCATATTATTTTCTTTTATAGACATCTAAGCATAGGAATCTAAGCACTTCGAGGTGAGTTTATATATATATATTATATTGATGTAAATATTATTACGACATCCCCTTTACACATTATAGTTAAGTACCTATGTAGGTAGTGATTCAAACCCAACTGGGCGGAACGGACACGCGTAGCAAGTTGTGAGTCTGATGGATACCTGACTTAGTACCTTCAATTACCCTTAATATTAATTTTGTTTAAAATTATGTTGGGGTGGCGATATTGCGTGCGTGATGATCAATTGCTTGGTGTTGTTTTGTTTTATTTTGTGGGGGAAAAAGTGCTTCAAAGTTTCAACAAATGTGTCATTATATTTCAAAGTGCATCAAATCCGTTTTTGGCACTTAAAGCTAAAAAGCTTTAAGCTTTAGGCTTTATAGCTTTATTTTATTAAAGATTTTTATATTTTCTACCTTTTATATTTTACTGAAATGTGTTAAATTTTTTCAAAGTAAAGCAAGTCCGTATGCTTATTGTCATCAACACAAGCCATGTCCATTTAGATTGCCTCCGAGTTATCGTATTATGCTCCACGTGTCTAAAAGATTTTTATAATGTTTTTTAACAAAAAACTATGGCAAAATACGCCTGAATTTTTAATGTTTGACATTTCAACATCCCTTTGATTAAATTTTACATATAATAATACTAAATTTAATTTTATTACAATCACAACTTCAACAGACCCCTTATTATTGACCCCGTGGTAGCGAAATAGCACCAGATTTTACCAAAATGTCTTTTTCGTTTTTTGAACACACGAAAAATTAATGGAAAGAAGTAACTACGTAATTATTTTTTCCTATTTTTCTTTTATGACATGTTACTAACTAAAGATCGCGGCGAGCTATAATTTTTTACTTATTTCGAAGGTCGCGAACTGCTGAACGCCTAAACTGTCCTTTCCTAGTATTCATCTGTATTCTATTAGGTACTCTGACATTGATTTACATTTCACATGTCATTACAAATCTCCAATATAATATACCCACTTCGCTGATTTATATGATTCCAGCCTTTCGTAAATCTCAACAATAAATGTGAGCTAAAGGTATGCATGCGCGATTACTCTTGTACACAATTTACCCCCGCTTAAAGCCCTCTAGCATATTTTATCAATCAATCTCCCCCGACATTTGTAAGACAAACTTTACATAAGCAGCCAAACATGGATAATTCCCATTTAACTTCCGTCTCTAACTTATCGAATAATTTAACTTTGCGTTTATTTCTTTCCGCTCATCAATCAACGGACCCGTCTAGCGAGACTTAGTATTTTCTCTTTCGCACACACCGAAGTGGGAAAGGGAGCGAGCGGGAAAGTCGCTCCCCCGCGAAATGACTCGGCATTACATAAATCCCCTCGGATGATGAAAGTGAAGTCTCACAGATAAGAACCGACAAAAACTTGCGATGAGAAATGAATCGCAATTTATATTCCTCGTCTCCCAATTTCCCCCCTGCCCCCCTGCCGCCCCCGCCCCCCCCCCCCGCACCGTCGCCATGCCTCCTAGCCGTTCCTCAGCAAACTGAAAATGAAAAAAAGCGATACCTATGAAATATCCTTTCGGAGAGGAACATAAATCACCGACGTATACTTTTGTATGAAATCGCAAAAACTTCCCGTCTGGAGCGAGACGGCAAGCAGCGCCGCTAGAGAGTGCGAGGGAGACGGAAGACGCGACTCGGAGATGAAATCGGGAGAAGAAAAGCTTGACATTTATAACTAACCTCATCCGTCTTGGCGGCAACGCCATCTTCCGGCGTCGCTTCGAAAATGCCCTCAAGCTGTTTGTCACAAAATGTTTTCAGCGATAATTTTCAACATGGAGGTGCTACATTTTGCTTGAATATTTTTTACGGTAATTAGATACCCATCATATTCGATGTTATTATGTTTATCGTTTGTACGAACTTGAATTTCTTTACCTTTATAAATATTTAATGTGTTTTGGCAATTTTTATGTTGCTCTGTTTTATTTTAAATTGATGAATACATTTCAATAGGTAGGTACTATTATTGTGTTACATATTTAGTAAAGTCATTTTGTTGTACCAAAATATAAGGAAAATTTTATAATTCTGAACTATGTATTGGCTTAGAACTACGGGAGAGTATCATAGTTTTCAACATTTAAAACATACCAACTAGCTGAGCAAACTTTATTTGTTGCCTGTTGGTTTAAGCCTTCAGAAGTCATTTTTTTTTTAAGAATTGCTAACCTAACCTAACCTAGAACATATATAATTATTTTTGGCTCTAATCAACTAAATCAAATATGCCTGCGTTAGAGTCAGGGGAGATGGTGGTGTATATAGTTAAAAATGGTATGGCCAAGTGCAGATTCGAACCCGCGACCTTTGAGTCAATAGTCCAATGCCTTAACCACTAGACTAACACGATTTATAACATTTTATTAAGTTTTTGATTACTCGTATATTTTTTTGTGGTTTTATTCATTTTTAATGCTATTGGCGGGCCAGAAATACTTACTTTTCCTGGTAGTAATCTGAAAATCCATCATAACAATGAAACACCTAAATTTGAACCGAAAAATCTTTTTAATCGCTGGAGATCCTGTCAACGAAACTTCTTAAACAAGTACATAATTTACCTCACGGTGACTATAACACAGCGAGCTTTCGAAAAGCTTATTACATACGAAATATACTTCCTTTATCAACATCACCACCCACTATGAAAATGTTATCAGCACCTAAACCCACATCAGGAAGGTCAATACTCCTAAAGTCAGGCGGTTTTCAGCGTGAGAAAGTACTGCTAAAATAAAAACAACTACAACACGTTTTGTTTTAAAGAAAAAAATTCTTTAGATACACCGGAAGGCGGAGGTAGATTTCACGGGATCAAAGTAGGGGATAGGCGAACTCCAATATTACGAACTTGTATCTAACGCGGCAGCTCGCTCACCTTAACCCGTCCCGCCACGCCGTACTTAACCCTTGCGCAGCGAGAGTACGTATACTGAAACCCTCTTTATACTGTGCCGTAAGAATTGCTCATATCAAAAATTATTTCAAACAAAAGGTGTAGGAAAATTATAGGCCCACAATTAACAGATTGAATTGATTTGATCATATGACTATTAAGGAAAATATGATATGATACCTATTTTTAAGAACCCTTCTAGCGTATTAATTAACGAACATATTTTATATTATACATTTTTTTACGGCCTAATACATATTCGAGTTAGTGAACTAAGCTTAAAGGTGACCACAAACCATAGGAAAATGCGTACCCTGTCCCTTAAAAGCTAAGTAACACCGCTATTTATAATTTTGTAGGTTACTAAACGAGACAAGTTGAACGCTAAAAGCTAATAATAATAGATGAGGGTGTCCATTAAATGATTATTACTGATTTTGATTTAACGTTGAATTTTACTTTACCTTGAAACCTAAGTAGCCCATAATGCAAATAATTATTTTCGATAATTCCTTTTCTTAAAAACAAACAGACATAATAAAATAAAATAAGATACATAGTAGATGCCTTTAATTCAGGCTTTTAAAGGTATCTTATTGGATGTTTGATTGTATATTTTTTATAGATACTGTGCTGAATATAAATTGACTAAACCTGTACATATTTTATTTATACATAGGAACAAAGGTTTCCGTTTAGCAACGTCAGCAAGCGGTGAAAATCCGGATTCGCTTATGAAATAGGAACGAAAATGGCAAAAAAATGGGGGAGAATTGCGGCGGTAAAGCCAATTCGCCAACAACATTTCTTCCGGGCCGCTAAAACCATGGCTGCGACGCGCTCAGACTAAGAATCGGCGTGCTCCAGCTTCTCCCGCCACCCCCACCCCGCGGTCGCCCCACCCCTCCAGCTACCCGGAGGCAATCTGCGGTCCATATTTTCCACTTTATGTGTGACAGCTGAGGTAATATCGCGTCTCGGCTCGCCCTCTGATTGGTCGAAAAATCACATTAAGCGAGCGTCGGCTTCCCCCATCCGCCGTATCATAGCAGCGCCATCTTGGCGTGGAAAATGCCGGAAAAATATTGTATTATGGGTGGAAAAATTCTTCCAGTTCCACTCGTTCACACCCCCACCCTATCACCCTTCAGCCCGGCCAACCCCTCCTCTTCTGGCAGAAATGTGCGCTTTTGTTTCTCGATGAAAACGATTTATTATTCTACCCGCGTTTCTTTGCTCAAGCAATAATGATGAAATCGGATAAGCCATAAAACTAAAGGACTTTTCTATGCTTCCCGTATCTTTATTGTATAACTGCGAGTAGTTGTACATATCTTAATATTCAGACCTCGTAGACGTATATTAATAATAACATAATTAAAAAAACATTATGTAAATAACAACCATTTTACTGACCTTAATAATATAAAAAATAATATAAAATTAAAACCATGTCTGTGTGCTAACTTGCGTTTCTTTCACTCCACCGGCTCAACGGGGGTTTTTTATTCTAAATAATAATATTAATAATAAATATCCTGGATTAAAAGTTTAATGATGTGCCGGAGATCTATATCCATATGCACATCACTAATTTCGCGATTATTTTCTTCCCATCATCATTAGCTCAATTATCATATATCCATATGAGCCCTTTTTACTGTAGTATGAGTAAAATCACAGTTTTTTTTATTATTATTTTTTATCTTTTGTCTTTAAAGGTAGCACAGTAAGCATTTCAATAATAAAAATACAACGGTTTTGCGTAATTTAATCTTGATATTCAGTGATGGTGTTGTGTTTGATGGGCTCCCAGACAAACGATGTGAGACCCGAAGGGCTGACCCGTGAGGGGTCTTAGGCAAAATCAACAAACAGTGAAACAAAAATGAACACAAAACAAACATGATATTTGAATAATAAACGTTAATAAAATTAGAAAAATTAATGTTATTCTTGTAGACTAGATAAACACTAGATATTACCGTCCTTTAAAAAAATATTATATAAGCAAATATTACATTATTGAAATTGTAATAATGAAATAAAGTAATTAAATCGTAATTTTTATACATCGTTTTAATTGTAATATAATAAAAATATTATATTTATAGCCAAAACTTATCATAACATGAAAAAGAATATTTAATACTTTGTACGTAGGATAAAGTTAGTTTGTATGTGTAAGTTAAAAAGTAAGAAAAAGTTTTTTTCTTGATAAAACGGTTTATAATTCGAAAAGCCCACTTCAACGATTGGCCTTATATACATTAATTGCATTTTACTTTTGCACTTTTGTTAAAGGGTCACTTAGACTAGCTTTTATAGGTAACCTTTGTTCACTTTGTTAGGCATATAGCTTTCCCACAGGCGACATAAAAGGCGGAGCGGAGTATAAAAGTCGCCAACAAATTACTGCTACTTCTCGCTGATGATATTAACATGAGTAGCGCTGCGCCATCTGCGCGTTGTAAGCTAGTAAACTAATTTCACCTAATGTACCCCTCCCTCAAGCCACCGCCCTATTTCCTCACACCCTTGGCGCCATTGTCCGTTCTGAAGCTGATGAAAAGTTCTACGTCAATATATAATCCCTAATATATATTTTTGTTTTTTACGTGAGTAGAAAGTATTGAGAGTGAATTTTTAACAAAACAGAATTTTGAGCTTATCTGAGGCAATGTGGCTAATATTTGTAAAAAAAATCATAACTTAAAACGCGTATCCAAAATACTTATTTTTTAAATATATTTACTCTGGGTTAATGAAAATAACTGATTAGGTTTTGACCAAAGTAGATTCATGCATTCTAAGTACATATTTATTTAATGAAATGTAAATCGTCCATTGCAACTGAAACTCGTTTAATCCTTTCCTTAATACTAGGCACTTAATACGAAATTAAAGGGGTTTAAATTAATAGTTATTTTATGTAATTATTAAGGTTCATCACGTAACACAATAATTTACATAATGGTTGACCACTTTAAATTTGTTTTATAACAATTTTAACAAGTATTAAAAATATGCTTAAGACCTAGGGTACTAGGTACTTATAAAAAGTACCTAATACACACTGTTTAATTCTTAAATTAAGTCTTAAATTTGTATGTACTCAAAAACCTTTTGAAATGCCTGTATTCAAATTTAATATCTTTTTAGAATGCTCGTTTCTTTAGTTACAAAAGAAGATATCTTATTTAAATTTTTGTATTATTTTTATTTTTCCAATAATTGTATCCTTTAAGAAAAAATAGAAAACTTGACCGATAATGTGTCAGTTTATTGCTCAAAAACATAGGTAATATATATATATATATATATATATATATATATATATATATATATATCCTATCTATATATATATATATATATATATATATATATATATATAGTAAAATAGTAAAATGTATTGTTTAAATACCGTTAATTAGATGATTTCTATGTTAAAATAGGTAAACACCTTTAGTTTAACATATATAAAAGTTTGACAGTATTGACATTTGGAAAATACGAATGCTTTTTAATATTTTAAGGATTAAAATTTTTGCAAATAAAATATATAGCCAGAATGTTCAAAGAAAAATTAATACCGAAAGCACAGATAGTTGCATCGCTTGAGGTAATGCACGCTGGTTTAAATACAGGCCTGTATTTTATGAAAGTCTTTCACTCTCACCTACCTATCTGTGCGATATGCAATACGGTCAAACTTTCATTAAAGTAGTGAATAAATGATTTAAAAATTAAACAATAATTATGAAAAAAAGTGTGAAAATGTAACGAATATGACGTATAATGAATGAGAAGTGAATGGTTTAATGGATATTTACAAGAATAACTTACGTTCAACGTAGTTTATCTGAAAATGAATCGTCATGGTTAAAAATAAAAAGAAAAGTGTAAAATATATGCACATTACGTGCAAATCGTTAAGATATAGTAAAATAGTAAAATGTATTGTTTAAATACCGTTAATTAGATGATTTCTATGTTAAAATAGGTAAACACCTATAGTTTAACATATATAAAAGTTTGACAGTATTGACATTTGGAAAATACGAATGCTTTTTAATATTTTAAGGATTGAAATTTTTTGCAAATAAAATATATAGCCAGAATGTTCAAAGAAAAATTAATACCGAAAGCACAGATAGTTGCATCGCTTGAGGTAATGCACGCAATAATGCAATAAAAAAAGTGTGAAAATGTAACGAATATGACGTATAATGAATGAGAAGTGAATGGTTTAATGGATATTTACAAGAATAACTTACGTTCAACGTAGTTTATCTGAAAATGAATCGTCATGGTTAAAAATAAAAAGAAAAGTGTAAAATATATGCACATTACGTGCAAATCGTTAAGATATAGTAAAATAGTAAAATGTATTGTTTAAATACCGTTAATTAGATGATTTCTATGTTAAAATAGGTAAACACCTTTAGTTTAACATATATAAAAGTTTGACAGTATTGACATTTGGAAAATACGAATGCTTTTTAATATTTTAAGGATTGAAATTTTTTGCAAATAAAATATATAGCCAGAATGTTCAAAGAAAAATTAATACCGAAAGCACAGATAGTTGCATCGCTTGAGGTAATGCACGCTGGTTTAAATACAGGCCTGTATTTTATGAAAGTCTTTCACTCTCACCTACCTATCTGTGCGATATGCAATACGGTCAAACTTTCATTAAAGTAGTGAATAAATGATTTAAAAATTAAACAATAATTATGAAAAAAAGTGTGAAAATGTAACGAATATGACGTATAATGAATGAGAAGTGAATGGTTTAATGGATATTTACAAGAATAACTTACGTTCAACGTAGTTTATCTGAAAATGAATCGTCATGGTTAAAAATAAAAAGAAAAGTGTAAAATATATGCACATTACGTGCAAATCGTTAAGATATAGTAAAATAGTAAAATGTATTGTTTAAATACCGTTAATTAGATGATTTCTATGTTAAAATAGGTAAACACCTTTAGTTTAACATATATAAAAGTTTGACAGTATTGACATTTGGAAAATACGAATGCTTTTTAATATTTTAAGGATTGAAATTTTTTAAATATTTTAAACCATTCACTTCTCATTCATTATACGTCATATTCGTTACATTTTCACACTTTTTTTCATAATTATTGTTTAATTTTTAAATCATTTATTCACTACTTTAATGAAAGTTTGACCGTATTGCATATCGCACAGATAGGTAGGTGAGAGTGAAAGACTTTCATAAAATACAGGCCTGTATTTAAACCAGCGTGCATTACCTCAAGCGATGCAACTATCTGTGCTTTCGGTATTAATTTTTCTTTGAACATTCTGGCTATATATTTTATTTGCAAAAAATTTCAATCCTTAAAATATTAAAAAGCATTCGTATTTTCCAAATGTCAATACTGTCAAACTTTTATATATGTTAAACTAAAGGTGTTTACCTATTTTAACATAGAAATCATCTAATTAACGGTATTTATACAATACATTTTACTATTTTACTATATCTTAACGATTTGCACGTAATGTGCATATATTTTACACTTTTCTTTTTATTTTTAACCATGACGATTCATTTTCAGATAAACTACGTTGAACGTAAGTTATTCTTGTAAATATCCATTAAACCATTCACTTCTCATTCATTATACGTCATATTCGTTACATTTTCACACTTTTTTTCATAATTATTGTTTAATTTTTAAATCATTTATTCACTACTTTAATGAAAGTTTGACCGTATTGCATATCGCACAGATAGGTAGGTGAGAGTGAAAGACTTTCATAAAATACAGGCCTGTATTTAAACCAGCGTGCATTACCTCAAGCGATGCAACTATCTGTGCTTTCGGTATTAATTTTTCTTTGAACATTCTGGCTATATATTTTATTTGCAAAAAATTTCAATCCTTAAAATATTAAAAAGCATTCGTATTTTCCAAATGTCAATACTGTCAAACTTTTATATATGTTAAACTAAAGGTGTTTACCTATTTTAACATAGAAATCATCTAATTAACGGTATATATATATATATATATATATATATATATATATATATATATATATGTATA
Organism: Neomicropteryx cornuta; assembly: GCA_020383195.1. Lineage (NCBI taxonomy): Eukaryota > Metazoa > Arthropoda > Insecta > Lepidoptera > Micropterigidae > Neomicropteryx > Neomicropteryx cornuta. The sequence continues at coordinate 14,506,406 of JAHKQU010000012.1, forward strand.
TATATATATCCTATCTATATATATATATATATATATATATATATCCCGTCTATCCTAGTAGAAGACCTATCGCGGACGACCTCCTTGCACATTTATCCTTTCCTCACCTCACGCTGAGTGAGATAAGTATAATTCTCCATCCTTTCATATTTTATTTGTGTTATTTTTCCTTTCCTGTAGTCTTAATTAATCTTTTGTATTTCCCATATCATGAATGTAGATTATTTGAAAGAGATTAAGTATCATGCTTTAAAAGTTGCTCAATTTACATCCAACTTTGAGTATTTAGATGATTGTCTCAGAGTTGGACTAACACCTAAAGGTTTATTTCCCAAATATCCCTTCGCGGCTATAACACCGAGGTTACATTCCTCTTTTAAAAACCTACAGATTAAGCATGCCTTTGAAATTACTAATTTATTACATCAAAAATACAAAACTTTGATTGAAGAACACATGTCTTTATTGAAGTCATTTGTGGAATGTGTAAAGCGGTCTTCAAGCCGACAATGTTGTACGGTTAATAGTATTTTAGGAGATGCTTTACGCAACCTTCACTCATTACGCCAGAAACACAATAAAAAATTTCAAAATCTTAGATACCCAAAAAATAAAGCTAATTCTAAAGTAACAAAATATCATACTACAAATATTACACCATTAAACTATAATACGCAAAACACACATACACATACGCAAAATGTTAATGTGGCGTCGAATTCTCAACAACATGTTACTAATAATATTGTACCGTCTCTTGTACCACCTCCAATAAAAAAGAAGGTTTCAGTGTTAAATTTGTCATCAAAAACAATAAATGCTAATGAATATTTAGTACTTTCCAAGGGTCTAAATTTTACACCAACCCCAAAGGTTGATCACTTTCAATTTGGAAAAGATATTTTAAATTTTTGTCGCAATCTAAGATGGCGCGTTTTTTGGCAACTTCATCCACAATCTAAAAATTCAATAATACATAATTCGCTTTTAATATTTCGCGAAAAATCTAATAGAGAGCCTCCCTCTATGCCTAAAGATCATCCAGTTGAAGTGTATATCAACCTTTTGCTTGGTAAAACTCTGCAACCTTCTTTTCTTAACACACTAAAACCAAAATCAAACCTTTCGGATGACGAAATGAAGGCATTAAATAATTTACGAAAAGATGATAGTATCGTAATATTACCAGCAGATAAAAGCTCAACGACGGTAATTTTAAATAAAAAAGATTATGTCGCTGAGGGTTTGCGACAACTCAATGATGCTACAGCATATCAAAAATTATCTGGGGATCCTAACCCTAATTTCGCTAAATTAATTAATGCTTTCATTAGTAAAAACCAAATTAAAGAGAATCTATCCAAAGAGGATGTGAATTTAATGGTCCCAAAGAATTTTAGGTCACCGAATTTTTATTTACTAATAAAAATTCATAAACCTAATTATCCCGGCCGGCCAATTGTTGCAAGCTATAATTCTGTTACTGAAAGAATATCAGCATATGTAGATTCTTTTTTACAACCTTTTGTCATAACTTTAAATTGTCATGTCAAAGATACATACCATTTTCTTGAAATGTTAAATAACATAAAATTATGTAATAACAGAGATATTCTGCTTGTAACAATTGATGCGGTCTCTTTATACACTAATATTCCACACGATGCTGGATTAAAAGCATTACGATATTTTCTCAATAAAAGACAATCTCCACAAACACCATCAACTGATTTTCTTACAGAGTTAGCAAATTTTGTACTCACTTGCAATGCTTTTTCTTTTGAAGGAGATTTTTACCTTCAAACAAAAGGTACAGCAATGGGCACTAGAATGGCTCCTTCTTATGCAAATCTGTTTATGGGTCAATTAGAACAAAATTTTCTTAAAAGTCAATCTTTACAGCCTTTAGTTTGGCTTCGTTTTATCGATGATATCTTTGTTATTTGGCCACATGGCAGAGATTCTTTAGCGGATTTCATATCCGATTTAAATTCTTTTGGGCCATTAGAGTTCACACATAATGTCTCAGATAGTTGCATTACGTTCTTGGATGTTGATATAACTGTTTCTGGTGGTCAGTTCAAAACTTCAGTACACATAAAACCAACCAATAAACAACAATATTTACATTTTGATAGTTGCCATCCGTTTCACACAAAAAAATCAATACCATATTCCCTTTCTATTCGCGGTCATAGAATCTCTAATAACAAAAATGATTTAGAAACATATCTCACTAACCTAAAAAAATCCCTTTTAGAACGTAATTACCCACCCGATCTCTTAAAAAAACAAATTTTAGACTCTTCTTCAAAATTTACACCTAAAATAAAAACAAACTCTATTAACAAAAAAATTTTTCTGAACACCACCTATTTTCCTGGTGTAGAAAAATTAAATCCAATCTTAAAAGACTTATATTCAATAATCTCTAATAATCCAAATTGTAAAAATATACTCGATTGTCCACCTATATTGTCTTACCGACGTCCGCCAAATTTACGTAATATATTAAATAAAAATAAAACGTTTGGTAACCAACCACTTAACACATTTCCAAAAAACGGGGTCGAACCATGTAAAAGACCTCGTTGTAAAACATGCAAAATTATTGTAAAAGACGATAAATTTTCAAGCGCGAACAATAAAAATACATATAAAATTAACACTAACATAACGTGCACCACCAGAAACGTTGTATATCAGCTTCTATGTAAATTTTGTGATGCGTTCTATGTTGGTGAGACTACGACGCCATTAAACATTAGAATTAATAATCATAGATTATCCTGTACCAAATTACTTTCCGCTTTACCCGTTCCAATTCACGCGAGAACTCACGGCAGGGATTTCGATGCTTGCTTTAATGTAAAAGTTTTGAAGTCTTTGCCCGAGGATGCCCGCGAAATTGATTTAAAGACATGGGAACTCTCTCATATTTGGGTTTTGGGCGCTTGTAGATCTGTAGGTCTAAATAGACAAAATTAAACTAACTTAACAGCATTTAACGCATGATGCTTGATATATTATTTTAAGAAATTAGTTTCATTTCATAATACTGATTAATTTATCTAGCAAAACTGCAATTATTTAATATAATTGTAGTGGCTGGATATATTTATCTTTTAGTTTAAAATGCGATTTTCGAATTTATGAAGGTTGCATTTTAAACGTCATATCTCATATATTTTCTGACGACGCCGAATGGCGAAAGCTTAAAAAATATTATATCATCAAATCTATATATATATATATATATATATATATAAAGTAATATATCTATAATGTAATATAAAGGGCTATTTTTTTTCATAATATTAGGTTAAGTTAATTTTTTGCATATTAAAAACAAAAACAAAGAAAATATGTTTTTTTTAATATTTAATGTTTTATAGAGTGTTATAAAAATAAAACTGCTAAATATGCTATCAATAATTAAAAATTTGTATAAAACAATAAGGTCTCAAAAGTACCAAATCCATTTTTTTAAGTTAATTTATGCTAATACTAGAAATGACGATCTTGTCACTGACTAAAGAGTGAATTAAAAGTGAACTAATAAATACTTTTGACAATTTATAAAATTATTTCAGTCAATGTTGCGATTTTTGTTGTCAAAAAATATTTATTGATTTATTTTGCAGAAGTTTTTTTTATAAACGTATTAATAAATAATTTTAAATATACAATTTCATAGATTTATTTTATCTTATTCCTTTTCAAATGATTAATTATGTTTCAAAACATTAAAAAAATGGAAAACATTCTTCCTGGATTTCTCATCAAAATGTACTTACTAACCTTAATTTAGTAAATATCTCAGTGTATTTTGAATTAACAACAGACCTGAACGTAAATGTCTTGCATTGTTAGTTAATAGTTAAATCATTAGTCGTTTTCGTAATTAGTTTTTATTATAAAGATATTTGACACCGTAGCAAAAGGAATAAATTTTTAACATTAAGTATCATTGTCAACAAATTAATTATGCCGCAATAAATCATAGAGAAACCTGCCATCACGCTACATAGGTATGAATATACTAACCGCAAATAAATACAAACCCAAACGAGCCCGACATCTGTCAAATTGAGACATCTTATCGTTTAAAATGTGCGCCGCGTTCATTTCGCAAACGTTGATACACACCCACCCTCACACCGCTGTCATAGATAGTGCTATCTATCCCTTTCCCTCGCGTATGACGGGGTCGCTCATTCGCTCATTCGCTCATTCATATATATGATAATGCCCTACAAAGTCCATAAATAAAATACAATATGGTGAATAAAACAGTGGAGATGGTGAGTAATGCGCGTACGGATTTCGGGAATTAGGCACGCCGTACGGTGTACATATTGGGGAATAGGGAAGCCCGAACGGGGAAGGGGGCAGAGATTTGCCGGTATTATGACACAGGGGGTGATTAGATGCGGGACGATACACCCCCCGTCGAGCTTCTATGAAAATTACTTTGGTGGAGGAGCCGTATCCGTTTATCTGCTTTCCTCAAGGTAGAATGACAATTTCGTATGTGACTTTAATATATTTGTATGTATCAGAAATAATGACCATTAGTTTTTTTTATTTGAAAATCAACAAATTCCCCGTACAATATTAATGTGGCATATCATAAGTAAATATAATAATTATCGCTATATTATTAAATATTATAAAGACGAAACATGTCTAGAATTAGCATTCTCAGTTATTTTCTTTTTAGTTCTTTTTAAAATTTGCAAGAATAATGTTAGAAATAAATACTTGAAAAAATGCATAAATATATACAAATGATTGCAAAAAAGTATGTCTGAAACGTCAAAATATTACGTACAAGTATGTTTCCATATTTATCATATTTAAAAATAATAAAAGCATTATCATAACTGAAATTCTGTCCACCTTCTGTACTTTTAACTTTACCAAATTGACATTAAAAAACAGCTGCAAATTACGTAACATTCTATTATAATAGCTTGACAGCTTTTTAATCAATCCAATACAAACATTTACTCTCTTAAAATGAAAGTATGAACATGATAAGGAAAAAAAATATTCAATAAAATGTATTTATGAAAAATAACATTTTTTTGGAATTTTGAAATTGCGACGGAGAATATGTTACTAACGATTTTTTTAAGAAGGAAATCTGATTAATTATGCTTTATTTTACTGTAACTAGACAATGTGTAGGTATATAGGTACGTATAAAAAACATATTTTTGGGGTCGGCTTTCGTCGCTTCTTTCGACTGCGGAGGGAGAATTGAATGCGATTCCAAGGCAGCGACGCGTCAAAGCGTTTCATGTTATCCCATTATGGCAAATTGATAAAGTGAAAAAATGGACGGGGATATTTTTCCCATTCGCCAAAACAATCTGTAAATATATATACGATTACAGCGTAATACAGGAAATATAACCCTGCGAGGGGAATTAATTAGTAAAAACATTTGAACGAGATTTATAACTTTGTACAATGTCTAAGCACATATTACCAAAAAAAAAATGTTTTAAATTAAAATAACTACGAATATAGAAATATTGCACTTGTAAAATTATGTGTCCCTGGACCATTCCCGTATAAATTCAAGTAAATGGCCCGGCGATTTCAAAAATGATATGTCAATACCACATATCAACATTCATCGTGGTTTCCGAAAAAATAATTTAAACTACGTGATAATAATTGTTTATTATTTTTTTATTTATTTATTTTATTCTTCGAAAGCAAAACAAAGTACATATTAAATTGTTGTTGCAATATGTCCGCTTCTCTCGACGCCGGGTCATTGACCGATCGTTGATCAAGGCTACGAATACACCAGCGCTTTATAATATATAATAATAATAAATAATAAATTTGCAAATTAAATATTTTGGCATTTCTTTATATTATTTATTACTCGTAATAATTTTTAGTAGTACTAAAGAATGAAACTGACAGTTCGATAGACATCATATCATATTCGAATTTCAAAAATATGACAACACGGCTGTTGCAATCTGATGATATAAAAAAATGAAAAAATATCTTTAGTGCAACACTATTTTTATATTGAAATGTTATGTAGGTATTTATTTATTTATTTACATGGGTACCCAATAGAAATTTAACGCCTAATTTATAGGTATCCATAGTACATACTTATAGGCTGAGTTTAATTATTTTTTGACCTAATATAGAGTTCATATATACACTAACTTTTGATGCAATGTATCTATTAATTTATTCATTATTTTAGACTAAACTAAGTAACTATAATAAAATAAATTTTAAGAAAAATAATGTTAGATAGGTACATGAATATAGAATAAACAGTGGGTATAACTTTGTTCGGGCAGATATAAAGATTCAAACATTTAAAAATGCGCTAGTTGAATAAATAATAAATGTTTACTAATAGGCTTATTTAATGTATTTTCTGACACGTATCTGAATATGCAAAAAAATACGGGAAGTAATAATACAAAACTGTCATAAATTGCTCTACATAAAACATTACTTTACTTGTGTAGAATTAATTTTTGTGAATGTAAAGCGCGTAAAACATAATAGGTCGGTTGTATTTCATCGTACCTGTATGACCACTTTTGAGTATACTACGAAGACACGTACTTTGCCGGGACATATGCAGAATTAAGTATGCAGAGCAACTGTTCCTCGCTCAATAGGACTTTACGGTGAGTCCGTCTAGCCTGTCCGTCCAAATGGCATTCAATTATGATGCAGAACCGGAGTGGCCAGCCTAATGCTCATTAGAATTACATGGACGCCTGGTGCGGTTCGTGCGAGAGAGCAGCCTGGCATCGTAGCATATTATGCCTCTGTCGCTCGGGCTCTCGGACTGTGGGTAAGTAGTAAGGGTACTACGCTTGTGTAGAATTAAGTCTCAAAATATCGTACCTTTATTAGGGTATATTTTGAAAAGAGAAACAACTTTTACGCTTTTAGCTTCTACACATACTTTCATTACAAGAAGCTACTATCCCCTCCTTTGACTTACTGTCTTTACTGTCAAGTCCATCTGTTTCATCTTTCAAATCGAAAACTACAAAAGCGAAAGAGTTGATTTTTTTTTAGTAGATTAATAATAATGAAAAATTGCTCTTGAAAAATAACCATAGACCATCGGATTCTAATCGAATAATATAAATATATATCATTAAAGTCAACCATTTTTTAGTACTAATAAATGGAACATTAACAGTTTGATAAAAAGCGCAACTCATATTCGAATTCTAGATTATTAGATATATTTGTAGAATAGATACAGACCTCCACGGAAGGTTATCATTTTTTTTATAAGAAATAATAATATAAACTTCTGTTAGTGCTTACAAAAATATGGAAGTTCTGCATGTTTTTTCACTTTTCCTTCTATGCCGAATTTTTATGTATAGATTTACGGAACTTTATTTATTAACTATTATGAAAATTAAGTTACCAATTTTATGTTTTTAATATAAACCATACTACAAACACAACAAATAACAGGTTCCACCTATATTTGTGTGAATACAGATCTCAAATTTAAAAGTTTTAAATATAATGTGCCTGTATCTTTCTTCTACTATTTATATATTTTGTCCCTATAATTTCCACCTTTTTGTATCTTTTAAGCTTTATTTACATCACTGCTAAAAATCCTATAAACTTTTTAATAATTAAATAGCTATTTGGCACTCGGCAACGTTGATCGTATGAAATTAGAAATATCGTATACCGAACATTATCCTAACGTTTGTTTTTGTGTACTTAAGCTTGAGCCTCTGATCCGTCACATTTGTACATGCACATATACAAATTAGAGACGCACACAAGTGGAAGCAGATACGAGAATGTGCACTTGCATACAATTACCAAATTGTATTGAAACTTGCAAACCGCGCTGCGACAGACCCGTTAGTTATAATATAATATTCCGGTACCGTATTATACTTATTTCAAATAGGTTTTTATCGACAAAAGTCTAGTAAGAAATCTCGTTTTCTAAGCATATATTTGTGAGTGCGGGATTTGGTGTCAATTTGTGCGGTAAATGAAGAGAACAAGTCTTGACGCACTCTTCTTTGCCAGATGCCGAAAGCTTTGAGCAAATCACGTATGACAGTATTTGTGCGATAATAGTTGCGTCTTAAATAATTCGAGGATATAAAGTGGAGTAAAAGCGATGTTACAAACGATTTCTTCAATAGACTTTGGGGAAGAAAAGAATGGATGAAATTAAATCGAGTACCAGTTCACTATACAAGTTAAATAGTTCCTTAATCAAAGTGATAAGTAAATAAATTAGGTAAGATGATTATGTAAATAAATAATGAAATAAATGACTGCTTTTAAAAAAAATGTATCGACTAAGGAAATAACCCGACCCCGAGAGATTACTTTCGGGATGAAAATAATAACCATATTTAAAATATACCCTTTTAGGATATTTTCTTAATTATCCTGAAACGTATTCGAGAACCGACCCCGCATATCCTTCCATTTTAACGTCATGATTTTGAACAATTGTTTTAAACATTGTATTATTGGTGTAAAATTTATTGAAAATTTAACAACTATACTTTTGTAAACGAAAATAACTTTTTTTTGTAAAATTAAAAAATTAAATGCTTTTTATTTAATACACTTAGATCATCAAAGATAAGGTGCTCTTGTTGAATTTTTCCAACAAACATATTTTCCAATTTAATTAATAACATTATATTAAAATATTTTAATCCATATACCACATAATATTACAAAACCACAACAATAAACACAAACTACTAAATATATATCAAATTAAATGTCCCACAACTAACTGCTCAAGGCTGTGATAGAATAACATAACAAAAGTCACTAAGGAATGTTATTAACACTTTTTTACGTAATTTAAAAATAACAAGAAAGTGGCTGCGGTTAATATATTTTTATTGAGATTATAAATATGTACTTAGTCGAATATATTCAATATTTGGGAAATTATTCCAGGTTGGTTTTATATTTTTTATAATAAATATATGTAGGTTGGTACTCGGACGTACGTAGGTTTATTATTCGTAACTTTGTATAGATTATGCTCATTTAGAGTGACACACTACAAATAATTGTTTTTTTTTCAGTGATTTTGAAGTGGACGTTAGCAAAAATTACTGAAAACATCCTTATAGTAATAGTTGTCCCTTAGCATATTCACATTGTAAATTTATCATATAAATTAGCATATGCATCTCGATTGCGCGCAAATACTATTGGAGCGAGAGGCTGCTGTCTATCCTACGGAACTTTCCCGTGCGAATTCAGGATTAGCGAAGCGATTCAAATTAGACTTTATTAACGTCGTGATTAGATGAAATTCTGATACGGTTGAGGATTATTTATAAGCATAAGTGTTTTTTAGTGTGACATAGGCAAAAAATATTGGAGAGCCGTTCTAACATTTTTTATAGTTGTTTAGAATATAATAAATCTTTATTCTATTCAAAATAAACATATATATTTCAACGTTTTAATGTTGTAATTATCTATAGTATTTGTTAGTTTTGGTTTTAACTTACTGCTATTTATTTTTATGTTTAAATAATTGTTTTGAATTGACGACATAAAGTTATTCAAATATTTATTCAGAAAAGATACAATCATACATATACATTTATGGATATACAATCAATGATGGACCAGAAGAAAGAAACAAAATTATCTAAATTACTTAAATACCTAACAAAAATAATATAGTATCTACCTACCATAATATGGTAAGTAGGTACTCTAGAAGGCTTTCGGCATTCAAGTACGTATACACCCTTATAGTACGTATTAGGTCCTACTTCACAGACCGCTTTCGATACTAATCATTGTCGCATAGACTGCAAATGAGATGACGTATTCAGAGACGCATCTGCGCCCAGAAAGCAGGCAGACGTCCAGCCAGCGTCCGCAACTAATCCTGTTGCCGGACCGCGGCACGCGCCAAAAGCTTTGTCAGTGACCATTACAATCGCATATATCTTTGTCCCTTTTTCGCAAATGTATTTATAAATATTTCATTAAACCACGAGAGTTATTCACGAGAAACAAACAACTTACGATATAGATGCATTATTTATCCTTATTTTTGGCATATTAACAGATGAACTGACGGCTAAATTCAGTTTGAGTCCAGATTTACACAAAGGTAAAGTATATTCATATATTTTAATTTATTATAGTAGATACTAATTTTAAATATTAAAGATGTTGGAATAATATCGGTTGCAAATAAGGTCTGTTTGTAAGTCCGTCGTTTGCAGCTTCGTAACCACGAATATATACTCGTATATATATATTTTATTAATAAAGCTTTGCCAAATTAGAACTATCACGTCTTAAGATTTTCATGTCTGAAATAATTTCTTCCATTTTTCTTCTTGGATTTTAAAAAATCGACTTTATATTTAATATCTATATTATTTGACCAGATTTCGATGTGATCTAAACGGCTATGGTTGTTTTCTTGGGTATCAATCTATAAACAAAAATTCAACTCTTTCGCATTTGTTTTTTGTATTTAGTGGTAAATACAACGGACGGACGGACGGCCAAAGGACGGGGATAGAAGTTTCTCATACGTGAATCTAAAAAAATGAGAGCCTTTAAGAAAATCGCTCTGTTAATTTAATGAATAAAGTCAACTTATTTTAACCTGATTCTTCCTTTAGCTCCCTAAAGGATAACTTTGATTTCCTAACAAAATAATAAAAACATACTCCGAAGTCCAGTTCGTTGCGACAATAGAGACCAATTACAACTGTAGACCCAAAATGGCCAACAGGCATCGAGGGTTGTTTCTACGGTTGGCAATATAATACGTCACTCAATGATTTGACAAGTGCGAACCGATTTGACGGGGTGTGGCGGGGAGAGGGCGTAGGCGGGTGGCAGGTGTCCTGCTTCACAGAAGATTTCGACGTATCAGCATATATATGTATATGTATAGCTAAATTAGACGACGATATCCCAAAATTTAACGGTGAAGATATTCACCTTGTACCCACACAAATTATGTAAATTCAAATCGTGTTAGTTTAGCGGTTGAGGTGTTTAACTATTTATTTCATTTATTTATTAATTTTTATAAAAAATAATACATTTAATTTTACATCACTTTTATAGCGTTACTGCTGTTATAAGGTGATATAATCAGTTATAAAAACATAGGAAATTACCAATCATTTATTCAGACTCGTTTATGCCTTTACCAATTAACCGCTGTAAAATATCTTTTTTTGTATATTAACCTAACGGTCATGCCATTTCTAACGCTTTATTTATTATTTATCCATCTCCCTAACTCATGTACAAGCGCATTTAGTATAGTAGAGTCTAAACTAATTGTTTATGACCTAAGTCATACCAATTTATTGAAAAAAAGAGATACCTAAGTATCAATAGATACATTAGTTCAAAAGATATTCTTATTTAATATCTTAATTAGATTGTAAAAGGTAAATCAAAAATATGATTTTCACTAACGAAAGAAACTACCCTTTACCAAATGTTAGACTTAGAGACATGGTTTTTACTAACAATAAAAAGTTTATTGATTTATTTCTTAGTTTTTTTAATTTCTTTCAATATTTAGTGTTGCCAATAACTTTTAATAGAAAGAGCATCGTGAAACATACGTGTAGATCCGACAAAGATAAATACCTATCTTCTCTAGGTCGGACGGTCGGAATATTAGTTATTATGAAACAATTCAATATTATTTTGGAAATTTTGAAATTATGTAACATAAAATATATTTTAATGAGTGTACTGTTTTACTTTAATTTGTGACAAATTTATTGAGCAGCGGCAGTTATATTTTATATATTTTACCAACATTATATATAATAAGTGTTGTATTTATTAGGCTAAAATTGGAAATATTCATTAAATGCAGACTTGCAATTAAACCAGAGCTGACTAAAAGTATCTCAAGTGGCTCTTCAATACATTTTTGACATTTACGTCAAATTTTAAATTTTCTAGCTTTTTCACATGTTTCATTACTGTTGATATCAATACCTAAAAAAATATTTTAAAAAAGTATTCAAAAAGATAAATATTATATATTGTCAATGGTCCCATAAATGGTAGCGTATTCTAAATAGAAAAATATTTTTTTACCTTGTTAAAATACGGTTATACATTATAATTTGTATATAAATATTTACGATTCTTCACAACAAACAAAACAGAACAAAAAAAAAATCTTTAAAAAAACGGCTATGATGGTTAAGTATATAACTAACTGAACTACAAACATTATTAATGTATCAAATAAAATAAAAATAAATATCTATTTCATACAATAAATCTTATAAAATAATAAACGAGTACTTCGTGATGTGTATTTATTCAATTGTTTATTACGGAAAACAGCAACAATAGATAAGATATACACAAAATAGTTACTTCCTAATAGAAATAGTATTAATGTTATCTTACTTAGAAAAAATAGCACCTAAATAATTTTCGTAGGACAGAAGATAAATGTGTGTGCAAATATTTATTATATAATTCAAATTGTATAGAGCCATGTATTGGAGTTTATTTCTTTTATTTATCAAAAAATAAAAACCTCACATTAGTTTCCAAACATTATAAAATCATTTTATTAAAATTAAATGATTTTAGAAATGCACTTATAGAAACACTGAATGCGTTTCTAAAATAAACGGTATTTTCCAAAGGGCACACCTATTATCTAACAATCATCCCAGAACACAGCAGCTGCTAAAATCTGTCGCGCACTTCACTGTCGCTAGGACAATGTGCAATTAGTATCCCAATGACTCAGTCGGTAAGGCTGCAACACACGAAACGACACACCCCGACATGACACAGCCTCGTCTAGAGGATTTGTCACACACACACAAACATAGAACGCGGACGTCCCAACACCCCAGCCACCTGCTCTGCACCCCATGCAGGGCAGGCGGGAAAGGGTGGCGGACGATGGGGGTTGGGGGGGGGGGGGGGGAATGGACACCGCTGGACGTTCAGAGACGTTCGTTTCGTAGTTCATATTTTGTTTTTATGTTTTTAGTGTAGCAGTTTTTCAGATTTAATACATTTAACACTTTTAAATAAATAACTACTATGGTCGGCATCTAGTCGCTTGCTAGTCTATTGATGTGGCAATTTCTTGCATTTTGCTATAACCTAGGTCATAAACAATTATTTTAGGTCATAAACATATTAAACCAAGCTAAATGTACTTATTAGAGTCAGGGAAGATGGTAGTAATATAGCGTATTAAATGATGACTATAACGTGCGGATTCAAACCCATGACCGCTGGTTTATTAGTCAAATACCACAAAAACTAGACTCCGCGATTAGCCTGACAAAACAGATACAGGACTCCAAAATTAACTTGACAGAAAATAGACCGATTATTGTACAGCTAAGAAATTACTTTACAGCAATTTCTATATGATGTTATCAAACAGGAACACATTTTACAATAAACATAATATATATTGAAATTGCTAAATCAACGACACCGGGTTATGGTGTCACCTCAAGTCATAGTGTTTTTTGCCATTTATTTCATTATTTATTTTGGTTTATTCAACCGCGCTTGGCCGCGGTGGGGACTAAATTCGAGTAGATCAATCTACAAATCGTATACAAATTGTATACAATCGGGTACATCAATACTTAACAAAGTTTATATTTTACACAGCAGCATTAGATTAATTTTTCAACTTTACTTAGAATATTATCTAGTTATCTAGTATAATGGCAAGGAAATCACAAACGTATTTGGAATTAAAATTGTAATTTACAGCTTCCGCTGAGTCAATTCTTGGAAACAGCATTAAATTGTACAAAAGAGTATCATTAGAGTAGCAAAGTACTAATACTTATGGAGTAACAAAACTAAAACAAATAAAAAAAGATTTTTGAGAAATACACTTTTTTCGTATTTAATTGATATAATTTAATATTTAACGTATTTTTTTTTAAAATTTGTCTAATCATAATGGTTTTAGTGCTTATACTATGTAGTTGTATTATATTTTTTATTTAAATTTATATATTCAGATTGAATTGATTGAAAGACAATATAATGAGGATTTTTTAACAGTAATATATTTACATTGTAAATTTCTGCACCGTTATCACAAATATACACTCTATGAGACTCAAAATATCGAGAGCCACCTAACGCCATTTCTCGTTTGGTCATCGTGTTTCCATCAGCCTCGTCTAGTTTTGGTCGCACTCGACTAATCAAATAAGTCTGATGGACCTTATCGCATGTTACTCCTAGCAAAATGTGTCTCAACTCGGAACACATCGAAATGGACACAATACGAATACAATTTGAATATGTGAATGTAGGTACGAATCTGTAAATTAGATTTAGCTTTTTTTGTATTAAACATTGACATCTGGCAATTTCAGGTTTACGTGTAACGTTTAAGATATCAAACTATGCAATTTGAAAAAAACACGTCGATTACGCCTTAGTTGATACATCAATAATGACAGACAGTAACTATTTTTTTGCTTTAACTCACGCCTTAAAACTTCAAAATTTATAATTGTTTCTTGGTGTTTGTTCATATCGTACCTCAGTTTAGTCATCATATTTCTGACATTTCTGTCGCCTTCCACTCCTAGATGAAGGTCTTTGACAAATGTTTTCATGCCTATCTGTTTGAAGCGGTCTGCGGCCGGCCAGTTGCTCTTTGGGTACCTATCATTTATTCATCTAGGCTGCGGTCTATCGACTTTCCTGCTTTGATGGTTGTGTTGTCTTTCGACCACACCTCATTTCTGTCTTGTCATGCGAGATTTACCCAGCGACATACTCCTACCGCTTAAGGCTGATGGATATTATTGGGTTTCGAATCAACTTGAATTTGCCAAATCACGCTCATGTCATCTTAATCCTACCATGGTATGATTGTTTTCCCGGTTTGACCGTGGCCGAGGTACACATAAGGGTCTGGTGTTTTTAGGATACACTTTTCACTGATTTTTAAACCGGGTCAACATTTCGTTTTTTTTTTTAAACCGTCTTTTATATAATTCTTTCTTTACATTGGGTAGGTATTACTTTGCCCAAATTGGATTCAGATTCAATTCCAAATTTTAATTATTAATAATTCTCATATAACTTAGCGCTGGTTTTATAGCTCTATGATTAAACTATCGATTTACAAATAGTGGGGTTATAGGTACGAGTATACATAATGTTAGTTTATTATTGAGTATAAAAAAATATTTTTTTATTACTCTATAGTTAGCTCTAATTAAAACAATGGAAAAAATACCTACATAAATATAACCCTTAAAAGTCAGAAAGGTTAGCCCGATTTATTTATAGAATACCCCTTAAAATATGTTTCTTGACGGTTGTCAATTTTGAAAATGATATTTAGGCGAGACGAGGTGTGTTTTGCTGAAACCATTCCAGTGGCGGTTCAAGGAGAACAGCGTGAGGTCCGCAGGATGACCGGATGGCGGCCGCACTTGGCCCGAACAGTTCGCCAGGCGCCCCCTCCTCTCCCCCCCGTCTCGCTCCTGCATAGAGATGCGTCTTCTAATTGATTTTGCTGAATTATATTCAGGGATCGCTGTGCTGCCACTGCAAAAGACACGTTCATTAGGCAAGCAGTGGTGTGGAGTATAATATAAAGGGATATTTACAAAACCATACTCAACTCCAACTCAAATAATGACAATCGATGAAACACACAAAAATTACTTAGATAAATAAATATAATATATAATAAACTGAGTAAATAGAAATAAATAAAATAAAAAATAAAAATTTTATTACGCCATTTAGTAATTTCTTAATATCTTTGTTTAAGGTTTTTTTATTTGAAGAAAAAATATATTTGAAGTTTACGAATAAAAAAATATGAAAAATAATTAAGAAGTACCTACGCAACATATAAGAAAATTATTAATAAAACTAAAAATAGAAATAATAACTATTAAATCTGCACATAATTATAAAAAAAACCTTCTAAACTAACTAAACTAAAAATTAACTATAAAATCTAGTATTTAAAAACGTTAAATGTAGAAATGTTGTTTTAGTTCCTCTAGTAGTTTATTGAAGAAATTTGTGAATATATTACGAAAATTTCAAATGCAGTCAGCGCAATAAATAAATTTTAAAAAAAGATCGAGCCCTTTAAGATGTATAAATAGTATAAACCACATCCTTGGAGATAACGATTAGAAAACTATCTATATCTTGCGGTCCTATATAAATAAAATATCTTCTATTTTTTTTAAATTATGTATAAAATATATTTTGCACAGTAAAGCATCACAGAAAATATGCAAGAAATGTAGATAATAAAGATATGAAATACTGATAACTCATTATCAAAATATCGCTGATTTATAACAAGTGGTCGATCTATCAGTTATCAAAATAATATTCGAAAATGTTAGCTTGAGACATCGATAACAAAGCTGAAATTAGCTGAAGCTGCTTTTAAAACTGCATGAATAAATCATGAGTCCTCAATAATTTTAGGACTAAGAACTATACAAATAGAAGGTTCCCTGTTGAATGGAAAGCATCGAGAAATCGCGAACGAACTATAGAAACCTAATTATTTTGGCTATTTGATGCGGAATATAGATATAGTCATCAATTTTTGATAGGGTAGAAACCTTAAGATAAAAAAAACTACGTATTTTAATTTACCAATAATTACTTAAATGCCGACTCATCTAAAAGCACACACGCAGTACAAACATGCAAAACTTGATTAAAACTACAAGCGATTGACTCAGCGACTTTCCGCCTAAATGATCGTTCAATTTGGCGTCTTTCGAGGGCGGCGTCGGCGTGGGGCGGCGTAGGGCGGCGTGGGGCGCGACGGGCTAAGCGAGGCTGCCAGGCGATGCGAGATGCCTGTGACACATCCCGGGACAACTTTTAGCTGCCTCACCGATATCAATTTCTGGCAGTTTAATTAATTTGGGCCAGCCAGTGCCGCTTCAGGTGAGAGACGCGACATCGCTTCGTCCGATGTAACTTTGTGCAAACAACCTCCCCTAGCTCCTACCCCCTCCACCCCTCCAACGCGCTCACCAACTTCCTATACTTTCCTAATTCGTCTAACACCCGAAAACAATTTATTAGGTACTATGCAGCGTATAATAAATAACCGTAATGATGTCCGATAATAAAACATTTTCCGTGTTTAAACTTTTAGGTATATTTTAATTTTAATACCTATTTTACCTAGGTTTAATTGTTTTGTGGTAAAAAATATATGTACCATGTTTTGTGGTAAAAAAAATCATCTCTGGATAAAAAAAATACCCTTAGATAAATTACATAAAAAGTCAAATAAATGTAAGTTGAATTGGTTCATTATCTGATTTTACAGTTTGCGAAATTACCACAGTATGAGAATACTATGTTGTTCGTGGTTGATCTAGACAGAAATAAATTGTTTGAATTCGTTATTAAAATGAACTCGTTAATGACGTCATGAAGACACATTGGAATTTGGAGCGATCGTATTATAGTAATGACCGAAGCTCCGTCTTATAGACCAATTACAATAAAGTTCCATTCGCACATGGTCGTTAACTCGCTCATATATCTCCGAATCCCCACACAAAAGGTAAAGATGAATCTATCGCGGAATCGGCGAGGCTAAATTACACAATCCGACAACAATTGAGGTGAAATGTAGCGAAGAGGCACCTAACCTACCCTCTCTGTACATTGCACAAATCTCGCGAGTCTAACGCGCAAATAAATGATCTGATCACTTTCCACTCGTTGACCTCACGAGAAATAATAAGTATTGGATTTTAATAAAATATTTTTTATTACTCTGTTGATGTTTGAAATACGGTATAATTCGTCAACGAGTATATCTACTGTAAATAAGAATGTTATTAAAGGCCGATATATTTTTCAATTATTTTAGATACCAAATATAAATATTATATTATTATTAGTAAGTATAAGTCTGTTTAAACCCTCTTACTTATTTTGATATTCAAATTAAACTTATTACTCTATATTGTACACTTTAAAAAATGTATACATCGCGAATATATAGGTTTTTTTTTCAAATAAACGCCTCGTGCATAGTCGCGGTAATACTAAAATCAACTTGAAGTCGATACATTCGAGCGAAAGAGTGAAGAGGTATTTTTTTATTTTAGTCTAAAGTAATATTCCTTTTTTATACATTTATACGAACAAAATATATCAAAATCAGGTTTCATTTTCGAATTGAAATTATTATTAAAAATTACCTTAAGTACTTGTTTTTTGCACAAACCGTAAATTTTCTATGGGTACTTTAAATCACACAATATAAAATTTAACTCAAAACATAAAAAACTATAATATGGTATGTTCAACCATGCGAAAAAGATTTCCGTCTTCATAATCATTACATTATTTGTTTTCTTTTTGTTCATTTTGTATTATTTAAAAAAAATATCACTTTACATAGTGGTAGGTCAATTGAACTTTACAATATTTTAAAAAAAAGTAAATATATAACAATAAATGTTGTATATGTATTTTATTTTGACAATTAAAACGAACTAAGGTATAACATTTTTTCACGAGTAACAAATAAAAATTTCTATCACATTTTTTTACCCAAATGTTATTTTCAATTTTTTGTTTGATTCTACTCGTAAAGTGTAAGTTGTTACTTACAATAAAAACAAAAAGTCTTGACTTTGACTTAGGAAGGCATGCTCCATTTAACACAAAATTAACTCATTAAATTATGTTATAAAAATAGTTATTTTGTAAGCAGTTTAAATCAATTTCCTACTGAAATGGGATTAATCTTTGACACAAAAGCGTATAGATTATAAATATCTTGAAATCTTAAGGTATATAACAGTAGGTATCTGTAAATTTCATAAAAATCATTCAAGATGTTTTGAAGTTAACGCTATACTCTGTCCATAAGTACACATTATCAACCTTTAGTTATTATATTATATATGTATTTAATGAAGTTTGATCACAAATAATTTTTCATTAAAGATATTTTAAAAGCAAAGCGAAGTGACCGTAACCTAATCGCGGCACTTTGTCCGAACAGACTTCGATTAACTCCACCTGAATATCAGTCGGAGCGAACAAATGCCCCGCAAAGTAACCTCGTAGGTATTAAGAGGGCGACACAATACGTTAGAGAGGTTGAAAGTAGAGAGTTTACGACCGAAGGATTAACCCATGTAACGAGATTCATTAATTTCTGTCGTTAAAATTTGTCGTATACGATTAATAAGGAAGCTCCCCCCCCCCCACCACCCCCCTCCACAGCCCACCCGTGCCGCGCCCAGCCCCTCGCCAGTGCCGGGGAAGATTCTGAAGAACTATTGCGAGAGTAATACGAATCGTTTATTAGAGAGGCTGCGGCCGCCGCCGGTGAAATATAGAGGCGCCCTGTATAATTACCGGCGGGTCGCCGGTGTATAATTGCGTGGCCAAGTTTGTTTACAGTTTTAAAGGTGAAAACTTGGTTAGGCCGCGGCGGCTGGTGCAGTCCCTTAAGGAGCCGGCGGTCGCAACTCGCCTCTAAGTGTCCGCCTTTATTTACACTATAGATAGAGTAAATTAAACTTGCGCTCGAGTGCGGGAGGAAACTTTGCCGACTGAGGCCGTAATAAGTGCTGCAACAACGCTGAGGCCGACGCAAACATCCTTAAGACCTCCTCTTCCCCCCCCCCCCCCCCAGCCCCCTTCACGCGTCAACCAAATCACTACTTTCTTGTCCAGTTTCACGTGGAGACCTTTCGCGTACTTAATTTGGCCACTAACATCAAACACGCCTATTAGCGTGTTTCCAGTTTTTAAATTAACGTTATACGTATAGCAATACATATTTTTTGATACCTTCACAGAATTAAGATACAAATTACAAAATATAATATTATTCGTAAGCGAAAAACAATAATATCAACATATTTTCTATATTTTAAATATAGATGGCCATAACTAAATTTGTACTATTTAAATAATCTACTACATACACAACTAATCGAAAAAAATAACATTTATACCCACTTATTTATAATTTAATTTAATTCGTAATATTCTTTAAATGTATAATAGAAAGATAATTATATTAAAACAGGGTCGCTATTTTTAAGTTTATTTAAAACAAAATACAACCTAGAATGACCACTAAAAAAAATGTACTTTATTTTGTTTGTTTTGTATTTTTATTGTAAAAGAAATAAAATATTTGTTTTTTAAAAAAATCTAGATATTTAAAATATTATTTTATTTTGGGAGAATGAGTTTAAAAAAATATGTAACTTTATAATATTCTGAACACAAGGAAAGAAAAAAAGAGAGAGAGATGGAAGATAAAGAAAAATTTTATTTTGGTTTATGGCGCTACATCTAGAAATGGCTACGATATCAGGATATCGGGATAATTCCCGCTGCCTATTACATTAGCTTGCCTGTCCCCTTTCCCCTACCCCAATCAAATTTGGTCATTTATGTAAGTTCAAACCCGCCTAGAGCTTTTCAGTCATGTATGAAAATGCTCGGTTCTAAGGTCCGATAAATGTTCAAGTCAACCATAAATAAGCAATTAAGCGAATGCTCTTACCCGCGCCTCTTTAATCTATTCGACCGGTCAAAGCAGAGCCCATAACGATAAAACATTGATTGGCGGCGCGAGGCGAGGCGAGGCGAGCCGCCACTGGCGCTGCTTACAGACTGAAACATTCGTTCAGCGTATTTGTTTATTTTTTATGCACTAGCTAGGCGAACATCGCAAATCTACAAACATGTGCTTTCTGTAATAATAAGTAATTTTATTACAGATGCAATCTTCATTAATTAATAAATTTAAAGCAAGCCGTAATTGAATCAGCCATTACATAAATGGGTACAGTGTAATAATTATTTTTAATTAATTGTAATATGTATTACAGACTATTAGTATACTCTATTTTTTTGTTAATTATTTTATACTTTATTTATTTATTTAGTTTATTCATCAAATTTACAATTCCTTCCTTTATGTACCAGCCAAGTCCAAGGCTTATCTGCTGGAAACCAGGTGTGTAAAATACAGATATTATTAATTGTGAAGTATGTTCAGATTATTTTTTTCTGTATTTTACACGTCTTTTACAATATACATATTCACATACATTGAGATACATTTTTAAATGGCCACGTAGTTTCGATGTATGTTTCTCTCCTTTTTCTATAAAAATAAAATATATAAATAAATCTTTGAAATGCTTAAGACTGCACACTGTATAGTTCACATACCATGTTATTAAAAATATTTTTAGACTTTTCAGTCTCGATGTGACATACCTCTAGCTATGCTTTTTCGGAAGTCGAAGTACATAAAAAAAAAGTATATATAATAAAATGATCTCCCGAACGATAAACTTATATAACAACAAAATTACAATTTTCGGACCGAATCATAAAATATTTATGTTCCAGTTTGAAATGTGCGTATAAGAGGGGTACAAATAGTAAACTAAGTATAAATAATTCAAATAATATTTTATTATAATTGTGTTTAATAAATAAGTTCTTATTATATATCTTTTAATAATATTAAAATTCAGATACATTTAGTTTTAAGGTAAAAAGTTATAAAGCTAGTCAAATTCAAAGACACAACAATTTAGTCACGTCAGTAGGTATAATACTCACATTTAACATGCAAAAGAAATGCGAAAGCAGAATAATTCTTAATGAATATATATATTTTTTTTATCATTTTGACAAACATAAGTGGTATGCTAATATATACGACTGCGCATTTTAGATTATATTCATCTGGAAACGATTTCTTAACGTATTATATCTATAAGTAACCTAACAGAATCTTAGACTAACAAATTGAATTCTTTATGAAGTCTTGTAAATATCCATCCGATGCACGGCTAAGTAGTGTAAGTAAGGTAAAAGGAAACTTCCATAAGTTATTTGCGGCCTTTTCCTTCCGGCCTCATTCGCTCTTGCTCTAATAATGTATGTGCTGTCAATCCGATCGGCGTGAGCTTTTTCTTAACAGCTTTTAATACCTAGTTCTTAGCTATTAATCAATTAACCTTGTACGATAACATTTTCTAAATAATTGTTTTATGTGTTTTATTCTAAATGTTATCTAAATAATTATTTAAGGCGCCACCAGTCCCTAAAACGTGTTTTGTTACGTATTTTGGTGCATTTTGTTGAAGTTATTCCCAACAAATGGCTAAAACTAAAAATACCACAATATTCTACATATATTAATTTAGTACTTTGCTTAAAAAAAAAATGAAATACATTTTATTATAGTAATGAAAATAAATAAATAAGAAAGTGTTGTTTTTTTCTTGCAACGATTTTCTTTTAAGTTGTGTAAGTGACGCGAACCTAATTTTTCTTTCTAAAGATAGACAATATAATAATCTAGGACATTACTTAAAAAAAAACATTTTTTTCAAATGATAATAATTATTTAAATACAAAAAAACATGTTTCATCGATTCCAAATGTAACGAATTCGCGGTCGGCGAGTATATCCGTCTCTTTTCTACACGTCAATGTTCGAATAAAGCCTGCTCTTTCTAATCTCAAGGACAAATGCGTCCCAGGGCGCCTTAATTTATTCTTGTAAATTCGGCCTATTCACTTAGATTGGCCTTTGCTCAGCTGATCTAATTTACTTAGACATTGGTTATGATGCAATAAAACTACCGTGAGTTAGTGCGGAATCAAACCTGCAGTAATAGCAGGGTCATGAGCTATTTCTTTTTTTTTATTATAATTACGAAACTGGTCATCCATCTGCGACAGGCAGCATTTTTACGATATTGTGTCACCATCACGCCAAAGCATAACTCAAACGCAAATGTCCAATGCAACGCAGAGCAGAGCTCTTTTTTATCTATTTTCATCTACGGCTATATAATTCCATTTTCATCTAATGGGTTTATAATTCTATTTTTACTAGGTTACCACGATATCTAAACACACACTCTCTTTACTTTTTTTGTTTTATTTAAGCCTATATACTTATGAGATATCCCGTATTATTATTTTTTTCTGGATCTACGAAAAAGAGTTACAACTCAATAAGTTTTATATAAAAAAATGCCGGGTTGCTTTCATATTGTATATTGTATATATTGTATATTTATATAATATGTTTTTACAAGAACAATTTTTTAAAATAATCATACCTTTTACCCAAATTTCTGATTTTTTATAACTCTATTTGATCGGTTATTAAGTAAATTAATATTAACCTCCCCTTCCAGTCTAGCACTGTCTCTATGAGAGAGGTTTTTACGGCCCAAAACAAAATCACGATTCAGTCTAGCCTATAAAAATCCTCTGGTCTCGGATCAATAATATTCCTTTATTTTACAACATAATAAAGTTACAAATTTATTTTATTTATATATTTATTTTTGCAAATCTTATAAACCTAATATTATAATGCAAAATATCTTGCCTAACTAGGCTATCGCCTGTTCTAAGACCATATGCCTGTTACTTATAGCCATAAGTCTAGTTGTATTGATAGCCTGTTAAAAATATATATTATATTGAGGCAGGCTATTGTATGATATTTGCCTTTTGACCGTTGTATCAGATATTCTATGTATCGATAGTCGATAGTCAATTTATCTACGACCAAATTTATCGATTGATTCGATAAGTATTGTTTAATACAATATAGGTAACAATGAACACGTGACACTAGGATGTTGATGAACACGTAAGTTTGAAAAAATATTTAAGATATTTAATTAAAAACAATAACCACAAAAAGAAAAGGTCATAACCATACGAATTACGGGTTTTAGATTATCCACGTTAGCAATTATTAAAATTTAAACGGCGACACGAGCAATTAGTAACTTCGCAGTCTAAATAAAAGATATTTAATTACCAAATCCTAATCTTAAGTACTTTCAATAAAAATAAAACAATTGTAAGGTGGTATGGAAACAGCAAATAAAGTAAATAAAATATAGAAAAAAATAAATTTTGGCACCAAAAACCAATCGACTGTTTAATTAAGCTTAGGAATAATCGTTCCAATCGATATTTCAAAGATATCGATTGTATAACGTGCCTCACTAACAAAACGCTACGTTTCATCATTTCGGTAGACGCGCGCCGTGTGCACTAGGCGCACGGCTGCGGTCGTCTACGAACTGCTTGGTTGTGCTTTATGCTCACGTTAAAGGAATTATCGAAGACACTTCTAATGGATCCTAATTATTGCCTCTTTTGCAATCCGGATTATCAACATCACAAATGAATGGTACCTAACATGGTCGAGCGAATTCTTACAATATTTCAATATTAGGCGAATCCAAACTAGTCGTATGAGGTATGAGGATGCATGGGCGGATCCGGAAGTCTTTCTCGGGGAGGGCACACGGTGGGGAAAGGGCCGGGGGGTATGGAGTTCCCCCACCCCTTCTTAAGCGGGTAGTTCGAGGAGTTGTAAAAATAGTTTAAAAGTGTTTTGGTAACAGTATTTTAATTTAATAACTCGGTGAAAAAATCCTAATTCTGAATATTGGTGATTGTTTTGTCCCCAATGAGAAATTATAATGCTGCCGATATCTTGATTTATTTATTGTAATATTCCAATTATGTTTTTTCTTCCATTGAGAGTAACAGTGAACATCTCACGCCTCTTATTTTTTGTCAAATATTTTATATAAACCTTACCGCAAAGTTCTTCGTAAAAAACTGTGAATGCGAATAGTTATTATTTCAATGAAAAATACTTTCAATGAAATATAAAAATATATATTATTCCTATGTAGGCAATACTGTGACTATAAATTGAGGATAAGTAGAGGTACCCCCTCCACTGCAGCCAAGGTATACGTACTAATAGGTGTGTGGTTTTGGCTGTGCGTCGGCGTAAGTCCTCTAGCGTCCGCCTCGCACGGACCCACAATATGAATCGCAGACCGCAAGTTATAGTATTCCTGGCTGTCGGTGTAGCATTATATTCATATAGATAGAACTGACCGCCGACCCCTCCCCCTCCTCCCTCGGGGGCTGCACCTCGCTCCCTCTTCTATCTCTGTCGCTCTCCAACCTGCCCTCCCGACCATCGACCCTCCCTCCCGACCGGAACAATTGTCCGAAACGTTTTACAGAGTAAAATATCACCCAGAATATTAACAAGTTGCAAAAAGCCCTAACCGAGTCATAAGTGCGGCGCTGAGCCAGTCGCATAGAAGGCCGCTATTCGAGATATTTATGGCTGTTTTGGGGTTTTTATTGTTCCTTTTTATGGCCTACCCACCTTTTATATATTCTGCGCGGCCGCTTAAATATTTCTCTTACGGCCGGATGCTTTCGATATTGTAAATAGTCACTTATTTTAACTATCCTTATTATATAATATTAAATAAACTCGGTCAAGATAGAAATAAAACTGTTATTTGATGTTTAATGCTGTCCACGTGCTCAAACAGATAACACAAATAAAGATCGTTGAAGAAACGCAACTATTTCTATATTGCTTTAAATTATACCTACTATTACGAAGTTCATTGTAAAACTCAAAATTCCAAAACTCGCTACTGTATAAAGTAAAATTCTAAATCCGTTAAAGACTCGATGTAGTTATAAAATGAAGCCACTTCGTGAATTTTAAGTATTTAAATTTCTTCCAATATTTTTTTTATTTAATAAATCCAAAACTGTAGACATGTGAAATAGCATAAAATAATAAATATAGTAGTTGACAGTATGAAACAATAGCTTTATTAGGTTTTATGCTATCCCAGACAAAGCAAAACACAGAGAGTACAATGTGGGTGTATCTGTTACTTTGTCTAGACAGAGTCTGTTCTAGAGCAATTTCATTCCTAAAATATAGAATTTGTAATTGAAACAATTTTACAAAAGTAAAGTTTTTTATGCTATTTTTATTAAATTTATCATAGCTACAAGAATGGTCCGTCCCTACATCTTATTTTTTATTATTGATATTTAAAAATTTCTCTAATAATCGTTCTTTTAAAAGACCAGTTGTAAGAGAAGAATTCTTTTTTGTTATTATTCTACAGCAAGTGCCGAGTATAGCATGCATACAAATAACATAACAAATAAACATTGTGTATACAAATAACGAATAATCCCAAATAATCCTATACATCTATAGCTCCTTCGCCATCAGCTCTTGTATATGATGACAAAAAAAAACATCCAAGACCTTAAAAATGTTTGTTATCGCAAAATCGAAATAACTATATAAAAAATAATATACAGGATGTCCTAAGACTATTCCCGAAGACAGGTATTTATGTCCCCTATTACGAGTAAGAAATTGTATACAAAAATAATGCATCGCCGAATTTATTAATTATATCAAGCGCTGGTGTAAATTCCTATTACTCTTTCGTTCGCTTGCTCGTGCTTGGCCAAGGTCGGTCAGTGACGCGGCTTTGCAAGTGGACCATCTTATGACAAGAACGATTTCATATTATCACCTAAAGTTTACATTTTTTTTTCTTAGAAACCATGATGATATTTAAAATAACGCCAATACAACGTCACATAACGTGACGTCATGTTTGAAATTGCAGGGCAGATAAGAGCTGGTTTTTTATCGGGTTGGTCTTGGGACACGGTGTATAAAAGCTGTAAAAAGTCTACATAAAGCATGTAAAAAAATAACTACGCGTCTAGTACCTATACAAGTTACACGTAGGTACCCTATATGACGGCGGGGAAAACGTTCTTGATGGTTACAAATGGGGTGGAAAATTTGAGCGGTTGAAATTCATTGAAACAAAAAGAAATGCCAGAAAGAGAATGGGAAAAATTGACGTCATTTCTCTTCGGTTGCCTGAGAGGGTTGCGGAGTGGGGTAGGTGTGGGGGTGGGATGTCGGACATAAACGCTCCCTTTATGTGTCTTTAGGTATGCGCCATAACTACATAATAAGTTTCTTGTTAGGTTGAAATATAAATATTAATTCTGTTTACATTATGTCATAAAACTAAAACCCCTTATTCTGACGATTAATTTGATTAAATTCTTTCCAAACAAATTTTAATCTAGTTTGATATTTGGCAAAAATATATAAAATAATAATTACTAATATATAATTAATAATAAATATAATAAAATAATAATACGAAAAGAAATATAATGCTTGAAAATAAAAGTATAGCAAATGTGATCAGAATGAATGGTTACGGGTAGGTAAATGAAATGAGATAAGAAATGAGCTAAAAAAAATTGTGCAATATTGAAATAGGTAATTTTTATTTTTTGAAGTTCTTTTTGAGAGTTAACCACCCCAAATATATTTATAGTAGAATATTTTTACATTAAACGCTTCTTCAATATTAGGTTAAAGCACTTCGATATAAAAATATTTCGGTTGCAACAAGAATACTATAACGCCGAATGTAGGTACGTAGGTACTCCTTATGAATTAGCGCTTATATTAAGCTCGGTTAGTTATAGCTGGTGCTGCGGAAGGCAAGCGCTGGCGTTGGCAGCGATATAGGCGAGCAGAAAATACATTAATCTTGCCATATTTCTCTTGCGAGATACATTAAGCATTGTCCGCCATTTATAAAGAACGTCTGACCATTTCTCTTTGTGCTGAAACATGGCGTCCATGTAGCCATTACAGCGGCAAGATGACTTGCGCGGAATGTCGTAATAAATTAAATATTACTTTTAATTATTTCGGTAACTAAGTACCTCTTAGAAAGACATTTTACCTTTTTGTATTTGTTATACTGAAACGAATATTAATTAGGTACACGGGTACGCTGGTTAAATGGATTATGTGATTTTCATACTATCAACCTAGAAACATCTATATTTTCAGCTTTCTTATAGATATTTGTTAGTTTTTTTGATTGTACATTAATTTTGAAGTTGATTATATTTTTTTTACCATTTTTTTTTATTGTAAAAATTTTAGCTACCTTACACTAAAAGTAAATTAATGAAACTTTAACGAAATGAACTCCAAAAATGTCAGTATAATTTGCAAAAATAATAATCGAAATATTTTAACTCGGTTCGAAATGATAGACAACATTGTCAACGAAAAACTTATTTTTGGATTTTTTGCTACCCTACACTTGACGTAACTTAAAGAAACTAAAATTGGACTACCCCTGAGAAATTCCCTATCACTATGTATTGGGATAAAATATGTTTTAAGAATAAGAGTTCGAGGTATTATTCTATTTTTTTTTATTTTTTCTTCAGCATAGGTACCCGGCCATTATAACTTCAAGGTCGGCTGTCGGCGATCAAGTTTTGACGCTGAATGTTTGATCAGAATTGTTATTAAGCTCTGATTGAAGTTTTTCCGGCCTAATAGACATAGGGATTTTTGTCTTTAATATTTAATTTCATGCATAAGTAACTCAATCTACCCGTATGATTAGTCGATTTACTAAATATTTGAAAGTCTGAGGTATAGGTCAGCACTTATGTAGGTACGTACCTATGTAGGTACTTAAGTTCATAAATATACAAAACAATTTTTTCTCACTGGGAGAACACGTCACGTTATTAGTTTCGAGGAAACTACGGATGAGCACAGAAGAAAGATATGCGGAATATGATCAAATATAAAGTAACATACAAATTATATTATTTATGACTTACATTCCAATGATAAGCTATAAACGTTTCGAATATGAAATACCTACTCCTACCCACCGACCTATGGACTTAAACAGAACAAAGAAAAACGGAAAAGCTTTTCAAAGGCGTTCAAATTCCGCATTCATCTGCTCGGAATGCGAATACACAGGCATAAAAACCATAACAGATATACATTTGTATTCAACGGGGCGCATGAAATGAAACAATAAAATATCATGGTATTCCACTCGGGAGCGGCACAAGGGGGCGGGACTCATCGATCTCGCATCCCCCCACTTTCCACCCCTCCCCGCCTCCCCCACAAAAGTTCTCCACTCTTTGGTCCTCGTCATCTCCGGTTTGATGCTGCGGTCCAGCTTTGAAATTGCCACGACTTCTGACTGCACGAAATTAAAATATATTTTTATTAAAAAAAAACCAGTTTTTTTTCTAAAATTAGATAAAATACTAATTATTATTTCATAAAATAAAAATACATCATATTTTCACAATTTACATGGCTCTATCTAATTAGTCAGGCCCATGGTAAGGGCCCGTTAGAGTTTTAAGAAATATTTTAAGAAAACGGAGAGCCTTCAGCCAGAATTGCTGTTTTTCAGAGCTCCCCGGCTGGAAGGTACACGGAAATATACATTTCATAAAATAAAATACAAGTTATACGCTTTTGTAGCTTACATATTTAACATATTGCAACCGAGATACATATTTAAATTAATTTAACTCAATTGTTTCCTTTGTATTCATTTTATTGACCTGGATTATATTACCCTGACGTTAAAATAATAGTGCTTATAACTGTTTTTGTTTGTTTAACAGAAAGAATTTATACTTTTTTAAATATTTGTTTTACTCTCTTGCAAACAAATTGATAGATTGTTCCAACTTGTGCAAGCTGCAAAACTGAACCTTCCTCGAAAATTGGTTGTTCTGTGCTTTGATACCACAAGGAGGTTTTCACTTGGTCTCTTATTATAAGAGTGAACATTATTAGTGTATTTGTTTTAAAAATATTATGAGTTGTGGAGAGGAAATTTAAGGCTCGTTTATTTTCTATATTTAAAATAGTAATCGAGTTCAGAAAAGGAGATATTCTCGCTCTCCACGGTATTTGAAAGCAAAAAACGTATCTGCACCCTCTGGATATGTATTTCAGATTTTTTTAACAAACACGGGCAACATTTTTTTTTTACTAAAACTCCGTAGTCAAAAAGAGATAGAATCAAACCATTTACTAGCATCAATTTCAAATTAGTTGAAATAAAAGATTTTAGTTTATAAAGTATTTTCAGTTTCCCGAAACCCAAGCTTTTTATTGACGTGTTCCTTAAATTTTAGGTATTGATTAAAGATTCTTTAGATATAACTTTAGATTTTTATCTGTCGATAGCGATTTAGAATTAATTTTTATTGGGTTTGGGTTTTGGTTGCATAATTTGTGCAACCGATGATACTCAATGCCGATATTCATGAAAATTGATTTATCAGGGTTAAGTCTAAGACAGTGATTGTCGGACCAAATTTGCAATTGACTTAGGTCGGCATTTATTTTAGAATAAACCTGTTAGCTTTTATTATTAGGTATTAAAGTTAATAAAGCTAGTGCCATGTAATTAATAAAATGTAGACGGCTACAATTTTACAAAACAATATTATTTTAAATTAAAAAAGAACTAGGTTTTTGTCAAGGTTTTGTAACTTCTCCATAATTTTAAAAATAAAAATATATTGTCCTAATTGATTACATTAATTTAATTACAACGTTCGTTTACTGCACTTAACAATGGGAGTTATGTTAGGTTAGGTTAACAAAATTAAATGTTTCATTTTCTTTCCTCCCTAAGTGATTAAACCAATGAATAAAAATTCTATGATTTTAAAAAAAAACTAAAATATATTATATAATTGTTTTTGTAAAGCAAGATAATCTTTTTCTTCAATGTGGTTGTGGCAGTATTTTTTTAAATAATCCATCTTTGTACTTTGTACTATTCAGCCACATTTCATCAGATACTGTTGCAATGTTCTGAAAATATTTAAGTTCAAAAATAAATGCCACGAATTAAATATAGATTTATTATAATTTATTTTCACCCCGGCAATTTTATTGTACTTTTAGAATGCCTCTACAAACATTTCACTTTACAAATGCAAAAGATATGCGAAATATAAAATAGCATTATTTATCCCATAGTCGCTCCAAGCGGACGGGGCTTAGCAGTTCCCCTAGGAGAGCTGTCAGATTATTATCCCGGCTCCCGTCACTTTCCAGGGATCTTCGGAGAGGAGCGTCGCGCCGGGAAGACCACTTTGTCAGTGAATTATTGCCAACTATGATGTAGACGTCTCAGACAAATGCCTACCGGCACTACTTACACGTCAATCTGGCGGGCTTTCAAACCCCGTGAGTTGGTAAATGTTGATGTGTTTTCTCTTATTATTTCTTTATTTATTTTAATAAATTATCACATTATAACAATTACTATTCTCGAGTATAAAAACCCTATTGCTGAACGTTATAACTAGGTACTAAGCAAGCCTACCTAAGCAAGGAGGTAACATTCGCAAACTCTGGCGACGTTACTACTTTTAACAATTTAGACTTCTTTTAGTGATATTAAAGTCAGAAAGATGCATCGGATAATACGGTTTCCTTTCTCGATTGAATTATATTAGAAAGGCAACGCAACACCATAGCAATTATTAGCAACGCAACGGTCGCAAGTTACATTATCTACCTATGTTGCAATGGTATGTTTCTGTGCAATGAGCAATTTTTTACAGGCAAGCAGGTTTTTACAGCAACACGCATTGGGTACATGGAAATTTAATAGTTGCTGGATATAGGTATTGCAAACTTTTCTGCTTGTTAGTAGGCTTAAAAGTATTAAATAAACAAATCCGGTTCCGGATCTGAATTTTGAAACAAGTTCTAAATTTT
Organism: Neomicropteryx cornuta; assembly: GCA_020383195.1. Classification (NCBI taxonomy): domain Eukaryota; kingdom Metazoa; phylum Arthropoda; class Insecta; order Lepidoptera; family Micropterigidae; genus Neomicropteryx; species Neomicropteryx cornuta. Next base: position 14,537,988 of record JAHKQU010000012.1, read on the forward strand.
AGTAGGTCGAGTTGATGAAACATGTTGTCTCATATTGGTGAAACATGTATTTATAAATAAATATAGTTAATATTTTTATAATAAATCCTGTCACTTGGTTTTAAAATGCATATTTCCATTGATTCGACCAAAAACGCAACTCCTATTAGTAAACTTGCAGGTGAAAAAACCTTTTATAGTTCATATTAATTATATTAAAAAAAATATTATTACAAAATGAACCTTTATAAATATTGATTGAAAATTAAATTAAATAGAGATTGTTATATTTAGGTATTTAAAACATAATATAAATGCTTAAATAAAATTTGCTTAAATGCTTAAATTCCTTTTATATTGCAAGATCGTGTAAAATAAGTAAGTATTCATTTAGAACCTAAACTTTATTTATATGTCTTATATTTACACCATTCTCATTAGAAAACAATAACTACATTTTAGGTGAAATTTTTTATTTAGATTAATTATATTCATAATTTAATAAAAAATTAATTTTAAATCGATCTTCAATTAGAGTTCTGAGGTTGATCAAGTAATGAAACATTTTATTTTTATGTATGCATATAATTTGTATAATATTTTACTTTGAACTTCATTACACATACCTATCTCATTATATTTATTTTTTCCTATATTATACAAATATTAAAGCTGTATAGTATAATTAAAATGATAAAGATAAACTGCTCCCTCCACTCAAGGTGGTATTTCGGCGACATCTTATTCCTTCGAGAAATCCCCGCGACGGCCATAATAATTCCCCATTTACGTTATCGCGCATAAAGTCGACTTGTGTACGCCCGACGCCCGCCGCCCGCCGCCCGCCCCGACGTCGGCGTCGCTACCCGTAATATTTGCATACTATCATAACGGCAGCGGGGCGGGCGGCAGGTGAAAGGAACTTATGGCGCGCTCTAACGGCAGCGGACGCCATTACGTTGAATATTGAATTAAAATGGCGGCGGGAAAATTTCCAACGGTGCGGGTGGGTAGTAAAATAAGGTCGTTATATCAATTGAATGTCCCGTTAAAGTAAATTATGCTTGTATAACGTATTCAATTGAGTTGAATAACACAAAATGGCACCGAATTTAATGTATATTATAAGTACTTATAAGCCTATCTAAAATCGATGTCTTTTTCAAGAGAATATTTTTAATTATTTACAGGAGCATGTGTACTTATATGAAGAAACACTTATTATCGTTTATTTTATGTTGATGAAAATAACATTTTTCATTAATTATAATATTCTTTCTTTATTACAATAAATATAAAGTATTTTCTATCAAAAAACAAAAAAAAAATCATAAAAAAACAATTAATTAAACAAATTTAGTTACTTATGCAAGCAAATTATTTTAACTCCGTCTAACTGGGTTAACCGTCTGCTCTAAAGTAGACATGTTTGTTTTTTATAGAAACATAAACTTACCTACTTTAGTGAGTTACTTACGTAGGTATATAATAATGAATAATACATTAAACAACTCTATGATTTCATCAAAGTTCATTTAAAAAAAATAATAATTTAGTACAGAAAAATAATCTTAGGCACATATAACAATAAGACATATTTTATATGACGCATATTAAAACATATATACAATGTATATGTATATAGTATATATAAACTGTATATGTATATAGTATATATAAAATGTATGAAATAAACATAATGTAATAAATCTAATTTACGCAATTTATTAACCTAATTCCACTTAAATACAATACGAGTATGCAAGTTTCTAATTTGAAGGTTTATAGCTTATTAGCTTAGTTTACAGTTTATAAGTTATTATAAATATTGCAAAAACATGTGCTACACAACCTCTACAAGAAACAGCAATGGTTTTAATTCCTATTGCGTCGGCATAGACCTAATTCCCTTTTACATTTTACATTTTCAGAGAAGATTTTTTTTTTATTTTTCTATTAAAATTATAAATTAAATTATTCTTTTATATAAATAATTATTTTTAATGATTTTGGCCCATATCAGTATTAATATTTTTGATCAAATGTAACGATGTACAGTAAGTACATGGGGATTAAATATATAATTAAAATGGAACAGTATATGTATCAATCGTTTTTACACAATAGGTGATTTATTGTAAAAATAAAATTTATTACATTTACAATATAAAAATTATCGTAGAACGTGTGTCGCGTAGGTTTTCGTTCGTGTGTTCATATTGTAAAAGTGTGTATGTGTGTGTGTGTGCAAGTGTAATTAATATATTTTAGTTATTCAAATGGAGTGTAAGCCAGTGAAGCGAAAAATAAATTTGCGCCATTTCCCTCCTCGGCTAGTACGGCGCTGAAACATCGGAATTATAATGCTCCAGCTTTATCTCCATTGTATATTGCTTTAGCCCGGCCATTTTATATTTTCTTTCAACTAACGGCCGAGCGGAACGGCGCTATGAGCGAAGCGAAGGAGCGAAGAGCGCGACGGACGCGCCGAGATAATTTCATCTTATTATCATGGCTACATTATATTCTCGAGATAAATTGTCTTGATTTTCATTAATAGCAGACGGGCGTACTCGAGGAATTTTCACCGAGGGAATGTAATTATCGGGCAAATGGTTAAAAAAGAGGATTATAACGTTCTCAAAGGCCAGCGTAATTAAATTGTAATGCTGAGTATCTTTTTGAATTCTCGGTGAACTGCGATTAAATCTCTAGATTTTTTCCATACGGAAAATATATTTAAGGGATGTATTTTTGTAAATTCGAGAATCTTGTAAATCACAGGACTACAGGTGTAGGCAATGGGTGACACAATGCTAGGGCCGTGTATAGTGTTAGAAGGTAACTAACCTATCCCTTACAATTATAAAAATGTAAGTGGATGTACTAACTGCAATGTAATATCGACATAAGCTTTTCCTTGATAGTATGTAAATAAAAACAAAATTAAAGAGCACCTACAACGAAATTAAAAACTATTTTTATTACCTATCTATAAATTGTGCGATATTATAAGGTGGTAAAACGGCGAATCTAGAAACTACCTCTTTATCTTTTTTTTCGTTTTCATGATTTTTCAAAGATTGACATTTGTTTTTTGAATAAATTCATTATAGCTATTAATAATTTAATCTGAACTTTGATATTGATTTATTTGTTAGATAGTTTCGACAGTTTATATTTTCCTTGCGTCTACCTACAGGCAGATGTGTGTAATATGATACATAAATTAATAAAACTTATGAGTCTGAGGCTCTACCTATTTAAATATGAGTCGCCTATCCTAAAATAGACGTGTGGTATGTCATTGTTTCCTTTTTGTAGCATTTATGTATGACTTTGTCACAATCAATTATCTGTTATGAACCTTTATCAATGTTGGCGGAAGTAAACATTAAAACATAATTTTATGAATTATACTAAAATATACTAAAAAATAATAATTTTAGACAAAGCGTTGATAGAGAAATTGTAAAAAAAATTGGACGCGTTACCTTTGCAAACATATTTATTAAATATGTTATTTATGTTATAAAAAAAATACATGTTTAAAAATAAATTACTTACAATAAATAAGCAAGTCATCTATTCATCTAATGTGTAGGTCCTTTATTATGTGTACTAGTATTATGATTTGAGTTAAATAAATATAAAATTTATGATACAAATACTGCCAAAACCGTAATTTACATACTGATAGATATAGGTGTGTGTATGCTTTACTTATAAATCGTTTTGAACAATAACTAAATAATATAAAATTGCACGAATACACAAATTGTATCAAAACCTGAAAATATTGTTATATGTTATATACCTAAATGAACGTCTTTAAATGTATTTTAAGGCAATGTCCTTTTATACTGAAAATTCCTTGGCAGCTAACGATAGGTACTCCAAAGAAGAGAGCAAACAATGCATTTGCAATGCAAGTTTCATCTCCTTGCATTGTCTCCATTCATATGCAAAAGGAATCGTTGGCGTGTTTTCTATTTCGAAGTCAACTGACGAGAGATTGTCGACATAATTAGAAAGACATATCTTTTATACAACCGCTCCAGCATCCGACCTCTGGCCCGATCGCATTCCGAGACGGGCGCGGCGCGTGCGGAATACGCAGACGGGCTATTTTTCTCTTACGCGTGTGTTTTTTATCTAAAGAAGTTTAAAATAGCTCTAGCCAAAATGTCTGATATTTACTACTTAAATATCAGCGAGAAAGGTATTTTGTTTAATTTAGGCCGGTTTATAATTTCGAAATCATTCGCTTCAGTCTCTATCGCGAACTCGTATCCGCGGCAATAACCTAAATTCAGACAGACTTTTGACAATACTTTTAAAAATGCAAACATAAGTAGGTTTTAAACATATTCTTTAGTTTTTCCAAAATTTAAAAAAAAAATACATCAATCAAATACATCGATTACGAATTTCGTAAAATTGTAGAAAATTAGTTACTGATATTATTTTATATATTTTTATTATCGACAAATAAATACAATACAAGTATAACGTTAAAATAGAATTCCAGTTGCCATTGGACAATTTTCTTATTTTATATTACCTTTAATATATCAGGAGAAAAAAATCAAAAAAATATTAAATTAAATGATTTTTAAATAAAAACCTCCTAAAAAGACTTACCTGCTATTAAGGCTGACCGATTATTTTAAAAACGATGATATAGAGTCTGTTACCTATAGCAACAAACGTAGGTCGTAACAGATTATCAAATCAGTTAGAATAATATTTAAGTTTAAGGTCTACTAAAAACTAGCCACAGACATTTTAATAAAGCTTAATTCGTTTGGAACTTGTAATAATTAACTAAAAACTGTGTTTTATAGCAAAAATTGAGTAAAATGTTATATAATACACCCGTTGATCGTGTCAAACTAGCAGGTATATGAATGTTATAATAATAATAAAAAATTTAAAAATAAAATAAAATACACCTAATTAAATAATTTGTATATTATAATAACAATTAATTTTGTCAAAAAACGTTTAATTTATTTAGAATATATTCAATGTCATCAATGATTGACTAAGTACTGAAAATATTAAAAAAAGAGCACATTTTATTTGTACTTTCGGAACTAATTTTATTACATATTAATTATAAGCTACTTTTTACCTTAAAGGATAAAAATGAAACTACTGGTGATAACATGTTTTAAAGTTTATTTAATAAATAATACATTATGTACATTTGCCAAAGAAATGTACTTACCTACTAAATATCATGTATTTATTGTAAATATATTAAACTCTATGTATAAAATATAACTAAATGTAAAATATAGCGAACGTATTTATCGAATATCATTTTTTTGTTTTTAATTAAATATATTATAATTAACAGCTGGCTCCAAATAGCAACAGATAGAAATACGGGAAATAAATGGAAGAGGCCTACATCCAGGAGTGGACGGCGACAGGCCGAGGAAGAAGAAGGAAGGAAGATTACATAAAATTAAACGATTGCGCAGTTCAATAAAATAATGTATGCTTAGATACATGTGACGAGTTACACGCCAATTTAAGCGTATTGCTCCACTATGTCCGACAGCTAAAGGGAGATAGATGCGCGTCCGCCACGTGCGCGCTCTGGCGGTCAATCCGCAAACTAATAACGTTCCCCCATAATTCGGCCTTTATTTGCAGCTGCCAAAAGACACTAAACGATAGAAATCCGCCAATTACAAGCACTGACTGACTGGCGAGCGTAGATTCGAGTACAAAGCGTTGAGTCATATCTCGCAACAGGGAAAATGCCACGACGGTGGAACCCATAAACTAGTTAATCTTCTGGCATCCAAAAAGGAGAGAATGGACCATTGAATTAAAAAGATACTAAAGTAAATCTAGTATTAGTATTTCACTATTCGGCTAATTGTATCAGTTTTTTTGGTATGATTGGATTATTATTATTTTAACGCCTTCGGCGCCCCTTATCTCAGCCCTACGGGTATCGTCATATTACATCAACAGACATCTGTGGAGCCGCGTCTACAAAGCTGATGTTTGTGGCTTAATAATTTTACTTTAATAATTTAATTACCTCTCCTATAATTTAGCTCATGACCATAAGAGGCTCGTTATAGTAATAAACTCAAATTTTATGTATTGAAAATATATATATAAAAAGCCATTTCTAAATTCATTTTGTCTTGTTACATAATTCTACCGGTTCAAATATCTTTACATTTTTAAGTGAGTCATCGACAGTGTTACCTGATGATGTGATACATATTTAGAACATGTTTTTTTTAACCTAGTTAGAGTGGCCATGTTACTTCAAAACATCAATAAATAACTGGTGTTAAATTTGTCTATATTATATTTTTTTCCGTGTTATTATATAATTCATTGATGTGACTTCCTATTGTACCATAATGAATAAATAAATAAAATGATTAGTAAATATCAAACTCTTTATCTAGGAATTATTTGTTGAATTTATATCTTCCATCGAAAAAATATTAGAATATATTCCGGTAAGTTAAATCGATGCGTTAATATTAATATTTTTGTATGTCCAAAATTGTATACTTTTTTTATTAATAATGATATATAAAATTATTTTTTCTGGAGATATATAATATTATTAGGTACTATTGCACCAATTAAAATTTGAAATATAATATTGATTTTAAAAATTATAAAAATACTTATGATTGCATCACCACAAATAAAATCTACCTTAGTACGGGCATGAGTTAGGTTAGGAGTTGTAATTTTTATTGTCCTAAGCTTTGTATGTGTATGCATAAATAAATAAATATCGCTCGGTCCCTGTATCGTAGTTAACTATCTAATTGAGAAGTCATTTTGGTCCCTGGAAAAGTATAAAAATGTCATCGTGGTCATCGTAAAATTGGTCATCAAAAGTGGTCATAGTAAAATTCATTGAAATAAAGTTATTCTTAATACAATATTAGTCTTTAATGTTTTTCAAATGATAAATATCAAACATAGTCGAATTAATTATTTCTTAGCATTTTTTCCATTGTTAAACGCTACGCAAGTTTGAGTTTATTTTACAATTCATTTTCAGTCTGGCGGTTTCAAAAGCTTATTGTCAGAGACGTTGGATAATTAGAAAAAAGTAATTTCTGAAAGTGGATCATTTGGTCAATTAAACAAAAACACGCACGTAGACAGAGCTTTCAATGGCGAAATATATTAAGTCCTCTCGAAGCCGCCAGGGAAATTAAAAAACAAAAGGAAATGGCGTAATTCACTTAATTATAAGACCTCTTTCTATTTCCTCCGGGCCCTGGCTTCCAAGGGCAATTACGAAAAATTCAGTGCAGCAGTCATTTTCCGGATAGTAATTATTTTGTGGTGCGTAAGATTGTCCGGAGAAAATAATTGGAAAATCCGGCCGCAAGAGGAGCCATGGGAAATAATAGCTGGAAAAGGACCTCTGAAAAATAGACACGCTCCGATTTGGGCGGAAGAAGTTTATTTTTTTTTCAGCCATCAAGTCACCCGGCCACATTTACATTAGCCCAAATTAAAATAAAAAATGAGCACTCCGACTTGGATTTCTTCCCCTACAATATTATTCCACCTCCGAATTTGAGAAACAAAAGGGCACTCCGCTAAAACTCGGATTTATACGGCGCTGCTCAAAAAAATCTGCAAACTTAAAATTACACTCGCTTCGAAGCCATAAAATCATTAAGATGCTAATAAAAAACTTCCGCCTCGGGGGGAGAAAATCTGAATGGAAAAGAACTCCTTCAAATGAAGACAAAATCGCCATCGAAAAAAAAACGTCCCGCTGAATCGTTTCGTTTCCTTCAAAGCTATTTATGCAGATTTCAAGTTAGGTTTGTTCCGATTGTATAAAATTGAAGTTTTTTATGCTAATTATTTTGACAGCTTAGAAATTAGCTCGATGATAGGAAAATGTTTGATTTACAACAAACATAAACTGTGGTTTTGACATTACTATCGAATATATATAATTTTTTTTAAATTTCTTGTGTTACAGAACTGGTATTCTACTGCACGTTTAATTTGTTTTTAATATGCTGCCTATATAAAATATAAATGATATTAGTAAAACTAAAAAGAATTATTTTAGTATATATATGTGGAATATACGAGATGACTCGAGAGGATAACTCCTCCCCTCTTTTACTCTTTTTTTCACATTCTAAGACATTTGAGTAAATAATAGTAGTTTATAATAGTAACCGCATAAGATATAGGAAAATATCAACATTAGAAAAATCTAAATTAAACTAATAGTTTTAAGAATCAAAATCACGATTAAGAGAAAAATGCATTTGAAATTAAATGAAAATTTGAAATAACAATGAGAGATATCATATTTTTTAATTATTATCTTTTTCTATTTCATAAAAATATCCCTTAAAGGGAAAGAAATTTATATAAACATCTTAAAATCTAACTCGTTTAAAATCTAAAACAGTAACGAATCATGTTTGAGAGTGAATAAAAAAAACTGTATTTTAAGTGACTTTTGATGATATATTTTTTTCAAATTTAGGTTGTAGGTACTTAAAAAATAAAAGTTTACTGATAGTCCGGTAAAATTAAATATGTAAGTGTAGTTTCGGAAAGTGGAACTAGCGATCTCCGTCAGCCTTCAGCCTTGCTTTGGTGGTAATAATAGACGTGTCAGCATTTGACTAGCCGTGCTACAGCCCATCCGCTCCTCTGCAGTGACCGTTTGAAAATGTTCATCGAATCGTCCATATTTAAATTGACTCGTGTCTGCATAATTCAATAGATGTCATTCAGTAGAACTCGGCACGACGCGCGACGTTTCGACTAGTGATGGAGCACTAACGATTCTTTCAATTTTTCTATTTGCTTAAACATCTCCATTTATTATTTAAATAATAAACATTCGATTTTGTTTTTCACGTATTGTATGTAAAGAGTCAAAAAATATGAGAGGGCATTTTTGCAAAAAGGTGTACGGTGTCGGTTGTGTTTCATTTAAAAAATTTACGACGTTAAAAGCAACCGACAAAAGAGCTGATTAAATTTTAATTGAAAACTTACTTAACGGGTTCTACACCAAAATGGTTAAAAACAGAACTCTTACTATGTAACTTCGTTTTATCTACCCGTCAATTATAGGACAAATACACTTTTATTTTTTTTAATTGTTGATACTAATAATTAGGATCATTAGTGTTAGTGGTAACTTTTTATACGATTAAGTTAAAGTAAAAGTTAATATTTCGCAAACCATTTCCTATTAAAACTATTTGGTAAAAAGTAAGTAAAGAGGGCTAAGAGGGATAAGAGGGATAAGAGGGCTTTGTATACGGCATGCCAAAATCATCGAAAATTGACCATTTTTGCACTCTTATTTCGACTTTAAGAAACTCTCACCATTATTTTAATCAAATATTGAAATATTCACCCTAATCTTTAATCTCTCCGACTGGATTTTTCAAAAACATATTATTATGTTCAAAAACCGGTATTTTTGAAGAATTCTTAGCGATCATCGGTACAATTTCACAGCTTAATATCTTTGGCAATATAGATCAAAGTTTTTTTTTTAACATCTAGGTTTTGCAACATATGTTCTATGATTACACCTAGCATTTTTTTTTTAAATCCTTTATATTTTTAAAGTTCTACGTAAATTTCTACAAAAGCGCTTGATTTTCCAAATAATTATCAGTCGCGTGTTTGCGACTGTAAGGGATGGACGTGTTACTGCTCGTGATAGTGCACTGATTGCTACGGTCTTCATACCTGCTTTATTTAAAAGTCTTTAAAAGTCAATCAAAAGGTCCATCTGAAATCTTGGGAAACTCAGCCTATTTGCAAAACATTGTAACTGAATATTATTAGAAATATATATTATTAATTTTTCATTTAAAATTTATTATAACCTAACAGATCCGATTCAGGTAAGCCGGGTCTCCCAGGTAGGTACTGCCGAGCATGATCAGCCTTTGTGCTGCTGGTATCACATTCAAATATAAGCAAAGTTCTCGCATATGAACCTATGAACTTATGTACCATGTGTTCAAAATCTAGTAGGTACTAAGGTACTAGAGTTTGAACACATGGTACTACTAGTCAATTAAGTGTTTGACAAAAAGTTGCTGTTTTGGTTTTTATGAATATGTCCGCTCCATTCTAATCCGAGTATTAAATCACAGGTTATTTGAACACGAACTCTGGGCTGTTCAAGGAGAAAACAACACCAGTAAACGTTTAGTACGCTGCTAATAATAGGTACTAAAATATTTCATATTCACGATCAGTAATATATCTACGATATTTATTTGTTTATAATAACTACAATAGATATATTATTCCACCTCAAATAAAGTTTCCATTACGCTGAAATAATTTTATCCAAAAATCATTTTAGCCTAAAAAATATTAAATAGCACTGTTCACGCACCTCTGCAGATAAAGTAGTTTTAGTAAGAAGTTCCATGCTTGACTGCTAGATGGCGCTGTCTATTAATTTATCGCCCGCTACCAGTCATAGTTTCAATAAACTGACATTAAAAATATGATTTGTTCAATAAACGAGATATAACGTTGTACCACAAGTTGCGTGTTTTATTCACACCAAACAAGCACTAATTTTATAATGTTAAAAGCATGACAACATATTAATTAGATAATAGAAAATGGACGAAAATTTATAATAAAACAAAAAATATTATAATAAACACGTTTAATCTTTCAAATATTTTTTTTAACAAAACTTATTGTGTTAGAGGTTTACCTACATGTTACAGCATCGCTTTTTAGCATATCTACTTATAAATAAAGTTTAATCGTATACTTAATTTATATTTTGTTACAACTTGAATTTACTTTATAATATTCAATCTTATAATTACTGTTAATTTAATAATGTAATTTATGCTATTGACAGTTGGCAATTTTTTTAGGAAACGACAAAAACGAAGAGTGTTCTTTAATGTCTTCTTTTATTAAGTGTATGAGGCCATACAATGAAGACCCTGAAAGCAAAATACATTTAAAGCAAATTAAACGGACAATCGAGTCGCGGCATGCGCCCATTGGCTAAATCGACGGCCAACGTTACGGCGCCACTAGTGTCAGAATCGAACGAAATTGGCGCGCGGTCACGCGATTTCCTCTTTTCCGCCTTCATATAATCATTTCAATTTTAATTTGACGCGCCGGCGATCCGATCAAATTGCGGCTCGTCTCCGTTCAGTTCAGTTGCCATCTTTACTTATGCATGGTCGCGCCGAATCGCGCACGAACGCTACCGGACATGACGGCGCTCTGAATTTGTAATGCAACCATTATTATGTACAATTTAACTGAATTACATCACGCACGCGAACTTCTACACAACATTCAATGTTGCAATCGTAATGCTTACTGTACATTTTGTTTCAACCTTGTGTTCTTGACATTGAGATAACGTTTATTTTATACATTTTGCCTGTTTTTTTATTAGAAAGTCGCAATTAAATGTATAGACATAATAAAATACCTATAATATATTGGAACAATGAATAGGTACTAAATGCTGCCCAAAATTCATCCAAGTCATAGAGTATGTTTAAACATGTTTTCAGACTGGTGGAAGACATTTTAAAATCTTAAGTAATTATTTATATAAATAATTAAACTATCTACTGCATTTTACCGCTTTCTTTACATGCATGTATTCATAAACAAAAAAGCATGTCGACTTATATCTCAGAAACTATAAAAGATAGCTAAAAACATATGTTTAGGTATCCTACAGTTCTCCAAAACCGGGTCTACAAAAAATTTTTAAAAAATAGCATGTACTTTGTAGGACGTTTTTATGATTTAATATGGCCTTTCTCCGTATATGTTTTTTTCACCATTTGGTCATTTTTACTTTAAACAGTTAATATAAAATATTATAAAGCAATAAAAAGGTCTGCGTTCTAAGCATTAAAATGTATGTTAATAAAAAAATAACTGAAAAAGAGTGTTACCTAAATTACTAAAAGTGAAAACCAATAACTAAGTCATTAGTGCATTTTAAATAGCTCTCCTGACTATATTGAGTTAAGCGGTAAATAAATCAGCGTTTTATGAAAATGATCACATTTTTACGAAAAAATCTATAACCGTTTTAAATGAATTTCTAGCGTAAAACTTAAAGTAAAATTAAAAAATGGCATTAAACAACTCTTTTGACTTCAATTTGCATTACGTTGCTTCAAGTTGTAACCTGAGTTTTACAAAAATATTATATTATTATATTATATTTCTCGGTGGGAAATATTAACAAATAAGATTAATTTCTTAAGTGAAAGTATCAAAAATGTAATAAATTTAATTTAATATATTTTTTTATTTTAAGTTATTTTTTTTTAAGTTAATTTTAAGTTATTTTAAGAGGTTTTTAAAAAAAAATTGCTAAAACTGTGTGTAATTAAAATGAGCACGACCAATGACGCGTTAACAAGCAATGGGAGTAGAAGTAAAAATATCTACATATCCACATAGCCTTTACTTGACAGATAATCTGCAATCAGAAGAAAAAATGCATTACAATCAGTTAAATGGTATAGAAATCTTACGTAAGAAACTAAATCAATAAAAACCCACTGGTTTTACTATGTGAATTACATTTAAACGAATAATTTGCGAAAGTGTGTATTTTGCTTACTTAAATGTTTAATATTCATTAGGCATTGACATTTTGACATAATATACTCTACTGATTTTTGCAAAAATATTAAACGATATTTAACGGTCTAATAACATCCTAGAAATAATGACCCTAAATGTTCATACTGTGGCGGATTTTAAGTTTGATATTATCGGTATGAAAATTTGAATACTTCCAATATTTGAAATTATATTTGTTATAAATGTTTACTAGGCAAACCTTACTTATGGCATCGTGGACTTCGCAATTTGCCGGCGAATCGGGTATTACTCCTCGAGCGCTATTCGCCATAAAGAAACGCCATTTTGTTTCCTGCAGAAGAAAATAATAAGTTTCCTCGGCGCGTGTCTCGGGCAATGGCGTCTGACAACAAAGAGACTGGCCAACCCCCCTCCTCCCCTCCCCTCCTCCCCATGCCCACTACCCGCACTCCTTTGATGTACCCACACATTCGCCCCACCCCACCCCCCCTTCCCACCACCATCGGCCGCCCGCTCGGACAGCGGTCATTTTTCCTCGGAAAACTTTCAATCTACTTTTCTTTCAGCTCACAGCTCTTTTCTAACTAAGCTACGCTAGATATACTCGTATTACGATTTTTTATCCCCGTGTTTCTCATTTTCTTCTTCCCGCAGGAACATTGTTACTACTTTTCTTTTTTTTTTATCATCCATGAATTTATACGCATGGTTTTTTAACGACGTTTTAGTTTTTAATCAATTAACTGAGTTCCCAATTTAATTTAGGTATCATCTGTTCAAATTAAAATGTATATGTTACTGTTTTATGTTGTAAATAAAAAGGTTAACAAAGACACAAAATAAAATAAACTTTATTTAGCCCATTTTTTTATGGTTTCTAAAACATAAAAGTGATACTAAACCAAAGCCTGAACACATATTAATAGGTTAACTATCTTTACGAAATAATAAGACATAAAATAGGCACGCTAGTTGTGCAATCTACATATTATATGTGGTATGATAGATGTGGTAGGTTGGTAATGAACTTATGGATAAAATAGAACTTTGTTTTTATATAATTTTTAATCAATAAATAAAAAGTATACTTATCACAGAAATAAACATGAAATAGATAATTCAATAATCACGATAAATTGTAAATTGTACTGTACGGACAATAATATATCGATAAAATGATATTGTAGAAAAAACAGTATCTGCTATATACATATATTTATGTATATATTCCCTCCTCTAGTATGTATTTTAACTAGTTGTGTTTACTGTTTAGTTTAAAGCCCAGTAATTTTTTTCAATATAAATAAATAATCTGATATTTTAATCAATAACTAATGCCAACAAATAATATAAACTACGTACGGTCTGACTGGTATACAGATTAGTTGGATGTGCCATACGCATAATGTAACAAATCATTTCCATATTTCATTTAAGTCGTTTTATCTACGTATAGTTTCCAACATTAAATTTACTTTGACCGTCTCTATATCACAAGGCGCCCAAACTAAGCGCCCACCAAACTTTTCAAGAGCTGTAATCTCAATTAAGCAAACTTATCAGGCTGTGCGTCCTACCCTCAAATCTTTAACCGAAGATTTAAGCTTATAAAAGCCCCGGCGCTAATGGCCGGATACCGGAAATTACGCTCTCATATATCTCCCGACAGATTTATGAAAGTGCGCGAATATCCCACTCCCGCCCCCGCCCACGCCCGCAACTCCGAAACCCGCGCCCTACACACGTGATCACTTCAGCACCTCTACCTACATCCTCTTTTTGCTTTCTTCCTATTATGTACGGAAGAACAATTTCGGAATATAATTATTTTAATTTCCGATACTTACAGCATACGTATAAATATAATCTTATTAGTTTACTTTTATCAACATAATTGTAGGTATAATGAGATTCTATTACCAAAAATGTTTCATAGATCAATCGATTAATTTTTATATTAATTTAATATACTTTATGTGCTGTATGTCAAATAAAAAAATCCTCATTTTATAAATACAAACTTTACCATGCGTGAAAGTGAACATAAAAATAAAAAAAATGTTATTTTTATAGTCTAATATTGGTCAATACTTGCCAAATACGTTTAGATTTATATTGCATACTTTTTAACTCTAACTTAGCGATAATATTGGTAATAAACAACAGAAAACAAATATTGCTAATTAGCTTTAGTTATTATTTTTTAATAATAGGTAAAAAAACAATCCTTATTTATTTTCCTTGTCTTAAATGAAGCAAACAAAGGACTTGCTTGGCCGCCACTTAAGCAATAAATTCATGCGCAAGTACAGCGACTTGAACACATTCAAGGTTTACAGTTGAAAAGCTTGCCTATTAAACTTATCGGCTACTTATTTTGGTTTACCTGCTAGCTTAAAAAATAATAAATACGCAGTTTTTTTATTCTCGTTACACTAAATTTATTACAACAGCTTTAAATAAATCCAGGTATTCGAATGAAATGTTATATTTCCCGGTTTTACTGAGGATCACTCCAGTTTCAGAAGTATTACATTCCAAATCCACGATCGAACAGCCGAACAGTGTAATTTAACAACGGCGTACAAAGTCTTAATGTTAGCCATGACCATAACAAGGGTGGTGCAATTAGAGCAGTGGTCTTCCTACCCTCATCTCTTTCCTCTTTCCCCCCTACCGTCCCTCCGAAGCACTGGTGACGCTCACTTGCAATACGATCCCCGCATACATATTTCAGTGAGACAAATCTGCCCGCGCTGTTTAAGGTTTAATCCTCGCCGCTCACTGGCGGCAATGAAACGTTAGTACTGCTGATATAAACAACGGATATGGCCCTGTGTGCTCCTGGACGGGTAGTTATCTGAAAAGACTCCCCACCTTTACCCTTAACACGAAAGCGCATTTACCAAATATTCTTCTACTCAGAATAAGTTAAACTATATCAGCTATTGTGTTATGCTCATCTTAAATACACGCGTGGCATGTTTTGTAAATAGAGGTACTATAAAAATAACATTAGGAAATGTACATTTTATAATAAACATTATATTTTACTACAATTATTGCAATTTTCTAAACAGTTAATTTGATG
Organism: Neomicropteryx cornuta; assembly: GCA_020383195.1. Taxonomy (NCBI): domain Eukaryota; kingdom Metazoa; phylum Arthropoda; class Insecta; order Lepidoptera; family Micropterigidae; genus Neomicropteryx; species Neomicropteryx cornuta. The sequence goes on from JAHKQU010000012.1 coordinate 14,553,697, forward strand.
CTACATTTATCTCTCTCATCTACACTAAATATATTTGCTATAATGGGGGCAAATGAGAGGAGGAAGAAAAGCCCATCAACTAGACCACCGCGATCTTTATTATCAGATTAAATTTTGATTATTCATACTGCAGTATTTTGTGTGTAAGCATATGTGAGCATGGGTGAATTTATAGTGTGGATTTCATATTTCAAAATAATTGCAAATGAACATAACATAGGCGATCAAACTTCTTTGTTTGATACTAAAGAATGTTTTTTAAATACCACATTACCTACTATTAAAAGATACGTGAATTTTTTAATAAAAAAATTATATTTTAAGCAATAATAATATTCTTTTTTTATAAGAAAAACTATTAAAAAAAAATATTAACTATATTGCTATATTGTTCAGTAAATATATTTTACTAACGGAAAAAAATAAAAATAATAATTTTTCGAATTGTATATATAATATTCATAATTTTACAAATAGATGCATAGTTTAAGTGTTTTTACATATTTTAAATCTTTTCGATGATTTGAATATAAATATTGTATGAGTATCTCTATTTTTTTGATCAGAATTCTAAACGTCATTCTAGCACGTTTCAGAACGCCGCTCCCTAAAGCTTGTTCTGAAGTTAACCACGCATTGTCCAAATGGCAGCCAATCTCCCGCCCCCGGCGCGTGCGGGGCGGGCCGAGGAATTTCCTACGTTTAATTTCACACGAGATTTATAATCGTGGATTTTATACCAGAGCGCTTTGTATAAAATTACGCTGATAAGAAGTATTGCTAGCATTGAACGAGCATCACATACGAAAGGGGGGGGGGGATGAAGCGGGCGGGCAGGGGAGGGGGGATTATCCTAAGCCTCGTTCCTGTTTTATGTTACAACGCGCAGATTCGGATGATATCGCCGAGAGAAGATATTCGTCTAAATGTTAGGGTAACGGCACTGCAATGTTGTAGGATTGCATGATTATCGCTGTATTTTAAAGGGAATAACGATATCGGTACCCGCTTAATTATATTTAATTGTTTACATATTGCTAACACTTAAATAAACATGTGGCGAACACATGCCAAACGACAGATACACACACGCGATCATTTCAAAAATGGTTTTAAGATATCAAAAGCGCTGGTTGGCCATGGCCAAATTATATTTATTTAGAAATTTGATTTTAACTCCATCATAAGATAAAACATGACAATCAACTGAATTGTCAGAATTTTCGGCAAAATAATCAATGCATATAATGACACTTTCCTTTCAATTTTATCGTGAGACGGATAAATTGGCAACGAGATGCAACAAAAGAACAATGGTAATAATAACTTTAATTTTTTTAACGAAACCAAATTTTCAACCAATCGTTGATCTGCTTTATAGTCCGAAGCTTAATCTAAAAACAAACTACCTTAGGTTTAAAGATTAAAAGTTTTTACTGTTTCTTCTACTTGGATGAAAGAATCGTAAATGGATTTATTATAAAGTACACATGTACCTAAATAGGAAAAATAAAGATATATTGTATATCACCATGCTTTTGTGAGTGAGTCATAAATTAAGAACCCTTTTTTGCATTATTTTTCTGTGATGGCTTGTAAAAATTAAGTATTGTACAAACAAAAAAATATTGACTTGAGATTTAGAAAAGATAAAAATTAAAAGAACAAATTTAAGAAGAACATTGCTTCTTACGATTTCTTTTTTGTGTGTTTGTCAATCCTATATACGTAATATGTGAATGGAAAATAAATAAATATACAAAGATATTGCTTCATGATATGTGCGTAGTGTAGGTAGCGTACTGACGAAAGAACCCAACGAAAATAGCAGCAACGAAAGAACGTGGATAATCTTAAATCTATCAGCTAGAATGACCTTTCAAATTTAGATTAGTTTTAGAGAAAACTATTTTAATAAAATATTTTAAATAATCGAACCCTTTATTTTTACTATAAAAAAATACCTATGAAGTAAGAAAGTTTGTAAGTTAATTGATTTGAAACTAGACTGACGAACGGCAAGCCGAAAACTTTAAATTAAATTTAATAATTGTTGATTTATTAAAAAATATTTTTTTTTATTCCAAATCATCGCAAAATACAAAATCTCCAATATTCTTCGCTAAAATCTTTTTCTATTCATCGCCATCCGTTTATACGTCATTTACTCTTTGTCCTTAACTCCTGAAATCCAATCTGTAGGTTTATAGCAATCAGTAAGATATAAAGCAAACGCTATCGTGAAACCTAACGCGGAAAAAATAAAAAGGGAATTGTATCGACTTAGCGTGAAGGCATTGTCGGAGTGAGTCGTGGGTGGGGAGGGGGGTAGGGTGCCGTAAAGTAGACACGTCCGACCCATTGTGACAGAGAAAATACATCCGCCGAGGCGCTTCTTATATGAACATTAGGAGAGCTTTCTAAATAATCTAAGTCCGGCCAGAGCGGGTAGGACGTATGCTATTGACACAGCAGAGTGGCGGACGGTAACTATAATGCCCTGCGTGTGTGTGGGTGCGTGTACGTGTACGGCCCGGCCGCCGCTGTGTTGGCCGTGATAGAATAAGCAAGTTTCTACGGGGTGTGCTTAGCGCCGACTGGAGAGGCTGCCATATCTCCCTCAAGGATTTTCCGGGTCCCCCTTCGATCTTTGCGCGGTGCCTTCGGACTTCGCTGCCCGCTGCGGTTCGTCACTCCACTGGACTGCCAGGAAAGTTGTGTGGCTGGGGGAGACTGCTCGGGGGGGAGTGTGTGTGTCTGACAATATTTTGTAAAATATCCTAACATTAAATTCAAATAAATATTTTCCGATTAAAATGTAATTGTTGCGAATTCTTCTTCCATTATTAATAAGTTTCCTTTTATATAATATCTGTTAGTTTTCGTTGAAACATTGTTTCTCGGTTTTGTTGGCGTAACTAGAAATAATAGTAAGTACATACTCAAACATTATTCGGTATCTATAAATACAGAACAAAAGGGCGAAATATTCCATCAATAATATAATTCTATCTCCCAATGTGTATGTTGTTATTAGACTTTTGAATTTAAAAATCTCATTCAACTTGGACACAAATTTTAACTATTAAAAGTTTTTTACGATTAGTCCGTTTTTATTCATTTTTCAAATGTAATTTATAATTTCATATATCAACTAATTGCATTTTAATTTAAAAATAACTTTGTAAGAATGTAACAGGCAATCATTTTGAACCAAAATTAGGTATGAAACGCGCGTTGTATCTCTTTTTATTCGCAAAGTATAAAAATAATTTACATGTTATTAAATATCATTTATACCTAATTTAAATTTGATTGTATGCAATAGTGTTATTATTGTAAGACAGTCATACAACTAACGCTGAAAAAAACTGTATAACGCGATATTTATTATAATTTTATTTTAACGTTTTCACAAAAAAAAAATACAGTTTGGGATTAATGAGTATTTTTGTTTTTTCCACGGAGTAAAAATGCTTGTAAAACGATTTTCAAAGGATTATAGTGGCAGCTGTCTGCGAGAAAAATATTTTTAAAGATGTCTGCAAAATAAAGAAAAGATACGGAATGAAAGTTTTATTGTATTAACACAATTTAATATACGCCTAAATACGTTTATTACACTTAATTATTAATTTCGAAAAGATAAAAAATAAAAGAAGCCTAAAATTTACTTTGCATGAGTAAATATTTTACGAATTCATTTTCTCATTTCGCAGCGATCACCTAGATAAGGAAGGCCCTCCGTCCGGCGCAAGGAACACCTCAGGCTATTTCAAGTTTCCTCGACGGCCTTATTCGCTCCCGACAAAGATCTTCAACTAAGAACAATAAACATAGAAACAAAACTAGTAAACCCTATTTGTACTTTGAAAGTTGGACGGCTTAGTTTTGCCACTAGATGGCAACAAAAATATATTTCGTAGAGTGTGTTAATCAATTGCTCTATTTCTTACTTTATATGTAGCTACTACCGCAAATTTACAAGTTATATTATTTTATTAGGTTTAAGATCTCTTTATACTAATGGTGACATTTTAATTTTAAAAATTATATTGGAGCTAAAAAATTTTTTATATTTTATACGACTGATTCGCGTTATTGATCAAACTATTTTCGGCTCTAGTAACACAGATTTTAAGATGAGAAGAATCGTGCATGCTTGCTCACCCATGCTCCTCCAATGGCGAAATTTATGTACCTCTGTAATTAGCGGCCGATTTTTTATTATTGGTGTTTATCAACAAAAAAAAAAGTATGTTCTGAGGAAGCAAACATTTTAAAAATGTTTCATACGAAAAATACCAAATTAAAAAAGTTGATACCAAAAAAACATAGCTATATTGTTTTCACTCATCAAACTGTCATGGAAGCTTAATCACTCCAATGCAATGATGCAGCTTGCGGTACAACAAGCGACAGCGGCGACCGAATTAAAAATAATAAGAGACCATTAGAAAAAATAAATACGAGTGTTAATAACTTGTACTAAAAACAAATGAAACTAATTGAGAACGACTGTGCTAGCTATTTCTATTATACCAATATGAAAGCTGTTTATATGCATACCTTTTCAGCTAAAGAAATAAAATTAACTTAAAGTCCTGGACTTCAGAACTGGAGTTCAGAACTTTAAGTAAAGACTCTAACAAGATCTTTAATTACATACTCAATACCAAAACCAACGTTGCATGTCCACCTACATAACAAACGGGGAGTAAAAAAAAACATAAAGAGATATATCAATATCTTTGTATTTAGAGACAAGGTAATAAAAAAAATGGGAAAATGGTGTTTTGGCTTATCCAAAACGAAAATTCTTGATAAAGTTGTGAGAAAATAAAATAAAAACTTTAAACTTAATCGCCCGGAACAAGTGTGGTTTGAGAACAGATAGACACAATTGTTCAATTAGAAAACCACAATCTTTGGAAAATGCGAGGAAAAAAATTACTAACACTGTTTATATAAATGAGTATTTTGATATTCTGAACAACACACTAAATGCATATTACTTAGAAGAAACCACATCTTATTGGAATATGAACAAAAGCAGTATTTGCACAGACCGATTAGGACAAGAGTACCTAGTGGGGGAGAAATGCAATCTCTGTTCCAGAACTACAAGTAGACCAGGCCGAGAAAATTTTTCAGTATTATTATCGGCAAGTGCTGCTGGCCACAAAGCCCCGGCAGTTATTATTTTTAACGGAAAATACATATGGTACCAAAGGGTACCCGAAGATGATATTAATTTTTCTAGGACTTCTTAGTCAGTAACGTTTTGCACGACGTTTTGGTCGACGACCTGATGGTGTAGTTAGTGGCTTTTGACGACCCAGACGTTCACTTCATACCTTATAAATGACATCCCATTATGAAGACAGCAATAAATCAGCCGAAACTACATTTTAGCAGGAACTCCCAGACAACGCAAGCCTCAATAATATTGAATTTAAAATGAGAGTATAGCGATTATTCAAATAAATACTATTTCTGAAGCGTTTTTAAACTAAAATAGCACACTAAAGTTGATTAATTTTTAAATTTTCTCTCAATACATAAACGGTAAAGTTTTGACCTACACTAGGCTATAATAACTTCAAAAAAGTTCTTTTATTAGCAAGCTATTTGAATATAACTTTATTAGTAAAAAATACCACCAGCTATAAAGCATAATACATGGTACATAATTGGTATATACTCGTATGTATAGTCCTATGTGGCCTGCAAGTGCATGCCATAAGTAACAAAGTTAGTTTTAAGGAGCTCACCTAGTTGTAGGTAGCAGCATAACCGTACCGGCATTCTTCTGGAGGTAGAAGGCATTCAATGGAATGAGGCAGTAACTCTTTTTAAAGTTCGCCTCAAGACAGCTTCATACGGCATCGTAACAAAGCAAAGTTCTAGTGCCATGCATTGGTGCATGCGAGAGTGTTAGATATTATAGTATACTCCTATTACACAATAACCTATTATAATACTTTCTTATAGTAGAAATTATGTTTTACGAGATGTAAAATGGAATTATGTTTTATGTTGTACAAGACATAATTTGGTACTAGTCTAGTCGGGTACATTCATATAGGTGTATGTTAATAAATTTACCGATTAATAGGTATTACCAGTTTTAAGAGATGGAGGAGACTTTCAGACAGAGAGGAGGGTGATTATTGTTTTTTTTTAATTTCCTTGTTGATTATTTATATTTTTAAATACCCAGATTTATATTTAGTCATTAAATATTTTTATTTTATTTGTCATTTTCCATTTTTCATTTGATACATAATGAAATATAAATTCACAAAGATATAAAATTTACCTTAATATACAAAGATTTTTACTTATGTTGCAAAGAATTTAATTAAATATACAAATATTTGTATAATACATAGATAAATACCTATACATTTTAATTACAATATATTCAATGCAATGCAATGAAATGTGGCTGGCGTGTGTAAAGGGACGTGTAGGTAGAGGTAGGGATTGAGTAATATTTTAGTTTTCAAAATAGTTAATGTATAACTATTTAATCGTGTATATGTCGTAGGCAAATGGTTAGGCCTGGCATGCCCAGACGAATGACATTTTTGAATTGCAGTCTGCTTCTATCAACATTTTTTGGCCTACACCCTAATCAGGCAAATGATTAATCATAAATAATGCTTACGAAATTAATTACATATTTATTAGAGGTATATAATTACAATCGAACAAAGGTCAAAATATTTAGATGCAAGGTAGAACGAAAAATAGACCTAAGCTCTAAGTGTTTTCCTGGTCCTTTAGTGTTTATTCTGCGTAATTTCTATTTTTCAATTTACCAACTGATAGTTTTTACGTGGTATTTTCATTAAATTAATACATATTCTTATTGTAATTCTTTATTTTGATTTACCAACATATGTTTTCGTGCATTTTGGATAAACTTTTAATTTTTTTAATATAATCTTTTTATGAAAACCTTAAAACCTTTCACTCTATAACAAAGAACTATTTAATAAATGTAAGAAACATTAAGAATATTAAATAATTATCATATTTTCCCCTGCTATTATTTACCTAAAGCCGTCACTCAAAATATTGAATGAAATACGAAAATAGAAGCTAAGAAATTAAATTAAACTTACTAATAAAATATTAATTCAGACTAAGGTAATAATTCCTAAAACATATAAAATTTATTAACAATCTAATAACTTAAAATAAATAATCAAATGCTAAAATAAGCATCGCTTCTCGTGGCATTGTACTGAACTGAAGCAAAATGTATCTTAGCTTTCCACAATCACCTGATAATCTAAAATTACTACTTACTCGTGCAATTAAATATAACGTTACAGAAAGCATATGGAAGAAAATTTGAAATTTTCCTTTCCGGGAATCGGCGGTGGCGCCTGTGCTCCGGGCGTTCGCTTCACGGCGCCATATAATTGAAACTTCAAAAATTGAACGTCTGTTTCGAACAGATCAGATCCTCCGGCGTTTCCGCTCAACTGCTCGCATCTCTCAAATCCTTTTCGATTTCATTTATTTTTCGTTTTACTTTCCATCAGCGCTTCTTTGATATTTCCTGACACGATAGCAATTTCCAAACAGACCTGTGAAACTCAATTTAAAAGCCCAGATTGAGTAATAATATTCCTTTAAAATAAATTTTCCACAGATGCCAACTTTATTTATTTCTGAATGAAATGAATTCAGGACCGTATACTCATTCTACTAGTGAGTATACCACATAAACCTAAACAATACCTGTAAATACCCTAGATATATGTAGTAAAAAATATTTTTTTATTTTTAAGGTATCTATCGAAAAATATGATAATTTGACATTATTAACGTTACTAAATTTTGAATAAACTTTTCAACATTTTACATTGTTGGAAATCCAACCTTCAAAGTAAATTACAGGTCCCAAATAGCTAATAGAATATTAAAAAAAGAATGCCGAAATATTTTAAATAATCGCAACGCTTAAGTTTAAAATACAGGCCTGTATTGTATGGAAACTTTTCAACTTTCACTTATAATACTTGATAGGTCACATGCAAAAGGTTAACTTTTTATTAGAGAGTAATTGGAGAGTATTGAGTGCTGGCAACCTGTGTATGAAATATTTAAGAATGATTACGATTACTCTCTGTATGTTTACTTTATAAATATAAATAAATAAATGATGGTAATAAAAACATGATTTATTAAAGAAACAATTCGAGAAAACAGTAAAAATGTCACGATGAGAATAATGAAAAATATACATGGGAATGTAAGGTGAAGTTTATAATTTAATAAAAATAGTATATATTTAGTAAATATAGTAAATCGTAAATTAAGTGCATATCTTTAAAATATATAGTAGTAAAAAGTATTTCTTCGCAACCCTATTTTAGGTGAGTTATTATTTTTAAGGCATCCCGACTCATAAAAAATCAAATAATTTGTCTAAATATATAAATAAAATTTAGAAATATTAAGGACATGGTCTTTGCTATTTATATTTTATCATGATTTAAATTTATACGCTATATTTGACTGATTATTATATACAGACTAATTTATAAAATATTTATGTAACCTTATAACTTCACATATTAACCATTTTTAAATTAATCATCGTTCTAATCTTTTACTAAAATAGTGAAAATCTTTCAATATTGACTTAAACTTAGCGGATGATATAACTGGCATCTCGCATTTTGCTTGGGGATGAAAACGGTAGAAATATTTGAAAAAATATTTAACAATTAACAGTTTGGTTGTCAAAATGTGTTGTTATAGGATATTCTTTGAGGAAAATCAACTTTAGCGTGCAATACGAGTGTAAAACCAACTCTCACAATATAAAACGTGCAATGGCAGTGTTAAAGAATGGCATGAAAACAGTTGCAAACCATAGTAAGTGGGTATGTACAACAAAGGATTTCCTAAAGATAGACCGGGATCAAATCAGTGGGTACAATGAAATGATCAAACTGAATCATTCAGCATCCATCCTTATTGGTCTCAAAGAAACGTTTTCAAGCAACCGAGATACAAACCACTAATGCCGCGGCTGGGTCATGTCCGAGAATCAACTGATTCACACCGGTCTAGTGAGACATCGGTGGTGGAAATCACCACCACCGATGCATACATTTTATAAATAACTACCGACTGTTTTAGGATGTATATCTAGTGCAGTATAAGATTGTATTTTAACTATTATTTGTAATAATAAACTCGGGTGAGTTCACCGTCTTTCTGCGACATTCTGCGTCTTTGTATGGTTCAGTTTTCTACGCTAAATCGGTTAGAAGTTATTGTTACCTATACCTGTGACAAAGATTTATATTGTACCTGACCTTCCCTCTACCCTCTTCTTATTTACAACTTTCTGAAAGGCGTTATACGTCAAAATGAAAACTAAAAACAAAATTATAATAAGTATATAAATTTCAGAAACTCTGTGATAGACTGATCAAATAATAAAAAGTAATAATTACCTTAAAATAAAATAATATTTATATAGGTCTGCGCTGGTGGCATTGAAAAACAACATTTGTACAGCAGTCGGTCAGAATCGTTGTTGTCATACGGACGTAGGTCGTTGCCACACTCAGTCTAGGCTACGAGATATTGATCGCGTTTTGCTACGGCAAAGGCAATTTAAACCAGCGCTTTAATAAAAATAATACATTTGGGGATCAATTATTTTCTCACATTTTTTTACTATAATTTCTTACTCGTAATAGGGAGAGCATAAACACCTCCTTAAGTTGTTGAAAATTGTCTCAGGGTACCCAGTTTAAGTTTTTTTTTTGTGTTTAAGTAAGGGTTCTTTAGACATACGAGTACGAGTATGCCGTGATTTGAATATTCTTATGACTCTGCTTTCATGTTAGCGTAGAATACTAACTAGTATTAAAAATAATAGTATAATTCATATTAAAAATATAATAATGTAAAATAATTAATGATCCTCGAATATCCTACGAATCATCGGCTTCATCTCGTGGCTGGCGGTATTTTGATTAAAATATACCTAAATCATCGTACGCATTCACGCGATCAACCAGAAGGAAAAATAAGGACACAAGCCGCAAAATGTTCAAAATTATATATTCAATATTTCACAACCCGGTCTGATACGAGACGAGATGTAAGAAAAGAAGAGTCGGGATGAAAGGGAGCATGCAAATTGAGTGGACGACGTCTCACAGTTTAAACGAGTCGCCAAGGAGACCTTGTTACACTCACGTGTATCTGCGGTCTAGGCCTTTATTACTTATCTGCTTTCAAACTAATAGATACAGGCGTCTTATAATATTTCCATGCGACGTTTCACATAATCTGAAAGAATACAGATAGCTGAATAAACAAATCTTATACGTACGAAAAGTTACCTTCGCATTTTAGTTGCCGGCAAGCAAGTGTGTGTATTTTTTTTTTTTGTTATAAGCCCTATTACTATTTTTAATTCATATTATAGTAATGTAATTGGTGCCATTACATTTTGATATATGAAAAAAACTTTCATTGGCACCTTCAAACCATCGTACATTTGGCCTTGTATCTGATTATTTAGTATACTTTTAAGTGGATTTCAATATTATATTAGCATATTCGAATGTTACATATTATCTGTCATGAATAATATTAATAAATTTATCCACATCAGCGTCGTTGCTATTCTACAAACGTCATTAATATTTCTATACATATTTAGTAACCAGGCAAATGTCATAATGTTTATCTCTATTGGAATTATATGGGATCCATATTGGTTAAGCAACTGTTATTTACGATTCAATTTGTCATATAAAACGCTATTTTAACGGTAATGCCAACATCTAGATCTCCGTTAATTATAGACTGGTTTTGTTTATGACTAGATCTTAGGCAGTTAACTAATAAAGTGTCGGACGTAGCTTCAAAAGGAAATGGCACGTGCTGGCAAGGAAGTGAGGGCCAGATAAGGAGGCAGCCGCCGGCAATCACACGGGTCAATCAACGGCCACAAAACGGCGCCGCCGCCCCCCCCGCCTCTGCCCTGGACCCGCAACCCCCTGCCCCTCCACCCCCCCACCAGCAGGTCGAGGCTAGCTTTCGTTTAAACTGATTTGTAAATCAGCTTGTCGGCTCTTCAAATACTTGCCTTACACGAAACAGATTCCCTGCCATCGTGTTCAGTAGTCACTCCTTCCTTGCACCTAATTTAGTATTTGCACTTGGCAAAATATTATTTATACGCGAAATAGTAAGTTACATAAAAACAAATGCAATTAAATTTCGTTTTATCAAACATCTATTTTATGGCCTGTCCATCCTAATGCAAGCTTTTGTTTACTTAGTCGACACACTTTTAATAATGCCCTTTAAAATTAATTACACTTCAGATTATTTTTAGAATATTAACAAATTAAACTATTAAGATAAATTGAACTTTTTAAGCACAACAGTTGTGGTAATTCTTACCTCTTCTGCTCTTATCTATTATTGTCAAAAATATATAAGTATTAACTACCTCTAGTAGTAGTAAGTAATATTAAGTTTCTAGTATTAGTACCTTTTATATCATTACGATGTTTATAATTTACTGTTGACGGAAACCTAAAGTTGGAGAGTTGAAAATTTTCCAAATTAATAAAAAAACGTGTCACAATCTTTTTCATGACCAATAAATAGTATAAACCAAAATCCGCGTTTGTCTGTTTATTCGCTTAGTTATTCTGAACTATATAATACATTTTGATACAGTTTTTACCATTATTTAGATAATTTCTTTTAGAGGTCTATGTGTATAATATATTTATATTAAATTTTAAAATAGTAAAGAAATCTCGATATTTGGTAATAAAGTTGAAAAAAACACTTACATGGCTTAGAACGCTTACATGGCTTATGACCGACTAAGTCACAGATTCATCAAATTAATGTACTACATAATTTTCTTTAAGGGCCTACAGAAAATGTATTTTTATGATGAAAGATAGCATGGGATTTTTTGCTAGGAAGTTCTTTTTGGGCATTTTTATCTCTCATTTTGGGCATTTTAATCTCTCGAAATTTCTAGGTTAAGTTCTCCTGAGTTTCACAGGCATGAGTTATCGGGTACCAAAGGTGCCTTTACACAAAACAAATTTCGACGCACAGATGGCATAAAGATGAATCGTAGAGCATCTCATTATATATAGCAGTACCGTATTATATATAAAAAAACAACCTAGTAGCTAATCTTCTGTTTTGCTTCTCGTCCAATCATGTCTGCCCATTTTATCACATCCATAAATTCATCATATCACAGGCTGGAATAAGGCCGCCAGAAACCACGCCATTGGCTGATAGAGCGGGATGGCGCAATGCAGACGTCTCTCTCACTCCGCCTTGATATTAATATTGAATTTTTTCGACCCCTGAAAACCCCAACCTCCCCAAACTCCCCCGCACAACCCGTCGCGGAACCGACCGCCGCAACCCGACCGCTATCATTTTTCCATCGAGCAAAACACTCACGGTTTTTCATCTGTTTGTATTGCTTTTTCCGTCAATTGATTTTATAGACAATATTTTTAATGAATAATGAATATTTTTCATGATTCTTCTCTCCATTTAACATTTTAAAAATATTGTCTCAGAACTTTGAATTCCAAAATAATTTACCATTTTTTTTCTGTTTAGAACTATAATAAAAGATTGTCTCTTAAAATAGTCATATTTTTAATTGCAATTACACTGAAAAAAATGATGGTAATAGCAGCAAAATTATGCTATTGCCATTCATAAAGTATGGTTGATATAGCAATATTTTTTTGTTAGAGTTACACATCGATTATTGTATAACGTATTTGCTTGCGAATACCTTAACTTTCTAACATAGTTATAACATCTTAATATAATTACCATAATTTATGGGTACATTAAACATAATATTTAGCTATTGTTCAATAATTTTTGGTAACCGTAAATTTCACGATCAGTCACACTGCCATATTGTTTTGAATCACAGCAAATTAAAATGGTAACGAGTAAAAGCAACAAAATATTATGGTATTATTTTTAGGTAACAATGTTTTATTTCGTCAGCTGTTCACCCACGACACCATATTGTTTTGAAATCATAGTAAAATGTTTTTGCAATAATATTTTTTTAACTACATCTTTCGAAGCCATAGCAAAAAAATATTGTAAATCTAACCACAAATGATTTAGCAATAATCAGTCTTTACATACAACTATACGATTTGCTTGCACTTATGTTCGATTAACATATTTCTTGCTGCGAGTGCAAATGTTTAAACCATTTTCTAGGGTACAGCAATGGCTAAAATAATATTTTAATCATCGCAAATTTTAATTAACTATTATCTATAACTTAATATTCAATTAATCGTTTAATCGAGTAAGACCAATCGATCACATGGCCCAATATTTAAATTACCATATTTAAAATCGTTCAAAATAAACAACGATTCGACCACACTAAGGCAAATCTTTGACAAAATTATGTGCGTCCAAGTTTTCTTTGTTAATTTCTTCCGAGAATACATGAGCCGAAATCAAAGAAAAATTGTTATGGCTTCAGTTACCTATCGGAAGCTTTTCTCGGCCCGCCGACCACTGCCGACAACATATACATCTTATTTAATACCGTGGAAAATGGCTTTTCTTACGTCGTTAAAACCGGTCCGCAGATCAATAGCGCAAACCAAGATTGCGCCGCAGCTCCGGCTGCTGCAACCGACACAGCCTCCGTTCGTTGTGTGCCAAGGATGACTTTAGTTATTTACTAAATTACCTACATCAATAGGTGAAAACTTCTATATGTATGGGTGTGGCGAATTTTAGATGGGGGAAATTGAATAGGTTGGCGTCACGACATGCTGTCGCCGCTCATATCAGTTTCCGTAGTGTAGCTTCAAACGCAGAAGGCCCCCGGTTCAATCCCAGGCGAAAACTATTTGTTTTTTTTAGCATTCACTACTTTCGTAGTCATCAATGACTGCCTATATATTTTATTGTTCATAAATTAATGGAAAGTAATAAGAAAACAAACATATACCCGATTACCAAACGACTAACTCGAAGTGGTTTTAACGGCTTGAGGCCGCTATATCTGTCCATAAATAAATAACAAGAACGTCAGCGAGTCTGTCTTGTCTCTGTGTCTTAAAAATATATGAAGAAAATAATAACAGTCAAAATATTAGAGACCTAAACTTATCTATTCCAACTATCTTTGTAAGATATAAACATATCTTTAAACATATTATACTTCCTAATATTATGCCGGTAAGACCATAGTGGAACGATTTGGTTTTATTTTACTTAAGCTAAACATATAATTGGAAATATAATAAAATTTATGTTAACTTATGCCAATGAAACGTATTTCCCTAAGAAACAATATTTTCTCATTAAAAATCTATTATCTATTAAGATATTTATTGTGTAATAACAATTAAGCAATTTCGACAGAGTTGTGTAACACGAGATGCACATCAGCCTCGCATCATGAAGACAACGAGGGTGATAAATGATCAACCGCGCAAACCAAAATGATCATAATTACAGATAAATTACATAATTTAATGGATAAAACAACCTTTTTTAGTGGATAATAAAAAAATTAAATAGTTGCAAGATAATAAGAAATAGATACATGTATTTATACAATTTTTGACCGCTGTATGCGATTCTCGAATACAATACATACCTATTCTCGAATACATACCTATTTAAATTCGACTCGCAAAATTTGTTTTTTGAATATTGTTGAATGGTAGTGCTGCCCGCTACATCGCGACCAAGCGTCAATTTACTCGAATGTGGTATCTCTTTTATTCGCTACTGGAGGTCGTAAAACTTGATTTTCGAGGACTGATGATTGGGTAGCCAAACTAGCTCCTAACTGGTCCGAATTGGAGCGAGGCCTAGCTACAAGTTGTCATAATCATAATATGTCCATACAGAATACACACACACACAAATATGAATAAAATTCAACCAGAATAAGATCCGTGTGATTAATATTATTGGAGATGGTTGTATTATATTGATTAATGGTATATAAAATTATATTAACAATAATAATATTATATTATAAAATGGTAATATTATATTAATATTATTGGAAATGTATTTATCTGTACAGTTTTCTCACGCTGAAAAAATATATAGTAATGGCAGTAAAAATATGTTATTGGCAGCCATAAAGTACCTATGGTTGATATAGTAAAGCTCTAATTTTTGTTAGAGTTACACATCGATTATTGGTTAACATAATTGGTTGCAAGTACCGTATTTTTCTAACATATTTAATTCAACTCTAGCTGTTTGGTAATTTAACCAAATGTCGAATGTTACGTAGTTACGCAAAATATTATAAATAAATTATTTGCCATAAGACATATGTACGTATGTATTTTTACTAAACGCCAAAATATGCTAAGAAAAGAATTGAACGAGGATAAAAAACTTAAAGAATAAACGTTTATCGTTTTGGATATAAAAGATTCTTCCCCAGATGCGCACTGTTTTCGATAGTTTGGATTGCATGACTCGCTTCTGATACGGGTTGAAGTTGGTCCATGTATATTTACAGTGTTGCGTCTCGTAAGTAGTCGTATCTGGAGGCCTTGGAGATTCTCCCAGGGCGCCCCCCCACCCTCGCAGCCCCCACCCCTTTGATACCCATACAATGCTCGCGCAAAAGTGTCCTGATACCGTCATAAAAAAGCTTTTCAATTCTCGAAACGCCTACCGTTCACCGATCGCGTACCTTTGCTTGGAAAGCTCGACCACTCACTACATTAACGTTTAAAAAAAAATACTTATAATCTTTTTTACTCATTTATTAGGTTAGGCTATACGAAATATTTCTCTAAATTAAATTATTTATTAATCCTTATAAATGAAGTAATAAATTAGTTGAGAATGGTTTTGTACTATCATCGAAGGGATGCCGCGATGGCATACCTAACGCAATCGTCGGACAATCGGCCAGATTTTTTTCCTTTGCCCTAATTTACGGTATAAAGCATACATTTAGAATTCGAATTTCTCGATCATGTAGTCTATCGAAAACCGGATAAGGAATCATTTTCGTATAAGCTGCTCAGCCCAACTCAGCCCAGCTGCAAAATCGTATTCACATAAACCAGCTTTTATTTAAGTGCTTGAATGCGTATATAAAATTTCGTGCCTGTGCTGTTGACCATTAAGGATTCCTTCGTCTGGAGCCATTTCTGGGTGTAGGATCAGGTCATGCTTATCATAAAACTGCATTGTCATCAAAACTGAACCAAAATGTCAAATTTCAACTCCGTAGAATAAAAGGAAGGGCTTCTAATTCAGATTGAAAGATTTGACCTAAACCACACCGAGAAAAAAATGCTGTAGATATAGTGACAGTTACATATTTCGTTGCATCTACAGTTCTATTCAGGTTCAAGTTATTTGTACGCACAAACAAACGAGTCTTGTAACCTTAACAGACTATTTGGTTACCGTTACTAAAGTTTTTAGTAGGCTCAACCAACGTTTGAACTCCGGTACATATAAACAAACTGCTTTGTAAGCTCTACCAAACTGTTCGGTAGTGAAACAAAATGACGGAATAGATGAGATGTGTTTGCAAGTCTACTACTGATTGTTGGGTTGACGCAATAAAACAGTCTCGTAATGTGGACGCAACTTTTCATTTGAAAGCGCATCTATGAGATTGCTTGGTACAGGTTACAATAAATGTTGATAGGTGAACGATTTATCAATCTATAGGAATTGGTTTTTTCAGTGTATAAAACAGATTGTTTACATATAGGCCTACTAAAATTTAATAGCTACAACAAATTATGATTTTACTGAACTTCAGTTAACTTAGAGCTCAATATTCAGTGCGATATACAAACATTGCAAGCTAAATAAAGGATTGTCAAAATCATTTTATGCATTACACACTACATTTATTTTTAAAGATAATAAACACGTATTACGTTATATATTATTTGTGGTAATAAACACATAAGACTTTATTACACATTCGATTATAGTTAGATAACGTAAATATAAAATAACTTATTTTAGTAATTTACGGTGAACTGTAGTTAGATGTACCTGCTTGCTTACGGATGGTATCGTATACGCTTACTTAGCCAGATAATTTACATAATATTAATTTATATATAATATTCTAATATTTTATCAATTTGAAACAACACCGCGAGCCACCAAAACCCCGAAACCTTTAACGTGATAAAGGCGAGGTACGCTCAAAAATACAATACGTATCTTCCAGTATTCCACTATATTCAGCCGTCGGATCTTCATAGTCGGGTACTCTTATATCCTATTTTCCGAGATACACTTTTTTCAATTCTTGTAGATGTTTCCCTTTACGGTTCTCTGAATTGCCACAAGGTGGCTCCCGTGTGGACGGGGGCGGGGGTGGGGGGGGGGGGGGTGAAGGGCGGCGAGGGGAGGCCAGTGAAAGCGACTCTGAAGAAATCTCCTTTACAAAAGGGGATACATATCTTATTATATCAGAAAGAGCACGTGCCGGCGGTTCAGCGGGAAATCGCTTTATTCGGATTTTCTTCATCCGCCCTGACCAATATATACCTATACGATATACAATGCTACGTGCAAAGAATGTGCAAAAAATATATTTTCCGTTAACATTTATAAAATACTGCTAAATCACTTGCAGTGCATAAACATACGTGTAAAACATGCATTGGTAAAAGATACAGTAGAACTTAACAAAACAAGTAATTTATAAATTCATCTGTCATATGTATAAACAGCTTTATAAACAGATTTAAATCAGCATATATATTTAAATATATTACGTATGACGCAATTTATATAAATCTTGCATACGCAAATAAATACTTTATTTAAGAATATTCGTGTCGTATTTTAATGCTTTACAAACCAACGATGTATTACAGGATATTGCAATTACATTGAACTTTCTGAATGTATAAAAACAGAGTTAAACGATGTCTTATGATACATACAATGTGTCTCCTTGTCAAGTGACTAATTTATATGGTATGGAATTATATAGTGGCAGTGGTATGGTATTTGATGGAATGGTATGATGGAATAGTATTTATTTAAATGGATTACACACTAAGCGAAATATAGAAACACACATCAACCTATTTATAACCTCACACTTCACACGTATCTGGTAGAACAACCCGAGAGGTGTAATATTTTTGCATTTTTTCCGAGAGTTTTAGCGATGTACTTAATTTGTAGTCTATTTGGTTCAGTATTACAACTCACTGAGAATTCAGAAATTAAAATAAATAATCCGATGAGCATTCGCAAATCCTGTGGGAAATCTCAAATTATATTTATCTTCCTTTTATCAAGTTGTGTATTCCTCATTCATTACTATTCCCGAGTAAAATAAACTAGCGGGCATCTTGCGCCGGTTGACAGTGTCCCCTTTCATCCCCATCAAGAAGCGACTGGAGTGGTCAAGGCGTACACGACGGGAGCGAGTGAGATGGACATAGGGACGAGAGCGAGAGAATAATGGGCTTCTTTCTCATCTAATGGTGATCGCATTATGGCAAATGGAAAATGTTATATCGATTTTGGTCAGCGATATTGCTACGGTTCTTGTAATACATATAATGCTTTACATTGTAACTATCCATTTTTCTTTTTAATAACTTTTAATTATTTTAAATTATGTCACTTCGTGTACAAACAATTAAAACACAACTAAGTAACAAAACTATGACAAATGGTGTGAAACTGAGATGATTAATAAACGGTAGATTAATTAATTTGTAATTATATATTTGGACACATTTTTTATTACATTGTAATATATCAATGACAATCTTATAAAAATAAGTAAAAATAAGTTATAATCCAAACTATGGATTATAATAAATAAATAAATAAATAAATAAATAATAAATAAATAAATATCTATGGAAGAGTGAACTTTTTATCAGGTACATCCTTTTATGGGGTCATTCTATACTTCACACTGATCAACTTTTGTTCTACAAGTTTTTCAATGGGTCAACAAAGGTAAGTAAAAAACAACAGAAACCAAAATTCTACGTTTAAACACATAGTGCCGCAGCGCGCTGCGCGATCTTGACCTTCGCGCGGCGTTTCCTAGGATATTATTTATTTTGTATGGATAATTAAGAAAACTTGAAAACAAAACTTATTCCGTTTGGTGTGTTTAATAACCCCATAAAAAATTACTCGAGAAAAATTTCAACCTGTATATATATTTCGTTGGACAATTGCTTGTAAAAATCATTAGGGACAGTGTCACAAAACTAGATGTTTTGGTGGCGCTTAAGTTATAACGCTAGCCAACTGCTGGAAAAAAAATATTAAAAAATATTGCTATGGTAAGAAAAATATAAAAAAAATATTCAATTATCTAATATATTTAATCCACTCTGAAAACTATAAAATTTACTAAGAATGGCTTGTCCCTGCAATGTATTGCAACATTAATCTGGTCTACAAACGAAATATATCTTTTTGGCTTGCCAGTTGAAACCTTGTTAACGAAAGCGATAAAATATACAAAACACACATTGCGCTTGTATTCCCTCGGCGATTTATAACTAACTGCGCACTCGATAGTGAATGAATAAAATATCAATAAGACCGGGAACTTATCGGTGAAATCCAACAAAAAAGTAGGGTGTTTTGGAAAATCGGAAATTGGAAGAAAGTCCATTTTTTCTATCGTCCGATTTCGATGCTGAGGGCCCGGGCTTTCTGGACACAATTTATTTTTTATTTTGTACCCTGGGGACGCGTTCTGTCCCCTCCATTCCGTTCCGCTTAAGTCTCCACCTCCAGGGCCCTTTGAAGGTAGAGACACGTTTTCGGACGCTCGGGGGCGACAAAGTAACTTCGGACGTGTATTGAAAAAAAGTTGTTAACATCGCAGCTACATTCAATTTCCTGTCATTTTTCAAGCTGATAAATAATTCTGGATCCGCGTTGACCGTAGGAATACATTCGCTTAAAGTTTGTTCCAAAAGAGCTTGCAAATACTCACGGCATGAGTGAGTGTGTTATTTCTTTAATACACTCTCACTACGAAAAAAAAAACAGTTTTCTACACCTCTATTAAAATAGGGGCACAATTTGATTATCTTAATTACCCGTGAATACCGTATCGTACCTTTGTGAGGAATATTTTAGACCCATTGCTTGGACTCCACATGAAAAAACGTATTTTAATATCCTTGAGGACATTAAAAAGATATTTATAAGGCTTTTACTCCTGCAGTTATAAATTCTAATATTTTTGAGGTTATTCAGAAGACGTATCTAACACCTTTATCTCCGTAGGTATCAGTATTATCATAAAATATTTCCTTTTACGTAATAATAAACATTTAATTTTTGGTTAGAAATGTTAATTTTTAGCGTTTAGGTGACAAGTTAATAATTATTATTTTACTCAACTCTAACACTCGTAAGCTCTTTCACAAATAAATCGTTAATCTCGTAGTAATTCGTGAGCTTTATTTGTATATATATGACCATTAGTTATAATCTAATTAAAATATCAATTTTTGCGGATATTTATATACGGGTATAAGTACCTACTTGTATTAGCTTCACTTCCCGATGGGACTGCGATTTTTTTTCTATTACAACTTTGTAATTGCATCTTGAATTCATTGTTGTTAAATTAATGAAAGAGGTTTGATTAAATTATTTAGTTTTAATGTGGTTAGTTCTAAACTATGCTAACCTTTTTTTTATTGCTTTTTTTATACATTATTTGTTTTGTGTATTTTGCCGTATTTAAAGAAATCTGATTTAAAAATTAAAAATATAATTAAAACGTATAATTTGGTCTTTTTTGATATTTAAATTACTAACCCTGTTGGAATTGACTGTATCGAGCTTACTCTATATAAATCAAGAAATGCGACGCGACGACAGAACGATGTCCAACGTCCATCTGTACGCCGCGCCGCGCCGCGCTGGGCGCTGGGAAATATCTGCCACCCCCCGCGCCGCCCTCCGCGCCCTCCGCCGCCCTCCGCCGCCCACCGCCGACCATTTGCGTCCGGCATCCACCCCACTTTATTGACGTTTATTGATGAAAATAGAATTGTCCTCATTTATATTTCATGCGTGTTTTATTTGCCATCCTTTTACGTCAAAGTTGTTCGATTGGTAATTTGCGACTTGCGCGAAATGAAATGTAGCATGCGGTACAAGTATACACGAATAAAAAAACAACAAGAATGGATGTGACATCCTGTGGCTATCATGTAATATCGTCTGCTTCTATAAATTGTTTAATAGTAATAAATTATTTCACCAGAACCTGACGTTTTACAAATAGGCCCTACAGGCGTCATTAAAGGCATCTCCCGCCGAGTGATGATTTGCTTGATTTCCTATCTTCATTTGTTTTGTTTGGCCATAGAGACGACAGTGGGTTATTCAGTCTGAGTAGATTATAATCAAAAATACATACAATGGTATCATGACATATTATCAAATCATCATAAACTTTAACACAATTTGAGTTTCAATTTGTAAACACGTAATTTGTAACATAATATTTAATAATAATAATTTAATTTTGATATAGTTTTATATTAATCATTTAAAAATAATTATAACGTAGCACTGAACATTCTTTAACATGCTTCTATTTGCGCACACGCATGAGTTTGTATTAATGTTTAACTAAAGTAATAAATAATACCATTTATCATTTATTTATTTATTATTTATTATTAATACGATACAACAGTTGTGATGTCATATTTTAAAAAATTCAAATATGAAATTTGAGCGCTCTATCGAATTGTCAATGTTTCATTTATTAGTACCTAATAGAAAGTTGTTGAATTTAATGTTATATATCTATATTACTATTATATAAATAAATAAATAAAAATAAATTATTCGACTAGCCTCCGATGTGAACTAAACAGCTATGGCTGTTTTTCAAGAGCATCCGTCTACAAGCTAAATATTTAACATTCGCATTTGTACTTTTCGAGTTAGATGGACAGACAGACGAGCTAAGGGGGGGGGGGGGGGGGAGGGGGGGGGGGGGGGCTTCTTATAATTGCAAAGACGCTATAAACGTAATATTCATTGAATTATAAGTGATAACTAAGCGACACTACTTACTGACATTACTTATGGTCAAAAATATATAGTTTTTAACTGCCACCGACGAGGCATTTGGAATGTTTTTCCGAACTTTTATAAACTCCAGCGAACATGACAACACCAAAACCTAAAAACAAGAAATTGAAGCCTGAATTGAATTTGGATCCCTTTTAATCCGCCAGGAATCCAAATTCCTGGCGGATTAAAAGGGTTATAGGGCATTTTTATCATATAAGGCCGAAATAAACTATACTAAAATTAACGGAGCTTTTGAAACTAAGTATCTCGGTTCGAATTCGAACTGTAAATATTGGGTTTAAGCGTTGGTTTCAATTAACGTTTGACTAGAACGTTCTTTGTCCATAATATTAAACTTATTAACTGTTAAATATTTATTGTATTGGTAATAATATGAAAGTGTTTATAGTGCAATGCATTATATTTTAAAAGGTAAGTATAAATTACCTAATAAAATAAAATGATGAGATGATTGATTTTTTTTTTGGATTACGTCTTCAGTTCGATTAGCACTGCCTAATTGGTAATACTAATATTTAAAAGTAATATTGCTAATATTAATTTACAATAAGTAGGCAAACGTACTGAAATAAAATTTTTAAAAGGTACCTATAATTCTTCTGTTACAGGGACTGCGGAAAGCACAAAGCTAAGAACTGATGTGGCAAACCTTCTTTGCTAGTTTCATGATGGTAAGTAAGAACTACAATACATATACCATATTCAAATATTCAGGGCACGAACTTGTACTTGAGGTTACGAACCAAATATAAACGTTCATAAACGGAGACGTTATTAAGGATGTTACTTCAGTTTACTGTACTGGAAATGTTGGAACATAAGTACATTAATTGTACCTCTTACTTGCTAAAACAAGAAGAATATTTCCTATTTCTCAATTTACCTAATAACCAAAATTTTCAGACATACAAAGCATTTCAAACAGTCGATCACAATATTTGGATAGCGACCTTCTCAGATAATTCTTAATCTACGAATATAATGTATGTATAATTTACCTATGTATATATATTATACTATATTATATATTTATATTATATATATTATATTATATTATATATTTATGACTAATTTGTATAATATGTATAAATATTTATGTTTAATTTGTGTGGAAGTAACACCTCACTAGGAAAATGCCCTGTATCGAGGTGTTACCTATTATTACCTTTGTATATTTATTTTAATTTTAAATAAAATTTATTTTATTTTAGTTTAGCCTAACACGTAATAAGTGAATGCAATTTGCGCAATTACCCTCGCTTGTGCCGCTCGTCAAAGCTAACCGTTGAATGCAGCTGCTTTTTGGTGTGTCGTCGCAAAAGCACGCTAAGCGATGTCTTTTCACGGATCGCGCTCGTTCAGTCTCAGTCGCAGCCGAGACGCAAACCGCACACCGCCGCAACGGCCGGGAAAATCTGACGCTCGCGAGGCCATCTTACTTTTCCAATTAGTTAAAACGAAAATTGTTTAAAATATACTACCACACTGTGAAACCGTAAAATGGATAACACGATGAAAGTATCCACCAGAAGCAAAGAATTATATATACAATCCTTTATAATAAAATAACGGGTACATTTCTAATATCAAGTAAATATTAAATCAATATGCTATTATTTAAATTACTACCTGCGAATATTATGTATTACACTACTAAATTACTAAACACTAAGTTACTACTCGTTTACTGAATGTAATTTAGTTTAGATAATTTATTTAATTTATTCAAAAATTTATAAATTACTGGAGTAATTATCGTACACAGAAAATAGATAATTAATCCAATTAAAATACACTAATATGTGATAATACTTTGATATATTATGTTACCAGGATAAAAGTGACAAACGAATATAAAATACATGATGAGAAGGATATAATAAATTTATAATTTATATAAATATCGTATTATATTAATCCAATATTAAAAATAATGTTTACTCAGAAATATTACATATTCATAAAAGTACTCTCTAGCATTGTTTACTGTTATAATTACAAATAAGTTTATGGCCTTCACACATGTAGATACTATTAAATCCATTTTAATAGTAGTGTTAATAATTGTGTTAATCATACGATTTCAACGTACCTATAATATGGAGAATGCTATCTAAACTTTGCCGGGCTTGGAAGTTGTCAACTTGTCAAGTAACACAAGAAGAGACCAGGCGAAACAACCTAGCCGACGGCGAAGATTAAACTTAGCTTTAGTTGAGCATTGTGCAGTTGAAATATGCAAAACTTGACGCTCGTCAGAGGATGAGGGAAGCGGCCGCGGGGGGCGGAGCGGGGGGACGAGGGGGTGAATAGACAAAACAATATCTTCATGTGTCTGTAAATAAATGTACCGAATGAAGTTCTGCTGCAGTCGCCTGCGAACACGTCGTTAAAGGCAAACTTTGTGGGGACGTTGCATCCATTCTAATAGCACAACGACGAGCTCCCACTGAATAAACTGTTCAGGTGGAGAATGACGAGAGACTATCTTAGCGCAGGTATATTCTGTAGATTATAATATTATGATATAGTTAGCCTTTAGAATAGTTTTTTTTTCGTACAAAACATTTTTCATCATTTTAAATCCATTCGTTCCTTCCACATTTCTACTAATTTTAACGATGGCCTCTCAGCGTTTTGGCAGTTTACCCACATATTGTTTATTAGGGGAAAATAAGTAGGCAAACGTACTGAAATAAAATTTTTAAAAGGTACCTATAATTCTTCTGTTACAGGGACTGCGGAAAGCACAAAGCTAAGAACTGATGTGGCAAACCTTCTTTGCTAGTTTCATGATGGTAAGTAAGAACTACAATACATATACCATATTCAAATATTCAGGGCACGAACTTGTACTTGAGGTTACGAACCAAATATAAACGTTCATAAACGGAGACGTTATTAAGGATGTTACTTCAGTTTACTGTACTGGAAATGTTGGAACATAAGTACATTAATTGTACCTCTTACTTGCTAAAACAAGAAGAATATTTCCTATTTCTCAAATTACCTAATAACCAAAATTTTCAGACATACAAAGCATTTCAAACAGTCGATCACAATATTTGGATAGCGACCTTCTCAGATAATTTTTAATCTACGAATATAAGTAATAGGAGGCAATGTGTTATATTAGATGAAGTTTATTGAAGTTTAAAAAGAACGTTTATTGTTTTTTGATGTGTAAATAATATGAGTGCGAGGGAGCGGCGCGCAAAAAAGAGAGTACTGGAAGGGAAGACTAGTATTGAATTACTAACTACTTAATTAAAATAAATTAAAAACAATATTTCACCTTATGTTTCATTTCATTTAAATTTTCAAACCTGGCACTAAATCACACATCTTAAGTGAATCGCGCTATTCACACCATTTTTTTTTATAATAAACATTAATAATTTCAAATGCCTTTATCATGTCGCATTCATATGTGTCAAAATTGCTATCCTTTAGAAATATTAAATATTTTAGTGTATTTATTTAGCACATAAGTAATCTTTTCGATTAAAACCGCCGTTCAAAAATCTTATTCGAGAACAGAAGGGGCTGAAGTTCGGTAGTTTGTCGTCAACTTCTACCCCCGAATGCAAACAGAGGGAGTTTGGCGGTAGGCAGAAATACCTCGGGAAACAGCCAAAAGGCGTGCTTAAGTTTGCTGTTGTGTCTTCGAGTCAAGATATTGTGAGTTGTGTCGCTGCCGACTCACTGAATTATATAAACAGTGACTCAACAGCGATTTCAGGACATGATCCGACTAGCAATTCGCTGCAATATCACTCATTCTTAGTGTAATTTATCTATCTTTACTGTAATTTATTTATCTTTGAATATAGAAAAAATGGTTATAAAAAACCTTCTTTATTGAATTATATTTTAGGATATTGACAGCGACTTCTATATAAATATGTTGTAGGTACTATGCGAAAATCATGTTTGTCATAATTTTTAAATGTATTCATTTTATATTTGGACGACGAGATTTTACAATTATGCGTCCAAGATACTGCACGGCTACGCATTAAATATATATAATCATAAACGCGGTTGTGTTACGGACTCATGTACAGTTATAGTATGCACCTTTATAAATAAAACGTACGTATAACGTAATCACATAACTAATCCAAATTCGCATTTAGTGGCATGTTTGGACAACATCTTACAATGATACCATACACCTTGCGTGTACATAAGCCAATGTAGGCTGGCCACTGAC
This sequence comes from Neomicropteryx cornuta, assembly GCA_020383195.1. Lineage (NCBI taxonomy): Eukaryota > Metazoa > Arthropoda > Insecta > Lepidoptera > Micropterigidae > Neomicropteryx > Neomicropteryx cornuta. The sequence goes on from JAHKQU010000012.1 coordinate 14,580,086, forward strand.
CACTCCTAGGTTCAGAAAAAACATTTACGTCGATTTAAATAACATTCAACTTTTTTTATTGACTGAAGTGCACATCTGAGGCCTTTATGAAGTTTTGCAAACGATAAATTGAAAAAAAATAAGAATCTTCGAATAAATATATACTTAATAAATCTGCAGATATAACAAAAATATTCTCAGTTAATCGGAAGTTAAATTATTATTCAGACTTTTAAGAAGTGACTCTCGATCTCTAATTTTCCAAAATATATTTAAATAACTAAAATTAAAATAAATATTAATGCTAATATGTTTTTTTTTCAGCTAAAATACGAAAAGAAAAGTTTTTTTAATCCAGCGACCATATCTGTTTTTCATAATAATTAGAAAAACCTTATTATTTCACGTTGCTGTCTCACGCCTAATAGTAACCAATTATAGGCCGTCTCTTTCTCTTCCATAGGACAACTAGTGATGTCTCTTCTTAGTTTGCATTCCGTTTCATCAGAACCGAGCTTTAAATAGATGTGCATGTGTTGTATATAGATAACGAAATTGCTCGCAATGTCTGGAGTATTTATGCGGGTAATGAATGTCGACATGCGCTTTTGGTATTCTAACTGCTCGTTCGGAATTAATTGATTCACAATGGCATATAATGTTTATTGAAAACACAGCCATTACCGCCGAATATAAATAACTTGTTAGATTCCACATTTAATTTCCTATTTATATACATACATACACTAGGATTCAATAACATTATTAGTATTAATAATATTACTAGAATAAAAATATCATTTAGGTACCTACTCATTATTTAGCCTAAATCTAAAAGGATTTATATTTTCATTGATAAATTTACCTTAACCTTAACAACGATAGGTAACTAAAAAAAATTATCTGTGTTCAACCTTCGTCTGAACCACAGAGCAGAGAACTAAACCAAAGTTTACGCATAAAGTCTTGCTCGCAGCGTAGAGCCAAACGTAAACGTGTCAAAGATGAACATTTCACGGTAGGTTTTAATTTGTCGTCTGTAACCTGTGTCACAGATTTTCATCGCCGGGCCTTGAACCTCACAAACAATGCGCTGAAAGAACCTGTACGTAAAACCACAATCGATTCTTTAGAATATCACCTAGGCTTCTTGGTAATTTGACAAATGCAATTGATTGCTCATTTCCGCAATCAATGGTGTTTTCATGATTAAATAATAAAAATTATTTTGATGAGCTAATTAAAGTATTATTTCTCAAATAAATAAATCAAAAAATCAATCATGACATGGCAAAATAAAAAAAATAACAAATATTTCATTTTATTCTTTTTAAGTCAAAATGTGTTGCACAAAGGTGGGATTATTTATTATCTATGGCAGTACCTCTCTATCTGTCCTGAGAAAAGAACATGACAATGGTCGGATTTCGAAATGCGAAAACAGATGTAATAAATATATATATAAAATAATAAATATGTTGCATAATAATCATATAAGTCCTGAGATTGGATATTGACGAATGGAATGGAATGGGCAAAAATGTGGAAAAAATGTGTATTTCTTGTTCGACTATACCTAAAGTAGCATTTATTTTTATCATTTGTATTTACAAAATATAACTTTTCAAAACTAGCCTGCCTGAGTATGTTTTATTGTGCACTTTTTTTTTGTTTTTGAATTACACACAACTATGTAATATGATCGAGGAGAACATTTAAAAAAATTAAATAAAAAAGCTATATATTAATATTACTGGAAGGTGATGGAAGGTGTGGTAGAAAAAAACCATTGATAAAAACTCAAGACCTAAGCCAAGCAATCAGTGTATTGTGAAACGTCGCGTCGAATCTACTCGCTGAGCTACATAAGAGGAAGTTTATATTATTTTGTAATAAAAACAATCAAATTCCAGTTTAAATTATTTTATTATTTTTCATTCCGTTTAAGTTTAAGATACGTATAATTCAAACACTGATCCATTGCTGTGTTATTTGCTAAATAATGTTATTTAGTATAATAAGGTTTCTTTGGCGATTCTTATAATCGTATCTAAAATTTATATCTCTTCGTCGGTTTATCAGCTTCCCGTTTTATAGTAAATAGATCAGGCAATAACGCTTGAATGCAAACATATCTAGATGGAAAACATGGAGAAACATGTCGGTTTTATGACAGCATCCTGCCGCGTTACATACGTTTACGAGTGTACATGTTTACGGCATATGACGCGATAGCGACGGGCGGGCGGTCGGGTTGGCGAGTTATAGCCCGACGTGCTTTACGACGCGACGCCGACGCCGACGCGGGACGTGTAAAAGTATTTTATTAGCTGATACATATGAAGGAACAAATTTCCATTAGGACGGGCGGTATGTTTGCGGCTATATTAGTGGGCCGGCCGTAAATCGGCGCTTTCATAACGCGCGGCCGGAGGGCGACCCGCGGCCGCGGCCGCGCCGCCCGGCCGGGGCGGGCGGCGCCGCAGTTGCCCGCCACAAAAGCTGAGCTGAAGCGGCGCTCTACGACTGACTCGGTACGTAGCGGCTAAAGTAAATAAATACAGCGTTAGGTCACCTTACCGGCTATTCTATTTACGGCACTGAGCTGAGATACAAAAGTACTAGCTGTGAAGTATTTTTATTTTATTTTATTTTATTTATTTACTTGAATAACTAACGGCGTTACAATATTATTACAAACACAAAAATACCATTAAATTAAATTACATTAATTAAAATTAATTACATAATAATAAGGTATTTATGACCGAAGTCGTAAGTAAGGGAAATAAAGGAAAGGAAAAGAAAACCTATCATACAATAATAGTAAAACGAAATTGCACATGTATGAGTGTGTGTAATAAAGTGTGCGTGAATGTACTATAAGTTTGTGTGTGCGTGTGATGTGTTTAAACTAGCTTGCTAACTCTCTCATTAACAGACAAAACTATCATCACGACTTAGCTGAAAAGTGTCAATCTCACCAAAATTACGATTGTATGTATTTAGAATTCTATGTAGCAGAGTTTGTGTTACACTTAGAAACATGGAAAATTTAAGTCTGAGTGCGACAAGATGGCACACGGAAGGAAATTTTAGATAAAATATTCGGTGCGTTCAGACGATTGTGTAAGATATCATATTAGAAATACCATATCAGAAACAATTCGCCTGTTAGTAAGCGACATTAAGTTATGATGCTTTACACTGTCTTCGTAATTATCAAAATGCACAGGATCCCTGAAATTAAGTTGCTTCGTAAAAAGATATTGAATTCTCTCAATACGATTGGAATAAGAAGCATAATTAGGTGACCATATCGGAGATGCAAATTCTAGTACACTTCAACGCACGCAAATGATAAAAGCTCTTATGATAAAAGCCAGATTCTTGTAAGACTTTTCAATAATTAAATCTATATGCTGGTCGTACATTAGCTTTGGGTCAAGTTGCACACCCATTGCAGGTGATGAATTAGCTTTGGGTCAGGTATGTTTAATAGAGGCGAATGAAGTGCAGTACCAAGAAGTGTTAGCGCCATTTGCTCTCACCCTTAGGAGGCTCGCAGTTTGACAAACCAGCCCCATGAGTATTTCACTCTAGAAAATTTACCCAGAGGTTGCGGGCCAGCATAGTCGAGTATTGAAACATCATCTAAATACATTACCTAAACAGATCAGAAAAAAGAATAAAATAAATATATTATTTTTTAATATAATAATTATATTTTGTATTAATGTTTTATGTTAAAGATATACTCAATAGATATTAACCTTTAAGCCTAATATCTACGAAAGCAGCAAATTTATCTCGGTTAATGAGTCATTAAAAATTTAAAAAATAATATGTAATAATATTTAAATACTTTCGAGTTTTGAAATATAGATTTTCGTTTAAAAGATTTTTCGTATGTTAATTCGTACAAAACATAACTTTGGACTTATATTTATTATTTAGATATTAAGTTAACATGCATAAGCGAGACCCCAAAACCAGCTTAAGTATTTTAATTTTGTTGTTATTATTTACTATGAACAGCTTCTACATACCTAGAACCTAAATTATTTTTATTAGGAACTGATCATTTTCTCCAGGCTCCGTTTATTTCTGTAGCCTAAGGTCAAAAATCCGAGCAAACTTAGCTCAGATGAGTACAGCGCAAAATAAATGTAGATGACTTTCAATCTTAACAATATTACCCCTGTGTTTGAACAACTTTTACACTTAACCATTTTATTTTATTTTCAAAACTTACTCGTGTGATGCTATTATGTATTAAATTACAACGTTCAGGTTAACTGAAATCCCAGTCGCAGCATCCCAGCCTAAATAAAAAAAAAACATACTTTAGGAGCGGTCTCCTCATTGGGCGCTCGCTTGAGGGCTCGCCCTCCGCAGGGTCGATGCGGTCCAACCATATCATAACATAATTTCATAACCCCACCCCGCCCCGCACGCGCGCCCGCCCGGAAAACTCACCTTTCGGCCCGGGAGCGGGAGTTGCACAATAGCGAGCCGCCACGCCATTGGTCGGTATGAGTTGATATAATATCATAACGGGCCGCCATTGGCCGGGCGGGCGTCGCGACGCTATCCCCCAGCTTGCTTTAATAAAGGTCGCGGCGATATATTATTATATAGTTTCGGTTCACCGGCGTGTAGCCGTCGTCCCCCTTCCCCCGGCCGCCCAGCGCGCCTTCCGCGTGGCGTCTCAATAAATACAGCCTCCCTGACCTCTGCCTCCCCTCTTTCATGAAATATCTCCACCGCTCCCGGCGCCCCCACACCCCTGCTGGCGACCCGCCACCCGCGGAACCCCTTCCGAGGAAATATACGCAGGCCAAGTATGAGTAGTACGTAATTCTAGTTGTACCGAGCGGCGCCCGCTGAGGCTGAGGCTGAGGCTGAGGCCGCTGGATCAATAATAATACTCACCTATTTTGCGGATGGACCGTTGTTTCGATTACACGCACGATACTTACGAAACTAGCCTTTGTTACTAGATACGCTTAAAGTATAGTAAAATTGATAACTTTACGGGGAAACAAATAAACTTCAGTGGATACGGGCCAAGTTCTAACCAGACTAAATACAATCTGTCATTGTATAAGCAGCACCGTCACGCATAGTTTTTAAATTCCTGAAAACCTTTTTCTTATATTTAATAAATTTATTATGTTATTTTTAATTTGGGTGTTCGGTAAAATATTAAAATGGTTTAGCGATTCCTATATTAAAGTACCTAAATAAGTGTTATTTTTTAGCGTGAAATGTACAGTCAAACGCACTTAGAACTTTACCTTAAGTATTTTAAGTTGAACTTATAAACGTATAAAAAGATGTACGTGTGTGTGTACTGTATCTATGAGAAGCACCGCTTTCGTATCCCTGTATGACCGTAGATGAAGTTAATATATATTTATATACATACCTACACACTCTGTAGAAACACCTTTCAAGGTAAAGCTTCATTGCCCTTGACCGTACACGTGTAAATTTAAGGCTACGCATAATTTTTACCATTATATTATGTAAGAAGTATTGGCGACGAATAAACTTTCCAGGCCTATATTTTGTTTATTATTTTTTTCCACATTGGGTTTACGTAAAGAAATTCACTTATAATTCGAATTCTTTTAGGGCAACATCACTTTCGACTGATATTTTTGTACGCTTGAATTGCATTTGAATCAAAAATATCTGTACTTTATTAGTTTTCATAATTTAGCGGCCAGAAGCTCAAATAGAATAAATAGTCTGTTTTGCCTTGCTTTGTACACAATACACTTTACCTTAGAACAGACGGTAGTTTAGGTACATATGAATAAATAAAATATATTTATTTATAGTACTTTTTTCACATACAAATATATACAATAACAAATTATAATTTCGTGTGCTTACTCTACACTAGATCTAGGCCCTTCCGAACTCATCTTTATATTATAGTTAATTTAAAATATCCGCCCGCAATAGGTGACAAAGAGGCAAGAGATATTCTATATTTAGCGCCACATTTATAAAATAATTTAATTAACAATGAGCGAACAATAATTAATAATACAAGCGACGAATTATTTACTGATGTGGGAAGTCTTGTGAGCTTTTGTCCATTTTGATACCTACAACTGGCTCAGTCGAAGAGACTTTAGCGACGATTGAGAGTTCGTGAAGATGAAGGGCATTGGAGGACACCCGAAAGAGTCGTTTGATGAAGAATGCGGGTGCCTTTTCGCCTTGAAGACCAGCTGTTTTGCCTTATCCATTTCATATGGGGTAGTTAGTAGTTACTCCTCGATTGCCCTCGAATATCGCTTCTTGGCACTGCACTGCGTTTATTTTTTGTATTCAATTTTTATTACTTTTATATTTTCCATAATTCTACCATTTATTTTTTGTTGTATTTATGATTTCTTTACTGATATTTTGGATTCTCTGTAATTTAGTTCGAAATTGTAATATTTTTATGTTGCCTTAGGTAATATTATTTTTTATTTGTACTAGTTTTTAAATGGTGAGCGTAAATGAGGGCATTTATGTTTTTTTAAAAAAGAAACTTTGTTTCGCTAATATACGGGCTGAAATAAATATTCGTATCTTTAAAACGGCTCGCCACAGAGGTTAGTCTGAATAATTTCACTTGATCGCCTATCGTAAATACCCAAACAATACTGCTCCCCAATTCTGGCATTTTTTTTTACCAACATTATTCAGATAATAACTTAAAAAAGGAAAAAAACTTTTTAGATTTAGCTTTCTGAAGCATTAGGAATCAATATCATTAGGAATCAATATTCTTGTATAAATTTATTTATATATTTTTGCGTGGGTACTTGACGTGTTTTGCACAACGTCGAATGTTCCGAGTTTTCCCTTCCACTGGCCGGCGCTCAATACATCGACGGACGTCGGTCACGTTCTGACCCCACCCCGCCCTTTCTCCACCCCCTCCCCGCCCCACGATCATGCCATCTCTCCAAAAGGCCACCCGCGACGCCTTCACACCCTCCTCTGTCTCGGTCGCACCTGACTGTTTCCCGCCGGACAGAATGAGAAGTAAGTGGACGTTAATTCTGTAAATTGTAGATTGCTCATACAATTACACACGATAGTATAATTACTTGCTTTACGACAAGTAATTTATTTAGTTATAGCAATATTTATTTTTATTTTATTGTATTTAAGTATTCCACGTGTGAACAAACATTATTTGAGTATGTATATGTTATACATATATATATATATTCTGAAGACGCCGAATGGCGAAAGCTTAAATACCGTATCATCCAATCTATATATATATATATATATATATATGTATATATTTATTTGATTTAATAATAGCGTCAAGCGTGATACTTTCAACTATTCTTTACTATTTTTTTTATTACAGGTACATTATATACCTAATTAAGATTTTACTAGCATTTTTCTAGATTTATGATGTATTTGATGTAAATAGTTATTAGGAGTTTTAGGATCTAAGAACATTAAGTTTCAGCTAATTATTCTGATAAATATTTAAAACCCTACCTAACCGTCATTTTAAAAATAAGTTAATAATAATGCCAGAATATTCCTCAAATGTAAATTTATTTATTTTATGTGCTTTAAATGCTTACTTTGCTATATTAAAAAATATTCAGAGCTGTATATGCTCGTACCTATTCACCATCAGAATCACTAATATTGTGTTTCTACCCCGGCCTCTATATTATATAATAATAATTATTAAAAATATAGCTAATGATTAACAATCAGGTTTTTTAATTCTTTGCAATGGTTTTTTTTATTAGTAGGTAGGTATTTTGGAATTTTCGGGAAAATACAGTCCCATAAAATGATCAAGGCTTGAAAGAAATACGCTTGTATAACCCTACCTAGAAAACCTAGAATTAGTGATGTGCCAGAGATCTGTATCCGTATCCGTATCCGCGGATATCCGAGGGGGACGTAAGATCCGTATCCGTATATGTACCTATCCGTTACTTTTTGACGGATCTTGAACGGACCTTTAGATTATTTTAAATTTTATGACAACCGAAATTCTAAATATAGATGATTAGGTAGCAATGTAATACTTTTAAATTCCATTTGAATTATTTTTTATTTCTTAAAATCACATATTTAGCACGTTTGTATTGCAAAAATCAAATATTGAAATATTTATTGTAGTGAAATACTAATAGTACCTCAAAGGTACTAATTAAACTATCTTTATAATGAGATCAATCTCAATTCTTTGTGATATGCTTAATAAAATAAAGAAATATTTAAACATTTATTATAGAAAGTTATAAGATACTACTTAAATTATAAGTCAACTGTGGTGTCAAGGTTACACGCACCGAGCCGACTGAGTAAGGTCCGTATCCGTATCCGTATCCGCGGATTTGGAAACCAATGATCCGTATTTGTATCCGTATCCGCGGATATATATTTTTAATGATTCGGCACATCACTACCTATAATACAATATATAGAAAATAAGACACGCTAATTAATGTATGTATGATGTATTGTATGTGTGATATTTATTCTATGATTCTTATTATTATACTTAAAGTCGTAACTCGCGTACGTAATAAGTATTTTTTCTGACACCTTCTTTTCGGCTGACCTTGAACAGGTTTTTTTAACCTAGTTAGAGTGGCTATGTTACTCCAAAAGCAAAAATAAATGACTGGCATTTAATTTATCTTCGTGATGATAAAAACATTTCAATGTTATATCATTTTATTGTTGTGAGGTCTCAATGTGTCATTATTACAATAAATAAATAATGAAAAAATTAAATAAAAACTGTTTACGTTCTTGACTAATGGTATTATATCTTTGTAAAAAATCGTATTTTCACGAATAGGTTTTCCTTGAAATAAAAAATGCTATTATTTATATTTATTTATATGTATTTTGTGGCCGACTGTACGTGGGCTATGGGCCGCCCCCGACCTTCACCCCCCTCCCTCCTCCCTTACCCCCCTTAGCGAAAAAGAAACAAGGAACTGATCCATTATTTTTCAAAGCAATAACGAGATATCAAGTGGTCGACGAACAAATGAAATATCGATTATTTAAATGTACCTACAAAGGAAATGTCATACATAACGAGGTCGAGGTACAAATAATTTTTTCCAACTTGAGTAGGGCTCAAAATATGCCTAGGTCAAAGCAATTCTTTTTTAATGTATTTAAATATTTGCTATGGTGGCGTGGTTATTATTAATATCTATATTTATTTTGGGAGATTTACGATAAATTCAAGATAAATATTTTTTTCGAGTTATTAATATACCAAATATCTATGCCAAATATCATGAACATTGTTATTTCCGTTGTTATGGGGAAGGACAGACAGAATAAATAAATAATATTATAAATCATCTTTCCTATTTTTTTTATTTTCGAAATTAAAAAGTTTTATTCTACATATTTACAGTTTAAACGTGACATTTTCAATCCTTTAAAATCAGGTCGAGATATTTCCATATTCGAAAATGATTATTATTAGGAACCAACATGAAATTTTCAAATACTAGCTATGTATCTGGAATAACTGAAAAATAACAGCAGAAATTAATAGACATTTTTGAAATGATAAACCGATCCTGAATACATCTGCTGTGGCTCTAGATTCTCTTTAAAAATAAATATCATGCTTTTTGGCTGTATTCACATATGTTTGCTTTGCTATGCGGTAGGTTCGTTGATTAAAAATGGCCTGGGACTAATAATTACCTATACACTATGTACCTATCGTTAGTCTGAATCTCTGAAAATAAATATGTGCTCTTCCGTTTATTCTAGAAACAGAAAATATCCTGAATGTAGTCACAACGTCGAGGTCATTATTTTAATTTATTGTTTTGGAAGGTCTGCCATGGACTAAGTTCCCGTTTAACACATATAAAATAAGTAAAGTAAAATGATAATCCTGATTCAAATTATTTTCAGTAAATATTATCAGAAGCTATAAACACCAATGAAAACTTATTATATTTTTTTAGATACATTTTTATATTTATTAATTATTACTTTATTACTTTTATTTATTAATATTAATGACATCAAAAATTATTTCACCGTCAAATTAAATCAAATAACATAACTTTCGAAGAATCTATACCGACGAGAAATAAAAATGTTAGTGTTGTAATAATAACTTTATAAGAGGAATTATATTTTATTCGTAATATACATAAATAAAGTGAGACAAAACACCTAATATTTAAAATTTTCGTGCAGATCTCAAAAATGTCGTATTTTTGAGATCCGTATATAATTAAAAATAAATATGGGAAACTTATTTCAACGTAGGCGTCTGCTACGTTATGCGTAGCTTGCTTACTTACGCAGAAGATTTTTAATTTAATTCATACTATAAGTATCTACCTAGATGTTTATCAAGACTGTAAGATATATTTATGGCTATATTCTAGTCTAAATATATTTACCTAAAATAATTAGCACAAATAGAAGAATGCAATAATTAATGAAAATATCGCTTTAAAAATCTAAATCATGCAGAACCCAGCGCTCCAGAAATTGAACCTAAAAAACACCATATACTTAAATAATACCTAAATAGACAAAACCTGACAAGTTAGTGTTATATATTTGGAGGGATTTAGATTCTTCGAAGTGGTATTTTCATTTAATAAAAGTACACGGAAATAAATCTATCTGCGCGTGTAAATTGCAACTTTTATTGATGGACAGACATATATACAGGTGTATTTATATTCACTGATGTCTTTTTAGGAAGTTGATCTATAGTCGGTCTAGTTGATAACTAAACCGGTCACATGAGAAAAAAAAAGAATTTCGAAAAAAAAGAATTTCATATTAAAATAATTAAATTATTAAAAAATTTTGTTTTCCTTCGAAGTAATTCGCGAGCTGCGAGGACGCGGTGTCACTGCCCGATCTCACGCCATACGTTTAAATGCTACAGGTTTACGGTAGATTTGCTTATTTTTATTGTAGCATGTTGGTGCTCAAGGACGACTTGTGTATCTGTCCCTTCGGGTCCTGTGCCGGACACAAGTCCGCTCGTCGTGGGCACAAGTCGAGTGCTCAAAATTTGTCCGAAAGCATTAATCATTGTTCCCATGTGCGCGGCCGGACATTACAATTTATGTCCGCCATTTCTATTAGAAATGCCATTATAACGGTTGCCCTGGCCGCACACGCGAAGGGCGAACTCCTTCGCCCGGGCCGAAACCATTTTAATTGGCCAAGTAAAGCAAGCTTGGCTTACTCTCGAATCAACATCAATTTTCAATGATCGCTCGAAGGTATATGTAGGTATATCTATAATATTTATGTAGAAGAGTCAAATCTGTTTATTAGTAATAATAATAACCGTCTGATAGGTGACTTAACCATCAAACAGAATAAATAACCTGACTATACCATGCAGGCTTTTGCAATATATAGATTGACTTCATCAGAACCGCTATCAGATGTATAATATCAAAGCTAACCCCAGCAGTCGTTGACATATGTAGCGTTACTAATTTATTGTCCACAAACAATGAAAATATTTTAATTACAATATAATCTTAGAATCACCTTAAAAGCACACACACCTTTGAATCGGATAAATATCTAAATGACGAAAACATTTGAAAATTCTAAACCCTCAAAACATATTCAAACATAACAGCATTAGTATATTGAAATCTAATTTAAAATATGAAAACATTATAAGATGGTTTCATACATATGGTATGCCATGTAAAAGGGCTTCGTATTATCGCTTCCGGTTTCGTTACGGAAAACTTTTTTTTTGAGTTGAAACGCGCAGACGGATAAATCAACGAAAATGTATATCTCCAAAACTTATATATCATGTTTTCCCGACTTTTCAATTAAAATACTATACGAAATCTTTTGTCTCTAGATGCTATCATAGTTTTTTTTTAATTAAAATATTCATATATTCATACTGACAAGTAACCTTTTTTAAAACAATTTTGAATATTTCAAAAGCTACAAATATGAAATCTTTTGGTTTTCTTATTGTTTGTTATTTTATTAATAAACGCATGCATGGTCTTTTTCTATAAATAAAAGTACTTAACACTCTAGCACACAATAAAACAAGTAGGTAAGAATGTACAAAAAAATGAATGACAAGAAACAAAATACATAAAGGCGAAGCTATAGTAATTGACCTTTTTGTCTCATAGATTCTCTGATCTTAAACTAGGCCTAAACTAAACTTAGGGTTAGACTAGACTCCTATTATTAGACACTGACAGTATAGACAGGCTGTATATTTAGAAATTCGTAAATATGAATTTGATTATTACTTTCGGTTTCTAACTTTGAATGAATGCAGTGGTACTTTTAATTCTTTAGCCAACATTTTGTTTCTAAAATGTGAGACAGAGTTTGCCATCGGACGGTTGCGCTCGGAACTAAAAAACAAACGCCGATGTCGGCCTGTTGGGTTTGCGTCCGGGTTCAAAGTATACAAACAGGTACCAAATCAATCTAATATCTATTCCTACCTATATACCTATATACCTACCTACCTATATACCTATTCTATTTTATTAAAATACCTATAATTACACCTGTAATTTATTTATCATACTCACTCCGAACGACAATATATTTAGTTTAAACAAATAATATGGTAATATTTCAATATTATTATCATAGGTATATAAAGTGGATACACAGATTCGTAGATCACACTAATTGTAAGCGAAAGGAATAAAATTAAGAGTAGTGAAATAATCCATACCGTGCGTGTTCTACATCCGAATGCACGATGTACAAGATCTCTGATTTTGAGCTTTCCGAGTTAAGCGGTTCAGTTTGAAGGATAGATAGTTAGCTGATAGACCTTTTCGAAATGAATAGCAAGTATTATAATAGAATAGTACTTATTACCTATAGTACTTTAACACTGATGGGATAGGATTAGGTTAAGTTTTTTTTTTTATTTCAGTCAAAAATTACAAAAAAAAACTAAATTACACCTTACTTGGCCTGAATAGGCTAACTGCCTGTCTTAAATTAGCGAATTGTTTGGAGTACTTCCCTGGCGTCTTTGATTTATATTGGGAACTATAAGTGAAATTGATATCATCTATAAAAACCATTTATTGATATTAGTTGTTAGGTTTGGAGCTAGCTCCTGTTTAAAACCTTTCCTCACTCTTCACAAAGGTGTGCGGGAAGGCTTAAAGTAGACAATAATCAATCACAAAAATCAATGTAATGTGTAAATCATTTCTCATCAACGTAATAATTGTGTTTGTGGGAATAAAATCTCTGTATATATTTTTATTGACTAATAAACAATATAAGTATGTCTACTTTACTTCTGACTGCTATAGATTTTTTTAAAACCAGACAAATAAACAGTCTGTTTCAAATGTTCATAAAATAACGACATAATTTAGGTCTCTCCGCCTGTACATCTGTCAGTAATTATCGAGATTTAAATATAGGTAGGTACCGTTAAAGATAATATTTATTTCATTTACATATTTTGAAGCTCACGAGAAAAAAATACATTGTCACATTATACGCCATTTCTGTATAACATTCTGTACAACATATCCAATCCATTAAACTAGACGTTTTTACCAATTCAACCCAGCTATGATTTTATATAGAACACCACACATTTTTCTGCGTTCTTAGTTTCTATGCTTACACTAGTGACATTTTAAGAAAAAAAACAAAATCGTTCATGCACGTCCATACTGTGTTTCGGACGACCTGACTATTTCATAATAAACGATCCGATCCGAGCGGACAAGTGTATCGAAACAGTGAACGATTCCAGCGCCGCGAACAATGAAATTGCTGTGTATCTGGGGAAAGTTCCCTTGACCATTGGCCGAGAATTGTAAATGGCACATAAAATAAATGAATGTGCATTCGGCGCACAACGGGTGGGCCTTCGGGTTCGGCGCGGAGGAGGGGGCTTAGGGTTACAGGGAGGCTGTGAACTCCGGACAGGGTGGAGGTGGGGGATCTGGAAGCTTGCCTCTGCTGCAGACAATATAAATTACATTTCTACGATTATATTCGTGCTGCCGGGAATAAAGTATTTTGAGCTGTATACTATATATACCCGAATAGGTGCGGAGCTAACGAATATTGTTGGGTCTCAGGACTCCCGCCTGGCATTGATCGGTTTCGGCGCAAGGGACGAACTGAATCTTTACATCTTTATTAATTCTTAAATAACGTCAATTTTTTTTTAATAATGTTATTATTAAATTACAATAATTATTTATGCATTTGTTGGCTAATATATTTAGAGTTTTCTATAGAAGTTCAAACTAACAAAGTCATACATTTAAGTTAATAAAAATATAATTTCTAGAAAAACAAAACAAAAAATGTTATTGCATACATTAATGAAATGCATTAACGTAACATAACACACGCGTGTTTGATTTTTGTGTGTAGGTGTGATTTTTAAAATTTTGCTTTTAATAAATGTCAAAAATATATCACAAACATTACAGTATTTTGAGTATGTTAAAATACATCTTAATTCTCGTGTAACTCTTTTTGGAGAAAATCTGATGTTAACTTTATAAGAGTACCTCTGTATTTACTTATTTACTTAGCGTTTAACGTAGGATAAAGTTCCGGGTTCCAGTCCGTTGAAAGGTCCGAGTAAAGTTCCCAGTTCGGTCGATGCGGCCCTGTTCCCTCCTTATTATTTCGAGATTACGAGGCGGTCATTCCTTCCCATTCTTTTCCTTGCTTCGTAACATTAATTTTCCTAACTAATATTTATCACCTAATCGCCGTGAGTGATTTTATTACCCGACTCTGCGTTTAATACCAAGCAAGAAGCAGTGCTGCCCTCTGCATACACAATCTAACTCCACCGACTACAATTATTCCTAATTTCAACAAGGCATACGATATGCTCTATGTATACAGGTTGTATTTAAAATCACTTATGTCCTGTCATGTGTTTTATCTATGACAATAATCAAACTTTAATCAGCAAAATATATTGAAAAAATGTTTCCCAATTACGAGAAAAATGAATTTCAAATTTAAAAAAAATATTGAGAACTTTATATGCTTGTTTAGGTGCGCAGAGACGTAGTCAAGCGCCTGAACACGAAGAGGATAGGCGGAATACTGACTGGCTGTTTCCTGCCTTGGCCACACATTGGCTAGTATCTGGTTGAGGTGGCGTGATTTTTGCTACTGGGGCCTCGTAGCATGATCTAACAGGCTTGTGTTGTGATCTCTATGCACATACTGAATAAACGATCGATTTGCTATCTCTTGGACTAAATCCGTCAAATATTTTGGATGTTTTTGTACCAGGCAAAAACACAGTCTTTAATGTTTTAAAAAAGATATTTTCTTATGATTTTTACCCGATGCTAAAATGTCAAAAGAATAATATAAAATATTTCGCATATACAAAATTTGTTGCATAAACAACCTATAAAAGTTTTGTAATTGGACATACTTTGCATTAAATAACGCCAAAGGCTCGTTTTTATTGTACTATTACTGGGCTACAATGCGAAAGAATATATGGGCTTAACTTGAGTGTGTGCACAGCGATGGCGAAGAACAGTTCTGTGCGAGTACGTGGAAGCCTGTCTCACAACATTATAAGGATTTCAGCGGCGCCTCCGCGCAAGCCGCAGACCAAGATAACTTCCAGCTTTGAGCTGCAAAAGCTAGCGCGTCGACTTGCCGCTTGAATACAAATGAGAGAGGAAATTGCCCAGTTGCTTGGTGGATGTAAGACATGGACTTTGTTTGAATATGTTTACCGTCGCGCCACACTTGACGTCATGTATCCTGCGGCGTTTATATGCTTAGCGAACGTCAAGCCCAGCTACGCAATTAGGATTAAATTTCACTTCAAATTGGTTTGTTCAATTTATATTATTGCAACATTGTGAATATTATTACATATTTACAAAGTGATTATGTCACAAATGCTTTGAGAGTGAGTATCCCCTTTGGCAGAATTCTGTTATAACCGCAATAACAGCATTTAAAGGGAAAATAAGACCTGAGACGGTGCAGAAAATAAAGATTGATGAACTAAACAAGCTATATTCAAATCTGCGTAGACGGACACTAATGTTATAGTAGCGTCTGATCGTCGTCACTTAACAAAGCACATGTTTAATGAAAATAATAGTAAACATAGACAGCGTCAAAAAAACAAATGTTTCATAAAAATAATGCTACATATGTTTATCCTACTCCCAAGATTTATTAAAAATACGAGTATACTCCCATTGAATATACAGGACGTTCTAATACCATTACCGAAGACTTAAGAACCCTATTACGCGTAAGAAATTGTATCAAAATATGCGAAAATAATTCATTCAAAGCGCTCGTGTAACCCGACCTTAAATTTAGTACACAGTCAATTATGGGGCACAGTTTAAATTTCGTCCTATATAGTAACTTTGGTGTATTCCATTTAAACCAACCCCAATTATTTACCTGATAACTGTATTCCGATCTGACACCAATCTAGACACATTGTTATCGATTTTATTTTGTTGAAATTTAGCCGTTCTTATCTACTTCTTTTTAATGGCTTCCAAACGGTACGAGGATAGGCTTAGAAGGCAAAAAATTGCTGCAAATCTCACGCGATGGCGGCACTGACACACTCACGCTTAGATGCATCACGTTCACCCAATTAATTGCAGCGGAACGAATGCGTCCGTATGGACGGATGGGGCGAGTGCACTCGCACTCGCACTCGCACTCGCACTCGCCGCCCGCCCGATCTCTGATTGCGGTAAGTAGGTGTGGTGTAATTTATCATATTTTATGAACGCCATTTATCCGCTGCCTTTTTAGGTCACCGTGCGAAATGATACGCAAAGCGGTAAAGCGGCATTTCTCCAGATGTATTATTATTTTATTGCAATTTTTTAGGTACAAGGTTTCATTATTTTTGACCATTAAAAAGCACTTGTCTGCTATATATTTTCCTATTTAAGAAACTACATTCGTATGATTATACATTCGGTAATTTTAATTTGAAGCAATGACTTCATTTAAAAAATAATGTATTTGGCACAGAACCCTTGGCTTGTTAACACCGTTTATACATGACCGGTTTTTTTTTAAGCAATATATTTTGATTGATATATCATTTTTAGTCCCCGATACAAACAGAGGGGTTTTATAAGTTTAACGTGTCTGTGCATCTGTGTAGCTGTTTGTGGCTACGATACCACAAACCCAAACGGATGAAGCGATTATAATTATTTTCTTGTTTGAAATGTGACTTGGTCGAGAGTATTCATTTATTTATTTTATTTTTATTTTGCTAGATAAAAGTACAGCATATTAACATGAACATAGATAAAAAAAAACAATAACTTAATGATGGCAAGAACATTTTTACACACGTAATTTTTGCACATCTTTGATTCGAGAAAATCTGTTCATTCGTTTAATAATTTAGTTAAATTTTTAATAATTTTCATTTTGTTTATTATTTTATATAAGGGAAACTCACATTATTAATAATAGTATTAATAAAAACGATTATAAATACTACATAAATTATTGTATTTCTATTAAAGAAAATAAAAAAACCCTAATAAAAACCACGACCTCAAAACATTATTACGCTCAAATATTTTTTTTCACGGCTTATGTACCAAACTAACGCACTAATTGTACTTTATTTATCTCTGCGCGGGACAAAGGAGCCCCGCGAATTTATTTAATGAATCTTCATCCCTCTTGGGAAAAATCTGCGGAGAAACATAAAACATTGCCACCACTGGGAGAATAGGAGATTTTGGTTCGTTTACTTAGAGCTCAATAACATACTAACACCCATATGCAAAGTCTTTCCTCAAATGAACACAAACCCTAACCAAAAGAGTGTTCAATCAAATTAAACAGGACGGGTGTGTTTACTTATAGTATCCGCCTCTTTTAAAATTTGTCTCTACAAGCTAAAATTTTGAAGATTGGCCTCTTAAACAGTACCTAACCTTAGGGAAATTAACATCTTAATTTTTATATTTGTAGGTAATGACAACTCTTCAATGAAAGGTACGACTCTTTATTTGACAAAGTTGGTGTCTGCGGTTATCTCCCGATATTACTCTATCTTACCTTTATAATTTTAGAAATGTGCTTAAAAGATGTGTTATAGTGAACCGAACGTTAGAAGGCACGGTTCCACTTCAAGAGGTAACATTAAGCGATCATTAACTACGTTCGCACTTCAGGTAGGTTTTTGATAAGACCTCTATTGTTAACCTAAAAACGTATCGACCTCTATGGTTCAATAAAATAAATTTGAAACTTTAAATTATTACGGTAGCATACTCTATTTTCTTTCACTATCAATTAGGTTCAATTTGGAATTTACATTTAACTAAATGTGTTTATTTATTAATCGTTGTATAATTTTACTTAGTTGTATAATTTTTCATAGTTTTTATTTTATATTTTCAAAAAAGCTCAGACTAATTGCATTTAATCAATCTATTAAATAACTATTAAAATTAGCTTACCTTAGTATGGGTAATGTCCAGTTAGGTATGGTTATGTTATTCATCATCGAAAAAATATGTTAAAACAAAAGTCAATAAATAAATAATAAATTCGTACTACGTCGTTATATTCGCATAACTATAACAATGCATAATATAAGTAATGGAGGGGTAATCGTATAATTGTTTCGGACGACATTTAGTAGGTGTAGTGTTTAAATTTATCATTACAATATTTATTTTTTAAAAATAAATGATTAGGATGATTTACCAGATGATTCTGTATGCGTCTGAATGTAACAGTGGTTGGTGTTTTATTGAATAAATATTAAACAAAAAATTGAGACAAATGGTATATTTAATTAAATTCTGTTATTTTATTGAATAATAGGGTCGACATTATTCCGTGTTCACATACTAATAAACAAAAACACAAGATTATTACTCGACCGCCGGCCGCTAGTTATAAATACTCAAATATAACAATAGAAAGTAATGTTAATATTGTTTATTGTGGGTAAACCTTCTTAAGTGGGACCGTGCCTTCTATGTTTCAGTTCACTGTATTACGTACCGAAACACAGTTCGAGCGCAGGTAACTACCATAAACATATATTCTGACCTCTTACGTAGGTGATGGAGGGTGGACGAGTGTTTAGTTTAGCGATGTTCGTTTTTTGCCCCTATTTCCTGAAACTTATCAATAATTCTATCCATGAATCCATTACGATGATAATCAGGTAACTTCCAAGGCAGACTTATTAAGTCGGCGCAGGTACTAAGAAGCGTGTCAGGCACGGGGCGCCGTGCAGCGCGTCCGCGCGGCGAGTTCGTTAACGTGTAATGGCCGCCCGCGCCGCTCGCCGCTCACTCATTATTGCGAATGGGTTTCCATTTTGTCCGCTCCTAAATAGTCTTTCGCTACCCGGCGTTGCTTTGATGCCGCTGGAAGGTGTCCGGCGAAAACGCCATCTTCAAGCCTACCCTCTCCCTCGCCCCTTTTATTAGCGTTATATATGATACTCATCAGTTTAAGACGTATGGTAACTGAAACAGTTCTTGACTTCTTCTAAAGCGTAAAACGAAACGCATATGACTTCATATCCTTACCATAATACCAATGTATCCAAAATAAGTATTCTAATACAACATTTTATCAGTAAAAGCGTTTACATATGATTTGTAATAATACAATAAGCAATATAAAAATATATTTACAAATTGGACGCATTTTTTATGTCAACGATATTATTATATCATAATATTTATAAACATAGTAATATATATAACCAAATTGAAATTGATGGAATAGAATTGAAAGGGGTATTTTTTCAGGATTAGCAATAAACTAAAAAAACCCTAATATCACTATTTAAGACAATTCAAAAAAAGGATGAGGTTCTTAATTCAACGTACTTTTTTAAAATATATATTCACCTATTATCCAAATTGGCTTGAGTGTTTTTTTTTATTTTGCATATGATAGGAAATTTCTCATAGGTCCCATTTTTGGTTTAGTTACGTATAGCGTAAAATAGTAAATATAAAGAAACACTAAATTTTGAATTCAAAATGTTTTTCTGTAATTGATAATATGAATAATATTTGTAAAATATACA
The DNA here is from genome assembly GCA_020383195.1 of Neomicropteryx cornuta. NCBI lineage: Eukaryota > Metazoa > Arthropoda > Insecta > Lepidoptera > Micropterigidae > Neomicropteryx > Neomicropteryx cornuta. Next base: position 14,600,190 of record JAHKQU010000012.1, read on the forward strand.
AGTAAATGAAATAAAAACGTTGAAATAATAACTGAACCACCAACACGTTAAAGTCGGCCTCAAGAACGGCCAACTTATGACTGGAACTATTTAATATTATAACGTAAAGTTAACATTTTTTTTCATGGAAACCATGATCAAATTTGATATGAGGTCAAAACAAATCATGTTTGAAATCGTAGGGTTAATAAGATGGAACAGGGCGTATGTGTGTGTTCACAAAATGTTGAAACAGTATTGTCGAACCGCGCTGGAATAACTAATGAACGGCCGACAGCCTAAATCTGGCTGATGGGTGGAGTCCATACATCGTAACGCAAACGGGTGTTGCAAGCACTTTCCCGTGTTTTATAGGAGGACATTAATTAAATGGGTCGCAGCCTAGCGACCGAATCACACCTCCGAGAGTGCGAGAGACGGAGGTGTCCAGTCCAATCTTTATTCAGCGTTGTCACTCCGTGAATTCCAACGATTAGAGCTTTTATTTTGGACTAGCGATCGCAATAAAAGTATGACAAGCGGTTAATGTTGAAAACCAGAGAACCAAAAGAAAACCAGATTTTTTGCTCACAAATAGGATGACAATATGTTTAGTCAATATCTCATTATCATTCTTGACAGACTTGAACAAATTATAACAATAGCGACAATACAAATAATATCACCCGTTCTCTACTAAAGTTCAAGATAGCTGATTTAAATAACATTATGGTTGATGTCTACTGTACAAAATCTTTCCGTTATCCTTCCTAACATCTGTCTAAAAAGGTAAGGTACAACTATTTTCTGATCTTTTTCTTTCCTTGCCTATAGTATTCGGAAAATAAAAATAATGATACACGATAAAGAATGAAGATGGGGTACTAAATGCTTGAGTTTTTTTTAAATATCCTTAATTTTCGCATAGGTGGGCATAATCGATGTTCAATGGTGGTATGACGTTTGAAGAAGTCAATGTAGCCAGCGTCGCTACAACACACTTTTGACCATATCCAGTAGGATATATAGAATATTGGTCTTTTGCATTGAAAAGTTTTTAATATTTCATCAAAGTATATAATATATAGATCAAAGTCGCTGGATATTGTTAAAAACTTATAAAGTTAAAGAGATGCCAGCCTAACTTATTTCCTATACAGAGTATTTAACGCTTTTGTTCAGGGTGTCTCATCGTTCATTTTTTTTTTTTTTTGTTGCTCTTATACACTACCAAAATATGATATTCATTGTTAGTTTTCGAAATAAATGGTGTGTTCCATTTTGATCTAAGGTAATTAATCTAAAAAAATCAAAATTACGTTGCCGATTTTTTCGTCGAATAAGATCTGCTAATGAAAACAATCACTTTTAAAATGAATCATAGATTAGGAGATTTTTTCCCGATGTGTATAAGAAATGTCCGTGATAATTGTAATTTTGATTCAGTTAGTACAAGTAATCATCGCAGGGCACAACCTTTGTGTCTACTACTAAACAGTAATTTTCAGTTGTGTTTTGAGTAATTAGTCGACCGGCCGCGCTTTCAGCTCTCCGCTAACCGCTGCGTGCGACCGCCTCGCGTTGCTCGCAAATTGTCACCGGATCCCAACGATACGGTTTGCCGGACTGCGGTCTGCAAATCCGCATTTTGACAACGGCTCGGCTCTCTGGTGAGATTTTAACTTCGGTCGTTGATTTTAGATATCTCAAATAAATTGCGTTTGAAATGAAAATGGCATTTGGGGCGAACCGATTTAGAGGCACGGGGCATTTGCACTTGTGGCATCAATCCTTTTTTATTAATTTCTAATAAACTTTACAGCTTTGTAATATAAATCTGTTATTGATTATTAGCAATAACATTAATAAAAGATCTTTAGCTGACTAAAGGATCGTGATAGTCTAGTGTTGAAGTTTTGATTTTCCCTCACTTAAAAACAATAAAACTAAGAAGTGGGCTCTATAATATTAGTATTTTATGACCTAGGTTACAGAAATGATTATTAAAAAAATGTAAGATTATGTATAGGTCTAAAATTTATTTGTAAAGGGTACACATGTGTGTTATGTTAGTATGTCGGTTGTGTTATATAGGGTAATTTTGTTTTTTTTTTTATTATTTTTGCTCACTATTTTTTATAATATTTTTTAATGGGCGGAATACATCTGCATACTAATAATACTATAATAATTTATTTTAATATCTATAAATATTTTAATACTATAAAGTGAATAGAAATAATAATAAAATTACATAAATATTTACAAAAAATTACACACAATAATTAAGCATAAAATAAATATAACGCATAATATAGTCCATAATACATAATTACAAGAATGCTAATAATAATGGTAATAGTATAGAATAAATAATGACATTTGTTATTGTATAATAAAAATAAAAATGTTCGTGGTATGTTACATAAATGAATTACCTTGTCATTGGATGAATGCTACATATGTACGAGTATATAATAACAGAGTATATATATATATCATCTCTTTTCTTACTATACATAAGTTTACAATAATTTTATTATATCGTAATTTCACACATTGACAACGTTAAGAAAATATAATTAAAAACCGAAAAAAAAAGAAAGAAATAATTATATCATTTTTGTTATCTGATCTTATGATTGATATTTTAATGACAGCAATGTTTAACTATTTAGACTTGAATTATATACTTTCCTATCTAAAATTTGCAAAATCATATTTTGTCATATAAATTTATTGTATTTTTTTTTTCAGGTAAACCTACCAATTTATTAGGACTAAGTATGTGTTAATGCTTCTGCCTCATATTAGACGGTTAAATGAAACGCTTTGGATAGATCTATTTCTTCGCAAAGTAATCGACACATCTCAAAGCAAAATGTTCGTCATGAAGGCGTTAAAGGGATGTCTTCAGTGTAATGTTTTATTCAGCAGGCAAAACCTTATCCGTAGAGAAGATTGCCTCCATACAAAGGGAGCGGCAAAGTTTTTTGATGAGAAACAGTACAGTACAAAACTAATAAAGGTTAACTTAGCTCACGGTTTACTCTCACGTAAATAATATACTCTTTAAACACATAACCCGCCCAGAACCCTATATAGCCTAGTAACACACAAGAAAATATATTTCCTAAGTATCCAACCCAAATTTCCATAATCTACAAATTACGGTTCAAAATACAATAGTATATTAAGTGACAGTGTAGACTAACGCGACTATGCATACGGCTGTTTTTGTTCAGCTTTGTATGCCTCTTGAAAAACAACTACATCGAAAGTTGGTCGGATAATATAGATATATAACATTACTTTTTACTACTACTATAACATTCTACTTTTAAACGATGTATAGATAGAAGCAGTTGGTATTATATGATAGCTACAGGGTGTCATACTATTCTTGTATTTTAAAATAAATGCTTTGATCTAGGTTATATAGCATTATTTTGAGTTAAAAAACTCAACTTATTTGGCTAGCCGCTGCTACGGGCAGTTTTAATGATTAAAATCTTTATATCTGCTTGAACGAATGTATTAATAATCGTTTATTCAATATGTATTATTTCAATTCAATTAAATTAAATATTTTTATTAAACAGTAGGAACAAGCAAAGAATAAAAAATATTCACCAATATAATAATATATTTGCATTACGATTACGATTACCTATTACGATTAATCTTCAACGTCAAGGCGACGAAGATAGGTACTAATTTGTAACGCGTTGTACTATAAGTACTAGGCGAGCCCGTTTTATTAAAGATCGTGGTAATCTAGTGGTTAAGGTGACTCAACCCATCGGTCGCGGGTTCGATTCTGCACTCAATGATACCATTTTTTAACGCTAAATTAAACCATCACCTCTGCAAATTTTGCTTAGTTAAATAGTTAAATTTGATATTAATAAAAATGTAGGTATCCCCCGACTAAACCCGATAAAAAATCTAATCGTTTGCGATTTCAAACAAGATTTGTGAAGCCGACATATCAAAATTCATCATGGTTTCCGAGGACTAATAAGACTGCAAGCAAAAACTGCGTCATTAGCGGCGCGCGATTGAGGCTAACGAGATATAGTCAGCGCGCTAAAGGTAATTCACACCAGCGCTTTAACAAAAGCAATAAATTTGGGGTGAATAATTTTCGCTTTTTTTTTATATAATTTCCTACTTTCCTACTCGTAATAGGGAACATAAACACCCCCTTAAGTCTTCGAAAATGGTCTCGGGACATCCTGTATAGGCAGATAATAAAGGTACAAATATATAACACGCAACTACTATACTACTACTACTATATCTTTAATTATCGATTATTTGTTCCTACCTCAAACGGGCAAAATCGAATGTGTTCAGATAGGAATAAGACAGTATATACCTATACTGCTATTACCATACCTACCTATATTAGGGATAAGTATTTTTAAACTTACGGTTAATGTTTGGTTTCGACAAAACAAAGAGAGAAGGCGTGTAATAACCGCAGGTTCGCATTCGCATTGTGACAAACTACCCTCTACACAGCAGTAGATAGACACTACCCTCTACACAGCAGATAGGCTTTGGTGTCGGCATCAACCGGCGCATTAGCTTTGCTCTATGTTTGTTGTGCTCGCTGGTTCGTATAAATTTCATCGGCACTTTCGCAATCAGGCAACTTCAAATGCAAAGCGACTGACTCTATTGATTTCAAACCGACAGGCAAATCAAATCAACAAACAAAACACGCACTCTGGCACAGGCCCACTATTCGCTAATAACATATTCAAACGACTCACTCTCACTCACACTCTTATTTATTTATTTGAATAAGAAATACTTACATAATGACAGTTACATAGAAAAACATTTATTAACAACTTATCGAATACAGGCATCTCCAATTACGTAAATAAGTAAGAGTATATATACATACATAGATTTTTTGAAGTCGCTCTTTAAATATTAGTACTTGTTTAGGGTCTTTTTTTTTTATGAAACAAGTTTAGTAGCTTTGTGCCGAAACATAGTATCCATGTTTTATAGTATCCATGCAGTGCTAAATTATACTTAAAAATAATCAAGAACCAGGCCATGGAGATTAAGGACCTCTTTTGAGACACACCTAACAGCAAAGCCGTAAAGTAGGATTTCTTTATGAATTAATTACATTTTCTTTTCTGATTCCCATCGAATTTTTAGAAACATGTTAAACGTGTGTTAAATTATTTTTTTCGTTCAAGTTGTTTTTTCAGACAAATTACCTACGTGAATAGTCAATGCACACGCTTTGAAGATGTTAGCATTTTTGTTAACATGTTACTTCTTAAACCACGGCGGTGCGGTTTTACTTTCCCACCTATGGACAAACATTACTAATAGTCTATAGGAGCGGCGGTGTGAATGCTTCATCTCGACGAAATTGCGGATAAATTATGTTCGTGTCGACAGCTAATGTAGTAGTCAAGCCCAGGCCTGATAAACCCTGTATCTTGGAACAAGGGTAAAAAGCCGCCTCCAGTGTGGTTTTTCGGAGGACACTTTTATCATAGAACTTATGGTTAAAACTATAGTACCTACCAATAAATGGGGGAGATCAAGTACTTTACACCCCTAAGTTTTACTCATTTTCGTACCTTACTTTCCTAATCGAACTCATGGGTTTATTTTTATTGTCGATCGATTTTAATATAATATATTTATTTATAATATCGCGAAACATCAACATTTTTACAAAATGACATTCTACTAGGTTTCAAAGTCTGAACTATCGACAACTAAATGCTCATTTTTACCGCTAAGAGAATAAGAATGTCTCAGTTAAACGTGATCCGAATCACTTGAGACCATTTTTAGACACTGTCCAGATGTGTGTGATTGTGTATCATAAAAACTAGATGGAACTCGCTTGTCGTTAGCTAATACTTTTGGTTCAAAATACACTATGGTTTTTTTGTGGTAATAAGACGTAAACATTTAAAACTAGAAGATATTTATTAATATTATCACTATATGTCAAAATTTTGTTATAAACATCCTGGTTCACTTAAACATTTTTGATGATCTTGTGCAAAGATGCTCCCCATTTTTATTGTACTGCCTACCCGATGAATTTGATATTGCTCTCGCAGAGCAACCTACTAAACTGCCTGAATCTACATTCATTTGTAATCTATAATCGGAGCAAAATTACGCAAAAAACGACGTGATTTCCACTTTCCACTAGAATTGAAACAAAACATAACTTTAATGCGAGTGAGATGAGTAAAGCGCCAACGAGGCAAACTTGACGAAGTAGTTGGTCAACATTGCCTGAAGCACGTTTTTGTTGAATAAAATATTTTAAATAAGGGTTTGATTACTTTTTTTTAAACTACATATTTTTCTGCAAATACGCAGGACTATAACAAAAAAAACCAGCAGCTATTAAAGCTCCAAGAAAAAAAAAGCCAGATTGACCCATGACTGCATACTAATATTCCTATGAATATTAGAAGGGTATGGTAAACAGTACCGCAGCTATAAGGCAATTTTCAATCATAAAAATATACTAATAAATAAAATAATGTAGGTGGGTACATTTGCCGATATTTTATAAATTAGTGACAAGCGCATACTGAAACGGTGCGCCATGAATGCGATGCTATCTAGTGTTTCCACGCTGGTTTCCGTTGGCTTTGATTAGTTCACCGCATTCCTGGAATGAGGCCAACGGAGGCTTCCCGTTCGTTCGATTGTAGCTCCTCTAATAATTAGTATACTCGTACATAACTAGACGGCGCGACGCGACGCGGCTTCGCAGCAGCCAGTAGTCCGGCATCTAAATCGAAAACCGCCACCCTACTATCCGTTCTCGTATATTCGTACATTTCCCTTGATTTATGTTGTATCTATATTATTTTTTTTAATTGCATTTAAAATCAGTACTGTTCCTTCAGGAGGTTGGTCTATACCAACAATAAAACATTAATCAGAAAAAAATATTGGTATAATGTGTCACAATTACGAGAAAAACGAATTTAAAATTTAATCAAAATCTAACAAATATTTGGATGCCATCGCGCGAGCAATCGATTCTGACCGAAACATAAAAAAAACATGCCTTGAGTTACTTCAAGTTCAGTAAAGCAGTACATGGCATGGCAAGGCAGTAGCATGGACTTCGCTATAGCGCGATCTTTAAACTATTTTCGGAATTTATTCAAATATTTGTTTTTTTTTCGAAATGAAACATTTTTTTCGTGACACCGTTTGTTGGCGATATAAATCGACAACGGTAGGGACAGTAGTGATTTTGAATGCATCCTCTATAGAACATACTTTAAAATAAATTTGGTTCGAATAGACGGCTAGGATAGGCATGTGTCATAATCGAAAACTTCAGCTAAATGCCATTGGAGCTCTATTAATTTTAATGATTACAGTTTATTGTTTGATTTGCTTTACCTTTAAGCCTGTATTACACTGAGCCAGCACAGTGGTCCAGTGGGGCTAGTCTCAGCACGTGAGCGCGATTAGCAAGCGAGAGGAGCTGTCAGTTTAACGTTTGTAAACGTTCAAACTGATAGCTCCTCTCGCTAAGTAGTCGCGCTCGCGTTTTGAGACTAGGCCTGCAGGACAGTGAGCGAAGACAATGAACGCGAGCCAGCAGCGAAAGTCGAAAGTGCCTCTGTTTTGAAAAGATAGACTGATTGTCTATCTACTGTCCTGTCCCGATTGCTGGCTCATGCCACTTATGCCCACTGTACTGTCTCGGCAATGACGTTTAGACGAAGTCATCTGCGAAATTTTATTATCCTTGAATTTATTTCGTTTTAAAATGATAGTTCGTTTAGTTTACATTTATTTAGTACCTTTTTTTAGTCCATTATTAAATAGTTTATTTATTTAATTATTTTAAGAAAATAAACATAGAATAATACTAACCACAATATTGTGTATGAACTGTATGACACATTTGTACAAAAACTTGTATATATTTGTACAAAAACTATACAAATACACAGAATCCATATGAAGACACAGAATAATTAATAAATACCTAAATAAATGTAAATATTTATATTTTATTTCTATAGTTTTTATTGTTACTGTGCATGTGCATAAAAATTAAAGGAAAAAATCTTTAATTGAAAGGTGCATTTGTGTGGAGAGTATTATGTCTAATTCTTTAATTACATTAATCTGCCGGCATAATGATAAAACGAACGAAATAAATAATATTAACGGCCGATAATAACCAAATCCTTCAGCTTGATGATTTTATAAGAAAGCGACATTTATAGTGGCGTCCTACGGCACGGCAGGTCCCGACCTCAACCCCCAGGAATGGAACTAGACGAAGGTTCGGTGTATTTAATTTCATTTTTCGTATCACTTCTGAGAAATCCTTCGTCAAAAATGCAAATAAACGTCACTACGACTCTACGGGTATGCCTATTAACCGCAAAACAGGTGGGTACAATAGAATTTATACCACTACGCCCTCCTCCCCTCCCCCTCTCTATCACTTTGTAGCTTTGCGCAAGGGCGCACTCTGTTTGCATATGCAAAGCAAAGCAAAGTCCGCGGCTGCGAGCGCTGCGCTGCGCAAATGGACGCGATGGGCGCCGAGCCGAGTATCTGAAACATCGGAAGTGCTTATTTGAGAAAATATTGGTTTTTACGTTTTACTATTATTATTAATAATAATAATATTACCCGCAAACAGTATGTATAGACCATTAATAGCCCAGTATTTCCATTTCCATCGCATCGGTCGCGCTATCAAAACTACTAAAATACAGCGCTATTGGGTTGATTTCTATCTTAGATCATTAATTTCTAGAACAACTATTTAACAACTGAAAAGCATCTGCCGATAACACACATCCACATTTATATAACCAGACATCTTCAAAGATAAGTTTTGATCTCAAAAATGATCTAAGTAAAACTACTAGATAAGCCAACGACAGTGACACAGTTGCTTTCATACACATTCAACTAAGTTTTTTAAAATAACTTGCTTGATTCTGTTTTCGAGACTATCCTATAACGACACAGCGTTATCCTCTTTCTACGTTAGATAAAAAAATGATGATTTAAGGCAAAGCTCTTTCGTGATGGATAAATAATTAATTTAGTAGAGTAACACCGTTGTGAAATTTTAATAAATATTCGTCATTAACGATGTTGCTGGCATGTTTAAAATAATTAAGCATTTTCACCAAAATAACTGAAGTAATTATATTACTCTATCCTGTGATTCTGAGCAACCAATTACTTAGATTAAAAGACAAATAGTAATTTACATTTGGTCGATACTGGCCAGGCATGAAATGACAGTGAAATTAACGTCAAATGTGTCGCGGAGGCTAATGTCATTCGCGTTTACCAACACCGCCAACTGCAACGATTCGTGTGGCAGGTAATATTACGAATATTTGTCCAATACATCGACGTGTTTGATATATGTCTGCCATTACACACGTAGGTACGTTATCGTTAATTAATTTAAATGCAGTACGAGCTAGACTTTCACAGATTGGTGGGTTTGTAATTGCCGTGGAATAATGATGTCGGTTTTCCATTGACGCCGTTCGATTAGCTCAAACTAGAAGCTGAAATACAACTAATTAATAAATAACGCTTTGATTAGAAACATAAAAACGTTTAGAAACCTAAAATTATGTCTGTAGAATTATGTATGTTTAGTTAATTATAAAAATTTCAAGGGTTATTCGCAACTACATATAAATAATACACATTATCTCTAATCAATATCTTGATGTTTAGTTTACTAAATTCTCAGCTCGTAACTCATTCTGTCAATCAGCTGTCAATAGTATGAACGTTTTATTTTATTTAACTTAATGTATTTGAGCACATATTATAGATAAATTTTAGCTTTCTGCACTCCTTCTCCATATAAACTTATATTATGCCAAATCTCAAATCTCACTTGGGTACAAAGTTTTCTCTTCACGTATTAATATATAGATAATATCACAGCCAACAAACGCTCTAACAGTTTGACAAAAACTGTTATAGGTAATTCAATGAATATTTTTGTTAAAATATATTTTTTTTTTCAAAAAAAAAACTTACATAGCTTAAAATCAAAAAATATGCATTTCTCAAAATTTCGCGCCGCCGCATTATCTAAGTATAAAATTTATTAACAGAAGCAAATACGAGCGTACATGGCGCTGTTCAAAGAAATGTCACATTCGAACTTTCAAATACATTATATTTCATTCATTTATTGTTTTAACAGCTTGAAAAACGACTTATGAGAAAAAATGTGTCAGACCGCATTACATACTGACTGTAATTACTGATTAATAATTAAAAATATAAAGTAGTAAGTAATTAAAAATATTTTTTAAAACTATAGCTAGATTTACTTAAAAATGTAACCGCGCATTTTTAATATAAATTTTGTTTTTTCTATTATTATGAATTTTATCAATATTAACATATTTTCAAGTTTTAATTTTGAATTGTTTATAGTGAGTTTGATGGAAGTTCATTCATTATAGTTGGTAGCAAAGCAACCCGTTTGTTCTGAAATCGCACAAGGGAAGTGGTAGGCACGTGACCAGCATGGTGGCGGTGCGTTTAGAGCACGCCCAGGGCGGCTCTGCACAATTTGAACGCTAACTACGTTAGAGGCGCGGCCGCGAATCGCGTATTTTAGGGTAACAACATAGACGACATCACCATTAAAATCAATGCATTATATGTAGTTCGTAAGATATGGTGGTCAGATAATCTTTTGGCCTTACACGGGACCCTGTTGCAATGGCTCCCGGTGATGTTTGCAAGGCTTTTTTAAAAAAACATTCCGGGTATGGCAAACGAGATTACTAACCGTCTGTCTGTGCACGCATGAGACCCGGTCTATCATTCAGCGCAACCAAGGACGGAGCTAGAGGGAGGGATCCAGGGGGATTGATCACCTCCCGAAATGAAAAAATAAAATAAGATAATTCTTTGGTAAGTAACAATGAGACTGCAGATTGCAGTTACATTGCGCTCATCTGCCCAACTCACATAGCGTTTCTAATATATAGTTAATCACTTCAAACAAAATGTACCTACTGTCATCTTTATTATGCCTTTATTACTCTAATAAATATATATATGATAAATAACACCATTTAATTTCTTTAATTAAAAAAACTTTACGTATTTCTTTAAGCACTGTTTCGCCAAACCAAACCCCCCTCCCCATTTTTTTTTCTGGCTACGGCCTTCAACGCAGCTGCCAGGTGGTCACTCTAATTTCGGAGGTCAGCTCTTTTAAAGAACCACTCAAGTATATCGCTATTTTAACGAGTAAATAAACGCAATGTCTTTTTCGTATTAGGTATTAGAAGCGTGAGCTTTTTCTCCTGAACTCACCTTTTCTGTAATACCTGGATCTGTTCCAAGGCCTGCAAGTTCCTTTGTAAACTTGATATATACTTTTATTTTTATATTATATAAGTTTTAATAGAAATATAAGTTTATAATTATAATTATTATAATTATTTTTAGTTTTAACTATTTATTTTATTATGGAAACCAGCATTTAACATACATTCAAGACAAAAATTTAATAAAATATACATTAATCAAATAAAGGTGTTCATAAGAAACATTCATAAAATTTTGTCAACGTTTACTATTTTTTTTTATTTTGTATAACTTAGCCAATTTTCGCTGTAACAACAGCAGCCAAATTTCTGTGATATCGTGGTATTCTATTCTAATGACTGGGCGGTCGCGGGTTCGAATCCGCACAATATAATCATAAAATATGGTAATGGCGGTTAAATTACCATCATATCTCCCCTGACTCTAGGACAGGTACATTTAGCTAAGTTGAGTAAGGGCTTCAGGTCTTGGTTAAATAATTATCTACTACTAAACAAAGTATAAAAGCAAATGATATTATATGATAGCTACATGGTGTTATAGCCATTTTTGTTTTATTTTAAGTGGCTTTAAAGACAAACGTATTTTTTTACCTAAAAGTTTTAAGTTAGTTGTCACCATTATTTTTCAAATATATCATAAATACATACATATGTACCTTCTCATATTTGTATCTAGCCGCAAGGACTATGTCCGTACCATTAGGTAGCCTTGTAGTGCTCGTCTGTTCGTAGCTTCTTGGAATCTGTAAATAGCTGAAACATAAATTGGCTTAATCTTCCCGGTTGCCAAGTTGGTTGCATTGAATATTCCTCTAGGGTGGAAATGCGTCAATTCGTTATTCACTTTACTTGCATAGTCGTCTTACAAAACCAAGCCACGTCTAGATTTTAATTTAACCTCCCGAGGTTCTCATTTTTTTTTAATGTGGATATATTTAGTAAATAAATTATGTTAACGAAATAATGTTTGAACTCTGGATTAACCTAAGCGATTTGAAATATTTCTCAGGGATTATAATTTTTTCGTTCAAATGTTTTCATGATGTTTTAAGCGATGCCAGAAATGCTGGAGTTGATTTCATCGAAGTTTCATTAAATTACTTTTAATGTAAGGTAGTTAAATTCGAAATTTATGATTAATAATTATTACGATTAATATTTAGAAAATATAAACATTTTAAAATACAATAAAAAACATTTAAAAAAGAATAAAATATGGCGTGCAGAGACTGATATTGAAGTATATTATAATATACTTCAATATCGTAATTTCAAATTTTCTTTCAGTTTTCGTTCGAAGTTTCTGTCACTTCCCGGTTGGTTTAAAATTATACCAAAGATAATGCATAATAATGCATACTTCTGTGTTTGTCCAAAGCAATATATGAACTCTTAGAAAAAAAGATTCCCAAAAAAAAAATCACAATTTATTGCATGACAGTAAGTTTTTTTGAATCGGTGCCCCAAATTATTAAGGCGCGAAGCGACCAATTATGAGTGTAATAGTTACAAAGGCATCTTTGACTCCAAATACTGTCGAAAAATATAATTGTTTCATAAAAATTTTCATACATATTTATATATTATAGTTTGTTCACAAATCGCAATAATGTATTTTTTGATTTTTTATCAGCCAAATGGTTTTTTTAACGTTATTATGAAAACGGAAAATTAGATTTAAATAGGGTACTTTTTCAACTAAATATAGCTAGCATACAAGCATCAGATATGTAGGTACTCACTAAAACTCAAAATCCCAAAGTGCCCCAATCACGATTTGTCTAGGTTAGGTTATGTTAGAACACTTATCACCCAACCGCTACTAAAGATACGAACTTATTAATATGTATTATAATTTTTATAACCAAAATACACTAAACATCCCGATACTGTAATTTTTATAACCAAAATACACGAAACATCCCGATACTGTAATTGTAGAAATAAAGCTTTACCACAATTTAAGAAAAAATAATTATTCGAAAAATATTTTTTTATGACGCATATATTTAGTCACAAAATTGATATTTCATACATAACTAAATATTTTTTCATACCTAATACATATATATCACACGTATACTTTAATGACCTAGGAATCGAAAAAGCAAAATGTGCTTAAAAAAATATTAAGAAAGTGGAATAAAAAATTAATTGACAGACACAGAATTACATCAGATTCGAAGCCAAACTGCAGACGAATATATTATTATTAGAGTATTTTTGCTTATATGTAAGTATATGGAATATGGGATGTAAATATAGTTATTAACTGATTTTATACTTTCACCGACTTGAAACATATGAATTCATATGTTTGAAGTCGGTGAAAGTATAAAATCAGTTATTAACTATATTTACATCCCATATTCCAGATTTCCATGACATTACGTTTCTTAAAGTAGTATGAGCTTGTTCGTTATTCCATTAAACTGTACCTACTGTGCTGTTAGACAAGGTCTACTTATTCCGCAATATCCAGAGCAAACTGTATGGAGTTCACATCGATGAGTAGACATCGATATCGCGTTGCTTGCTTTCCACCTCGTATCGAGATCGCCGGAGCGAGGCACGCGCAACTGCGGATGCGTAGATCACGCATCAATCTACACACACTGCTCTGATCTCGCTTTCCCCGCAATCATCTCCGTCGATTTCGATCCAACCGAACGAAATGGTGACCTATTTGCATATGGACACTGGAAAATTTCACTTTATAAAGATGTTATTATAAAAATTATTGCAATTATAGTAATTAAAGTTTTTCTTTAACTGGATACTGGCATTGTTTTCTGCATGCTCGGTTGCATTAATCACATAGTTTGGCCCGCGTTTCCTTTATTAGATATCTCAGTATCTGTTATCCTCTCCTCTCTCGTTTACCTCTCATGTACCTTTTACCTTTTGTCGTCTGCCGATGTTACCTCTTTCCAATTATATTATACACAGACAACTTTAGAATTGTACACTCATTAATTACATTAGAGTTGTACGACTCTAGAATTGTAAGGACCCCATATTATACACTCTTAGCCTACCCAATGGAGGGGGAGTGACTATGCTCACTTATGTACCTCCGTCAGTAACCATTCACTTATACTGTCTAGAAAGCATACTATCACAATAAAAAAGAGAGTATTACAACTTGTTAACTATTAAACAACGCCCTTCGGAACACTTTCAAGTTTTTCGCTCAACTGGCAAACAGAACCTCATTTATCTAGTTAAAAAAAACCCGCCTTTTAAATAATTTATTTTACCTTTTTTGTTAAAGAATCATAATAAGCACCATTTTACATACTATCTATGCCTTTTAAACTGCGCATATTTAGTCAAAAATTATGATAATTATTGCATTTGTGATATATTATGCTGCTTTCATCCGTATTTGTAACGCTAATACGTAGATAGAAAAAAGATAACGTGATTGCCAATAAACTATATCTAAGATTTTTATGCAACATCATCCATGAACTGGCCTACGACTTCGTTACTTTTTAACGGTTTACAAATAAAACAAAAGATTCATTAATTTAATATATTTTTTTATTTTCTTTTCACCAAACTCATGGCGCATTTTTTCGGAAAATTAACATTAAACAAATTACTATACAACAATGTCGATATAAATAAATAAATTAGGCTTAACTGACATAGATTCTTAACTAAAGAAGCTAGCATTTACATATTGGTTCGGCGACCGTGGGGTCGGTCGACTTTGGCTTGTAGTTCAGAGGTATGAAGATGTGCGCTGGTCCGGTGTACACGCCTGTGGAGGTCCTTCACTGCGGCCCTAAGCGGTCGCAGGCGCCACGGCCTGGTCGTAGTAGTAGCGGTAGGGGTCCGGAGACGCGGTCCTCGCCGGTCGGACGATGTACATGTTCCGCCTTCGAATCAAAGACTAGAATTTAATAAAAACCTTAATTAACGACACGCACTTCCCCTACTTTTCTACCGGGTTTAAGCCGTAGGGGTAACAGCTGAGGTGAAAAAAGTGAAAGTATGATTTTGTTGTTTTCTGAATGACAACCCTTCAAGCATAGGAAGATTTATTTTGATGTTTTCAGAATGTATTAGGTTAGCCCAAAATATCAATGTTATTCGATAAAAGAAATCATTACACTTTTTGTGTACTAACGTGATATTTAAATATTTAAAGATCTCATCTAGATCGGAACGCAAAAAGTGTTAAAATACGTTGTAAAGAATCTTTTAGGTATTATTTACAAGAGGTCAAAAATGAGCACTTTGTTTTTGTTTTCTTTCGGACAAAAAAGTTAATAAATAGCTTTTAATATTTAATGGGCATTTTATATCGTTTAAAATATGAATGTACTTAAAGTTAAAATTATGAAATATAAAGACAATTCCAGCATTGGCATTTTTTGCTTTTAATAAAAAACCAAAAAATTCCCTGACGTGTGCCTCGTGTTCCCTAATCATAATTAAATTTTGTGTAACATGTTATTAGGGCATATATATTTGACGTAAATTTTAATATATCGTAGAGATTAAAAAATAGGAAAGCAGCCGGCTAAAGCATTTCTTGACCGGTATTACCTGTTGTGTCCGTCAGCGTGAACTTGGAAAGTGGTTTCACCATGTCCGCCATCGTGGCTGAAGAGTTTCTTCAATGCGATGATTCCAGCGATGGTTAAGGCAACTTTACTGGCGATCAAGGCCTTGCCAGCAATGGCGGCGAGGGTCTTTAGAGCGATGCCTCCAACTACGCTGACGGTGGTGAAGATTCCCAGGAGCAGATATGGCAGCACCTTCTTTCCTGTAACAAAACAATATATTAAATAAAATTCTGTCAATCTACAACCTAATTTAGATTAAGGTTAAATCATTACCCTTTCCTCTGGCTTCCGAAGCGAGGTCCATGGTCAGGGTGTGTGTGTTTATAAGCTGCTGGAATTTGGAGCGCAGTTGAGTGTCTAGACGGTCCTCAGCTGACATTCCCGAGAAGAAACGAGGCTCGGCGGATGCGCCGGCTGGAGTGTCGTTTTGTTTTACGAGCACGAGGCCATCGGCCAGCTGAATTGATTCCTAATAAACAAAAACAACATTAAACTCACATCGGTACCGTTCTCCGTACGTTGTCCTAATCGGAGGTTCGATTTTACCTGGTCGACAGCTCTGCTGAGGGCGTTGAGGGCCTTGGTCTTGAGGCAGGAGCTCATCTCTCGGTGGGAGCTGCAGTCATCGTAAACCTTCTGGAGCACTGAGAACTCAGCGTAGGGCCACCACGAGCTCTCCTCGGCGCGAGCACTTTCCACTTCATTCTCACTGTCTGTCCTCCTGTTCCTGTGCACGCTGCTGGCGCCAATCTCCGCAACAACCGCGAGGCATATCGCTGAAGCGACTGCTATCCTGAAGATGGAACACATTTTGAAATAAATATATTTGGCTTCTATTTGCCCACTGAATCACTGCTTAAAATTAATTTTGTTTTGTACGAATGTCGCACTGCAACTGATGAAGGAGCTCGGCGGCCGTCGCTTATAAACGAACGGATAGCAGCCATTGCATATCCGTCATTCCGCACCAATTGTTATACGCTTCTCTTATGTAATCGAACTTGAGACTCATTATAGAGAAATGTTTTCTATCGTGCTTTTCTCCGGGAGAATGCGCGGCAAAAAGTGCATGTTTCGCGCACGTGACGGAGACCGCTAAACGCGATCGCGTTCGGCCGCCTTGAAGAAGTGCAATTATTCTGTTGGCGTTGCGTGAGAAGCGACACGGCTGGTGCGGCGGCGGCGGGCGTCGCGTTCGCCGCGTCGCAGACATTTCAGCCAATTCGCATTCATGCTGATTCATGCCGCAAGTGGAGTATACCGCCATTGGCCCCGAAAAGAAATCGAGCTCCTCATAGAATATTTTGTCGTTTGCTTATAAAGCATAATTCGCGTTTTCAATCGGATGACATGCAGCGGTGCCTATCAAATGACATTATTGCGTGTATAGCTGCTTTTCAACGTGATAATTTATTTACAAACTGATACGTTAAAGTCTGTTATTATAAAGATATTTGAGAAGAAAATCAAAAGTATGTGGATAACGATTACTTAGATCTATTAATTTTATTTATTTCTATTTATCTTTATTTGGGAAATAAAACAGTTAATAAAGAAATCAATACAATAATAAAATAATAAAAACAGAGAAAACAATGGTCCCCACTAACAAGTATAAAATAAAACCAATTAAATATTTCCACCGAGTGAGTATAAAATTTGTGTACCAAATAATGCAAGACAGATGAAGAGGGAGGGAGAGAAAAGGGAAATTTCATGTTACCGTTTGGTTTTTAAACGAATATTACAAAAAATTATTTGCTTTATATACGAACTTGTTAATCGTTATTTTGTGCTAAGCTATGAGTAGCTTTAAGTATTTTTTTTAGAAAAAAAAACAGTTATCATCGAGTGTATCTTAGGTACTTTTTTATGGTTTTCTTTCGATGGTTGAAATGACAATTACTGTCCTAACGGTTAACTAATAACAGTAATTTATTTATTTACAACATTTAGAGTGTGACATGAAGATTTGCTGTACAACGGAGTACACTGTATATCCCTGGTCGTAGATGTAGTTACGGCCCGTAATGATTTACGGGTAAAACTGGTTTTAAACAGAATTGTCTACGTTTGTTAGTATCCCCTTTTCTCTCTTCTCCTTCCATTCCTAAATAAATAATATTAATATATTTTTATTGAAACGTTAAAAAAATATAGTAATTGTTTTTGTGTACCTTATTCATTTTAATTTATTAAAACTGTAGGTGAACGCAATTATTTTTAGTTGTCCCGAGTGTCACGGAAAAAGGTATCAGTCGTAAAGCGACTCATCCCGTGTGCCGCAGGCACGAGTCGTCGCACGCCGAAGTCGAAGCCAAAGCTGCCAACCCGAGGCAAAGCCCGGGGTTGAACAGCTAGTTTGCAATATTGTAAAAAAAAAATTTAATTGCCCTAAAAAAATATAATTTAATTGCCTGCATCTGATGTTTTTACTCACTTTCCTGTAAAATTAAAGATAAAAGATAATTTGGCTAAAATTGTTGCTTGTTACTTAGAAATTAGACCCTGTTTCATTGAAATAGCAATATATTTTTTCTAATGGTAACTAGGTACAACTTAAATGATACCTATCCTACTATAATTTTGTGATCGGGATGAAACGGTAAAGTTTTACTGCCGTTTTCACCAATCCCACCTTAGGTCTTCCCTAGCTATGGAACTCTTAAGCATAGTTTATTCTTAGGCAAACGTTTGACGTTAGGGGAACTTATCTCAATTTAAGGGACTCTTAGCCCTAAGTGAGGTTTGGTGAAAACGGCAGTTAGTCATAGTAAGCCAACTTTTTCTGGCAGAATTTTTACAGTACTTAAGGTCAAACTTAGGTATTAAAAAAGTGGCATGCAAAGTAAAAGTTTAAAATAAATACTTTTTTTTACTTAAAAAAATAACTTATGTTAAGACCGTTTAAGAACTACATACAGTTAATAATACTAACTACCACTACACCTTAATGATATTAATCAATATATTTTTGCCGTTTGTAGGCACAGCATCATAAAAATTTAACTAAGGCCAATTACTGAGGTCATCTTTTGAGGATCTTCCAAAATTTTGTGGACGCTTGTATATTTTAAGGTGGCTATAAAATTAAATGATCGTGTGTTCTTAATCAAAATTCAAATTAATAATAAGTATCTTTCATTACAACGATAAGTATTTGGTGTGTTTTTTATTGCAAATTTAGATTAATTTAAGGTTATATCGCAAACGCATCTCAAGATATCACAGATGGTTTTATAAGCTAGACCACGCCGCGCCGTATATACTCTATCAGTATTATTTAGGATCATAAATTATTATAATATTAAACTTTGATTCGCTTTGAGGATGAAAACATGCACAGAATAAAATTAAATAATAAGTACCTAGTACCTGAAGATCAAATACAAAATGTATTTATGATCACAGATCCCATCAGTAGGAATGGTCCTAATTATATTATTATGGGTGGGAGGACAAATCTCTATTGTTCTAAGAGCTGTTTAGCCAACCACCAAATTCTAGAAAGTATAAATTTAGTATAAGCACAATGCAGTTTTCATTATTTTTTAAATTATTTAATAAACACATTTTTAATTATTAATTAATTATTATTATTTAATTATTGAGATCGTGGTAGAATAGTGGTTAAAGCGTTGGACTTTTGACCCAAAGATCTCGGGTTCGAATATGCACATGGTCATACCATTTTTAACACTTCATTAGCGCCATCTCCCCTGACTATACTAACACAGGCACATTTGGCCTAGTTGAGAAGGGCCAAAATAATTGTAAGTATATGACTTAGTTCATATCAATTCTTTTTAAAACAAAATGACGTATTTTTCGAACGACTTTGCCATTCCAACAACCAGTAATTAAAATGTACTTTATCAATGCATCCAAGTGATCGTAAGTAGTAGGATTTCCCCAAAAATAAGAAATAATTTACTATGTAAGGGTTTTTTAACGTGTAATTTTTGAAATTATTTAGAAAGGCCTCTTTTTTAAATTTGTTAATAATGAATTAGCTAAAATATTATACGTTTTTAGGCTTTCTTTTCTGTAAAAATTTATATTTAGACATGTACCCTCTTCTTTCGAAATTTCTCCATTAGAACTAGACTTTTTATCTTTGCAACAAACAGTAGGCATTGCGCGAACAAAAACTGCGGGGGGAAGGGAGTTTTTGGACATTTAACATTTAGTTAGGTAGCTATATTTTTTCTTTTGTCTTTGTTGCCTTTGGCTCGCAATCAATAATTAGTAAATGAAATGTAAGTACATACTAGTGCATAAGTAGGTAAGTTAGGATAAAAAAATATTTGGGTTTCTTTTTGCAAGCTTTTATTTAACTTGCAATATTTGTTAGTTTGCTTAGGTCAACTCTTGCGACCTGAATAAAACAACTTCCTCTTATCCTGCGGAGTAGAAATTTGACAAGTTAGTTCAATGCATTTTTATGCTAAGCATTCTACACCCAGGATTGGATCCAACAGAGCAGACACGAAATTTTGTTTACGCATTCAATCACAAAAATAAAAGTTAATTTTTAAAAATGTATTTTTACTATTATTTTTTTATGATTATTTTATGATGTATACGCAATAAAAAGCTTGATTTAATAATGTTTTTATTATTATTTAGTCACGTTTTGTACTGTTTATTATTTGTTTGAATTGGTGTTGTATTTATTTGATATTTAAACCTATACTGATTTAGCTTATATCCCCGTCGGCCGTTTGTCTGTCTGTATGTTGCATCTTTCAACTCAAAAAGTACAAATGCGAAGAGTTGAATTAATGCTCTTGAAAAAAAAACCATAGCCGTTTAGATCACATCGGAGTCTGGATGGATAATATAGATATATAACCATATAATATTAAAGTCAACAAATTTTTAGTATTAATAAATAAAATATTAGCAGTTCGATAGAAAGCCCAAACATAATATTCGAATTTCAAAAATATGATAGCATGGTTGTTGGAAACTTGAAGATGTATATTTACTAGCCCAGATAAAATGAATACAAACGTATCTATATGCGCAAATAAAAACATCTTGACGGATGTTCAATGCCACATTGTTATTACGATAAACTGAAATATTATGTCCGTGCTGTTTTATTACTAGCCGCAAGCCAAAATTTACAAAATATAACGCCTGTAGGGCCTAGCTGTAAGACGTCAGGTTCTGATTACTACTACTAAACAATGTATGGAATAGCCATTCTAGACTTTTTTAAGCTGATAATAATTATATTATGCTGATTTGTGTACTATTTGGTTGTTTTTTTTTTATACGTGTAATGTATGATTTCAAGGTAACAACAACTTTTTTTTTTTTATGCCGTTTAACAACGGATTTAATGTGGTTATGAGGTAAAAAAATATTAACAATGGCATTAAACATTTTTTTCTAGTTTAGGTTTTTGTTTTGTAAGATAAACTCTGATTTTCATGTACTTTTAAACTCGTTTGGGATTTATACATTTTCATTCTGGCATTATCATTCTCCTAAATGTCACTCAGTAACCAACTGGCCTGGCATGTGTCAGTTGTCATTCTTCTTAATTTCATTTATTGGTGTTGGCGTTGCGCTCATTGATGAATGGTTGATTCATGATTAAGCGAATTCAAACAGTAGTAAAACAAACTGGTAATAAATTTAAAAAAATGCAAAATACCTACTTTACAAATTTAATTTCATACAATTTTTCGCATAGCGGTATAAAAGTTCGTTTTGATTTCGTTGTCACATTTTTTTTGTCAGAATGTTTTTACATTTTCCACCTTTTTGCTAGCGGGTGGGTATTTAAAAGATCGTTGGTATTGGGTAGTCAATGCAGCAGAGGCGTTTGTATTACCGGTCGAAGATAAGCTCTGTGATAGATCAAAAAAAATCAAGTGATTAAAATAATTTGGAAAATAGTGTCCTTCCTTTAGCGTTTCTGATTTCCAAAAGGCCAAAAATGTTTATACCTCATCATACCACCGTATCATAAGTTATCTAAGCTTACTACAAGTAACATACTTATACCTTCTTACCTAATAGTCGCATAAAAGCAGAAAATAACCGTATTTGTCACCAAAAACTGAATAAAAAATATTTGCCTTTTATATTAATGACTTCCGTAGGTAAAGGAATAATTTATGTGTTATAACTAATATTATCCCTATTTCTTTAATATTGATTTTTTTTACAATATGTTACTTATGTACTTAGGTATTTATAATCTTTCTCATTAAGTAACTCTTAGGAATCGACTTGATGGATCTGGATGAATTATGACTTGAAAGGATCTCTGGATCTTTGAAACCATTTATCTTGATCCTGAAGTGAGATCACATTATTATTTGACTTAAAAATGTGATCTTAGGGGTGTTGTCTTTATATAGGATAGTTAACTATTTAGACTAATTTCAGCAACATGGAGTACAATAGAATGTTGTCTTAATACCATTAACGTATATATTTAATTGACACAAACAAATACATATCATGTCCATGACATGTCCGCAAATATTAAATGTCCACTATACAATATTTGTGCACTAAGCAAAACTTAAACATTGTATTACTTAAATGGGACATATTCATTTATAGAAAATATCACTAACGTGCAGTATGAAAATACCATTCGTTGTACAAATAACTAATTTTTTTTTAGGTAGCGACTTCATCTTTAAAAATAGGACAATTTACATGTATGCATTCGAAAGAGTTTTTTGATTACATATAAAACCACTAAAATGTCATTTTAAACCAAAAGTTGAATACCAGTGGAAGTGGAGTGGAGTGCTTAGAACCATTGATGTGTAGATATGCATATGATTATGTTCATTATTTGTTACTCTTATTTACTAATTCTTTTATTCTCTTTTGTTATAGAATTGTGAATTGTCTGTAGTTGAG
This sequence comes from Neomicropteryx cornuta, assembly GCA_020383195.1. NCBI lineage: Eukaryota > Metazoa > Arthropoda > Insecta > Lepidoptera > Micropterigidae > Neomicropteryx > Neomicropteryx cornuta. Next base: position 14,623,033 of record JAHKQU010000012.1, read on the forward strand.
TAACATCTCTAGTGCAGTAAGTTCACTAGTGCAAGGTACTTGCCCAGGGTGGATTTGTCAAGATAACCAAAAGAAAAACTCGAAAAGTCAAGTATGAGTACTACTTATAAAATATGGCCAATAACGCAAACTAGTGAATAAATTTGGGATTCTTCATATTTTGCAATTTTTCATGTTATCTAACTGAATAGCAGATCACTTAACCTAACCTCTTTAACCTAATGGTCAATTACACCACCAGAGCAAGTGGCCGCCAACCCACAACACTAAGTTCCATCAGTTGTTAATAAAAGATTAAAAGTATGAAGCTAGCAAGTGATAGATTATCTTCATTTGTTAGCGCATGAATAGAAGTGGCAATATCAAAGAGAAAATTCTTTAAAAAGGTGCAACATTCCATAAGTTAAAATAAGTGGGAAAGATACACCATTTTTATATTCTCAGTTAGTTTCATGATCTGCAGTAAATAAAAAAACTGGCACTATATTTCAGAACTAACTGGTTTTGGAAGAAATGTGAAACCTACACAGAAACTAATCAGCAAAATTACAAAGATATTTTATATTATGACAAAAACTCATTAATTTTATTTGAGTACGTATATACTTATTTCAGTAATAAAAGTGATATATATTTTACCTATTTTTGACTAATCTCATAAATATTCAATTGCCTCCATTTTATTGCAAGTCACGGTTATTTATAAATAGAAAAACAGTTGAATGTTTTTTATTTTATTTCTCTTTATGATTTAATATTTTTTTGTGCAACATAATGGATTCACCAAAAGATTCAGAAAAAAAACATCAAGAGCTCCAGTTTCAGGGGGACGATCCTGGTGCAGTCAGATTTGGCAATTTCATCAATTATTACGACTTTCACTCGCCCGAGGCACGAATATCAAACCTACCGCTTCATTTTATCAACTTATATGTTGCTGATACTGTTTCATTGGATTTAGGCTGTAATTCTGGTGACCTCACACTGGCGCTTCACGATGTCTTGTCAAAAGAGCTCCATAACAATATAATGTATGGTGTTGATATTGATCCAGTATTGATAAAACGAGCAAAAGAGAAAGTTCAATGCGGAGTACATTTTGAATGCTTAGATTTAATGGATCACACTGCTTTTCCTATTCTAAAGACTTACTTGCAAAGCCATAACAAGACTCATTTCGATATAATATTTTGCTTTTCGCTTACAATGTGGATACATTTGAATTATGGAGATGAAGGATTACTGCGGTTTCTTAAATCTTTATTGGAAATAAGTGAAGTGCTAGTTATAGAACCTCAGCCGTGGAAATGTTATAGAAGTGCGCTGAAACGAATGAAGCGACAACATTCAGATTTTCCACTCTACAAGACATTAAAACTCAAAAACATAAATGAGACTATTACGAGTACCATTTTAAACATAGACTTGTTTGAAAAAGTTTTTGAATCTGAGGAGATTGAATGGGGAAGAAAAATTTTGATTTTCAAAAGAAAATAAACATTACGAAAAATAATTTATTTGCAATTTTGTACTCTTAACCACTCTAGATTTTCTTTACTTCATGCAGTTACTTCTTCATTTCCGCCTTCAAACTCCAACTTAACATCCGTACTCAGTCCTTCAACATCCACTTCAGATTCGGGGGCATTCAACATATTCAGCGTAACCTGAAAAGGAAATATTGACAGTATTTGTTCAATTTTACATAAGTATCAATGGTTTGATATTTTTGGACATACAAACTAGGGGTAGCTGCAATATTTTTTCATCTGCGAGTGCTGGTTTATCAAATTTTACTATCATTGGTATGGTATTTTAAGCAGCATTGCAAAACTATTGACGAGTTATTAAAAAAAAGTGAATTTGGGAGACATTAGTATTAAGTTTTTAAAGGAGGGGATTTCATAACATGAAGCGAGTCAAAATTTACAAAAAAAAACCCAAATTATGTTAAAAGAAAGAATGCCAAGATGCCATTGTACCTGTTTTTTTAATTTTTATCTACTCAGACCTAAAAAATAACCCACTTTCGCCTCTATGGCCATCCAAAACGCACAATGAATGAGTTAAAAGTGCCACAGACACGAGTGGAGATAGGAAATGAAGCAACCCATAGCAAGTTGCTACCACAGGTGCGTGTAGTCTGGGGGGAAGATGCCGTTAATGACGCCTGTAGGGCATAATAGGGCATTTGTTAAGTGTTAAGGGATAAAATTTAGGTTGCGTATTTGGGACCCAGCTAAACTAAGTTAGTCGGGGAAGTTAGTGGTAAAAACGGTGGGTTTGCCCTGAAATTTCTGAGTTAATAGTCAATCTGATCGCTATTGGTATTTATTCTACTTGTATAATTTGTCCAAAGCAGAGTGTGACCAAAAAAGCACAGCCCAGGCTGCAAGCTTTAATTACTAAGCAATTTTCATTTTATTCCCCCCTCAACTTTGTCTATTTGAAATGAATTCAGCAAAATTGCTTTCTAAAAATTCTCCCGGACTTGTTCGTTGAAATAAACAGACAAATTTTGTCGTCTTTGTAATATATAGATACAGAGTCTGGTTACACAAAGTCTTACCCGAAAAAGGGTAAATATTGTAAGAATCCTGGCAGCTCTGCGAAACGGCTAGGACTGCTATATACTTTCCAATGTTGAAAATAAGTAAAGTTTTGGCCAGGATGGATTAGATTTGCATGGGCGGTTAGATGAGATAAGAAACAGAAGTCAGAGAGAAGAAAATTGGGAAATATTAGATAGGCGTGTTATCGATCTAGTTTAATTATTATTGTAATTAGAGTGCAGGCTGAGCGTTGTAGGAACGCAAAAAAGTACACGAGTATAGAGAGAGGCGTTGCAATATTCATACCACTGCACAATTTTCTACTCAGTGTTTGAAATCATTTATCTTAAAATATAAAGAAACATTGCTTCTCATTTACAAAAGTTTTAATAAAAAGGTGAGAATACTATAATTAAATTGCATGTCTATAATATACTATCCATAATTTATCATCAATACGATAGCGCCAATATCATTAGCATAGAAATCACTCCAAAAATTTAATTAAATCTGTTTTTTATGTTCAACGTATCTATCAGTGTGTTTGTCTGTGGCTTCGTAGTTCCCAAACGGATGAACCGATTTTTTTTTGTTGAAAGATCCATAGCTATTCATGGCTATTCAGCCGTTTGTGTGTCGGGGGCTTTTTAAATTTTTAATAATTTATACTTGTTTATGAAAATACTTTTAAAAGATGGTTAGGATTTTATATTTCATAAAGAAGTTTTTTTCTCAATGTACCGTTTAAAGTTTGAAAGTTCGGACATTTGAAAAAATCTCAATTACCTCTGCGCTTTTACCGATGAGTGAGGCTTGTTGCTGTGCAGGCTGGACATTATTGGTCTGAGCAGGAGCTGAAACCGGTTGACTTATTTGCTGCTGTTGAGGAGCTACTGCCGCCGGCGCTATTTGTCTCACAGGGATGCCCGCATCTTCGAAAGATTTCTTCTTTAATGTCGTCCTTATTTGGGAGCTGTGAAAAGACCCTATATCAGAATGGTGATACCGGTACGGATGAAGAAATTGAGCGAGCAAATTTAACTTACACAGTTCTGCTTTTGATATGTTGACTAAGCTTATTTAAATCTTCAGCAAAATTGTGAACGCACAAGCGCAGCATCTCAATTTCCTCATCTGTCCATTTGCTCCTGAAGTCAGTAAGTAACATAATATAATGATTTTTTTTGTCTTCAACTAATCAAAAAAATATATTTAACTAGAATCTGTAAGAGAGAAAAAGAGAGCCAAGGATATGAGAAAGCAATCTATAAAAATGACGGCCAAATCAGTATTGCCATAACTCCCAGAAGTTGGCCCCGCTTCTTAGAAAGTAGTAAGCCATCTAAGATGTTTTTTCATGTAATAAAATATTTATAAGTTTAATAAAAAATTGTTGTTAAATGCAAATTACTTCGTTTTTGAAGCCAAATTTAAAAAGCAATAAGACTTAAATTTATTTATTTCACAAGCCTTCAAAAGATATTGTTGATAAATAAAGTGTAAAGGAGTATTAGACAGTTTCAAAAATTCAGTCCGTGTCAGTTAATAAGTACCAAAATGATTGGACTACTGTGGGTGAATTGTGTTTCTCGCAGGCTCTATTGGAAAATTAGACTGATTTCCAGGCCTCCAGTGCCGCCAGTCACCCGACAGGTGAGTCCTAGAGTATGACCAAATATGGTACGGTACGCAAGAATCATTTTACCAACTTTTTTGTAGAAAACATTTATAAAAGAATAGTATGTAGATAATTTTCAATCAATTGCAAGAATAGTATCTAGGGGTGGAATATTCCTAAAGTCGGCCCCGGCTCGTACAAAACACAAAACAATCAATACGATACAATCAATTCTCAATCTCCAGAGCCTTGAAGGGCCATCACGCCATCATAGAATCGCCTCATTGCTTTGGTCAGAAATTTAAAATAAAACTCCACCCTCTACCGTTGACAAGATGTTTGGATCCTCAAAATAAATACCCATGGTTAATAATACCACTTTCCTACAGTCCTCTACTCCACTTATTACACCTTTTCAAGTCAAATAAATATGACATCACTCAGTCATCAAGAAAAGAGTCCCATAAGAGAGTGGAGAGGGTACAAGATATTTTTTACGGTCGGGGTAGACGCCTCACAGCCAAATCCCTTTACCTCCCTTAAAGGACTAGGGCTAATTAGAAAACAAACACCTTGTTTGGACATTGCATTGGATTTATAGAGAATTTAAGACAAGTCCTTTGGATGTTCTCTAGTCTTCCTCATGTTCCATTCAAACTTAACAGTTCATTTTACGTATGTTCCTTATTCTTAGAATAACAAATACCTTTCATGATAGGCCTGATCTCGAGTCCTGACCAGTGATTTCAGTTATCCACTTAAGTGATTCATTTTGTATACAAAAATAAAAAAAAACATTTTGTATGAAGTAACATAAAATTTAGTTTTTTAAAGTAGTTAGCAAAAAATATGTCCGACAATTTTTTTTTAAGTGTAGATTTTTATAGCCAAATATAATGTAAAACTTTTACATATATTTAGCTACTGTAGAAATTATGTGGTAAGCACTAACAACTGGGTGCAAAAAATAGTTTGATATTTTTTTTTTTAACTGTATTAAATACTATATAATATGTCTATATAATATGTATTCACGGGATATGTAGATTGGTAAGTTATATTATTAAAGTTTACTTATGCCTGCTACTTATAAATATAAATCAGAAAAAGTAGTCATCAAGAATTAGAAACAAAATGGTTAAAAAAAACTAAAATATTGTCTTATTTGTGTTTTGAAGCATTCACAGTCCGATGAGACATCTTTGCAGTAGTAGAACAGAATAAATAACCTGTAGTAGCAAGATTCCTTTCTTATTTTTTTCTCAGCATCGCAAAGTGAGCAGATTATATATACATTGTTTTGTGGAAGACTTTTTTTTAGTTTTATTATATGCCATCTATTGGCAAGCACAAAAAGTATGTTAAACAATATAATTAGTGTGTTAAACAAACCTGACACGGAAAAACAAAATAGTGAAGTGACAGTTGAAGTGAGCGTCATAAGAGCTAAGAGAAAATTATTCATATTCTTTCGCCCTAGCCACGCTCGGCCAAATCACTAAGTGTAAACATCCGTTAGCTAATTCTACAAATCACAAAACATATCCAAGGTACTATTTCCTCCCTACCCTCTTACACTGGAACTAACACAGGGGGAATAACTTTCACAACAGCTACGCTCTTACCACAAATTAACAAATATAATCAAATTTACCCAGCAGGTGAATCTGCCATAGGATGCAATTGCATGGTCATCTCAGCTAATCTATTGAACGCCGATCCAGCTTCAGTGAATATTTCCCCAACCTAAAAATGAAGCGTTTTTATAAACTAAATAATCTTTCAACGGAAATTCTAGTCAACTAATCTTCAACTAAAACTTAAATGCAATAACATATTTTGTTTTAAAGGTTTATGCTAGATGTTTTTTGGATACCTATACATACCCTTAAATTAATAGCTACTGTAAAATACGGTATATCTCTTTATTTTGAAGATGCTAGACATTTTTATTAGCAGTATCTCCAAAACAATATTAAATTAGAAGTGAATAGAAATTATTGAAATCTTATGTGAAATTTATTATTTCAGTTTTGTCATATTACCAAAACATTTATGATAAATAGGTGACACTGACTGACTTAGATCAGAGATGGGGAGTGTTCTACAGTGTGTTCTTGTTTGTTTTGTTTTAGATAGATACATAGATAAATATATATGGTAAAACTACTATATAGTCTGACTGTGGATACTATGCGGGTACTGGAAATTGGACACGTCGAATCGGTGTTGTTTTCGGCGGGAAAAGGTTGGGTGATAAAGGATTATACCTGGCGCCAACAGGGAGTGATCTTAGATTAATATTTTTCGCGCTCGCTACTAGATTAGCAAGTACCTACGCTATAAGTGCGGCATATTTTAGCGCACTATGTGTTGAATGTTTCGTTCAAATAATAAAAGTTAATCAATGTAGTTAATTTATACACATAGTCGCAACAGAAGAAATAAATACGCTGACTCTACGCATACAGTTCGGAGTTATTATTGTAATGTTACGGTTAATCGTGTCTGGTTATTACGTAAAATATATTAATTCGTCTTAAAACCTTAGCAGCTGAATTCATCTTGTAGAAAAACAGCCGAAATAAATGAAATCGTTCCAATACGAATAATTTTGTAGATAATAAAATAATTTGGCGCGAATAAAACAAACACAAATCTATCACAAATGGAACAAACAAAAACAAGTCAGCTTGACATTTCGGACACTCAGTTCTTCGATTCAATATAAAGGGTTACCACATTAGGTAGGTTAAGGAAAATAAATATATTTTAAAAAAATAATGATAATTATAAAATTATAATTTTTAGATCAATAATAAATCAGCGTTTTTAGATTATTTAACTAATATTAATTAAAAAATTAAAAATATCTATACCCTCACTGGCTTTAACATTAGACCTTACTACGGTGCGTCCCAAAAATCTTGCAAAAGGTTGTTCATGACCTACATCTATATAGAAAGAAAAAATATTTTCTGAACGCCAATCTGGAATATTTACCTACCATAGTACTATCTTAGCACTTGCTATGGTTGATTCTAACCAAGTTTAACCAATAATAATAAGAATCATAATAATTATTCATTGCTGTAAAATTCTCTCCTAAGATCCAATTAAAATATATCTCATTTTTATGGAAACCTGTTTATGAGAAATATTCAGACATAGATCATACAGAATAGGTTTTTAAATCATTAAAGTATAAAAGCCATGGACCACCTATAAAATATACTTACTAAAATATACATTGAAAAAACTTGATTGTCTCAGTTTTAAAAATAGACGTATAAACAATGTCAGACTGCACTATTTAAAATAATATTTGATTGTCTTTAATTATTCGAACATATTAAATTACGTGTTACCGCCAAAACTCAACGTATGTAGGTCGTCAAAAATTACTCATTAGTCGCATAACGCCCAGGTTCAATATAGGTTTTAAAGAACCGTTATGCCAAACTTACAACAAAAATTAAATGTTCCTAAAGTGGATACCTTTTCAAACGTCATAGCCAAAAGCCATTCAAAAATCTTTATTTTTATATATTAAAAATAAAGTTCTCAACAATCTTTTAAAACATATATCTGTGGCTTGGTAAAAGAAGTGCCTATGTCATTTTTTTCATTGCTGAGTATTATGATGCAATATACTTAAAAATCCCCAAATCTCCAGTACAAGTGCCCATGTCAAAATTCCTATTCCTAATTTAAAGATTTAAAAAACACAAAAAAAATAAATAAATTTGGGTTTTAAAATTTGGGGTTTTTTAAGTATATTGCATCATAATACTCAATAATGAAAAAAATGACATAGGCACTTCTTTTACCAAGCCACAGAGTTGCCGTATATTATAATATACGGCAACTCACCCTCCGGTTTTCACCCTCAGTTGCCGTATTCGGCAACTGAGGGTGAAAAACGCACCACGCCAAGTACGCCACTTTGTGTCGGGTACGCCACTTTGCGAATCATACGAGACATGCACAAGCGGAGTGTTGCGGCGGGGGAATCGTTGGTGTAGGTTTTCACAGAGACGATTTGTATGACATGCCGTATCTATATGTTTTAAAAGGTCATTGGCTGCTCTGCCTCTCTTCTCTTCACTTACGCAAAATTCATATGTTTAATTCTATTTGTGAATGCGATTTGGCTGAAGGAGCTTTAAACCATAATATGTATACCATAAACCATTAAACCATAAACCATTTTGTATGTAATATTTAAATAATTATCCTTTAATCTTTTAATTATCCTTTTATCGTCAAGATCAAAATCTTGCTTTATACAAAATTCAACTTCTCGTGTCTTCCAAGTTTGTTTTAAGTTCGAATACTTCCATTTTGATAAAAATTTATAGGATTCAATTTTAAGATTTTTCATTTTTTTTCCTTTTTACTCTTTTCGTTTCATTTCTGAGATATCCTAAAATATGTAGGTAAACAACATATTTTAAATTATCTTTTCATCTTACTTATTTAGTTTCGCGAAAAAGCGTTTTATTTTTGTACAACTTGTAAGCTTAAAATACTTTTTATTGTATTTTTCGTCTACTTTTTTAAACAAATTGTTTATGTTTATAGTAAAGGTATGTTTTTTTTCTATTTATAATTTTTAATTGATATTGGTCAAAATTATATTTCTTATGATGGTCATTTATTTAAAACAGATGAAGAAGAAGTTTTGAAAACTGAAGTATGAAGAACTGTCAAAAGATCAAGGCTGAACAACTCATTAATTTACTTTCTAAAGAATTGTGTTCTAACTAAGCGTTTAATTGTTTAATTCAATCAATATTTTTTTTTTAGTCAGCGTATGAAGTAAAGCGAGCAAGTCAGAGCTTACGATAATTCATCACCTTCTCCCGGTTCTATTTCCTTTTCCAATCTTCATAATTTAATACATGCCTCCACGTGCTCGTTAGTCGCTGTCGTATATTTGCTTTAAATTGCGTATGATTTCACATTTGATGTTATTTTACGTTTTAATCAGCGAAACACGTTATTTAGAGACATCACGTTCCGATCTACGTGATATTTTGGTTAGGTATCTTTGTTGTATTTATCCTTGTGTTTAGTTTGTGTTCTGTTTTCACAGCAATGCAGCAAGGTTTTCAGAAACATTTTTATTCCCGCTCTAACACCAATTTTCGAATCCCTACCCAGAATAATCAGACGAATTTTAATGCTAACAATGATTGCTCAGGATATTTCCCGCCATCTAGTTTTAATAACATGCCGCCTTACCCTATGTTCGGGCCGCGGGGTGCGACAGTTCCACCAAAGTTTATCCCAAACCGAAATAGGAATAATATGTTTCAACCAAATAATACTCCTTCAAATAATCTCCAATTTTGGTGTGACACATGTGACAAAGGATTCAGATCGACTGATCTTTTAAAACAACATCAAAGCCAGCACGAGGTAATAATTTAAGATACCTAAATTTGAAATTAAATATGAATAATGTATTAGATAGAATGATATTTTTTTATGTAAATATAAAACATGAGAAAATATGTATTTCCTATAGATGTAGGTACATATTATTATTTACCTCGACATTTTGTAAGGTTGACGAAGCTTTCTTATTGCTCTATTTTGTAGATGAAAAGAAACTGAAGGAATAACATATTTTCATAGAAAGACGATCGTGGAATTATTTGTTTGTTTTCAGTTCTTTTTTTGTTCTGATTTTGCAAGTTTTACTATAGCAAAATAATATTGCATTTAATAGATTTTTATAAAATAATATACAATCAATATACATTGTCACAAACATTACCACCTGAATGATTTAGTATACATTCTCCAGAAATGGTTTATTTTCAAATATTCCAAATATTTTCAAATATATTCAAATATTTTCAAATATATCCAAATATTGCACAAACCTGCAATAATTTCCTGTTGCATAATTTTAGGTTTATAATATAACTATGTAAAACACTATGCAGACCGTGTCCCAAGACCATTCCCGATAAAAAAATCAGCCAAATGGCCCTGCGATTTCTTTGTCTTGTGAGCACACAGCTGTGGCTCTTGGAGCGAGACACTAACAGAAATTAATATTATGGCATAATTAGTGGATCAAATGCAGAAATGTGCACATTTTAATTAGTATCTGATCCGACCCAGCAAAGCCAGATCTCACAGCCAGAAATGAGCCGTCTTGTCGGAAAGCACTCCATATCCCAGCCCTTCAGGCCCGTGGCATCATAATTCCATAGTTTTATAACACTTGAGTCTTCAGTGCTGTCAGCCTCACCTCTAGCCCCGGTGGGTGGCCTTTAATACCTCATACCTCGGCAATTTGAATTTTGTATAAGCATGCCAAACCTCAATGAACAAATAGACTAACAGCAATATCTCTAGAAACTATTGTTCATAATCATGAGATAGTATTTTCTTCCTATATTTTATGTGTATATCCATACACAAAAAATATCTCGGGCTGGAACCCAAGGTCCTACACAGTTGAGATAAATTATTTTCTTCTAATCTTGTAATATCTATAAATATGTCAAAGCTCAAGTCTTGTTTATTGTTTTTGACATTTATTGACTTTCCATTTACAAAGCTAAGCTATAGCTCTTACTGATTAACTTTTTAGTCTCTTTAAGCTAATAAAGATATTATGAAGATGCAGACAAATAATCAGATATGGCAATTAGGTAGATTTTACTTTCTATATGGATATGGTATTTTATGGATTCTCTGTCTACTTTTGTTACTGTCTTATAATTAAAATAACATTTCAGAAATGCAAAATTGATGGTTGCCAGTTTATTGCACATCCCAACATAATTACAAAACATATCCAAATGCAACATAGCTCAGGGTTATTCAAGAAGATTTCCAAGTTGTCAACGCCTGAGGAAATATCGAGCTGGATTGCAGAAAGGAAGAAAAGATATCCAACAAAACTCAACATCCAATGCAAAAAAGCTTCCGAAGAGGAAAAGCAAAAAAGGGGCGAAAAATTAAACATAGAAAATCACAAGCTAAATAAAGGAGGTGACTTTAGAAAATGTGAGTTATCCTAATAAAACATTCATTTAAAAATAAAATCATATGGACACACAGGGGAGTGACAAAACACAAAGGAAATGGACAAAAGACACTGCAGAGTAAATAAGCAATTTAAGTTAAGCTAAAGAACAAGTTCAAAATTACTTGAGACTGCAAAATTGAACCTGTCGATCTCCTCCAATCTCCTTCCATGCTATATTTGGACTGATTCTAGGCTAACTCTTTAGGGTCTCTGCCTAAAAAGCTGATATTAACATTTCTTACTTCGCGAAATTCTATAACAATGGATGATCAATCACAATAATAATAAAATCATTTTTAAAAATTTGTCTCGTATAAACTGAAATCGAAACCCCCACCCGCCTCTGCTTCAAATCAATGTTTTTAACAAGATCAAGTTTTCATTTACCTACTAAAACTACTGACATTTTAAAATGAAACTGTAAAGACCGACTTAGCAATGACAACGCACAACAATTTTCCACGCACAAGAAAGAAAAAAAGCACAAGCTAATTTCTCACATCAGTTTTTCAATAGAATTTTAATTACAGTCAAAGATACCGACAATTTCACACTGGTTTGTTTCAGCATAGAATTCTACTGAATTCTAGAAGCCGCCAATTTCATAAGAACTCAATTTAAATTGTAAAATTAGTTAGAACAAGACAAACAAACCGGCACTCTTTGGCTGCTTTTCACAGTACGAGACGGCACTGCTTTACAGAACCATGGGATAGAAATTAAATGTGGAACAACCTAACAAACTTCTCTCACAGAAAAATTGTTCATCAACTCTCAGCCAGACCATCAGTCGGTCTTAGCATTCCACGCTCGAAACACTTTAAATGTTCAGCTTTCTTCTTTGCTACTTGTAACATTCATACATTGCTGGTGTCTAATTTATTTATTTATTCATTGGTACAAGAAGAAGTTACAACAATAAATGATATAATAACACTGAACAAGGAATTAAATTAATATAATATAGACAAATTAAACACCAGTCATTTATTGTTGCTCTGAAGTAACATGGCAACTCTAACTAGGTTAAAAAACCTGTTTAGCGTTGTGAGCCTGTTGTGAGCGGCCAGAAGAAGTTTGCAGAAAAAAAACATTTTTCATTCATTACATTCATTTTTCTAATTTAGAAACATTTTTGTTATAACATTATGATATGGAATTTAAATCAGACTAGCATTTGCATCAGTGTTTTTTTCTTTCTTGATAAATTCATACATTTCAGTATTTAAAGCCAGTTTCAGGAATTCCCAAAATGGTAATGTGTCACCAGTGCAAGGAGAACAGCAGTCAGGAGAAAAGTGTAATTAATTGCGATGGTTGTAAACATGATTTTTGTAATATTTGTGCTGATTTATCAGCATCTGAAATTCTTCTGCCATAGCTGTTAAGAAGGCTTGGCCAATACCAAACTTGGGTATCAATATACCCGAACTGCATAAAATGCTTATGGAACTTACGAAAGATGTAAACAAACTTAAAAGTGCACCATTCCCCCCAACAGTGACGTCATGATGGAGGAAATCAATATTGTGCCAATAATGCCATTGCTTTTAATATCGCAGAGTCAAACTCTGACAATATGAGCTCTCGGGTCGAACATGACAGCAAGAAAGTGACAACGCTACTTAACTCGATAAGCCCAGGACCATATATTGTAAAAGTGATTTGCTTAGGTAAACCTAGGATTAAAATTGAATAAAAATAAACATAAATTGAATAAGTCCTCCAATATAAACACAGAAGTGACGATACACCTCGACAGCGAGAATATTTCAAAGTTTTTTCAAACATCTTCAGGCTGGGAAAAAAAGATTTAACGATCAAATATTTCCGTGGAATTCCAAAAATTATTAAAAGTAACCCCCAAAAAACTAACCTCCGACACTTTCATAGAATTCGACATAAATGTACACGAACCTGGCTACTTTACTGGCAAAATTCGATTTATTCTTAGTAGAAATTCAAAAAAACAATAGTAATTCCTATTAGTAAGTAGTAGTTTCTTATACATTATGTATGTATAGAAGCTAAAACTATTTATAAGGAAACCTGCTTTGCTGCATTACGAATAGATAAAAGTAATAATGCGAGTATTTTGTCAAAAATTTGTTTTAAAGTAGAAATATAGATACTAGCGAACCCTTCCTTAATATTTTCAGAAATATTGCTCTGAATTTTTGTATTTGTCAAATTTGCCAATGATTATGGGGCCAATGATTGGTAGTCATGGAGAGGGGAAAGGCAACAAATCGTGAACAGATGCAGCGCTTTTTGTGAATATATAACAATCGAAACTAAGTGTAAATGGTTAACACAATGTGCTATAACTGCTGAGATGTTACCAATGTAGTGTTACCAATAAAATTTATAATGTATCTACAGACACATTTGTGTATTGACAGAGATGATTATATTTAATTTATTGATTACAAAGTTAATTTAAAGAAAATAATATGTTTTCTCGCATAAAATCTACATAGGCACATAGATATTTCACAGTGAGCGCTTAGCCAGTGCCATGGGCAATTGGCTGGATAATATATTAAAAATATATATTATTATATCTTGTTTATTTACAGATACGGATCGACATTTGCCAATAAACCAAGAAATACATAACAAAAGAAATAATTTCAAAAAAAAGAAACAGAATAATACATTTCAGAAAAAAAATGATGCTATAAAAAGGCTTGATAACAGTGAGGTAACAGTTCAACGATTTGGTAACTTAAATCATTTCAAAGGTACGCATGAAATTTCTAAGTTAGATATTGAACTTGAAAGTGATGAGTTAATGAAAGATAATACGGGTGAAATAGATATTGATGACAAGGATTGGGAAGAACCAAAAGAGAACATTGTCATCAAAGTTCAGCCCATTCTTTGTGGAGCCCTTGCAAATTTAATCAATTGTTATGGATCATCGGATGAAGAAGAAGCCCCTGTAGAAAAAAAGAAAAATAGCATCTTAGATGACAAAAGTGTCACTCAAAGGTCAGTGGATGTTACCTGTTCAATTGATGATGATGACTCTGGCCCAATAGAAATAAAAATAGAAAGAAAAGAAACTGATGATCTACCTCCTTCTGTTAAAATAGAAAGAAAAGAAATTGATAAACAACCTCACTGCAATAACAAAATACAAAGAATGTACGAATCAAACAATAAAAATGTGCACAAAGCTAATAAAGACAGACAACCACATTCAACTTTTAAGAAAAACTGCCAAAAAAGAAATTTACCATCAACATTATTAGAAAAGCTCTTGCGTGAGGAAATAAACCATGAAAGGAATGTTATTTTGCAGTGTGTTAATTTCATTAGAAAAAAAAACTATTTCAACAATCAAACAAATTAATGTTGCTTCCTCTAGTACATGAGATTTTTATTTCCATCTATACTTTTTAGAAAGGCAGACAAAATGAGTTACATTTTGTTAACCTTTTAATATGCAGATTGTTTCGTGCAGTTTTTTTTAAACTTAGTTTTTAATATATTAGTCAGGTACCTGAAGAGGCCCTGTTTTTTTGATACCATTTGTTTTTTCCACAGAATGAGAGTTCTTCATTTTGGCTGTGACCAGTTATAATAGTTGCACTTTAAAACAGAATACTCAGACATTGCAGTCGTAAAGTGGTTTATTTGTTGGTCCAAGCAGTTATCGGAAAACAAAAAATAATCTATGAAATACTGTATTATTTCATTTCTTTATTTATTTAATATTACATATACTTTGAAGATTCCTCTATAGGTGTAGCTGATTGGCCAGTGGTACAACAAAGTTAATTTTTGCCAAATTTTTTATCCTCAACTGGGAAGGGGTCTTAGAGAAAGGTTTGAAGACGCTGTAGTTGAAACTATTCCACTTTCTGATGATACGCAGAAGAAAGGAATGGAATCCTACATTCTTCCTCTTAAAAATATCTTTTATTCCTTCCTTTATTTAGATTCAAACAAACTTAATAGTGACCACTAAATATAATAGCTTTCACTTAAGCAGCAAACCGACTCGTATCTCAGTAAACTAAAGGCAATATTTTTTATCAATACCATGCCAAACAAAACATCAAAAAAAGTTGATGTTTAACCTCCTAACACCGTAGAACGTATATATACGTCCGACCGCTCGGACACCGCTCGCCCGTTGACACCGTAGGACGTATATATACGTCCGCATTAGCCGCTTGATTTTGATTATTTTTGGTATTATTTCAGTATTATTTAATAACTTGACGTTTTTTTCATTGAAAATCACAACAAAACAATTTTGTTTTTTTTTTTTTTTTCATTTTAATGCAGTTTCTACTACTATTTATAAATGTGTATTGAAAATACCCTAATGTACTACCTTTCCAATATCTATAACTTTTTTTTATTTTCCGAAAACTGTACATATTTTGGAAGACTTATAAATTATAATTTATAGTTATAAATATATGAAAATGTAAAAAAAAGTGTTGATTTTGTTTATTTCGTATATTAAAAAAAAAATGGCAACATTTTTATTTTTTTCTTCTTTAATTTACGAGACAAACACAATCAAAGTGATATGGTGTAATAGAAAATTTTAAGGTGAATCCGATGATACCAGATTTGTAAAGATTGAACGACTCATGCCTGCACTATGGATTTTATAGTAGTGAGTGATTTTTCAAGGTCAATAACTACGGTCTCAGCGGGTTTTGGCGCCAAAATAAACCACAGCGTTTGGAGGTTAAAGTGAAATAAAAATGGTTTCAGCATGAGAACAATTTGAAGGTCGAATACGACTACTATAGAATTTTCTGTATTTTTTTGTTGAGATAATTCTGCCTTTTTGATAAATTAATAAAAATAAATTATTAAAAATAAATTTGGTAATTTATTTCAATGTTTCCATTGAAAAAAGACACAAATTGAACTGCTAATACATCATGGCAATAGGGAGACTATTATGTATGCAGGTCTCTTTGTATCTTTTGTAGAGGTCAGTTATACCTCCACAGAACCTCCTTCAATGTACATACAATTGAGCAAGCAATTGTGCTAATAATTATATATTCCAGCTATGTAAACTAAACATCTGGAAATAACCCAGAAAGTGAGACATCTAAGACTACTTGTGAACTATAATGGACATGCATATTTGTAGTGGATACATAGCATGCTGAAGAGAATATGTGATATACACACCCACATGCGCTTAATTTGTATTACAATATTCTGGCAATATCCACACATTCATCATCGAATGTATACATATATTAATGTGGCTATGCATCCCAACCCATACACAGAAACGACGATAACCAATACATGGCAAACATAATCACTCCATATATGAGAAAACTTGTAAGGATGCATGACTAACCTAGATTATGTTGTTTAAGATTTCTTTTCACCTTTTGTACCCATTGTTTTTCTTTGATTAAATAATTAGTTATTCTCACACAATAATTCACCGACATGCGAGAGGAATAACTAACTCAATTTTGCACCTCTCAGTAAGACCATAATACCATAACTATGCTCGAAACACTGCAAAATTCTGACAAAGCAAATTTTTTCAAAAATTTGCCACAATTTGAGCCCAATTCTAGCTCTCTAGGTCCATTGGTTACGGTGATACAGCCAGTCACAGTGAAAAATTATCGGTGGGTCATTGAAACTTGATTCCAAAATGGTGCCTTTGGGCCTCATAGTTTCATCAAACATAAAAGAATAATGAAACATTGGGGGTTTGTCGAAAATTAATAAAATCATTGTGCTGAATAAAAAATGTTGGTATGTATTTATTTAAAAAAATGCGAAATAATGTGAACATTGATGTAACATACATACACTAAACAACGTAAATAGAAATGTAAACTAAAATATTATTTACAGTCGAGCACAAACATCGTCATAGTTTAGAACTTTGTTCTTTTAGAAGGGCTGGGTCTTATCTAGTCTAGATCAGAGGGGAGGAGGGACGACGTTTTCTGGAGGTTGTCCACATCCTCGTCCAGGACTATAGGGGTGACATTGCAATTTCGCCCTTGGAAAAGAAGTATAGAATAGAGCACTTGAGCAACTATTATTTATTCTGTGACTTGAGCTCTGCCTTTCTGCAGATGCAAGACCCAAAGCTCCCTTTCTTGCATTTGCAGGATCTGAGGAGTAGCCTTGCGCACATTGTGACGAGCATGAGACGTTCGCCAATACAAAAAAAAGTCAATTGCTTTGTGTGCCAAAAATGTTTTAATTTGGTTTTTTTTTATGAATTAATTAATTATGCTTAAACACAAAACTTATTAGTATAAAAAATACATAGCCTAACCTAATTGCTCTTCAAGTATTATTATTGATTGCAGAATTTTATTGTTTAATAATTTGTTTTATTGTTTGATTATTACATATTTCATTTGTCCCTGTATGTATTTTTCTTTTAGTAAAATATTTTCCCAATAAAAATTTTCATAGAACCTCTTCCCATTTAGTGTTATTTCTATAAATAGAAAACTATTTCTTTTCATCCCAATTGGTATTTGTGAAATTTGATAAGAACTTACTGGGTATAGGGTAAAATAAATATTTCCCACCCTTAAATAACTTTAAGGGTTCTGTTAGTATTTTCCTTCCGTGAATGGCTGTGGAAGACTAGTTCTCGGATTCTGTAGTGATGGTAGCCTGAATCAAATGAATTTGCAGTAAAATAATTTGCATCATCGGAGAGGGGTTTCATGCAAGTGAACTCTTTCTGAATGCAATGCTACAGGTAACAACTATAATGAAACCCATAAGTGACCCACCTATCGTGGCAATTTGAGATGCTGGTGGAAGAAAAAATATCAGAAAAGGAGAAGATAAGGATCCATTTGAGAGTTGCTAACAGACATTACATAAGTACTACACATTAATAAAAGCATTACATTGAAAAAATTGCTAAAAAAGTAACAATTTTTTTTGACAATTCTCATTCGATTGAAGACGATATGACTCAACTCGTACTTAATTAGGTCAGAAACAGAAGTTAAAGTTTGAAAGAGAAAACTCATTATTTGGCCCGTTGTCGAATTTTGTTAAAATTTCTGGCCAAAATTCTAAAATTTTATGTTAGCTATCACTTTAATAATTTTATTTATTTCATGTTGGATCTTTCCAATAAAATTAGCAACAGCGTGTGTATACCAGCGCAAAAAATTAATCTCGCATCTGAAGTGCCGGCTTCATGCAATACACTTTTGGCACTTTACAAATATAAAGGTCAAGAGTTTCCAGCAGCGGGTCCACTTGAATTAATATTCCCATTCATAATGACTGGATTGGTCCTGCTGGTGGTAGAAAGATGTGTTGTCTTGTGGCGTTCCAGTTCATTCACCCAAGAACGTACATTCTCCAATCGGTGCCAGGCCATCTGCAAAACCTTTTGCGACGCATAGCCTGAACCCTCGTGGGGCTGTCCGGTTGACACTTGTGTCAGGTAATTGATTTGCTCACTGAGCTTTTGTTCTACTTGTGTAAGCGTTTTCAAAAATTGATGTGTGTTTACTTCAGCTGCCTTTTGGCTGGATTTTTCCTTACTTAACTCCAATAATGTTTGACCTTAAAAAAAAAACAGATAAGTCACCGGTGAAAGATGTAAGGAAAAAGTATAAAAACCTCTATGCAAAATTTGACATACACCTTAGGTTTATAATTTTATCGTCTTAACGATTATATTGTCTATCGTGTTCGTTCTTTTCGTCATCTTGTGATTCTAATAGGAGTGCTGTTTAATTCTGAATAAGTACATGATTATTCAGGGTTTATTTGATTATAATAAGTTATTAGACTACCTTTTTTTTAACAAAACTTATTAATGTGAACGAAAACCTAGTACCCCTGGCCGATTATTGAGATATGAATTGTACACTGCTCTAAAAAATGTTTTATTTTTCTTCGTTTTGTATAACTTTAGTGAAGTAGTCGGCCCTACAAGATGGAGATGTTCCGTAGATTTAACAATATGTATACTTGATGCTGTCATCTAGAGTGAAGATGTTCTGTAGATCAATAATATGGCATGCTTGATGCTATGCCACCGAGTTAATTCAAAATTGGCATCAAATTTACAATGTGTAAACTTACCCGCATTTTGTAGACATAGTATTATATCTTTTTCTATCGATTCCAGCACTTGGATTCTTTCCATCGGAACAGTCATCTTGTTACAACAGATTCTTTTATTTCGTGCTCAAATCATAAACAGGTGTAAGTCACCAAGAAAAGGCTCATTCTTGCGTTAAAGTTGCGAAACAAGAAAGAACGTGAAGAATGCCTGGCGTTTCAATCATTAGATTTCAGAATACATTATTTCTTTTCTAGGTTCAGTGAGCGATGTCAGATTGATTGACAGATTGACAATGACATTCCTGATTCCACTGCCCAGCCAGCGTCAGTCGCCTTGTCCTTCCACGATAGAAATTTTCTTTTTCTTTAAAGCAATGTCAATAATTTTTCTTTATTAAAAGCTGTTTGCCAGACACACATTTTTTTTAAATATACATTTTAAAAATTTCATAAAAACGAACATTTGTTTTGTTGACGAACGTTTGGGAAATAAGAATAACGCCAAATATTTACAAAGGGGAGAAACTAAGTGTAGTGTTCGAATATAGTATATATTCTTTACTTTCAGTTTGAGTTTTTAAAACAATGGAAGTATGTACCTACCTATTGCTATTTTCGTAATACATAACATTGGTGTTAGAAGTAGTGAAACATTATTACAATAATGTCGCTGCCACCCGTAATGCTCGAGTCACTAACGAGCATGTTTGCAAACGCTATACAGAAGGCGGCGATGACTAACGTAGGTACCGACATCATCATCGCAGACTTCAAAGGCGCAATCGTTTTCAATGTGTGGATATAAATATTCGGATTTAACAACTGTAGATGATTATTTCAAACGTTTCAACTGGGTCCTCCAGTTAAGTAACCAGTTGCAGAAATCGAACACCATAATTTTGCTCGTATTCACTAGGATCTACGCTTAACAATGCAATCTGTGGTGAAGGAAGAAATGTAGTTTTCTAAATTCGAATATAGTATATATTACTATAATATATTCTTTACTTTCAATTATTGACGTTTGTGCCTCTTGACAGTTTTATTTATTAAAGCAATGTGAAGTATGTAATGCTACTTTCATAATACATAACCAAAACCAAAATCCAAATACATGTGAAGGAAAATCGAAAAAAAATGTTTTCAACTCTAAGCAATGCGACCGGTAGGACCTTTTTGTTCTTCTTCGACCACTTTCTGTTTCATATAAGCCTTTTATCATTACTAATATATTTTTTAAATAAAATACAAAAAACTAACTGAGCGGATGAAAATACAAATTAACTAGAATTATTTACCTACGAAAGTAGCAAACAAGGCAAATAAAAGAGTAAGGTGGCGGTGGCTTTGCCTTAGACCCTATAGCCTTTATCGCCATCCAAAAGCACATCGAATGGACTAAAAGTGCCACAGGCACAAATGGAGATAGGAAATGGAGCAACCCATCACAAGTTAGTACCTAATGCGCAAGTAGTCTGGGTAGGAGCACCTTTAATGACGCTTGTAGGGCCTAGCTCTAAGACGTTAAGCTCTGGTTAAAGCATTTACTACTACTATTAAACCATGTATAGAATCAGTTGATATTATATGATAACTACAGGTATCATGCCATCATAGTTTATTAGCGTGTGGTTAATGATTGCAACAGAGACGTATGTACTACGTTAAATTAGCTCTGTAGCAAAGTAAAAAAAATCAAAAGGGTTAAATAATTTGGAAAATAACGAAAATAGGGATAATAAAATTGGGTAAGACATGTAATGTAAATTATATTAGGTAATTATCTATCGCGTTTACTTTATCGTCGCATCCGCATAGCAACACAGCGCGACCTACTACAAAATGGCTGGCTGTGTAGACTGCTCTGACTGCCTAGACTAGTGGTGGCCATGACTGGTTGTCTGTCAGTGGCTGTCAACTTTGTTTTGTTGTCGGTTTTTTTAAGCTGCTACTCTTCATTACGAGATCATTTTCATTTAAAATTAAGTGCGATTGATTATAGTACCGTATGTATTTTCAGCGGTCTTTTGTTATCACATGATCTAGTTGTTTTTGATAGTTACCTATATTCTATTACATTATCAACTTCGCTAATTTGGTTATTGTAATATCGGGCCTAAATTTAAACATCATGAACGAATTAAAACCTTTTAATATGGGCAACGATGAAGGATCTTGGAGGACTCAAAGTTTTCGCCAAAGTGTAGTTGCGAAAATGTGAGTATCTGGGGAAGCATTGTAATATGTTTAAATCCTGATTCTGTAGGATTAAATTAAAACTTGAGCCTATGGAGATACATAACATAATGGCATCCTCCCACAAAAAAAAAATGATTAGGGTGGGTGACACTCAAAGCAAGGTCTGTGAAATGACTTTCGGTTGTCCTCAGGGAGGAACTGCGCCAATACTATTCCTCCTGTATGTTAATGACCTCTTAAATGTAACAACGGGTGTGCTGACCATTTCCTTTGTAGATGACACTGTTTTCTGTTGAGCCGTGAAATGTGGCGCAAACAAACTCCTGAGCAAGGCCTTGTAATGTTAAACAATATTTGTATATTTATTTATTTTCTATTCATTTTTTCCATGTATAGGTTTCCATATATAGACATTCCGAAAATAGTGTTTTTTTTTAATGGCTAGATGAGACTTGCTTACATTAAAATACAATTAAAACTAAGTATGTCTCTTTTAGCATGACTACTGCCGGACGACCTAGTGAAGTATTGTACATAAAAATACACACATGTTGCAATATCGATACGTCAATAAACGGTAATAGAATGCATGAATAATATAGAATATTTAGGTTTATATATGAATCAAAATTTAAACTGGCATGAGCATATAGGCGAACTAACTAAAAGAGTACGTAAACAGATTATGTGTTTATGAATGATCTAAATATTCTTGAGAGGCAGCTGATTATACAAATGTATTACGCACGGCTCATTTTAACTCACAGTATAATAAGTTGGTGAAGTACCTCAAAAGTGTCACTCTCAAAAGCACGTCTCACTTGAGGTTGCTCAAAAGCAATAATAAAAAATCATGTAGACATCACTCAGGTGACCTGTTTGCCTTATTTAAATATTGGACGTATAAAAATTTAAACAATAGTTAAAATTATTGTACATACGACAGTTGTACATTCAACGAGCATCATTCCGTAGTAATAAAGACACATGAAATAGTCTGAACATCAACACCACACATGTGTAGCGGCCTCCATGGGTCAGATATTCAAATTACTAATAATGAAATCTGATTTTGGCTAATGGAATATTTGTTTTACAGGGTTCTATTTAACCTATTAGATACAGCTATAAAATCAAGTAAATCTAATAAAATGTTCTCTCACAATGTTAAGAATTAGGTGATCAATCTGGCTACTGGGGCGAGTCACAGATTATTAAATAAAGTTACATATAATATTTGTAGTAAATTGTTTTATGGTTGTTTTTAATTTTATGTATTTATTTAAACCTTTCTAAATTAGTGCGGCTTTCAGCCAGTTAAATAACAAATAGATGCTTCTCACAGAACAGGAATTTCCTAGTTTGGGGAATATCACATATACATATATAATATATTATCCTATATATATTAAACAATGCCCTCAGAAATTAGTGAAGTTTAATTTAACAGTATATTTATTATTTTATTATAATGTTTGAAACATGTGTTGCATTTTTTTACAATTTTACATTTTATGAATAAAATAAATAAATAGCTAGGTATCGCTATTTTCAATTATTTTATAGATGTTCCAGAATTTACCTATGTTTAGTTCACTATGATAAATCATTTTTATCTTGGAAATAAATATAGGAGATTGGAATTGAACCCATAGAAGCACTTTTTTTAAATCATGCATGCAAAGTTAT
Organism: Neomicropteryx cornuta; assembly: GCA_020383195.1. Taxonomy (NCBI): domain Eukaryota; kingdom Metazoa; phylum Arthropoda; class Insecta; order Lepidoptera; family Micropterigidae; genus Neomicropteryx; species Neomicropteryx cornuta. The sequence continues at coordinate 14,646,215 of JAHKQU010000012.1, forward strand.
GATTATCTAAAAAAATAAACATAACCTTTTTTTGACTGACTACCCTAGTAATATTGATAGTAACTTTTCAATGATTTTTTATGAACATTTACAATAAATCTTAATTTGGTATTATTATTAAAGTATTTATTCAGAATTATAGTTTTCTATGATTTCCGTTTAGGTTAAACAAACAAATATATTATTATACTTTCAGTGAAGAAGCTATTCAGCGTTCTGGAATGCCAACTTCTCGGAACAGTATTGAGATGGAAAACCATGTCTTTCAGAAAGCAAAATCTAAAGAAGAATATTTGAGTATGGTGGCAAGGCTTATATTACATGTCCGAGAAATAAGTTAGTTACGTTTAAAGTTTTAGCTAATGTATTATTACTTATCTGTGTTGACAATTACATTATATTTTTAGATACAAAGAAGGCTGGAATGGTAAATACAGGTCCAAATGCAGGCCCAGGACAGATACAACCAGGTTCTGGCATGCCCGGTGGTCCAAATCCTAATCAATCGAATGTGTCTCAACCGCCAAACCAAGTTGGCCAAAGCGGACAGTCGGGGCCGGGAGGAAACCAAGATCCCATAAATGCTCTCCAGAATTTGGCCAGCCAAGGCTCTAGAAACAATCTAATGATGGGTAACATGGGTGGCCCCCAAGGATCAGGTCCTCAGGGTATGGGACCCGGAAATCAAATGCAAGGAATGCCTAATCAAATGGGCCCCCAAGGTCCTATGGGCCCACAACAAAATGCGCCCATTACTGCTACAAACTTATTACAAACTTTTAATCAGAGACCCCAAATGGCAAATATGCAACTGCAAAATAAAATGGTGCCGGGAATGGGAATGGTCCCAAATCAAGGACAAATGGGCCCTGGAAACATGATGAACTCCATTAGTCAAATGCAAGGCCACATGGGAAATCAGATGGGTGGCCCTCAAATGGGTGGCATGCAGAACCAAATGGGTCCCAATATGTCAGTACCGAACGCTATGCAAAATCAAATGGTAGGTATTAATACAATGGCTGGCCAGATGGTGCCAAACCAGATGAATCCCTCAATGGCTGCACAAATGGCAGCGTCCGGATCGAATCAGATGTCCATACAAATGGGTAAGGTTATTGGATTTATAGGTACTAACAACTGTGTTGAATTGCTGATTCAAAACCCGCTTCACTTTCATTTATTAGTCCACATTACTATTTATAATTAAAATAAATAATTCTTAGTTGATAATAGAGCCAAAACAAATCCAATGTTTCCAGGATTTACACTAAGTACGGTCCTCATACTCTTTTCCATATGTAAAAAAAAAAATTTTTTAATTTCAAAAGATACATAATTAATTGAGAATATTCTAAACATTAATAAATTTAAGTAAATTGTACAAACAACTGACGTCTAATCTGGAAATTGCATATTTTCTGGATGTGAATTTTATTGTGTCATTATACTTTATTTTATTAAGCGACTTATTGTATTTTAGTAGTTTAAAAAATGCAATGGAATGATTAATATATAGGCGTAGAGTAAATTCTTATTTTTTTAGTAACTACTTTTGCAAAAATGTTTTTTTTCGACATAATGTATTTATTGCAGTGGCGAGGTATGCGGCTGTACTTTTATTTATACAAAACAAACAATATAGACACAAAACCAACTATTTGAAATCATATGCATGTAATCAATATCTATTTAAAAAAAAATAATCAATTCCGACACACATGACAACACCAACAAGTCAAAACAGTTAATCGAATGAAGTTCGTGCAATGCAGCTAGCAACAGTTAACACCGATCACCGTCGAGTCACTATATATGATGTTGTAGCCCGGAGCATTATTAATGTGCTTTCCTTGATCTCTACAAAATCGGAAAAAAAATCTATGCGAATATGCGATTTCCAGCACTTACCAACACTCCCCTTACACCAGATCGCCATGTTCGCACCATAGATGGCATTAGTTCGAACGATACATTCACCTAAACAGTTTCCATTAAAATGTGTAGTTCCCAGCAAAATGTTATGATAATCGATATAAATATTTTAACAATCTTTTGTTTAGATTTCAAATCAATCTTTTAGTGAATCACTATGTAAATCCTTATTATGAAGGATTGCCACTGATTTATTAAACCATTTCTTTTAGCAAATATGGTACCAAACCAGCTTGGAGGCCAGGCTGCGCAGCTGTCAATGATGCAACACATTCAGCAACAACAACAACAGCAACAGAGAAAGCCTGATCAGATGATGGGGACAAGCGGTGGTCCAAATCAACAGGCTGGTGCAAATTTCCCCGGAGGACCACGCACACAGACGCCTGGGCAATTTCTTCGACAGAGCCCATCACCTTCTGCACCTTCCCCTGCAGGCATGGGTGGTCCAAGCCCTGCTTCCATGGGTAAGTTTAAACACATCCCTCTAAATGGAATTTAGGGAAGTTATTTTTCAAATTATGATATTTCAGATCCATGTCTTCAGTATTTAAATTTTTTTCATTTCGTACATTTTATTTTGTGTCTTAATAAATGGGTCGTGCTTAGCTTCCTTACTCGTTTGCTCGTTGTGCTTTGCTGGTTCTCAGCACAACTCTTAAAAATAATTTTAAGAGTTGTATAAGAGAAAAATAATTTAAGGTAGCGAATTTAAAAGCACTTCTGAGCCAAATTTTTTAACGGAAGGTTCAATAAATACTCTTTTCATGGGTGTCTTGAGCTCTTGACACCTTGTCGTAACGATAAGTTGACTATAGAAAATTTGCATTATGTAACTTTCTATGATTGGCCATAATAAGATTTTATGCTTTTTAAGGAATGGTGACCTTTTAAGTATTTTAAAGCAGAAGCGAGCACATGCATTCCGGACTCTTTCCTTGCATATGGTCCTTGTCTTTTTTGCAAGACAAGGACCATATAATTACAATATCACCATTAGTCAAGTATGGGCAATACTAATGAGTCTGTAAGGATCTTTCACACATTAATATTTAAAAACTTACGGATCATATACAGACATTTAATTCGAGCAAAGCAACATTGAATTTTTATCTGTATATGCTTTTCATACTATAAAATCTGATATAGATATATACCTAGTTTTTTGATACATATACGATGAGTAGAATCTATACATTCATCTATCTGATTTTTCATACTTTATTTTGGGCCATACTCAACTAAGCTAAATGTGTTTGTGTTACGTCAGAGGAGATGGTTGTAATAAAGTGATAAAAATGAAAAGATTCGGATTATATTTATGTTTTGTAGGTGTTATGAGCAGTTCAATGGCATCACCAATGTCCGTTGGTAGCATGGGTGTTGGAATTGGACCAGTCGGTGGTGTTGCCAGTCCAGCTCTTGCACCTTCGCCCTCTCCTCATCATGGTCAACATCCTCAACATATGCAACATCAACAAAGGTAAACTCTAAGATTACCTTTATTGAAAAATATTCTATAGAGAAATTTTAGAATTATCCGTAGAAATATGTAGGGAATCTAAAACCTTACTTTAAATATATACTCAATATACTCAATGAAGTTATTTCAATCTCTTTTTTTGCACTAATCCTAGGAAGAATTTTATCTCCAATAGAGTTGTGAAAAACTGGAATCGGCTACCACAGGAAGTGGTGGAAGCTATAAGTGTAAACCAGTTCAAGAACCGCCTTGATAAATTTCTTGAATCTAAACAAATCGCTAGTAACTGTGAATGAGATATGAGCACATCAGCTAAATAGCTGCTTGCTCAGCAAACAATAATAATAATAATAATATACACATTATTATTATTATTATGACAAAAACACGATTCTGAATTGAAGGGATTATAATTATTTATTCCAAATCAACAACTTCCAAAATATGTAATTAATAATTTATTAGCGATCATTCTTAAACCCTGGTAGTTAATCCTACAGCTCTTCGACAGTCGCTCCCATGTCATTCTAGGATGGCAGACCCATACATAATCTGTGCTTCTAGTCTCAAAACGCGAACCCAATTAGCGAGCTGTCAACTTAATGTTTGTATAATATCATAAAAATGTTCAAACTGACAGCTCCTCTCGCTTGCTGATCGTGCTCGCGTTTTGAGACTAGAGGCACTGTTCCTATGCTATTTTCCTCTCTTTCATAATTGCCCTGACCTTGGCAACTAAGCTCTTACCACACATTTTTCGTCTGAATACATTTTTAGGCAGTTCGTCCTGTACGGTTTTCAACCATTGATACCGGATCCTGCTCGAACTGACCAAATAGTTCTTCTGACTCTTTGGCCACTCTGCTTGTGATGGTGAAGACGACAGATACACGAAGAGCCCTTCGTACTACCGCCCGATCTACGATGACACAGAGATTTGTAGACACAAGCCTATAAACTCGACCCTCAGGTTAAGATAAAGCTCACTATGTAGTGAATTCAAACTCGCAATTCGAATATAAACTTCTTTATTGTGGACTGTATTACAATGATTCAAAGAGTAAGTAGGTACAAAGACACGAAACAACCGACAGCCTCACGGTGCTGCGTAAAATATGGAAATGCACCTTATAAGTAGTTTTATAATTTTTTGCATTACTTATAGCCTATAACCTTGCCGAAAATATCTAAAAATACCCAACAAAACTATCCAATAGTAAAAACTTTAATGGAATCCATTCAGTGGTTTTGGAGAAGAGTACCAATGCGAAAAGCAACTTTCATTTGTAAGTAACAGCGGTACTGCGATTTTTAATTCAGAAATATTTTGCAGACCAATCGGAATGGCGCCAAGTCCAGGTTCTGCTCTAAATACACCGCTGGGTGCAGGCGGAGCGGCCCCCTCCCCCCTCGGGAGCGGAGGAATGAGTAGTGGTGGAATGGCTGGAGGTATTCCGGGAGATGAGCATGCCTACAGGGAAAAAGTGCGCCAGCTCTCAAAGTATATTGAACCATTGCGGCGCATGATTTCCAGGATGGTTAGCGATGGCGAAAGTAAGATTAGTATAATAATAGTTTATAATACTCACGCTATGCACAAATATTCCTGGCATACACGTAAACATACACCAACATTACAATTTTAGTACATTTAGTAATATGTGCAATCACATACACAGTATGATCGATAATAGGTACTAATGGGTTTAAATTAGGAAATTTCATACATAAGAAATTCATTTCCTGTCTTAAATTATTAAAAGTTTATGTCAGTCACATATTTTTATTACCTAACTCTGTTACAAGTTTTTTAAATTCTATATAGAAGAAGTTAGAATAATAAAAATAGGAAAGTTATCGTACTTCGGTCACATCATGAGACAGCCAGAAACCTACGGCATCTGTGTTAAACTTCCTTCGATAGCAAAGATTATATATTGATAGAAAAATGGCCAAATAAAATTTTACTTTATAAAAAGCTCGGCTTGTTCACATATTTTGGGGTTCCACACACTCGCATATGGCTAGAGGTACTCTCATTTACTCCGTTTTAATTTGTTATTAAATGCAATTGCAAGAAATTTGTAGTTGAATACAAAAAATGTTGTGATATGACAGGAGCGCGTTGTACCGTCATTCGTTTCTTAATTTCACACTCCAATATGTCATAAACTCGCTCGGGCGGTAATAACGCGTACACCACTGCTGTTGCTCTCTAGCGGCGACGTTTTTGACTCACAACCGATATATAGCCTCACAAATAGTAGTTGCTAAACGGAATTCTGGCAGACAAAGGACATTATGGCTTAAGAATCAGCAGAAGTGGTTTAACTAGACAACAGAATATCTTATTAGAGCTGCCATCAATAAGATTATTTATTCAACGCGATTGACAATATTCGCTTAGCGGATATGTAGTAGAAGATGAAATGCAATAAGTGAGAAGTGCCATTGTAGTAAAATAATATGATGCAATTATTTTTCAGATGTGGAAAAATTGACAAAAATGATGAACCTCTTGGATATATTGTCTCATCCATCAAAGCGCATGCCTCTTGAAACTCTTTTAAAATGCGAAGTGGTTTTGGAGAAGTTGGACTTTAAACGCGGAGAATCTAATCCTTTGCATCTGCATGGACTAAAGGTAAAAAAAGCAGAGCTATCAAAGGAAATAAAATGTAACGCCTTCTTAATAAATTTATTTTGACTCGTCTATTTAAACTGATACTGAGGTACATTATGTGCCTATTCATTTAAGTATTATGTGCTAAATACTCAAAATTTGTACGTCCTTTTTTTGCATCAATAAAAGTTTATTATTGAAATAATTTCTTTTTCTGAGCACCATCCTGGAGTATTCATATACTGTCAAATGCTTTCTCAAAATCACGTAAACGAGACACAGTAAAAAGCACCAGCTTCGATTGTTCAACCATAATTTGCGAAGAATTTGTTTTGATCATTGAATTATCCATTTTTGTAGAAATACGCCTTTTTCTTAAGCATGGTTGTAATGGTAGATGGCACATTGAATGTGGGCCCAATGATCTGCCACCGGTGTTCAAAAATTAGTGCAGACACCTTTATCTGGACGTTAAATTCATTGAATTGCGAATAGACTATTACCTGCAAATTATTTCTGGTTTTCTGTATTTAACGAGTAAAAAAGTTGGTGCAGTGTCCCTGTGAGATAAAACCATAGGTTAATTTCCTTCAACTGTGAAAACAATCTAGTTTTATATGTATGGAGACTCTATATTTATTCGTGTTAACCAAGGTTTAACATTTGTGCAAATGGTCCTCATCTAAAAAAATAAAATCTCATTTCTACCACAGCGTCCTCAACAGTATAAGCCTTAGCAATAATAATTACTAATAACATTAAATTATAGTATGGTTAAGAGCTTTAAAATGGTGGCAAAGGAATTTGGTCAGGAGCATAAACTAAGAACTTTCCTCTCGACCGTATAAAATAAAACTTGAAACCATTTTTTTGATGGCTGAAGTGTAGTCATTATTTTTATTTGGCCTAAAAAGGTGGTCTTTATAGATGTTAACTAATTTCTCATTGGATGGTTAACCTTAACTATTAAGACCTATTTAAAGGGACATGGAGTACATTATAATATTGAGGTGTAATAAGCTGGGACACAGGCCTCTAGGGAATTTTAATTTCCGCTCATTTACCACAGCTCGTACATGCTTTTCTATTAAAATACAAAGAAAAAGTGATATACACATTGATTCATCACAAAATTTCAATTTTAGTTTACCGACCAAACGGCTTTTTGGTCATTTACGATTCTTTGGGTCCTTCTTAACTACCTAAATATGCTTGTGCTAGAGTCAGGGGATGGTGGTAGTGAAGCATTAAAAATGGAATATGGATATAATGTGCGGATTGAAACCTTTGACCTATTATACATTTTATATAACTTGTCCTCTGTAAACTATTTTTGTTTCAGGAACATCAAATATTTAATCCTCTCCTAGAGGTGGTCAACAATAGCCTGCAATCTCCTCTCGCTAATCACACTCTGAAAAGAACGTTTGGACCTTGCATGGAAGCTTTGTCCGGGCCAGAAATCAGGTATAAATTAAAACCATCACCTATATACAGGTCTAGAGGTTAAGGTGTTTGACTATTGACTGATGTTGCTGGGTCCAATTTGCATTTCCTCACCCTGATTTTAACTTGTCATTGCCACTGCCTCCCTTGGCAGTACAAGCACCTTAGCTTAGTTGAGCAGGACAAAAAATGTGTATGATGTAGGTCATAGTAAATACTCATAAAAGACATCCATACATATAAAATTGAATGTGTGTGTGTCTGAAGCACTATAATTCAGAACTATCGGCCGATTTGGTTACTTTTTTTTATTTTAGCAATAGTTTGGAGATGGCTTTTAGGTAAAGAAAAATTAGAAAAGTTGCTCAGAAAATTCGGGAAAAACTGAAAGTGTAGCTCTACAGGAAGTGTCTTAGGATATTCTGTATTTATATTGAAGCGAAGATGCCATGAAATCACTGACCGAGGTCAGTGTCATTAAAAAGTATAGGGAAATGTATATTTATTTAGTTCTTATGGAAACATTCAGCGTAACATAATCTAAAGTATAAAGTAATAGGTTAAGAATTTGTAATTCTTATAGGTAAAAGATGTCTTATTTAGGAATTGAGTTTGCAAGGGTCTAGAGGACACTACTTAATTGAGTTTAATAAATCTTTATTTAAACCGTTATATTTCTATATTCAGAAATGTAAAGGTTTTAGAACTACGCTTTTGGTCAGTATTATTTTCAAGTATGCGGTTGAGGTGGACAGCCCTAGATTTTATTTTGCAGCTGCCCCTAATGATAATATACATTCGAATTCCATTGATAGTTGTGATTACTATATCCGTAAAACATATGTTTTATGGATATTATTTATTGTTTCAAGATGTCAATTAATTTCAGGAACATGCCTCCACCTTTGAAAATAGTTAAAGTAGAAGAGGTGCAACCCGACATTCCTGATGTTTTGCAGGGAGAAATAGCGCGATTAGACAGCAGATTTAAGGTTTATTTTTTTATTTTAATTATCACCTGCTTTTGTGTTTCATATCATACATTTACAAGTGCATCACGGGATATGATACTGGTCTTTGAACTACCATATCAGTTACATAAATGACTTAAGCATAGTAAAGAGGCCGGGCAAAGCAAGATTTCAAAAACATGATGATACTCTACGATAATACGCTACTCTTTGGGCAACCAGCCAGTTATTATTATTATTATTATTATTCGCTGAGTAAGCAGCTATTTAGCTGATATGCTAAACCACCAGGTTACCAAGAGTGGAGTGGGGAGTTACCAGGTTTTAGTTGTTTGTTTTTTAGAAATGGCTCTCAGGGGTTTTCTTGAAGAACAACTCATAATTTGCATTCATAACCCATGTTTACAAATACTTATTGTCATTGTTATTATTATTGTTTGTTGAGCAAGTAGCTATTTAGCTGATATGCTGATATCTCATTCTCAGTTACTACCGATTTGTTTAGATTCAAGAAATTTATCAATGTGATTCTTGAACTGGTTTACACTTATAGCTTCCACCACTTCCTATGGTAGCCGATTCCAATTATCCACAACTCTATTGGAGATAAAATTCTTCCTAGGATTAGTGGAACTAAGAGATTTAGATAACTTCATTGAATGGCTGCGAAGTTGCGTATTTTGGTTAAACATGAATATGTCCTTAATGCTTGCACAATTATAATATGTCCAGTTAACAATTTGTGAGTGTCAATGAGATCACTACGATCACGTCGCTCCTGTAATGAGGTCAATTTTAACACAGACAGCCTTTCTTCATATTCCAAGCTTTTTAGTTGTACGGGTATTTTTGTGAATCTCCTTTGAACTCCTTCCAGCAACTGTATGTCTTTTACAAAGTATGGATTCTATATCTGATACCCATACTCAAGCAAAGGCCGCACGTATGTATTATAGATCTTCAGCATTACTTGAGGAGACATGTTTCTAAAAGATTTTTTTTATTAAATATATATAGAAATTAGCTTTCTTCACAATTGCTACAATGTTTTCCCATTCCCATTTCATATCGGCTGATATAATGACACCGAGATCTTTTTGTGAAGTCACAGGCTTGAGACTCCATTTAGGTAATACAAGAGTTTTGGGTTATTTTTGCAATATGCATAACGGTACACTTTTCGATATTCAGGGTCTAATATTCATTAATATTATTTATTCTCTAGGTATTTAAGAACTGTTAATTCAATATTTTATCAAAGTAATAACTCATCTTCCCCGATAGGTATCTCTAGAAGCAATGCAATTGACTGGAACCAGCAATGGTGGTGAGGAAGGCAGCACTGGGTGCTGTGGCGGCGGTGCTGTGCGGCTCACAGCACATTTGGATGATGCTCGATTACCGTGTGTGCCGCCCGTTCAGCTAAGTGTGCCACGAGACTATCCGGCCTCTCCACCATCAGCAAGACTGCGACCACATGGTGCCTCAGCCGACGCCTCTTCGTTTCCTGTACGAGTAGAGAAAGCACTTGCCGCCAGATTAGCCCTTTTGCCTGCTGCTTGCTCCATATCGCAGCTGCTTGACGCTTGGGAGATGAGTGTTCGGCAGGCCTGTGCGCCAGATGAAAGTCTAAATTACACTGCCGTACCGGCGCTCGGTATATGAGCAAGTTATTTTGTGAATGTTAAAATAATAAGTTTTAAAAGGTCTCAATGCAACAATAGTACATAAGTTTTTTAAGTGCACTGATATTTTTTAATTTTTCCATATTTATAAAAAATCCATCGTCGATATTAAAACTATTTTTCAACAAGGAAAAAATAAATAAGGCTGTTAGTTTTGTGATAAAGAATTTGAAAATGATTACTGTATTTTTATCTTGTCAATAATAAAATTTATGAATATTTTATGTAAGAGATTCTTAATAAAATTCTTAAAAAAATTACATGGTGGTTTTTGTTTTATCTCCAGTGGCACATTCAAAGGATACTCATATTATGTTGTGTTAAATTTAGAAATATAAAATTCTTGTCTCTAACTTTAGGCGAGTCAACATCGGGTTTTATTAAAGTAATTTATCACTCCTGGGCCACAATATTAGTTTAACATTAATCAGATTAACATAATGTTAATCTGATCAACCTAGATTCAGAAATGGCGAACCTGCATTGTACTAACCATCCTGAATCGAAGCCTCTCATCTGAATACAAATTATCAGGAGCACAAAATGACTGAGGAGGTATTAAGTATTTACCTACACAAAAAAATAGTAAAAAAAACTTTGATCTTATATAAGGACTTCATGTACTGATAGATGATATTAAAAAAACACATTTAATTATTCACTTTAAAATCGCGAATTCACTCACATGAATACAAATTATCAGGAGCACAGAATGATCGAGGAGGTATTGTGTATTTACCTAATAATTTATATCTTTGGGTCGCATTTCTATCGCTTTAAGTACTCCTGGTAGCTAGTTCTAAACTATAGTCCTCTATTTGATAAAGAAAGTTGTTTAAATCGGTTCAGTCATTTTGGGGTTAAGTTTTTTAGGTTTGGTTACATTTGACCTTTCTGCGATAGAGCACACTGCAAATCATGAAATGTCAATCCACAGCTGCCATTTTGTTTTCTATCATCCTAGCTCGGCTCAGCGCAAGTGCGTCGTCTCCTTGTTATCCGAAATTGTCATCTTAAATCTGACTTATATATGTGGTAAGTTTGTTGTAATTATATAAATATTTCCTTAACATACGAATATACTTATTTTTTTGGTGGATCATGATTTGGATTTTTATGTCGGACTTAACCCTTCCTCCCTCCTCCCCTGACCTTATATTATTCAAATATGTGTGAGTTTTAGGGAGGTACACATGCAACCAGTTAGTATTTTTGTTAAAAATTCTAGTTAGTATTATTGTTTCTAGGCCTCAACAACAGGAGAGGTTGCTTACATACAAATAAATAATTCACAAAATTGTTTAATCCGTTTAATATTAGTTTTATTAACTATCCTATATAATGAGATCGAATAATAGCTATCTAACTCTTGCAAACATAAATTATAAAGGTAAATTATAAATCTAAATATTTATAAATAATTTACCCATCTATATACGTATATAGGATAATAACTTAAAAGACAATCGAATATCTAAAATATTATTATTTGCAATTAAAATATTTTCAAACCTTTTTTTCCACCATTTCTTGACTAATGAACCATAAATAGCCCCTGAATGTGTATGAAATCCGATACCCTAATACTGTCTTTTATAAAGAAATTTATTTTGCACATACTCAATTCCATTAATAAAAAAATCACTCAACATGTTGTTTTCAATTGTAACTAAACACAAAAGAGTAAATTTTGATCTTCTGTCTATTTACTTTGTATTTATTGAGCAGACTGCTCCTACCAAAACTTAATCATCGTGTACAAGGATTTATAGGGTGTACTGGTAGATGGCTGAATTTGTCCTGATGCATTCCGAGTTCTGTTGTATGTTTCCACAGCAACTCCAATGGCGACTTCCAGGATGCCCGTCATGACCATGACCACAGCCTGAAAGTTACAAAAGAAATTACTAAGTTCAGGCCTATTATTAACAGATTGAAAAAGAACAGTACAAGTGAATTACTGCAATGAAATATGTGCATATACTTCTTGATTAAATTACCTTATTCTTATTAAAGCTTAAGGTGTGTAATTTGCGGTATCTAATAGATATAATAGTATCTATTAGAGATTATTGCTAAATATTATGTTTATATATATATTATTTTTATGCTTGGATATGAGGATGTATGCTGAAATGGTAGAATTTGAGCATTTTTTGAGATCTTGTGTGCAGAAATACTTTCCGCTAAGGAGCCAGAGAAACAGAATTCATTTCAATGGAGACTCAATACCTTTATTTGAAGCTTGTAACACCTCTCATCAAATTTTTACTTGCTCAGCCCAGGTCATTTAACACCTTTGAAGAATCGCTTTTGGAGTATCGATATTCTCATAGCAGCCCACGCAGATTAGATTGGGTCTTTTGATCATTTGATAGTGGATTATTTTTTATTCTGAGGTTGGTTTAATGCAATGTTTATGGCTGAATATTGAGGCCTTAAGTGGTGAATGAAGTTTGAATGGGTTTTGATGGATTAAAGGACAGCTGTTATATTGAACAAAACATTCTTCTATAAAGTGAAAAGAAATATGTTTTAAGATGATTTATTTTCTAAAACAGTAAAATTATCAATGCATTTAAATGCATTTATAACCGATTAAATTTGTAAAATATGTGCACCAAAATCTTGGTGCACATAAGGTGTTGGACTATTGACTCGAAGATCTCAGGTTCGAATTTGCACATGGTCGTATACCATTTTTAACGCTTCATTACCACCATATCCCCTGACTCTAGCACAGGCACATTTAACCTAGTTTAGGATTGTATATAATTGTATATGACTTAGATCATAACAGTTTGACCTAGGTCAAAATTTTTTTACAACTACATCGTCATAGGTAAGACCCAGGACCTGTAACCTCTAAGCAGTCTTAAAAAAATCATTAGAACTAATTAGAGCAAATCATTGCGCTCTTACCGTTAATAATATTTTGAAAAAGGTGGTAACATTATCGATGTTAAACACATTTTTTTTAAATCTATTAGGTTTCTCCGTACACAACTTACGGATAGAGTAGTACCTGTAAAATACCACTGGTGACAAACCTTTGTATCCTCCTCCCATAATGCTGCCGCAACCACAGTCTGTCTCTTTGTTTCCTCCGGTGGAGCAAAAAGTACAGCAGTGATATTTCCCATGATGTGGTCTGAGATTTCGAGCGGTCGATGAGAATGGACTATCTTTTATGGGTTTGCCATTGATTAATATGGCCAGCTGTATATTCCCCGCTACTTCTGGTGTTAGTGAGACAATGTAAGTACCATTCCTCAGATCCTCTATTTGAAGAGGTAGCGGACGCATAGGTGCCTCGCAGTATCGGAAATAGCCAGTCACATTATGCCCTCCGTGGCATAGAGGTTGATTTTCAATGTCTCTAACTTCAAGAGTTATTTCATTTTTTTTGTTGACTCTAATACAACGTCGACCTAAAAAACACAATACGGTTACAGTCTTATTCCAAGATTAAAATATAGTTTGAGATGCAGCACCAATCTCGTGATCCGGTGTAAGGAAAAATGTTTACCCAGTTGCTAAAAACTGGTTTGTTCATGCTTTTAAGCTCTTTTTCATTTATTTTTTGTTTTATTAAAGTAGAGGTAGTTTTTTCTCATAAATCACAAGTATGTAGAAAGAGATATTATTATACTTAAGTGCAATTAATTACCACCTTTATTAATTGCCTAATTAAACCTTTTTTTAGTTGACCCCAAATTGAGAAATTTAATTATATTCAGTAGCAGCCATTATTTATTACTCAAAGAAGTCTGTATATTTTAAGAAATATTCAAATAAATTCTCAGAGAAATAACAGGTAAAGAATAAATTTAATCCACCATCGAATAAGCATATAAGGAAATGGGTAGAAACTGTCCTCCATTCGGGCAGGAAAATAACAATTTGGCTAAACAAGCTCTGATTTGGGATCCATAAGGTTCATTTCAGTCATAATAAAGGTCAATCAACAATTCGAAAGTGGCCATTGCTGTTGAGGAAAGCCTTAAGAAATGTCAAGGCAGCAAACAGGCAGAAGCGATAGGTATAGACTATATCAAATGGCGGTGTTTTGTAGACTTTTAAACTTCCGATAAGCGTGGGTACGATAAACAAGAAGTGGTGTCTGGAATTATGCCGCAGTGTAACAGGTGGATGCAGTGGTTCCAGTACCTAGGGAAACCTATGTTTTAAATATTGCTCTGCTACATATATTTGCTTTTAAATTAGAATACATCACCTTCCACGATCAGCACACTTAGATGAGGTGCTACGCTCTGCGTTGAGATAATTCCACATAGGTTTATGACATTATTATAGGAAGATTTTTCGCTTTTTAATAATTGCACTATTTCTGAGACTCTCGGTTCAGATAAAATTTCCAAATTGTTGCACCATTCTAGTCTTCTTAGTAGAGGTCCGACGAAACTTAAAACTTCAACATCTGTTCCTTCTTTCAATACATCTTCAGCAAATTGTACAGCGTCCAGTGCATTTTCCGCACGTCTTTCCAATTCTGTTGTCTGTCGTTGCAATGCTTGCAATTTTGTTTCTCGAGCTTTTAATAGCTGGACCTGAAGAGTTTTACGATGCTCCTCTACCGCCTTTGCGTAGCTGTCAATAAACTCATCCACTTCATCGTGCACCGCTGCAGTCTTTGTCTGAAAGTAAATTAATACTATCACTAACATACATCTAACTATACCAACTTTTAGTAAGAGACATTCATGTCTGAAAAACCGTTTTTAATCCATAATCAATTTCTAAGAGCATTTCTTATAAGCTATAAAAAACCATTATGCCAGCAAAGATGAAGAGGTGAAGGTGTGATTATGGTCACAGATGGCGGTGATGAAGCCATGTAGCTCTTCCTTCAGGAATTACCCAAGAATATGTAGATCTTCCTGTCCAATTTTGATAGGATTTAAAGTCGATGTACTTACTTAAAGAACTCGTAACGGTAGTAAAATTTATTTACATTAAATAACTGTATGGAAGTTAAATAGTAACACTAACTATATCAAAATTCATCATGGTTACCGAAAAAAAATTTAAACTTTACGTGAAAATAGTAAAAAGATCATGTAATAATGTCTTTGTTGTGAGCGCTCATCTGTCGCCGTACGCCGTAGCGGTGACAAGGCTACTATCGATCGGCGCGGTAACGGTATTCGCATGCTAACCGAATTCATACCATCTGTTAAAAAAATATTATACATTTGGGGATGATATTTTTTCGCATTTTTTTACTTTCATTTCTTAGTCATTTCATAGGTTTCACAACATCCCCCTTAAGTCTTCGGGAATGGTCTCGAGACATCCCTGTATACCTATTTTAGTAAAACATTTGACATAGCCACTCTATGATCGTCCATTCTCTTGAAAATCGGTATACATATACCCAGCTTGCACAGGTTGCAGCAGCAACAGCTTGGAGTGCTAATGCCAGTACTCTAAGAACCACTGCAATAGCTCTGGTATACAAGTAAATACAAAAAGTAAAAGTGCTGGTGTAAAAATAAATACATGCTTCTTAAATGAAAGATGTCAGAAAACCTGAGTGCGATTGCGTATATCCTCAGAAACTACGGAGACAATAAAACCGAGGGCTTCTTTGCTAAAACATTTCGATACTAGATTTATATTTATACATGACATGAGCTGGTTTTGCATTCTGATGTTTCGACTCGTTTTCATTGGCTTGAATTGCTCAACTTGATGAATATATTTAACAGAGGCCATGAAATGCCCACCTGAATGCGTAGCCCCACACTATTCAGTTTTTCTATGGCCATTGAAGTGCGCCGTGTTACGGGCTTGGTGCGCTCCACGGCGTCTCTTATGGTTCGCGTGAAGAGTTCTGCTGCTTTAGACACAGCCTCAAACGTGTGGCCTGTATGCGATATGAGACAGCAATCACGGCATACAACCTGGAATAAAATATTTAACTACTCAACTGAGGTACTTTTATCATATAGGTACTAGTTGTAAACTTTGGTTTTATTTCATCGGAAATGCAATCTGAGTAACAAATTGAGGTTGGGGTAGGAGGGGGGGGTTGAGGTTGGGGTTTCATTTTCCACAATAATGTTTTTTTTCGTTTCAATTCATCCACAATAAAACAAGAAAGGTCAAATTTGGCATCTACCCTACGAGTTGCCAATCGACAATCAACCCGAATGTCTCATCACTTTCATCTGCTGCCAATGCCGCAACGAAGGGAAAGTGATGGCGCTGACCGTTTGGATCGATTTTCGAGCGCCGGTTAGTAGCCAGACCCAGTAACATGGTCTCGTCTATGCACACACAAATAAATTTTGTATCCAAGAGGCATAGATATACGTATAGGATCCTAACAACCAAACATATAATAATATATGAATCAGGTATCCTCGATAAAAAATACCGCCCTTTCTTATCACTACTCAACTGGTTTTTTTTTATTTTTTAAGAAGAATATTAATACCAATTTTCTTCTATTCTGAAAGATCTTCGGTTTTTGTGATGTAGGTATCAATATAAAACTATTCACACCATCTTTTCACAAATCCTTTCTTAGTGGGTGCCTACATCATGAAGACAGTAATTTAGGATATGTTATTTTATATGTTATATAGATTATGCTGACAAAGGGGGTTTATACGAAGCAACTTATAGGTAACAGTGGTCTCTACATACCCTTTATGAAACCAGAAACAACTGAAAGTTATGTAAATATAGAAACAAGATGACCCTAGATGAGCGTTATTAGAGTAGTTGGACATTTAATTTCTGACATACCCTGTTGAGCGCCGTTTCAAAAATATTTTATGTCGGTCCGAACATCAGTAGGGCCATCATTTATTGTTAATAGAAACAAAACATACCCTCACATACTCTCACTACTTACGATCTACAAGCAACAAGCAATATACGGTAACAATAGTAGAAAATATAAATGACAAAATAAAAAGAGTGAACATTTTTTGAGAAAAACTCATACAGCCGGATACACTAATTTAAAGGTGGTGTTACTGCAGTGTATGGAGTGCGGAGACTACAAGTGGCGATCGAGGGTAACCGAGGTGTAACTCCTCCATGGGGAAAAAGGACAAAGCAAATACAGCAGGTCTTCCGGGGAAAAAACTCCCGCCCAGCCACTAAACTCGTTGATTGACTCGTTGCTCGGAAGGTCCCCTGGGGGACTCCAGGTCTGCTGAGCTCCTCCTGATTTCCAACCCAACCCTCAATGAAACACTTAAACGCCAAAGGTTTTTTTCATCTGAACCAATTCCAGATACCAAATTGGACTAAAAGCTATAATGTTACCTACCGTGGCTATCACCAGTTCATTCCTATCATTCATTATTACCGGACATTCCCTAGTATTCTGTCTGCAATCTCTGGGTAATCTTATTCGCGCTGCGAATTCAAAACTTCCAAGTCGGCCAGCATAATTCCCAGAATATTTGGAAAACTTTGATATGAATAGACAAAATCCAAGAACCTGTGAACACGTGGTGCAAAAGATCTTGAGCTCGTTTTCAGGATGGGCCGTACACATAGCTTGCCTTCGCAGTCGCTTGATGGCGTCGGCATCTGCGCAGTCCAGTGTCCCCACCGAGTGATGAGCAGTGCCGCGCTGACGCACATGCGCCTCTCCGCAGAACGTGCACATGCTCACCAGACATGTCAGGCATCTGCTGCTAGCCTGTAACATTATTTTAGTTATTAATTTATTACAATCAAACCTTTTTAGTAACAAAAATGGCCTATTGCCGAATATGAACTTCTTTTGAACCAGAGGCCTTCGATAGACTAATCAAATCCCACCAGGTCATTTTTGGACATTGATGATATTCTACGGTGCTCGCTTCAACACCGCTGACTACAACGATCTTTTAAAACATATTTAAAAGATCGTTGCATAGCTCTAATTTACAATGATTGGGGTGATTGGTGTCATTAGTCTAATGTAAATGATTGGCAGTCCCAAGAATTGAATTTAAGGGAAAATGACACTAACCAATGAGTATAATTAAGCACTGTCCTGCACTGTAATGATATAAAATATATTTGCATATTCTTAAATTTCATTTTGACAGTGATGCTAAGAAGTACAATCGTCACTGGTGCCAACAGCCAATAATTGTATGAACTGCCACTATAAATACATACTTGACTATATTATTCATGATTAAAAATTTGTTTCAGGTATTCAGATGATTTTTTTAGTGTACTTATACCTTTTTGCCTGAAATCCAGAGCCTAAAAATATTTTTAACATTTGTAAATTCCTTAACTACTTTTTCAAAGACCCCTAAATAAATGCGTCAAATCTTCAATTTTAACGGAAAATATTTTTTTTTATTATTTTTCTTTGAAAATATCTAAGAGTGGTAAATTAACAGCCTTTATAAACTAAATGCATTCTTAGAAAAATAGATTGTTGAATTGTATGTACTAAGGGTTTATTTTGTTTATTTAACCGAATCGTAATTTCATATGATGGAACTCGCTGAACATTATACATTGTTAAATATATATAAAAAAAGAAGTTCTTCTAGTTAAATAGGTTATAATAATAAAACCTGTTTAACTAAATGCCTTTAATAATAGCATAAACATTTAATTCAGGTAGGTACATATCCTCTAATTTAGGTAGTCGATTATAAATAATGATATATACAGAAATTGTATAGGTGTTATATAAACTTTTTAAGTGTATTATTGCATTATTGTATTATTATTTAAATTAATATTACTGTATTATTTATGTGTATAATTTTATTTAGAATATTATCGTGTGTATACCCCTGGGATTGCCCTACATATTGATATGCCAATTACCATACCAACATGTGCCAATTATTAGAAAAAACTTGTTTTTTTTTAAAAAACATGATTTTATTTAATGAACCCGAGAGCTTGAAGCTCTGTTCTCTGTATCTGCTTAATGGCGCTGGTTTAAATTATTATGATTTTAATTTTTCTTTACTTTAATTTTTCATTCAACGTGTATTGTCATCGAAAGCAAGCGCATTTAAAAAAACATCAGCACGATTGAACTTGGTAGTGGGTGAAAAATCGATCGAAAGATTTGCGCAAAGATGAACAGAGAGAGGAGCGAAGTTAAATAAAATCTTGTAAAAAAGTGCCAATAATTATATATTTGCGGTAAAATTCGAAATATTCGTGTTCATATACTGGTTAAATGTAATTTTAAATACTATGTGTTATTAATCAAGTAAATTCATTTCTAATATGACAGTTTTTACTTAATTCTATTGATAAATCATTAATTACCATGCACCGTTTAATATTAATATCACGCTAGTACTACGAATACGGCAGTCTAGCGATTAGAAGCGACGAAAGTTTATTAGAGTTTGAAATTTAATTAAAAGTGAATAAATATATCGTGTTATTCAAACATTCTCGCAATAAAAGTGTCCACAGCACGACACACGACACACGACACACGACACACGACACACGACACACGACACACGACACACGACACACGACACGTGCAATCTATTGACCCGACAACTGTTTCCAGATGCATCTTGAGCGGAAAGACCCGCCTATTTTTAATACTCGTCCGCCAACTCTTTTTTACTTCCTCTTGATTATATTTATTTTTTATGTTATGATCACAGAGGCAACAGCTACGTGTGCGTGCAAAAGAAGTTATGTTTTCATTTTATTTTTTTAATAAAGAAATATTTGTAAGTAGGTATTTCATTTAATCTTAATTAAATATAATTAATATATATTAATTACGAAATTATTTAAAAAGTTAAAAAAAAGAATATTCAAATTTGAAGAAACTTTTCTATATATTTTTTTTTTTAAATTTGCATATTGGGTAAATTCTAATAAAACAAAATTTTAAAATATTATCCGTACAAAATATTTAATGACCGTTGACTGTAAATCTCTATGAATGATTAGTTAATAATATAGAACTATTATAAATAAAATAACTCATAAAGAATCTTAAGATCTAAATAATTTTTAAAAAACTAAATCCACTCACCAAGGTATCAGGCGAACATAGATCGCAGAGTATCCTGGATGTATTTCTATTTAAAGAAGCTACGACCATGCGATGTTGAAGAACAAAGTTTGGAGGAAGAGCGAGGACACCGCCTTTGGGCAACCTGTTCTCATTCCCGCACAAAGGGCAGACCAATATGCTGACGTCCTTTCCCGATATCTGTTATGAACATAAAATATTGTTATTGGATACTAAAATGTTGATGGCATTAGAAATCGTATTAGAAAAGATAGCGAGTTTTATAGAAAATTTTGATTTGTTGCTAAAATTAGTATATAAATTTAATTCGTATGTTTGTGTGACTTCATTATTGAGTTCCTTAAAAACTCAAACGAACGAAATAAAATTATTAAATAATACAATTTTTACCATGAATTTAAAAATGATCCTTAACGAATAGATTCCGTTTCGAATAGATTATATTTTATACTTGACAATTTTATTTTAAACTAGAAGTTTAAAATCCCTGGCTTCGCCCCGGATTGGTAGTTAGGACCCAAATCTAGCCTACGGCACTCGTGATGAGTCACTTCAATCCCCATCTCTAAGCCCTTCCTAGCCGATATGAATTGACAATGGCCTGTGTTTGTGTACAAGATACAAATGTAACAGATTATAACAGATTTAAAAAAAAACCCAAATGTGCATTTTACCTGTATTTAATGCAATGGAATACACATAATAATTATTTTCTGAAAATTAAAATCAATTTTCTCAAAAGTCACTTGTACGGTACCTCCGTACAAACACTTCACATTTTCAGTTTTTCCAGAATTTCCCAATTTCCCGGTAGAAGTTTCTAATTTTTCTTTACCTAAATACAACTCCAAACTATTACGAACAGTTTAAAAAAGTAGCTAAATCGGCCAAATAGTTTCTGAGTTCTAGTGCTTCTGTAGAAGCCTTTGAATTGTCGGAACTAATAGTTGTTAATAATCCACAAATCTCAATATTGGGACCACGTCTGTGTATAATTTATATTAATGACCTTAGTTTAAACCTGCCTTAACAGAGTTCTCATATGACACTAATAATTAATAATAATTGAAGCGAAAAATATAGAAATACTTAATAATAGAATTAATACATCAATAGATGACCTTTAAGATTGGTTTAAGGAAAATAAAATGTCTTCAAATATATCTAAATCAGTAATTTATTACTTGTCTTATAATTCCAAGCCTAATGTAAATTATCCTGTTGAAATAACTAATCATGTAAAGTTATTGATAAAAAACTAAATTGGCACATACAACTCGAACGCCTAAATCAAAACAGTCCTCTGCTTGTTATGTACTTCTATGTACTTCTATGGGAGCAGCTTCCCACGCAGACGAAGTCTTTATGCTTCAAAAAAGAGCTATCCGAGCAATCATAGGCGAGAATCGAGATCTACGAGAATCCTGTAGAATTAGATCATATTTCTAAACACCTATCTAGGTTCAAGAAGCTGTTGCTAAAATAGGTTAGGTAAGGCCGATCCAAAACGCACATCGTCAGGTTCTGGATTAATCATTTACTACTACTAAACAATGTATAGAAGTAGTTGATTATATGATAGCTACAGGGTCTCATAGCAATTCTTGTTTTAAAACCACTACATTTGATTATTCTTTCAGCTATTAGCTTTCAGAATAGGATGTGTATATATGAGTTTTACCTTACAATAAAACTCTTATTATGTTCCCAAACTTATTTGAAACCTTAAATATGAGATAGCAGCTTCCGTTTCATACCTACCTATCCTTATCCGCCCTCTGATCACTGTAGTCATGCCCTTATGTCAGCCAGCAGTAAAAGCGGAAGTGGTAACGCCGCCATCTTCCTGTTGTCAATTGGCGTTTCCTGCGTGCAATGCCTTCGCGAATTCCACAATTTATTGTTCGTTTGAATCTTATTCGTGTATTAGAATGCGATAATATATTTTACGAATTGACGGGCGATTAGTATTATTATAAAAAATATAATTTGGCGGTATCAATACATTTGAATTAACTTGTGTACTACATAATTAGGCGTTTTTATAATAAAATTAAATGAAAGTTAGTATAAAATAAATTGAACATTATATTATAAGTACGTACTTACCACTTTCGTATAAAAACCACCAGTATGTTGGACGTCAACAGCGTGGAAACTCGTAACAAGACTTTCATCCGAATCTGTCGTGGTCCGCTGTTCGCTCTCATAACCTGAAGCGGCTGAACCGGATCCTGAAGGAGACCCGGATCCGGAAACGGAAACATCCTTCTTAGGAACTAATGCACATGAAATAAAAGATAACCATTAATAATTGAACGTGAACTTGACTTGTCTTTCCTAATGAATAATTTAAAATTCCAGTGTCGTGTCAAAATCTAACAATAATTAATTATAAGAAAATTAATTATAAAAAACTTTTTTTTTTTTTATTATAGGTAGTAGAAACGAATACTATTCGAATGAACTACGAATACCAATGAATAAAAAAATAAAATTTACACACCATACATACATATTATTTTATTTTTGCTATAAAGAAAGTTAAAGTGCCTAGATAAAAGGTTTTGATAGAAAGTTGGAGCGTAAAACGAAAATGTTCTGATAATATATTATAATGCGTGTATTTTTTTATCTTTATGAGATAATAAGCAATTACATGAACTAATTATAAAAACTATCAAGAACTTGTTGAAATTCAGCTCTCACAAATATTTATGGGAGCGACGTAATAATAAGTTTAAACTTATGTTTACGAGAAATATTCAAGAATGGTCGGTCGAATCACAAATTAAAGACAAGACGTGCATTTGTTTTTAAATATAATTCAATATGTAAAACACCCCTACGAAACAAAAGAATTTCCCTTCTAAAATAAATAACAGTGTAAACAAAACACTGCTGTGGATATAGTGAAAACAAAATAATTAAAATAATAGCAAAAATATGGTTGAAAATAATAAACGAAATATTTAGCTA
Source organism: Neomicropteryx cornuta (assembly GCA_020383195.1). NCBI lineage: Eukaryota > Metazoa > Arthropoda > Insecta > Lepidoptera > Micropterigidae > Neomicropteryx > Neomicropteryx cornuta. The sequence goes on from JAHKQU010000012.1 coordinate 14,669,355, forward strand.
AAATTTCTAAAATTAAACGTCTTCAAAAACGGAAAATATACACCGTGTCCCAAGACCATTCATGATGAAAAATCCAGGTAATTGGTCCCGGGATTTCAAAAATTATTTATGAAGACCATATCAAAATTCGTCATGGTTTCTGAAAAAAAAAATGTAAACTGCGTGATAATATACACGATTCTTGTAATACGCTTGAATATAGACGTTACATTTGGTAAGTTGGGTTGAGGGGAGCGGGATTAAACAGCCAGCGTCTCTTCTGTGCCGCCAAGTTCACACGAGGTCAAGGTTGTCAGCTGTTATTGTTGTTGATTTCGCCAAACGATTTCGGCTGGCCATTTACACCAGCGCTTTAATAAAAATAATAAATTTGGGGATGAATTATTTTCGCCTTCTTTAAATAATTTTTTATTCGTATTAGTGAACATAAACATCCTATTAAATCTTCGTGAATAGTCACGGGACATTCTGTATAATGTATTCTTTAGATATAGAGTACCTATATATTTTTAAAAAACATGAATGTGACAAAAGTGACGTTAATGTCGTTAAAACTACGGATAAGATGCATTGTGTGGTGTAACGATAATATTCCATTAATTATCGTATTTAATATGTTATAATAACATATAGTCTTGATAGTTTCAAATTGTTTCTGCAGCATGACTGTATTTGTGTATAACAGGTCTGTCAAATTTGTGTCACAATATGTCATTGTAATTCTCTCCTAAATTTATAGGCCTTATAAATTATTTAATATTCTTCTCCCTGAAGTTAAAATAACACTTCACAAGGTTCCACTTTATTTACGCGTGACGAGAACGTGTATTTCATAGGCCAAAATTAGACTTCAAATGATGAAACTTTCGATCGATGGTTTACTCGATCTTGCGTAAGTCTAAATACTCGGAAGTTTAATATTCAGTAAACCCCGTGAAAATACACAACAGCTGTCGTGAACATATTACGCGGATCAGAAAGCGCAGCGCTTCATTTTCGGACTTCAAACAAACCACATATGGCGTGAGCGATCCGCCTCCTCCTCCTCCTCCTCCTCCTTTAGCTCCTCCTAAAGTAAACAAAAAATATTTTGATCCCTCCGGTAGAACTATGGGACTCCGGTAACCGAAATAATGTTTTTAAAATAGTCGCGGCTTTAATTGTGACTTCGTTTCTTATTATTGACAAATACTAAGTAAGAAAACTATGTAAATGCTTGTTTTTTAAATTTAATATTATATTGGCATAGCTTTTGTAAATAAAATTCGAATTATTTAGCGCTAAATCCGTCAAAAACACTTTCAATTCACTAGCGCACTTTTCATATAAACAATCAAACGACAAAACCGAACTAAAATGAAAAAAAAACGATGAGTAGTCTATATCGGAATCTGCTGCGACATGAACAATAGAGTAGGCCGCCGCTATAAATGCCTTTCTTGCGCCAATTTCTAATTTTTAGACACGACTGTATGCCAATGCAGTAAGAAGATTTACCAAACACGGCACCTGGCGCATACATTGTCACTGAGTGTGAGGTTCTAAAAAAAAATATATCTCCGTCAGTTTGTCCGCAAATCAAATTATCTGCTGTAACTTCTAATCGGTTAATCGTAGGAAGTATGGAATAACGTAGATATGACTTTATTATAAATATTGACTTCCGTTTTCTAGAGAGAATAGACTAGAAAGGTCTATATTGCACTATATATTCGTCTTTCTATCTTTCCGGTTTACATCCATATTTTTTACGGGAAAATCTAGTGCCTGAAAGTTTCTTTTTTTGGGTTTATAATATCTAATGCTCGAAAGAAAGCCAAGGTACGGAGAATTGTAACCAGGCAATTTAGGCACTATAAAATAATATTCAAAGATTCAAATATCCACTTACTTATTTTTTTTTTTGATTAGGTATCACCTGTTAATATGTATCAATCAGTAGTTGTATAAGAAATGATGGTTTGAAAGGTCCACGCATTATTTTACTGTTATTCTATGTTATTCAATGATTCATCGGTAATCCCATAGTACTCACATAGTATCATTTTACCATATCGCAGAAACATAAACTCCGTCAACTAGTATGTCGTGCTGACATGTAGATTGTAGGCCCGTTTAGTCTGATTGGGAGGGTAGTCGAATGATGTAATTCCATTTATGAAGAGATTGATATATTCGTCTCTTCACTCGTCGGATTAAAAAAATGCTTATTTTAGGTTATATACATCAATGAATAAGTAGCTTACTATTCCCATCCTTTGGCCCTCTGTTGCATCTTTCAACTCGAAAAATAGAAATGCAAAAGAGTTGAATTATTGTGTGTAGATTGATGCTCTTGAAAAACAACCATAGCAGTTTAGATCACATCGAAAGCTCATCGGATAATATAGATATATAATACTCAAGAATGAAACGGTTCAGTCTAACCATTTATTAGAATTATTTAAAAAATATTGAACAAAAATTTGTAAGAGAAAAAAAATATTTAACGCGCATCTCTTTGCGTGCAATTTTAGTTGCTTGTTTTTTTCATATTTTTTGAAATTATCAGAATTTGGTGATATTCTCTGATAAGTCTTGATAAGTCGTGATAAGTCTTTTAAAACTTAAACGGTAGGTACACATTTTTATAGGTTGGACATATTTTTAATGAATGATAAACCTTTATTGCATATAAAAATAGCCTATTGTTATTTCATATAAAGCATTTTTTTCCTACCAGTTATGTTTTTTTTTTTTTTGAGAGAATATTTTGGAGTGTTAGATGTATAGTGCGGAATCTTTGGGTGAGATTGGGTAACCCATATCAGAACCCGATTAAGAGAGGATTAGAATGGCAAAATCTTGGCCACAGTAGGTATAATCGGAATCCCAAACAAAAAATTAAGGAAATTAAATTTATAATGGTTCTAACATGATTTTTAATATCATACTATTTTTTCAAATGTGATGCATTACACGATAAAAGGTTTATGGTAGGCGGGTATTAGGTAAAACGAAAAGCCGACTCGTCCAGCAAGGCCGCCATAGGTCAACCCTTAGCTGATTAGTGCCAACACACTTGAATGGCTTCCTCTTGTCCCTGAGCAACACTGGAGTATTATTATTCTTCTGGCTCTTAAGCCTCTTTGAAACGCAGTTTCCTTGCTTATTATTAGAAAGAGCTAGTTAAGTAACGAGACACCAGAAGTTGCCACCGTCGGTAGTTGCATTAGTAATAATTACTTATGCAACTTTCGATCTTGTCTAAAAAAAATTGTTTTGTTTACCCTAACTTGAACATATCCCTGAGTATTCAGTAGGTATTAATATAACCTAATTATACGATGGTACGTGGGCATATAGCCTTGTGCACTTTGGGTAACGGATAGCTCTGAAAAAAGTTGCTCTCATTTCAAGAGGGAGGAAAAATTAAGAGGGAGGGGGAGGGAGAAATTACAGATTTTGTGACCCAGAATTAATGAAAACTTTCTGCTATGACAATATTATAGATGATTTTATGATTTATAGATATTTGCTTATGCGTAAATAAGCAAATATCTAAATTTAAATAAATATTTATATTTATCGTGTTAGTTTTCTCTCACCTTCAAAACTAGATTCATGTTTGCTAAGTAAATAAACAATTCCAGTGCTGTTAGAAGTAATAAACTTACACTCTGTATCGTGTAATGTGGAAAAGAGCTGATTATTGATGCTATCCAGGTTCATCCCATAATAACATAGGTATAATATCATCTATATATAAAAGAAAGTCGAGACAGTTACACCATTTATAACTCAAGAACGGCTGGACCGACTTTATGATCTTTGATTTGTTAGATTTTTCTCGGCCGCGAATAGCAGAATAACTATTAAAACATTGGAAAACTTCACGAAAAAAAAATTATTAAGAAAATTTATTTTCTCATACATTTTGTATGAGAAAATTGTATGTGGAATTATATTTTCAAACGGTAAGTTGTCTTCGAAGATGTTCACTTTGTGAAGTTATCACATTTGTCATTGTGCGCGCATCGATAATTAAAATACGTATCATTTTGATTTTTGTACGAGTGGCGCAAGGACGGCTTAAAATAGGGCATACATATTTTATTTGTAAACATTGGGAAGGAAGAACATACAAACAAACATTTATATAAAAAATATGTAAAAATGAAAATAATTTTCTTTTTAATTTGTCTATTTTTTTTTAAATTGTTATAATCCTTACTGTCGGAGTCTTAAACTCTGAAACACCCATGCGGGAAGCATACCTCCATGTAAAAGTCACATTTAGATTATAATTATTTTTGTATATGCCAATAAAAAACTCTTCTTCACGCTAAATAATATATACGAGTATATATACATTTTTGAGCATAACTACACTTGTTTGGCTGATGGGTGGACATATACTGTAAATATAACATACGCTGAAATATATTAGTTAGCCTAATTTTTTCATAATTAAGTCTTTCAGAAATAAGAAGGGTATATATTTTTGGTAGGTACATTTTAATAAAATAACGTATTAAACGTCACAATAAAAATATAGGTATCTGAAGAATATGGGGATGTCTGCGGTACCCAGTACTCTTTGCATGCCAGATTACAACATTTTAAGACTAAAGAGGCAGAGACAAATATAGAGGTTTCAGTTTCAGTTTTTGCGTTTTTTTGTTTTTGGTCCCCTAAGGCCCCGAAAATTATGTAATGTAATGCAGCACTACATTATTGAATTAAATTAATAAATAATGTTATTTATTGGCTTATAAATGTTGAAATATTTCTGTTGTCAAATTTTAACGTAGCATTAGTTTAGCTTAAATTAATTTAATACATTAGTAAGCAAACCAGAATTCATTTTGACGTAAAAATCTGGTCATAAAATTGCTACCAAAGAGTGTTTTTTTATTTCAACTTGTGAAATAGACTAAAGAACTTATTATTATTAAGAAGTATTTACGGTGAAATTCTCAAGTAATTTCTTTCTAATCATAAAAAACATAAGTTAAATTTAATTTAAATAGCTTACCACTTTGCTCATTCCACAAATTATTGATTTCACCTTCGCTGCTGCAGATATTTTGAAGGCACCACGTGCAAAAGGTGTGAAGGCATGGCAAGACCCTTGGCTCGGAGAAAGTCCTTTTGCAGATGAAGCAACGGAACTTGTCATCCGCCTCGGATGAAGGGCAAACCCGTTCCACCAGGGAGAGAGCCCTCTGGCCAGGGGAGGCCTTTGCTGGAGATAGACGTGCCGGGCTATTCCCAGCGCTGATGGTTGTCGGCTCCAGCGATCGTCTCTTCGCTGCGGATGGTTCCTCGGACTGACGACGTCGCGCGAAGCTCCCGAATATGTACATGACGCGGTCCACTTCCATCTTCATACTATTCAGAACCACTTCCAATCCATAGCGGGATGGAAGAATGCCGTGAGCGCCTCCGCGAGCAAAGATGCATGTTCAGTGGTCTCGTTTATTTTGGTTCGATTGTGTCGCCGTGGGTGTCCGTCCGTCCCGGCTGCAGCGCCAGCGTGCGCCCAGCCCGAGCTGACTTCTGAAAGTGACGCGCCGCTGGTCTCATCGCTGTTATCGATGAGAGCGGAAAGGAAGCCTCACGCCTGCTGGGCGTCACGCGTTCAGCTGCTGATAGGTAAAATAATCATTCTAGACATGTGATTCTTATTTTAGTATTTTTTTTATTGGATAAAGCTTAATGGGCGCTATTATTGATTAGGAAGTTTATCCAAGTGACATACAAATATAAATTCATTAATCATAGGAATGTATGGTCTTATACTATGAGATGATAATTAATATAATGTACGACGATGGTTTCCTAGCTCTATCAAGGTTAGATCAATGCTTTTTCCTTTCCCCTTGAAGCTACATCCAGATTGATGAAACACAGCTTCATCTGTTTAAGAACTAAAAACAAGCCACATAATTATATAATCTCCTTTGTCAACACAATAATCTGCAGTAAATCTCAAAAAGTAAGGCGTGGACTCTCGTATACCTAATGCTGTAAGTAGTAAGACAGTAGTTCTTCTTGATACCTCAAATGGATTGCTTTCCGATGGCATGTTATCAAGAGCCAGTAACTTACCCTTCTGTGGTCCCATATTGGTGGTTCATTATTCTTAGGTTTTGCGAGAGATATTCCTTTTATAATTTGTTTAACAAGGAAATTCTCACGGTTTTTTTTTTAATGATATACTAAAAAGGTACTTGTTGCGAAAGCTTAAATATAATCCGGTGAGAAATTTTGCTACTTCGGCACCGGATGGTTCTCGTGGGTTTATTTTATTTTCTGCGCTCCACTGCAGCCGTCTTTTCAGGGTAAGTCGGTACTTTTGTAAGGTTGACGCTTTCCAGCTTTGATTTCAGAAGCTGTTTCCCTTTGTCTGACCAGTTAGATATCCATTTACCCACCTCTCATATTGTCGACCGTAAAGATTTGTCATTTAATACATTTAAAAGGCAAAGGAGTCTACCGAAAAATAAACAGACTGCACACCATTGTGCAATCATCTCACTAATTGGTGAGTAATTTTAGATATATCTTCTCACCAATTTTTCACGGTAATTCACTCTGTCACTCTACGCACACACTTCCACGCTCACCAATAATAAACCGAGTAACACTATTTCGCTGTAAGATAATAATAATAAATTAATGTGGTAATCTTTCTTGTGGTCATTTAATTGGTGTACTTATTTTTTATTTTTATTTAACAAAACTCCCTCGATTTCTCGATAAAATAAAAACAACAAACATGTGAGACTGATTTTGAGACTTATGATGCGAAATCCAAATTTGAGGATTCCGTGATAAGTATAAAGTATATTATCTTTATTTTACTATATATAATTTATATTAATATATATATATATATATATATATATATATATATATATATATACACTTTTTAAAGCAGTTTTCTGAGAAAATGATTTTTGTTAAAGTCCGCCATTGTTTCAATTGACTTTCGGCCAGGGGTTTTTTGAAACAGGGGATGAGGTCAGTTAAAACACGTAAATAAAATAAAAGCCACATGGAGTTTAATTCAGTTTTATTGTATTAAAAATCACAAAAACATACTACTTAATAGGCATGCGGCAGGCAGGCAGGTGGCTTCTTAATAGGCATTTGGTATTCTCATTCTATTCTCGTTTTTTGATATATCGCGAAAGTACTCCGTATTTATCTGCAGATTTTAGGTAGATTTCATTAGGAAAACTACCGATTGCAATGGGTACCATGTCGTGACTTCCGGAAAATTTCGAAATATCTTCGAGTTTCACATCCCCTAGAATCCAAAATCACCCTCAGTTTAAAAGTTTATCTGGAAGTTTATGTCTATCTATCTATATCACTTTCTTGCGAACACGATAACTGGCGTAATTTTAGACCAATAACTTTCAAATTGATACATAAAATTTAAGGGGACAAAATCTCGGTCAAGTTCGATCAGATCAGAGGGGCGGGAATGGGGGTATTTTTCGAAATTTTGGTATAACTTTCTTAGTATATAAGTCGAATTAAATTAAATTTTATATTATTCCTTAGATAAGGGTCTAAAACTTATCTCAGTAAACTTCTTTGATAGCACCAACCATTGGTCCTAGGAGTGGGAAAAATTGGTATCATATCATCCTACCTCTTTTAATAGGCACATGATTAAATCAGTTCTAACTGCTAATTGTAGAAGTATAATTTCACTACATTTTTTTTTAAACAATTTTGATATGAGCAATTTTACGGCACATTACAAAGAGAAATTCAGTATAGGCATAGTTGAGGTTCAGTATAGGCAAATGACAGCTATAACAAAATACAACTCAGTGATACTTGTTATTTAGGTACTTGTTACTAACGAAATTATATACTATATAACTAAGTTATATAGTATATAATTTCCCTGAGAAAAATACGTATTAAAAGATGACATGATTTAGTGTAGATTTGATCATCGATCAAGGTTGATGTATACTTGTCACTACATAATTAATCTTCATCAGTAACAGAAATTATAATTCTTATGTCGTAATATCCTGAAATGATCCATGTCATCTATTGGAGCCGAGTGGGTGTCAACTTATAGTGATTATTTTTTTTAGCTGTCAACCATTAGTATTAGGTGAGAGGATACAAAAATATTTTATTTCATGTAGATATATGTTCTTAACTCTCATTTTTATCATTTTAGGCTGGTTTGTGTGTGTGATGTGCAACGAATAACATGCCCACTTTAAACTTATATGGATAAATATTTTTTCTTTAAAAAATAATCGATCTTTTTGTTCTTATAGGGTCAAACCATTAGTGCCCTAGCAATTATCCAATTTTCCAGTGATAATTTCTCATCTATCGACAATATAGAAGTAGTCATCTTATGACCTGGGTTTTTAATATTATACTGCAGACTGCTTCTTGGTACGCCTTAATTTTTCGCTATAGAACGCACAGATCGACCAAATTGTTGCATTTCTTTAACTTTGACGTGTTTTTATTTTATCTAATCCGCTTTCTAAAACCAAAATAATTAAAAGTAATTAATTGTGACACTTATTGGAGATTCATTACAGTGATTGGCAATAGGCTAATCATTGAAATTTCCAATATTTAATTATAGTTATTGGCCACCTTTAAATCAAATATATTTTTGCAATAAAATATAAAAAAAATCACAAATACTGATGTCAAGTTACCTTAGTAATGGATGAAATAAGTTTCTTTAATAATATATCACGAGTTTCCTAGAATTACCATCGATTTAACCAGACTATTTTATTAACAAAATGCTAAGATGAGTTAAAATGCAATTTCATATCGTAATATCGCATTATGATTGAAATGGCCAATGACTGTCCGGTTTACCCTGCCTAAGCGTTTTTTTTTTTGTAGCTGTTAGACGTGGAAAATGGTTTGATCTATTACAAAATAGCTAAAATGACAACACTGCCGCTCCTTTCCCCCTAATGCGCCCACCGCTCTGTCGCAATTCAACCGTACCTTGTTTCAAACGTACCCAGTTTGTATGTCTAAAAAAATGTCTTTCTACTTACAATATATGAAAAACTACCTAAAAGTTATACTCGTAAAAAAGTATATGGAAATAATATAATTAAAAATTCATATAGAAAAAAACAAATAATTCCGGTACCGGGAATCGAACCCGAGCCTCCTGGGTGAGAGCCAGGTATCCTAGCCACTAGACCATACCGGACTTGGTGGACGGGGATTTTTTAGGTATATATCTTTACAATAAAATGATCCTACATAATCAACGAACAATATAATTTACTAATTAGATAATACTTTATTTACAGCATCTGTAAAAAAATAAATTGCTTAACACATTCCTTAATACAATTTTTATAAACAAATGTAATTCCGTAGCCTTATACTATCTATTAGTAAAATGTATACTATAAAAAAAAGAAACGAATATATTGCTATCTGGTAATATAATAAAATACCATGTAGGAATCTATATCAAGATTGACACTTGCTTGACAGTTGACAGATACAATGTAACAGCGTGAGGTGGGAGTTCGCATGTGGTGTGATTTCTTGAATCTTGGCTTGTCCAACTACAAAAATGTACAACAACGTTTAGTTTGTCGTTCGTGGGTGGGTGTTTTCTATTTAAAGAAACGAGACGACTGGGGCGCTATAAATTTATACATAGTATTAGACTTTACGATTGACTGGTTGTCAACCGGTATGCTGATAATTATATTTACTATGTACTGTAAACGAAGTGTTTTTGTTTTACTATGAATAACCAAAATGATCTTCAGTTCGTTTTCAATTTTCGTATGAGGCGTAAAGATGATGCCAAAAGCATGGCTTTTAACTTTGCTTATTACAGTTTGCGTGATGTTTCTTTATTTTTATAATGAGTTATTACAAATAGAAAAGAAATACCGAGACCTAGGTGATACCTTGTTCCTAATTATTCGTTATATAGGTACTAAGACCATAGAATAATGTTTATTAAAAAAAATGTACCTTGTTTTACAGAAGTGTCTTACGCGAATGTCCGTGGTGGCCAGTTGATGGCATATAAAAACGAAAACGATGTGTATGATGATCTGATTGTAATATATAATCGAGTGCCGAAAACTGGTTCCACAAGCTTCGTTGGAATCGCTTATGACTTGTGCAAGAAAAATGCTTTCAAAGTTATACATTTGAACATAACTGCAAATATGCACATAATGTCGCTTAACAATCAATATAAGTTTGCACTCAACGTAAGTAAATGGGACTCCGTCAAGCCGGTGCTTTATCATGGCCACGTGGCTTTCTTAAACTTTGAAAGGTCATCATTTTATTGTTGTAGTTTTTGTTTGTTATAATTGTTGAGTTATTTATTTTATGTTGATTTACCTCTATGTTTACTTACAGGCTGGGAATGTCTGCGAGGCCAATTTTCATTAATATAATCAGGAAACCTTTGGACCGTTTAGTATCTTACTACTATTTCTTAAGAAACGGAGATAATTTTAGACCACATCTAGTACGCCGAAAACATGGAGATAAAATGGTTTTTTTTTCTACATTATCTGTAATATCCTTAATGAACCATTCCTTTCCCAAAAATAAAATAATACCACAAGTTGCGGTACCAACTATCAAGAATTAATGTTTTTCCGCTCCTTTAGCAAAAGAACCAACTTGATGATCACGGCCAATTGTACGAACTGTGCCAAGAAAAATCTCAAATTTTCACCCTTTCATTAAAAAATCATTTGCATGCAAATTCTAGAGGGTAAGTAAATTTTACTCAGTTGATGTTTCAAAGAAATTCGTTATGTAATTAAAGTAGGCTTGTACCTGGGGGTGATCAGAAAATATTTAAACAACTTATTTTTGAAGTTACTATTTCTAAAACCGCTAAAAAGGGAAAAAGGTAGCTAGGCAGTAGGGTATAGGGTAGTAGAGGTATTGTAGAGAATTTTGCCACCAATCGGTGCTTATGTACATAATAAATGTGTGATAGTTTATTTCCGTATGTTTACATATCTATGGACTCGCGATCTTTTGCTCGTTCGTGAAAATCATATTTTCTTGAAAATTATGTAACATACAAAAATGGCTCTTACAATATATTGTTTTTTTTATTTATCAAACTTAAAATATTTTATTACTGCGCTCAAATACAACATTCTGTAGCCAATTATGAATGCATGTTTTTTAACATTAACACTACTAATAGTGTTAATGTAGTAGTGTAGTAGCACTATGTTACTGGATGGGTCAAAAAATCAACTCTTCATAGTGGCGAATTTTGATGTTACAAGAAATGAAAAATAAAACTTAAGAAAAACTTTTTTATTAAATTTAAGTAATTAAATTCACATACGTTTGAAATATGCAAGCTGTGTTTCACTTATAATATTAAGGAATATTTATTGAAATGTGTTAGTTTTAACATGATGAACATTTGTGTTTATGTGTGTGTGTTTGTGATTTTTAATAAGCTCACACATGCTTATTTCTTCATCTCAGTTAGTTTCATTGTTTCCTAGTTTTTCTGTTTTTCGATGTACTCCAATGTTTTCATGCATTGATTACATATATATAGTTTTATTTTGGTTTGTTTTATTAGTTATCCCGTTCTGCGATAAGTCGAGGAACAATAGTAGTAACAGTTAACTCTTTTGTATTTCAGACATTTGATGAATGCGTAGAACGTGGTCAATCTGATTGTGACCCTAAAAATATGTGGCTGCAAATACCTTTTTTTTGTGGACACTCCGCAGATTGCTGGTTAGTATTTTGTTAATTCATAATTTTGCTAGCTGTCCGTTCTGGCTTCACACGGGGATATTTTAAACTTAAAAAATATTTTACATATATAGATTATTGTATTCACCTCAACCTGCCTCGAACATAGCAAATCGCATTGATTTCCGAGATTAGCACGAACTTACGCTTATCAAGGACTTTATCATACAGGTTGTCCCAAGACATTTCCCAAAGACTTAATGGGGTGTTTGTGTTCCCCCACAAAATACTCATACTCACAGAGTATGAAATTATATGAAAAAAGGCAAAAATATTTCATCCCCAAATTGATTATTTTTTTTAATGTGATGGTGTAACTTATCAGTCGATTCAGTCAGGGAGTGAATTGCGACGAGTTGTGACGCAGAACGTTTTGTAACGCGGGACTTTAACTTATAACTGTGATTTACTTACTATTTAAAAATGCTATCTACGTTCTCTTCGGACCGTGCCCGTCTTATCAAATTGTTCACCGTGCAGTGTTTTTCACATAAAGTGTACATTTTTTTTTCTTGGAAATGAATTTTGATATTACGCCAAAATAAATCATGTTTGAAGTCGCGGGGCCAATTAGATGGATTTTTTTATCGGGAACGGTTTTGGGACACAGTGTATATAGATAATCAAAGTACAAATTGGTGTATTTCATGTTCTTTTTTTGTATTTTTTTTTTAATTTAAAATCTTTTTTCCTATTTTTTTATCATTTATGTAATAATATTATTACTAATTTTAATATATGTATTTTAATATTTTTTTTTGTCATTATCTTTACGTCATTACCTATATTATGTATACCTGTATTATGTGGTTTGGAACCACAATAAATAAATAATAAAATACGGATATAATATTTCAATTTATAATAATTTGTTGTCAGTGGAAATTGTTTTACATTTTTTATTTGCGCTTATGGATAAGTTTATATTAATTTATACTGGCCATTAACAAATAAAATGTTCCAACAGCATTTGTCATATTTTTAAACTCGAATATGATCGCGCTCTGTTGTTGATCGCCCTACTGAAATGTCAAGTTTTATTCTTCAGTTTAAAAAATTCGACTTTAATGTTAAATATCTATATATCCAACCAGCTTTCGATGTGATTTAAATGGCTATGGTAGTTTTTCAAGAGCATCAATTCAACTCGTTCGCATTTCTACTTTTAGAGTTGTAACAGACAGACAGACGGCCAAAGGACGGGGATAGTAGTTTCTTATATATACATATAGAAGCTAAAATTAAAATTTCATAATTTGTAAATTTAAATTTTAGGATTTAATATTTAGACATTAGTCTGATATTCACATTCACATATATTTTTATATGGTTCACTTATTAATCAAAACATAATATTATGGGCTGCTCAAGCCCACAATTTTTTCAACCAAAAATTTCAATAATATAAGGTTGGTAAAAAAAATTATTTTGATGTGTCAATATATATATATTTCAACCTGAAATTTCGATAGTATATGCTTAAATTTAAAATAAAAGTCAATTTACATGTTTTTTATATTTTGTCAGTTTTATTTGTTTCTTGAAGTATGGTAATTTTGATATAATATTATATAACAGGGTATTAATATTATTACTGGTTGGAGCTGGCTCCCCGACCATTACCTAGATGGCAGTCATGCCGGATTGTGTCGCGAATCCATTATATTTCGCTCACACAAAAACAAAAATTCACACTGACCCGTGTTTATAGAAGTTTTCACTTCAAATAAAATATTTCACTCTTTACAAGTGTGGTATTATGATGGTATTAATGTTACACATTAGAAATAGCCATTCTAGTCGTAAATAATATATCAAATGATGAATTTTAAAGCATTTAGTGGCTAATGAAAGTAAGTAAAGTAGTATTGTTTAGTAAGAAAATGAGAAAATTGCTTTGTTAAGTTGTTTATAGTGAATGAAGCTATGATTTTGTTTTTATCTGTGTGTGTAGCACTGGAATTTTAGTCAAAATAGAGCTCGGAAAAGTGTAAATTTTGAGAAATTATACTACACACTGTAGGATTTAATATATCTATATATATAAAACAAAGTCGGGTTAGTTTCACCATTTATAACTCAAAAACAGCTGTTAACAAAAACTATTAAAACGTTGGAAAATTCACAAAAAAAAAAATAAAGAAAATTCATTTTCTCATACATTTTGTATGGAACGACTTTGTATTCTATAGAATTCGATTTTCAAACGGTAAGTTACCTTCGAAGATGTTCACTTTGTGAGGTTATCACATTTTTAATTGTATCAATTGAAATGTGTCAAAATACATATCATTTTGTTTTGTTGTACATTTATTGAACTTAATTCATTTTAGGTATTCCTAATAAAAAACTGAATTTAATTAAAGCTAATAAGTTAACACAACATTTATTGATTCTGAGGCGGTACGAAGTTCGTTGGGTCAGATTATATAATATAAAATAAAGAAACCTCTCTGTTAAGTTGTTCGATAGTATATATATAAATTTTATATAATGGTGATAGATTTATTTAAATATAACACAAAATAAAATGGAAATAGGCCATTAAGTTGCCCGTTTTTGGTCGCGAAGGTAACACTCACTCTTAAGAGTAAATACACACAAGGCGAAAAGAATAATAATTCTTATTTGATCTAAATCGTATTTCAGGAAACCAGGAAATAAGTGGGCCCTTGAAGAAGCTAAGAGAAACCTTATAAATTACTATCTGCTTGTTGGAGTCACTGAAGAAATGTTGGATTTTATATCATTATTAGAATTGACATTGCCACGAATGTTTCGAGGAGCAACCGAGCATTACCTCAGCAGCAATCGATCACACCTAAGGCAGACATCATCTAAGTCGCCACTTTTAGAGAAGACCATTAGTAAAATTCATAAATCGGACATTTGGAAAATGGAAAATGAATTGTATGATTTTGCATTAGCACAATTTCGTTATATTAAGAAGAAGACATTACAAAGCAAGAATTTGAATAACATTTCACAGCAATTTATGTTTGAGAAAATTAGACCTAAATAGAATCTCTTATATTTTACATTTAAATACTGACTAAATACCTATCGGCCGGATGGCTCGGTATGAATGCTTGCTTCTGATTCAGAGTTCAATCCTCACTGGGTCAAACGAGACCAGATCATCTTTCGCTGCTATAAATATTTAACGGCGCTATTCTCAACAATGTCGACTAAGTTAAGGCTGACACACATTCAATTACAAACATGCTAGATATCTACCTGTAATGAATGGACTGAAACCATTTGCATTTAACAGTGCTTCCCCGACAATACAACCATACCATACCAAGCTTAATCTCATTGTGATTATACAAAAAAAATATAAATTGTCACCCGAAAGATTTTATCTATGTCTAAAAACTGTAATTTAGAGGTAACCTAATTTGAAAATTGGAAGTTAATTATGAACAAGGTTAATAATTAATATTTTTAAAAGTGGTTTATTCTATTCTCCACTGATCTATCTAACATATATTCGTTTTTTTTAAAGAAAAATAGAGACAAATTTAAATTAATACTTATATTATACTTAAAAAAAATACTTTATTAATAAAATATATCCTAAAACGTAGATATTATACAATGTTAATGAATTTATAAAATGGGCATACCATATTATTATCCCTAATAAAATGTATGTTTTTATTAAATGTTAAAATTAAATTTAATAGAAATTAATTAAACTAAATAAAAACAAACAAAAACCAAATTAACAAAATACAATTATTTTCTTTCCTATTTTCAAAGCCAGAATGATTTCATGACTATTCATTGATTTCATGATATGACTTCATTTCTATCAACTTTAATCCCAAAAGGATTTTTGCCTGGTATCTACGCCTATCTTAAGCACAACAATGATGCTCTTAAAGATGCCATAATATTTAGATTAGAAAAAATACTGCTTTTTATGAACCTATTCTTAAATACATGCAATTAATTAGTTTCAACCGATGTATAAACTTATAGTTTCGTGTAGTTATAACGGTTTTGTTGTTTTAATTAATGCTATAATATAATTCTGTTAAAACGCTGTATCAGGAGGCCGTGAAATGTTTTAACTGACTTATAAATCTAAAAGTTTCATATATTTATAAAAGTTGAATTGTGTCTAAGTAATACTATATATATATATATATATATATATATAATAAAATTGTATAATATATTGCTTAAATACCGTGTTTAGATGATTCCTTACGTTAAAATAGGCGTTCTTCGTTAGTTTACATTACTTATATAAAATCTGACAGTATTGACATTTGGAAAATTCGAATGCTTTTTAATATTTTTACAGAATGAAAATTTTCAAATTAATTATATAGCCAGAATGTTCAAAGAAAAATGAATACTGAATGCACAGATAGTTGCATCGCTTGAGGTAATGCACGCTGGTTTAAATACAGGCCTGTATTTTATGAAAGTTTTTCACTCTCACCTATCTATCTGTGCGATTATGCAATACGGTCAAACCTTCATTAAAGTAGTAAATAAATGGTTTAAAAAAGAAACAATAATTATGAAAAACAGTGAATCTGCAGTCAATCAATTCACCAGAATCCCTTTTGCACACGCAACCCTCCAGGGGTTATTTTTGACTTGATTTGATTCGAGGCACATTTTTCTAACGCACCATTAGCGCTCTTAAAATACGTAGGAAAACTAGTGTTTTGGATAACTGTTGTGCATTAAAATTATTCAATAACGAATTCAATACTACACCAGATCTTTTCATGCAAATTAACTGGATTTGCAGATTTAAGAATTCTACTAATATTTCATAAACATGAACAAAATATCTGTAGATTAAATTAGAATTATTCGGTTTCTCCAAAAAGCTACCTAGGAGAACTTTCGAAGAAAATTAATCTTAAAATACAATGAATGTGGATCCTCGTAGTTTGTTACCCCTATCATATTATTTTGAATTTTATTATTTTTTTAGTATCTAATTAAATTACAATTCCTGCCGCTTAGAAAACTTTTTTTTAATAATAAAGAATTTAGTATAATGATCAAATTATTTTTTAATTAGTGTAGTATGTAAATTGAAGATATAATATAGGCTGAATTCTTAATACAATCTCTCAGCTGAAGTAACACCCGAATGAGTCAGCTATAATACTCTCAGCTCATTAAACTACTTGAAAAAAATACTAGATAGATGTCAATGCCTAAATAATAGGATTAAAACATAATTATGTAAATATATTTAAATAGTTCGATTGAACTTACCACACCCTGAAATAGTGGTAATAAGTCCAATTTGCAATTTATATGCATCATTAAGAATTATCAGATAATAAATTATCTGTGACTCCGCTCGAACTTTTAATGTCAGGTTATTTTGATGTCAACACTTTTTTTTACCAATATTTTGTAAATTTGAATCTTATTTTATTCTTAGTGATTAAATAATCATGATATTACTCCAAATATTTTATTTCTGATTATTATTTAAATATGACTTGTATCATTGAAGAGGTTGACATTGCAACTCAAAAAAAAAACTTTTTTTTACTACTTTTATACTTAAATTTAGTAGTTTTAGTACTTTTTCTTTTTTCCTTTCATACTTTTTTTGTTAAAATAATTGTACTTTTTTTGACAAGATTTTCTTTTTATTTTAAGAAAACATGTTACAGCGATATGTTAGGTGTACAAATATATAACTAATTATATGATCACCTAGTTATCATCACAATATCTCCCCTTTCCCTATTCTGAAAATATTTTACATTGCTTGAGCTAAGTTCCAATGTTTGCAGGTTTGAATCTGCATATTATTCATACAATTTTTACCTCTCACTCATCGTCGATGAATTATAACAAAAGTTACTACAGTGCACTTTTTTCTTTTAAATAATTGTTATGACAATGATTTTAGGTCAAAATAGTTTTATATAACCTAGGTCATGGCAATTTTCCAGAAAAAATGTGCCATAGAAACTGCTAAAGTTTGTAATCTAAACTGAAATGTACATTTAAATTTAGTTTTAAACTTTTTTTCGTAATAATTTTGTTATTATGCCTATATGCCTAATTTAACTACTAAATATAAAGTAGTCTTGCTTATATAGGATTATCAACAGAATGCAATGAGAAAATAAAATTGTGAGATTGTGTGGTTTTTTCCAAGAGCACATTTTATTGTTTAATATTTAATAATGTAGTTAAGGATATAAGCATGAATAAAGACAATGTTAGCTCACAGCATAATAGTAATTAATAGTTGTAAAATAAACACCATTGTTCTTCCATGTAAATGTACTTATATAATTATTTATATAAATATGTATATAATATTATATTAAAAAAATATATGTTTTTATTAAGTTTTAGTAATGGATAATAAAGTATTATATACATCAATTACATTTGTTTTGATTCTGACTTTTTTCCCACTTTCTAATAGTTTACATGTCCACTAAGTCTTGATTTTGCTGGGTCTTTTATATTTAATATATTTAAAAATTTATTTTATCTTTAAAAAATTGTGGCACGATTAACACGTTTATAAAAAATATATTTTTTTTTCAAAATAAAATATTTAATTAAAAAAACATTTAGTTTTATATATACATTTATAAGAAGCTACTGATGATGATTGAAGGGCAGCCAGATGGCTCTGTTATACACTTGGCCACTTTGTGTATACATCCATAGTACAGCTTCAAATCTAGAGTTCCTGTAGCCATTCCGTCTTCGATACGAGCAGCAGGATGTATGCCGAATTCTTGCTGCATATTTTGGGCAAAGCAAGCCTGGGTGCCCCCAGATTGCGCTTTTTTTTTAGGTGAGGGCTGGACAATGACAGATTACGTATTCCGCAGTCTCTTCCTCTATGTTACAGCCTCTGCAGACCTCTATGTTGCAGCCTCTGCAGATTATCTGTGATATCCAAAGTGGTAAGGTTTTTTTTTTGGAAAATTCGAATTCTTTTTAATATTTTTACAGATTGAATTTTTTCAAACAAATCTTATAGCCAGAATGTCCAAATGAAAATTAATACCGAAACGCACATATAGTTGCACCACTTGAGTTAATGCACACTGGTTAAAATACAGGCCTATATTGTATGAAAGCTTTTCACTCTTACTTATCTATCTCTGGGCTTATGAAATACGGTCAAACTTTCATTAAAGTAGTAAAAAAATGCTTTAAAAAGGAAACAATAGTGATAAGAAATTGAAAATGTAACGAATATGATGTATGAATATGATGTAATGAGAATGATGAGAAGTCAATAATTTAATCAATATTTACAAGAATAACTTACGTTCATCGTAGATATATACAGGTGGTATTTATATTCACTGATGTCCTTTTAGGGGGTTGATCTATATCGACAACAAAACTGGTCTCACGAAAAAAATAATAATTTCGAAAAAAAAAATATATTAAAATAATTATATTATTAAAAAATTTGGTTTTTCTTCGAAGTGCTTCGCGAACCGCGCGGGCGAACCATACATTCAACCGCCTTCTCAAACATTAAAACAATTTCTTTGAAATTTCGATTTTGTTTTTCTCGTAATTGGGAAACATTTGTCAAATATAAATCTATATAAACTCCCTAAAAGGACATCATTGAATATAAATACATTCTGTATATACGGTATCTAAAAAATACATTATACAATTTTACTAGATATGTATATATTTTTAATTGGTTTTTCTTACAAATAGACACACTTCATATTTCTCTATAGGTGCATTGACAATTAGACATTCTTAGTTGTAGCACAATAAAACGCTGCTTTTCTTAGTTCAGAGATAGAACAAAGAAAGAAGGCAGGGCACAACATGTATCAGCGTTAATCACTTCCAGTGCATGTTTAATAGGATGTTATTATTATTTCTCATTTTATTAAAAGATTGTATATTTTGTAAAATCCAACCGAGCCACATACTAGTAATTGTGATTTGTTTTGTCAAATTAAATGTCAATAAATAAAATAAAAAAAACTATAACATGCATTGTTGACATTCATCTAAAGAAATTTATCATTGTCCATTGTGGTCAGTTTTATCATCTTTTTTTTTGATTTGTAACATTTTTTGCGGTTACGCTATGGTGTCCAATTCAGATTCCATTGAATATAGAATTGAATAAAATATTTTTATAGTTTACTAGCTGTTCATCCTACCACCTAGACCTAGGACCCGCAGGCGGATTTGCCTTGGATTTGGGCGCCTTAACGCACGACCACTACGGCACTCGGGATGGGTCGCTTCACTCCCTATCTCTAGGGCCTTCGGGCCATTATGTGCCTACCATCCTATTCTATACAGGTAGTTTAGACAATTGTTCCGCCAATGTAGAATACACTTTTAGTTTTTCCCGAGTTTTTCAATTTTCCGAGCATCTTTTCTAATTTTGCTTTGCTAACTTTCTTCTAACTATTATAACGAATATTTTACAAAAAATAAAAGTTATTTATTTCATATCCTTTTTTTAATGCCACGATAAAATAATTTATTTAATGAAAACTTACACCACTATAATAATGTGTCTTTCATAATGAATGAATGACCCGTCAATCATATTACATAGTTGTATGCTACTCTACTTAAAATTTCGCTCGTTTGACTTTATTGGAGGTTTACTGCAAAGCAAACATCGTAATGCACTTTTCAAAACCACACTTATTGCAAGTAAACATATAGCTGGTCAATATATTATTTAGACCTAGCTACGTAATATTACATATTTTCTAAATACTTTTCTTATTAGTTAGGTATGAAAATTGTACAAACTGCTAAATGTTTTAGCTATTAAGACGCATCCAAGACCATTTTTCGGGAAAATCGTTATCGAACGCGAAGTGAAAAATAAATGTGAACACATTTTTTTATTTAATTTATATTTCAAAAACGAAAGTCAATTACAAAAATCAGTTTTCAAAAAGTACAAGATAATTCCTCAATGTACATAATGCCATTACCCGTCTAAACCACTAGTCTAAATACATAGTGGTTGAGGAGTGGTGCATCACCAAGATGTGTTTTGATTTTTAAATTAGGGGGGGAGCGGTCTGCAACCGCCATCTTTATTCTGGTGGGTCTGCGGATGATGTTAATATGACGTAGGATGGGAAATTTTGACGTCATCCTTACAATTTTTACGAAAATAAACAAATTTTAGTTGTTTTTATTATTAGTCATTTTTTTCTTAAAATTGCAATTCATTTTACTGTCATTTTTTTGATTAAGCTGTAAATGTCTTCTAAGTTTGCAATAGCAAGTGTAAATTAAATGCACTGCAAATAAGCGTTCGTATTACGCATAGGACGGGGGTTTTTTTTTAGGTGAAATATGTTTTTTTTTGGCAAATAAAAATCTATTCTTTAAACAACGATGTGGACTTTGTAATGCAGTTGATGGATCGATGGCCACGCCACGGCCAAGCTTGTGTGATTAATCCTAGCATCGCGCAGATTTTTTCTTATTTATCAAGTAAATTGTCATATCGGTAAGCGAGAATTTTAAAAGTAGATATTGGCGAATCGAATCGACATTCGCATTGATAGCACAAAAACGAATAAAGTTAACGGGTTATTCTTTCAACCTTCAACCTTTTGAGCAGGCACCAGCAGCGCCACCCGTAGGGTGCGTGCAATTCGAATCGCCAATGAATAATGTACTTGATAAATACAATATAAGATTTTAGGCGATTGAAAAATACACATCATACCTATAGTAAAATTCAGCGTGGGTGTGGTCACCACACCACGCGCGTTAGACGTAAAACTTCTGTAGGGAAGTTAATCAATTTTTTCATCAACTGCATAATAATTGTATTAATCTATATTTCAAACTATCACCCAAACTGGCATTCATTTTCAACGACGTTTCCGCACTCTAACCTATAATCAAAAATAAGCGTGTCAGGGGACTTTAGCCGAATGAGCACATCACTCCGAGCGTCCTCCCGAGTTTCGAATGAGCGTGTCACATTAGATTCATTCGCTGCCTAGGAAAAACTGTGTAAGGTTTCTAAAGAAGTTTTACTTCAATAAATAAAGTATGAGTCTAGTTTGAGGTCTTAAAAACCACTTACGGGCGTATTTGACATTATTCATAGAACCTGAAACGACATATTTATGAGAAACTATACGGCTTTTAATTATGAATAATTGAATCGCAAATTAATTTCGATCCTATGACGCTTTGTCTGAGCGCGTAGGGCGGGCGGCGCGGTGGCGCCACGAGAGAGAGAGACAGAGAGTGAGGGCGGATAACCGCGCAAGCCTCGGAGAGAACGAGAGGGTGGATCGTTTCACCGCACTGTGGACGATATGGTTCGAACTACACTATGAATATCACATGCCACTTTTAATGGTTCCATGGTTCCATCGGAAGGGCAGTCGACGGACCGCTGTCAGTCAAAAGCCGACCGCCGCGACGCAAACATCTATTTAGAATGAGTACAAACGCTTCGCCAATGCAACCTTCCGTCGGCGAGTTGTGCGCTGATAAACAGAACGAATCTTCAAAAGAATACTCAAAAGTAACGGGATAACTCATGTCTGTTGTGAAAAAATACTTGATGAGGTTTTAAATAAATTAACAATAGGCGCTCATCATACGTTTAAATTATTTTAAGATAGCAGTCAATTTGTTGCAATAATCGATGTTATAAATTCTTATAAAATAATTTATCATTCTATTTTAATAAGTTTGTTGTGAATTGTGAAATTGTTATCAAATAAAAAAATCGTTAAATATATTTGGATCACGCGATGTTAAAGAAATCAACGCCTTAGTAACGATTGATGGAAAAAGAAAATCGAAATAAAAATATTTTTCAATAATACAAAGGTCTACGTCTTCTGAATATTCTTTATATCTACTGGAAGATTCACCAGAAGATTCATCATCAGTCTATAGAAGTCGTACCTCTGCATGAATACATATGTGATCTCCATGGAATATGGGCATCTGTTTAGATACAGGTATTTCTTAAAAAATATTATGTTAAATCTTCAAAGGTTCAATAAATATGTACCTAGTTTTATTTCATACATCTAGATCAGGATGTGGATCAGGCGTCAATCAGGAACCATCCTAGTGCGTACGAGTATATCTCGCTTTGCTATGATACCCAACTAGGCCTGACTATCGGGCAATTTAATGCAAATTCACTATGATCCAACTATTTATAAATAAAATGCAATACTTTACTTTTTCTTAAAATTCTGCTATATTCTATGCTATGTGCTATATTCAGTTTAAACAATGAGTAACATAAATACTTGTTTATATATAATATATATACTCCTATATATTGAAATAAGTTAAGCCGCTTAAAAGCGGGAGAAAGACAAATTTAACGAAGATTTACTTTTTTTTATTTATTGAAATAGAGTAAGTTATATTCGGTTGAAAGACTAGAAATTTTACAATAATAATATAGATAACAATAATATATTATTATTATTATTATTATAGTATTATAATAATATTAATCATTTTATTAACTAACCTGTGTGTGTGTTGTCAGCGAAAAACGTTAAACGTCTTCTAAATTAAAAATTATTACTTAGTGTGTGTTATAGTGTGCTATAATATAACACACTACGTTAGTCATTCAAAATGAGCAAGCATGGACGAAGAAAGATGTTCCCATTAAAACGTTTATGTACTTATACATGCCGGATCTTGAAAATTGCAATAATAGATTCTTCTCTCTTCTCTTCCTCAGCCTGTCGCCATCCACTCCTGAATGTAGGCCTCTTCCAGTTTTTTCCGCGTATTCCTATCTGTTGCTGTTTGTAGCCAGCTGTTTCACCTTGCAGCCTTACGGATGTCATCCATCCACCTCAGCTGTGGTCTTCCGACTTTCCGCCTGGTTGTCCTCGATCTCCACTGGACGATCTTTTTCGGCCACGTGACCCGCCCAGCGTCTTTCTGACTGGCGATTCATCGTAAGATGTTCGTGAAATTAGTACGACCTCGGATTTCCTCATTGAGCACTTTGTCCTTGAGATTGATCCCCAACATTGCCCCTTTCATGGTTCTCTGACAAATTTTTAGCCAATTGGCGATTGCCTTTGTCAGTGCTACTGTCTTCAAGCCATATGTAGCTACTGGTAGCACGCAGGACTTATACTCGTACACCTTCCGCTTCAGATTGATGGGCATTTTTGGGTTCGTAAGGATAAATCCGAGCTTCCTGAATGCCGCCCATGTAAGATCCACCCTCCTGGTCACCACTGTGGTCTGATTATCCTTTCCTAGCTTCACACTTAAAATGTCGATAGAGATAATTTGATTGCGCTTCGGAAGTCAGAATTCTAAAGAGCCGTGAAGCTTTTTTGCGTTCCCGCAACCATTTCATCTTAGTTCTAAACTTGGAATTATGGTCAAATTTGCACAGATCGGAGATGTAGATAGGTACTTAACGAACAGGTTTTGTATTAGTCAGAAAATGTAACTTATTGTCAGAGGTAAATTTATAAATGAATTTTCCAGCGAATAAAATAAAACAAACATATGTGAAAAAAAATAATAAACGGACTTCAAAATGAATTACAATCAGAAAACTAAGAAATATTTCAATAAACTTTTTATTTTTAGTAACCAATAATAATACCGATCCACCAAAAGGTCTTCGCTGAAACACACCGTATGCAAATTGTTGTAAACATGTTAGTTTTCACCTTCCTTACACTAAAATTAATTTAATCAAGCTGCGATGAAATCAATTCTAAGCCTAAACTACAATTGCAAAAAATAATTGATATCGCTTAAATTAATGCAAGAGATGAAAACATTTTTAACTGAAAACTTACTTTTTGCCACCTTGCACTTGATGTACTTCATCATCATCAGCAGATATCTTCCCACTGTAGGGCATAGGCCTCCCCAAGTACTTTTCAATCTTAGCGGTTCTGCGTCTTGCATTGAGTCATGGCCCGCGAAACGTTTGATGTCATCAACTCAATGCATTGACTTTGGTAATGATTTTAAATATGAAATCACTGACCAAATTGTCTACAACGAAGCATCTAGGAATCTCCCTGTCATCTCCATTGAAGAACTCATGTTGGTGATATAGTGATAAAGCCTCATAGATAACTTAAGGTTTGTTATGCGAAGCCTTAAAGGTTTTCATTTTAAATCTCGTGATTTAAAATTTTAATGTTACAAAAAGTTGTTCGTCCTAACCCTTGGGCATTGCTCATCGTTATGGTATGGTACACCTAGAACCAATTTAGAATAAAGCAAGCAGAAGTGTCTTGAAGCGTTCTAGACGTTACGATAGTCTATTGAAATTAATTTCAATTCTTAATTGGGAGCCAATAACAAGTTTTTTTTCATACTTACAAAACTTAACAGTATAATCAGATCTAGCTCCTAAAATTGTAATAAATAGATAAATAAATGGTAAACAGTGTAAGATTTGCAAACTCCACCATTTCTCCCTGTATATCAATTTGCCCGGTTTGTCCTGGTAGATTCTGAGGGTTCTGATTTTTTTTGTTTTCCAATATTCCAGAGCACAATAATGATTCTCGGTCGGAGTTCGAAGAGAGCGGCGGCGGAGGTCAGACTTGGGCGCGTGGCTCTGCACAGGCCGCGTCTGGTTTGGTGGGAACGCCTCCTGCGGGCAAGTTTCCCATGCAGAATAATAGCCACGTCAAGTTCGAAGCTCCGAAGGTTCCTGTTATATTCGTACTCGGTAAGAAGCATTCCCAGTTTGTTGGTTTCAGCGTACGCTGTCGGAAAACAGAATAAGCGTACTTAGATCATACCTATTTACGGCCTTAAGCGTTATTATACCGCTCTCAAGAGTCATTTTATCCTCATTTTTTACACACTCTCTTTGCTTCAGAATTAAAATTAATTAAAAAATAATTCTTCAAGAAAAAACTAAAATACACGCCCATAGAAGTTTTGTAGTTTTTTTTTATTTCTATTTCTTTTTGCCTGAGTAATCCGCGCGCATCTACGTATTGTTTGTAAAAAATACAATGAAAACATTTATATAAGACTAAAAAACGTAATTACGGGATATTATGAAGTAAAAATACAATGACCGTCACTAATAAGTCACAGCAATGTCTGAAATAATTAAAAACATGTGTTTTTTTTTTAATTTCTGGCAATATGAACTCATATATTTAATTATTTAATCCACAGAAGACTACAAAACTAACCGCTTCATATTTTTGTTTTTTGTCCAACATTAAAAATGAAGCAACCAGAGTGGGTAAAAAATGAGATTAAATTGATGACTTGCGAGAGGTGACTGCTCCAATTGTCAAACTGCCTATGCTTAGAGCCACTTTTAAGCATAGCGGCGTGCTAACGGTGTAATAATGCATAAGGTCAATTGTTATTATCAACAAAATTGTTTTGTTTAAATTAAGAATAATAATTCCTACATTCAGAAACAATACGCCTTTTCTAGATAACTTTAATCGTATTTTTCAAATACGTTTCTTTATTTTCCATCTTATAAAAGATATTGGTGATTCTTTTTCTTAATTCTGGCTTTTTTGTATTTTTAAAAATAGAATGATTTTCTTCCTTGTGTTTTCAGTATTTTTTTTTTAATAAACCAACGCTTTTGTTCTGTGGCTATTGTATAAGCGGTAAACCATAAAAAATGTCAAAAATCCAAGAAAATTGTTGCTTTTTATTTCTGAAAATGGTAGGTATAATAATACCTACTATAGTAATTGAAGTAATATCTTTCCTAATTATCTATTAAATAATCTACATTCAAAACATTTTTATTTACAACGGTTTAAGAGGAGCGTATATAATTAATTTTAATTTTGTAGCTGAAATGTGTTTTTATTATTAATAACGAGCTGTTATTTAAGTGCTGAATGCGTATACAAAATCTGTGCCGTTAACCGTTGAGGAGTTCCTTTGTCTGGAGCCATTCCTGGGTGAAAAATCAAGTCACGCTTACCATAAAACCGCATTGTCATCGGAACTGAACATGTCAAATTTCACTCCGTAGGATAAGAGAAAGTAGTTCTAATTCAGCTTGCAAAATTTGACTTAAACCGACAAACAAACATTGCAAAACACCCTTATGTTAGAATTCCTGTGTTAAACATTCATACGCACTTATATAATATTACCTGTTATCCGTTACAAACCGTACCCAGCCAATCATTGCACTTGACCGGTGTAAACTGAGTCAAACCAGGTAGGGTTCCAGGTGGAAGCGGATGCATACACATCCGTGAGGAATTAGAGCTGAGTATGACAGTATGCCCGGTTAATGTTCACCGTAATTAGCACTGGGGTAAATATGGTAAATTGAATCAGGCTAGGATACTATTATTGCATTGTCTTCTTATTCTAATGTTTCGTGTTGGTTCTTTTTTGCCCTGTCTTATTTGTCTTATTTTTCCCCACTTTCCCTCTTTTTTCCCTTCTCATTCCTGGTTCTAGTTTTCTATGTGTGTTGATTTTTTCAATATCGATTTCAATATAATTATATTTATTTTTGGCTACTTTTGGCAATTTTTTTTCTGGGCTGTCATAATTTGATTATTTTCTGATGGCATCCTCTATTGTATGGTTCCCATGTTGGCCTGCCTACTTTATTCTTGTTGATTCCGTACTCTATGGCCGTCCTTAGTACATGGTTTGTTTCTCTTTTCTGAATACATATTCAGAAAATATACATAGCAGCATATACGGTGGGCTCTTATCTTTTTTTTATTGATTTCCCCTCTAGTATTTATGGTATTTTCTTTTCCTGTGGGATATTATTGGTTGTTTCTCTCAGTTTTGATCTGTTCGCTTTTCTGAGTGCTGTTGCTTTTCTGAGGTCCTATTGTTATGGTCTAGATATCTTATTAGTTTGTATGGTGACTTGTGTTTTTTCGGGAAGTTTACTATCTCATCTTAGATATTCTCATTCATTGACTGCATCTCTTTTTCACAGTGTCTTTCCTATTGTGTTGTTTGCCATAATATTACCCAATGCATATTTGTTTTTCTTATTATTTGAAAACAATACTAAAATATAAAGGTTTTGTTGTAGGAGGTCCTGGCAGCGGAAAGGTAACACATTGCGATAATTTGATGCAAGAGAAGAGGGGAATTGTTCACATTAATATGACGGACCTTTTGCAACAATATGCTATAGGAAACGGTGAGTAAAATGACATTTAAAAACAACCTTGAAGTCGGCGCAGAGTCATCATTTATAATGCAGTTACATCGGTGTGTTTCTGTGCCGACTTCAACGTTTTGGTGTTCTGTTTTTTTATTATTAATTATATTTATAAGTTTTTATTTATTTTTTTAAAAAGAAGGTAATTGTATTATTTCCTATTCTTTCGGTTGTAGTTGGTCAGCGTTATTTTTATTTTAAGGTTTATAGTGTATAGTGTATACTATTGATCGAAAATAGAACTACAAAAACCCATTTTTTTTCTATTATTTTTTTATTGCTTATTATTATTATTTATTCCTTAAATATTATTAGTTTTTCCCATGTGAGCTGTGACTGTGACCGTATATTAATTTTGATAAAGAGGTGTACTCAGATAATAATATACTTATAACATTATACACATATCTCTTATATTATTAGGTCTAATATTTATTTATTTATTTATTTAGAAAGTAGATAACAGCGATACAGGAAGACAATTCTCTAACACTACATTTGCATGGCCAAAAAAATGTACCAAACATGAAAATGGTTGACAACAACAAATTAAAATTAAACTTAAATAATGTGTACCTGTTTGTGGAGTGTGGTGCCATTTGTGGTAGGGACATGTTTGCGCGCGCGCGCGCGTGTGTGTGTGAAATATCCCCCCCTATTCCTTATATATTCTATTTGGCCCTCCCATTCAAACCACCAAACTGTTCCTTATTTTATAAATTTGCTGTATATCTGACAGATTAGCACGATTTTTATAGATCTTGCGACGACCACTCTAGTTGGTTGGCAACGATCTTTCAAACATTGTGCTGACCTCCTGAAGTATCTATATAGATTGTAAAACCACTTTTAACAACGTTTCCTTCTCATGTGTAAACCGCACTAAAAACCTTTAAAACCTTATCGGTCTACTAGGTGTTCATTCCAAAGCGTTACTTTTAAAACCATTTAATATTTTACAGTAATAAATTAATTTCTAATACTTATTTCATTTTAGAAAATTAAAATTAATCAAGGTATCCATAATATCATCCTAAGCCCGACAATAAAATCTTATAAATATAATATTATGTCAAAAGTATGAGCAATAATGACGTTATTAATAAGTAATTCGTTTTTGTCTTTGTCATAGCTTTGAAGCATAAATTATGCGCCGAGGCCAATGATATCAATACATAAAATTATAGAAGTCAAAGTAAGGTTACAGGTTTACTTTTAAGTTACCAGCAAACCTGACCCGCCTAAGCTGGTCGCACAGCTAGCTCTGGTGTTAGATTTATTGTTGAATTTATTACATAATACATCACAATCATTTCATAATACATCATATCATATCACAATCACAATAATTACATACATAATCAATTTAATTTATCTGTTTATTATATTGCAACTTTTTACATGTATTATATCGTGTAGTTCATATTTTTGCATTTTTTAAGATGAAACTCAGCAAACATTTTAGGTTGAAATAACGTTTTTTTCACCTTTTTTAAGTTACTTTTCGTTTGGTGACCGCATTAAGCAGAAAACGGATCTGGAGATTAAGAATGAGATAAAACTAAATTGTGCAGACAAAAATGTTTTTCTAAGTACCGATATAAATGTGTAAATATTCGGAGCTAGCCTTATTTTAGCGTCGAGTTGATTCCACAAGCGGGCAGCTGGACAGTAAATGAATCTTTGAAGAATAAAGTTCTACGCAAAGGTTTGGTAAGCAGAGCATCATTTTGAGAACGAAGACAAATGCCATCTTCATTCCGAAAGTGAAAGCATTCAAAAAGTTAAGATGGATTTTTTGAGTTTAAATAGGTTAAGAGTATGGAGATCACGGCGTTATGTAAAAGGAGCCATTTGAGATCATCACGATAAGGAGAAAGGTCAAACTTACGCATATCGAATATGTAACGAATACAAGAGTTTCGAAGACGCTCAAATTTATTGAACGCAATATCACCCTAATCGATAATTGTCAGAATTAAACTTTTGATAACAAACACTTGGGGTAACCTGACGTAAAAATCGTTTAAGACGATGTGGAGCAGCGAATGTTTTTGGACTGGTATATTTAACATGAGGAACCCACGAAAGAAATTTATCCATTCTAGTCCTAAATTTTTAACAGTATCAGAATAAGGGATCAAAATAATTTGTGGACTGGACATAATTCCATAGAGGTTACTAGCCTGTTACTGTCTATTATTATTGATTGCGATTTGGATGGGTTGATTATTAATACCTATTTCGATAAGTTTTCGACAAGGTTTGTTGATTTAGTGACATCATTTTCTTGATCGTCTGATTCTGAAACTTTTGAGTATCGAGTATGTAATTTCCTCTAAAATCCCAAAAGGAAATATTGTGTATTTCGATATTTAATTAAGGATTAATTGGATTTTCGTCAACAAAAGATGTTGAGGATGTTGGTTTATCCGCTGCTAACCAATTAATTAGTCTCATTTTATCTTCTGCCATTTTCTCAGACAAATCGCTGTTATTACCATCGACAATTTTTTCTGCGCTTTCTATAAAAAAGTACTGTAATATCTGTAAAGTTCTTTATCTTTGTACATCACTATAACGTACCTACAACTTCACAATTGCAGTATTATATTCAAAATAGAAAAAATACGATTAAGTTGAGGTGTCTTCCCTCACCAAAATATTACTAAATATGACCTTGCAGGCACTTATTGGTTTCATATCTGAGTAAATCCGATTAGAAAGTTAGTTTAAGCTGTACTGACTGCGACGTAATGGTGTTGACAGTGACAAGAAGTTATTATTATTATTGGTTGAAATCTGGTGTCTCCAGTGGAGGAAAATAAACTTCATTTATGTTTAAAAATCCGACCACCAGGTCGACAACTAATAAGTTGATTATTTAGTAATAATTACCTTTAGGAACACCTAATTTCTACCGATTAGTAACATCGACTAAATGGTGATTAAAAACACGTCAACTTAACCTAATTTGATAACCTCAATACGACCTTATAGTTGCATGACATAACGGT
Source organism: Neomicropteryx cornuta (assembly GCA_020383195.1). Taxonomy (NCBI): domain Eukaryota; kingdom Metazoa; phylum Arthropoda; class Insecta; order Lepidoptera; family Micropterigidae; genus Neomicropteryx; species Neomicropteryx cornuta. The sequence continues at coordinate 14,700,327 of JAHKQU010000012.1, forward strand.
TGACTAAAATAGTAAGAAAAACGTAATTTGTACCTGAACCCTGCCCTTATTTGTCGAAATCTTGAAGTGTTTACGACGTGATTTAAACTTAAATAAGTAAATAAGTCTAGAGCTTAAAAAACTGACCTAAAATGTTTGCTGGGAACGCTCGTCTATTCTTAGCCTTCTTTAGGATAGTCATTTAGTATATGTTGCAGTGATTCCAAACTATTTTTAATTATGTACACGAATCTGTAAACTCATAAAATGAATATGCAATTATTGTCAATAAATAAATAAATTTTATAATGCTAGAGTTTTAAATTTGAAGTTTTCTTACTGGCATGCAGACATTTTATTTATTTATTTTTTTAGAGCGAAGCTCTCATAAGGAGACTCCAATTAGAACTTTGTCACGGGCTAACTTGGTCATTCCTTGACCGATTTGAAAAATTTTTGATTTTGAGAGAATCTACATGAAAAAGTGAAGGTCGTGACGGAGCTTGATTTTAAATATTGTCAAAAATAAAATTTTTGGGGTCAAAAGAAAATTGTCTATGGGAATATCCATTATAAAAAAGTCACGCGCTTTTTTGAAAATTTTTTATTCGAAAATAATTAATCGAATTTTATTTTAAATTATTTAATTTGATATTAATTTAATACAATTTAACAATAATAAATCGTTTTTAACAATAAATAAAAATACAAAAAATAATTAGGTAAGTTTCACGCATAAAAATAGTAAAAAAAAAACAAAATTCGCTCGAAGGTCACGTCACTTTTTTTCTTAGCGATTTATTCTAATTTCGATTTAATTTTCTAAATTAAGCATTAATTTTGAATAATTTATCAAGATTTTTATTTTTAAAAACCATCTCTATGGTCGTAGTTATAGCTAAAGAGAAAATAGCATTCATCCAAATTATAAAGTAGTTAACTTGTGATGAGCGAACATGTCTTTTACTATGGCTTAATCTGCTTATGTTTTTTTAACATCTAGAATAAGAGCAATGCCTCCCCTCCCATAAGAAGGCGACAATTCGGTCGCAGGACAAATGACGCTTTACGGCAGCAGTTATCAAGGGCTAGACAACAGGAGGATTCACAAGCAGGAAATATAATGCATTCAGAAATGCTTTTGATCAATGAATTTTATGCTAAGATTCAATCTATTGGTTATATTCAATGTTCAAAATGCAAATCAATGTTACTATTGGAAGAGACTGATACCATTGAGTGTTCTTCCTGTCGGAAGAAGCCTTTAAAATACTCAAGCTCTAATAACATGGAAGTTGCTACTCAACCAATTGAGCTCAAACATCTAACTCAAATCGAACAAATGCTTATCAGTCGAGTCCAGCCAGTACTCAGAGTCTATCAGGTAAAAGCTTGTGGAGGTGCAGGACAGTATAGATATACTGGTAATGTTCTCAACATCCAACAAGATATTCAGCCCATCGCAAATACATTACCTCTTATACCAGAAGAACTTCAAGTAATTTTAGTAAGACGAATCGGCATGAATGGACATTCCGATTTCAGAGTTCGTAGAGAAAAAGTACTCACAGCTTTAAGATGGCTCATTCGCAATAATCCTTATTATGCAGATGTTACAATCAACCAGGATGTATTAAATTCATTGCCAAGCGACGGAAATATTGCTGAACAATTACGATATGTCAGTGAAGGAGAAATAATGACTGATGAACTTGAACAAGATTCATTGAATGAAAATTGTGTTCCTGTTATGAACCCTATTCGTAATCAAAGAGATTTAATAACAACTGCTCTAACATGGCCAGTTGCTGACCAAGAAGCTGTAAATGAGTTCAGATATGCTGGTTACATTGTCAAGGCTTTCCCACATCTTTTTCCTGATGGGAAAACAGATTTTAACGACACTTCACGTTCTGTTAAAGTAACTTTCGCTAAAGTAAATCGCTTCGCTCTAATATGTGCTGCAGGAAGCAAAATGCGAGCGACTGCGGCGACCTAGTTTATTTGTGGAATGCGCCAAGAGGTCTATAAAATTATTAACCGATTTTTTCCTGTGATATGTATGTAAATATTACTATGAAATTGTATTGAGAAGCCAAGTTGCCTCTCTCTCATTTTTAGTTTTAAGTATGTGGCCAACGGTTAGTAAAATAGCAGTTACTAAAACGGTGATAATGGAAATCGTCGTGCTTGATGTGAAAACATTCCTAATCAAAGTATTTGTGAGTTTCATGATAGTTATCATATATTTTTTTAACAGAAATGCAAGACTTTGGAACATTATCAAGTAAGACTGTCACAGAAGTGCTGATGCTAGAGATAAAAATGGCGCCAGCAGCGAAAACCTATCTCGTCTCCGGATATCCCCGTTCCATGCGAGATATAGCCGAATATGCCGAGAAGGTGAGTACATTTTATTCTTTTATTTATTTTTTTATAATATTTAATGGTTTATGATCAGCGTTAAAATGTTGTATTGGTATAAAAAAAAACAATATTTTTAAACGACTCGCGAGGGGAAATTATGTGATTTTAAAATTAAAGTAAAATATTTGAATTTAAACATATAAGAAACTAATATGCTCATGGTCAGCTTCATGGGTATGTGAAAATTAAGTCCGTAAACTCTGCACAATCAAAGATAGAAGAAGAGAGATGACATCCTGTATCTATCACGTAATATCAACTACTTCTATACATTGTTCAGTAGTAGTAAATTATCTAACCAGAACCTTACGTCTTACAGTTAAGCCATACAGGCAAAATTAATGGCATCATAAATTTTACACAATTTTATTTTTTTTTGTAAAGTTGTAGCACAATAAAACACCGCCTTCCTTAGTACAGACATAGTCTAGTAAAGTATACAGGGTATTTTTTAATAGGATACAATGTAACTGTAATTCATTCTACTATATTTTGTTTTATTGATAATTTAAATATGTTATAATAAATAAATAAAATAAAAAAATATCTATATTATCCGACGAGCCTCCGATGTCATCTAAACGGCTATGATTGTTTTTCAAGAGCACAAAAAAGTATTTTTTTCGCATTTGTTCATTTCGAAAGCCCAAGTGTGTCCATGTGTTCTCAAAACAGCATCTCAAAACAGCAGGTTCTTAAGCATGCATATATGTAAAGAAGTTAAAAGTAAGCAATGAAAATAATTTAAACAAAAAATCACTAACGGTAACTGATGGCATTCTAAAATAACAGTTTTCGAAGAAATATTTAAAAATATATTTATGTACTTATTTAATGTGTTTTTTAAGATAAATTTACGTATAAATTAAATTACACAAAAAATGTTATTTTTCGGTATATTTTTTTTTTGTAGCTTTTCATAACATACGTTTTCGCCTATATTGGGATTTTTCAAACTTTCAAATGAGACGAGGGTGATACTTTCGCAGTGCCTTAAAGTTTATAGGGTTCCTTGTTTTTTTTTTATGAAACCCTAGGGATGGAATATTTTTAAATTGTTATTTCTTACAGTGACCTTTGAATAGGTATGTAGTTTCACATGTGAGACGCGTAGGTTTATTGGGGCTCTCTTCGAGGCTGCTGTTGTAAAATTCAAACAAATACAGCGAGTCGTTTGTAAGCGCCGTGTAAATATCTAGGAATCTTGTGCAAATACGATTAGTTCTCACTTTTGAAATGGAAACATAATCGACTAATAGGGCGTCCGCGCCGCATCGAAAGCGTGGCGTGACGAACCGTGATCGATTTGCTTTTGTTATTAAAATGAGAAAATAATAACATGAATCATGTTTACATTCATTTTCGAATTACTTACTTCAATTTCTCAAAAAGAGCTAGGGAGGGGGGGCGGAAGTCAAGTCCATGCGAAATAATAATTACCCGCTTTAACCATCTAATTATCGAATATTTTTCGGCTTCATCCAATAAAATATTTTATACACGATATAACTAATTAAAAAACAATGAACAAATTTCCACCAGATGTTTTCTTTATTTTTAAAGTCAAATAACTTCAATACATTAAATAAAAAGGTAGAAAAACCTCGATTACGGGAAACAAACCTCAAGAAACCTTAATACAGCGCTAAAAAGAGAGAATGGGGGTTTTGCTTTTTTCTTAATTAGGTATTAAATCGGGTACTTGACTTACAGGTGATGAAAATTATGAATTACTCGCAAGACTTTGAATCTTAGATAGCTAAATACCGTACGTAGTACGACGGCGTTAGTCACAATCACAATCACTTCATTATTACTCAGATAAAATACTCATTAAATAATCAGTATATAATCGACCAAACTAATATGGTATAGTTAAAATTTATTTTGGAAGCTTACCATCTTCTGTTCATGATTTACGCAGCATCACATATAGTATACGAGTATTTCAATCAAGTCTATGAACATACCTAATTTTGTTCATTTTGAAATATCGCATCCACATATCCTCTTTTGATGTTATTGCCCGTTCTTATTTGACAATTTGATAATTATATTTCGTGTATAATAACAAGAATTGTATATATATATTTAAATAATGGATTTCAATCATTTAACTTATTAAATTTGGGCCAATTTATTTACAATGAAATGAAGTTTACTGATTTTTTACTTACTCTGTGTAACACTATTTCCGACGTTTCGGAAATGATCACACATTACGTATTCGGAGAAATGGTCAGTTCATTGTAGGATGAATAATAAACATCTAAACTTAAACCGTACGTTGTTAAAAGGCATTTGTTATATTTAAAATATAATATGAAGCTAAAAGCAAAAAATCATAAACTTATCAACGATATCCAGCATAAACCTATGTAGGTTATTTGTTATATGTACATAATTTTGTTATCGTCTGTTATTTTAAATAATTGTATAATGCGTGTCACTAAAACCTTCACATCGAAATGAATACAGAGGGAAATATATGAGGCAAGGTCGTGGATGCCACGTCTAATAAATTATGAGTTGAACATTTCGTTAGCAGGCGTATTTGAATGTTGAGCCGCCATCATTTTCCCATACATCTGGAATTACCGAAAACTTTCCGGTATTAATGCTTTATTATTTTTTTCAAAGTTTTTAATTTGGTTTAAAAAAAACATTATTTTTTCTGGAAAACGCACCAGGTTTTCCAGAAAAAAATATATTGATGGGTTGGAACGTATTCAAATGAAATTCATTAAATATTTCAATTATCGTACATTTTCTCTTTCTGGCAGTTACTCAATTAGAAAATTATAATATGACCACTCTTTCAGAGAGAAGAATTATCTCTGACTTATTGTATTTAAACAAATCTTAAATAATTTTGTTAATTGGATGGAACTAACTGCGTTGATTAAATATCGTGTACACTCTCGATTTACTAGACAAAAAGAGCTCTTTCATCTGCCTATATGCAAAAGTAATTACTCCCAAAACTCTTACATGTACAGGTTGTGTAATTTGTATAATAAATTTTCTAATAATAATAATAATAATGAGATTGATATATTTTGTTGTAATTTGAGTGAGTTTAAGCGTCAAGTTTCTAAACGTTTGAATGTCTAATTTCCTCTTGTCCATCGCCATTTGTTAGTTTTTAGTTTTTGCGAATTACTATTGTTGCACACTAATTATATTTTTATGTTATCTTTGATATGTGTTTTTCTATGTATATACTAACTGTTTATTTGCCAAATAAAATAAATAAATTAATACATACATTTCGCATTTTGCATAAAGATGTGTTATGCCTAATATTACTTTTCTATTATATAAATTAAGTTATTTGAATATTTTGTCACTTTACAAGATAAACTCGAGAACCACACAACCGATAAAAATACTTTTAAATATTTTTTTTAAGGTTAGATAACTTATTCGTTTGGTTTGAACGTAGGCTATGTGGAATTATTATAATAATTCCAAAGCCGGAATAGTGACTTAAAATGCAAACATCAGTTAGAATTTATTTTCATTATACCGGAGATATTTCAAGATGTGTAGACAAGGGCATGTTGGTGAATGTGTCGTGTTGATGTTCGTACATGTCATGCCAAATTTAGTAGACTAGGACCGAGTTCGATCTTTAGGCGCAGTATTGTATGAGTTACAGCACATGACATATCATATTGAACTTGTAGGTATCTTTACATTGTACCTTTATCCTGCTTCTAACAGTTTTTTTTTGTAATTTTATTGCAATTAATTAATGTAGTAATATAACAATTGATATAACCAATTTTGTGTCGCGTGGAGATTATCGTATTCATAAATCAAAAATAATTTTGCGGATCAGGTCCGTAAAACGAGATTTTTTATTTTCAATTAATAGCAATTAAACCTGGGCGTTGCCAAAGCTAACTGCGCGGTGATTGTGTATTAATTTATGTAACACATATCGATAGGATCCGTCCGACAGAGTATGGTCAGTCGAAATAGATAATAATATCTGTAAGTATTATGACAAAACGACCAACTATTACTTTGTCTTTAATAATTTAATATGTAGCTAGAGTTAAAGTATGTAGTTATAATGTGTAGGTTAGGTGTGTGTGATACGCATTTTAGATATGAGCATACAACGGCGTGAGCTTTGCCTTTGTAATGAATGAGTCGCTGGCCAACGTGCGCCAACGTGCGCCACCTGTTCCCCGCCGATGTATGGAATGGAATGGAATGCTTATCGATTTGTCCAGCCGATGTCTTTTTGACCGATTCTTTCAACCTTGCTCACTTGGCTTTGATATATATCGTGTGCCGTCTGCCGCTTGCATGTGTGTGTGTGTCGTGTCGTGCGTGCGTGTGAGTGCGCAATGACCAACCGCTATTGCACCCACACCGTAGAACGTGGTATATGGGCCTATTTGTACACGTTCACCTGCCTAATACTACCATGCCGAATGTCACGTGGGCTGGCAATGGTGTAATGAGTTTAGCAGTCATTTTCTGTGAACTTGACAATAAAACTAACCCTTTTATTCAAGATCATAGTGGCACGGAAGCGCGGTGACATCAGCGATGATCATCATACATTCGTTTGTCTTCTGTTTTGTTTCAAAATATTATTAAGCAATAGACACTTTTTTAAACGATCGAATTAGCAACATTAAAAAGCATTCCTATGAATTCCGTAAAATGTAAATGCCCTAGCGTTTTGGTTCCTTTGGAACTACCTATACTAAGCTCAATTCCCTTACCAAATTCATTACTGAATTTCAGGAGCATTTGGCGCATAACTCCTTAAAGTTTGTATAGTTGTCTTCCCAGAAGTTTTCATATAGCGTGTGTGTGATATATCATTCTTTCTTCCGTGTTTATACCTCCTAATTCAAATTTAACATTTGTAAATAATTTTTTATGCGAAATATAATTATTGTGAAAATAAACACTATTGAAATAGATATATAGCTAGAGAAATAATAAAGAAACCCTGATTGATAATAAAAAATAATTATAACAAAAATATACAGCCTAACTAACGTGTAAACATGTTTGTATGACATGAATGGAAGTTACTTTTTATTCTATTGTTAGCTCACACTAATAGTAAATTGGCGAAACTGTTATGTGACCACACCCGAGAAATTCTCTACCACACGCAAAAAGATATTTGCAGAGCCAAACACAAATGAACCAAAAAACATATACACTTAACCCCCCACATACCAAATTGAGAACATCATAATTTTTGAATGTCTGTTAAATATGTTTTTTCTGGTATTATTATTCTTTCATAGATTTTTTTCTATTATATGGCCAAAAGACCGTACATACACAAGCTTAGGCTACGGGTACGAAATGATACACAAACAAAAACCAGGTAAATAAATTAATCTACATGTTGGTTTTGCAAAATTTGAAACCCAGAAAAGTTAGAAATGTAATTTTTGTAAGGTTACAAATATACAAAACTGAAAGGTATACAAAATAAACAATGAAGTACATGTCGGTTCATTTATGTTGAAATTCATTGTAGTAAACCCGGTTTAATGAATATTTCGCTAATCTGTCATAATTATGTCATTTTCTATTATTTACGTAGTAATTAGGTTTTTATATTTATTTGTGTATTTAAATAACATTCAGATTGATAATATGTGTACAGGCAAGCGGAATGTAGAGTTTTATTTATTTATTGTTTCACAGAAAAAACTTACAGCTAGACATACACTTATTACAAAAAAAAAACATTTTATTTATAAACATACAAAGAGAAAATGAGATACATCTCCTCTCATTTAAAATCGCACTTAGTGGCATGTCAGAAACTGGCTGCCACTGGCCACTGGCTGTGGCTTTATGAAAGGGAAGGTTTCACAGCTGAGAGTAAATCGCAATTAACAGGAAAATAAAAGACAAACCTTTGCTGTGCGATAATGGCCGCCTGTGGTTGCACATAGCAATTTGGGATATAAAGAGGTTAGGATAGGGGCAAAGTGTAATGTTCTGCCAGTGAAGCAAATGAATGCACACCGAATCCTGATTGATCACTACTCAGACGCCTCATATAAGGATCCCGTAGTTCATGCTTACACCACAAGGCAAGCTCAGAAACACACATTGAAAGTTCCTCGTATTAACAATTACTACGGATCACGTACTTTACGTTACTTAATCCCTAAACTTTTTAATGAGCTTGAAAATTACATTAAAACATTTATAAACGGGAAGACATTAAAAAACGACATTAAAATTACACTTATGTTAAAATTATAAATTACAACTTATAATTTATAAATTATTACGTATGCTGTTACGTTGTTGTAAACAACAACGACGTTGTAATAAATTGTTATTTGTCTATTATGTATGTTTATTATGTTGAGTGATTACTCAACGACTTTAGTATACAAAAACATTTGTATACGCATTATATTGTATATATAAAGGAAGGACTGCTTGGGATTGCTGTCAGCGCGCAGCGTTTTAATTTTAGTTTAATTAAGGTGTTGTGAAAAGTGTCACCATAGTCATAAGACATTATACTGAGACGTTTAATGTGTATATTAAGATACCTACGGAAAAGGCGCCAGCCTTCGTGGGGTTGTATATGGTGCATTACTCAAAATAAAAAAAATATATATAATTTGAAGTATTCTCAATACATTTTGTTGATAAATAATATTATGTAAGGATGTGTGCTCTACGCTACTACGTACCACGTTTTGTATTGTATTGTTATTCTTTTACTACATATCATAGCCTTATGTATGAATCAACGACCCCATTTAATTCTGTGTCCGCCACAAAAGAGTAGATTTGTTGCTCTTTACATTCTCTGCCGTCGATAAACAGTCGATAATTCAGACAATAGAATTCCTTTCACGCTAAGGCTAAGCCAGTCCACGAAGAGTATCAGACGAATTCGGCTGTTTCATGATTACGTAATCAAAAGTACGTTTATCGACTTACCAATGCCTATAGAAAAGAAATACATACCACACGTGTACTTTTGGTGTCAAGGTCTGTGTGTTATCTAAGTTACAAACTTAAACATTTATATTTTAAAATTTTGATGTCAAATACAACTAAAAATAAATTAATAACAGCATTTTTTTGTTAGTGCTTTACTCTTAACCCCTTGACCCTTGACCTGTTTTAATTTAATTGTCTATCAATAAATTTATTATTTTAATTTGATTTTTTGTGTACATATATTTTATAATTTTATATATAATTACTTCAGTTATTAATAAATTCATGATGTATGAATATAAATAAAGCAAGTCTAGCAGTTTACAGTGCTAAGTTTATTTGTGTATAAAAAAATGCATTCTAAAAAAAATTTGAATACTTTGTTGTATTAATGGAAAAACTGTCTAATCAGGCTAACAGCCTGTTCGCGTAGTGCCAGATATCCCGAGTTCAAACCCCAGAACCGAATCCTTCCATCTCATTATTTTCTATGAAAATATTTGTATGAGAATATTCAACGGTGCTTTTCTAACAAAACATACAACAAAATTCAGCTACGGACTTGTTTACTGCCTAAATTGAATAACTACGTAACATAAAAACAAGAAGGCAGTCGGAACTACAACTAATGGTGCTTCTCTCACAACACAAGCGGATTGGCGCAACTAGCCATCTTAGAATGGTTTTACAATACTCTTATTTAGGAAGTCGATATAAGTCAGCTATTTTCTGGGGGGGGGGGCTGTAGTTACGCTGGCTGGTGCAGTCAAGCCGTACGATAAAAATACGAATTATTTTAACATTAAAATTGATTATCATAGTTATCGTACTACTTAATATTTTACGTTGATAATATTTTTGTTTAAACAGATTCAAACAGTAAACGGAGTGGTCCTGGTTAGTTGGCGACAGAAGATCTTGGAAAGGCAAATCGATTATGGCGCAAAACTGGGCCACGTAGTGCTCAGCTTGGCCCGGATGGAGCTAAATAACTTCTACAAGAACGTCATGCCTGTCGCCGACTACTTCGACCAAAGTAACTTGCTCATAGCGGTAAGACCATTTTTTTTTGAAATTGTATATGTCATGGGCATCTCTGAAAATCAAGTCATAAGATTCCATCTTATGCACCTTATTAAGAAATCACCTTGCGTTCATTATGTTCACATGGCAAAAAAGTTTTTAATAGATTTCTGAATACACTGTATTTTTTATATATATTTAATATTTTTTTTATTAATTTAAAGTATTATTTTGTAAAGAGAGTGCATAAAATATAATATACGATAGTTTTAGAAAACTAATATGTAGTTTATTACACCTGGATTTAAATTAGTTTTAAATGTATTCTTCGTATAAAAGCTTCTTCTAAAATTAGCGACATAATATGCCAGGTTAATTTATAAGTACCTACAAAACAAGATAGGTGCTGTGAAGGAGAGAGAAAAATAGAAAGAGAGAGAGAGAGGAAGAACGAGAATGAGAAATAGAAAAAGAAAAAAATAAATGAGGTTCTGAAACACGACATCTAAAGTAAATATTGTGCTGGAACCAAATTATATTTATAATGTGGGCACACCATTCGGACATGGCCAGGGTCTCAGCTGAAACTAAAATTAATAATGAATTCATTAGGTTTTCTGCGAAGAATAAAATAATTCATTCTATTCCACAGAGATATTGTACAGGTTGACATTTTTATAAGGCGCTGTCCTGAAATAGCAGTATCCCTGTCTAATTTAGATAATTCTACCGAAGGTACCTAGAAGCGAGACTCGTCTCTGTTTGCCCCCTGCAACTTTCATCGTAGGCTACTTACCACAGGCTATTATGAAACATCGTACCTCCACGAATGTGCGATAAAACACAACTTCAAAAAATTGAGGTTTAATTAATCCGTCAGTGTGCGTTGTAGTGATGGTAATATTACAAAAAACCTATTAGGTTATTCGTAATATTAATGTACATAATCAACTGTCTATTTGGAAAATGTTTAAAAACTACGTATTACAGATAACAATCGTATAAACAAGATTTGTTACGTGAAATGCTATCAAAACGCCATTTTAACAAAATCGAATATTTTTGATCTAGGTACTGCGGTTCGCCCGCACAGGTCTACGCCACGCCTCTCGCTTGGTAAATTATTCAAATTTCGAATTGAATATCAAACGAACGCTTATACCGTTAATACCTGTTATTACAGAGACAGTCGTGCTTGCCTTATACAATATTAACCATATTGTTTTTACTTTTACTAGGTCTCGGGTAGGTCTTTTTGTATTTCGTACAATAATTATCGTCGGTAGATTTATTACTGAAAAAAGGCATTAAAATATATAATTTTACTTTATTTAATATACCGTTTATAAGAATTAATTCCGACATTTTGGAGATGATCATCCATCCCGTTTTGTGAGAGGAACTTATGACGCCAGACTTAAATATCTTGTATATACGATATGTAAAATTAAAATTATCCCTATAATTATATCATTATAATGAAAGACAACCGTAATACTTTAAAATTAGGACCACATTTTGACTTCTTCGATGCAAAGTTTTTTTTTTACTAATAATCTTCTTGTTCTTCGTTATGTGAAAATACATTAAATAAAATACAAAAAAGAAAACAAACAAATAAAGTAACGCAAATAATTTACAAACGTATCACACAATACAAAACAGAAAAGATAAAAAGACAAAATGAACGAAAACGTGTTAATGTTAATTAATTTTGTCAATTTTCAAACTTTTTGGGGCCAATAAATACGCAAATAATTAGTCTAAGACGACAAATCACTGTTTTTATGAACTATTTATATGTTAGTCTACATTTTAATTTATTTATTATTTTAATGACTTAAGATGACACAAAAAGAAATAGTTTAATAAAATTGACCAAATTTATTATCATAGAGACAAATTAAATACTAGTCATTTATTGTCACTTTTGGCGTTGCATGGCCACTCGAACTAGGTTAAAAAAACCTGCTAAGAGATGCCAGAAGAAGGTGGTGGTATTAATTATAAAAGTGTGTAGCATCCCTTGGGAATTTCTTAGGAAAAACATATTTTGCCTATTTTTATTTTTCTAATGTTTAATTCCGGCATGGATCACCAGATTCAATTTATTTCTTTCTTTAAATTCGTTTATTGTCTTGTAAAACACCGCTGGGTCTTATAAACTATAAACCTAGAGCCAATTTCCTCACGATAAAGGATTTTTTAATATGTATGTCCAATTTGAGGTTAATTTCCGCGATAGATGATATTTATCGATAAACATTACTTAGATAAACGGTGAACGGAATCCAGCGGAAGTCTACAAGGACTTCAGATCAGCAATCCTGAGGATATTGGGATCGCAAGAGGACAGGCCTGAGCTTGCGACAAACGGAGTAGGCCAAACGTCTGACGTTATTCTGGGTGACGTCATACGACACCCTGCGCAGGCGACGGCTGTTCCCGCAGAGCAGCCGAGCCCCGTAGCCCTGACGCGGCCGAGTCTCGTCCCCGTGCAACAGCCTTTACCGTCGCCACCCGCACACGCCTTGCCCACTCCTGTCACAGTTTTGACCAACAATTCCAAGGTTTGAAAAAATATATTTTTAAAGTAAAATTTTCTCAGACACACGTGAATGAATCTAATTGTGACACGCTCATCTACCTAACCTATCCGGATAGTGAATATCTGGTCTATGGTGGATCTGTATTGCCTTAAACCACACTGGCAGTCTCCAAGAATACCCTCTGCAAGCTTCTGAATACCTTATACGCCGTACTTAGGAAGGACATGCTTCTATAATTACTGCAATTCAAGGGGTCACCTTTCAAGAAAGGGAATAAAAACATTATGGCCGTATTTCACTTCCTGTCTCCATATTGCCAGCGCCAGTCAGTGAATTTCTTGCCATAATGCTAAATAATAATGCATAATAAAATGATAACGTTATATATATGCATATAACTATATATTATTACCATGTTAAATAATTTGTATTTTTAAATTATTCTAGACCGAATTGATATCAGCGAGGCCAGATTCAACTGATATCCTCATCGGCCAGAACTATGGAAGCGAAGCCCTTAAGATAGAGGAGCCATTTGTCTGTCCTCCGGTGGTCTGGGTCATCGGAGGACCTGGAAGTAACAAAGCAGCTCTTTGCCAGCGAGCGGTGGCCCACCTCTCAGGATGGTCACATTTTAGGTAGACACCTATATTTTATCAACAGCATTATCAATGATAAAAAAATATTTCTTCACCTTCAAAACCTTGAGTTATATGTAGGCAACTCAATGATCTAATTGACATACACTAGACATGATTGAATATTAGTAATTTTACTGCGCGCAAAAAATAAAGATGACTAATAAAGTATCACGTCTTTCTCATACCAAATACAATAAATAGGATAAACATGTTTTCGTTGTCTTACGCAAAATATATTAAACTACCAATCGCTGTTAGTGACGAAATATACTTAATAAAATTTGATGGTATTAACTTAATAACGACTAAAATACCAAATTACATAATTTATTATTATTATTTAAGCAAAACCTAGGGCGTATAAGTGAAATAAAATATAATTAAAATGATACTTATTCGAGTATCCGGTTAGGACATTCCAGGATGTTGCTTTTAAAACAGCCCTAAGTTAAAAATAAAACATTTTTACTCTCACCGTATCGCTTTAATATGAAATATTGTCAAATCATTAACAAATAATTTACTTTATCTGACTTTTTAAGAATTAAATTAATTTCTTATATATTCCAAGCATTGATTCTACTAAACTTTCGAATGTGTGAAATGCCTGACTTCAATGACAGATTGAATGAATAATTCAGAATAATTACTTCTACGAAATACGTAGTAGCCTAAAATCCTTGAATCCAATATTTCGTCAAAGAAAGTAATATTATTTGCCAGCTGGATATATTTCCCACGCCTTAGATGACGCAAGGCGTGTCGTAACTTTCTCTGACTGGGCATATTATCTTTTATTAAGGACTTCTTGTTAGTCATTCGCTTGGACTTGCTTTTTCATTGCTGACTATCGTAGTTGGTAATTACCGATAGAAACCAAAACGAACTTCTAACTTTACAAGAATAAAAATCTGCTAATGATTTATTTCTTGTGTTTTGTATTTTGGTTTATTTGTATATTTTTTTTTAAATAAATATCGTTAAACTATTCAACTTTAGATAAAACTAGTGAAATGTAGATTTCAATTGCATATGTAAAAGACTTGCTTAATAAAGCAAGTCTTATATAAAGAAGATCATCGAACCTTGACTACTGTCAAGGTTCGATGATTTTCTTTATATGGAACTTTCAGTGGTTCTGTTTTTAGGTAGGAATGTATGCAATCAAACTAGAATTGGCCGACAAGTAATTTGTTGCGAGCTGCACATGAAATAATGGCTGCGAACCCCTCGCATCAATAAGTAAATATAAAAATATAGCGTAGGACACAATTATTTGAACATAATATTATTGTATGTAGTAAATTCTAGACTTTTGGTTTGCCCATCACTTTTTCTTCAGGATTGTTAATAAGTCTGTGTTTGGGATCAAACGTAACCGCACTAAAAACGTTTGTAACACTGTTGTTTTAATAAATGGTTATGAACGCTTGTTTCGCTGCAGTTTGGGTGGAGCCCTCCGCGCCCTGGGCGAGACGGGCGGCCCCGAAGGGGCGTCAGCGCGAACAGCTGTTTCAGCGGGAGAACTGGCTGCGAAGAGCGCCGCTGAAGACCTCGTAAGGCGGGCGCTGCACAGGCAAGCGGCTGCGACGGCGAGCGCGCACACGGGCAAACGCGCGGGGGTAGTCATCGACGGCTACCCGCGCGATCTCGAACAGATGGATGACTTCGAAAATGAGGTATGAGGTTGTTTAATTTAATTTCGCTACGATTCATTTTAATCTTGCTCTTAAATTCTGTTTAACCATCTAGACTCTGCAGTTGGCATTAATAGAACTATATTCATTTAGGTTTAGGAAAGCTACCTATTGTAATGGGTAACATATTTCGGAAAATTTCGACATATTTTCTCGTTTCACATTCCCTAGAGCCCAAAACCCTACATTGTAACTTACGATTACAATGAACAGATTGAAATTTCTATGTGATATAAATGTTTTAAATATGAATAAAAATAATTTGTTTAAACAGATAATGATTTGTTTTAAATAAATATATTGATTATATAGTATTGTTCATTTTTAGTTATTATTAAAGAGTTTGTTCTGAAAGTTTTATTTAATTGCATGGATATACGAATTGTGTATCACACATATCCTGCTGTCACATTACGCCACCGAAACATATTCGTACTTCAGCTATTAGAAAATGTAAATTAAATGTATTATTACCATAAAACTGACATTTAAAATTATTATAATGTATAGTATAATACAATAAGATAAGCGCACATAATTCGCGCTACTCTCTTAGACCAACTAATGGATTTCAATATTTTTAAGAGCATCGTTATATGCAGGTTAAGCGTATTTTTTTTTAATATATCCTCGTCAAGCCAGGATGAGCAGCTAGTTATTAATTTAAAAAAAATATTGTTTTATTTGTGACCTAGTATGGCGTCAGCCCCCAAACGGTTCTCTTGGACTGCAGCAAATTACAACTGGGAAGAGGTCGAAGAGATGACGGAGTGGCCGCTTTCAGGAGACGTTTGGAACTCTTCAGAGAGAAAACCTTACCAACACTGAGAGCACTCGACGCCCAACAGAGGCTCATTATTGTGAGTATTTAAAATGCACACACATATTATTATATTCTATATGGTTTTTTAAATTATTTTTAATTTAAAGAATACACAATATTCAATTGAATTGTATATTGAACGCACCACATAACAGAAGTTATCCGATATTATCTAAACGACTAGGGAGCTAGTGCGGAATATGCAGACGGACGAATGGACAAACAGACGTTCTGACATACAAAGATCGAAGACAGTAGATTCTCATAATATTTATATGATTGTATAAGAACTTAAACAATTTAAATACATTATTATATACTATTATAACGCCCATCTTATACCGTATTCTGATAAACAGTACCTACTACTTAAAAGAGAAATCGTCTCAGCCGTTTTCGATTATCTACAAGCTATACTAATTCATAGATGTTTTGGAGGGCCCATAGGCTTTCACGACAGCACAATGTAAACGAAAGGGTATAGTTCGTAATCTTTTTCTTTCTGTGTCTTTTTTATATTTAAATCTTGATAGCATATAATTAAACATTTACTTCCATAAATAGTATAATACCAAAAAGTCTAAATAAAAGGCTGAACAAGATTTTATTGGATACTGAACTACAGGTTGATTTGATTTAAAATGCAGTGTTTTTTTTTTAATTTTACCCACCAGGGTTTTTAGACGGTTTCGCTGTCTTTTTACGAGTAGCTCTATATTTAGCTTGAATCCGATAATATAGTACCAGCCTACACAGAAAAATCCGACCGGAAAGCTGGAGATAATAATAATGAAATATTATTAATAATGTTTAGGTCGATGGTGATACTGATAGTGCTACGGTCCAAGAAGAATTTAACCGCGTGCTACTGGCCGAGATGCAAGCCGCCGAAACGGCATACCTGGTATCGCTGATGACGGCGGCCAAGGGCGCCGTGGGGAACCGGAGGCGTCGGCCAGCTCTGACCGGCGACGAACCGACGCCAGACTTCAGCTCCGTACCCATCGATACGTCAGGTATGCTCGAGGTGGAACTCATTTTCAACATAAAAGCAAGAATGGCTATGACACCCGAAGCTATCATTTAATATCAACTGCTTCTATACATTGTTTAATAGTATTAAATTATTGCTCCAGAACCTGGCGTCTTACAGCTAGGTCCTACAGGCGTTATTAAAGGCATTTCCTCCCTGCCTCATTTCTCTGTGGTTTCAACTTGTGATACACAAAACTACGGATAAAATTACTAGTTTAGTTGCGTATTAAATGTTTTTTTTAAAAGATATGTATATAAATAATCAAAGTTGAAATTCGTGTATTTCATGTTCTTTTTGTTATTTTTTTTTAAATTTAAATTTGTTGTTTTCTTTTTATTTCATCTTATTTAAATTCGTTTAATATATTTCAATATTAATCTTTTTTATGTCGCCTTTACGTCATTACCTGTGTTGCAACTTCAACTGTGTACAATTTCTGTTGGCTTAACCACAATAAATAAATAAATGTATAAATAAATAAACAAGGATCTAATATTTCAATTTATATTAATTATAATGTGTCACTGACCATTCTTTTACATATTTTTATTTGTAATTCTAACTGGCCAGTCATAAATGAAATGTTCCAATAGCTGCGCTGTCATATGTTTGAAATTCGAATATGATCGCGCCCTAATGATGAGCGCTGTCATATTATTGTCATATGTCAGTTTCATACTAAAAAAATGTTTACTCTAATGTTAATGGATTATTCGACACCTTTCGATGTTGTCTAAACAGCTTTGGTTGTTTTACTTGGGTTTCTTGGGTTTTGTTTCTACAAACAAAAAATTAACTCTTTCACATTTGTATTTTTCGAGTTGAAAGTTGCAACGGACGGACGGACGGACAATTAAAGGAATTTACGAACTTTTGTCTGACCTCAATATGTTTTACACTTCTTATTTATGGAACAATATTCCCGTGAAGGGCCTCTTTATTAAATTAATGATAGGACTAAATGTGGGTCTGGCAATTAAAAAATGTGCCACTTATTAATTATTGATGTAAGCACACCTGTGTGGCATACTTATATGGGCAAGTTTCGTGTCGTTGGGATATAAATACTCCGTGAGAAAAATACAACGTTTCTTTTAAATTTTAAAACATGTTTGATACTCTTGTTTTTCCAATAATATCGGAACAGGCACGTATCAATTTGACACACATTAGATAATTATTATGCATCGAATACCAATGTATCTAAATATATAAATTAAGTAGGTTACAATTTTATTATTCAGAGGTGAATAGATCGATACACTATAGATGTACATCTATATCTTGACTATATCTTGGAACTTGGAAGGAAGAAAGTAATATTTGTCATATAGATCATTAAACAAACACAATTTACTACTATTACTCACTTAAAGCTACATAGATTCTTAAAATTAAGTTCTATGTAGTAAAAAGTTTATATATACAAAATCTAATAATATCACACAACCACACAACACAAAAAAAAAATAGTAACAGAATACATTGAAAGATTTTGTACGATTAAAATTTCATATATGTATGAATAAATGATACCGTTCTTTCCGATCGGGTGTGTTTATCAAATAAAAATGGCGTTATATTTATTTTAACAAAATCGCAGAAATTGAAGTCTAAATATGATGCTCATTAATGCTGTGAGCTCGTTAATTCCTTTATAATGATTTATCGCTTTAGCTATAAAACCAAAACGTGTTATTTATCATTATTGTCAAAAAATGTATTTCATTTTAAATTCCTTTTGCCATATTATTAAAAAATATCACTAAAAATATAATTAGGTCAAATACTTTTACACTAAAAAATTATATGCATTTTACTATTAAAACAGAAGGTCAAACAATAAAATATAGAGGGGGCTTACGTGAATGCTACGTTATTTCTATATTTTATAAATGCACTCATATTATATACAAACATATATTTTATTGAATCCTATGTCAATTTGGCTCAGGTCATTTCAGAAACATCCATTAAAATCTTCTTATTTATGATTGCAATACATACATAGAAAGTATAATATTAAAACTGTATCTAATTTACGTATTATTATTCATTGTTATGTATTTATCCATACATAATAAACGTTTGTTTAAAATAATTCAAATAAAATAAATTGAATGTCAGTAAGAAATGCTTACATTATGAATAAAGCCGAAATTATATATGATAGATAATATGATCAAATATGATAGATAATAAAGTATGATACATGATGAATAATTTAGATATCGTCCGCTTTCAGTTTTTGATGTTTTGTGAGTAGATTTGAATACGATATCGATCTTCCTACATAAATAATTTAACGGCACACTCTCCTTACTGTGTAAGTCGGCACTCTCCTAAGTCGCTTCGAATGACAAAAACTTGGCATTAGCATTAAATATTCACGAACACTCTTCCTAACTGTAACTATAATAGTCCTGTATAAAATATAGTATAATAAACATCTCTCAGGTTTTAGGGGTTGCGATTGTCGCTTACGTAATTTACGAGGTTCCCGTCAGTCAAGTTTTATGATACATCGCGGTGCACAGCCATGCAAATTTACATCGATTTATGTGTTTTATTATGCACCCGAGTGTACACTAGGTAATACATACACTGAGAAAATCTGTTATAAATTAGTTTAACTATGAGAAATAGCAATTAACTTGCGAAATTACAATTGTTAATCGTATATTGCCACGAAGTTGCCAACAGTAAATATAATATATCCAAATAATATAATCGAAGGTATCGACCAGAATATTTTTTTTTCTCTTACAGCGACATCAGTGTTTATCCGATTTCGAGTGGTTCCGATATGTATCACAAAAAGCGCTGCATTCTAACCGCCGTTCTCGATCCCTTGTTCCCCACCTCCCCACAACCATCAATCATCCCATAATCGTGGCAAACTACAAAGAAACAAACAATTTCTTCCAAAAATATTTCGGAAGAAATGGTTCAGTAATTTTATCTTCAAAAATTTTTTTTGACAAAGTATTATTACTTTTATGTATTTAGAAAGATCCAGGATGCCACACTAGGTATCCTAGAATACCATACTAGTAAAATAATTATATCTAGGAAGATTGAAACTACGACATATAATTGGAGTAATTTGAAGTTCTTTTTTCAGCGTTTGTTTAGCCTCGACACTGGTGCAAACGGCTGCTTTTACTTTAAGGGTATTTCGAGTAATTTGATTGGAAGCCGTGTCAAAATGAGTAAAATCCCTTTCGACCCGGAAAGGTGGAGGTAGATTTCACCGGATCAAAGTAGGGGATAGGCGAACTCCAATTGAGCAAACTGTTATTGCACAATTGGATTTTTTACGTTTTATTTCAAGCTACAGACATAATTACGATTTTTCCTTGGCTATGCTACTTGATTTATGTCCATTTCAGGATTAGTGAGAGGTTTTAGGGGTTCGTATATATATACAAAAAGACAATGGTTTTTAAAAACCAATCTTAACTTCTGTTTAAAGTTAAAATATTTTAACTAGGATATTAGCTTCTGATTAAAGAGTGAAACGTTTTTACATTTAAACAATTGAGTAAATTCGAACAATTCTAAAAAAGATGACAGTCTGAGTTCGTTAAAATCGGAGCAAGATGCTGCAAATGGGGGGGGGGGGTTCGAAAAAGTTATATGTGGCTACAACTCCACGTGGAGAGCATAACCGCGCATGCGTCTATGATCTATCAAGACGAATTATAAGCCTAGAATTAACATTTTAAATGGATTTGAGTTGAATTTTGAAAAACCATTTTTTGCCACCCCTAGGACCAATGGTTGGTGTTTAGGTCCTTATCTAAGGAAGAATAAAAAATTTAAATGAATTCGATATCTTATTATTTTATAATCAACCTTAATCACATTAGTGAAAAATTCAAAAAATGAAAAATGTAGGATAACAATATTTCTTTTTTCTATACTCTAATATATTATTATATTTTTTTTTACAGCCAGTATCTCGGCGGTGACCCGTCAAATGGCTGCCCAGGTGGCAACACTGACGAACGGAGTGAAGCACATGGGCAACGGCGTCCAGGCGATTGGCAACGGGTCCGTCGCCAACGGCGCGCTGCCCAACGGCGCGGCCGGGAAAGTGCCTCCGGCGCTCAGCGACGTCCAGGCAAAGTTCGGCGCCTTGGTCCAGGAAAACAGGGAAGCGCTGCGCGGGGTGTACTCCGATGGCGGCGGACACATTTGAGCCGGATCTCGTTGTGGAGGCAATCCACCAAACTCAGAAAATAATTAATTATCAAACGGAGGTTAAATCGATATGATTTTAAGTTTAAAAACTACGTCAATATCACGGGATTTATTTATTTTTTCAAGATTAGCGTTTTACTTAAGTTAAAATTTTAATATTGATACGCGTAAAAAAATAGCTACTGTAAATGATGTGGGTGTCACTGATCTCCCACAAAACAGTCTTGAGAATGGATATAAATAGCAGGCCTTCGTGGCAAACTGTTATTATTTTAATATCAAACCGCCACGAAATCTTAAAATCCTTCATCATAATATTTTACTATGAATTGTAAAAATATTACTGGTTTTATATATATTTTGATAAAAACCTGTCTAAAAATATGCCCTACTGAATTTTGTGTGGGGTGTACTCTCAGTTCGAGAAAGTACTTTGTTTATTCATTTATTTATTTATTTATTTAACAGGTTTCCTCATGTTAGGTGTCAGCGCTGGCGCAACACACCTTTCATACAACTAAAATTGCCTTTACGTTTTGTAATATTTTTTAATAGCTAAATAATATTGTAGAATGATAATTTAGTTTCAAATGAATAAAAAAATTGACAAATATTGTATTTAATCTAAATTTGAATCATATTTTTTACGTAATTATTTTATGACCAACATTAGGTCAATATTAATGTTATTGACGTGACTAATAATTCTAATTGCGTTTATTTTGAAAGTATATATTTTTATTTAAAAAATCTGTTAAACCACTTATTATTTATTTTTTTTACTTCTGCCGCCTTGGTCGAATGACGTCACTCGTACTCTAAGTCAATTTCACATAATAGCCGGTGCCTTAATTGCCACACCAGGTATATAAACATAAGTGAAACATAAATTAATACAACACAGCTACAACAATAGAAGTATTTTAATAAGACTATAATTGTTAATTCAGACATGTTAAACTTGATCAATCAAAAAGTTTCAAAATCGAAATCATGCGCAATTATCACTATCGCACCAGGAATTGAACCGCAGATCTATCTATCGCGGATATATATTGTTATGAATTTTATATAAATATTATTAAAAATGTAAATTATTTTGAAAACAATTAATATTTTTTCGATAAAATCCTAAAAATAAAAATAAAGTATTAATCAAACTATTTCATGTTTTAAACATCCAGCGTATAGCTGTTTTTCACGCAGTCCTTTATACTTTATAACGCTGCACCAATGACCTGATAACTTAATTTGGTCAATTAAAAATAAGAACAAATGATTTATCAAAATGAACGTTTAGTTTTAAGAATTTTTGAGCAAATTAGCACCTAGAATAGGTAATCAATCTATGGTAATTTGTTACTACGGTTCAAACATGTCATGAATCAAAATTGTGGTTGTGATTAGTGATAGAACACCTAGGAAATAATACAGATATCAAATGTGTCAACTTTTAGCATAGTTATATAGTAATACACCTATTTAAAATAATGAATTTTATGTTTTAGGAAGACTTTTATTTGTAAATTTTGATATAACGCGTTGAAATGTATTTTTATTTTATTTTTCAAAAATCAAATGTCGGACATATTATGTAAGTATCATAAACATTCAAAATTATTTTTATAGTTACCTATCCAGTTACCTGGACATAAATGTTAAAACTTTTCGATTTTTTCCAATATTGTAAAAAAATATATAACTAATTTTATCTGGTAATCAAATATTGTATTTGAGTTTGATGATTAATAAATGAAAATTGCTTGATAAACTGATTTACATAATATTGGCCGTATTGGATTCTATATGCAAACGAGTTGTAAAAGAAGTGTCAACTTCAACTTCAAAGATGTTATGCCATATCATTTGATCCATATCATTTGATCGATTACGCTTACACGTAAAATGTACGAAGAAAAAGTGGCGGTAAAATGTAACTACACCATAACCTCTTCAGTCCTTGATTTATGCATTTTTATTATATTTGTTAATAACTCTGTAATTAAAACGAAACCAAAATATATTTCGTAATGTATTTTATCCTTATGTTTTAAAAGTTCTCTCGTTTCATATTATGTAAAATTTTACAATAAAACTTTTAACTATATAGACATAATTGATATGCCCCTGGGTATTATGCATCTAACTGTATTTATCCTCTTCTCATTTATATATTATAATAACACATAGATTATTATCTAACCATATAAAGATTGTTTATCAATAATGAAATTGCAAATGTCATTAATAAAGTGCCTTTTACTGTATTTATTTTAAATGTAAGGTGGCATTATGTAGGTGGATTGTACTGATTGATATTTTTTTACATAAGCAATGAGTCACATATAATGATTCTTTACTTATGAGTACATAACATTTTTTGTTGAAATAAAAATATACGCAGCATTATAATTTTCGCAGATTTACTATCAACAAAAAATAAAAGTATACAAGATATATTATAATATTAAATACGATCGGGCCTAGTTCCTTATGATTATTTATTTAAAACTAGCTTTCTTACAAAATCCTTTTTTACTTGAAATGTAAATATTGTTTAAAAATTTTTACCCAAATATTTTAAAAGATGCGTAATTTACTTACTTTCTAAAAGTTTTTGTTGTTCAGAATTTTTACCAGATATTTATTTTTTTAAAATAAAAATATTTTAAAACAAAATAAAAATTAATTAATGACTGTTCTGAATTTTCTGATCAACACAAAATACAGGCAGATACCGCTCATGGCATATGGCAGCCTACAAGGGGAAAAGATCTTAGCCCATATTGTAGGAGGGGGTTTTACATGCTGATAAACGCATTTTAAATCAATTTATGAATATCTTTAGACTACAGTATTTAATTATTTTTATAAGAGTTATCGTATTTTTATTTTTGAGAAAACCTTTTTACTTTCAGAATCAATCGCTCAGTAATTTTTGTATAGGTTATTCAGTATATTTTACTGTTTATTTATAAGTAGATCTGGTTACAATGTAACATCTACGAAGGATAGTGCAATTTTTTTATATAGATTGTTTAGTTTTTCATTATAAAATAAAAATTGTGATTAGAGTAAGATTCTACATAAAAAGCGTTAAGGTATTTTATGTAGACGATTAAGAAAATTAGTTAACCATTTTTGTATTTTAAATAACAGACATGAAATAAAGTTTCACAGCACAGTAAGTGATGTTTTACTATATCAAACGGTAAACTATTTGAAATGTCACTAGGGAGGTTAGATTTATTTTTGATATGGTTTTTGATTTGAGATCCAAACAATATTTTTATTTTATTTTTAAATTATTTTTGCCAGATTATTTTATTAAAATGTGTCAAAAAATCTATCTGGCACCTCCTCTTATTTCAGAAAATATGGAATATAAGTTTCATAAAAAATAATAAACCTACAAATATTATACATAAACCTTATCAAGTAATATAGCATATATAGCATAATATACAAGTTATATTCTTAGTACATAATCGACGATTTTGTGTTAAGGTTTTTTTTCGAATATCATATGCCATTTAAAATATTTCCGGCTTTCTTGGAACATTCTTAAATATATTTTTATTTTATTTTCAACGATGACTTTTATGTGTAATAATACCTGTAGAGGAAAAATCATAGCCGTCTTTCAAATGTTTAATTATCAAATGATTATCGATCATATTAAACACAACAAATTGAATCAACAATTATTTCAAAACCGGTATATAACTCAACAAAAACAAAACAAAACATTGGCAATTCATACGGCGAAGACAATTAAAAATTATCATAGCACGCCTATTTAACAAAATGCCAAAACATTTAAAGACGGTAACCAAAATTCATAATCAATATGAGATTCGTCTCAAAGATTACCTATACATTACTATGACTAATAGATTGAATATCCATATTATTAATAATAGTAATCAACATACACATAAAATAGTTTATGTTAATAATTCGTGATTAGGAAATCTTAAATTACGTACACCTAATAAAATATTACAAATAAGAAGTATACTAATATAATATTCAGTAATTGCCCTTTTCCAAACCTACTTCTACTTTTTCTTAGATAGTGATTAGTGTCAATGTTATTTTATGTTTAGCTTATTGATTTTTCATGTTTGTTCTTTTTTAACTGTTTCGTTTTTTTATATCTAACTTAAATGTGGTATGTAAATTTGGTATGCAATTTTATAAGGCTTGCCATAAAGTTGAGTTTCTGGCAGTAAAAACCATGTTTTTGCCCGAATCCATTTAACGTAATATATCTTTTTTTGAATAAATACTTTATATTTGCCTTATTAAAAAATAAATAAATGGAAAGCTTCCTGTCCTCCTTACTTGTGTAAAAAAAAATGTAAAAGGAAAAAAATATATTCAGCTCGGAGCTTTCAGCTTTTTAGCTCACAGCGTTTAAACACGGTAATATTTATTTTTTCGCTTTAAATATGGGTTCAAATTCAAATATATTTAAGTAGTATAAAAAAGAGGCCAAATACAAGTAAAATAATAGGTTTCACTATTCTACCGTAAGAAGACAACTTTAAAATAAATTTGGATATATTTAAGGGCCAGATTGTATAATTTAAAATGTTCAGAAACTTTGTTATAACGCACCTATAATTACCCAGTTAAGTTTTTTTCTAGGTATTGTAGTTTAAATATTCTAATTACCCTATTACGATAATATTATCGTAGCACCTAGTATATGAGCATTTTGTAACATTGCAAGAGATTCAGAATTAGGTTACGGGTCACGGGTCAAGGTCAGGACACGGAAGCGCTAAGGGGTGGGTTATGGAAACATAGGGGGGAAGGGGAATAGGGCGCTCTAGAGTCTAGAGGAAGAGGGGAAGGCGGGGGGCTTCACACAACTATGCACAAGGGCCGCACTCGCAATTCAGATCTCGGCGGTTGTGGTGCGTTTTTTGGTAATTCTTGTGTTGCAATAACAATATAGTGTATGTGGTAGTTACACATATCTGGAACTGTATCTATACGCTAGTGTTTTAGATTCTTTCTTTTGAGGGATTTTTTATTTGGTAAGATTTGTTATGTTTTTATAGCATTATTATTAGTTTTTATCAATATTTTGCAGCTGACATCGACAGGTTGTGGTTTTTTTACTACTATTAATCTACGTATTTAACACTAGCACCAGCCGGTTATTGCTAACGGTTTATATTGAACGCACATCTATGTACTAAAATAGTTTTAACTATGCAGTTACTAAAATTACAAAAAAAAAACATTCTACGTAATCAAAATATTACAAATTATTCAATCACTACTAATTGTTGTTTTTTATATCTAAACTATTAAATAACTAAATAAAAAATAAATGAGTATAATTATTATGTGAGAATATTATTATAATAAATATATTATTTTTATAATAATTATATTCGTATGTTGTTTTTAGGTAGGTTATTCAAAATTTTGTTTTGAACTAATATCAATTTTGAAAAATATACTGAAAAAATATAATTTTATTGTCATGGAGTTTGTTTCTTACGGATTTATAAAATCATTTTTTAGTGATTTTACTGTTTATCACTGTATTCTTATTAAAATACTATAAAAAAAAGAACTTTATGCTCTCAACTCAACTGTATTTATTCGTGTTGTGATAATCTTGATAATTTCACGCATGAAAAGTTTAAAACAATATGCGTTTCGAGAAAAAGAATATAGCAGTGAGCAGTTGAACAATTTTGCGTGCACCATAGATTGTCGCAGCGATTATTTCGTAGCGTTTTCGATATGTATAAATTATAAGTTTTAAAACAATCCTTTACCGTTCTATAGAAAAGGTTTTTGTTAAAAGAGTGATGTGTATATATTGTTCCAAAAAATATCCGTATCTATAAAAAAACGCGATATTACCTCCTTGAAAGCATGTGTAAGTTCTGTTTGCTTTATTGGGCGCATTATAATCCGCCATGCTAACAGTTTGTAAAAAAATAACTCAATAATAATTATATAATATTGCTCTAAATAAAAGAGGGTGTCCCAAGACCATTCCCGTAGGTTAAATGGGGTGTTTGTGTTCCCTATTGTGATTAGGAAATTAAATAAAAAATGTAAAAATATTTCATCCTCAAATTCATCATTGTGCGCGGTGCGGTGCGGTTTATTGGTGCGAGGTAACTCTAAATACATACGTGTTTTTTATAAATAATATTCTAAATCGCAGGGCCTATAAGCCGTTTTTTTTTCGGATATGACCATGGGGCACTACGTACTACAAAATCTAAAATACCTACTTTTAGAAACACTTACATATTTTTTCATAAAATAAAATTCAAACGAAACGAAATCGACCCTTTATGAGTTTTTGTAGATTGTTTTTGACCGAATACTTATCGACTTTTCAACACACTAACAAGGAACGCATTGTTTATTATTTTGTATGTTTGCAACGCGAGCGTTCGCTTAATTATATTGTCGAAATTCTTGGCGAGACCACACAGCTTACGTCAGTATCATGCGATCAAAATAGATTTGATTTAAACTTTCAATTTAGTTTGTGCAAAATATCTAGATTTGCCTTGGATAGACCTTTTGAAAAATACACTGTAAGAACTACATAGTTTAGTGTAGGCCGAAATTATCAAATAAAGTTGATACCTACCATTGTTTGCTTTTATAGCCAGTTGTGGTTACATTTTTCCCTCTATTTTGTTACGTTCATTCGTTGTTTAATGTTGCCTTCTTTTGAACCCCAGTGGAGTAAACATTTATGAGGTGTATTTAATAAATTAATGAAAATACAATATATAAATCGTTTCATTGTGTCTACAAACAAAAAGGTTTCAAAACCAAGTGCCTTTTGGATAATTTATATAGTGGTGTTCGCGATACTAGTTGCTGTAAAAAATGATTATGGAAGGAAACAGAAATTTAAACATCGAACGGTTAACGTACGTATTTAATTATCCTTTAAATTATTAAGCTAGTAGGTAACTGTGAAAGATAACTGCCATCAGAACTACTTACTCTATGTTTATTAAATAGCGATACGATAGGAAAAATAGAATAATAACTTTTTAGCTTCGACTCGATTCATAGTACCTATATAATCAATGCTAGTAACATTCTAGTACTTACGATTGCTAAAAGGAGGCAATTTTTACCGTCCTAAATTTGGCGTTTGCTTCGCCATAAAATAATAAATCTAAATGAATAATAATATTTAAATTACCTAACCCACAACAATTAATTTACTATAGTTTCATTCCAATATATACTATAAACTGGTTTTCTTGACATTTCAACAGATGTCTCTATGGTTTTAAGTAAACTAACGTTAAAATCCCGGTTATTTGAAACGTTGGTCGGTTGGTTGGTACTAGAATATAAAAGATAACACGAACACACGTGAATACTTTCACATGACAGTAATGTATTTTTCCAGCAGATTTTATTACAGAATCAAGATTTTTGTCATTGTATTTTAATACTTGTAATAATAATTAACAACTATAGGCATTGTTTGAAACGAGTATTTATTGTAAAACTATTTATTTATTGAAATATTGCCAACGCAAATAACATTAACACAAGGCAAAATTTGTACATAAATTTAAAATAAAATTCATTATTATATCATACATTTCAGTAGTACTCTTACTAAAAATATCTGCCAAACACTCAATATCGCATTGACACACTTCACAAACAAAAACATTCACAGAGAAAAAACACAAATTATATTTTTTTTTTCTATAATCTTAAGTTAATATTGCTACAATTAATTTACTTCTTAGTGTTTTATTAGAATACCTAGAGCATAATCGTCTGCCTTGACAACACATTTTAAAGACTTTTTATGATAATACATAGCTATATAACCTGCTAACGTAGTGTTCTTACTATAGTTTTAAATTGCAATAAAGGAAAAGGAAAATGATGAAACATTTTCCAAACGATTTGTATCATCGTCTTTTCTTGTGTATTTTTTTAGTGCATGTTCTTCAAAAAAAGAAATAAAGTACCTCCCTACGATCCGACATGATTGCCTATAATATCCGGTGTAGTTCAACGCTAATGCAAATTGTTATCCGTCATTAGCAAGCAGTACCAGGCCAGTGTCGCATCAGTTTTATTTCAGTATCGAGGGCAAGCAGCGTGGCGGAGACAAGGTCGCGTGGACCAAACGACGCTGTCAGTTTTGCAGTTTTTATTGGTTAGAATTCGCTGATGGAACTTAACTTAACACGCGATAGACGAGAGAGTCGCTTCTGTGGGATTCCGTGCCATTGTTTTGTTACACCGCTAACGATGTTCCTTTGAAGATTTCGAGGTAAAATATTAGATTGTTCTCACACAAGGACTTATAATAAAGTGATAATAATCATTTCAGCTTTACAAAACGTTTATTATAAATCTATACTCTAAATACATATCTATAGATACATCATCTGTTAACAATTTATTTGTAATGATATAATATTATAAAAATCACTAAATAGTAAAACGCTTTTTAAAATTTAATGTTATTGATAAAATTTATTATCAAAAATATTTTAATATTTTAAAAAATAATATTTATTATTATTTTGATACTAACTATTAATTCAAAATTACCAGTTACCAGTCCACGAAACATTTAAATAGTAAATAAATTAAACAAAAAGTAAATAATATTTACATGTAATCCGTTTACTTGTAATTTGTAGTTTGATAGAAATGCGCGGCGGGGCGGGTCGAGGTGAGCGAGCTGCCGCGCGGGGAGTTGATCGCGCGGCAGCTCGCGCAATGTTTGATACAAGCATACAATTAGAGTTCGCCTATCCCCTACTTTGATCCCGTGAAATCTACCTCCGCCTTCGGCGTACCGAAAGGGATTTTTTTTAAAAGCAATTGATATCAAAATAACAGGACCACTAAACTTGACTTAGCAAACTTTAATGATTTCAACGAATGAACCGAAATGTTTTGTTATTAAATAATACTATGTCCAGAAACCTTTAAGTTGATTTTCAGAAAATTGTATAATTGTGACTGCCATGACGTGTAAAATGTGATTGATGATCTGTAAATTGTGATAGGATATATAGGTATACGAGTAATATGGTAAAATACCGATTCGTTAGAGACTTAATGTATAAGGCATAATGTGAGTATTTCACTTGTTTATTTTTAAACGACATTGACTCAAGGTACACGTGTAGATACAATTGGAACAAGGTAACAAAATATATCGGTGTAATCGGTTATTAATAATATGTAAATTTTATAGGTTTATAATACCTATTTATTACTTATTCTAACCATAAAAAAGTAGGGTATTTGTGCAAAATAATTCATTGTATAAAAAAAAACTGGTTTAGATTTTGTGGGGGGTTCTTTTTCTTTTTTGGCCAATGGGCACAATTGTTGTCCACAAGGGGTGATTTCTGTAATATTTGGCCAAAGCAAAACGTTTGCACATATATTTTTACAAAATATAGAAAAATTACACTTTCTTAATTAAATTAAAAAAATAAAATAACTTTTAAATATTGACGTTTCGTATTACTTTGAAACTAAATAAATTTATTGTTACCATTTTGTTGATAAGGATACCTAAATAAAGAATAAAGCATAAAACAAATTATTAACATTTATGACCAGAAATTGTTATTAGTTGAAACAGTTGCTACAATTTGAAAATTATATGAAACAAAATTAATTTAATTCTTGGATGATTTTGTACGGCGATAAAACTTTTATCTGGGTAGGTAAAGTAATATTTATTACAGAGGAAAAATATGTACAGAAGTAGTTACTCAAATAGATTTTTTTTAAGCTTATGTTAATAATAGATTGCTATAATTATTTTGTATCTTCACAAGGAAGCGAAGTATTGATAGAATCACTTCAGCCGATTAAATCTGATAAACAGCTGTTTTTCTAGTTTTCTAATGTATCGACTTATTCGTTCATTATTATAGCATAGCAGAGCTATAAAAGTGCGTGTATTTAAAAAAGCATCGAATTGCATCATATAAATCGATAGAAGGACGCGTCTACCTTGAATCTATGTTTATCTAGTTATGTTTTGTCGTGAATAAAAGCGGTGACAATAATAAAATGTGAAGTATTTTCTGTGAGAATTTGTTAGTTATTTTGTTGCTGTTAGAGCCAATGCTCGTCAGGGAATTCATACGGATTTGTAAGTGAAAATAATAATTTACTTTTATATTTATATCAAATTCTGTTTGGTTTTCTGTAACCTGGCTCTATCTGTGCAAATCTGTAAAAAAAACATTTAAGACCGTGTTTTTACTACTTTATTACAAAACATCGAGATTTCTCTAATATTTTTAACTTTAATATGAGTATAATAAACACAAACCTTCCGAAATAAATTCTCTAAATAACCGCATCAAAATCCATTGTGTAGTTTATAAGAACTAAGCACTTGCTTTACCTATACTATTTATCGATTATCGAAAAGAAAACGCGTATTATTTTGTTGTTAACTGCATATTGTATTATAATATTATATTATGTATTGTTTAACTAAGCTAACCGTTTAATACCATTTTTAATAGATACTGACTAATATTTCCATTGATGCATTAAAAATATATTTTATGGTGGTGAAACTAACGTCATATAAACGTCAAAAATTAATTGCCTTCACTTACATAACCGTCACTATCGAATGAATAGCAACGGTCCTAATTTATTTACGATTAGTACGATTGGGAGTTAGAATTATTGAATCGGCGTTATAGTGAATCATAAAAGTGGAAATTTCTGAGAATGTCATCGAAGCCAACAGCCGAACCATGCAATAAGGCGGCCGCGGCGCTGAAGTGCGATAAAGAATGCACGTCGAAGAAATGCGACACATATAAAAAAGTGCAACATTTATATGAAATTTAAAATGATAGTGAAATAAGCCTTATTATCCCCTATATATATACATATATATATATATATATTTTCCTGCTTCTTAGAACTTCCTAAAAGTATTTAGGTAGCCCGAACATATCTAACATAATTTTTATTACATTTATTTAGTATTATTTTTCAGTGTGTCTTGCAATAGAATGAAATTGCTAATGAAAATTACTCCTACGAC
Source organism: Neomicropteryx cornuta (assembly GCA_020383195.1). NCBI lineage: Eukaryota > Metazoa > Arthropoda > Insecta > Lepidoptera > Micropterigidae > Neomicropteryx > Neomicropteryx cornuta. The sequence continues at coordinate 14,732,754 of JAHKQU010000012.1, forward strand.
AAGAATCAAAATCGGTTTACCCAAATTAAGCCCTCATATAAACTCATTATTTTAACATAAATATTCATGAATAAGTTTAGTGTACAAAATACTTACGTTTGACCAGTTACCACATAATGAGGCCTACGTGAAAAAAAAATCATATTAATATCTAATCTTCTAAATCTAATTTTAATATTTCGTGTAAATTTCGAAGATACTTTCATAAATAATATTCCTAATAATATATTGTAAAGTAATAATAAACAATTTAAAACATAGAATTAATTTAAAAAAAAATAGTATTATTAGTAAAATAACAACGGTTACTTAATAATTCTAAACATTAATTCCACTATTCATATAAATATATAATATTTTAAAAAGATTTTTCGTTTGTTATATAAATATATAGGCACATTTGGTATTAATATGAATAAAGGCAAACATATAACGTCGTTTACAGGATTTATCTCCAGACGAGAATATGGCGGCTGCAGCACTCGCAAATGTACCCGTAGTATGGGTGCTCGGGGGTCCAGGCTCAGGCAAAGGAACGCAGTGCGCCAAGATCATCCAGAAGTATGGTTTCACTCACCTGTCCACGGGTGATCTGCTCCGAGCGGAGGTCGCGTCTGGCTCTGCCAGGGGTAAGGAACTGACCGAAATTATGGAACGAGGCGAACTGGTGCCACTGGACATCGTAATGAAACTGCTAAAAGACGCTATGACCGCGGCGTCACTCACCGCGACTGGATTCCTCATAGATGGATACCCTCGGGAAAAAGAGCAAGGATTAGTGTTCGAGAAGGACGTGAGACCCTGCAACCTAATCCTGTACTTCGAGGTTTCCGATGAGACGATGACAAAGCGTCTTCTCGGAAGGGCGGTCAACTCTGGAAGAGCAGATGACAATCCGGATACCATAAAGCTTCGACTACAGACATTCGCCTTGAACAATAACGAAATTTTGGAACATTTTAAGGATAAGCTAGCGAGGGTATGTAGTACATCTCTAATAAACATTAATAGAAATTCCTTTAAATCTCTTTTTCAAATAATTAAGAAAAGGCCTTATTATTTCTGAATTATTTTTATAATTAATATAATAATTATATATAATTTGAGTGTGTAAATTATAGAAACGAATCGCCGATGTATGTAATACATATCAAAATACCTATCAAGTATTTTTCTTTAGTTGGAATTAAAAATATAAGCTCACAATAATACAGTTCTGTCGAATTACAGAATTAACCGTGAAGTATAGCTACTCGGATGATAAATTATTCCAGTATTAGTTTGCTAGTTTTTTTTAAAATGTATTTCTTAGCATATCCAATAAACAGTTTATATTATTACATATATATTCGTTTGTACTATTTCATTGATTTTCAAGAGAAGAAAAAATGTAGTTTGTGCGGATTAGTAACACCTCAATCGAGGTGTCACCTAATTGAAACATATAAGGAGGTAATAAGAACGCGAGGTCCTGCAAAAGTTAAACTAATTGACTTTTGAGATTATTTATTGGCGCCATTTTTGTTAAAAGTAATGACTTCATTGAAACTTTTTCAATTCCAGATCAACGCCGAAAATGACGTGGATTCAATCTTCGGCGAAGTGGAGAAACATCTCGACTCTTTGGTCGCGCAGTCGCATTCGACAGAGCGGCAAACTGTGACAGCTTGAAGATTTCCAACAAAATAATATTCATGTGATGTGTACATATTTTATTTAAATTTACTTTTAATAGAGTATCGTGAAATAAAACATAATTTCTTCTGATAATAAATTGAGTAAAAATATAATTAGATATACCTACCTGCTTACTTTTATAACTTGTCCTAAGTACACTCGATTGCATAATAGCGACTCATCACTCTTTTCGGCATCGCATGACGGGCGATTGTTGTCGCCACTCCACCGTACGAATAGTTGGCTGATGCGAACCGCGAAAATGCCGTAAGCGACATTCGCGCCATCCCACCCTCGAGGCGATTGACTCTTCTGCACTTGACTGTACATATTATGTACATTTATGCCAATAGTTTATTTGGCACGTTAAAATATCATTAAATGACAAAATAATATCCCATATGTCAAAATTTACAATTGCGTATATATTCAGTTTTCTTTTATCTTTTTAGTATAATTTTGTTCAAACCTCTATAAATGTATAAAATATATTTAAATTCAACTCCCTAGGATAAGATAAAGTGGTTCTAATTCAGCTTGCAAGTTTCGACCTAAACCGACATACAAATATTGCAAGCTAAATAAAAACTTGTAAAAAAGAGCGATTTTGTTATTCTTAGGCGAGTAATTTTCTTTTAGTAATGTTGTAAATGTAAGGTAATAAAATAACACACACTGAATAGTAAGTATATGATAAGTACATGATATGTTATGTGCATAACTGTGTGTAGCCATACACCTATTACAAATACGATTTGCGTTCACTTTCGAGGTGTGTTTTCAAAGTGTTTTTTTATTTATTTATATTCTATAAATTGTTTTAAACAATATATTATTATCACACAAAAACTTTTCAATTTAAAAACGAAATGTGATTTATAAGAAATATGCATGAGTGTTTCCCCTGCAATCCTTTTCTTCTGAATTTACTTCCTGGTGTTTTAATAATCAGGGTAATTAGTTCAACTTATTCACGATAATTATTATTAGATTAAGTTATTATTTTGAAGTGTTTGTCTTGCCTTAATATATGAGTTTTTAGTAAGATACGTCATATTATTATGTACAATAACGGATCCTAGGATCCAGACCCCTACCTGACTCCTCTGGTCTAACTGAAATACGAGTTAGATAAGTACCACGAAAAGACCTTGAAAATATTGTAAACCATAACGATTATCCCTTTCAATAGTTATTTTGTCGGTTCTGAATGGTCATGGCCATTCGAGCAGATGGATGTAAAAGAGTGGTATCTATTTATTCAAAACTATAATTTCCAATCAAACAGTACAAATGGGTTGCATCTTCACTAAGGATTCCGTAAGTTCAGATTATGCCGTTAATAAATGTAATATTTTCTTAATTGATAAAATCAATATAATCATGTACCTAACGGAACGGGTAGCAATAACGTTACGAACGATCTGTATTTACGGACAGCCGGAAGAAATAGATGAAATGGCCCTAGCGATATCACAAGTCACAGGATTCATCATCATAAACCCAGAGGAATTGATCAAAACTGAAGCAACCAAGTCCACGTCCCGGTGAAGAATTATTTCGCAGAAAATAGTTTCTGACGTGCCTGAGGTTAAACACATGAACTTTATGCATATACTATACTGGTATCATGTTTCTGATAACATCCTATTTTCCGGTTCCATTGACAGTTCGTATCCTTTTTAGAAAATCCTCATCAGTTTAGTGAGCGAGGAAATGATAACATCGACTGATTCGAAAGGTTTCATGTTGGCAAACATTTCGAAAAGTTTCGTCAGAAGTTTCGTCTATATCGTATGTGTATGTATGTGAGCGAAATTATGTTCAAGTGATGTACAGAGAAATCTATCGCACGCAAGGGTTTAAAATTTTCAACATAATATGTTGACGTAGAAGAAAGGCTCCTGATCAACCTCGAAACCCGATTTTAAACATTTGAAATAAAAAATAATAAAAAAAATACTATTTTATGTGCTTATTGCATTGTTGGCATTAAGATACTATGTCTGAAACGAAACTACAACCCAGAATTTTTAAATGATTGTTATAAATAACGTAACCCCATGGGCCTACAGATGCGGCACGGAAGTGCCTCATCTTGAGTGCCGCGGGCGCGAGCCAATAAAGCTATCTATTTATGTCATTCTTTCTTAATAAAATGTTACAAAACATGAATTATCGATTTAATCGTTTTTGCAGGGTGACGTTGAATTGGGAGACTCGCAGACGACAGTTTGAAGCTCATCGAATGATTTACACATTTATCATATGATATTTTCCGGAAAATATTGCAGTAATTTTCATGTCACGTTTTCATCTATCGTTTCAGCTGTCAAAATCTCCATTTATTTCAGAGATATGATTTGACAACAGAGGTAATCATGCAATTGTATGTACGATTATTGTGTCAGCTTACAAATAAGGTCGCTGAATTCATTTTGTTGATATTTTCTAGTTTATTTACAAGCATTTGATGAACTGTGTGTACTCATCAACTTTAAAACTATAAATATATTTATTTTTTGAAAATAATTAGTTGCTTATAATTAGATTTAATTTGAAAGTAAACATATTCATAATCTATGTTGATGTACAAAAAAATAAAGTGCATATGCATTATTCTCCTGGGTTTAACGGGTTTGAGTGTCAGTAAACAAATATGCCACAATGAATTTAAAATGCTGACATCGCTAAGATACCACATAATCTCCACATGTTTCAAGTCTCAGCTATCCATCATCGCGAGGGCTAACTTTATGTCCCTGAAGCGATGCGAAGAGCTTGCTATTCAAAAGAATGGACTCGCCTACAATTTCAGTCCGCCGAGTGAGTCATCAAAAGTAATAGAGAATGACGATAATCCATTTAAGTCGTGCCTTGTTCTGGAATGTCCCGAGTTAAATGGTACTACTTCACTGGTTAACGATCCCTTATATGATTACTACAGCCTTTACGGAGACCCTCTACGTAAGTATGAAATATAGCAGTTCAAAATAAACAAGTCCTCGGAGTAAACGGTCAGAATGATTTCTGTTAGTTATTTGCATCTATCTTTGTTGTGTTAAAAAGTATTTTCAATTTTAACATAAAATTAACGTATTATGTTGAAGATTAGTCACAAAATATTAATAATGAACTCAAAATTATAACAAAAAATGATCATGCACCTCACTCGATCTAGGCCTCGTATTATTTCATTGCGTTTAACAAAGGCTTATCAATCAGCAATAAAGTAAGTAATGCAACAGTGTAGGTTATTACCTATTACTCATTATAGATATGACCTGGTAGAATAGTTTTTTTTAATATTAGTATATAATAATAATAATAAAAACAATATATCTGCTACCTACACGTTGATTTAAAGTGAATAAAATTAGGATTTAAGCACAGTAAAATAAAATAATTTAGTCTATAGCATGTTTATTTTTCCTTTTAGAATTTTCTTAAAATTAATCTTTCTTTATTTTGTTTTTTAGCGTCAGAAAATTCCTTTTGTTTATCCGGCGTTGGTATGCTTACCGTCGAAACCAAACGAATGAATTACACCAACGCCGTGGCTACATGTGAAACTCAGGGCGGCAAATTAGCCGACATCACGTCAGATTCACGCACAAACGGCTTATCCGATCTAATCGCTTCTCTTAAAGTGAGTCAATCGATGGCTTTCGTCGGTTTGAACGACATAGAGCAAGAAGGACGTTTCGTGACCTCCAGCAACGAAGACTTGTCCTGCTCTATCTTCAGAGCCTGGGCGCCAGGCCATCCCAAGAACAGGCGCCCCGGGCAGGATTGTGTGGCGATCGATAAAAAGCGTATGTGGCGCGTTTGGGACTGCGAAAAGCAGTTACCTCATATTTGTGAACTGACGCCGAATGGGCCGTTCAAGCCAAAGAATTACAATTATACCATTCAATCTGGTTGTGCTGTTAAAAATAACAAGGAATATAAAATTGAAAAAGATAACATCTAAACGATATTTGCAAAGTTGTATTTTAGCACGCAGATAGAATGTTAAGTACCGCAGACATTCCATGTGTTATTTCATTTTGCCATAATTCAAAATTTTGTCGTTTAAGATTTAAACATATTAGCAGTAATCGTATTTAAGCAATATTATTTTTATAGTAACTTTGTATTTTATTAAAATGTGAAAAAGAAAAAATACACTTGTTTCTCTCTTATATAGGAACAATATTTAGGATAAAATCAAACAAATTAGATATGTAGAGATTACAAAAAATATATATATATTACCATCCAATAACGTGAATATAAAAAAAATGTTTTTTTTTTATTTAACAGTCGGCATATCATTTGAAAGAGATTTCTTTGCAGATCCTAAATATATTTTTATTTAGTCGGTTGATATGACTGTTTCATGTGTTTTTATATATAACTACAAAAAACTGATGTATCATTTCCTAGTACAAAAGTTGATATATAAAATTTGGAAAAAAATAAGGATATGAATGATTACATGAAAACTACATATTGCGAAAGTCAGATTTTTACTTCGTGTCCTCATTTCGTCCTGATAGTTAACTAAAACTTTACATGCCTGAAAATTAAATTTTAGTGTTATGCTTTTTTTAAACTCTCGAGAAAAACTCTAAACAATAAATATTCTTTTAAAGAAATAACCAGGGACATGAACTATCGTTTTTAATGTCATGTGGAAATGTTATTGTTTCATCTATGAGTAAAATTTGTTGGCTTTAATGTTATAATATATACAATGATCTTTTAAAACATATAGATACAGCAAGTGAGGGTGAAAAACGTAACATGCCAAGTACGCTGCTTTGTGTTGAGTACGCCACTTTGCGTATCATTCGTCCGCTTGCTCGCATATATCATCGCGATAAGTCTCTATCCATCATGGTGGAATGTTACGGCGCGCGGAACGGCGGGGAAAATCGTCGGTGTCGCGTTTTCACAAGGACGATTTGTATGATATGCCGTATCTATATGTTTCAAAAGATCGTTGGTTATATATCTATATTTTCCGATCAGCCTCCGATGTGATCTAAACGGCTATGGTTGGTATTCAAGCGCATCCACCCACACACAAAAATTCAACTCTTTCTCATTAGTGTTTCGGACAGGCGAACGGACAGATGGCCAAAGGACGGGGTAAAGTAAAGTAAAAGTTTGTTTCCAAGAGCAACTTAATGCAAAGGAATGAAAAATTTCAATTGGTTTACAAAAATGTACATAAGCAGTAGCTTAAGTAGTAGCTATAGCAGTAGTACTACTTTACATGAGTAGTAGTTAGTAGCAGTAACTTAATAAATACTAGCTTTTTATACATGAATATATAAATGCTAAAATGAAGACATAATCCAAACTTTTTAAGTATTTTGCATCCTCTCAAGCGTCTACATTCATAATCTACATTCAATTCATAATAAACCAGAAATAATCAATATGTTATTCAATTGAGTTGGTAAAAGGTTTATTAATTAAACTTTCCCATCATTTCAAAAATTCATTTTAAAAATTGTTTGTGTGTGTTCTTTTAAATGGGAGCATATTAAATATATTTTATTTTAATTTAATTTAACACCATCATACTAAGCCACACTAAAACATTTTTACGAAATTTAGGGTTCCGCATATTTTTGAAACCTAACTATACTTTGAGGGTAGCTATCATCTCATTTAAAAACAACAAAGTCCTGAAATTGGCAGGCTTAGGGTTCATATATTCTTCAAAATAAATAAATAAGCTCTGCGGCTACATTAAGATTAACATGTTCATAATTCTTTTATTTTGTATCGTATGATTTTAAAATGGAGATACAAAACAACAAAGTAAGCCCTACAGTCGCCCATATACAAGGGCATACAATCAAAGACATCATAATATTCCACCTGAGTTAAGTAGCGAAGAGACTCATCTCGAGTGACGAAGGTACGTGTCATCTGGTACCGGTTAGCTAAAGGTATCTACTTAGTCACTCTTGTTTCTTTAAAACGTTTAAGTTCAATTTCTTTTTAGGATTCCGTACCTCAAAAGGAAAAAAACGAATCCCTTATAAACTCAGCCTTGCATCAGCCAGTCTGTCTGTCACACACGTTTATCTTGACAATGACGTGTGGTAAGAATTTGAATTTTCTATAGGTAATTAATAGTGACGCTGCGTTAGCCACGTCTCTACGATGACCCAGGAGCGAAGTTAGAATATGGAAAAAGAATGGATGTTGGTACTCACTATTGATGATCGGATCCTTGGTGGCAGCTCAGCAATGTGGATTGTCGCTTGGCTGGCACTTAAGTACACCAATGTTCTCTAACACTTTTCCACCATACACATCACACATACACTTTCTAAAATATAGCAAAGCTTTTAAATATTATTATGTGCATAGGCTTAAACTTTAATTGGTCTTATTATTGACTATTTGTATTCAAAATGTAGGTAAATGCTACTATTTCGCTGTATGCGTACCTGTTTAACAAATAAATAATTTAACTTGCGATTCAATAACAAACAATGAACGGACGTTGCGTTAAAAGGTTTAGGTTATAATATATTAATTATAAATCACAATGATCGAGGTCACAAGTGCGCCAACGGCGACCGCAGCGAGGCGATTTTGAACACTTCCGAACTTCACTCAACTGTCATTGTACCTACCCGCAATTTCTCAATAAAACTGCAGCTGCGTTTTCAGTGCTGACACGGTATCAGGAAAATAGGAAAATAAGATATGCAAGAGTACGGGCTTTAACGAATATTATTTTGTTAAAATGATTATGGAAAATAACTGAAATCTCACACGGTCTCTTCTCTAGCGCGAGTAATGTTATGTCTTCGTGACGTGGGCATATTTCCATAGTCAAAGATTATTGAAATATTTTTATTTATTTATTTATATTTTTTATATTGTTAAAAAAATATATTGATTGAAACAAAAATATTTGTTTTTTTTAATGAGGCGTTTGTTGTACTGTTAACAACAATAATTGTATATATAATTGTACATTTTTCTCTTGTTTCTTGTTGCTAATTAATTTTAAATTTTATCTCTTATCGTTTATGATTTAGAACGGAACTTCTTTTCAATCTTTGCATTTATGAACATTTTAAATAATGTTAATGAAGTTATTTCAAATTTAATTTCTCATTAACATTCAATTTAATTTTTTCCTACCTTTATTTTGTTTTCATTACATTCTACTGTACCTTTTAAAATAATTTGTTTAATAGCAAACAGCTTAATTGTATAGTTTATCATTGCCGTTAAATGAAGAAAAAGAAACTGCGATGATCAATCAATCAAAGGCAATTGGCGTGTTTCTGTTTAGTTTGTCCGTCAGCGTTATTTTTTCAAGCGAGTGAGAGTTCTCGTTGCGACTGTTGATATTAGCATGTTGGTTGAAACAAATCTTGAAACTATTTTTTCCTTTTTACATTTAGGAGTAAATGTATTCAGGCAAAATAAATTTTTGAAGAAAGATTTTTAGTGCCTGAGATGGGGCAGGGTAAAAGTCAATTTTCTGAAGAAGAGCTTCAGGATTACCAGGTTTGAATGAATAAATCTTTAAACAAGTAATTGTTTTATTTTATTCTAATAAAAGTTATTTTTTTTTTAGGATTTGACATATTTCACGAAAAAAGAAGTCTTGTAGTAGGTATTTCAAACTGTGTTTATATAATTTGATATTTTAAACAAAGAATTAATTAACACCCTCTTTTTTAATAGTGCTCATCAAAAGTTTAAAGCTCTTGCTCCAGAGAAAGTTGGCCACAATCGCAATTCTAAACTTCCGATGACTAAGGTACTGCAATATCCAGAACTAAAAGTAAATCCATTTGGAGACAGGATTTGTAAGACATTTAGTTCGAGCCATGATGGTGATTGCACATTTGAAGACTTCCTTGACATGATGTCGGTTTTCAGTGAAAATGCACCAAAATGTGTTAAAGCTGAGCATGCTTTTCGAATTTTTGGTAAGTGGCATTTTATTAATATAATTTTGCTTTCTTTCCTACCAAATCTCCAACTTCTGGCCCACGACAGAATCCAGAACTGGTTAATAACGAGGAAAAAAAATTTTTTTTTCTTGTGACATGGTTTAAAACAATTACAATGCATCAATGTTTTGGAAGCCTAGCAGCAGTGCAGAAACTACTTGAAAAGGTCAGGCCCAACATAAAAGGTGAAAGAAATAAAAGTACACTTTAATTGAATTTGTGACGGACGCTGTAGGCTGGAAAACAACCGGAGGTCATACAAGTTAAATAGGTTCAAGAATTGAAATCAACATTGTTTGTGAAAAGGAGTAATTAAATTAAAGAAAAACCGTTTTCATTGTGACTTTTTTATATTTATTTAATGGTACTCTAATAACATGTTAACAGTTATTCTTTGACACTAAAATAAAAAAAAACCTTATCAATATTCAATCATAACATGCATATTCATTCTTAGGATCACAGTGGAAAATAAAACAGATAATAAATAGAAACTATAGATATACTCATATATTGTTGTGTAATTGAGTTGTAAAGTTATTTGACTTTTATTTCATGATTGTTTTTTAATAGCGGCAAATCGCCTGAGAAGAAAAAAGACATAATATTGATTAATTTTGAACAATTTTTTAATTTTTTGATAAAGTGGGCGCCAAAAAGTTTAGGGTTGGCCCTGCTCCGGCTAGCTAGCTAACTTTGGTTTCTTACTGACATGACATTTCAAAAAGAACCTAAGACTGAAAAATGACAAAAATCACTGAGTCTGAGAAATAATTAGCATTAGATTTTGACTGTATCTAATATTTCCTACTTTGAGTGTATTTCCATAATAAAATATGCCATCAAAGTCTCCTATTTTATTAAGCGCATTTTTTTTAACCAGATTTTGATGGTGATGATATGCTTGGTGTATCCGATTTACGTCAAATAGTTGAAAGACTTTGTGGACCGGAACAAAAATTAAGTGAACCTGAAATGCAACAGTTAATTCAAAATCTTTTAGAAGAAGCTGATTTGGATGATGATGGTGCACTCTCTTTTGCGGAATTTGAGCATATTATTGATAAAAGCTCTGATTTCAATCAGTAAGTATTTTCTAAAAATTTTATAAAGAAATATTTATGTGTTTCAAAAAAATATTTTTTTTCCATTGTTTCAGCTCATTCAGGATAAGACTTTAAGAAAGCATCAACTGAATTTTTATCGGGTAATAATATTTATTTGGTTCTTCTGAGTGTAAATATAATACATTTAATAGGTATGAAATTCAAGAATTAGGTATTTTAAATAGTAACTTATATGATAAAACGGCACTTGTTATGTTTTTTGGTTGAGGATGCTGGCTAAAGACCGATTTAATATGAATCTTAGTTATTAGGAACATTAGTAGTTAACAAGGTAATTTTAATACTAGCTACATCTCTTTAATCATAACATATTAATTTTAATTATGAATTCATCTGAAAATACAAAGTCGCTGAGTGATTAAAGTAAGCCATTATCATTTTAAAACTGAAACGTAAATTCTAACTGCCCTTAAACGATTAATTATAACTTGTTTTTAAATATTTAACAGTTATATTTATGTTATTATAATTTTATTATAAAAATAAATTTAATATAATTTTAAATAAAACTTAAAAACAGATGACATTTAATAATTTTATACTCTTACATTCGGTTACCAATAGTGTCTGGCCGTAAATTCGGATTCGGCCCAAGATACATGTTTCAGTTAACCTCTGCCGTCGTCGTTAACCTTCACTTCTATCGTCAGTAAAAAATATTTCTTTTTATTAGTTATAATTACTTAATATATTACTTATAATTACTTAATATATATATACATATTCCTTCTTGTCTGATTTTGAAATGTGCCACATTATAATAAAAGATACATAATTATTGCACGCAAAAAACTATTTCTTTAATTTCCTTCTGCATTCTTACTTAACTTAAACCGGGACTAAATCTTGAGTAAACCTGTCTCAAAATAACCTTTAAAAAAGATTCAGTTTCATTTTGGCCTAAACTGTAATGGAAACCATAATTCGGTTTCGGTTTAAAGTCAGTTTCGGTCGGACACTAGTCACCATTCTTGTAGGCTAAACTTCATAACTAAACAACTGAGTAACTAAAAATAATAACTTAGCATTGGATACCTCATAACACTTGCAACGCATTGGTTATAAATAAATAAATGTACACCAAACATAAGATACAGGGATGGCATGGGAACCAAGCTTTTTTGGTATAATCAGAAAAATCGCTCTATAAAATTATATTTGTAAGAACATAGTTTCGAAAAAATCATATACAGAAAATTAAATCAGCATGTGATGCTTTTTAAAAGAATTAAGAAAATGAACCGAAACTCTTTTTAGCAGGTCTCTGATTTAGGTGATTTACATTCAATTCTGCATAATGGTTATTTGTATCGGTGAAAACGTAATTCTCCATGCAAAACCTTTCTTACAGTATGATTGCCGATTCGAAGTGCAGCTGAATGTCTCCGAGCAGAGCAGCCTGGGCTTTGCAACATTGTTTATCTGATTATTTTAACGTTCTTTAGAGTAGCATACAACGTTGAATTCCGGATGATTTTTATTCACTATTAAGCTTCCTGGTAAAAAAAAATATCGCGGTATAAGGTTGTGTCACGAGCGGAAACAGATTGATTTTAACAAATATTTAATCTGCGGTGAAACCGCAGTCACAGACTCGCTACTACTAACAAAACGATATAGCGTCCACAGCCCATAAGGACAACTGAAAGTTAAACGCTATGCCAAGAATGCAATGCCACCTGCCGCACACCTCTAATACTTGGTCCCCGTGCCTTACCCGTATAAGGTTTTATTTTTATGTCAATTCATAGCTGGTAGAGATTATCTTGTGGCAATAAGCTCGCCCTTTTGTTACATATTTTTGGCAATGTCAAATAAAGTGTTTATTATTATGGGTAATTATCAAATACTGGGAAACCAAATCAATAGTGGTTAGGTTATTTGTCCGTTTTACCATATCTATCTAATCTTTCAATTGTCAGATTGAGTGATGTATAACTGATGTATGAATCTCGAGTCTTCTTTGCATTACATCCAATAGGTTATGGAACTAAATACTCCCTTTATAGAATATTTTTTTTAGAAAAATATAAAATTTTTATTCACTCTTAATTTTTCTCACAAAAAGTAATGTATGTTCCTCTGTGATCCGGACCTCTGGTGATTTGCTGCTTGTTGTAATCAGGATAAAGCATCAATAAAATCAAACATCCATAACACTAACATGTTATCTTAACAAGTTAAGATCAATCTGAACTGATTAAGATGAAGGCTATATTTAAACACAACTAACATTCAATGAGAATTTAAATTATAATCAAATGTGTCTTGATTTACAAATGTTCGGATTATTAAATCTATGCTATATTTACACATGTGGTAATATTTACATAAGAATCTCAATGCATTTATGTAATTTTAAGGTTTATTACTTCCTAATCAGTTTGTACAAGCTGTTCAGGTTGAATAAGCCAAAATTTGTCAAAGATTAATGTATTATTACACAGCAGTATGAATTATAAAAAGTATTTTATTTTTCAGTTTTAGGGTTCATATCATCTATATCATATATATACATCTATATCTCCCCCCCTCCCATCCCTCCTCATCTCCATTTTTTTATGAAACCCCCCCATTGACATTTGAAGAATAAAAAACTAAAAATAACCGTAATAGGTGTGCAAAATGCACATAATGAAAACAAGAAGGAATATTAATTATTTAACATATAATTTCTAAACTGGACTTTGTTGACATGCCTCTGGAGATATTTTTCTCCAAAATATACATCCTCATCAACAATATGCTGTGTGATCGAGTTTTTAAAGTGACCGTAAATCATAGAACAAGCAATACAGGGCAATTAAATAATGGCATGGTTCAGTTTTACCACCCTGTCCAATACAGGGCAATTACTATAATGGCATGGTTCAGTTTTACCACCCTGTCCATGGGCGTCTGTCCGTTGCAAATTTCAACTTGAAAAGTACAAATGAGAAAGAATTGAATTTTAAATCACATCAGAGGCTGGTCAAATAATATATTATATAACATTAGTGAACAAATTTTTAGTACTAATAAATGAAATATTGACAGTTCGACAGAATGTGCAAATATTATCCGAATTTCAAAATTATTACAGCACGGCTTTTGGGAACTTGAGGATGTATTATTTATTACTGGCCAGTTAAAATTAATACAAGCTCATAGATGTGCACAAATAGAAACATGTAAAAGAATGTTCAGTGCAACATTAAAATAATTATTAAATCTAAATACAATGTCAGTGTTGTTTCATTACTAGGTAAAAAAATACAAACAAAACTAAAATGGTGTTATAATTTATGATTTGAAAGAATGTCATGAAACCATATTGTGTTTTTTTTATTTAATCTATTCAGACTTTAAAAAAATACCACTGTCACCTATATGGCCATCCAAAACGCATATTAAATGGGTTAAAAGTGCTGCAGGCCTGGTGCACTTGTAGGGCCTAGCTGTAAAACGTTAGCTTCAGGTTAAATAAATAACTACTAAGTAATGTATAGAAGTAATTGATATTATTTATAATAGCTACAGAGGGGGTCTCATAGCCATTCTTGTTTAACTTTATATCCATGATCTCTCCGAGAAAAGAAAAAAAATTTGGCTACAACAGATGATATTGCCATAAGCGGTCAAAGTAACAATATGGGAATAACGGAAGAAGTATAGATCTTGAATTGCTACTTTTTGACTTTAGGAAGTAAAAACTTTGTCGAAGACAGTGTAGAGCGGAACAAAAACACAGATGAGCTACTTTCACTTGTCTCAATTAGCATTTATCCAGAACTGTCTGTTAAAGTGTATCCACAAAACTTGCCCACAACGACACTGGATAGATGGAGTCACACTTGATAGATCCTTGATTTTTAGGGAGCATCTAAGCAAGACTTCATAACATAAATAACAAGCTAGTGGGCACCTCCTGGCCTGGAGAGCTTCTGCAGCACATTCGCACTGCGGCACTGGATCAAGTACACTCAGTGTGGCCACACTGCTGTCCAGTTTGGATTAATAACACGCATGTAGAGGTTGTTGACGCGAAACTCAACACAACCATGAGAACCGTCAATGGTACGGCTAATTCAATAGTGCCATGGCTACCAATTTCAATCTATATACTCTCACCTCAATTGTGTACGCATTGTTACAAGAATTAAAGTAGAGACTAACCCTCTACATTGGTTAAGATGTTGAAAGAGAATAATTTTCACTTGAAAAGTGATTGGCACCAGGAATGGGATAATGCCGTGATTGACATTGACAGGGCATCCGATGAAGCAATAGCCTGGATAGATAACTATCAGCACTTATGATCCGGTTTTTGAGATTTATTATCATTCCTTTAATTTTATTTTTACTAGCTTTTCAATCCCGGGTTGGCAGCCCGCAGGCGGTTCTGTAGACACCTTTGGTGTGTGTTGACTCATGCCTACGACACTCGGGAAAGTTACTTTGCAACTCATCTTTGGGCCCTGCAAGCGGCTTTAACGGTGCCTTCAGCGAGCTATAACGTAGTGTCAGTTCAAACTGACGACATTTATTCAAATGCTGTCAAAAAGCGTTTCAGACTGACTAATGGACAATAAATACTTTTGTACTTTATATACTAGATAGTCATATATTTAAAAAATATATATATTTATTTTTTCCTCTGTTAGATTTATACAAATACCCTACAAAATACAGGGATTAGTAATATTGCCCTTTATCAGCTAAAATAAATAGATAAGTAAATAGCTCTACTCCTGACCCTAAAACTGTTCATGCAAAGCATATCCAAAAATAAAGGCAGTAGGATATTAACCATATTATGTCATATAAAAATCTTTAAAATTGATTTTGTACCCTTTTTTATAAAAGAGAATGTTTATACCAGTAAGAAGAATAATAGCTTAAAGTTGATTACATGGTTTCTAATAAATTCTGTCTCCTAAAACAAAATTTAACCTTTCAAGCTGTATGATGAGATTAAATATCAACCAAGAGGTAAACGTCAATCCCAGGTTTTTGAAGAAAGGATTAGGGTTATTTAACAATGGCACAGAGATTATAGACAGTTTATTTTTTTTAGTTGCACAAGTAAACGACATCACAGCGCATTTAAATGCATTAAAGATAACTTGTTACCCAGGTCTGCCTAAGAAGTTATGAAAGTTGTAAAAAATCCTATTATGCTTGTAAATAACCAGGAACCTTCATCCTCATAAAGATCCACGTTGTGAAAAACGAAACAAGGATACAAAGAAATCCAACCGATATCAAAAGTATTCTATTGAGTTTAGGCGTTGAAGGGTTATGAGTGCGGTCTAATATAATGAATCCTAAACCGCCAATAGAAAACAAAAAACTAGAAGCCAATCCTTCCATGATGTACTGTCCATTAACACGATTTGGCATGAAAGCGACCGGCCTAGAATGTCCGTGCTCGTCCGTCGTCGAACCGACACTAGGCGGTTCTACTATCACGTCGTATATAATGCCTGCAAAACAAAGCAATTTTTAATGCAAAAAAATTAAGATATGTGAATATTAGATACGTTTCAGTAACATTTTACCTCCGGTTACTAAAAAGTATGAACTCATAACCAACGAAAACGTTGTCATTGCCGAAGGCGCTTGCAGCCAAGACGGCTTCTTTATTTTTATATTTGGCACTTCGAGAACCTTGTACAATACGCCATAAATCGATTCCATCCTGAATATTATGCACACCGATACGGTTTTTACAAATCTGCGAAAGAATCTTTCTTTTTTATGTATAAAAATAATACCGACAATATCCCACCTCGCTCGGCGATAAACAACGATCAAAAATCAAAATCTATACCTAGTATGTATATGACTTAGTGACGTTTGCGTTTGTTGATTTCGATTCAGTGTGCACACGGTTAAAAAATATCTCTGAAACAGTAATTTATTAAAAAAAAAAGATTTCTCTTCAATACGAAAAAATATTATTGTGAAGGGAACTTTGTAGGTATCCCTTTTTAAGCATATTACGCGCACGGATGAGTGAGAATTGGCATAGTTAAAGTTTATATAGAGAAGAAGCGCAGAAAGCTAAACTTTATAATGTGTTACAAAATTTGTATTAAATTTTAATACATTTAATATATTAATATAAATATATTTAATAAATTAAATAAAACGTTCTTACAACTGATAGCTTACTGACAATAAGTTTCGAACTGTGAATTTTGTATAAGAAAATGTTTTTCAATAGTCAAGAAAAAATAATTACTAATGCCATCTTAAACTTCTATGACTGTCAAGTCTCATTTTTACATAAAAAAAATTAAAAGTGACAATGAATTGCATCAAAAATAAATACAAGAACATTAAATTTTACATTTCATAGGTATTGCTGGGATTAAGGCAAACACACACTCTATCAGCTGACGTAATAGGACGAAATTATACATAGATAGGTTAAAATATAAATTTGTATAAGAAATATATTGGTACACATTATGAAGTTCGGCTTTCGAAATATATAAGAAAATAAAAATAGAGTAATCAGTGAAAATTAAGTGTCATTGAAAAGGAATGTGAGATCTGTCTACAATATATTTTTAATAAAAAATAAATCATGGGTAACATGGCATTAACTGACCCTCTTAACCTTAATTAACTGACATGGTAACCCTCTGTCGGAACCTGCAGAGGGGTGGGTGCAGATGAAATAATCATACCAGAGCGTGCGAGCACAGGGGAACAGATTCAGGGGGAGTCTCTTTATCGTTATCTGCATCGTAACGAATGATAAATAACACTGATTATCAACTTCGGTAATTGTGGATTTTTGATCATTATAGCATAATGCGTAATCATTCCATACGTATTTTTAAAGGTTATTGTTATGATGTCAACTACAATTATTTTAGTACCTACTCAATTATGCGAAGTTTTCATATAATTCAAGATTATATAAGCTATTATATGTTTTTTTCATATAATACAATATAATATATGAAAAAATCATGCAAAAGCTTCAACTGGTCTATCCATCTTCAACCTAGATCTATCAATTAAAAAAAAACGCGTGGCTTCTTACAAAGCGCATAGCCGTTTAATGAAGTAGAAGATGATTACCACACGTCAGTCAGAAGATCGCTGCTAATTTTATTAATTGTCAGTGTCGTTTATTGTTTCCATTTGTATTTTCGGAATTCTGCGAAGATTGTTTATTTTAAATTATTTTTATTTACAAAAACACGTGGACTTCAATCAAAAAATGAGAAATATTATTTTTAGATTCCGCTGTTTTAAGAAAAATCGTTTGCCATCATGAGTTGACTAAAAAAATTCAAAAATGACAAAAATTTAAAATCACTGTCGTCAAAACTCAATC
The DNA here is from genome assembly GCA_020383195.1 of Neomicropteryx cornuta. NCBI lineage: Eukaryota > Metazoa > Arthropoda > Insecta > Lepidoptera > Micropterigidae > Neomicropteryx > Neomicropteryx cornuta. The sequence continues at coordinate 14,750,879 of JAHKQU010000012.1, forward strand.
ACGTAGTGCTTATTAATGCGTACCAATAATAACTCAAAATGCGTTTGATTATAGAACCTATTAATCTGTTGTTATTTGCATTGTGCTTATCTAGGTATGTTTTTATTTTTATTGTTTTTAATTAATATTTTGATGATATAAGAGAACCATAGAAAAATAGTTTTACATTTATTTTTTTCACGTAAAATAATTATTTATAACGCCAGAGATATTTTTATTCTACGGGTGTAATCTGGTACTACCTTTTTCTACAATAAGCAATAATTGTTTAATTTTTCTAGTATTGCTGTACTATTGATCGTCGCATCAGAAACATCAGCGAGAAGTATTAACAGCTCCGAAGGTGAACCAGACCAAGTAAAAGAAGCAGCATTAACTAAACGAGAGGATCAGGAAACAATGGTTCCAAATGATGATCTTTCCAAATCAATAGAAGCAAGCGAGCAAAATAAGTTCACATTCGTTGAAGCTCTTTCTCAAAACTCTGCACTATCTAATGGGTAAGTAAAACAATTTTTTAGCAATTTTGACTGCATTAAGTAAACAGTACTTAAGTAATTGGGGTTGTTAATAATAAAATCTAAATATAAACAAACAATATGCATTATAAAAGTAAAATAAGTAAGTTCTACTGCTATATTTTAAAAAGCTTTACCTGGACGGCTTCCTATGGCTTTTCATTGATTGTACCTGGTTTTTGCTAGCTGGATGAGATACTTATTTAGAAACAAAATAAAACTGACTTCAAAATTCATTTTCAAAAATAAAGAAATATATAAATAATACAATAAACTTTTCATTGTTAGTAAGTAAACAATAAAGCTTAAGTTTTGGATTTCAATAAAGCCATACAAAAATTTGCTAACATATATTTTACTTGGAAAAAAACAAAGCATATTTAAAAACCTATCTACCGTTCGATCACGTTAATTTTTTTAATTTTTTTTATTTATGTAAAAAATATATTTTTTAATGTATTTATACTTTTTATATATATATGAGTTGATATTTTAAAACTTATATATTTTTAAAATATTCTAAAATTGTCATGGTCATATTTCCTTTGAATTTCAAGGAACAACCTAATTTCACCTTTCAACAACTCTCACATACTTAATATCAGTTATTTATCATACCAACCACCCCATATCATATCAACCAGCGTACAGTCAGTAGTGTAGACAAGGGAAGTACCTCTGAAGGGGTACTGAAGAGATGAGGAGCTGAAAGAGCATATCGGTGAATCAAGCAAGGTATTATGAATGCACTTTGTTTGAGGAGCAAAGTCTTTAAGTCTGAGAGTCTGACTTTAACTTTAGTTTAGTCATAGTTCCATATGTCCAACTTTCTACAAGAAATAAATTAGTAGGGTTTGTGATTCATAGTCCCTGATACTAATCATATGTAGTTCCTATGTAGTATTGAGTTTTGTTTAAATGATCCACTTTACATTTTAGTAAAGGTTATGTAGGTTAATGTCTATTGTTCTGAGGGTATTTGATTTTTCCATATTTGGTTACTATGTCAAAATCTGAAGGGTAAATGTAAAGTTGGTGTTTAAGGAAGTTTAAAATAAACACATCTGTCAAGAAATTATGTTAAGTTCCTGGAGTCTTGATGAGAGAAGAGGAATAGTAACATTATCATATGACAGAGCTGATGTCTAGGAAGACTGTATTCACCTCTGAGGTGGGAATGTGTGATAAAATGTTAGTTTAGCTCAAATGATATTGCATTATTGATGAGTTTGTCAGTTTTGGATTTAAGAATTTGGGATTGCCAAGCTAAGGGTGACTGTGATATGATGAAGCGGATAAAACTATAGAGGATGAGGCTTTCCCCAGGCATTGTCAATTGCAGACGGTAATAGAGCAATGGCGACATAGGTACCAGAGGAATAATCATTGTTGAGTGGGTCAATTTTAGATTGTTATGTGCAACGATATTTTAAAACATATAGATACGGCATGTCATACAGATCGTCCTTGGGAAAATGTGACACCGACGGAGGAGTGGTGTTTTGGCATGGGAGGTTTAGAGGAAACGAACCGACAGCAGTTCAGGCACTATCTCTATATTTGACAGCAAGTTATAGTGTAAAACCGTCTATTTTTTTTAATTTTAACTCCTGCCTTTAGATGAATAAAGTTAAATTGCCCACTATGGAAAATACTACTTTTTTATTATGTTTGTTAGTGCTATGTTAGTGTTATAAGTAATACTGCCAAAAAAATTGTTAGTGCTGCAAAAGTGAAAAGGGGTTATGGTGGGGTTGGGTTAGGTTAGGATAGGATCCAAAGTGGTGGGCAATCCAAATTTACTTAATGTTAGATCACCCACTTTCTAAAATTTGTTTATGGATAAAACTAATGACGCTATAAAATTCTTAGTGCTATAAAATTCAAAAAGTTAATTAGATGGATTTAATAAGTTATTTATTAATTTAAATATAATTATAATTAATTTATATAAAAAATAAATAAACGTAAATTTTATTAATAATATTTATTTAATCAAATTATGTGATACAAAAAACGTATTTTTGCAAGATTAGACATTTACATTTTAGAAATGTCATTAGCCTTGAACACCCCATGCTCTTGATGTGATTATCTCTGATTATGTATGATTTAACGAACCGTGCCTTTAAAGTACTTGGCCATAATCGTATATATTTTTTGTTTAAATATTTAAATTAAATATAAGTATAATATTATTTCAGTTAACCTTGGCTAGATTATTTCGGTTACTGATAATGACCAATTATGTTGGTCGAATAATATGAATTAATGAACTTTAGGTACACGCTTTAATCCTAAATTGCTATTGATATAATTTACAGATTATCAATATTATAATATATAATGTATAATAATATATAGTAACACCTAATAACTGGCATTTAATGATTATTGTCGGTAATTAAACAATCAGCCATTTTAATAAACATGGATTAAAAAAAATATGTAATGACCATTATCTTTATTTTTCATGTGTCATGGTACACATTTTTTTTGTTAAAAAAAAGACACTAATTATAATTTTAAGCTTTTTTATATCGGATATTCCGATGCATAAATCAAGATTACATATAACTTTATTGATGACATTAATCAATTTTATATGTTTTTTTAAGAAAACAGTATTTTTTTATTAAATAAAACCATTTTGAAAACATTTTTTATTTTTGCCTTGACCATCGACGTCAGTACCGCGGTAAATTATCCTAAAACAATTGCGCGTTATACATATCGTGTCTGAATATAATTTTTTCAATCTTTATTGTTATAGACAAAATACATAAAATTGTACGAAATTTGAAGTGTACGGAATTGATTGCCCTCTAAAATTCAGTATTAAGAATAGTTTTTTTGTGCGCTGCAACAATAAACCAAATGACAATAAAATGAGCTGGTAAGTAAGTAGAGATGTGTAGTTGTGTTAATTTTTTATTTGTTCAAAAAAAGCATTATCCGTTGAATCTGATAACTCCAAGCAGACTCACTCACTCGATAAGGTTCTTTTGTTCGCTTTGACTTTTCGATCTCACTGAGCAAATATTTGCTGTTTTTATTTCGCTCTCCGCGGAGTTCTTCGCTCTTTTGGTTGCGGAATAAATTATCGAATTGCCTATTGTTTTGTGGTACGTCACCACCGCCACTGCCCGCCACCGCCACCGCGACGTACATTCATTCCCACCAATTCATTGAATTTAGCACAGTTTAATGAACGACTCGTTATCGTATGTTAAAAATGGGCGCCTCTTGTTTTTTAAAATGACAATTTAACAAGGTATGTTTTAGGGTTCCGTACCAGTAGGTCGTATAAATTACGCATTGTTGTCTTTTAAAATTTAGTTGACAAAATTAAAAATAGCAGCGAAATGAAAGCGCATTTAGTAATACTTATATTTTTATTTATTAAATATAACAAAGTAATTATACATATATATATATACACACACGATTGAAAAAATCTTGGACGATTAATCCCTAATTGCAAGTATTAGCAAACAGAGAAAGAAGAGTTTTAAAGAAATTTAGACGGATACCTCCGCTGAACGTTTCGGAGCTCCGTGACCCCCTTCTTCACATCTAAACGAAGACTGGTGTCGGCATCCCATCTGTCACCTGAGGTACCACACATTTAAATCAAATGTCGTGGTTATAACAGAGACATGGGAGGGGAATGCTAATTACAATAACAGAGCAATAAAGTAATAAAAAGATTGTGTTCTTAATTATATGTAAAAGATAATCAAATATAAATAATTATTAATGCCATTGTCTGACTTAAAATGTTTAAGAAATCTGATTACATAGTAACATTTATATAAATAAACTATGTTATATCAAATTATGCACACCATGTTTAATTCCAAAATCAAAGAACACCAATAATACACTATACATGACACTATCAGTAAATAACCAAAATTAATAAATATTTTTAAATTCGTTTTTACAATCATATATCGTCTTAGTATTGTTACTCTATACCAGCGGGGGCAGATAACACATAGGAAAAATTACAAAAAATAGTATAGGTATGGTACATATTTCTAACTCGATTTGATTCTATTTTCTAGAAAAAGCGGTACCTATAGTTTTTGTGGATTACTAAAATGTCTGTTGTATCGATGTGACACTTTTATGAAAGTATATGATTAGTGCACTAGGTCTAATTTTCAATAAAATAAAAATATGAAATACAATTAAAATTATACTGAAATAAGTACAACAAAACTAAAAATATATAAAATTCATAAAATTAACATAAAATAACATAAAATTCGACGGCTGTTAAAATTACTTTTATTTCCTTTACCTTTGGAATCCGTATCTTCTTCGGAAATGCACGCGATAACTAACGATAATTTAGGATTTGAAGCATGAAGTACAGAATTTAAAAACCCACCCACCAAAACATTGAAGTCGGCTTAGATACACACCGTACCAACATAACTGTAAAGTGTAAACCATGTCTCTGCGACTACCTTAAACGTTTCTTATTTATTTTTGGTTGTATTAGTCTGTTTTATTATTTTTTTTTCAATTTTTTATATAAACAACGAAACTTTCATAGAACTAACTCCAGAAAACACTTTTAAGATAAATTTATTTTTTTGCTACCTTCACTTGACGTAACTTAATGGGGCTAAAATATCAAATGCAAAAAACCCTTCGAAATCGCTGAAGCAATTTCGGAATAATGAGTGATCACACATTAATAAACAGATCGATTTGAGACCCTGCTCTTTCTTTTGAAGTTTGTTAAAAAGGCATCGATATTAAAAGAAACGAAAATAAATACTTAGCTTAAGTAAACAAAAAACAAAATTATTTGTTGGATCCGTTAGCGACGAACGTCATTGCATACATACTAAGTATTTATAAACCGAATGAATGTAGTAATTAAGAGATTAAAATTTGCTTGACCGATATAATATGAATATTGCAATTAATCATATCGTTAGATACGAGTTGAGGTCCAGGGTCAAGTCGAGTGTTTTCAGCACGCTGATCATTAGTTATTTTATCTTTTCAAAATTAGGCAAGTACTTTTCAAATAAAACTCCATAGAGGCGACAGTGAGTTATTTTTTAGGTCTAGTTTTTTAAAAAATATTGTATGTAATTTTTGTAAATTGAAATAATCTTTCAATTTATAATAATTATAATGTGGCACTTAACATTATTTTACCTGTTCCTATTTGCGCACATAAATGAGTTTGTATTATTTTTAACTAGCCAGTAATAAATAATACGTCAAGTTTCATAACAGCCATGCTGTCGTCGTATTTTTGAAATTCTAATATGATATTTGCGCTTTCTATTGAACTGTCGATGTATCATTTATTAGTACTAAACATTTGTTGTTTGTTGTCTATATTATAAGATTTATTTAATTTGTATAGTTTTTTTGTAAGTATCAGGATCGACGTGATTCAGCTATTTCAAAAGCCCGTAGAAACTTTTTACGCTCGCATTCGATGCATTGACTATTGAGTCTTGAGGCACTTGAGGTGAGTGCCGGGACAGCTCTCACGGAGTAGTGCTTGCTATTGACTCCCCGCCGCATCTCGTCACAAGTATTTGTTTCTCTGACCATAATTAAATGTACTACAATGGACATCCTCCCAGCACATCTTTTATACAGCAAAACAATAAGCCGGGTCTAGAGGATAAACCTAAAATGACGCATTATTACTCGTATTGAAAAAAGTTTCGGTTATGGAAAGATGATAAGATAACATTTATCTTTTGACCCCGTCACTTATTTAAATAGCGTGTTTTATTTATTTATTTTTTTCCTCAAATAGTACATTTTCCTCAAGAAATACATAATATTAAAAAATATATATGCAGTTAGTATGGATTTTAAAATAGAAAAGACATAAGACCTATCTTTTTTTTTGTATTATTCAAAATATCGGGTGTTTTGGTTACATGTTTGACCGAATTAATTGTCATTGCATGTTTTTAGATATGTCAATCTTTTTACTCTTCCTAACGAAAAATCCGGACAACGTATCGCTAAGCCTGTTATCATTATCACAATAAAGTCAAGTTACAAGTTACCTTTAAAAAAAATATATTTTCAGTCACGAGACTTTCCAAACTTTTTTATTTGAAATTTACTATTGCGTACTTCGTGCTTATTTCATTATTTTTTTTTTAAGTTTCATTTAATAACATGCCATGCAAATATTCATCGCCATGTTTCAAAAGGCTTTGAAATTTGGTAAAAGCCAAACTCACATTCAAAACGCTTATCTCAAAACGTTTTTTTTTAAATGTCTCAATTTTTTAAATACTACAAGTTCGCCTAAAGAATGTATTATGATCACTCGTTATCAGTGTGACGGCTATAAGTATATTTTAAAAGTTGTAATTTCTAGTAATGTCACCGGGCCAACGGCAGTTATAGATATGATTTCAAACTAGCTCTTGTCATTCGTGCGTTTTTGGAGGTTTATTAATGAAGGTTTGAAAATTTTTGGCCTTCGGCATACGCTTGTTTAATTACTGTTTTAAATTCATAAAGCGTGACGTTTTTCCTATTGATTCAAACACATGACTGTACGACTTCACGCACGTTAGTTCCAGACTGTTCACACTGATATGTATATCGTCGTCTTATTTTATATTTTTTTTTGTACCGAACGTTCGATATTATTAAGTGGATTACCTACCTACCCATGGTAAGTGTGAGTAATTATATATAAAATTAAACTGGCATTTTATCAACTGATCAAAAAGTGAATAAAGGCTGATTTAACATTACACACACAACGAGAAAATATTGATAATTCTAAGTTTCGATGATATCGAAGCTTATTACGACTTTTTAAATACGATTATGATGGTTGCTTTATTATATCATACCACATAAACCACATATATTATACCATAACTCATATCGCATATTTATCAATAATATTTATCGTCACATTAATTTGTTTATTTATGATATACCAATAATTTTTAAAACTCTAGTTGACAAAAATATATGCAAAAGATTCGAGAGTGCAGTACCGGGTTTTGTCTCAAGGATGTCCCGCCAAACTTCACCAAATTTGATTGGTGTTGACCATTTTGACGGCTTTATTTCTTAAATCTGAAGCTGTAAAAGTGTAACTACATTTATTTTAAAACGTCAAAAAAACTTATTTTAAAGTTTTTGTTACCGTGAAAGTTTTAATGACCGTCGAGCAATAAGTAAAGCGCTTTTTCGATATTTAATAAATTTTACAGGGACATCTCCTCAATGTCCCGTAAAAGGCGATTAAATAGTTTGTAGTATTGAAATCATCCCGGAATGGCATTCTTTTCGTTGAATGTTTACATAAAAATTACGTTAAAGTACTTGTGATTTAAATGGTTGTAAGCATCATTTTATCAGTTACTGTATTATTCATAATTGAGAAATCGTGTGAACCAGATTTATTAATCTATTTCTCATTCTCTTTCTACACAGCCACTTACCACTAGTACCACTTAGAAGCCATCGGTCGTCAGAAATATGACTAAATTACCGATTATTTATCTCGAAATGTGGATGATTGCCGTTAGGTGGAAGGGTTTTGAAATGATTTCTCGAAAGCTTTTGACAGACTCGCCATAGTATTTTACAAAAATCGCGCGATCACTCACGACCACCCGACAAGAGATCGGTTTATGCGAATGCGCTCTCGCTTTATAATATTGTATAAAATTAACGTTTTATTATATATAGGTATCTGATTAGAGCACTGTTAGTACTATTCCAACATTACAAGTATATGTAAAAGTGTTACTACGACAAAGGGTGGAAAACATGAAGAGTGTTCAAACAAATTTTCAAAAGAAAAAAATAATATTAGATACGTCTAAGCACAGAAATATCGATTTACAATTTTCTCATATTTTCAGAATTGCGCAGGTAAAGAAAAGCACCATACCATCTGACACGGACAAATCGCATACGCAGCGCAAAGGACTTACAAATAAAAAAAAATATTAAATATTCATGTTTAATTAAAGACGGGAAATTAAAAAAAAATAATGTGTAATTAATGTTTTAAAAATAATAATGATAAACGTAGCACAGGTAACGTAGCAATGTAGTGAGTTTTTTCTTAATAAATTTCTGTTTTATGGAATGCCAATAAAAAGTAATTTTCATCGTTAATATGATTAGCACCTGTAAACATCAAAATATAACACATTATATTGTTGCCGTTTGATAAACAGCTTCACGGAAATAGATAAAATAACATCCGAGCTTCAATAAAATCGAAATTCGACTAAAATGCTGATAACAAGGTTAGATTAAAGTTACAAGATTTAATAATGTAGACTGCAATGAATTTAATGAATTGAATATAGATTCATTTATAATCGACACTAATTTAATGTCTGGTTTGACTTTTGTCAAGTACAGTTACAAGAATATATTATAACACATTAATGGTATTGTGATTAGCTAAAGGACAGTACGAATGCCACGATTAAAATATTTTATATTTTTTCTTTATTATTAAAAATAAATAACATATTTATAAAACCAGTAACGGTTCCTAAGAGTTTGGATATATATATATATGTTATTTATGTATATAAGTAATTATATTATATTATAAATTATCATATTAAAAATTTAATTATTAGGGATTATTTACTTTTATACACGATTATAATAGTCATAGATTTGTAAAAAAAAATAGCGTTGGTAATGGTAAAAAATAAAATTTACCTCAATATATTTTTCTAGGACATTGAGTTTGTAAGAAATTGTGATTTTCAAACAATAATCAGTGAGTTAAATTAGTCTATTCCCATACAAGAACATATGGCCATTAATTATGGCACTATTAAATCATTTAATGCTAATAACAAGAAATTATAAAGCAGTTTAAAAATAGAAAAAAAGCGTATTTTTTGAGTCACACGCCTAGGATTACACATTAACCAAAAAAATTACAACCGCGCCGCCTTTGTTCTTTTATTTTGTTTTGGTGGATGAACTATAGAAAAGGTTGTGAAGGACTTTATACGTCTTGTAAGTATCAGTTTTGGTGTTTTTTGTTCTATTGTTTATACATGTGAGTGAATAATTACACCAAAATGAGGTTAGTTGTGATAAAGTTTCTTTTTTCGGTTTCTCCTATTAAATTGCGCTTGGACGGATTAAAAACATTAAAGCGTGTTTGACTAGAATGACTCGGTTCTTTGTAAATGAGTTTTTGAGAATAATTGTTTTTAGGAAAGTAATTTCCAAATTTAACATAAAATAAATGAACGAATAAACTTGAACCTTTTGAAATACCTGCGTGTGAGGAATCGTTTGGTCTTTCGTAATATTAATAAATCGTTCGCGTGAGTGTAATGTCCGCCCAAGTGCCGCCCGCCTACGCAGTTCACTCGCAAAACCGGATGACTTAGAATACTGTTACTTCGATTATCAAACAGGCAAAGGACTTGCAACTCGAGCACAGATGCTGCGAGAAGACTCTTAATATATTTGTTTACTTTGCAATGATCAATTTGTGCTTACCAGGTTATGTTGACTTATAGTTGGTTTATATGTTCATAATTAATGAAATATTATAGAGGAAGAAGTAAAGATTACTTTATTACCCACTGTTTTAGAGCTTACGCGATCGTCATTCATCCTAAAAATATTTGAAATTTACGCATTAATTGCGTAAAAGATTGTAATCGTTTCCGAAACGTCGGGGTCAAATACGGCTATTCGGAAACGATCACACGTCCCATCTTCAGGCGTGCGTTCGATACGCCCGTCCTCGATATCGCCATTGGTTCGCACCGTGATTATCGCACAAAATATGAAGTTTAATATTTTATATACGGTAAGTAATAATCTGTAAATTTCATACTTTGCATACCGATATCGTTTTTTTTTAATTTTATCTTACCATGTTGAAATACATGCTAATAATCATCAGGCGTTTCTTATCTGTTAATTACTATTAATCGTATTTGAGTCTCAACACTATCCATAAATAGCTTAGTAGGAGCGTTTGTTATGTAATTAAACAGGTTGGTCTACTTACAAGTTTCGGAAGCGAAGGCTCAAAGTGCGATTTAACCCACACTCTCATGAATGCGACTGTAATACGGCAAATGCGGAACGAAAGACTCAACCTAGCGTCTGCCATTGATTCTTTTTTACCAATTAAAAAGAAAACATCAAATATGTGTCGACGCAGTTTCCTGACTAATTTCATTTTTTTTATCCATCTATCGCTATGCGTCAAATGGCACTAAGAATCGCTATAGTTTTAACCTTGTACTAAATAAAATAATGATAAATCACACGTTGAGGTTAAAAATTTATTTATATATCCAAAAATATAAAAGAGTTAAAAAAACTACGAGGTTTTCTTTCTTCTTGCGCGTGCCTTTAAATTATTCTGTGTCACAAACGGCTTGTAAAAACAGAAACACTCGTGCCGTTATTGGTTAATCATTAAATTTAAAATCAATGTATGTTAAAAATCTTAGTTGAGTTTGCTTCTTTATTAAATTAACTATGCCTCTGTAGATTCTTATTTCCTGTATTTAGTCTATAAGCTATTATGTATATCTAAAGTTTGTAAAAATACAGATTTCTCCAGGCTCTTATAGAGATATAGTAGTTACGTCGGTGGCTGATATCCAGATGGATATACAACTCTATACATAAATGTATAGAAGATAAAACTATGTTTGTCATTATTCTGAATGGTGTGCAACTTTTTATAAATATCGTTACGCGACCCTAATCTGAAGGTGACCCAGACCATTTTAGCGCTAACAACTTTCTTAGATGAAAGTAGCTAACGCTGGCGGCTGGCTGTGTCTGCTCGATGGCTAGCCTGATGTAGTCGTCAAATCTATCGCCAATATCGCGTAGAAAAGAAAGGTGTACGAGTTATACTTGAGTCTTCGACTTGCGCGGGCGCAGCGTGTGGGTCGAAAATGAGCTAACCATGAGATCTGCTTTTCTAAAAAGGACATCACAGTTTTGTTAACAATAATTTATCATTTTGTTGTTAAAAAAATCTAATCTTCCCTAATCTTAATTTCTAATCTTTATCTCCTAATCTTTCCTTCCATAAACTTTTTGAGCAGGTCTGTCGGTTTCTAAAATAGATTTTTTTTTATTCTAAATCAGTATATTATAAATATTTATATTGTATGCCGGCAAAGCACCTCCTTGTTACTAAAAATAACTATTTTTGGCGTTCTTAAATTTAAACTTCAGCCTACTGTAAAAAACTGCGTCTGTATATTAGCGATTTAAGTTATAATGCTTTTTTGATTTAAGAGGAGTCGTTACCATTCGTTTTGTGGTTAAATACGTGGTCATCTTTATTTTTTACACCATTATGATGAAAAACAGTTTTAGAAAATGGGGTAGGGTTGAATATTTTAACAATAGTTTGATACTTTCCGTTCCCCACACAGCAAAATGGTTGTAATAATTGGCCAATTGGTCACGCACACACACACACTCAAAAATATCACACACATAAACACCACTAATAATAAATTTCAGCATGCATATTAATCCTCTGTTTTTAATTGTCCCGTATTCAATTTATACCTTTAATATTCCATGTTATAAAAATAAATATATATATATTTTTTTCAAAATTAAATCATAAACGTAACTTGGAGGTTCTTAATATATTATATTCTAGAATATTACTTGAAGTCTGTGTATTACTTTTTGCTTCGTTTGTTTTTCGCTTTTTCTTGTTTGAGAATAGTCAAATCAATCTGACCGGGAATTAATTATTAGTAGAGGTCGTTTCATTAGTAACAACCAACAAGAATTGTGTTTTCATTTTAACCTACAGCAATTATGCTTGTGCGAAGTCATCTTTGAATTTATTCACCTTTCGAAAATTACTCACTTAGTATACGAGTAATCTCGTGTCACAAGGTATAAATAAAAGGTTAATTGTGTGATGTTGGGAAATTGCAAAAAAGAAACAATGGAACAGCCAAAGTCACATTGGGCCAAATTCGTTGACGCGCATAGTTGGATGTCCGCGGTTCACACCTAGCGGCCTAGCTACTCGTATGAGATCCGGAAAGACTACTAAAGATGAACGGCTTGTTTTCGAGTACAGCCACCGCGTTCTGGTCCAAGTCCTTTAAACCAAATTGTTTAAATTCGCTTAAGTCGATGGTCAACCTACTTGCGTGTCGGCGCGAAGACATTCGCGGTTCATTCACTCATCAGTCGGCGGCGTTCGTCGACCAGCGCCATTATTTAGCATACTTTCGTGTGTTTTGACGCCTTTGTATGTGTGAGTACACATGAGAAATATTTGTAAGCAAGAAATACATTATTATACAGTTACGACTTGCTGTGTATACTACTATAGCCTACTTTTTCTTCTTTCATACTCTTTTATTTTAGATATGAAGCGCTTTAACTGTCGATTGGAGGATCGACAACTCTATTTGAACAACTTTTCAACAACAAATAAAATTCATACTTTGGGCAAAAGCTTTTTGTTATTCCTACACGTACTTGAAGTCGATAGTAAACTTCTCTATTTCTCATGCCTTGCTGTCGTAAAACTTTTTACTCTAAATATTAAGACTTAATTAATTTTACTACTGTAAGATGTACTGCGCTGTAAGGTGTAAGAAGTACTGTAAGATATTTCAAAATTGGTTATAAAAATAAAGACAAAGAAAAGCGTGAGTTATAAAGAATCAGGGACGATAATAAACTGGTAGTTAGATTAAATTGTGTTTCTTATACAGATGTCTCGGGACCATTCTCGGTGAAAAATCCAGCTAATTGGCCCTATGATTTCAAATGTGATTTGTAAAGACGACTTATCAAAATTTATCATGGGTTCCGAGGAAAAAAAATGTAAACTTTACGTAATAATTTTAAACGTATGTTGTAATACGCACGCTAGTCTTAACCGCACGCAGTCAAGGCTATTAGATATTGATCGAGCACGGTAAAAGCAATTTACACGAGCGCTTTAATAAATTTGGGGATAAATTATTTTAGCATTTTTTAAATATAATTTTTCACTCGTAATAGTGAACATAAACACCCCCTTAAGTCTTTGTAGCATTATTTATGTTATATTGATAGCACCATTCAAAGACAAAAACCTATTTTTACTTGCAAAATAACGCTGCTTTTCGTATAACATTGTTTCAATGACGTAAAGTGAAAAGATATTCTGTAATGGATCGGATTGATTTAATGGTTCATAAATACTCTGAATGATTTTGAAAAATATATCATTGAAACATCTTTCTAAAGGTATTTAGTAATAAATCTGATTAGGTAAGAATTAATTTAAAAAAAAAAACTTTAAATACAATATATTTGAATAATTAGTTATTATTATAACCATTAGCTTTATATGGTTACATGACTAAACGAAGTATCAGTTAGCACATTTACATACAGTGCCAAATACAAAGATGGCAGCAGATCATTAAAAAATTCAAATACTTTACCAACTTTTAGGGTACATACAAAAAACAGTGTTTGTTACTTCCAAACAAATAAAACGCGTTAGAAATAAAACTTTTGTAAGGATTTTGATTAAATTTATCATCAATTGAATAATAATGTAATAATAATCTATATTCCAAAATGATTGTCCCATACTGCCATCTACATTCAACAATGTTTCCACACGCCTATTTATACAGGAAAAATAAACAACGTGACAGCTGGGTGCATCGTCTTTAGCCGAATGAGCTTGTCGCACTAGATTCATTCGCATAAAGAAGTTTTACTTAAAAAGGGCACCTGAAAAGCCCGTACGGACATTGCGGGATCTATGGACGCGTGTCCTATCGCAACGAGCCAGGCCAAGTCAAGTCGGTGCAGCGGCATTCCAGCATATTGCGAAGAATGGAATGAAGTTATCGTGGCGCCTAAATAGCGGTCCGCAAGCAGCATCCGGATGGCTGCAGGATGAACGAGCGACGGTCGTCCTTCGTCGGTCGCTCTCGCTTTCGTCACTCCGAATATATTGCGCGTTTGTATTCTATTTGCGTGGATTTGATTGGGATTCCTTATCGATAGTGCGTCCGCGCAGCTCATTGCCCCTCGCCTAGCGACTCCCACTTCTTGAACATGGCCATAGGACAGCCAATCAGTTGTAATCGGGTATGCGAATCGGTCGGGCGCGTGCGCCGTGCGCGCGTATTTGCATACGATCAATGTTATCAATTCAATTGGCTGAGCACGGCTCGAATTTCGGCTTAATAACTAAATAAAATTGGTGCTTTTATTGTCTGATATGAACGAGAGGCGCTGGACTGTGAATGAAATCATTATGTCGACGTATGGATTCTTCAAAATGTTGTATAAAATAGTTGTGTTTCGTGTGTTTATCTTCACGCTGCTCTTCGCTTGGAGTAATTACATATGCCTAACGAAGGATTTTTGCACGTATGTAATCATTCGCTATGCCAACTTTTGAAAAATTAAACCTTTTGTAATTTATGTTTCTAAATTACATATTCGTATATTAAAAAATACTTTCGTTACATTAATTCTAAGTGTTATTTAAAGATGATAAATTATCAGTACCTAGCTTAAAAATTATTGATATGTAATTACTATGTATTTGTTCTATATAGATAATTTACCTAAATTCAACAATGTATAGGGGAAAAATATTGCTCGTATCTTACTAATAAGTACCACGTTCTATTGTGCAGCGACATCTATTTATATATATATAACAAAGTCGGGTTAGTTACACCATTTATAACTACAGAACGGCTGGACCGATTTTAATGATCTTTAATTTGTTGGATTTGTCTCCGCCCCGAATAGCAGAATAACTATTAAAACATCGGAAAATTTCACAAAAAAGAATGTTTTAAAGATATCAATTTTCTCATACATTTTGTATGGAACGGCTTTGTATTCTGTGCAGTTCTGTTTTCAAATGGAAAGTTGCTTTCGAAGATGTTCACTTTGTGAGGTTAACACATTTGTTGTTGTGCGCGCATCGATAATTAAATGACATATCATTTGATTTTTGTACATTTATTTAACTTAATCAATTTTGAGTATTCTTAATAAAAAACAGAATTTAATTCGCCTAATAAGCTACTACAACATTTATAGATTCTGAGACGGTTCGTCGGTTCAGCTTGTATATTATAAGGTCATAAATGCACCAACAGAGTGGAGGCTTTGTGTAAAAGGCCAACCACTAGTGATATCAAGTGACAACCGATTGTTGATTGTTTGTTGACGAATCATCATCTAAGGGAATTGAATTGCGAAACTAATTATGAAAAGTGAATGTTAGACAGAGGAGATTTGCTAGGCTGAAATTACCCACCGGCTACCGGCCCACGACTTCAATAGCAGGCATCGTGTTCCTGTAATACAATTTTGGCTTAGAATATACGAATGTACTATGAACAAAATGTTCAAAGTTCGTGTCGGATCAACACCATTTCGAAATATTTCTTCCTGAACAGTTCCAGAAGCTTCTACAAATTTGTTTTTAAATAAAACTTTTTAAAAACCATTGTCGTTTTGTATATAGAAATACGACCCCTAAAACCTCTCACTAATCCTAAAATGGAATCAAGTCGCGTAACCAAGAAAAAGTCGTAATATGCTTTATATACTTACTATTTTAGCTTGAAATAAAACATTAAATGTCCGTAAAGCATCGAAAGGAATGTTTGATACAAGTTCGCCTATCTCCTACTTTGATCCGGCGAAATCTCCCTCCGCCTTAAGGTGTGCCGAAAGGATTTTTTTAGCATAAGATGCTATGTCATACAATTATTTTGAACCTTAAATACTCAAAATTAGCTAAATTTGCTTGTGCCGGAGTTAAGGAAGATCGTGGCAATCAAACGTTAAAAATTGTGTGACGTTTGAGCGGATTCGAACCCGCGACCACTGGGTCAATAGTCAAACGCCCTACCCACTGGATCACCGCGATCTCGGAGCTGAGACTTTGGTGATAAACTTTTCGTAGAACCAAGTAGATTTTAAATGAACTGCTTAGAAGTTCTCTAGTTTTGAATTCGTAACCTAATCTTTATAGGTTATTTAAGATTTTTAGCGAACATTTATACGTATTTATACTAATATAATATCATCATATCTTTTTCTCTACGTTTTATTTTTGTTGTTGTATTAGGAACATCTATTTTATCTTTCCTATGTATAAAATTTCGCGCCCCCGTCAAACCTCAAGAACTCAACAAATGGACACAAGGGACAAAGGGTTCTTCTCATTTTTCATTTTACGTCGAGTTTTTTTTTAACGAGTATTGATCATTTCATCAACTCAGCGGTATTATTTTCTCAGCTAGGCCCTGCGGGAGGCATTCGGCGCCTCCGAATCACCTCGTTTGGGTGTTTTGCGTCTCATACCATACCGCGGCCCACCGGGCATTCATTAATTATATGTCGGGCCTAACCATGTTAGTCACTCAGCGCCTCATATTTCGGTCCTTCGGGCGGTGGCTTCTGCTTTAGCCAAGAGACCAATCTAGGAATAGTATCGGCGGTTAAAACTTAAATACTTCAATAAGATCGTAGTAGTGTCTAGTGCTTAAGATGTTTAATTATTCAGTCGCGGGTTCGAATCCGCACTCAAAGCTTGATTATTACCATCTCCCCTGACAAGCAAACTACTCTGAGTAGGGCCCAAAAATACTGTATGACCTAGGTCATAGATTTTTTTTAAAAGAAAGATCCGCGTTGATTATCACAGAAACGAGTCGTTTCTTGCCTCCGCTTGTGACTGCGGCACTTTTAACCCATTCTATGTGCGTTTTGGATGGCCATAGAGACGACAGTTAGTTATTTTTAGGTATGAAGTAGATAAAAAAAAAATCATACAATGGTATTCAGTGAAAGAATGTATGTATGTGAATACATACATTCTTTCAATTCATCATAAATGTTAACACCATTTTAGTTTTTTTTTATAAATCTTGTAATGAAACAACACGGATATATTTCAATTTTTATATATAATTATAATGTGGCACTGAACATTCTTTTATTCGCGCACATAGATGAGTTTGTATTAATTTTAAATGGCCAGTAATAAATAAAACGTTCCAATGTCATGTTTTTGAAATTCGATTATGATATTTGAGCGCTCCATCGAACTGGTATTAATTTGTAATAAAAATTTGTTGACTCTAATGTTATATATCTATATTACTCGACCAGCCTCCCAAATGATCTACATGGTCGTTTTTTAAGAGCATCAATCTACACACAAAAAAGTCAACTCTTTCGCATTTGTACTTTCAAGTTGAAAGTTGCATGGACGGTCGGACAGATGGTCAGGGATAGACTACATGGATAGGGATAGGGCTAGCTTCTTATACATGAATGTATGTATAAAAGCAAAACTGTATTTTCGTGTTATTAACATTTTCTTTGAAATTAAATTTAATAGAAATGTAAGTGTTGTTTTTGTTAAATTAATAAAAATTCGAGAGATATAAAATAACAGTACCAGTATAATATTTTACTATCAGTAATCCCTAAAACAATATTACCAATGAATAGTTTTCTTAATGTCGAATGTTGACTGTTAATTTATACAAAAAAAAAATAGGTCCATCACATTTTATTCAAGTCAAACTGATTTTTTCGTAACTGTGCGACTCCTGTTCTTAATTAATTAAAAGTTTACTTTCACCAAAATCTTAGATATTTGCGAAAGCCTCTTATTTTGAGATTAATGGGTCAGAAAGATAGTATTTTTTTTTAGTACAAAGATAAACTATGAAATCAATGGTAGTGTTTTATTTGTATCTTAAAATTAATAGAAGAGTACCTAAATTAACACTAAAATTAAGGGTACAAAGTCTAATTACATTGTACAATTGCCTTAATTGAAAAATAATTGGTATGGTTAAAATAAACTAAACAATTGCTAAGTACTATTTCAAAAAGAACATAACATATTTTATTTTTCCTTTCAGCTTTGCAAACTCTATTGTTAAATGATTAGCTACATGACCCAAAGAGTTTATAAATAAACTAACAATATATTATTAAACAGTCCCAAGGTACACTTTAATTAATGAAAAGACTATATCATTTACTTAAAAAATGTCTAAATTACACTTTAATCACTTGTTCAAACATTATTATTACTATTTACTATGAAGATATTTGTTCACTAGAGGTAGTCAAACTTCCTTTTTGGTAATACTACAAAATAAACCAAAAAAATTGCGGGTCGGGCATAAATATTTTAGTATATTGTTTATAATTACCTGAATTTATATTGATATTGTAACAAACAGCCTTTCTCGTCGTACTTGTTTGGTGCATTATAAAATGAATGTTATCGTTAAAATGTTTATTTACAAGGGTATTTAAAAAATATATCTTTTGTTTCAGGTTAAAAGAGACCGGACAACCAGTAATAATCAGTCTAGTGGACACAGCGGCAGCTGAACTTCAAGAAACCTTACCCTCAATAACAAAATTATTAAACCATTCGGATAACGCAGATGCAGTCTACACAATAAATGGAAGTAATTTGGATGTTGACAAAATTCAAGAAATAAACGATACATATAAAGATAACATTATAAACACGACAAAAGAAAATGAAACCCCAAAATCATCTGGTGAACCACCACCATTAATAGTTGTAGCAGAGCCAAAATTAGAAATTAAAATAGAAAATAATGTTAAAACTCCAGATATAAATATCACTGAGAATTTCGCAGAGACTGAAACAAATAATATAACACTCAATCTGGTCAATAATTTAACTAAGTCACAACCAGAATTTCTTAAACTAAATGAAAGTCCTGAGGACATACCATCTTTTTCAGAGTGGGCCCAAAAACAATTAGAAGAAGCAGAAAAAAAAGACACAGTTTTAAATCAATCCACTCAGTCATCTCATATTTCATCACCATCAAATTCTAAACAAAAATTGCGGTCAAAAAATTATGCATCTCCAGATTGTGGTGCTAAAATAGTTGCTGCGAATCCAGAAGCTGGATCACCAAGCTCGATTCTTTCACTGAGCAAAGACGAGTATATGTTAAATACCTGTAATAGCCGCATTTGGTTTGTAGTAGAATTGTGCGAACCTATACAAGCAAAGAAAGTAGAATTAGCAAATTTTGAATTATTTTCATCGTCACCTAAAGAATTTACAGTTTTCTTTAGTGATCGCTTTCCAACAAGAGAATGGACCAGTGTTGGACAATTTACTGCGAAAGATGAGCGTGATATTCAGACATTCAACCTACAACCATTTATTTTCGGTAAATTTATTAAAGTAGAGTTGTTGAGCCATTATGGATCTGAACATTATTGTCCGGTTTCATTGTTTAAGGTTTATGGCACTTCAGAATTTGAAGTACTTGAGACAGAAAATTTAATTCATTCTCATGAAGCACACATTGAAGATGATGATGAAGAAGACGATATACACATTGAAGCCAATAAACCGACTGATTCTTCTAAAAACCTTTTTGGTTCGGCTAGAGATGCTGTAATGTCTATTATGAAACGAGCTGCAGAAGTCCTTGTTAAAAGCAATGAGCCAAAAAATTCGTCTGATAATTCCAATGCACCTATCACAATTTCGAACCAATGTTTCACGCCGAGTCATATTATTGTTTGTGACAACTGTAGTGATTCAATGTATGGTGATGTATTTGAACTATTGAGTTGTAGCAGTAATAGAATAAATAATTTAATTGAAAGTGTGCTTATTTATAAGGCAATTCAAAATTCTGACGTTTGTGATGAATTTGGTTTAGATTTCAAAAACAAAAGAAGTTTCTCATATAAAAACGATACTGCTGTATATATTTCCACATTATTTATGCCTAGTTATGTTGCTGCTCTATGTAATGTGCTAGCTATAAAGGAAAAGAAAGTTGTATTGAATACAAGTTTTGAGGCAGATTCAAATTCCACCAGCAATCTAACTATTGACAGTGCTATAAATTCTGTAAAACTTGATGAAAATATAGATAAAATAATTCAAGAACCATTTATAAACACTCCTCAAAAGCTATGTGAAAACAATGATATTTCTAAATCAGCATTTGAATATGTTGATAGTAATGAATTAAACATAAAACCCACAAAAACAGTAAAAACAGACTCCTATTCTGTGGAAACTATACCAACAATAACAACTACCAATAACAATATTGAACAAGTTGAAACAATAGAAATAGATAAAATACCAACCACTGTCACAGTTATGACTCCAAAACCAGAAGAAACTATGTCAAAAGGTAAAAGTAGTATTAAAGAAAATAACACATTTGAAAGCACATTAAAGGAAAATCCAGAGAAGACTGAAAATGAAACACAAATCAAAGTTGATAATCATTTAAATGATAGTAATCAAAATGATACATTGAGTAATAGCACAAATGGAATGAATTTGTTATCAGATGAAATTAGTATCAATGAACAGATATCCCTTGATAATTTCCTATCAGATCTTGATCAAGTTGCTACAGAAGCTGGAAGTATTGGTATTCAAACATCAACTCCCTCGCCCAATATAGCGTCTCTACCGCAAGGACAGAAGGAATCAGTTTTCTTAAGGCTCTCGAACAGAATAAAGGTAAGCAATTATAGGTTTTTTTCATATTAATAATTTATTTACATCCTATTTTTACAATATTGTATAAATATGTTTAATCAGTCTGAAATTATTCGAAATTGTTTAAAATTATTCACTGGGGTCTAGGCTAGAAATCATTCACTAGGGATTAAACTAGAAATTATTCACTAGGAATTAAACTAGAAATGATTCACTAAGGACTAGCTAGACTAGAAATTATTCACGTGCGTAAAAGTGATAACGGTGTGTAAGGTGATAAAGGCGCGTAAATAAACTAGTAACATATATAATATATATATATATATATATTTATTTTATTTATTGTACATAATTAATTTGACAAAAAATTTAGAAATGTAGTAGTAGAAATCACAGTTATAAAAGAATATTACAAATGCACAGGGAGCGATTAGCACTGCTACATTTTGTGCCCTGCCTTCTTTACTTGACTATGTCTGTACTAAGGAAGGCAGTGTTGTATTGTGCTACAACTGAGATTGTCAAACCGTCAGAAATATGAACATGTATATTTGTAAGATTTTTTTTTTTTTTTAAATACATAAATATAATATATATATACAATGTTGTCGCATATAATGTTAATGTTCAGACAAGTATGTCTATATATATATAATTGCCTAAGTTACCTAAGAAATATATACTATATAAATTATTATGGTGTAATTTTAAAGCTTTTTGAATAAATGTTTTTCTTTAATTACCTTAGGCTTTTCGGAAGTTTATTTATAAAGTTAAACCTATATAAAATCTCTATCATTGAAAAATTCACGCAGTGCCTCTTGTACAAAAATGTTAAACAGAGTGAGAATGCCAAGTTTTTTAAAATAGGGTTGCACGACTCTTGAATTTATTCCTGCTATAGCACGAATTGCTTTTTTTTTAAATTTGAAGACTAGTTTACGGGTTTTATGTTTATAGCATAGCATCTGCGAGTCTTAACCAACCAGTAGATAAGCACGTAGTAACAAAAGGCCGCATCAACGAGCACTTGCATAGCAACTGATATTTACGACCAAATTTCCGAGTTTTGTTTAGCTCCAAATTTTCCAATCCGAATAGCTGGACATCCGTATAACCGAAGTTCGGATAATCTGGGTTCTACTGTACATTCAGTTTTATTTTATACTAACTGTTAAACCCCGGGCTTCGCTCTGGTTGGCAGCTAGGCCCTGCGGGCGCATAACAAATCTTACCAGTGGCACTCAAGATGAGTCGCTTCATTTACTATCTCTAGTGCCTTCAGATCATCACGTGCCTTCTATCAGTGCGGGCGGCTTTGACGATTGTTCCATCGATGTAGAATACACATTCAGTTTTTTCCTGAATTTTACAAATTTCCGGGAAACTTTTCTAATTTTCTTTACCTAAAAACCACCACCAAACTATTATGAACATTTAAAAAAAAATATCGAATTCGAGTAGTTTCTGAGTCTTAATGCTTCAGACACACACATTCAATTTTATATATGAGTATATAGAAACATACAGGATTTGACATTACCTTTACCGTGTATTTAATAAATCACTAGAATATATTTTATAAATACACACTTATTTTATTTGTAAAATTTGTTTCTTTTAAATTTAATTTAATTTTCAATTTTTTATTTATTAAAATAAAACATTATTTAAAATTAGTTATAACAATTTGAAATATGACATTTTCACACACAAATATGGCTTCTTCACACCTTAAATGCCATATTATACTATGTTATTAGTATACATTAGAATATTTTGCTTATCAAGAATGTAGTCTTTTTGATAATAATAATGAACATAATTCCTTTTTGAAAAATTGGTGTAAAATAAAATTAAGTTTCCTAAAGTATTCTCATACTAAAGGATTTTAAAAGCATATAAACAAAAATAATGCTCTTTAAAAAAAAATTGTAACTTTTTATTAATTTTCCTAAAAAAAATAGGGCTTGACACATTCAACAGTCTGGGCAGTAAATAAAAGCACATATCTTTAGAATAATATGGATTTAAATAATATTTTTCTTAATACACTATCTATCTAAAACTGCATTTATTTCATATTTCAGTCTCTGGAAAGAAATATGTCGCTTTCAAGTCAGTACTTGGAAGAATTAAGCAAGCGATATAAGAAACAGGTGGAAGAAATGCAGAAAACTTTCGAAAAGACAACCACCACCATGACAGAAGAGAATCAACGAGCTTTAGAACGAGAAATAAAAATGTCTGAACATATTGGTCATTTACAGCAAGAAATGGCTCGGCTCAATAGCGTAATCGAGATGCTAATGATCGACAGAGACAGTTGGTTTGGAAATCTTACATTCTTCAAGTATGTTGTATTTCAAGTTTTAATACTCAGTGTTTTTGCATATTTATTATTACGAAGTTCCACCGATAAGCAGTTAACTTCTAATAAAAAGACTAATAAGGGTAAACGTAATCAAACTAATAAGACAGTGGTTCGAAGAAAATCTGTAGAAGGAGTTAGTGGTCATCGGACACCATCTTCTAAAAAAAGGCGGCCCAGTGAAGAGGCATTAGAAATTGAGCGGCATTCTTACGAAAATGAGATAGCTGAAGATATAAATAAAGGAGATTGGATACCGGTTAAGTACGATAAAAAGAAAAGAAAACGTAAAATATCTGTTATGTGTCGACCAGGTTATTTAACAACCACAAATGAAAACCCATTCGATATTGATCTGAATGTAAAGACACATAATATAAATCAACCGTGGTCGAAGGAAATTGTTAAGAAATCAATATTAGAAAATACAATAGCTTTAGAAGAACCGGAATTTATTATTCCAGGAATAGAGCCAATAGACTTCGAAAAGATTGCTGTAGAAATGAGGAATGGTTCAGTAGATGTTAAAGGTTATAATAATACAAATGGTTCTGCTATTATTGATCAAAAATCTGGTTCGAAACCGATCAAAACCCGGCGACTTTCGTCCCCAGCATTTTTGAAAAGTGCTCTTAGTCGCCAGAGCTCCAGAAATTCATCTAGTCCACCAAAGAAGCAAGGACAGTTAAGTGCCACTGAAAATAGTGTACCGTCTACACGTTTGCAGTCTAGTATAGTTGATGTGTCACTAAATGGAAAAACTCCTGTCGCAGAACTCTGTAGTGATAATAAAATAAAACGCGGCAAAAGTAAAAGTTTTAAAAGTATTTTTAGAAAAGTTTTTTGACAATTGTGAACAGTTATAAATGTGTTTGTGTTGGTTAGTGCCATTTTATTATCTATTGGATTATTTTAATTTTATGTACTTATTTATAAAAATGTGTATTTAAATTTAAGTTATTGAAATAACCAACAAACTTATTGAACAAGATTTTTGACATCTATCCAGAGTATATTATGAGCCTAATATTTCACAAATTATTTCTTATGCTCATAGTCATAGTAGCATTTCAGCATTTTAAGAAACTGTTCCTATTATCTTAGGCATTACAAATTGTTGAATATTTCGAATGTGATTTTGAAAATTTAATCACTTTAATAAGAGTGAAATAATTTGCAGTAATATTTGAGACAACAATGTCTATATTAATTTATAAATGTCGACTATTTTAATTTAGTCATGAAAAAATCGTGTCATTTTTTAACATTAGCCCCAGTGAAATTGTAATATTTTGTAGAAATAAATTTTGAATATTAGATGAATTAACTAAACTACTAAACTATTAACTATTAAATTAGTTATGATTAACTAAAGCAGCTCGTTGATGAGGCTGATAAAATAAAACTGTTTTGTGCTTAATTAGTTTTTTTTTTTTTTGCCAAAATTGATTCCATCAGTGAATTGTGGTAATAGCATAGCTCTTATCACTGACCAAGATCAGGCGCGTCATAACTGTTTTATTTGAATTTCCATAATATGCCATTAATTGAATATGTGCGGTCTAAATGGAGTCACTATGTTATAGGTATTTGCTTTCACATCACTGTATTACATACAAATAGTTCCAAGTAGAAATGCCAAAGACTTGGCTGTTGAAATCACATTGTCATTTTTGTAGCAAATATATAGCATAGCATATTTTATTTATTGTAAATACCTATTCTGTGTAACATTGTTATTTTTTTAATTGATTATTTTAAATATAGTATTATGATGCTCTGTGCTGTTAAGCAGTTCGAGCTTTGTACTAATAAATCAGCGATTTAGCAGAGTTGTATAACTTAATTGGGCAACATTGAAAAAACATATTTTATATCAAACTAGAAAATTTGCCTGGCCCAATTTAGTTTTAGTCACATTTATTTATTATTTTTTTTCTGATAAGATGTCTTACAATGACGTTAGTATGAAGTATTTTCTCGAATATAAAATTTACTGTACCTACTTTTAAGTATATACGAGTATATTAGTTAAATCGTATTACAGGCCTATCAAGCATCTAAATCTAATTTGTAATAAATGTATCTGCTACTTCTGTACTCCAACATGCATTATTTATTTAGTATTATGTTTCAGGCTCAACGGCTATTATTAATATTTACAATTCAATTGAGGTTTATGCTTAAACATGCCATATGGTCAAAAGTATAATGGTATGTCAGCCTTAGGATACGATTTTTTTTTAACTAGTTAGGCTTCATCAGTATTTGAATATTTGTTTTTACAAATAAAAATTTCTTCTTCGAACTATTCGGACCTCTACACCACCTATTTATAGCCTAAAATATATTTTACACTCTTATAATTGTTATTGTTATATAATTTTTCTTTTTTTGGTTAAATCTAATTTTGTATTTTCTATAAGGGGCAAGGATTGCAGTATCCTCCCTGACTCTTGAAATAAACGATTTATTATTATTATATATTTTCCGATTTCCCAAATAAACTATATTTAACTGGTTATAAGACTAATATATTTTTAAAACATTGAAATACTTAAAGCTATAAATAGATACAATTATTTTAAAACAATCCACGTACTAACACATTTATGCATATGCCGTATACGTTTTACATTATTCGAAATTGAGTTCATAGCAGTTTTTATTGCACTTGGGAACATCAATAGTATCTTGGTGTAGCGTTTGATGCGACGGAGCTCTTATGCCGCTTACCAGATAAGAACAGTCCCACCTTCTCATAAAGGATAATGCACGGAGTGCTCATACGTTTTAATTTCTTAAAGCATAGTGCATTCAAGCTGTAGTTATGCTTTTTGATGAAAATCTCACTAGGATTTATCTCACAGATTCACTTAAGGTATACATTTCTTTTAAATGTATGTTTGGGTTATTCACGCTACCATGGGCTTTTCTGCCGACATATGAAAGCCAATTACTGACAGATTATACGTATGTATATTAACATTTTTAAGGTATGAGTTATATGTAAATTGAGCCTTTTCTATGTAATGCCATTGCCTTGACAATACTTGTTAACGATATCACAAGCCAAAACGTATATAAAAACAGTTATTACGTCTTCACATTAAAATTAAAAATAAAGTTAATTTTATAAATAAAAGTATAATATAACAGGATAAATATATTTAAGTTTTGCCAAGTTGATAAAGATTAAATATATTGGTAGATATTTTCGTTATACTAGTAAACTAATGGATAACCAGAAATGAATTGGGTTAAGCGGGCCTTTCGATGTCAGGCGCACTGATGAATCCAGATGCTGCAACCGCCGTTTGTTGGTTTCACTGGTGTCACTTCGGTGTATTTGTGCACTCGCAACACGGTATATGGGCCGACAAGTAAGTACTTGTAGCGTTGTGCGAGAGTAAAGAGGTATATACAACCACACCGTTCAATTGATGAAACGTCCCTGTCGTTTGGTGCGGAAGAGCGAGACAGGAGAATATTTGTGGGTAGGAACGAGAGAGGTATATCCTTGCCATGAAGAGTAAATTAAAAAAGAATTAAGAATGTTTTGAATTTTGTTATAGAATGTTGAATGTATTTTTAAAAATGGCTCAAACATATAATATTAGTTTCTTATGTTGGAAAACTCGTGGTATTCCTGAGAACCACAATATTCAGTCACCTACCACAACCACATTTAGTAATGAAATAAAACCATAAATTAACATAATTTTATGCAAAGATTAAGATTTACAATTAAATAAATTGTATTGCATTGAATAATCAGTGTGTTAATGTTTAATCTTTGATGTTACAGAGGAGAGAGACTGCAGAGATTCTTCTGTCCCTGCAGTCTCCCTGCCGTCCACATAACATTGACAAATTCAGCCTAGCAAAGCAATAACTCAATAATTTATTAAATTTTGCAAAATAAAGTAAAACTAAATTAGGACATTATTACAGATGTGTGCTTGAAGACAGTGCTTTTCAGGTACTCCACAAACCCTACAACGTATATAATTGGTTTAATTTTTTGTTTTCCTCAAAAATTAAGAAAAAAGTTGTTTGAAGCTTCATGGTCCGCTTGATTTACAGCAAATTTTGTAAGATTGGCCTGATAATAAATACTTATATGGTAATCAAGTCTCTAAAGTTTAGATATTAGCTTATAAATAATTTTTATTATTAAATGTTAAGCCTGAACAAAGAAATAGCTACTTTAAGTATAACCGAAAAACATCTTCCTATTTGACGGTAAATGCGCGTACTTAGATAACAATATAACATTGCTCCATTTTATATTCTCATTTTACTGTCATATATTTTTAAAATAGTAAAATTCATCATAATTATATGTTGGTTTTATTTTATAGTATCATTGATAATATTAAGTAGTATTGAGTTTCCATAAGTATCCATTGGAATCCTTTGTAATTTCGCTTAAAAATGTGTCTGTCTGTCTCTAACTTTTAAGTTTAAACCCTTGACTAAAAAATTTAAAATTAATGTTGAGAACCCAACCCCAAGGAATGTAATTTACTCCCTTAATTAAAAAAACGAGGTGATAAATTTGGCAGAGTAAAATTTTCTTTTCATTCGTGCAGGGGATCAAATAATCTGATTTATCATCCTATATTATTTGTTTATTCAAATGGCGGGCTCTAAATCTAAAACCATATGAATGTTATCTCCATGATGGTTACTTAGCTGTCATAAAAATGATTAACTGAGTTTAGGCTCTTCATGATAGGGAAGAAGGAAATTGTACAGGATGATTAAGACGATGATGATCGTTTCGTCGCTGGCGTTTTACAATTAAATATGTAATCAAGGCAATATTTTGTTGATGTTGTAAAGACTTCTTGAAGAATGTTAATTTTTCGCGTATTATTAAAGAGCCACGAGGAAAAGTATCATTAAATGTTTTATGCTTCGTGGTGGTATAATGATGAAGAATGTTATATTTTTTTTAATATAACACTCTCACGACAGATCAAGCATGTGGTCGAACCATGTTTATTTGCAACAACATAATATTCTTCCCATATGTCTTGAAACATTCTTTTCATCTGACATTTTTCGATTGCATTTCGTAGACACTCCCGCCATTATGGGTAATTAAATTATAACAAAACAATATCTTATAAGACAGCAAAAAATGCTATTGTATCCGTGTTCCGCGCAATTTTTACTTGAAATAAAGCCACAACACTGTCAGGAATTCAACTTTGGAGCTGTCAAACATTTATGTGTTGCCACAAGCAAAATTATTTGCGCACAGCGTTTTTCTTCTCTCTTGCCAGTATGTGCTTCGAACTGAAGAAAATACATTGCATGATGATTTTATTTCAGCCATTAAAAAAATACCTGTTTTTAAGCATTAGCACCTTAAAAACCGCTCTAGCAGCATTATTCCACATCTGGATGCAGAAAGAACGAGACTGGTAAACCTATTTAAATAGGTCGTAAATCCTTTAGTTGTTCGTCAGTCTTCTCCATATGTAAATTTTACATCTCTAATTATTTCTAAGGCTCACAAATTCTTACTTTGTTCCTAAGTGCTCTCATGCCCTAACCTTGGCAGTTATGCTCTTTTCAAACTTTGTTCACATATTTAGCTAACAGGTGATTTCTTTCTGTATCAATAAGAATATGAGTATCACTGCGTGTCAACACTTCGTACATTGACAGCAGTTATATTTTTGCCATAGTTCGCATTAGATACACCTTAGAGATTAAGATTCTGTAATCAAAAATTTGTCAAGTAAAAAAAATGTCTTTATTAGGTAAGGTTATAGTTCTGGTAAAACCGTCAATGAAGAGGATAAATCGGAAGCACAAACGAAAGCACTATGTCCAATTTTCATTTTTGAGAGAGAAGTATTTTGAGTTTCTGCTGCTCTTTTGATGTTCTCCTTCCAGTCGACGATTGATTTGTTAGTACAATACACAATTCGGTTGACATCTTCTTGTAATTTATAAAATGCAATGTGTTGAAAAGATTTTTGCAAGGACTTAAACACGTCATTTAGTAGATCCTCATTTCTGCATACAAGATTGAGAATAAAATAGCCTACAAGAAAATATATTATTAAGACAGGTTGGGATTAGATAATAGATTAAATTAAATAAACAGAATATGTCATGCTCACCAGTATCACCTAAGCATTTACTGACACTATCTAAAACATGCTTTTCAAGAAAATTTTGAGGCGGAAAAGACATTCCGACAGACTTGTCCTTACTATCAACATCAAAAAGAATTGCCTTAAACAGTTTTCCTGAAAATCAAAAACAATATGCATCTGGTAACTGTAAATGTAACACTTTCTAGACTAGCCGTTGAGCGGGCAGTTTCAAAGATATTAATCTTTATATCTGCCCAACCAATGAATATAAGTAACGTATCATAAATGTAAGTAACAGTAACGTACGGGTTGAATGGACTTCGGTTTAATGAAGAAGGGAGGGGAGGAGGGGTTTAAGACAGTTAGGAACTGTAAGAGCGGCGAGTGGCCTTTCGAAGATCGACCGACTCATAACAATATTGGATTGGTTTACACAAATTTAGTTAAAAAAATAAATTTGGGGATAAATTATTTTTACAATTTTTTATGTAACTTCTTATTCTTAATAGGGAACACAAATACCCCATGAAACTTAGGGAATGGTCTTAATGTATAAATGACTAGTATACAGAATGTATTTAAATTCACTGACATCCTTTTAGAGGTTTAATCTATATCGACAACTAAATCGGTCCCACGAAAAATTAATAATTTAAAAAAAAAATCATATCAAAATAATCCTATTATTAAAAAACTTTGTTTTTCTTCAAAGCACACGAGTCTCTACTTTGCGCTCGAGGGCTTTGCTGCCCGACCTCGTTCCATGCGTTCAACCACATTATCAAATATTAAAACGATTTCTATTTAATTTTGAATTCAATTTCTCATAATTGGGAAACATGTTTTCAATATTTTTCGCCGATTAATGTTTGATTATTGATATAAATTCACCCCCTAAAAAAAGTCAGTAGTGAATTTAAATACGTCCTGTATATTTGCGAATTCGAATCCTGTATTTATAATAAAATTATTTTAGTGTTTTTTTTTCAAGATTATTTTTATTTTTCGCGAGACTGGTTTAGTTGTCATGATACAGAAAGGAGCAAAATAAATAAATATACATCTTTAAAATAATTTCAATAATAGGTATTTGGATTTAAAAAAAAAAAATAATTTTAAGTTCTATTCCTTAAGCATATGCTTGAGAAACTACATAAATATCTAGCATTTTTATTGTTTATGTATCACTTGGGTAGTATGGAATAATTATCTATGGTTTAACGTTGAAATCATATATTGATGGCACAAAGAAATTGCAAGAAAGGCCCCACTTATCAGGAGCAAGATATCCCGATTTTCAACTTTTGTATGAAGCGAAATATTCAAAATTCAAAATGGCATGACAGCTGACGCAGCTGGATGTATTTGGTAAACATTTTAACAAAAGCGACCACTACCATATTTGCAATTTGTGAACAACTCTCAAAGTGGAAGAAAAATCGCTGTTTTATAATATTGTTTGATGAATATGTCATTGTATGTTAACTAAGTAAAGTCAGGTAAGTAAGTAAACACAATATAAATAAATTAGTCGTCATTGGATTTGGACTAGATTATAAGGTAAAATGGCATAATGTAATTATTTTAATGCGACCATAGCGTGACGATTGTAATTGCTTAAGCAATTTTTTTTAGATATAGTCCTCAGTCGTGCGACAGCGATGAGGATCAAGTTTAGGACGTAATACAGCTCGAACAAAAAAAGCGAATGACAAAGGGACTGAAGAAGAACAGAAAAATAAACCATCTGTGGAGTAACAAAGAAGGCTCTGCTTTAAATTACAAGAACGGACCCATTATAGCACTCGGCACAATGACCATAGTGTGCACATTTCGTTCTTCATTATTTTGGAAGGAATAGTAAGTTTCTCGTGCTTAGGTTTTTCTGGGATTGAGAAAATGACTTAGATTTTTTTAAGTTTATAAAACATCACTCCGAGAAGCAGGGACAGGACAGCTAATAATGGAATAAATAAATCAAGAATGAAGCAAACAGCAACCCGGTCTTTTCATCTCTTTTCTTGATATAGTGTTAGTCTAATTCTCAGGGTGTTTGACTATTGACCTTGCGATCGTGGTTTCCATCCCCACATTAAAGTCGTACCATCACTTCATCACCGCCCCTGACTATCACAGGCACATGTATCTTAAATGAGCAGGAAGAGAAACATTTCATCCAGCACATCTTAATGGACTTAATTGACATCAAATTCAACAATTGCTACTGATGGTTTTTTCAGTCACTCCCATTGTTAAGATTTCCTGTTCGTTCAACATTGTTTGATTTGATACTCTAAGAAAAACAGTATAGAACTATGCCTCATCTCTCAGCATTAGACATACATACAGGAATATTATATTTAATAGTTTTGTGATTTGATCATTGCTCCATCAGAGTAAAAATTGATGACAAAATTTGAAATATTATCTCTATAATACACTAACCTTTATTTGCAGAGTTTTCAATAAAATTGATTCCATCTTCAATGTGCACCGATAACGTATTGCTAACTCTCAAGTCAAAATAGTCTATAGCAAGTTTGAATATCGATTCGTCAATTTCCACAGCAGAAATGTTGATTCTTTTTATGTATTTGTGTAGAAAAGCGCACAAACTGCCTCCGCCCAATCCTACAACTGCAATCTCACTAAATCTATTTTGGAAGCTACTTTTATCGCTAAGTGCCAATTGAACACCAACACACATGTAAGTGTGATAGTCACACGCCAAATATGAATGATCCACTCTTCTTATTTCTTTCGGATTGGATGCTGAAATAGAAATAAAGAATAATTTACCCCTCTCATCTGGCTGATAACATGAATATCTTAGGAATTCTACCCTGTGTCTGACGGTTACTAATAAAGAATAGCTCTAACGATGGAAAGTGCTTAAGGATAGTCCACAAATGCTACAGATACTTCTTTCTCTTGGTAAACTGATATAAACGGTTCTATTAGATCATTAATTTAAAGTAAGCTATTATCGACCTCAAAAACAGCATGTAGGCATCCTCAAGGCAAATATTGACACTTCAGAAGATGTAAGGCTACCTCTCTTAACCACACAATTCCCCCACTACAAATTAAGCTAAGAGAATTTACCCGACGGATGGTGCGGCCACTATTACGTAAATATTCGCCGAGTCGTGCGGGAGGTTTTCAAAAATGGCCTAATTACCGGCACTTACCTAAAATACTTAATTTTAGAAGAACTATGAATGTTATCTTGATAACCTGCAATATTTTGAATAGGTTATAAAATTCTCTAGAATTTAGTTTCAATATTAACTATACAAATATTAATAAATAAGTATTATTTATAATATTAATAATAAATAAAATATCTAAGTGGCGAAATATTTTTTTTATGCAAAATATTTATGTTTTAAATTTTTATTTTTATGTTTTTTTATGTTTTATGAAAGAAAATTTAAAGCAATCACACCCATATTTTGTTTTATCAATGTTTCTATTAATAAATAAACTATTTATAAGTAATATATATATTTTTATTAAAAAAATATATTAAAAAAATTACCCATAGATTGTCACTGGTGCCGTACTATTTTTTTTTATTGTCGCTTCAAAGTTATTCTTCTAACTACTTTAAACTTATTTTTTTATTTTTTCAATTCTGTGGAACGCCTACGCAAGTAAAGAACTGTAAAACACTTTCTCTTTCTGTTTACATAATACTATAAAAAAAAATAATAGTTTGTACTCACATAAAAAATCATCAAAAAACACACGAGAACCCATATAGGGCACAGCGTAAACACCCGTTTATATACTAACGCGTTGACATTTTATTTTTTAATATTTCAAAACGGTAACTTTCTGTTTTTCTTCTAATCGGGTGTAGAATTTAATAAAGATTTTTATAGCGTTGAAAGTCAAAATGCGGCCAGTTAAAATGAATACAAACTTATCTATATGCATAAATAGAAACATGTAAAAATATGTTCAGCGCCACATTAAGATTATGTCCGTCTTTATTTATTCATTTATTGTGGTTATCGAACAGAAATTATACGCAATACAGGTAATTATAATGTAGGTATTGTGTAAGAATTTAAAAAATGTCATGATACCATAGTAGGTTTTTTTTATTTTAATCTACTCAGACCTAAAAAATAACAATGGACAAGTTTATCAGGGATAATACAAGTTCAGATTTAGGCTTATCAGCATAAGCTGTCTGTCTAAAACTAATAATAATAAAAAATAACATACTGTCACCTCTATGGCCATCTAAAATGCACATCGAATGGGCTAAAAGTACCGCAGGCTCAAGCGAAGATAGGAAATGAAGCAAACTATTACAAGTTGGAAACACAGACAGGTGGGAGGTGCCATTAATGACACCTGTAGGTCCTAAATGTGAAATTCAGGTCTGAGTAAATAATTTACTACTACTAAACTATATATAGAAACAGTTACATGATAGCTACATAGACTACATGATGCATGATAGCAGTTACATGACGTTATATGATAGCTACAGGTTGTCATAACCATTCTTGTTTCATTCTATTTTAATAATTATGAGATAAAACGGTATCTGGTATTACTTTTCATTTATATCTCTACATAAACACTACAACTTTTTATTGAGAAATGACAGTGTCGAAGTCCTCTAAAGTTTGTTATATTTTTTTATTAACTAATTATTATTATATCAATATAATACTACTACTATTACTTATTACTATAGTATTATTATTAATTCATCTTGCCTTTTAGTAGTTTGGCTTCTGATTGAATGGCAAACTGATTGTTTAAAAATATCAATCTTCTGAACCAGTTGTCGTCTTCAACTTTGACATCCTCTATAATAAATTCACCTGATTGATCAGATACACCCTTGTAACATATTTCACGGGTTCCAACGTCAGCACCAAGAGATAAAAACGGAATCTAAAATAAGGGCATAAAGATGTGAAATTAAACCATTATTTACAAAGATGTATATGGTAGGATAAAGGACTGTGAAGAAGTGGTATATTTCTGGTTTGTTTTGAGTTTGTATATTTTATTTCTGGTTTGTATATTTCTGGTTTGGTATATTTCTGAGTCTGTTTTGAGGCTACTGGTGCTTTGTCATTGCACACTGTACAGATGTTTTTTTCGGGGGTCGCAGGCCAGTATCTTCTTATTAATTCATTAAAGAAAATTTTCATTTAGCAAATAGGTAGAATGTCAAATACCGTAGATATAACTTACACCATTTTATCACATATTTTTTGCATCTACTGGGGCCAATAAATGAAACATTTTAAAAAATATAAATTTTACTTGTTTAATGTGTGACCTCTTTGGAGATTCTAAAAGAAGAATTAATCTTGATGTTTCAGAGGTGAACACACGTCCCGTCCTTAGGGGAGGGATGTGTGATCATAAATATGGTCGGGATTAATTCCTATATACACGGTATGTAAAAATTCGTATAATTATGTTTATTATGAAAATCAAACGACCGTGAAATAAATTTGACCATGAAAATTTGAAATTAGTTATATATTTAATTTAATGGCCGTTTCATAAGTTATTGTTTTATGGAAATAAATGATCTACAAAGTGACAAAAATTAAGCAAATGAAGAGATTGGTAACAATAACAGGAAAATTATAGCAAAGTTCAAATTATCACTACATGGCCATCTGTCTGTCTTTCCCTCCTTATGCTTTAACTCAAAAACTTAAAACCAAAAAGAACAAGTCAAAAGATAGGAAGGGTCTAGAGCTTAAACAACACAATTCTTCAGTAATCACAAAAATATGTTTTAAATCCACAGCTTTATCTTTCATTTCATATTTAAAAAAAGTACATTAGGGAAAAAAATAGAAACTATGGTTTCATTAAAAAAATATTCGCTGGAATTCTCGGCATCTAAACTCAGTTCACGCTTGAACAGTTTGTTTTTTTTGATGGAGGTTTTTTTTATTCTGGCAATTTAAGAGATTGATAGACCTACGAATTGATTAATTTATTAAACAGGTTTCCCCATGTACAGATTACAATTCGTAACATACAAGTTAAAAATTGTACTACTAAAAAAAAACAACAATAAAAACCAAAAACAATAACAAAAAATAACCAGAACTAATTAGGAGAAATACAAAGTTAAAAATAATGCCTCCAGATGAACCATAACAAATAAAATTTGAATTGAATTGATAGGCCTATTAAGATTGTCATGAAGATAGGAATTTGTAGCTGCCTTTGACTTGACCTTGATTATTAGTAAAACTATTGTATTTTTCGTCTTTAATAAATTTATTTTAGGTAGTAAAAAAAATGGTTTATTTGGTTTTTCATAGGATATAAACATTCACGCACCAAAGCATAAAAAGGATTATGTTATCTGTCATATTGATAGATAGAAGGGACTAAAAAAGATGGCTCAAATAGCAGGATATATTATAATTATATAAACGCTGCCTTGAAAATCTGCAAGTAGTACCTGCTCACCGCATCCTTTGGGAGCCAATGTTCTAATGCAGTCAGAAAGTTCTTTTTTAACTGTATTCCAGTCTTCGTAATGTTGTCCTCTGTGCATCGTCACTATAGCCAATCTGTTATGCTTTGCAGACCTAAGTAATTGCCTCCTTCCATCGTATGTTCCAAATAACCAATCAGTTTCTCTGCAAGGAAATGAAACTTTCAGTATCCTTTAGATTTTATTCCTATCTTGTTGATCCGCCATTCGATAATCATGGAATGATACTCCGATAAAATAACCAAAACACAAAATACCCAAAGAATCTTATCTTATACAATTCCATGTTATTCTCTGGGTGAGGTGCTAGCAACCACCCCAGAAATTTATTAAATTCGTTTATTAAAAACGAGTCTCAAAAGCTCCCACGATCCCAAAAGCTTCAAGAAATAAAATATAATCAATGTTTAAACACTCTCGGTAATTACTTAATATTTGAGTATGCAAAAATTTTATCAAAAAGGCACGCCCATTACAAAGATATAATTTATCCTATGGTTTAGGCCTTTACAGTCATTCACCTTGAAAAACAAATTCGTAGTCTCACTTTTATAAAGGAGGCCATTTTAAATACTATTTGAATAAATATTGCCAACTAAATTATCACACAAGATAAACTACATCTTTAAACATTATTCATTTTTGTATTTCTGAAGAATTTATTTTTCTGATGTCTATTGCATGATTTTTCTGGTTTTCACATTTTTGACAGAGTGAGCATCTTATCTTGTGCCAATAGTTAATTAAGTCTCTGAAAATGGGTCATTTTTGGAAACTGCTTTTTAACCCTAAAAGCACCCTAAAACCTAATGTGGATCCAATATAAACTAGAAGAAGTATTTAAAAGAAAAAATGAATGCTACGAATTCATAATATGACAGCATTTCCAAAGTTCCCATATTATCCTTGAATAAAATAGAACTCGATAAAACATAATAATTAAATGGTTAATGAGTAATAATTGAACGAAGAAAAATCATTTTCTGAAACATGAATACAATAATATATTTTATTCATTAGTAAAATATAATACCATGATACGAAAATTACCATAACATTTACCTTCCTTGAGGCACAATAAAACAAGCAAATTTTCCATTTTGCCTTGTTGGCACCTGGTCTAGAACAAACACAGAGTACCTTGTTGAGTCTTCGCCAGGTTTTGATAAATCCATCACCACCTAATATTAAGAAATTTCAATTTTATATATTTATTCATTATTAACATAATTTTTATAAACAAATATCACTTCAATCCCATTTTAATAAAAAAAAAAAAAAAATTTTATTAGGCAAGCGAGTGCTGCCTCCCTGTCACATCCCTCTACCACCCCATTAAACATCCATATCTGATCAGATAATACATAAACACCTTCCGCGTACTTCTAAAACAGCTCTGGCAGCATCAGTGACATAAAGTTACACTGTCTAAGGCCCCTGGCAATTTTTTAATGTGTGTGTCTGTGTAATTAAAACGTTTAGTACTTAAAAAACTTATTTAAAAGAGTATTAAAGTAAAAAAAAAAAAAATTCAAATTGTTATTTATGTAATACTTCTATATTATTTTATCTAATTTGAAACGGACATAGATACTAATTTGCAAAACATGTATTTTACAAAACAGAAAGCGAGGATTCTTTGCACATTAAATTTGTTATTTCAATACGGCTAGATTACGGTTGGCTCTATATTAATCAATACCGGCTCGCAGGCAGTGGTTGCTCGGTGGTTCGGCCGAATAAGAGGACGTTACCTAGTTACCTACCTAGAGGTACAAATCAATTTGGATTGATGTCTGCAAAAATAACACAAATGTCAGAATAGCTGTTTTGATAATTAAGTAACTACTTATATTGTTAATTGGCTGTTAGGAAGCGACCACAGAAAATTTGTGTAGTTCAGCGCAAGACTTGACATTTAAGCAAAGCATTTGCGATCTAGAATGGCCAAAACAAAAGCATTTTAAGTAATGGAGAAGTTAAATAAAGGCGAGATATTATAGTGTGAGAGCAAGTTTACTGTGATTTTTCCTAAATCCTGTTGAAATGTGTTGAGATAGACAAAAGCATTGGACAACTGCATGAGATCGGGGTCGGACTAGCACAAATTAATATTTAAAAATGATCTCTGGTATACAGCACCTCATTCAAATCAGCGAGACTATTTCTCGAGAGTCCATTGGTTACCACAGCCGCTTCTTGCAAAGACTTAATTGTATGGTGCACTTCAGATGGTATTTTCAGCCGTTGCATCTTGTTCCCGGCTAAACATACTTCCACTATCTGCAATTTGACATAAAATCGTTTTATATCTTTGAAGTACAATTTTACAATTCCGAATTTAAGGTAAAATTCTATATTAAGTTATGATAGTATTTCCACACAGCACAGGTAGGGCCCAAAACAATTATTTTAGGCCTACTCAACTAGGCCAAATGTGCCTGTGCTAGAACCAGGGAAGATGGTGTTAATGAATAGTTAAAAATAGTAAAAAAACACAAAATCTATAATACAAACTCTAACTGAGATAAGTACAAAAACCTTCTCAGATTAAAGCTATTTGTTTGTAGCTTATCGTTTTCCAGCAGTAAATTAATAAATGGTATGAGTGAGCGCATGAGCATACTCTTACTGATCGTTTTATACACAACTGTGAACTACAAAACAATGATGATATTAAGGAAGAGAGGGATAGGAAATATTTCTTGACATCTTCCCTCTCTTTCCCTCCTTTGTGATAAAGGAAACAGTGTTGAGGTTCATACTGTAGACCATAGGATCACTGCTTCGTGCTGAAGCTATTGCACCCATTCTATGAGCCTTTAGATACTTACAGATTCTGATTACAGCGAGCCTTTGAACCCCAGTTTGGTTTTATTTAAAGTTAAGGGCTGGACAGGGCAGATAAATGTTTGAAATTATTTTTTTAAAATAAGAAAGGAAAAAAGATGTTATAAAATCTTACACTCTCGGGCAATTGCTTAAATTTGGTAGCAACAACAATGAATACAGGCATCAAGTTGCCATCAACAGCGTCTGAATTTTTTTGTTCTGCTTCATGGCACCTTATAACTCGAAGCATCCAGTACTTATTAGCAAATGTGTTTACTATTTTCCTAAGAATATGTTCTTGCAGTAACGAGATACAAATGTAACGTCCCGTAAGTCTCAATATTCTATTTATTTCAGAAAAATAATCATCAACATTTTTGTTTACAGGTTCGGAGTCATCAGGCATTAAGGCATCAAGAGTTCCTTTATCTAAAACAACGCTAAATGCACAATCACTGAAAGTCATTTTTGTTGCGTCCATTTGTAGAAAAACCATTTCTGGTCGCTGCGACTTATTAATTCCTATCATATTACGTATGACCACCTGAGATATGTCGATATTTGTGATGTGTTTGTGTCCTACGTCGAATAAATCGGAACTAAGCGTTGAGTTGCCGCAACCAACAACGAGAATATCATCTTTTGGTCGAATGTACTTGTGTAGTTGGCCACATAATTCTGCATATTCGCCATACCTGTAAAATTAGAGGTCTGAGGGTAAAATGGTACACTTAATTTCATACACAGATTACGAACAAAATGTAAGCACCACTCAAAAGCCTTATTGCCTCTTTTCTGGAAAAATGTATTCCAATAATCTTTTTGGTTAAATTCGCTTCTTGTTTTTGGTAATAAATCCATTGTGGGCGCATAAATTATCACTATGGACTCGATGTGACAATAAAATATCTATTACTTTGTATCACCTAAGGAGTACAGAGCTTAAGGTGAATCATCAAACTTTTTAACTTTTTAAAGTTATAACCAACAAATGAACAAAAACACAAATAAATAAATATTGGATTTGTCAAGCAATGCAAAATATTGTCACTTGTCATTGAAAAACCATGTGCCTGCACGGCGCAGTGTGACTGCATAATTTTCATAGGTTCCACTCTTAAAAAACCCCCATAAAAATTGGTAAAACTTCCAAAATCAGGAAATATATTGCTATTTTAAGAAAAAAATAATATTTTAATTGTCTTTCAATTTGTTAATAAAATTTACCTAATGCCTGTGCGCATCAAGCAATGTATTAAAACACAAAATCAAACAATAATCTTAGTTTAAAAGGTATTAGTCGTTAAACTAGTATATAGAACAATTAAAAATAATCAATTAAACGAAACAATAAACATTCGAAAGCAACGTATCTTGTATCTATTTATTTAACAGGTTTCTCTATGGTAAAATAAAATTTAGCGATTATTTTATACCGTATAGTTAGAATTAGTTGATTCCAGATCTAATATAATCACTCATTCCGTATTGAGTTAAGAGTTCAACACATTCGTCGAAAGTGTATTATTGAAAGGAAGTCTAGAACTAAAATCTTAAAAATCCCGATAATATAACCCTCCGCCGGTTTATTAATTTATGTAAAATATTCCAAAATACTCCATTCCTTTAAAAGAGTCCTTTCGAAAGAAGTATTCATAACCCCCATATAATCATAATTCCCTAACTTTGGGGACAAAACCTTCAATCTGAGCACCACTGCTGTATGAGTCAAAGAACGGTGCTAACTAGCTGTCACTATAAAATACCCATTGAAATGATTTAAATACCCACGAATCAGAGTCTGAGAATCTAAGGGTCAAAGCTAACAAAAAAGGACCGTAAACAAATTTGAGCGTGAAATAAATATCTATGCCATAAATAAATAGCATCTACTGATAATATAAAATTACTCATGTCACTGTCAACCTATCACAGTAACTTTTTCAAATTTCAAGTATTAGT
Source organism: Neomicropteryx cornuta (assembly GCA_020383195.1). Lineage (NCBI taxonomy): Eukaryota > Metazoa > Arthropoda > Insecta > Lepidoptera > Micropterigidae > Neomicropteryx > Neomicropteryx cornuta. Next base: position 14,791,749 of record JAHKQU010000012.1, read on the forward strand.
CAAACGTCACCCAAAATCTACAAAAAAAATAAAAGAAGTCACTATTCATTAAAAACATATGGCCATGGGACGGGGATAGTAGCTCATAGGTATACATGACTCTATAGAAGCTAAAACGGATTTTAAAATGTCCACATATACACATACTTACCTCTATATCTGATTCGAATGATGCTCTATAAAATAGTGAAAACCCTATTGGTATATTATATCTAAGTATAAGTTCTTGAGATTAGCGCGAACATACGCTTATTGAGAACAATATTATATGTACCTACTATATGGAATATAGGTATGTTATTTTGTTGTGAATAGACAATAGACATGTACGAGTATATGTATGTCAATATATAGAAGCACCGTATTTCCCGTTGATCTCTACCATTTTCGGAAAGTACCTAAGTGAGTCGTCCGTGCATTTAGTAAATTATTTCGGTTGTTATTTAAGTTGACGCTTTATTATACAATAAATTGTGTAATCTGCAGGCTTTTAATATAGTCAACGGATGTTCAAATTTGTATTTTAATTATGCATACCTAGTATAGTTTGCTTTAGAGTTTAGATAAATTAGGAAAGTTCCTAAGCAGGATCTTGTGCATCAATATTTTCTCAGTTACTTTGTGCGGACAAGTTATTCTAATGTCCCCTCTACAGTTTATAACGACATTTTTATCTTGTAAAAAGATTATGCTACTAATTGCTTGAATAAAACGCTATTTTTCTTCATATGAGAAAAATAAGTTCCGTTGTGTTTTTGATTCTAGTCATTCTTCAAAAGATTGCTTTCCGTAAAAAAATATTTATTGTCCACCATCCACAATCATCCACCTTTGCTAGTTTATATAGGTTTATCATTTTTATATATTTTTTCAACAATACAATGAAATCAATTATTTTGTGTATATATTTTATTTTATCTTGTAATTTAATTTGAGATATGCATTGTTTAGACAAATACAAATTAGACAGGTAACGCAACCATTTATACATACCAGTATACATAAAGGTAACATTTATACATAAAGGTAGGTAACTACATTTTAAGTCAGATACTCTATATTTTTACGTACATTGTATTACTAGGTTAGTATTTTTACTGTGGTATCTATGTAGGCATTGCAATTTAGCACGTGTTTTAGGTATATTTCCTATACTCGGGAACGTTTAATATTTACCTACTCGAGTGTGTAATCACAATATGGCTGATTGGCGAGAAACAGAAAAGAAGCCAGATATGTTAGCAGCTTAAAACCCTTTGAAAGCAATCGTGTTACCCTCTTGATTTTATAATGGGCTTATTCTAAACAAAATGGAAGCCGTAAAAGTGGAAAGCTTAGGTATAATAAATAATGAGATTTTGTGCTATATGCAAGCTTGCTCTAACATAACTAAAAACTGAAAACATTCGATCTATTTGTTACATATGCAGTTTGTTACATATACATAAACAATGGTTTCTGGAGCTGTAAACTACCAACACTTGTTACGTTTTATATAGTTTTCTATGCTGGTCCTCCATTTTGTATTTTGTTTATTAAATGTTACATGATAGCATGTGAGGATTACAATTCACTGTAAATACAAATAATATGTTTTACGTTAAGTATAAATTATATATTATAATGTAATAAAACGGGACGTGCTGAAAATCAGCACCCTCCTCTCTCAGAAAGGAGGGCAGCTGAGCACTCCCTTTATTGGAAAATGCTATTAACCTACCATTTATTTTTGTTTTACATTTTTCAATAAAGAAACATATTCTTTCTTCTTTCTTTCTTCTAGGTTGAACTTAAAGTAAGCAGTATCCTTTTAGGGGCGATTCTGGGCATGAAACTGTGCAACTTTTGTTCAACAAATTTTCAAATAGCTAACAAAAAAATCCATATAAAAATATAAATACTCTATTGAAAATTTGATACCCGTATTAAACGCGCGACAGTTGTTTTCCTGACCTACCCAATTGACCTACATAATACCAGTAGTTTCGGCATTATTTGCCGAAACTACCTGTCGGCCATTACCTTCGATGCATTTGTAGTTACGGTTTCGCTTGGAGTTAGTCGGTTACTGGGTCGCAACGTTGCACGGTTGGATATTTTGTTAGGTGACAATACTTTAAAATATTTTTAGGTTTCTTTCTTTTATGTTTTAAGACCGGTTTCTTTTTTTTTTTGGTTTGTTTACAAACTTATTGAACAAAAGTTATCATGTCCAGAATCAACTGTTAAAATGATACTGCTGACTTTAATTACACCCTGTATATTATGATCTGAATTTTTATATACATTTTTCAAATTTATTCATTTTTATGCGATTTGTACCACCAAAGATTGAGTGTAAATGTATTTTTTTTGCCGTCAAGGCGCTGAACTTCCCTATAATGCTTGTCGTCATATTATGAGATGCGACCTTAAATGTGCATAGTACCTAGGTACAGTTTAGTACGATTGAACGCACGGTTAAAAACATTTTTATTTATATATAAATATTCTTCATAGAAAACTTTTGTTTAGGTTTTATTTCATTTTTATTAAGTTCAATATTATCGTTCCCCTCACTCTAATTCATTAATGAAGTGTGAAAGTGAGAAAAAGCGATATTTTCGGCAGTTCACTCGTAACGGGGCTGTATAAAAATACAAAAATACAAAAATGTTTATGTTTGAACCCTTTTCAAATACATTCATTTTCAAATAATCATCTATGATTTACTTGTGGTGAGATACAACTCTCTTTCCTACCCGCAAAATATATCCCCGGTTTCATTCTTCTGCACCAAACTACCAGCAGAGACGATTCCGTAATGGAACGGTGCGGTTATACCTCTATACTCTACAAGTACTTGACAGCCTATGTGTCTGTGTAAATCTGTGTCGGGAGTGCCGAAATAATCAATGAAAAACTGTGTAAAAAAAAGTGTAACCAGTGAAACCAACAGACGGCGGTTGCAGCGCTGGACTCATCAATGCACCTGTCAGCGCAAGGTTGGTGAATTTATTCGTATTTTGGTGTATTCCGTTTTAAACCAATTCTTTTCTCGTTAGATATAATCCAAAACCTATATACCTATATAGCTATATCGAAAATATCTACCAGTTTATATTTTTATAGCTCGCAATAGTAAAACGAATAAGTAGAAGCATTTTATTCTAACTAGATGCATATTGGAAGCTGCGATTTCACCCCCTTCAATGGTGCTCAATTTTCCTGTGATACCTGTATAGATAATATTTTAAAGGACTAGTTAATATAACTTATTATTTATGTAATTTCAAGATAGTTTAATACCAATAACGTTTTTTTTTTCAAAAAAGCAAATCTATTGTTAAAATAAATCAATTAGATTTGGCAAATACAAAAATAATAACCGCTATATTTCATCAAAAATCATGCCGTCATTAGGTTTTCTTGTCTTTGCTTAAGAACTAGGAAACATAGTCACGGATTTATAGAAGTAGAAATAAATAATCGTCACAGGAATGTCTAAAAAAAAATAAAAACATGTGTGTTTAATAACAAAAATATGGAACTCACATATTTATTGAATAGACTAAAACACTGAAGAAACACTTTTATAGAAGACTAAAACACTGTCCGCTCCATGTAACTAATTGTATTTTTGTTTTTTGTTAAAAAAACATTAAAAATAAAGCAACCCAAGTCTCAAAACTGTAAATAAAATTACCCTCAAAAACGAAAAATTAAAACTATTTTTGTAAGTTGACCTACATATACAAGAGTAGGTAAAGTAGCTCTGTAAACTAGAGTAGAGATCTAAAGGCGTCGGGTCGGATATAGGATCTCAGAAAAACAAATTATTATTAATAATTTAACTTGTCTTATATTTTTTATACACATCATACCTACTTACCAAATTTGCATTTATCAAAAATTGTATATTATTTCGTTTGGTATCGGAAGACAAAAAATATATAGTGTTGCTTGACTTTAAGATCTACAAATCTAGATTGGCGGTATTCTAAAGGAATAAATGCGTAGATTTAGTGCATATCTTCACTGCCATTATCGGCCACAGCTGACACAACAATGCAAGTACGCAAACAAGCCTTAACGTCACGCACCGTGTAATTGTAATTGTAATTGCAGCAAATAAAATGAAATTTGTCATCGTGCAGATATTGTAAGCCAAGTAGATATTTGCATTTGTATGTAATAGACGGAGAGTCAGTCTCAACAAAATAATTTATAAAATTTGTTTAATAAATACAGCGATTTTATTATTATTTATTGTTAAATAGGAAAATGTGTGAAATGCTTATTTATAAACTTATTGATTGGTAAACTCTGTAAACTAAATGTTTGAAGAGGAGATACATTTTTATTTTTTTAGATTCATTTATTAGGTAATTTCTTGATTCAAAATAATTATATTGTTATTGTTCATCCTACGGCCTCTTTGTATATTATAATAAGGGTTAATAAATAATAAAAAAAATCGCCTTCAAAGTATGAAATTTTGTTATTTTTTTTATTTTTCAAATGAGATTTATCATATTTAAAATTAATATTTCCTATTAAATTTTTCATACAGTTTTATCCTTTCAATTTACACTGAATTAAATCATTTTCTCCAAATACTATTAATCTTTTTTTTTTCATTTTTCTGCAATTAGTTTTGTAAGTTAGATAACTTTAATTCCAGTAATTTTATTTTTTTCAAGACTTAAGCGACATATTTCAAAAACATAACATTTTTATCAGTTAAATGCATGCTTTTATGTTTGACCAGTTAAGTTTTATATAATGTCACGACATAAATGTTAGAACATCTAGTATCTCTTACAACAATAAATTAATTAATACATAGTATATTAATACATACCTATATATTTAGGTGTATTTAAAATCACTACTGTCCTTTCGGGTGGTTGATCTAACCAACAGTCAACCATTAATCAGCAAAATATATCGAATTACGAGAAAAACAAATTTTAAATTTAATAAAAGCCTTTCGAAAATTTGAGAACGCTATGTTTGTCGCTGTGGTCGCAAAGGGGACGAAGTCTCAAAGGATACTGAATACTGACCTTGCTTAAGTATTTGACCTGGATCAGGCATCCGTCACTCCGCGAGTAGGTATGAGATTAACACCTACAGGTCCCGACAACCTGCAGTGTTGTAAAACCAGCAGGCCTACCGCGCGTTAAAGCATGAGCTCGCAGACTGATTTTACTTTGTTTTGGATCAGTGAATACTCTGCATCGCTGTCTTCGTAATAGCATCGATTGTATAGCATTTTTAGATAGGTAGCTCATACTCATAGAATTAGTAGACGCCCACAAAATAATACCGAGATGTATTAGATGGCGCTATTTCTTTGCCAATTAAATATTAATCATTTCAATATTTTGTTAGCAGATAAGTCAGTTGCAAACCGCATTGAGGTCAGATTTAACGAATGTTTACAATTCAGAAAAGCTTATCGTTCATATTCATAGATGGCGCCCATCTACTTTATTGATTTGCACGTTGAAATAAAGAAATATACTTGAAGTTATCTTTTTATACTTTAACGAAAAATTAAATTACGATTTTATAAATGTAATTATAAACTACCTAACACCTCATTTATAATCTTGAAATGAACAAATGTTATTAGGCATAAAAAAATATTATTATGAAAGGTAAGAACCTAATACGTTTTTAAAAAAAAAAATATTAATTTCACTGCAATACGTCATTGCCAGCGTAGTATTTTGCGATGCAAATCCCCTTTAAAATATCAATAAGTAAATATGAAATGCAAGAGAGTTCGACACAAGCGTTAGAATTCCTAATGGAATTCCTAATGGTCAATATCGAAGACTTTTATTCCACAAGGAAAGCAAAAACTAGAATAAGTCGCTGACTCTTGGACTGTAAGCTCATGTAAATGAGCGGCATTCAAAAAGCAGTCTAAAGATTGCAAGCCGCTTTCAGAACCAGTGTACGGATAATATGGTACCCACTCTGAATGCGAAATCTGTAAATGGAGCCGAAACCTTCATAGAAAATGTATTTCAAATTGTATATTTCAGAACGCATATGCTACTTTTCATGGTTGCCCTATCAATAACGATGCCACTATTGTTTCAAGCCTTTAAAAAAACTACTAGGAGATCATAAACGATATCATTCGTATAAAGTATAAATAAAAGAGGACCTAAGATTGAACCCTGAGGTACACCAATTTTTACGGGTTTTAAAGACGAAACTGATATAAATTCTTGGAAATCTTCATTTAGGGATCGAAATTCAACGCATTGAAATCTATTTTGCAAGTATGACTTGAGTAGATCATGCGCAACCCCTCTGATACCGTAGTGATCTAATTTCTTAAGCATTAGTTCAGTTTCGACACAATCAAAGACACGGCTCAAGTCACAAAAAAGTCCAACAGAGTATTTTTTGGCATTCAGACATCTATGTAGCATGAGCATGCTGAGTAGATCGATTCTTCCGAAAACCAAATTGATTTTCAGATAGAACTTTAGTTTTAGATAAAATATTTAGGAGCCTTTTTTCGATTATTTTTTCCAGCAAAATATTTCTGCGTGCGAAATAACTCAATTTGCTGATGATACCAGTGCTGTTATTGAGGCTGAGAGTTTTAAGATCTTCACTAGTAAAGTGAACTCAGCTCTCAGTGATCTCGATGATTGGTTCAAGTCAAACAAAATGTCTCTTGACATGTCGAAAACTGTTATTTTAAACTTCTCGAGGTTTAATAAGAATGACATAATCATCAGATACCCTGTTCATAAATCACACTGCACAAAATTCTTAGGTGTGCATCTTGACGATAAATTAAAATGGCGTAAATAAAAATCAAAATTATTGTCCGCTTACTACGCTCTATCACGTATAAGAACTTCCATGGACAGGTCATCTGTGATGTCTGTTTATTATGCACTTGTAGAGTCTCACCTAAGATTGTGGGGTTCTGCAGCATATATTCAAGATTTTTTTATAATCCGAAAGAGGGCTGTGAGGGGTATCCTGGGTTTAGGCCCAGGTGAGTCTAGCCAATCACACTTTCGGAACTTAGGAGTTCTCACAATTATGATATCTTCATCTACGAAACCCTTTGTGATTTTTTCTTAAAGAAAGAGGCTGTTTCTACACATAGCAATGTTCATTCGCACGACACAAAAACAATTATGTTCAACCGATTAAAGCTCGTACAACACAATTTCAGAATACAAGTGTTTATAGGGGGGTAGATTTATTTAATAATCTCCCCAATAATATAAAAAACATTACAAAGATATCACAGCTTTAAGTCTGCTTTGAAAAAATATCTGATTGAAAAAACTTTGTACAGTCTTGACCTTAATTGATGTTTATTTATTTTTTATTGCATTTACTGTTTTATTATTGTTTTTCTATAAATTTTATAATATTATTGTACTATTTAGTTTATACAAGATTCACTCTCTTTAAATTGCTATCTCTTTTCATGCATTTGAATAACTGTGTATAAAGTGTAGGTATGCTAGTCTTAATTACTATATTTGTTATTTGTATCTTGTTATTGTTATATTGTTTTATTTACTATTATTGTTTTATACACATTCATTCTGTCTCATTTCTGTCTTTCATACACAACTGCAAAGTTATTTTTTGAAATAAATATACTGAATACTGAATACTGATAGGCCAGTTGTTGAGGCGTTTGACTATTAAGTGTATAGACGAAGCATTTTTAAAGCATTATCACCACTACCTCCTCTGACTGTAGCACAAGCAAATAGCTTAGTTGGTTTTCCTCTAAATTAGTTTTTTACTGTGTACCTAATTGTTTTTCTTTAAGATGATTAGAAATATTTCCCTATTTTACGATACGATTTTAATGAATCCTTATAATAGGCATTGATTTAATCAATTGTGTATTTTTTTTTGCATTATGAGGTTGCTTAGTCGTGAACAGCGCGCGGCCAATAGGATTGCAATAATATTTATTGCTTATGAGGAGATGAGAAACAAAAACCGACATTTACACTTAAATTTATTTTAGTATAATTGAAAAAAGTATATCTTTTCTTTTCACAACCTTACAATGAAATACAACATTTTTTTAATATAATGTGTAAAATAATAATATATATAGTTTTCAGTTTTTATATAATCTAATGACTTCTATCGTCTTATATTCAGCTTATAGTCGACACATAGCGTGCTACATACGTGTGATACATGCACTCATTTCACTCACTTTCTATTACAATATTCTACTAAAATGTGCATATATTATGTATCATCGAATGTATACGATGCTATAATACATAAAAGCGATAATACACAATACATGGATAAAGACTATAAATTCACTACAATTGCGGTTGGAATTAGACCACGAGCTGATCGCATTCAGGCCAGTTCCGAGTTTCTTAAACCCAAGACTGTTCAGGAGCTTCGTAGGTTTTTAGGAATATATTAGCTTCTATAGAGCCAGTATTCCTAAACTCGCTGAATTTCAGAATGAGCTAAACAAGTTTCTTCATGACGCTAATAAGAAGGATAATTTACCAGCTCCATGGACTGAACCTTCGGAGGAGGCTTTCCTTAGACGGCGCCAAGTTTATGTGAAGTTAATTATTCTCACACACACTAATTTTAGTGTACACCTATAGGAATTGCATAGGAATGTTATAGGAATGCTATTGAATGCTGTACACCAGCATGCTATAGGAATAACCAACTAGTTATGCACTTCCTCGTAAGACCTAATGCGTCAAGTCTGCATATGACAGTACTTACATGAAATAATTCATCAACAGATGAAAGAATTAATATTCAACATATGTAATTTAATTTGTGAAGTCTGCACATCCCTCAATAAATTTAATACATTTTATCACAACAATTTCATATACTTACCCATCGATTGGGCAAGCCTATACGTGACTCAATCCCATTTACATATTCAGAAATAATATTGTTATTATGATACAACCAAGAGCTCATAAAAACGCCCAAGGGATTAGTGAACAATCAAATAGAAAAAGTATGTTTTGTTTATAAATAAAGAATATTAAAAAAAAAAATATATGCAGTTACGCTCTTTAAAATAAATACCGCTCACTGGCTAAAGATTATAAGCAAGGTCCACCAAGTGATGGAATACTTACAGCCTTCGAACCAATAACCTAAGGCCTTTCTCATCGGCGTACCATCTTAGTTTTTTTTGTATTCTTTATTTACACCTCAATATACGTTTATACTCGTATGTATAGTAGATAGTAGTATCTACGTTATCTATACATATCTACTATAAATCCTAAGCTAACCCAGGTAGTAATACTCCATCTCTCTTCTGTGGTATTGGTTCTAGCGGAGTGGTATCCTTAAACTATTCTTGCAGTGCCTGGTTTATTTTTAACCAGGTAACTAAAAACAGACCTATTTTAGCAATTCATATAATAATTAATTAATTAAATAAAAATAAATCAATAAAACTTTTTTTCTATTTATTTTGTAATATTTTGGATACACGTTTGTTTCATATTGGACTATAAATTATCGCACATTGTAATTTAAAATAAATTCAGTCACTTTTCATTCCTCAAACTAAAGAGAAATAACCTAAAGCATGTGAGGAGATCTGCATTGCTATATCGATTATTTACAGATATTATTAACATGCCGTTTACGATGTTACAAAATCAATATGAAAATATTGACATTTCAAATTTAAATCATTTTATATTCACGGGAAAGTGATCATCTTGTTACATTGTTTTAAAGTGCGAACTCTTTTGGCTTAAATTGGTAACATTTTATTGAAATTCACACACTTAAAATTATACACACATGACAAATGTTTTTACAATAAACACAAATTGATTTAAAAGTCTAATGATTAGATTTTTCATATATTTGCATCTTTTGGTTTGGATTTAGTCCGCTTAAGTCAATAGCGAATCTGCTTTAACGCAATGCATTTTTTTCTAAATACATCGAAATACATCGGGTAGTACAAGCCTATACAAATAGTCTTTGGTTTGTTAGCCGTTTGGGTGACTTACGTGTACAAATTTCACTCTTTTTACAGCCGATCCTAAAGGACTAAAACCGCATTGTATCTTACTCACACGGCAACTATAAGAGTAAAATTTGCTTCAAGCGTTTCAGTGTTCACAACCACTACATTCTAATTTTTGTATACAATTCTGGTGCTCACTTTACAAAGGTGCGAAATATAACACTAACACAAAGAAATTAAATACACAGCACTCATGAGGGAAAACAAAAACAATAATGCTTTCCGGTGCGATAATTAAAAACTATAGGGTCACAAACATTTCGGAAACCGAACGCAAATTAAGGTAATTTACATTTCTTTTTAAATATATTAATTAATCTGATCATAATGGTCATCGTTGGTAACTTTAGCGGTGGTACCTGTTTATTTACATCTCCAATGCCGACTAGACGAGCCTCGTTTTGTAGCAATTTCAATATTGAAACTTTCAAATTTGTATAGTGTATCGTAAACACTACACTAAATAATACAATAGTTTTTAAAGCGTCCAATTATTATTTGCTGCTACGCTTAAATTATAAATTGGTACTTTTTTATGTTTCATCAATTTATGAACAATGCTATTACATAAAATATTAGTTTTATTATTGAATGTTTAGACAAATTTCACATAAACCATGCATGTATGTTGCTTGTTTAAGAAATACGACAAAAAAATAAAAATTATACTTAAAAGAAGTACAAGTACGTTATATTTTTGTATTTAAAATAAAAATTGTAACTTACAGGCTTTGCAGCATACTACTATGCATCTTCCTAATTATATCAGTTCAAAAGAAAAATGGTAATATAAAATTGCGTAACTACATATATTTATAATATAAACAATTATCATTATGGACAAGCGTTTCACACTCACATATTTACAAGAGAATTCATTTATTTTTCAATGTATTAGTATACTTTGGTTTGATTTAGACTACGTAAATTAAAATAATTATCTATATATTACTCTTACATTTAATTTTAATTAACATTACCTAACTAATATAGCGTAAGTTACATACGAAAATGATAATTTATTAAAAATAAAGTTTTTGGTATAAACCAAGGCACCAATTATCAAAATTTATCGTACAATCATTAGTGTTTATAACTAATTATCAGTGAGATAAGGATATATTAATATTAAATAGGTAAAAAGGCACGCGATATGAAAGGCACAACAAGTTTGACTCGATAAATTAAATAATTAAGTTAAGCTTAACACTTAATGACAAATCGTAATGCTAAGTAACTTTCAATTAAGTACGGTAACATATCACCGCGGCTTTTAAAACATACGGTAAGTTTCGCGTATTATGTGTTTCCAACATTTTTAGATAGATCCTTTCAACAAAAGGGGGTAAAATTATTATTATTTACAAAACCGTTTATAGAGTACATTTGCACCAAATAACAGTTATTCTTAGCCTGAATCTGGTTTAAAGACATATTTAAAACACGATTGGGCTAATATTACCTATATGAATATTTTATTGTAAAGTAAAACATAAATTAAATATATTATTTTAAAAATTTTATAAGTAGATTTTTTTTTCTATCCTATCATCCAATTAATGTTTACTTTAGCCTTTGGCGCAAATACTAAAGTATCTTTTTTATTTATAGAGCGAGTAGGTACAAGTTTTTACTTACGAATTCGATTTTCTAAAAATTTGAAAAGCTGTGAAATATTCGCTGTTAAAATAATTTAATAAATAGCATCGCAAATATTAGTATTATGCTGGACATAATTCGTACAAATAATATGTACAAAGGTGAATGCGTTGAAAAGATAAAATTAACAGCTACTGGTGACGTGGCCTAGATCCGTGGGGATCATGGTCGGTGATACACCGAGAGACAACGGACTCTCCTTGCCGTAGAAGTGCTGGTATTGTCGCGACGCGTGGATGATGCTTGATGGTGCGGCATCGGGATGCTGCGACTCTCTGTGCCGCCGCAGATCAACCTTTCGCTGGAACGCCTTCTCGCACAACCCGCAGGAAAAGGGCTTGTACCCCGTGTGCTTTCTCATATGCGTTATGAGATTCGAGCTCTGGCTGAACGCCTTGGAACACACGACACATTTGTGGGGTTTTTCACCTGTAAGCAAAAGTTTAAATTTATATCTACATAGGAAATCAACGAAAACAGAAAGAATTGCGTAAGACAATGCATAAAACAAATATTTGTTCAATGCGAAATATATTATAATAAACTTAAAAAATATATAAAACTTTTTACCTGACTAGTAAACAAATTACCAAAGTATAAGTATATATCTTTATGAATCATGATGCATTTGTTATTTTATTCTGTAGAGCGATAGGTACTGGCTAAGTGGATAATATCACACGGCGGTTTGATGTTTCTCCACTTAGCATTTAGAATAGGCAAAGAATCCGTCTTATCGATTGTGGGACGTGATATATTGATGAAATATTCATTCAGTTGACGACTGTGGTGAGGTTTTTCTAATCCAAGCTGTCATGATTGCTACCTTGTAACTTTAGCTTTGCATTAAAAACTTAGTTTCACGCTAACACCAATGCGACGCGGGCGTGACGCTGGCCGTACGAGCCGTATGTCAAAGAGGAACTTATTGAAACTTTGCTACTAAATCATGCACACCGTCGTCTTGGATAACTTGGAGGTATGCGTTGTAAACTTATACAGACTAATAATATAACTATATACAAGGATCGCACCAAGTAAGGCGGATTGTCAAAAACCAGTTGGATTTGTTTGATTTTCCAGAATTAAATTTGTCCTAATAACTTCTAAAAATACATTTTCTGTGAAAAATGATAACATCTAATAAAATGGTATTCCCGACTTATGATATACATATAGACTAACCATAAAGTCAATCTATCAAACCGCATAATAATAAAATCATACAAATAGAAAAATTATAGTTTAATTAGAAAACGTAGTCAAAATGGAGCGAAGTTTAAGTAATAACACATTATTTTAAAGAAATGAATATTTGTTTCATCTTCAAACCATTTTAGCCAAGTGTTGTATCAAGTGTTTATACGCAACCAAAGATTCTTAGTAGTAAACGTTATGGAAACAAACATATATGCGTGCATTTGTATTTCCTGGATACATTTTTCGTCTTCTACTATCAATATAACCAAACTGTAAAACGATATGTATCGTTAATATTAAAAAATCTCTAAGAAGATGGGTGGAAGTAAATAGTCGGTGAAGACCTCTATTTGTACGAAACTAGAAGCATTGATTTAAGTGTATCCACACATCAGAAAGTTGGGGTATTTATATAAATACAGTAATATTAATATAAGCCCTTTATTGTAAAAAAATACAATTACAAATGAACCGCGTTATGTAAAATGGAACCCTCTCACATTTTTGACCAAACTGAGTTACTGATGCAGTTGGTTCCTAAAATAAGCTAATAATATTATGCAAAAGAAGACCAAATATTTTCTTCATAAAATTTCGGAATAAATCTCAAAATCCCAATTTGTAAAAATTGTTTCCTAAATCATATTAATGAGTAGATACTACAGTTTCATAAAAAATACCATCTAGTTGATTTCGTCTTGAAAATCTCTATAATATAGGTATATTAGACATCGCTTTCTAAAAAGGAACCATATACATGATGCCATTAATTTTGTACTTGGACCAAAAATATATATTTTTTTATTTTATACAAAGGAAATGACTATATTTTGTTTTTGTTTTTTATTTTAACTTAATATTTCAAATTTGTATGATATACTCTGAACGTTTATTTGTCGATAAAACATTTTGCAAATTAACCTAGAAGTTTTATTTATAAAATAGTTTTAATTAACCTTTTTTTAGTACCCTTATTCGAGTACATATCTAAAAAAAAAATTTTTTTTACATATCTCATTTTTTTGTCTCTTGAAGAATAAATAAGCAAAAATAAACCAACTTTTCTTTGTCTATTTAAAAAAAGTTTGAAAAATATAGTGCTTTATACGTCATACTTTCCCTTCTTTCATTCTTTTTTCTCTAATACTTTTTAAAATTCATTAACAAAATAATTCTTAAAATGATATTGTAATATCAATTATCTTAGTCTGCTTGAAAATTAGTTATTTTAAGCATAATGCGGTCCAAATATACCCCATTTCCAAATTTGTGGGTTCAGAGATCTAGCTTAAAGAAGAAATGCTACTACAACTTGCGGTTCTTCGATGCAGAACCGTTTAGGGTTGTTTTTAGATGGCTGCACGCGCCGGCACGCGCCGTTCGTTAGGCGTCGCGTTTGCCTTTCCCGCGCTAGCGAGCGTGAAACCTTTTCCGGAAACAACGACGCCGGCCGTGAATTGCCAGAGGGGTTTTAACCCTCTAATGACTCCGTAATTGATGCTATCATAATCAATATGCAATGAAAGTGAATCAGGCGAACGGATATATCGCACAAATGCCATTTCTTTGGTCGTCTTAAAAGCGAGGAGTGCGAACAATTTTTTTTTTTTAAATCTTTTTAATTTTTTTTTTTTATATTAACACCTTTACATTTTCCCACAAAGACGTGCCTTTTCTGTGGGTGAAAAAAAAAACATTCTATATTACAGTACAAAAGTTTCAATAGAAAAAGAACATCAATAAGAAAAAGGAAAAAAAAAACAATATAATAAAATGCAAAAGCAGTAAATAGATAACAACCAAAAAAGTAAAAATGCTTTAATGGTTATGTCTTTAAAAACCGATTCGTTTGTATATCAACTTTAGTAATGCTGACGTATTTCATTTAAGTAAGGATTTATATATTAAAGAGATCACGAAAAATATTTAATATCCACATTCATTATTTCTCTTACTCGCCCACATAAATCCTCGGACTCACAGACACACACCTTTCATCACAAACACCCACGCCTACATTAAACTTTTCTACATTGAACCCTTATGAACCTTTCACACTTCCACCACACTACACACACTCTTACACAATTACTTTATTTGAAACGAAATAGTTTTTCACGTTTTTATGTTAATTTGTATGTACATCTATGAAATAAATTAATAAATAAATATATGAACTGTGAGACGTACGTATCTACTAAATTATAAAGTATAAAATTATTACCTATTGTCCGTCAGTCAGTCTGTAACGCTTTTTCACAGTGATTGATAAACAATTGACAGCGATACGAAAATAAATTTATAGTGTCATATTTTAATTCATAAACGTCAATTGCACTGACACTGTCAATTAACACTATATTATCGCGGGCCAAAGGCGTCGTTAAAGACGCCTGCATGGCCTAAAGATGAGTCGCGAAGAGAATCATCTCGAGTGCCACAGGCACGAATCGTCGCACACCGAAGACGCACACAGAGCCGCCTGTGGTCCTAGCTGCCAACCCTGGGTTGAACGGCTAGTAAATACATAAAGGTACTTATGTATAACTAAAGGTTCCCTATGACTAATGACACTTCAGTCGATGTATTCTGTTTAATATAAATTGTAGATTAATCTATGCAGTATTTATGCACTTTGTTTAAATTAATATATAACATCAATCATTTTAGATTGAATTTGAAATTGATTGCCAATTCTTACTAATGCTAACTTTTTCTTTAGATTATTTGATGTATATGTAATTTGTTTTAAAAATCGATAATGAAAGGTAAATTATTTTTTTTTTTTTTATTTAATATAATTACAAAAGATTAGCAATACCTATGCATAAAACGCAAATATACTATTGATGGTTGGGTGATAATATCACCATATTTAATTTAATGTGTTCAAAATAAATTTATTTATTTTTCATTAAAAGATATATTATGTTTCTGAAATTAAAATTAATATTTGCCTTTTTTATGCGATGTTATCAATGAGAATAAGTTAGTCCACGCAGCATCTCTGTTTGTAACCTTACTAAGACTTATACATCGCGGAAGTGAAATAGAGTTGTATAAAACAATTATTTTTCGCAATTACATGTTAAATTAATTATTAAAATTCGAAATAGATATGCTTTTAATTT
This sequence comes from Neomicropteryx cornuta, assembly GCA_020383195.1. Taxonomy (NCBI): domain Eukaryota; kingdom Metazoa; phylum Arthropoda; class Insecta; order Lepidoptera; family Micropterigidae; genus Neomicropteryx; species Neomicropteryx cornuta. The sequence goes on from JAHKQU010000012.1 coordinate 14,807,784, forward strand.
TATTATTTCCGAATGAAAATTAGAAAGCCCAAATGTAAAGAGTATTTATTGGAGGAACAGTTGATTATGAGTGATAGTTGGTGGGCGCGACTTGCTGCTAAAAGGGTTAATTAACTCGTTTAATACCTATCTCACTCTCCATCAAACGGACACATCCTAAGTGAAATGAGGCGAATTAATGTGTTCACACCTTCGCAGCAGGTGCCACGTAGATTCGGCGCCCTCATTCCTCATCCCCCTCAATTTAGTAGCTAAGAAAAACCTTTTGTGCGCCTATTTGAAATACTTGTTAGATTTTTTATACTGTAAATAGATATGTATAAAATATATATTAATACTTGACTATAGAGTCAAATAAGGATAAACCGTTTTGCAATAAGGACGGAGCTATGAAATAGGAATTGCTAGGAAGGAAAAAAATATTAAATTATACTGGTTATATCAAATTTCCATAATAAATAAATATTGCGATGTATGTTTAGTTAACATTTTAAGTACCAAACATATTATGTAATATATTATCGATCAAGATCTTTTTTGTTACCATAATTCATTTCAGCTAATCGTTTTCCACACCTCCTTCCTAATCGAAAGACGGCCAGCTTATCGTTACTCAACTATATTAGTAAAATGAATCCTGCTGCTGCACCATTAAAAAAATATCTAACTGCTTGATGTATGGGTTCATTATTGGGATAGGATAGGATTTCGATATTCAAATACTCCCAGGGTAGGTAAACTTGTGGGCTCATGCCCATTTTGGTACCCAGAATTGGTTCAATCGAAAGAACCTTTGTGGCTTTGAGCTTTGCTAAAATGGGAACGAAAGAATAGTCCTGGAGTCCTTTTCAGGAAAACATCCGTAAAACTAGACTCTCGTAAGAGTCGTAAAATTTAGGGCGAATACGAGCGCTTCTTTGGCCTGCTGTTTTAGTTAAACCTTTGCCTGTGGGGATTTTGCTAGTCGGCTGTTATAGTACATAGTATAACCACTTAGTATGGTTCATTTAAAAGTTATTTATAATAAAAAAGTTTTTAATAAAGATTATTAAAAACTTAATAAAACTTGGTAGTTTATATTAAAACATGCGTATTAATGTTTTTTGATAAATATATAAGCTACGAGTTGGGAGTTGGTGTTGGAGTCATAGTAGTGTATAATGAATATCTTGCTCGTTTATCGTTTGATTATAGATGCAAACACGCTCTATGCGTAGTTTATTTGTATCGATTCCTTGGCCCCTGAGGGGATTATTAAAAAGGGTTAGATTTTTAGATATTAGGGTTGATAGTAGCTGCCAGTAATGGAGATTTCTTCACTTTCACTCTCAACCGGTATATTTCGCATCTTTACTACATTCGACGTAACATACTTATCACTAAGTGAAATCAGATACGTTGTACGAAAACGAGAAATTTGCATACATTTACAAAAGCTAGAATTAAAAAACAATCAGTTCAGTTCAGTTCAATGCCGTCATCAACGGCGTTTATTTCAACATAGTTATTTATTACAATCAAAATAAGCAAGGACCCATTAGTCAGAGACTGTCGACAGGTCCTTTTAATAAGTTTCTTAACTAATAATACATAATTAAAAGGTATAAATAAGTACATGAAATTTTAGACAAGGTAGATTTAACATAACAAGAATGGAACATGAATAACAAAAACAGAACAGTAGAAATAATATAAAACCTAACATGACACATAGCACAGATGTTATTTTCAACTTTTTATTTTAGTAGCACATATTCTATCCTAATAATTATTTTAGATGTGTTTCTAAGAGGTATTTTTTAAATTTATTTTTAAATAGTGCTAACGTAGCACTCTCTTTAATATCGCCAGGCAATTTATTGTATAAAGTGGGGACCGCCACGCATGATTGCCGCTTGCCATATAAGTTCTTAAATTTAGGGACAGAAAGCATTTTTTTGCTTACTTGTCTTGTTTTATGCTCGTGTTTTACCGGGATTTTAAGAGCACTATCAGCATGGTAATAAAGGGCAATTTTGTATTTCCACAATGAGAAAACAGACAACAGGTTAGAGTGTCTAAAGATATTTTTATAGTTTTCCCGGATGCGATTTTTTGTTTCCCAGTTTAACGACAATTTTATGATACGTATTTGTAGGTCTTCAATGTCCTGGATGTATGTATGAAATGAGTTCCCCCAAATGTGCAGTCCATACATAATTATGGGCTCTGCTAAGGCCCGATAAAGGTCCTTTAAAATTGATGAGGGGAGACTGTTTTTTACCAAAGTTAATTTGGCCAGTAGACATCTTAGTTTTTTACATACTTCCAGGATTTGATATTTCCAATTAAAACGACAATCAACGATCAAACCGAGATATTTATGCTGGTCAACTTGTTCGATTGAGGGACAATCACATTGGCGTTTAATATCGTGTAGACACTTATGAGTATGGCCTTTGATACTAACTTCGTTTAATAATGATTTATTTTGGGAAGACCTTATGTGCATCAGTTTGGTTTTTGAAACGTTTAAGTTCAGTCCGTGGTCATGTGACCATTTGAGCAAGCTGTCAACATCCTCTTGTAGTAATGTAGACGCTACATTAATGTCCTCATGCGTCACGATTAACGCAGTGTCATCGGCAAACTCGAGTATTTTTGAATTTTTCACAATAAGTGGCAAAGAATTAACATATATGATGTATTCTTGAGGACCGATTACACTACCTTGAGAAACGCCCGTTTTTTGAGATTTACATTCGCTCAGAGTTTTGTTTATTTTCACCCGAGATGTACGGTTTTCTAGATAATTTTTAAGAAGGTCTTGTAAGGGTCCTCTGATACCAACTGAGTCCAGCGAGCTTATTATGTTTTTAAAATTGAGTGTATCAAATGCTTTCGCATAATCAATAAAAACTACTAGACAATGTTGTTTATTATTAAGTGCATTTAATATATAGTCTGAAAATTTTAATAATAGATCGGTAGTTGATTTCCCTCTTTGGAACCCGAATTGCTCGTGTCGTATTATGCTGTAGGTTTCTAGGTAATATTGTATTTTACCGCAAATAAATTTTTCGATTATTTTATTGATTGCTGACAGTATAGAAATAGGTCGATAGTTTCTGTACTCTGTGTGCGAGCCGCTTTTGTAAATCGGCCGCACGATCGACTGTTTGAGTACCTCCGGATATTTACCCGTTTTTAAACACAAGTTTATTAATGACACTAATACCGGACTAATTTTATCAAATAATATTTTTATGTCGCGAACTCTAATTCCATCCATGCCTGGGCCTTTGTTTGTGTTTAGGTTTAAAACTATATTTTTGACATCGTCAATTGTCGCTAGAGGCATACGCATTGAGAAATCAGAATTCGATATATATTGGCTTTTGTTCAATAATAGAGTGTTGCATACAATTCGCGTTGCAGTGACATTTTCCTGAAATTTTATTGCGAAGTTATTTGCCACGTCAAGCTCACCGATCATCATATGATTGACAATCTTAGAGTCACCGCTCGATTGACGTTTTCCCAATATTTGATTTAATATTTTCCACGTAGTTTTCATATCCCCTTTCGAGTCAAGAAGCAATTTTGAATAATACTTATTTTTTGCTTTGCGAATATCGATGTTTGTTTTATTGCGTACATTATTATAGTGCTTTTTGTAATCAATATTATTCGGAGCATTTTTACAGCGTCGGAAGAGTCTGTCTCGCTCTTTCATGCTTCGAACCAAGTCGACTGTTATCCACTGTTTGTCCGTCCGACTGTAGTTAGTACGCGTAAGCTGGACGGTTGCTTCGCGATAACCATCGTCGAATATTTTGCATATTTCGTTACATAACGAGTCGGGATCGTTATGATTTATAGCTAAATCGTTCCAATTGATTTTTTCGAAATATTCGTAGAGTAATTTTTCATTAATTTTATTGTAACTTATTTTTTGGGGCGACGCACTATTACGGCCCAGAGGTATGCTAACGGCCACTATGTAGTGGTCAGATATTTTAGTTTGGATTATTCCCGGTTTAATATCTAGATACCTACTTTTTATGAATATGTGATCGATGCAGCTTTTTTTTAGATCATTAAGAACGATTTCTTCTCGTGTATAGTCATTTATATATGATTCAAAACCGTATTTATACAGTAATACTAAGTATTTTTTTGTATTCGGCTTCACTGATTTTAGGCAGATATTTGTATCTCCGATAAATATAATTGTCTCGTTTTTTGGTATTGTTTCAATGTGTAATTTTAGGTCTTTTAAAAATTGTATTATATTTGAATTCGGTGGTCTATATGTGGCTATTATATTGAAGGTTTTGTTATTTATCTGTATCTTGGCAATTAAGTTTTCATGCGAGTTATAATATTTTAAATACGTCATACACCTAATTTCATCACGAACAAATACGATTAATCCACCTCCTCTTCGATTTTGTCGCAAATTGGCAAATTTCGTAAAACCTGGGATGTTAAAAAGAGGCAACTGATTATCATTTATATTTACTTCAGAGAGAATTATTATAGATATTTTACTTAAGCTATTTGTTAAACATATAATTAGTTTATCAAAATTTAGTATTATCGAGCGAATATTTAAATGAATTAAATTTAGGTTATGTCGGGAATCAGGTTTTATGTCACTTAGCCATTCCTCAGCACAAGAATACTTATTATTCGTTACTTTACTAATAAAGCTGTAAGGCATATAATTCTTTAGCACTTATAAGAGTAAGAAAACAGTTTTTATAGTTATTGAGTGAGGAAAATTAATTATTCCCTGCGGGTAATGTATCATACAAATCTTTCTCAGAGTAGATTTTTACAGTGTTATTATCCGTTGCGGATTTTTTTAAGAGAATTTTATTATTTTTGTACCAGATATATTTAAAAGAGGTTGTAGCCGCTGTTTTAGTTTTCCAGAGGAGGTTTTTAAAGTAATTAGTAAGGTGCTCGTTTATGTAGATGCGATTTTTATTACCAGTCTTGAAAATTTCGTTGGTAAGGTTTTTCTTCCTATTACCATAGAAGTTATCCTTTGCTATAGAAGAATTAAACTTCAGCACAAACGTATCACTTTTGTTCTTGTTTCGTGATTGCTTCCGATAGACACGTTCTAAGGACCCCGTCAGGTCTACTTCCAGCTTGGCAGCGATGGTTTCAACCACCTCCAGGTCGCTCCTCTCCCCGCGTCCGACGTCCACGCCAAAGATCTCCACTTCGTTAGAGATACGTTGCTGTTGCAGTTGTTCCACGCGCAGGTTCAGCTGGCTGAAGGCTTCTTCCCTGTTTTGCTCCCGCGCCGCCGCATCCGCAGTAGACTGCTTGAACTCCTGCAGTTCGCGTTTACACTCTATAAGATTATTAGCAAGTTCACGGACCTCCCGCTGCAGTTCAAACACGATATCAAACTTTCGATTGAAGAGAATCATGAGGTCCTTCACCGATAGTTTCTCCAGATCTCTCTCCTCCAAGTGGTCCAGGGCGGGGATGTTAGCACCCGAGTCTTGACGACTAGAAGTTCCCTCGATGCAGTTTTTACAGATCCAGGTAGCTCTTTGTTTTTTTAGAGTTGTTTCTCTATCGGGACCACACTTAAAGTGGTATGTCACTCCACATCCACTATGGCACTTAAGGTAATCGTCTTCTTTGGAAGGTAACTTAGTATGACACTTAAAGCAGTTTCCGATCATTTTCTAACACTATTAGTATTTTATCAAATTTATTGTATTTTAGTTAGGAAAGTACCGTCACGAATTGATGCAGTCGATTTCTCGTATGCGCCTACCCGCGGCGGTAGTTCGAGTTCGAATCCTAGCCGCTTAGATCACATCGAAGGCAGTTCGGATATAATAGATATATAACATTAAATTAACAAATTTTTAGTTCTAATAAATGAAATATTGACAGTTCAACAGACAGCGCAAATATCATATTCGAATTTCAAAAATATGACAGCGCGGCTGTTGGAACGTATTAATTATTACCGGTTAGTTAAAATTAATACAAACTCATCTATGTGCGCAAATAGAAATATGTAACACACTACACTGCTATATTATTATTATTATCAAATTGAAATATGTATGTGTTGTTTCATTACTATCCAAAATTTACAAAAAAAACTAAAATGGTGTTAAAATGTATGATGTATGAAAGAATGAAAGATACCATCGGACGTTATTTCTATTTTTATCTACTCGGACCTAAAAATTAACCCACTGCCGCCTCTATGGCCATCCAAAACTCAACACCGAATGGGTTAAAAGTGCCGCGGACACAAGTGGAGATAGGAAATGAAGCAACCCATCCTAAGTCGGTACCACAGGCGCGAGTAGTCTGGGTGGGAGATGCTTTTAACGACGCCTGTAGGGCCTAACTGTAAGACGTCAGGTTATGGAATAATTTACTACTACTAAACAATGTATAGAAGCAGTTGTCATTATATGATAACTACATTGTGTCATAGCCATTCTTGTTTATAATAATGTTTAAGTTAATAAGTAAAACATTCTTTGTTATTACTGTTTTTGGGAAAAAAATTCTACCACACTATTTCAAGATATTTGAGACAATGATTGTTGACAAAGAAATTACTATTTTTTTTTCAAGAACTTTTCTTGATTTTGATTAATAGACAAATTATTTGAAATATCTGAATGCACCTTTTATTTCTGAAAGGACTGATAGTAAAATCTAAACAAAAATATTACCTGTGACTATTAATGTAGCTGTCATTTTTCTGATTTTCTAAACATTAAAATGAGATAATTGTAATCTTTAATAATGAGAAGCGAAATAACAAAATAATCTACAAAATTTTAACTCGATGCGGAGTGAAGCGGCCTATTCGTACGGCCGCAGCCACAATCGTTTGTTCGCAGTAGCAGGTAGATGTGGACAGAAAACCATTTGTACAATCATTAGCGTATTATATCATTAATTATTACTTTCAGTTATTACATGTAATATTTCTCACCGGTATGTATATATGTGTGTTTCTTCATGTCAGACTTTTGATGGAACCTTTTGCCACAATACTGACATGGATAGGGTCTGGTGTCCGAGTGGATGAGAAGGTGGGTGGATAATGTGCTGGATCGTTTGAAAGTCTTTCCACATTGTTTACACTGTAAAAAAGAAAAAAATACCAGATGAATTACACGGCCGTAACATCGTCTCGGCATATCAGTAAACTATAAATTATTATTGATAGATTAATTTCGATATTATACGAGTACTATAGAGAAATAACATATTTTTGTTAAGAGTGCAGTCCACCTCCGAGCGTTCATACAAACGTTGTCCGCAATTTACGAGTGCAACGTTGTTGTTAATATTTTCCATAAAATTATTTGTTATAAAAAAAAATGTTATTTGCCGTAGAAATATTTTTTATAAATATTTGAGTAAAGTTTAACAAGCGTTTGAAGTATTTTTTCTTTGTGTCTAAACTGTATAATCTTTGCATGTGAGCAAATAGCGTTGTAGGAAAAAACAAATTATAAGGGAAACGATGCTGCATCCTGAACATATAAAATTAATAATATTTTGTCAAAATTTCGCTATGAAGAGAAATGTAGATACTATTGGATTTTGTACGTAGGCAAAACCTGTGTGGTGTAGAGGGGGTGCGGTGGTGGGGGGCCTTCCCTTCGTCGGCTTTTGTTATTATATAAGTTATATTGTTTATAATTTAAGCAATAAAATATTAGATTATACCGCAAATATATTAAATTTGCGGTTGTTTCGTTAAAAATCTAGGCAAGCCCTGCTTTTCGGCTTCATGAAAATACCACCTGTGCTATTGAACCCTTTTTCCGAAAAATTGCTCTGATTGTTTGTAGTTTTTTTTTTTTTTTTGCCTATGATATGGGGCGATAACGGATCGTGGACAGCGGTTCAGTGGCAGCGTTTCTTGTGAATTATTCTTGTGAATTAATATATTCATATCGGAACCGTGATGAAGTTCCGTTTTAAAAGGTAATGAGTAAACGAATCCCTTACACTAATGGCTAAATTTTAGTATATATTTATATTGTGAACGACCGCGACCCCGAAATAAACGTAACGTGGTATGAAACTTGTTATTATTTACTATAATATTCTTATTTCGTATGGATATTAGGCACATTAGTTTCTAGTTATTCCATTTTCATCGTTATTTTTATTTCATTTGTTGATCGTAAAGAAAATACTTAACAATTAGCTATACCTAACTACCCTAACGCCTGTTCCTAGACTCTCATAAAGTTAATCCAAATTTATCATTCTTTTTCATCTATCTTTTTTTTTCCTATTATAGATTTGATTAAAACTTTAAAATTCTAAAATCGGCGGTGTAATCATTGAGATCTGACATCACAAACATATCACGTTTGGAGTCGAGACATGGGAGCTATGCTTCGCTCCACTTCGAAAATAAATATACTTTAACGTTACATAACACGACATAACATACATTTAACATAACAGATATACTCTTCATCATTTTATAGAAAATCGAAAAAATTCTAAAGCTATTTTCATTCCATACTTAAAGATTCATAATACATTAACTGCTTAGCTATTATCGGCTTTGGGTGGATTAATGGTTTTGGTACAATCAAGGCAAAATGAAATCTACATGCATGTGTTGAAAGTAGTTTCAATGCTATAACTTTCATTCCAAACGTTTCGGGCAATATTTAATTGACTAAACACCTGATCGTACAAACATATCGATAGGTAATTTATTTAAGTGGACAAGAAATACACCTCATATTTATAAAAACGACATTTCAAAAAGCAATTTCATAGACATCCACTTTATTCTGCGTGAAAAAGAAGGAAAAGCCGTTCTGTTTAATTTGTATATTTTTCATATCCTTAGAAGGTACGCAGCGCTATTGGATGGTTTAGTTAATTGTTTACAATTGGAAAATTGTCGTACAACTACATATTATATCCATCGGCAAAGATAATGAATAAAGTGCGGCGGTTTGGTTTGAAGGAATTATTAAACGGTTAATTATACATGTATTTAGCTCGAGATTACGCGCTGTCCCGTCCTATCCTATCTTCGAAGGAAAAAGGTTGACATTAGTCATAAAACATTCAGCTCCAACTGGTCGGTGTAGTTTCTTTCGGAATTCGTTTGAAGGAAAAAATAAATTACTGCCGGATGGCAGCGACGAGCGTACTTCGAAATGAACGCCCTCCGCATTACTTAATGCAAACGCTTGCGTAATAAAGGGTTAAGTGTGAGAAACTAGAGCCTGAAAAAGTAGGAATGTAATTACGGAAGCTATTGTATTTGTAAAAATATTGATTTCTGTATGCCGGTTGACTTTTTTTTCAGAGAATAGCAGATTTATTATCGGTCCTTTTGCGGCTTTGTGTCTTTTAATTAATGATTTTTTTTATTCCTTTTCCTATTTTTATTTATTTCTTTTTATTAATGAAAAAAACACACATATTAATTGATAAAAAATAAAGAATTTTGAAATAATAGGTAGATTGTATTCTTTTGTATTACCTATTATTTCGAATGACCGTCTTATTAAAATCAATAAAAAATACACAATATTAACATAAAATTGTAATCATATGCAAGTATATTAAGTGAATAAAAATATAATAATGTGGTCTGTACAAAGACGGTCATTAGGACCCAAAACCCGAACCCCAAAACCCGAAACCCAAAACCCGATAAATTACACAAAGAATACAATTACACTTACGACTTACCGGTATACCTACAATTAGATCGATTAAATGTTTTTTATATCTTTATTTTAATATGTTTGTTTTTAAATATTGAAAATAGAGGTCTGTAGGAAATACCATGTCTACACTACTTTGACAATTCGAAACTCAACCTGAATATATAGATATATCGTTTATTATAACTATAAAAAAAAATTAATACAATCCGGAATGGTTTTTTTTTTAATGTTTTTAATTTAAACTACGCCCGCACCACATTTGATTACTTTTTGTGGTAAAGTATGTTTTCTAAATATGGTTCAATCGTAGCATTATGTAAAGGTTGCATCATAATCAAATTTCAATCTGTAGCGCTGGAATAAATTAATCGAGGTGCATGTGGCACAATTACCGAGCAAACAATATTGTCTAAATTCTTAAGAAGACCCGAAAAATAAATTATGACCGTCAGATTGTTGATACAGTTGTGCGTTGGGGAATGTAATCGCATCTGCACTTGAACGGATGGGCATTTCGAAAGACTGTAATGTCTACTACAGTCTTAAAGTTTATTGAAATTAGTAAATCAATGACATTTTCGTGATGAATTTCCAATTTTAGAATGGACACATATATTTGAGTGGCGATATTAAATATTAAAATGTAATCTATCTTAGAAACTAGAAGTAGATTAACGGAACTCAGAAACAACCTGCAATCCTTGTTTCGATTTGTCCCGAAATATAAAATCAGGATAACTCTAAATTAAGACTAGTTTGCTGTACGACTAATGAACTTGAAAATTAATAGGGTAAAACTACACAAAAATCAAAATATTATATGAGACGAAAAGTCATTAAATATTTTGAATTTCGAGTGAGTATCTACTAATGTACTAATGCTGAACTAATATAGAGCTGACGAAAAAACAGGAAAGATCTAATAGGAATCGGTAATACATAATAGTAAATAATATCAAGTTGTAAAACCGTGATAACGTGGAACCCAACCCGCAGGGCCGAAGCGAGAGAGTTCCATGACGAAAAAAATATCTGAAATATCTGTTTTCAATGGCAGCAATAAAACACTAGAAACAGGACATGAATATTATTTTATCACTGTAAAAAGATGGGTTTTGAAATGAAATAAAGGCAGCGAATGTCTTTAGCATACCTACGTATTCATACGCCTTCATACGAAGTTTCATTTCTTTACAACCATATGAGAGAATTTTCTATCATGTCGATTATCAGACTATTGCTGCATATTGGAAACCAGGTTAGTGGTGCAGGACATCATGTCTGAGCACGCGTAGGGAGGGAGGGAGAGAGGTGCTATTGGTCCATTGACTCGATTCCGTAACGGCACGAATAAGCTCGTAGGGAGCCGCTACTGATGTGAGATTTATCCACTACGCTCGACAGGCCCTCAGACGCGGCGCTCGAGGTAAAAAAAAACCGCTGCAATGTCGGTGCAACAGGTGCGGTAACCCGCAACGCATAGTCCCGTACCTACGATTATACACCGTATCCCACGACGTATTCAAGTATTATTTGTGAAGAAGATACATCAAAAGTTTTCATAGTTTCAGAGAAAATAATTTGTAAACTTGACGTGATTATAATGAAATGATTCGGGCGTCAGATGGCCACCTTACAAGGTTGAGCCAAGCACTCAGTTTCTTACCATGCATTTCGTGGTGAATCCACTCGCTGAACGAAATAAACACAGAGGTAATTAAAAAAAAAATCTAATTTGGGCATAAATTACTTTGGTATTTTTCATTCAATTTCATAATTAGTGAATAAGAATGCCCCTTTCTTTCGGAGTATGCTTTGGACACGGTATACACCGTGTCCTATAAACATAGGCACTTAAAATCGCTTTGCATACTTATCGCTTACACTTTGCTGTTAGTAAGGGCAATCCGTTTAAAGTGAAAAACGCCCAGATAAAAGTACCAAAATGCCTCGCTGACGGCAGAATGACAACATTCTTATCGCGTCATGACGCAACGTAATTGCTACCCTCTCCAATTATTCGATCCGAACGAAATGCTAATTTGGAATTTTGATTAAGAGCGTCGCGAAAGCTTGAATATCGCTTTAATGGAAAAAATGTCCGGCGAACGTTTAACGGTCAAAAAGTTGTCTTGATAAATTTAAGAATTTTGTTTCATGAGAGCGCAGCCAAAGAGATATGTCACAGTTTGCTTTCAACCACACTAAAAGATATTAGTAATGTTTAACAGATTGTATTTTGTTACAATTAGTAACAAAATACAATCGCATAATAATATCGCATATCGCATATGGTTTTCGCATAATTAATGCGAAAACCATAATGTTTTGCAAAAGGGCCATTTGAAACAAAACATTACAATAGAGAGAGCAATTTTGAGTGTTCTCTTAAAAAGTCTTAAAAATGGAAATGTGTTGGTGTAAACTATCCCAGTACCCATCAATATAAACCTGTTTACAGTATCTGCCGTAACTTGTTAGGACTAACAGAAGGGAAGCTCTAAAAGTCCTACTCATTCGCCCGAAAAAGTGTAAAAACGTAACAAGCTCTATTCTCACAGATGTTCATAATGAAATCTCGTTTGTGAACGATGGATAGATAATCTTCTTTTTTAAGAGAAATTAATTAACTGCCTACCTATTAATTAAAATATTTTTTATTATATTATACAATATCAACGATGCTTTACACCCAATCATTTTAGACTAAATCAGTTCATTCTCTTTCTGCATCACATACGTAACTTATACGTAACTCATACTCATAACTTTATTGGACTTAGACATTAATATTAACTGCTAGACTTAATATGCATAAAATGTATTATGAAGTAATTCGGTCACTTAGTTTTGTAAAAGATAAAAACATATGGGTAATTATAAACATTCTAGAACCACGGCTGTCACGGAAAAAAACGGATCCCCTTATTTTATCGGGTCATCCAATTCTAGTAAACCATCTACCATCAGCAGCGGACCATCTAGTAAACTTCTAATGAATATGTATGCTAGAAGACATTAGATCAAATTTATAAGAAAATGTAAAAATATTGGCTTCCATAGCTACTGCATTTGACCTCTAAAACTAAAACGGAATCTTTTATTCCATATTTGAGGTAGATCAGTAATTATTAATACCTCTGCGGCTATGCAAACATCATTAGCATGTGGTGCCGTCGGCGACCTTATGAAAAACATCATCCATGTCTTTCATTTGTATCTTGCGTGCAAAAAAAATGTACTTACTTATCAAAATTATGTAAATTTTATGTTTAATATTTTGTCTTTTTTTGTCGAGCGTGATTATTAGACGTTGCGTCACCGCCGATTGGGACAATAATTAGTTTGCTCAGACGACTTGTCAATATTATGCGACAAGGTTAGAGTTATCCACATGAACCATGACATTGGCGGTTTGTTTGCACGGGAAACTGCAGACTGATTTTTCGCATGGCCTGTAATTTAGATGCATTATGGTTTGGTATAGGACAACTAAATATTTTTCTGTGAGCATTTCAAACTAGAGCAAACGAGATAGAACATATACATACATGTATTTTATATTGGATGATTGTTTTTTAATAGCGGTAAATCGCCGAAATTGTAAACGAGTTAATCTTTAAAAAAGTTTTATTAATTTTCTGATAAAGGTACTAAATAGGTCCCGTACTTAAGAGGGCAGGATGTATTTCTTTTCAATTTTGGAAAAAGTAGTAGGTAATCAATAAAAAAGATTTACCTCATTTAAACTATTAACTATGTCAATTTATAACATAGTCGATAGACCTACAGAATGAATGTTATTTTTGAGCCTAAACGTTGTGCGAGTATATAAATATACACGCAAAATCAGAATGTACAACATTTAATTTATTTTTTTTGGCGGTAAATATGAAAAATGAATTTGGTATGAAACATTTTTTTTTCTTTTGTTAAAATTGAAGTTGAGTGTAGGATTATGGTTTTTTTTTTTAGAGGTAATGGAATAAAATATTTATGTAGCATATAATAAATAAAATAAATGTTAGTGAGTGTATGGTAGACGAGTAGACAAACTCTTCAAGAACGAATTAAATTACCTTGTACGAGTATACGAGTAAAGCTCAGTAATAAAGGTAGGCGACATTGAATTTACAATTTTATGTTGGCCGTAAGAAAATACTTAATATATGTTTCGATAAATCAGTCATGTATTTATATATATTTATTAAATATGCCATTTAATTATAAAACATATACCTGAAAACTTCTTTCTGATCTTCCTTCGATTTTAATAATTCCATTTGTAGCGGATGCCGCCGAAAGCCTTCCGCTTATATTTTCAACAATGCCATAGTTCGTGGTCGTCTCAGGTTCAGTCTCCCAACTTCCATTAGACGAGCACCTCCTCGTCGAATCGCTGATGTCCGTCCTGCTGATGGTCATGGCGTCCAAACCCACCCCAGTAGAATCTGGGCGGCTGGAAGGCTCTGGACTCCTGTCGCGATGCGCGGCAGGGCTGAACCGTCGGTAGGCGCCATACCCGGATCTCTCTCGTTCGCAAAGGCTACCCGGCGACCAGATGCCACCGGGATATGCGCTGTTCCGGTTTTTTGTACACAGATTGAGCGGCAGATTGTCATCATCTGTTATAAAAAAACATTAAATGAAGGTATCGCCTTAATTTTTCGTCGCATAACTATTTTTGTATGTAATTTTGATGCCATATTTATTTAGTCACGCACTAACCTACAACAGATATTCTTCAAGAAAATATAAATATTTGAATAGTAAAAACTTCGTTTATTTTTAAGTACAAAATTACCGACTGTCCTATGATAGATATTTTAGAATTTACCTACCTCTTACGAGTATACATAATTAAAACTTAACTTTAAATTATCTATTTACCTGCCCCTCAATTTAAAAAAAATATGTATTCCGTTAATTGTTAGATTTCCCACGATATGCTTAAAAATATTTTATTTCGCTTTAATATAAAGGAATCTCTCTAGCTAGCGATCGTGATAGTGTGGTTGTTAAGGTGTTTGCCTATTCACTCGGTAGTGCGGGTTCGGGTTCCAACATTACTATAGTCATTACTGCTTCATCACCACCATTTCCTTGGACTATAATATCACAAGCAAATACAGCCTGGTCGAGCAATGCCTTAAACAATTGTAGGCTTATGAAGTAGATCATAGAAAATTATTATTAAAATAAAGAAAAATATAATACATGCATATAGGGCAATTTTACGTCTTATAATCATTTATGTATGCATATTTCAGGCGTCGTAGCCGTAACAATATCGAAGGGGACTATTTCCACACAGGATAATGGAAATATATATGCCGGAGTGAATGTTTCTGTTGCCTTGTCTCGGCCGACAGATAATAAACATGATTCCCATTCGTTATTCCGTTCAGTAAAACACGAGCGAAAAACTCTGTTTTATCGCTGTGGCGAGGAAGTGTATAATTGTAAGCGGGACTTAAATGCTGATAGGAGAGGTAAATGACATTAAAGAATGATTTTAGAACGGCTCGTTTACTTTCAATGGATGTTTTATTTGAGAAATGGACGGTTACCGGTTTTTTTTTCATGTTATAAAATCCACAAAGCAGGCTGATATGGTAAATGGGCACTGGGCAGATAACTAGGTATAGGTTTCTATTAAAATATTTGTCCAAGTATCAATTTCTCAATTCACTTCAATCTCTTAAACATATTAAACTGTCATTATAAATAAAACTTGTCAAAATAGCAAAATTTTAAAATTATACTAAAAGAAGCTACGGTCTTTTCTATAATACAATCTATGAGACGCAAAATGTTTTTTCGTAAAACATTACTGATTATAATTATTATTATGCGTCTATCATATTGTGGCAATAATATTTAATGTATATATATAAAAAACACTTTAATATATAAATAAAATAATGTATATCTACCACCAAAAAACCATTCACACAGTAACATGTTATCTATCAAATATCAATACAGAAATAGAAGTTTAACGTAATGAATGGGTAAGGATATATATTTCATTTACATATTTAAGTACATAAATCTGCAGGAATATAACAAGAAAATGGAAGATATATTAGCCTACTTACCGTGGCCTTAACTCATACAGACCAATTTAATACAACTGTCCACACTCACCGACTTGATTGGCCACTATTACCATATTGAAGCCTCTAACTAAAGAAAAGCTAAATTACCTTTGATTGCTCCCTGATTGTAATCTGGCTATAATTATTGTACCGTTGATATTGTCTTTCATATATTATTAAACATGCCCTAACTGGATTTTGATTTTTGTAGCATAATTAGGCGGTTTTCCTAAGTGGTTTCATTTTAGTATTAAGTATTTTAGTATAAGTGTAATGAAATTTAATAGGCGGAGAGTTACAAATTATATTGGCATTGAACACAAATTTCTTATGATACATTTCTAAACCTCACCGTGTAGAGTGTATGAAGACGTGATATTTTTCCCTCGAAATATTTTGAAAGTAAGTATATACAAAGATAATACGGCGATTAGTAAGCGTTAAAGCCACATGGGTAGGGTATATATCCCAGTTGTCAATTAAAAGTAATTTTAACAGTATTTTTGCTCTTGTAGCATTATTTTAAATGTTATGTAAAAACAAAAATACTATTAAATTAAGTAGTTGGTAATCCGCTATACGGTAAAATTATTCTTTATGTTATTTCTAAAACTATGTATCTTTGTCACTTTAAAATTAGTGACCCAAATAATATTATTGAGTAGTCCGTTTAGTTTAGATAGTTTCTATAATAAAGGTTAAAAATATTTTTTTATGTTATGATTGTAAGATCACGTAAAAAAGGTGCTTAGTAAATAAAGTAAATATAATTAAGTATAATCCAGTAGATTTAAAGTAATGTAACGTAATTATTAGTAAAATTAAATATCAGATGATCCAGTATTCGATCGATAACGCATTAAAGCGTGGCCTGATAAATTATTACAGCGTCGATATATTTTACTACCTTTATTTATTTATATATAACAAATGTTTATATACCAATGTAGAAAAATATGAACTGAACCGAATGCTATGGTATGGCCTAATAGGTAGTTCAATTTTTACAGGTAGTTTCATGCAATGGTGTTAATTATTTGGAACTTTTTCTGGACTTTGTTTTGGAATTAGCAAATAACAGGGGCTAGTTAGCTGTAAAGCAGACAAAATAAATACTTTTTTATAGGAAAATATTCGAAACAACACTGCGAAGCGAAATCATTTTAGTTGGTCTATCAAACATAGCGGCGATGCCACCTGATTCGCTAGCGAAATTTGGTATATTTTTTCTCATTAGCTAGCTACGTTTACAACGATAGGCTTTTTCATGGCCTCATGAACAAAACAAAATACTGTAACGGCTATTTTGTTTTCTTTCGACACAAATAATACCTAACGCGTACCTTAACACCTTCTTACCTTATTTCCTTCATACAGATTTTCTAGACTTTAAGGATTATTTATATTCTTTGGCAAAATAAATAGGTGTCTTTAAAAATAGGTTTTGACAAATAAACCAAGCAAATTATTAATCGATAGTAAATAATAAGAGAAAAATAAAAATAATTGAAAAATTTAATCTATATTTACCTAGAAAACATCAAAGTAAAGAAGCAAAAATATTTCTCGCGTTACCAATTTAAAAATGGCACCACAGATTTATTTAATGGGAATAAGAAATAATATAAAAAAAAGAGTATCTTTTTTTAATAATCGCTAAAAAATAATATTAACAGAGGGTAGATAGGTATCAAAATTGCTTTTGAAATAACTTTCGAAGGATACATTAACTAGATCTTTCAATCTCAAAATAGATAGAACGCAAGGAAATTATATAATCAAATATATATACCATCTTCTTCTTCGATTTTCTTTGGTGAATTATAGCCGAGGTCAGCAGTGGTAAGTCTATCAGGAGATTCGGGACGAGCCGAGTGGCCTGAAGAGGAGTACTGCAAAAGAAGGGGCGGCCACATATATGATGAGTAGGCCATCAGTGGGTTGTAGTACATTAGGGCACGTAGTTCTGAGAACAACATAAAATATTCAATTATCATCTTCATCATGTCTACTGTACACTATCAAATGCACTGGCACAAATGAGCTTAACATCGGTTAATAGCCCATTTTTACACATTGTACATTTCTACATCTAGATTTCAGACAACATATTATATTTACACAGTTAACTTCATACCGTAGGTACTATTTTTAAGAACACATGTAATGAATAAAATAAACAAATTGAAAAAATGTAATTAGTAGAAATCTTTTAAAACCCCTGCTTCTAATTTAAAAGTCACGTATCTGTCCGGTAAAGCGATCATTCGTCATTGCAAGCACCTATTCAATGGCGCTTGTCTCAGCGCTATCGACTAAATAAAAGACAATATACACTCGTACAACTACAGACATAAGAGATATCCACACATAAATAATCTATATAGTGTGTTCATTATAATGAAAATAAATGTGATATAGTATATCTTACCCCTTGAGCTTGCGTAGTCCTTGAGTCCTGCATTAAGGGCTGTATCCCTCGCTGATGCTGCAAAGGAGATTGCGCTCAGTCTTTCCCTTTCCCTCTCACAGAGCATCGACAGCCTCAGTTCTCGTTCTCTTTCTAGCAAATATACGTTTGATATCTTTCCATAGTCTTCTTTCTGGGTAGGAGGTGAGAGCATACCCGATTCCCTCTCAGGGGAGTATGGAGATCTCGGCGACGGGTAGCTGTGATGTCTGGTGGGCGGTGGCGAAGGAGTCGCGCTTGGAGGAGGGCTGTGTAGGGCGGCTGGGGGAACATGCGAGGATTGAATACGGTTCATTAATGTATGTCGAGGCATCTTCTAGTTGGGTCGTATGTTTCGCTAAGCCTATAACAAACAGAAATTGGACGTGACAATTATACTTCGACAAATTATTCGTTGGTCAATTTATGACAAATTAGTCGACAAATGAGATTATTGCGAAAGTGTGAGGTTTCGTCGATATAAAGTAGCTTTTTGTTTTTTTTTTATAAGAATTACTTTGACCTAAATTTGCTAGTCCTAGTCAGCGCAGATGGTGGTAAAGAAACGTTAAAAATTGTATAACTATAAAGTGCGGATTCGAACCCGCGATTACTGGGTCGATAGTCAAGACCTTAACCTCTACAGACCTCTAATTTAAATGCGTTATTTCTTTTGTAAAAATAATAATAAATACTAATTTGATTTTATGCACGTTAGATATTTGAAATGTTTGCATTAGTTAAAATTATATTGTCGCATACATGTATGCATGCATTTTTCAAATGTTATTTTGGTGCTCTTAAAATATTAACAGCACCAAAATAGTATTCGAAAAAATAAGTTATAATATCTAAAAATGTAGATCCTGCGTTTTATAAAATCGAAACAGTTATTAAATTCGAACGTCGAAAAGCGATATATAACACAACTTTCCGATCGGTGAGTAACTAAGGCATTTGTTAGATTTACACAGTAATGCCACCAACATTACCCGCAGTTATGACCGGCAATAAATCTGAGGGAAATTATGACTGGAACGAACTCAAATTGCACCCATAGACTAATGCAGGAGCCTGCTAATTGTCATCAGAGTAAAAGCTCGCCATAAAACCGATTGTTTCCTCTATGAATGAATAATGCAGAGACAACGGCGCTATCGGACGCCTCTATCGGACGCCGTGGCGTGACGTGACGTGACGCGCCGCCATTTCATGATTGTGTAAGCTTTCACTGCTTTACCCCGCGAGCGACGCGAGCTTGTGACAACAATCCACTTAAATCTATCTGTCAACAGTTAGAGTTGTCGCTTTGTGTTTTGCTCGATTGCCGCGTCCTCTAGGGAACTAGTGGTAGACTTAATTACTATACCTCTTAGATATATTTATGTAGGCTGAGGGTGATTAGTTGACTTTAGGATATGCTCACTGATATTGGACTGTTGTATGGATTACGTTTTAAATGAGTGCTGATAATAAAATAGTTTACTTAATAGCCTTATTTGCAAGCCGAAATGATTCTTGTCCATTCTGACTATCTTTTCGTAAATAATGCTTATGAGATTTATGTGTAGATATATTTTTTCAAAACGAATAAGTATCTATCCGAATTTCGAATTAAGAAATTATATTTTATCTCATTTATTTTAATTTTAATTTTCTTATTCAATTATTTTTTATACAATTCGGCACGAAAATGGCACTACCTATCTGAGTTAGCTGGTAGATATTATCTTGAGGTAATAAGCTCGATTTTTCTAATGTGTTTATGCGTGTCACAAAAAATGTTAGAAATGATACATAATGATTTTTTGGAACGTATGTACTATGTGTACCATTTCTTATTCCTTTTCAATTATGTTAGAATTAGAATAGAAGAAGGAATGGGAGGTCACTTTAACTCACTTTTCGTTCGTTTACTTCTGTAAAACATTCAAACTTGTTTGTTAGATTGATAGGTTTATGAAACCTCAATTCGAGTGCGTCAATAAGACGTGTAATTTCCATGTATTATAAATTCAGTCCTAATTTAAAGGCTAATAGCACCGCGGACAGTACTGTCCCTATGGGCCAACAGTACATTGAGTATTTATTTTATAAGATAAATTATAAGCATTGAAATTATTTATAAAAAGCCAATAAAATGGTTTCGCAAATGATTTTCATGTTGTTTAGATGTTTATTTTTATTGAATTCATGGCCGCCGACGATAAAATGTTGGCACCTTGGACAAAAATTAATCGAACTAGAGGTAATCTAAAGAAAAGCCATCAGACATGGTAAAGACAAGCCTAAAAAAGTGCTCCTCAGCCAATATAATAGTCAAACGGACAGAATGACACTCGACACTTACTTAATTTGAAGTCACCAAGTAGGTGATGTTCTGAATTCAGATTGTCGTTTTTGTATAATGAACCTGACGGGACTGAAATAATTTCCTATATATTGTTAAGTCTTTTCGTACGTGTCGCAAAGTCATGTTCCAAAATAAAACCAATTATAGGAGAAAAAAATATTGGTTCAAATATTTCCTTCTCAGGATAATTATATATTAGCAAATGGAATTATTTTTCACCCGTAAGTGTGGAACTAATCGTTTTCCGTGGACGCTACTATACAAGCAATAGGTATCACTGATAAGAAAACTACCACATAAATAAAATGTAGGTAGCTGCGTGCAATGACCGGTTATACATAGGTTTATTTCACCAAGAAATAAGGGGTTGTTAATATATATATATATATGCATAATATAATATAATATAGCTTACACGCGTGTTTTGTGAGTGTGACTTCGGCATTAAATTGTAGGATTTTAACATTTTTACCTACAAAACAAATACCGATCGAGAGTTATTTAGGAATTATTTAGAGAAGTACATACCTACACATCTGAATTTTTATTTTCAATATTACCGGACGTAGTTTATGAAGACTTTGAGATATGATAAGTTTCAGTTTCAGGAACAATAAACTTATAGATCAAAATACTAACATTTGATTTTATTATTAGATCATTAGTATTAAATCAAACTATAGGTAAAGTGTTGGTCCAAATATTCAGCAACTTTTCGGTTATTCGCTATGATTTTTACAATTCAACCAAATACCGCTATTGACCACTATTCCATAGGTGCATATATTATGGTAATATTTTTACTAAAGAAAAACTAAAATTAAACTCTATTATTACTCCATTATTATGTTTAAACTTGGCTTTGATGAATACCATTTTCAGTTAGTTGTAAATAACGATACTTTAAATAAATATAGGTAATAAATAATATTTAAAGTTATCTATATACACAATCAACTTACCGCGTTTACGAATATCGATCTACTGATTTAATGAATTTTTATTATTATGTCCTCGACTTGGTAATAGAAAATCATATTTATTATTTCTGTTGGCTTATGATGAATGAACTATTATCGAAGCAGCACTAAACGCAATGAAAAAGGGAAATCAAATTAACTGTTACATGCTATGCCGCTAACGTGAAAACTTCGATAGAAAAGGTTTGAGTGTCGTAATTATTAAAAGCTTAGGCAAACACATTAAAGTATAACTTTTCAGTACACAATGTTTTATTAAATACCTTAAATTATTGCTTTGTCGGTATTGTTAATTAATCGCAGAAGAACTTAGAATAATATTCCAAATATCTACTATCCCATTAGGTACTCCTTTAAACAAAACAAGTTACTAACAGGTGTAGTTAGTTGAATAATTGTATAAGTATGCATGGCATAAAAATCATAATTAATTTTAATGTAATGTTGGAAAAAACTGTAACCGACTTAAAAATAAAAATGAATATTTTATCCAATATAAAAAGTTTTAAATACCTACTTATAATACGCACGAAGTCATAGTTGAACTCTTAGAACAAACTTACAATAAGAAAACCTTTCCACTAATAAGAAAAATCGTATGAATTGAAGATGCTTACCGGTATTTATTTATTTATTTATTTATTTTAATGAACATTGGTTGGTGGAACATGCACGCCGAATAGTCTTTACAAATTTCCGGTAAACTATTGGTTAAAAGGAAAAGAGCGACCGTCTCTGTCAAATATTAACGACAAAAAATAAAATATTTACTATTTTCAAAGAAACTTAATTTTAACTGTTCTCTGCTCGTTTTTATTCGGCGGCGGTTAATAAATAGACCAGTAAAAGTGAAGTATCTTATTAGATATAAATTCAGGTATCTATGGTAGTCTATTGCGAATGTTTGGATTTTTATAATACCATAGTTTTTTACCACTTTTACTGAAATTGAATTATTGCCATACTTTTATATTTTTAATTAAATAGACTAGCCGCCGAATGAGCAGTTTCAAAGACTTAGTCTTTATATCTGCCCAACCAAAGCATAGCCATCGTTTATTTTTACCGTTTATCGTTTTTAATTAAATACTTATAATACCTTCGATGCAAATACATTCGCAACAATAACCCACAAATAGGTAATCAAAACAGTAAAAAAATACATTTATATTATGCGGCCATTTACTATTTACACCATTATACGGGAAGTTCTTTTCAGAGAGCCTTAAAAATCTTAATCTTTTTGGCTCCTAAATAAAATTAGAGATATTTAAAAAAAAATGTAAAACTACTAAAATAATAACGGAAAACTAAAGCAAAACGTAGAAGTATTTTTTCGAGAAAAAGCCTTTGCACCCACCCTTCCATAAATTCTTATAATGTATTTCTTATGTTCCTTTATTTTTATTTTATGTTTATTTTATAGATTCTACCCTATCAATTTAGTAGTAACTTTATTAAATATCCGTGTATACAGTTTTTTTGTACTTAAAAAATATAGTATCGTTATGCGTAGTTATGAAAAATATAGATATTGCTAATAGTATTTTTGTGCCCTCAGAATAAAGTATGTCTATATTTCCAATGTAAGAGAAATCAATAGTTACAAAGCAACGATATTGCTATCGATAGGATAGATATTGAATAGTGATGCGATTTTATTAATTATCAGATTTCAGCTGATTATTTTTAAAATCAAGCTTTGAGTAATGAATTTGCTTTGTTTTGAATGCTTTCATTTTACTAAAACAGATACGACATACGTCCGGAAAATGTTTCACGCAGCAAAACTCTACTTCACATTTTTGCCTTTGAAACCCCGGATACTTCGCAATCAGATACATTTTTATAACTAAAAGATCGTCCATCACTACTCGTACTACGTATTTATAACAGTTGTATGATATATGGTTAAATTCTTCCAAATATTCAAAGCTCCAAATATTATAAACATATTATTTTTTGCATAAAAAACAGCCATTATTTCGGTTATTTTTTTTAAAGGTAAAAATGTACATAACTTAGATATAATCCTACGTAATTCTGATTTTTGAATACAGTTTATTGAATATTGTAATCTCATAAATAAAAACAAATTGTTATAAATCAAAAAAAAAATCGTCTCAAAGACGGGTAATAAAATTACATGTGTTTATATAATATCAAAAAAATAGATTGGTAGGTATCTACTTTTCCTTTCTCTAAAGTGTTCAGTATTCTTACTATCAGTTTTACTATTAACTTACTATCAACTTACTATCAGTTTTCAAGATGAGTCACGTTCAATATAGTCAGTCAGCTTTTAATATCAGCGTACTTAGTACCTATCCTACCGATATGTGATATAACTTTTTTTTACAGAAGCGAAAAAGTTTATTTTATCCTAGAATAAAATTCCATATAGCTTTTGGTTCGTAATATCTAAAAAGTATTATTTTAGACATGTATTTAGTTTAACTTAAATACTAACCTATTTTAATTAATTCTTTTTGATTAAGCATTGCTGAGAGCAGTTTTACGCAGTGGTTTATTATCGAATCATAATGCTTGATTGTCCCGTATTTTATTACAATTGGGCTTATGATAAATTTGTTTTTTTTTATTAATTAAACTTTATCTATCTATAGTTTTGCGATCATTATTACTAATCATCTAATGAATAATAACTTGAATGCACAAAAGCTTACCTAAGTATTTCATGTGTGACGTTGTCCCAACGGCGCGGCAGCCTGACGTCACGGCAATACTGTCCTATCGCCTCGATAAGGGGTGAAAGAAAAATACAATTATCTTATTGCCCCGCCGACGGATTAATACACTTAATCGTCACGACATTTATTAAATGAAAACAGCAACGGAAATGATAATATCACAAGTGGTTTGGTTTGTCGTGCCGGGCGCGTTCGCGCACGTTCGCGATGCTTTCCTGGCGTGCAATGCGCGCGTGCTCGCCGTCCAACGATGGCCACCTGACTGAGCGATGGAGCGTATGGCGCGCGACCACCCCGACTTGCCCACTAAAGCCTTAGCCACCTCCCCTCTTAAATAAGTCTCACCTGGTCTACAAGATCTTTGCCGCGAGACTAAACCTACGAATTAATCAGTTTATTTCTTGGCGGGTATATAGGTAGGTACATACATGCACCTAAGTTTGGAAGTTAGTTGAAGTTAGATTTTTCAATCATAGTATAAGATATTTATAAGAGAATTTATAACTATGTACGTAGTTCGTTGATAATTATGTCTGAGTTTGTAAAAGCTTTGAATTCTTTATTTTTTTGTTTTAAATCTACGTTATTAGATTCTTAAAAACATAAGATTTTTAATCTAAACTTTAAAGGGAAAATATAACTAAGACAATTAAAATAATTTTGAATTGTATGCCATTGTAACTTACACGTAAGTACCTACCTACCTATAGTGTGATGAAAAGCTTTAATGATTGGTACTGATTCTTTTAGGAAGTACTCTGAGTTATTTTAAAAACGTCCAAAATATATTATAAATGCACAAGTACATATATAAAGTACGTCGGCTTTTCACGAGAGGTCTACTAAAACCATTTTCGATATACCTTTTCCAATGTAACAACCCATGTAACCACATTCCTGCAATGTATAGATATTATAAGCTATATTTTTTCCGGTTTCCTTAAAGAAAAAGTTTTACATTCTCAAAAAAAAACATAAAAAAACCAATAAACCAAATTATTTTTTTTTATTTGCGCGTGACTTCTTTTTCAAATTTATAATATTTTTTTTGATTTGAAATCCCTGAACTTATTTAGACGGGATATTCAATTTTCTCTCGGTTATCCGATTTCGTATGAATTTGTTTA
Organism: Neomicropteryx cornuta; assembly: GCA_020383195.1. Lineage (NCBI taxonomy): Eukaryota > Metazoa > Arthropoda > Insecta > Lepidoptera > Micropterigidae > Neomicropteryx > Neomicropteryx cornuta. Next base: position 14,833,209 of record JAHKQU010000012.1, read on the forward strand.
TCTGGACGACAGATTTTGTTTAAATTTGGTTTCAATACATTTCTAAAATAAAAGGTTAAGGTTTAATAATAGGACATTGCCTGCAAAAAGGCAATTTATTCTACTAATTATGATAACATCAGGCATTGAAATTGTATCTATTATCCTAACAAGGCTGCGCCCGAAATGTAATGTAGATTTTATGATGGCCTCGATATGTGTTTTCTTTTTAAAATTATGACATACCTATTTGAGTAGCGAATGTATATAGGTACAATAATCAAACTTTTAAAAGATCAAAATAATCCTCTAACAAAAACTGTACATATATAGATAGATAATATATTACCTATACTACCTATATTAAAAAATATTTTAATAGTAACAAAATGAATATGTTCGTATTAATGATATTAAAAATAGGTTTTACGGCATACATTTTTCACCAAAATAAATCAGTAAGTTTACAAAAGAATTGTGGCCAAAATTGAAATACTTTATTATGTTTAAACAAAATTAAACTCATGCAGCGGTCCATTGTTTGTTCAGCTGTTTAATTGTGATTTTTAAAGAATTAAAATCTAAAAAAAACTTTGAACAAATTGAAATTTCTGCTTTAATTCTTATTACAGTAGGTTTGTGAAGATATCTATAGGTATATTTTGAAATTATGCCATAGTGTTTTAAAATAAATATATGTATTTTATTTAATGTTTGTACAAAATGTAAAAAAGTAACATTTGAGAATATTTACTACATAAGAATGAGAATATATACCAAACAGGACAGATAAGAGTTAAAATTTATTTTTATAAAAGCCAGCGCTTGGTTTAATCATATGACCTCAGGTCGAGGAACTCCTTAGTCACTCTATCAAAGTATATTTTTACAAAGTAAGTATTATGGGAATAAAAACTAACATAAGAGAAAAAATTAAACTCCAGCCGCTTCGACGTCACGGATATCTTACGATATAATTATCTACAGGCAGTTTTTTTTAGGTTTGTAGCTGGTTAAATACAAGTACTCTTTTATAAAATAAATACCTTTTATTTCAGAGGGATAGAAACGGCCTTTGTGAATAGATAATGCCGTGAAAATGCTTTATTTTTATGTGAAGTTATTTAATTAACTTCCATAATTGGTTTTCTAGCTTACTTTTAGCTTACTAAAAAAAAAAATGAAGTTCTAAAATGTTTAGAAGCTCTCCCGTCCGAAGCCATTCGCGCCCTCGAAACCTAAGCGGATTGCCCTATCGCGATTTGCGAGGCGAGCTGGACGCCCTCCGATTGGGCACCGATTCTAAGCATGGGCGGAGTTAAGTTGGAGCGTAGACGGCCGTGTCTTCGACCGCGCCAAGCGACATAGAAAAATATCAAGTTACAAAAGTTCACAGTACCCCTTCGTAAACATTGGTAAATCTCTTGTTAGGTTATGACGTGATGACGTGTCTATTGAAAACATGGACTAAAAAATATGAAAACATGGACTAATTACTTATTAAGGTCAAAGTTATTTGAATAAAAAGAAATTCACAATGATTAATTTAAATATTAGATCAATGAGACTACGTTTCAATACTTTTCTAGCAGATATAGAACCGGCTCTTCAATATATCGATGCCATATATCTCTCCGAAATAAATATTAAAAACATGGAAACACCGTTTTAGGTCAAAGCAGGGAAGTCCCTGCTTTGACATGGTTTCGTCGTCGACTCGAGAGGAGGCAAAGGTGGGTGGGGTATGCATTTATATTTACAGGAAATATAATACCCGTATTGTCCCTAACACCCTACATAACCCTAAAATGCAAAACGTAAAAGTGCAAGTCAATAAAGTGAGAATGTGGTGAACATTTATAGAACACCCATAAGTAATAAAACATTGTTTTGCTACGAATTAGACTATTTTATTTCGTCTATGCCGTTTCGGATAATATTATTGTAGGAGGGGACATAAATATATGCACCTTAACCGATAACGTAATATCTCATGGACTTTTGGAATGCATTAGGACTGCAACTAGGGAGGAAATAGTCAATGGAAAAGTGAGCGCATCATGCATCGATCATATATTCGTGAGGATAAAAGGGACGACGGTCCTGGAAGCTGCCACTATTACGCAGAAGCCGGCGGACCATTACTACACAACCCTCGTCGTAGTTAAGCAGCCTCAAATTGATGTGGATACTTCGGTAACTCGACAACGCCTAATAATTGACGAGAATCTATTAAAAAAACTAGTACTGGATTTTAATTGGGAGGAAATCTCGAGCGAAAATGATGTTAATAAAATGTATAATAAATTAGTTAAATGGTTCGACAGTGCCTATAAAATGAGTGAGAAATTGATTGAACTAAAAAACAATAAACGGCCCCGCAAAAAGTGGATAACTGATTACATTTTAAAACTCATTGGAGCTAGGGATTTAACTTTTTAAAAATGGAAATGTTCACCGACTAACATTAAATATAAAAACAAATATAGGTCACTTAGAAATAAAACTACCGCTGAAATTAATAAGGCCAAAAATATTTTTTGCTACCGTAATTTACAAAGCACGAACGGGGATTTAAAGCAAATCTGGCAAGTAATTAATAATTTACTTGGCAAATCAAAAATGAATATAGACGAAACTGTATCGCGATATATGAGGGATTCACTATCTGTATTCACTATAATTGTCAACGGGTTTGTGAATTATTTTAGTGATACAGTTCAAAATATAAGACACCAATGTTCAATTAAATTACTTCCGTCTTTCAAGTGTAGTTCATTAAATGATTTGACGGTCGCTCCGATGGATAGCAACGTTGAGAGCTCTAAAAAGATTCTACCACACGTGCTGTTAACACCGCTCCCCCCGAAAGGGTTAACGAGCAGGCTAATTGCTCATTGTATCTACCTAAGTCGACTCCCGAAGACATTTCGAAATATTAAATGCTTCAAAGTCAGCAGGTTATGATGGAATTCGGGCTCAAGATATAAATCAGTTTAAATAACTTTTTAGCGTTTTTATAAGCAGGTTATTAAATATGTCAATAAAAAAAGATATATACCCAAGTGAACTCAAAATTGACATTATCAGGCCTATTTATAAAGGCAAGGACCATGAATTGTTCGAGAATTATCGTCCAATAACATTATTATCAATTGTCAATAAAATAATTGAAAGGTATATTACTGACAAATGGGTCACCTTGATAAAAATAATCTTCTGCCTAAGTGTCAATACGGTTTCTTTAGGCATAGGAATACTGAGCAATTGCTTTCTAACTTCAGCAATAGGATAAATAACCACCTTAACAACCGCGAACATGTGGCAATCCTCTTCTTAGATTACCAAAAGGTCTTTGATACGTTAGCCTTCGATGAAGTTATAAAATCCTTGGAAGCTTTAGGGATACGCGGCCCGTTATTAAAGTGGTTTGTTAGCTACTTTGAAAATAGACTGAAGAGTGTGAAAGTAAATAAAACATTAAGTTCTTTAAAACAAAAATTATCAGGAGCGAGCCAAGGAAGCATAGTCGGGCCAGCGACGTTTTTAGCCTATCGCAACAATATACAATCAGTAATAACAAAAAGCCTTTGTTTACAGTACGCTGATGATACTTGTCTGCGTCTTCTTTCTACCTTTACACCAAAAATTTTCAATGCTTTACCTAAGGCTATCAAGAGTGCCAAGCTTAATAAAAAAACCAAATTAGAGCTTAAAAAGTTTGTAGCGCTGAGTGAGAGGGTAATTAAATAATTAAATTGTTATTTATTTACATAATTATTAATTAAATTGTGTATAATTTCACTTAAGTTTTGTTTATTGTGTTTTGTTATGTACAGTTAGTATTTTTAAGGATTTAAGGATTAAGCCGCTTTAAGAATAAAACATAATTGGCAGGACAAGATATATTTTCTTTGTAATGTTATCTGATGAAAAATAAGCGTCACTTATGGTGACATTGAAATGAACTAAACTGAACCTACTATTAGGAGCTTGACCTCACGGACAAATATATAACTATGGAATAAATTTAATACGAAAAATGTGATAGCCATATGTTTGTGTGTCGGTAGGCACCTACTAGGTAGGTAGGTACATCAATATGTAGGTACGGTTCATATTATGTCTAATAAAATCCTAAAATGAAACTTTCGAAGCACATTGCAATACATTAAGGATTTTTTTTATATAAACCATCACAGTACTACTAAAGAATGGTAACGGAAAAAAACGAAATCCTTCTAAAAGTACCTATTTCAGGGTTATTTTTATATGACCATATTAAGAAGATCGTCCAGTGGAGACCCATGACCACAAGATGGGAAACACCACAGCTGAGGTGGATGGATATGACTTCCGTAGGACGGCAAGGGAAAACATCTGCATGGCTGCAAACAGCAGCAAATAGAGAAACATGGTAAAAAAAAGAGGCCTACATCCAAGAGCTGATAACGATAAGAAGAACAAGATATTAAAGGGTTATTTGAAACATAACTACTTATTATTTAATTAAATTGTATAACAGTAGTTACAAGATGCTGTTCTATCAAAAAAGGCCAAAACATTGATCGTCTCCGTTTTAACTGCCCACTCGTACGGGAAATATAACTGTTAAAAAATATAATTAATAAAACAAACGGCCGTTATTCATAGCGCATCTCAACAATACAATGTTATTTTCTTTTCTACTGGGTGCTTTTATAAAGCTAGCTGACTGTGTTGTTACCTTTAATGGCTTAGTAACAGACCTCAAGAACATCGCTAGGCGTCGCGTTAGGCAAGGAAAGCCCCCCCAAACACAGAAACTTATGATTTAAAAATATTTTTTACTCAATATCTACATATTATGTAAACATTAAGAAATATTTTTAAATCAAGTATTCTTTGTTTGGAAGGCGTTTCTTGCCGACGCCCAATGCCGGATCTGTAACTAGGCACTCTATTAAAGGCACGTGCCTAAGAGGCGGCAGTTTTTTGATAAAAGTTTAAATATTAACCTACCATAAGAAATAATAATTTAAAAAAAAACCGGTAACTGTACTGTTTGTACTTTCATTAACCAACAGTACATTTTATAATAATTATTAAGAAAACATTTTCAAATTTTGGTACGACGAGAGTGTCTGATGTCTTGTGTGATCTAAACAAACGACCTATGACCAAATATGACCTATCACTATTTGTATAAAACGTTTATAAATGAACATAAGCAGGTATTTTTTTAAAGGGGCCTGCAAGAATACTGCCTAGGCGCTGAGAAATCTTAAATCCGGCCCTGGCGTCGCCTAGCGATGTTCTCAAGGTATAGATATCAGATATTACTCGTAGATTGCAACCGGATCGACCTACCTTCCATTGATGAAAAATCTAAATTTTCTTTTATTTTATTTGATAAACTCCAATCTTACGCACAAGCACACGTTTCCAAATGTTGTAGTATCGTTACGAATTTTGTTCACATTATCTAAAAATTATATAATATTCTTAGTTATCTTGTTACCAGTTTAATGTAGTTACTTACATAAACATGGAAGATACATAATATATTAACGCCATAAAAGTTTTAAAGTTTTTAAGTAGTTTTATTTGGTAATTTGGAGTTTAAAAGAAATTGATTAGCTTATTATTATTGATTTATTTATTTATTTACACTTCAAAACTACATCATTGATTAATACGTATATGGCGAACTTATTACCTTAAACGCAATATCTAACAGTTAACCTGCTCTGTGCAGTTATAACCAACTTTATATTACAAATTAATACTTACGTAATAGGTGAAAGTTTTTTTTTTAAATAATTGCTATGACCTAGGTCATACACAATTATTTTGGGCCCTACTCAACTAGGCCAAATGTGCCTGTGCTAAAGTCAGGGGAGATGGTGGTAATGAAGCGGTAAAAATGGCATGACCATCTGCGGATTCGAACCCGAGACCTTTGGGTCAGTAGTCCAACGCCTAAAATAAGAAAAAGAAGTAAAAGATAGAAACAATCCCGAAACGAGCACACCTGTTGTCAATCAGCGATCCGTTTTGAGACTTGCAGTTTGTCATGGTTGGTATAATAATATCATTATCTCGTTCGCTCCCTTACGCCGTATCTGTGTCAGGTTTTAAAAAAATAACTACTTTTGGCCAAAGTTAACTTGCCGTCCCCAAATTAAAGTTGCCTAGGTTCCAAATTATTTAGTTATGCTCTAAAAGTAGGGTATGACAAGACATGGAAATAAAATAAATTATTAAACAAATGTTTTATGGTTACAAATATGGTATCTGAAATTATTTTGATTTACGTAAGAATATTTTTAAATTATCTATGCAAAATGATATTTGGCATCTGGTGCTCTGTGTCCCAGAGGTGTGGTCTCGCTTTGGGCTAGGTGGCAGTTGGGCAGGTGTCGCTTGAGGTGGCTTAAGGCTGGCCACTTGGCTTGGCAGGCCAACCTGGCCAACTCGACTTAACTTGAGCATCGGAATACCGGACAAAGGACGACGGCATCGTTAAAATTAATATCGAAATTACCCGCTAAATGATTCGCTCGCATTACATTAGTAGGTAGGGCTCCTATTGAGGCGGGCAGGATGCGCTTTACTTTGAGATTGACCATCAACCGAAATGAAAACACGTTTACACTTTTAATATCTCACGTTAATTAGTGCTACATTTAGTTGATAACAAGTTATGTATTTTTTTAATTTTTTGTATATAAACATGATACTGCCAAATTACAATAAACTATTAAATATACCTACACATTTAGTCCTTTAATCAGTATAATGTTCCGATATTAGCCATAGCTTATTTAATAAAAATATTGAATAAAATACAAAACAGATTTTTTTTTAATAAACATCCGAAAGGACGGATGTTTTTAAAGTAAAAGCAGGAAAAACTCAATATTATTCATTATTAAATTTATTTATTATTATTATCGAAACATTCCTAATTCGTCACATTGCAATAAGTAATATTTGTTATGGGTTTACTTATAAAAATACTATTTTAATAAATTCATAAAGATTGTTAGCAAATAATGTTTCGTTTTGTTTGTTGCCACACAACACTCGGTTACGTTGGCATTTTGCCATTTAATGGTTTCGATTATTTATACCCATATTTAATTATATATTTTACTAGCTGTTTAACATCCGGCTTCGCCCCGGGTTGAACCCTGCTAGGCCCTGCAGGCGGCTTTAACGTCGCCTTCGGCGCGCGACAACTCGTGTTTTGATTGTATACACAAATTTGTTTTTTCCACCCCATTGCCTCCCCCTCCCCCCTAAATGTTTGAATTTCACAAAATCATTTTGCATTCGATGCCTATTTTATGTAAAGAGCTAGGTCATTTTTCGAGTTTCTAGACCCGACGGTTTATAAGTTCCATACAAACTTCAAACCCCTACTTATTGGTTGAATATTATAAAAAAAAAATCTCATTCGCTGTCTATGTTATATAAAGAAGCTATATGCCAATTTCAGAGTTTCTAAACCCAACGATTTATAAGTTCCATACAAACTTGAAACCCTCATTACCCCCCTTAATAGTTGAATTTCATGTTTTTTTTTATTCATAAACCTAATCGGCTATGCTCACGACAACTTCCCAAACTCATCATCGCAATCGGACCAACGGTTTAGGAATGTATAAAGGACAAACAAAGAAATAGTCATTTTTATATATATTGGATAGTAGATAGAAGATATAGATTGAATAAGGTAATAAAAGAGAAGTGTTTCCACGAGTATGAGCTTATCAGGAGCATAACGGTGAAACTCAGCTAAACCGGGTTGAAATTGTGTAGGTGCTCTTGTCAGAAATATGATATCGATAAACATGAATATAATAGTAGCATTAAAATAGTTTTAAACCAATTTTAAGCAGAATACTTTTAAACGAATTTAAGATTATCCTACGTGTATTGGTGGGGAATTATAAATAATGGGAATCAAATATGCGCAAATGATTTAAGTTCTTGTTCGATCTCGATCCCCCCCCCCCCCCCACTCCATTATCCTTACCGCATACCGCCTGCTCAATAAGTGAAATTATTATTATTTGGTAATATATTATCGAGCGCAAATCGTACTATTTGTTCGCAAAGGTGAATGAGATTAAACACTAAGTACCTGCACTATTAAGAAATGAGATGTTGTCGGTAGAGAAGTCGGCAGCGGTATTGCAGTGCGTCGACTTGGTACGGCCGAGGAGGCTGTCGACGCGCCCAAACTCTACTTAATTAACTTGTTTTTCATAAATATTTGGAATGAGTCGCCGCGTCGCGAAGCGGAAGCCAAGCGCCTTGGTCGGCTGCTTTCGGTCGCATCAAGGCGATCGGCAGCCAGGGCCGCATCAGAAACTATTTATGCATCTTTGAAATCCCGCGTTCCTAAACCTGTCTCAAAAAGGGCTGCGAGCTAAAAATATTTTAATTCTATAGGTTTAAAGAAAAATCATACCGTCGATTAGAGATTTTTCCACTTTTAAGAACCGGCCTGTTTTGATAAAGCGAAATTATATTTTAATCGCGAACCGCTTTTATTAATTTTTCTTGAATAGGTACGTATGTGAACCGAATGTAGATAAAACACATCTCGTAGAAAGGTATATAAATATGCCAGCTCTCAGGTGGATAATGGAGTTAATGGCATTACCTGGACCATATATTTGTAATATTTATGATCGAACTTTATTGAAGATAAAAAAATGTATTTGTTTTGTTTTGTTTGTTTGCCTTCGGAATGTTGTAAACAAATTCACACATAATTTAATTCTAAATTTCTACATTTAGTTATACTTTTCTGAGTTTCTGATAAAATAAGTTTAACATGCCTATTTTCAATATGCATGTGTTTATGATACGTGTGCGAATGCTTATTAACCCGCAATCGCAAAGCACAGAATATTTACATCAAATGATTGCAACCCCGTTTTGACATTCATTTTTGAACATTTGTCAAAGGTCTGTTAGACTGTACTATATTAAAATATGTTATATTTTTTATGTAAATGGCCAATCATATCAGTAACCAACATTGGCATATGGTAGAAAGCCTCTAAAGCCGTTTGACGTGCTTGTGACGGCTTTATTTGTTTATAATATTTTGAATGGATATAAAAATAGTAACTACTTTTTAAAACCTATTAATTGTAATGTGTGTGTGTGTAAGCTGAAAAAAAATATATGTTTGTAAAACTATGAAATTATATGTATAAATATGAATTTCACAGATTTTTACTTTTTTACAGGAACAAAGACGTTTTTTAAAATCAGTTATTAAATATCAATTTGTTAGGGTATTTTCATTGAAATTGTGGTCGAAAAGCGATTGATCATAAAATGCTTATAGGCATTTTAGGTTACTCTCGATTCGGCCCTGCGGCTTCAAGATTTTATAGCGAGACTTATTATTTATACTACATAGTTTGCAATCGCTTCACGATAATTATTGTTCACGGATTTAAGGGCAGTGTTGCAGTTCTGGCTGCCGTTTTCTTTCGCAATATTCGCAACATTACATATCCAGCTAGGTAGAAACGTTGTATTGTTGAAAATGAAAACAAAACGGCTAAGATTGTCATCTTATAGTGGTAACTGTTAAAAAATAGGCCACAAAATAGATTTAAAAATCGAGAAATTACTAGGTACACGGTTTATTGGGAACTATATTTTTTAATAAAAACTGATGAACAAAAAAATAGGTCGGGGGCGACATCCGTATGCTTTTGTTTTAAAATAATATGTTAACAACTAATATCTGTGTATCGTACGCTTTTACGGTCTTAATATATTATACTTTCCGCACTATATAATTTAAACATAACAATATCATAGTAAATATAATCTTCAGCTGATAATCAATATAATAATAATAATAATGAAATATACAAATGAAATGTAAACAATTGTATATTTTTAATTTTTAATTCGTATTAGTAATCTGAGAAAGATAAAATGGCTGACGATATGGCAGACACAAATTGAATGTGATTGACCGAAACGTCAAAATAGGTCAATCGCTTTCTCTCTCTACCCTCATTGACAGACGTGTATTCTATCTCTTTTCTTATTTCTCATGCATTCCTAGCCCTATTCTTTAGGTAAAACATTCTCATACAAATAATGTTCTTATAAACATTAAAATCAAAATTTTGAACGGAAACCTTTCTTGTTACGAGACCACCCATGAGAAATTCCCTGCCACATGTGCAAAAAAAATATAAAATTATTAATTAAATTATAAAATTATTTGAAATCGCCTAAGCTAATACGGAGTTAATGTAAAAAAAATCTTCACATAAAACATCTTAGGTACATATCGAATTAAAAACCTCTTTTTAGAAGTCAGTTAAATATTTGGTAATGGCGTTAAATTTAGCGGCAATGTGCATAACCGCATTAGTTTGCTGCTACCGTGACAGCGCATGCATATTCTTATGGAAGGGCCCTAAGTCGTATTTATTTGGTTATTTTATTACTTTATTACTGTGATTTATCTGCCATTTTGAAATAAGTAAATTATATATCTGACTACTTCAATGAAATTGCCGCGAGGAGCAAGTGACTGGAAGAGTGTAAAATTGACCGTAGTCAAAGTCACAAAACAAGATTTAAAGGCATACCATGATACTCCAAAATCGACTGCAGATTGCGTGCGTGTGTTTAAACCATGCCAAATAAATTAACCTGACACGCATATCCAGTATCCAGCCTGAAGATGTACTTATATGGCATTATCTACATATCTTTTTTAATTAATATTATTGTCTGTGAAACATAAAATAAAAATTCTGATGAATTAGGTAGGTGGCTGGACCAATCACACGTCACAATTTTAAATAAAAAAAGTTTCATCAGTCAGAAGGAATTTTGAGCAATACCAAGGCTCTGTAGGCAGTTTTACCGGCGCCTTCGGTGCGTAACTGCACCTTCGACGACCGATAACTCAAGCCTGCAGCACTCAGGAATACCAAAAATGCGTTAACCTAGAAATTCCGCGAGATCTTTCCAAAATTGCTAAAAACACCTACCTAGCAAGTTACTTAAATACTCCCATACAATCTTGCCTCTCCTCTTTCGCCCTCTTAAGGCCAATTGCAATAACAAACTGATAACGAGGCAATCAAACGTTTTCGCACACTACCGGACATTGATAGTTTCATTTAAGTTAGTCACCGAAGTAAAAGTGAATTTTAAAAAAAAATATTTGAAAATTTCACTGTATCTCAGTGACGCTTTTTGGAATTCTTGTATTATGATGGTCACCAGTTATTGCAATAATTGTTTTTCTATCCATACAAATATATTCGAAATATTTATTTATGAAATTTTGTATTATATGTTGATGTTGTGTACCTATGTATGTGTGAGCGCACGAGAGATTGGTCGCGTGCCGGCTCCGGTTTATCAGTCCGTGAAGTATAAAGCATGTTTGGAATGGAGGGTAGATCGAAAGCAATGGCATGGCCTTATTTCTTTTTTACGAACTGCATTGATTTTGGCGCTACTATAATAGCAGATTCGCTGCTCATAGCCAGGTAGTGGGAGTAATTCCCCCGCTTCTTGCAGGAGGCGTCCGGCTCACTCAGCAAATAAACCTTTAATATTACATATTAATAAGTGCACTTTATATAACTGACAACAAAATCCCTAGTAATTTTGCAAAACATCGGGTTATTGAAAATAGGTGCATTATTATGCGATATTTCTAGGAGTAATTTGTAATTTTGAAAACTCTTAACAACATTCATTATATTGCAAAATAGTTGATATTTATGCAATCTAACTGTACAGTTTATACTATATCAGTATGGCCTGTTCTCACGCCATTCTCGGTTGTTGTACTTTCTAGAGGACTAGCAAAATTGTTGTACACTTTAGATTTCATGTTAAATAGTTGAGGCATGTTTTTAGGCGGCACGATGCGCCTGGGGATGGCACCCCGACCCAGCCACCCGTGACGAGACGATGGGTCTTCGTGATGGCACCAACCCCCCGGGAACCCTCCGCTCCGCAAAAGACAGGTGGTCAGATCACTGAACCAATCCACGTCCTTATTATGCAAGTGATAACGTTTTTAATTCAAATTATGTTTTTTGTATCTCACAAATTCTCAGAAACCTTAATCTAAGATCTTGGCGTTTTGATTGTATTTCTTATAATGCATAGGTAGACCAGTACAAAAATTGGTTAGGCGTGGGCTTACTTCATTTACCGAGGTCTAAGCCCCTACCTTATTCCACTACACCAGGGATGACATATATTTACATACGTTTGTAAGACTATACTTATTAATAACTTTATTCCAAGGTAAAAATGCTTATCAAACAACATACATCGAATAAAACGAAGGTGTAATACGACTCTGTTGTCAGAAAGCTCAACGAAATTAGTAATTGAATTAACAACCTACATAGATTTACTCTTGCCATATTTTTAATCTATCTTATTTTTAGCATAACTAGCATACAAATGGCGAAAATAAGAAAAGGTAGGTAAAAAATCCCACTAGGACCATTATTTATGCTGAATTATTCGAAAAGAGGTATAAAACTTAGTTATGTGCCACCAAATATATATAAAATTGCAAATATATTTAGTTTGGAACAATGAAGATCATACGGTCCGATGTTGTAAAGTCGATGTTGTGTCGCAAGGTTCGTCAGAGTTTCCGTTCACAACCGAGGCAACTGTAAGATGATTTCACTGTAAAAGAGTTGTTGCAGAACATGTTCGGAATTACCGATTATTAAACTTCATTTTAATAAACAAAAGATTTGTTAGAATTAAATTTTAACAAATCTATTTCAGCGACTAAAATTTAAACTTAAAGAAGGCTGTCAATATTGTAATTATTTTAGATAATCCTAAGATATCACGCATACTATGCAAATTTGTAACTAAGTACTACGTATCTGCCTGACACATTAATAACCGTTTTTTTTCATGTAATTAAAAAATGATCCAGTAAAATATTCATCTCTGAGGTCCAGAATAAGTAATTTTAATAAAAGCCCAATAAATTTTGACGATATAGTCGCGCCGCAAACCACTAAGAGTCGAGGCGTTCGCTTCTGAATCGGCGATCTCTGGCGCGGGTCGTAACTGCTATCAGAGAAGTTATACATGGCGAACATACTGCCCTGCCGCAAGCAAAATTACCACAATAAACTTAGACTTTTGTGATTTATTGTATTTAAACGATGCTGTTGTTTTTTCTATGTATATGTATTATATGGTACTGTGTGTTTTTATATTTTTTCTTAATATATATATTTTTTTGTTGTGCTCAAAAAAATGAATATACACATGCAAATCCGTTATTCTAATAAATATTTTTTTAATATAAATTTCTGATTTTAGATTTATGTATTTAATACCTAAATTAAATTAATTATATACTTGTTTGGTGATTTGTTGCCCAATTAGGTAGAAATTTCAAATGTAAATGAATATTTTAAAGACTGTCAATAAAATAAATAAATATTATAGAATGAAGGTTACCCTGTGACGCTTATATTAAAAATATAATATTTTAAAAAACACGAAATTTTACGCTCATTTTATGCTGCCATTTCACTCCTTCAATAATGCGAAATGTTTCCGAAGCACGTGCATATCTAAAGAATAGGTTTAGGTGTACTGGTGAGAGTAAACATTTCCACCGTAAACGCGCCCGCGAGTCGCGCGTCGCAGCCTCTCCGCGAATCACGAAATTACACAAAGATTATCGAGATCGAGATCGAATGCTCGCGTCTTGTAAACGCGCCGCTTTTCGGCAGCCCAGCATATTTATGGCGCGAACAGGCCAACCAAACCACAACCACAACCACAACCAGTGCCGCCGACCGGACTCAAGACTGACTGGACAGACAACATCGCCAATCGCCATCCGCTTTCGGAGGAGGGTCGTCGTTGAGTAAGAGTAACCCACCGCTCTGATGGTAGCCGATGCATTGATTAATCTTTGCAAATTATTCTTTCGTAAAAAAAAACTCTTTTGATCAAAAAAAGCAAATATATTGAGTAGATTCCGATCTGCAAAATTGTCAAAAAATTAACAACAAATGAATCGCTCCGTGTTAAAAAGGCACAAGTCACAATTTTGATGCAAAAGTATCCGAAAAAAACATACCTACATCCTCTTATCCACATTCAATATCTAGCAATAATCGGACCTCTCCAGCAGAAAATAACTATTATGCTTGTTTGAATTCCATTTTAAAATAAGACCAGTTCATGACAAGTGTCCTTATTTAGGATAGACATCAAATATTTTTTCTGCAATCATTTATTACTTTATTAAATTAAAGGTATGCCTGAACCTCTTTTTTATAGCTAATTATATTTAAGACCTAGAAATTTATATTTTAAAAAAAAAGATAAGATGTATGAACTTTGTATTGTAGCTGTATTGTACTATGGATGAATAAATAAATAAATAAATACATTAATCTAAAAGAAGCTTTTATTTGTTATAAGCAATATTAATTTAAACAATTTCATGAAAAAATACTGGCACCTAATAAATTAAATGCGTTCTTCAAAAAGAGAAGAGAAGGCCTTTATACTCGTATCTATGTATTTAGTCGTACGAGTATATGCAGATTTGCAAAAGAAGAAAGTTGAATTCCAGCAAGGTGTTTTCAACATGAAGTTAATCATAGTTTTCATTTAATAAGCGCAACCGTTAACTGTTCGCTTATTAATAAAGTAGATCATATTAACACGATAATGCTCTTGCGTTTGCGAAATAATTACAGTTTTCTTTGCACGCATTTTCGGAAGCTTCGCTGGGGTAAAGTGCGTCGTGTAAAATGGTAATTTATGTAAACGTGTCCGTCCATTGTCTCCGTCTTATGGATCATTTTATATGTATGTGCCTTATCATGCAAACGTGCGGACAGTTCGATCAGAACGCCGATTAATATAACATCAATTTAATAAAAATAATTGTCAACCGGGCCGAAGGCGACGTGCGTGGAAGGCAGGCTCGGCCTCTTAATTGCTCTTTCAAAAATGTTTCAGCGGAGCAATTAAAGTATAGTAGAAGCTGCGTCGCCATATACGGAACTCGCGTAAGGACGCCGTTTTGCATCGCATCGCGCGACCCACGATAAGTGCTGCGGACGCCCTATGCGCAGGCTAGGGCTGGGCTTTCCGACTCAACGCGATCGATAATAATTGAGCAGGTTCGATAAATTAGGTTTGACATGCTGCGCCTCAGACCTGCCTACCTTCCGTGCGCCCGGTAACCCGTTCTCGGCCACCGAAAGCTATCGACGATGGTGACAAAAAAAATGTCGCCCAATGCTCCTTGAATTACCTACTTTATAATATGTCAATTAATCAGACATGTGTGAATCCCGATGAGTTCATCCGACCGTCTGCATAAAGCAGATAGATATATAAAAACTATTTATTTCTCATACCTTAGAGTAAGCCTTTGAAGAAAGACCAGGAATATAAAGAATTGTCCTCAATATAAAAAAGATTATCAGATACCTTGTATTATGTTTCGAACTAAAAACAATAGACTTTGTAAACTGGATTTGAAAATTATCATGATTTTAAGTTTTAAGTTAACAAGAATGGCTATGACAACCAGTCATATAATATTAACTGCTTCTCTACATTGTTTAACCAGAATTTGACGTCTTACAGCTAGGCGCCCTACAGGCGTCATTAAAGGCGTTTCCCCCCCCCCCCCCAGACTACACGCGCCTGTGATACCAACTTGCTATGGGTTGCTTCATTTACTATCTTCAGTGGTGCCCTTTCAATTTGCGTTTCGGAGGCGACAGTGGGTTATTTTTTAGGTTTGAGTAGATTATAATAAAAAACACACAATGTTATCATGAGATTCTTTCAATTCATCATAAATTTTATTGAAACGACAGTGACATAATATTTTAGTTTAATAATAATAAGTTTTATTTTTTGAAAGAATGACTATGACCTAGACCACATACAATTATTTTAGACCCTACTCAACTAGGTCAAATGTGCCTGTGCTAGAGTCAAGAAATATGGTTGTATGTAATGGATGACCATGTGCGGATTCGAACCCGCGACCTTTGGGCCAATAGTCCAACACCTTAACCACTAAACTACCACGATCTCATTTATAATAAATATAATGTGGCAATGAACTGGCGTTTCTATTTGAGCACATAGATCAGTTTATATTAATTTTAATTTTAAATTATCTATTTTTATCACTTGCAAATGATCACTTTGCCCTTTAAGTGGGTGCAAATTTAATATATTTATAAATATTAATAGCTTTACAAAATTTTAATAGCAAAACAGCCATCCGTGATGGAGGCTCGTATTTTAACTTATTTGTCGTGGCTCAATTTAATAAATGGCTCTGGAAATGAAAGTATGCGTGTGTGTGTGTGTGTGTGTGTGTGTGAGGGTGTGTGTATGTGTGTAGCCCGAGCGAGGTTGGCGTCGATTGGCAGGCGCCCAGCCGCCTTGCTCGTAATTCAACTAGAAATGGGCGTTATTACACGTGTATATGGACAAATCGAATTAACGACTCGATCAAGATTTATTTCGCTGCTCTTAAAGGACTACGCTTCTTAACGGGAAATTAAGTAAATCAGTAGTTTGTATATTAATTTTTTAAATTTAAAATAAATAAGTTCAACTTTTCAGACGATTTCTTTTGTATTTAAAATAAATACGAGGACATTAAAGCAAATAAAATATAATTGCTCATTTAGGCAATCTTTAGTAAGGTATGTATCAATCATTAGTATGACATATGTAGATATCTATCTAAATTAACATTTTAATAAATTTTCCGTCAAAATTCCGATGTTGATGGTGATTTTCATCATGTTGATGATACATAAAATACATACTGTATATATTATACAGTAAGTATTAATGATGCGACTAATTTAGGTATATAGGTTCCTTATTAGATAGATCAGTTCTGATTAAGTCACACAAATGCGGTCTCTAAAATTATTAGTATCTGGTCATTTAAACGGGCACACTTTTAACCACTCGTATACATAGTTCGTTCAGTTTAAATATATCTTGATCGTTTATTAAGGCGATTTAGGGTTACAAGAAATAGTATGTTACACTTGATTTGCTTATATCTTCTCTTTGTTTAGGACTCCGAAAATATTCGCTGAGTGTTTTTTAGGTTAATTAATATTCCTTATTTATAATATATTTTAAAACGGCTTACCAATTATTATTAAATGCATACAACATTGAACTAATTTCCAGAGACAATGATTTAAGAATACGATGACTGGTTTGAGATAAACACGTGACAAGCTAAATTTAAATTTAAATAAATGTGACATTGATTTTCTACAAACTGTATTTTATTCAATACGTATGCATATATACAAACTGTATTAAGCACCTACATTGGTAAAAAGTTACAAATAGTATGTAACTATTTGAAATGGCAAAATGAATAATTAAAAATATTTATGTGATGAGTATTTTATTTATTTATTAAACAGGTAAGCATACAGCGAAATAGTAACATATACATTTTGTCAGAGAGACGATACGAGATACGAGTCATTACGATACGATACATTATTTATATCTCTTATTTAAATGGATAAAAAAACACTTTATAATTTTCCTTAATACTAACACTTTTACATAGACAGACACCAGCTTAGAAACGAATATAGGAAAAACCATTTAAGCTGTAATTAAATTTAAAGTAATTTAGTATTAAAATGAGTTTGGTGGTTAATTAATAATTCGTTATAATACCTATACATAAATACAATGAACAATATGATTTTAAGGATTATTGGTGCTGAAATTTATGAAGGTATGTAGCCTATCGAATACGTTTACCGATAAATTATAACATAAACGTCAGCACAGAAGCTTTAACAGCATCGTGAAGCGTTTTAACATGTTATTATTGTAATTAACGCGAATCAAGCGATAAGTGGGCGATTGTGGCCGACAACAGCCGATCTATCGAATTCTCAGTTTGTTCCGCTTTTTTTCTGTCGCTGAAGAGATGCCATAAATGAAATATAATTACGCGTTCGCAAAAGGTTAAGAGCGCACATTGCGCGGCATCTGTGCGCCTGCGCGCGCGCCTCGCACGTATTATAGTTGCATAAAGCTGACGCGCGCCGACTCCTGCACGTCGAATGGCGAACCAAGTACTTACCTGCAGAGAAAAGCTTTTATGATATAACACAATATATTTTAATAAATATTATTTATTTATTTATTTCAGGAAACAACAGCTTACATAATAATTACAATAAACAAAAAAAAAAAAAAACAAAACACAAAGCCAATAACAGTTTCCTCCAAACTTAAAAAAATAGAAAACACATTCGTGAGCGAGGCCGAGACCAGGAAGTAGAAGGGGTTGGGGAATCCAGGGATTGGGGAGAGGTTGGGGGTTATATTAAGTATGTAGCCCTAAGCATTTAATATGATATTATAATTAGAAGGAACTAAACCATTCAATACAGAGCACTTAGTTCATGCAGGTACCTCTAACCTAAACAAAAACATTTTAGTTAAAAAACAACATAAAAACAAATAAAATATATATTTTTTTATTAAACATATATATATTTTTTTTAGTGTAATATATTGTAAAGTTTCGTTTATGAAAAATTTGTCTACACCCCTATTTTATAAATAACCAATTTTATTTTTATTTTCATTCAAATTAATTCTTGTTGCATATTTATTAAATTATACCATGCTTATACGCTTATACACTTTTCTCTCAATACTCTTATTTTCGCTCCTTGTTTTCGGCCCTTACATTGGATGAAATAATTTTGTCATCTTCGATCTGTATAACCTCAAGCAGAATACTGTACGCACCGTATTTTAAAATGGTCCTGGACTCGATTAGCGGTTTTCATGGTAGTCGAATCCTTACCACATTTTTATAATAGTCGGTAACACTTAAAAATAATATCAATGACTAAAAAGTTTATTTAGAGCAGGCATTCGTAGAACATAATTTAAACGTTAGCTTATAGCATAATGACACCCAGACCCTTCAGATTTCATAAACATATCAGCGGTTGACCTTTAGGAGAGTGTCGAACTTAACAGCTACCAGCGATCGGGTTGACCATTAGCCTTAATTAATTCCAGCTCGCTCGTGCATTGCGAATATTTAAAAGTATAATGATTGCTATTTGGCCGCCAGCCCAGTACAGCAGCCCATCCACAGGTGATCTCCACAGGAGCGGCGTTGTGGGGGAGCGAGATATTCCGTCCGGCGGACAAGGATGTCCACGAGGGTTGACCAATCGGTGGCATGTCCATTGCCCATTGCCCATGCGCTCGTGCCCCTATTAAAATGCGACCTTATGCCTTATATAAACAACGCAGACGCCGCGCCCGCCGAAGCAACCAGTTTGCGAGCTTCATACACAGTAATTTTGTATAGATACGATGACAGGATGTACTTACTGATGTGAAAATTAATGACAGCAAATTTTGATCGGGCTTCTGATGCTAAAACAGGTATTATAATGTTTTTTTCGCATGGAAGTGTTATCACTTACAATCTAAAAACAGCAGTGTAATGTACGGCTGTTGACCTAAATTCTAAATAGGTACCTATTGTTTGCCATTTGTAAAAAAATAAACCAATATGATCTAACCACCCAGCATCTAGATCGAACAACTTAAACCAATTTTCTGAACAAAAATAACTGCAACTATTAGAGAATAGGTACGCTGTAAGATAAGAAAATATTAAGGTAAATCTATGGTTTTTTAAATGACAAAGTAAATTTTTCTATGAAATATTCATTCTTATTTGTATTCAAACCAAGATCTTTAGATTTCATCAGTGTGACACATTTTAAGAAAACATTATTTCTCAGGACTGTAAGGGAAAATGTATAACTTCACTTTTATTACAGAAATTGAATGAAAGTAAAACTTACTCGTATATTTTATAATTAAAATTAACTTTTTTCATTAGAGTTCAGATACCATTATGTGCATAAAATAATAAGTAACCAATTGATGACCATGATTTGAAATGTTGACACTAAACCTAATTAAGATTTTCCACAAATTAAGTATACACTTAAAACATGACATAAAAAACAACGAAAGAAGAATAAGATAGGAAGGGACATAGGAGGATATTCAAAGTTGTAGTTTTTACTTCAGTATGAGTTTCTCAAAATCTACAAGAATTACTAAATAATTTATTCCAAAAAAATCTACAGATTTACACAGTAGTTTACATTTATATACGAAGAAAAAGTAGTGAATATATTTTGAAACGGCTATACCTACTAGTATGACAAAAAACCGCATCGACAGATACCTCAGTGCCAATACCCTACCCTTTACAATCCCAAAATATACATACAAAAAAAAAATGTAATGTTTAATACCTACTGGCCCCGTCATTCGCTGCTAACAATATATACTCGTACATATCCGATATCAACAGGGCGAATATTATCAAAGTGCCTAAAAACACTAGGCTGCTACGTTCTAACGTATCTTTTTTTTTCTAATTATAATTTTGTTGCACAGATTATTAAAGAAGTGAGAGACAAACATGGAAACTACACACTACACTCTTACACGTACCATCCAATGTAGGACGATTTATATCTTAAAATTATTACCAACAGAGTTAGTTGAACACGATCAATGTTAAATACGTCCGCTTAAGTATAATATTACCAAAGTGTAATTTACTTTTGTATGTGTAACAATTATTTATTTGTTTTGTATGTGTAATTATGTGTATTATGTTATAATCATTTTAATGCATGGGCAAATGCTGCAAATTATATATTGTTTTAATAAATAAATAACATTTTCTTACACACTTTTAAATCATATTTATTCATTTGCACGTTAGTAGTAAGTAAGTAAGTAGAAGTACGTTTTAACTTTTTCTTCAAAATAATAAGAAGTTAGACACAAGAAATCCCCGAAGAGAACACCGAGGCGTGGCGCGACTTCCAAACTTTGCCGTTATGACCAAATTGCTTTCGTATGGGCGAATCGAAGCGCCCGGCGCGACGCGGGCTATCAGGGCTATTCGCCACGCGTCGTCACCTGAGCGTAACTCACACCAGTTGCTGCTGTCATGGCATGGCATGGCATGGCATGGCAGAAGCTCGCTCTCTCGCCCCTTCCCTCTCGTACCTTCTCGCTATTATATCTCTTTACAAGGATATCCCCTTGAGTTGACCGCACCGAAGTGCCAACAAAATCGCTGGGCCGGAATGCATGCAATGTCATGTTATTTAGTTCCGTGTTAAATTTTACTCAGTGTGGTGTATGACATGATTTATGTAATCATCCATATAAAAAATTATTGGATATGAACTCAACTGGCCTGAAGGCACACCGTCCTTTATGCTCACATAAATCCGCCAATATGCACGCTATGTATAGACTATATATTATTTTTATTAATTTTCTTCTAACTCTTGGTCATGATATCCATTTACGTATATTTGTTAGTACTTGGTTGTTTATTTACATAATGCTTATTGTAGGTACATACATATTTTTATGTAATAATCGTCGCTTTGTATTTCTTTTACAATAAACAAATAAGTGCATAAAAAATGCAGAAGCCGTAAAATATTTATTTATTTATAGCATAGCATAGATCGTACTTATAGACAATTTTCTACTCCACTGCCTGAGTAGCTAGGCTTTAGGGTAATAAGTATTAAAAAAAATAACACATAGAAAAACATAAAATATAAGAACTAGACAATTTTAGATTGTAGATTTAAGAATTTAGAACTAAACTGAACTTTGGCTTTTAAATTGAATTTTCAATTTTCTCTCTAGTGTATGAAAATGGATAACAGAATTTGATAAAATTTCGCACCTTAACGTTTAAATACTAATAATATTTCTTTATCGATCAAAAATACAAGTAAGCATTTCTATTCTTTATTCTTTATTCGTTATTAAGAGAAATCAACAGTTTTACAAACAATTGGTATTAATAATAAGTTTACATTCTTAAAAAGTATTTGTAAAACTAATCAAGGATTTCTAGTGTTAATATAAACACTAAAAACTAAGTTAAAAACTAAACATGTATAGTTAAGTTATGCTTTTAACTCTTAATCATATCAAAATACTGGCATGGCTTGAATTCACATGATATATGACATAATAAATTCGGTATTACAGTATTACAGTGTACAGTATTATTGCGCTACATAACATTAGGTGAAGTGATATAAAAAAACTTACCCTGAAAAAAAACCTATTATTGTGTATAAAAAAAAACAACAAAATCAATAAACAGATATTGTAAGAATATTAAAATGTTGTCCAACGCCGAAGGGTTCAAGAGCAGATACTACCGAATTTCCGGGAAATTTATTTGTAATAGCCAGTATTACCATAAATATTTAAAACAATATACTCGTACATGTGTAGTAGGTATCTATATATAGATAACAAAAAATAAATAAATGATATTAATTAATACGTACATTTAGGTAATTTATTTATTTTAGGAAACAATAAATAAATAAATAAAAGATAAATAAATAAAATAAAATAAAATAAATAGCTGACATAGAAGTAAAATTACAATTTAAAAAAAATAAAATAATTAAAACATAATGCCAATGAGAGTTTCCTCCAAACTCAATAAAATAGAATAATACATTCGGGAGCGAGGTTGGGATTAGGAAGTAGAAGGGGTTGGGGAATTTACATAATTACCAGAATTAAAATACAATATAACTATTTAAAAATCATTGATTTTACATATACATTTAAATATACTACTCTAGGGCCATATAGGCTAGAGTAGACACTCTAGTGAATGCCAGGAAGGTAGTGTTGAATATATCGATGTCACTTAATATGCTGTTGTAAAGCTTACGTGCTCGATGTATATATGAATTCTGTGCATATTTCGACCATAAATAATATGCCATTCAATATGCCTATTATTTTTTTCTGTCCATATAAATATAATATTTAGGTAGCATAAGTTCAATACGGTTTTATTTATGTGTGTCTTGCAATAACAGGGGTTGACATAATCTTTAGAGGTCCTCCATAATAGAGCTTTGTGAAGGGTGTAGTCGTGCGGTCGCCAACGGTCGTCCACGCTCGCTTGGCTCGCTTGGCTCGCTTGGCTCGTGTCTCGTCGGCCGCGACTCGCGACTCGCGCCGTCCATATGGCGTCTCAGGTGGAGAGCTTTCAGCCATACGAACGCACAAACACAACTACAGTCGGGCTACTTTAGGAATGCGTATGCAAGGATGTCGTACGTACTCATCCGCCAATAGACATACTCTACGCGAGTGAGCGAGTTCGCAATACTTCTGAGAGCATTTCTAAAACGACCCGCTACTTCGCGCGCGGAATAACTTTTTTCCTCTGCATTTCCAACAAGTGCTCGCCTTTATAATGTTTTTTATTGTTATTTTATTGTACGAGAGGACAATGGAGCCACGCCGTGTTGGAATCGTCCCTTTTTATAACGCAACGTGGGTTCGAATTTGCTCTTGTGTGTTATTTAATATCTAATTGGTGCGTGACAAAAGTCCGCGCTCTACTGCAAAGAATAGAATATTTTTTTATTTTTTTTTTACGTATATTTCTTAGATTTTAGTTATGTACAATAAAAAGTTAAGAATATTTCTTAGAAACATGTTTGTATCTTGGTGTAGAACACCAAAGTATAAAAATGTGTATTTTGTCATGTTTCTATTTTAATTTAAATACCAGGCAAGCTTGATATACAGATGGCACTTGGTTTGGTTTGGACTAAAGCACTGCGGCGAGACGGTCTGAACCGGAAATAGATTTTGTTTATTTGCAAAACGTAAGAATATTATTTGTACTACAAATGCTTTAACACAAATAAATATCTGAGCAATTATTTAACAATACGATTTGTATCACTGGTCTTTTATGACCTATAATAGTTTTATACTACTGATAAATAATCAATATTTAAATATCAGAACAATAATTAACAAGGTAATTCTTCCCTAAACTTACATTTTTACTAATTTGGTACAATTTAACTTCTTTGTTGAGTAATTAAACCCCTATCCCTGAGTCTTAAAGTGGGTTTAATCTAAAAATGTATACGAGTAAATATCACAAATTCAGCTGACGAAGGGCAAGAGCTGGTCTATCACATTCAAATTTTCAAATTATTTATACTTTTCAAAGTTCATGGCTTGTACCTACATTTATGATATCTATTTCATCTGAAAACCTACGACCCATCTTGAAAAATTTCGTTGAATGTTTGTCTTTACAAAGTCCTCTTTCATTTATGGTTAGGTTATTCACTGACGAGCACTATTTTAATAATTCTATCTCAAGCACCAAAATTGGGAGGTATTATGTACGAGCATCTCTGTATATACAACGAAATCACAAATCACCTTCGACGAGAATTTCGCGTAAATCATGCCGCCGTACTTGGATCGCCATCCTCGCTAAGGAAGTTCGAAAGGTTTTATTATGCGCCATTACATGAACCTTGAAAACGCGACCAACTTATTAACGATTACTTTTCAGCAACGTAATAATTAATTCTTCGCTTACGCTTTAAATAAATATACAACGACGATGTCCAGTTTTCAAATTACCATTTTGATAATATTTTTCAAGCCTCGTTGACATGAAACTTATCTCGTCTAGTCAATCTACTATTATTCATTTTTAAATATTAAATATTTTACTATTCTGAATTGAACGATTAGTAAATTTCAGTAAATTTATTGGGACATAGCTATATGAAATTAATCGAAAATCAAATGATATTTTTAATATATTAATTGATTCTTTTTTTGCCCTCAGAAAAGACACCTTCTTTGTGGGAAAATGAATATGTGCTTATTTTTAAATTAATATAGTATATATCAAAACAGGCTAGTCGTCTGAGTATACTATGCCTTTATTGAGTTTAGATTTTGTATTCTGGTTTTATTTATTTATTTGTCAGACAGTATATTACATATAAAACATAAATTTTAAATAGCAATTATTATTATTATTGTATTTGCATTGTTAAATATTATTTAATGTACTACAACAGTGTGCAACAGACTACAAACTAAAAATGAAACAAGACAAAATATTAATGTTAACAATAGTAAAATGGATAAGATAGGACATTAGTCATTCAAAAAATTAGGAAAAGGAATGAGGAAGTGTAGTGATAAGTTTGAGTATTAAATTAAATTAAAATGAATATTTTTATAAGATTTCTGACCTGGGTCATAACCAATTATTTTGGGCCCAACTCAACTAGGCCAAATGTGCCTGTACTAGAGTCAGGGGAGATGGTAGTAATGAAGCGTTAAAAATTGTATGACCATGTGCGGATTGGAACCCGCGACCTTTAGGCCAATAGTCCAACGCCTTAACCACTAGACTACTACGATCTCCATCGATCGATTTGAAAGATAACAAACTTTTTTCCGAGAAAACGAAGTATTCTTGTTAGCTGTATTTCGTAAACTGAAGCGATTTCATTATATTTTGTTACTTTTTCGCTAATTTTCTATTGTCGAATATAAACATATTTTATTTCAGAAATGATATTTTGACAATAACGTTCATGAAATTAGTTGTGTCCTAGTTGCTAACTAATCCAGAGGAATTAAGATTATGAATAAAATAACGCAAAGTCACGATAGGAATGTTCGTCCCTTTCTTACAGTCCCCACATTAGCTTCTTCCATAGGTGACTACTTATTTCCAAAAAAAATTCAATAAAACAACGAGAAAGAAAACGAATTGATTCCATTGTGGATGTGGGTGTACTAATATTTCCATCATGAGTGAAATTAAAGGTATTTGGAGCATTTTATATGTTTTGCATGAAAGAATCTATCGTCAGGTAGTAGACAGTTCCAGCCCTATATTCACCCGTCAGATGGACTGTGAAACCCCTATCAGGAAGATCACTTCATGATCTTGTCAGAAAATAAATCTTAACGACAAATAAATGAAATCGTATAGCGATCGAAATAAGATATATTCTTGAAGTGAACATATTTAACAGATTGTTAGCGAGTCCAGTGAAATAAAACAGTGCGATATATATTCACGGCTAATTTTCTTGGAAAGGTCTTAATAATAATATTTCTAACATATGTCATTTGCTGCGACCGTTATAATTTTTAACAAATTATAACTAGCTGAGTGTTGTAAAATATATGGCGCCACTAAGGCGACCGTGATTTTGATCTAAAAGCGTACTACCACCAACTATCTACATTCATACCATTATTGCAAGAATCTTTAGTAAAATATGTAGTAAGCATGTATTACCACCGTGGATTTTATAAGAGGAGACCACAACAGATCTCGTAAAAACAGGTCGGATACACTATCTATTGACATAATAAAATTTTAGCCTTTAATATTTATTTATTATAAAAAATAAATTTATTGTATTACTTATTATTTATAGTAATAAATAAAAATTATTATTTCTTTATTTATTGTCTTTAATTTAATATAATGATATCATTGTATTTTAATACTATTTTTTTATTTATAGGTAAATGACCTAAAAGTTGACGGACAAAGATATTGCACATCATATAGGTAAGCAGTTATTTCTAAACTATTTTGCAGACAATCCTCATTACGGCAGAGTATAATATAAACCAGCACTTAATCACATACATAACCGAGAACATATTGTATAATCTTGTAAGTGTAACTCCTGTATGTACAATAGGTATTGCTTAAATATTTAGATGTATTAAAAAAATCCCGTTCTCAGATGATTGTTCGACACATCCGTCCGATACGGACCTTATTTTATTTATTTATTTATCTTTATGCACTGTTTCATTCCGTTTCTCGATCTGAGTTCGTAACGATGGCTCTTACGACCGCAAAATTATATGTTTGTAATTAATGACGTCCGTGAGAGGTTAAAATCAGTTAATATGAGATACGGTTTACATAACACACGATAAATAATAAAGAAACGCTCTATGGTAAATCGCTCTATTGTTTTTTTGTTGAAACATGGCGCAGACATTTGAAAGCTCACCTACTGTTCAGTTATTGCGTGAAAGAAGCGTTGCGCATGCGTCGTGCGACTCGGACGCGAACGGCGACTGTGAAGACTGATCCACGGAAGTCGTATAATTATTGGAGCTTTTAATAATAAGTCATGAGCACTTTTTTCGGACATAAAATCGAACGGCGCGCTCTTGAAATTGCGCTAAAATTGCCGATCGAGACATCAATCATATTAATTAAAAATCGACAGTCTTGTAGGAAACGACAAGCAATAAAATCGATTCGAAAACATGATTTCATCGGCGGCCGCGTGCAAGTTCCGCCATCTGGCTTTACGATGCATCCTGCCAATGTCCGTACAACCAAAAGAAAAAGTGCATTTCCTAATATTTCTTTGCGTGTATGTTGATCTTCGTTGGGGGAGTGGCGAGCTATGCGAATGGCGCCTTGACGATATGGCGATTGCGAAGTATCCGTTTAACCGCCAAACAAACATTTTCAATTCTTTTTAGTCGATTTTGGATTTTTTTTTCCAAATCTTTTTATAATTAATGTTTGATTTTTTATATAAACAAGGATTCACGAGGACTCACGACTCTCCTTTTAGGAGATTAAACTATATAGTTTAACCTCCTAAAAGGACAGTAGTGATTTTGAATACATTCTGTATAGGTGTATAGGTAGGTAAATAGGTCGTAAATATCCTTACCCATAGTCACCAAAAGAAGGTAGACGGTGTTTGAAGGAGTTTTTCAAACCAGTTCAGTTTTTAGTATAAAATTTAAAATACAATTGAATATATTTACATTCATATTAGAAAAAAAATCTCTCTAAATCATACCGTTTCGCTAGGTTGGTAAGGCGACATAACGAAAACTACAAAATAAAATTAAGAAATAAAACATTATGCACAAGATATGTCTAGAATTAAGCGATAAATCTAATTTATTTTGTAATATTTTTATCATTTTTAACCACACAAAAAAAGGAACAATAATAAACATACGAGGATCATTTAAATTATTATTAAATAAATATAAATATCGGCGCGCGGCTATGACAGCATGGTATCGTTAAATCAGCCTGGAAAGGTTTGAATAGCACGAAAATAAACGAGATGCTGTGTGGCCCTTTCTGAAAATCGTAAATATATGAAGAACGATCTAGGACTAATGGACGTAGGGTTTTAGTCTTTCCTTAGACGTTTCCCTTCTACTCGAAGGAAAATATAATTATTTTTTTTAATTCTGAACCGAGAATTAGGTGCATCTACTGTAATTCGATTGATCAGAATGGGTATTCCCAATTAATAACCAATAACCATATCCTTAGTTAATAAATCTTTCTTGTAACATAAGCACTTTATTAAAAACTTTAATAATTTGATATTACCACAATGAGTTAATAGTTAGTTGACGGAATATTTATATTATTTCGACTAGCATTTTTATGCATAAATTGCGAATTTCCTTGATATCTTTTATATTAACCAGTACAGTAAAAAATATATATATTGTTTTTTTGGCCACAAAAAAGTTAAACATGAGTCGTCACGGCTTAGGTTTCTCTACGACATTTGCCCTAAGTTCCTAAAGCTCTGTAACCATTTGGTTTATGGAGGCCCAACGAAAAGGCTGAAATTAGGTCAAAATGGTGACCTGCTAGCTGCTCATTAAAATATGTCGGTTTTAGCGCAAGCCGCCGCCGCAAATATATCAACGGCGTAATTAAACTTTTTCAACCGCGATTAAAAATAAGTAGACGATTGACTTCGAGCTTTGCTAAAATTGAACATAATCGTTCTGGGTAAGGGGGGAGGGGGAGGGGGGCGAGCGGGTTGCCACGCGCCGATCTGGCATGTGCGCCGATTCAAGAATCAGCCCAACGAGTACAGAATACGATGACATTTTGTTTGCTAAGATTGTATGAAAACTTTGATATTTTTTTTTCAAATCCTATACCCACTGTTAGTAATTCAGTTTTTATGTATTATTTTTTTTGATATATAGATAGATCCTACCCGTAATTCATCGTCAGCTATAATTTTTATTTATATCCTAATTTGTAATTTTAACTAATTACTTAATCTATATTTAAATAAATACATATATGTAAAAAGTATTTTTTTTCCTTAAAATAGAAGTAATTGGTAATTGGTCAACTATTTTAAAGAGATTTAAATAAAACTTAATTTAAAACCTTACTATATGGATACACTTTTAAATTAAATATATTAAATGGAATAATGTTCAAGACAGACATATAAAGAATATAATTTATTTTCTGTGTAAATAATTAAGATGTACAAAATATACAAGAGAGAAAAATAAATTTACCAAATATTTATTTTTTGTATATAATTTATATGTAGCAGTGTATATGTACAATGTGTATAAGAGAGGGACTATTTGTTAGTGTGTGTTTTTCAAAAAACAACTATTCAGGCATTCATTTTTCAATAAATATTTTCTTTTGAATTGTGACTATTTTAAAATATTCTAGTCGGGGATTTATTAGAAAAAATACAATCTACTTTTATAATTAATAAATAATAATAAAATTAAGATAATATTTCAAGTAGCTGCAAACTAAGTCTTTCTCATGTCACAATAATTCAAAGCCTTTTAAGCTGTAATCACTTCTCAAACGGAGATTTGTTTATGTAAAAATAATTATTAATTGTGCTCACGTATGCTTGGTCAAATCAAATCAAAATCAATATTTTTTATTAAAAAGCAAGTACAGCAAAAATATACAAATTAAAATGTGTAGGCACGTGCTATTATAACTATTTAAAACATTAATAAGATTATTCTTCAACGAGTGCCATATCACGGTGGTAGAGACACACTCTAGTATTCATAATGCAACGCGAATAGGTTATTATACTGTCAACAGTTGGCGAGTCCGTTCCGTGTAAGTTAAATTTCTAATTTTATGAAGTTTCCTTTTTGTGAGCTTTTAAAATAGGGTTTTAATGACATTATTTGTTCATGCATCAAATAATGTTATTGCATAAAGAGATGATTATTTTTGTCATCTTGTGGTTAAATAAATTTTTCTTTAGAGCCTTTATCGGGCCCGGCATAGGTACTTCAAAACGTTTTATAGCATATTTTATAAATTGTTTATATTTTAATATAAACAGTATTAATCAGCTTCTCTTATAAGGTCATATTAAATGGTCACAATGCTTATCCCGTGCATTCATATCATGTATAGCTAAAAAATAAAATATTGAACATATACTGCATTGAATTCAAGATTTTGTAGATACTCAATAAAAAAGAAAATTTGTAGTTCAATGAATCCCAATGAGAATTTTTATGGTTACATAGGTACCTATCCTAGAACCGCAATTGATTTTTAAAGTCTTCTATCATCTTATAAATGTTCGAATAGATATTTTGTATTTGTATTTTTACCATATTATGACATAACAGTATTTGTATTCGAATTTATTTGTGGAAAACGCTGTGTTAATATACCAATGCAGCGCAGCGTGCCATTTTCTAGAAAACCTTGAAAGTTTCAGCTTTAAAGCTATGGCACTTAATAATCTGTGCCCTCCAGGTATTTGAAAGCCCGCGTTCGCCCTCGCGTCGCGCGCACGCAAGCTCGGGCCGCCCGCCGCCCGCCGCCCGCCCTCCCGCGCGCCGGAGTGGCCCGCGTTCGATTTTATTATTATAATTATTTGTTATTATATGTGTCATTTCATTCGTCTTGACCGTACGCAAGGTAAAAAAAGTTGAACGGTATTGTCTCAACCGAGGACAGACATAAAGCAATACATATTCCTTAAGCGTGCACAATATTTACGGCTGTGAATAATATACATTTAGCGTTTATTTTGCTTTTAGAATGGTTACAGTTAACCTAGCAAAGCAGTGATTGCATCATCCATGAAATCTGACCCAGAGTAGAAGAGTAGGTGTATTGGTAATAAAGTGGATAAATTAATTTCAAATTACGATAACTCACTGAAGGAGTACCCAAGGACCCACTTTAGTCTGTCTAAAAATAATCTCCGTCGTGCCAATAGAGGAAAATATTATAATAAGCATAAGATACAACGAATGACATTTGTTAGTGGCGATGTCTTCTATTTGGTACTTGATTGAAATTCTTGGTATTTAGCTATACGATTCGGTGTAGTCTAAACGTTATCTATAGCTTTAAAAAAACACAGATAAAGTCGTTTAAACGCATGGGACATGTAACGCCCTAGTTATGATGTTACTATATTATGTAGAGGCAACATGTTTTTAAAAATATTTTTATATTTTATTTATTTATTTATTTGTATAAGAAATGCTTACAGCTATACATAAAGACAGTTACATAGAACTTGAATTTTGTCATTAATACTTTCTAGTCAGGGGGGGGGACAATTCATTCGTTCCCACGTCCACTTAGTAGTCTTCTTGATGCGAGTCTATTTCTAACTGGCAGATATAGCAGACTCGCAGGTCTCTTAATTAAATTAAAATGCTTAAAATAAAGAGAACGCATTGATAAATTCTCAGCGCCGAATAATGATTTCAAGATTTTATTTCCTGAGGAAAAGTTTCTTTTTTGCATTTTTCTGCCTGGAGTGAGGGTATAAAATATGAGCGAATACGTGATTTATATAAATGTGAGTTTAAGTAGCAAGCTCCTACTGACCCCCGAAAACCAATAAAAGAATATTGTCGGTCTGTGGTAGTACCTCTTTCTTGACACGACATTATCACTGAATTACACGTAATAAATAAATAATGTTATTTTCATGCAATGAATGAAGGCAGACTTCGTAATTAGGTGGGTGCATACGTGCTATCAATACGAGTATTATAAGCACTTGGATTGAACGGACTTTAATCGAAATCATTCATCATCGCAAGGCCGTCCGAACGCGGATGGCAACACAGTCGGTGCGGAACGTATCTTCTTACGTGTACAGTAACTGAAAAAAGCACTTATACAGTTATGGGTTCATTTAATATATATACGAGTATAAAAAAAAACGCTTGAAAAAAATGGCGACTTAGGAAATGTTTTTTAATATTTCTTCTACTATATATCCATACCAATATAATTACGATATTAAAATGTTATAATTTAAATAAATTCTAAAGCAATAGTTTTATTACTCTATTGGTATATTTATGGTAGATATGTTGTTATTAAAAAAACTAGGTATTTATGAATAGTCGGGCCGCCAGTACCTATACATACAACTGAACAATTAGGTAGTAAAAATACAAATTATCCTATAGAATGTAGGTTTTTATCCGATCGGGTGTACTAACGAATATGTTATTAAATTTTAGTTGGAAAGGTAAAAATCTCTTCACTGTGTGCAGATTACACCTTCACAGTCAGTATTTGATAATATTATCGCAGGGTATCATTTCAGGTAATTAATTCTTATCTGGCTAAATAAGAACTCACCGGAAGGTCTTCAATATAATAATGAAATTAAATAAATAAAAAAATTGTAAAACACGTTTCCCCGTATACATTTATAAAAAAAAAATACGTTATAACACACAAGAACCTATTACTATTTTTAAAAAAACACATTTAAAAGAAAATATTAAAATTTTAGAAATAACTAGATAATATTATTACCCTAGTGTGGTTGTCCACAAAAGGGTAAAATATAATAAAAACATAATAATATGATTTACAAGTCGTACATCCAACTCTTGCGCTTAGTGGCGCTCTTACAAAGATCGCTGACGTGAGTACCTCTTCTTATAAACGACACAAGTTGATTCGGCTGGTGGCTTGCTGCCATTATTAGCTGTTTTGTATCATTTCGTTAATAAATAGATTACATGTAAACAGCTTTTATAATAGATAAAATCTACGACATAATGAATACCTTGTATGTGCGCTTGACACACGTTGCCTTTTTAAACACAATGAGTATTAATAATAGTCCCACTGTTCTCGCTCATTCGAGTTTTTTGTCTATTTTATATTATGTAGAAGTTTGCTATATTTTAGTAATTACCAAATTTTTATGCTACAATGAAACATATAAATAAAAAAAAAACTAGTAATATTCTAGTATTACGGTAACTTTGCCAGTAATGCAATGTATATTTGAAAAAAAATGTGTGTTTTTAGCATATAAAAGTATGTATGTGATTGATGTTCACATAGTAAGATGGTTTTAATTTTGTGAAAAAATATTATTTTGTGTGTTTTATTAATATATTCATTATAAAAATTATACAAATGGTATTTAATACATTATGCCATCCCAAACTTGGATACCGTCTGGTCCAAGGTAAACTCTATTTTATATAATATGTTATACCCATATATTCAAGTGGTAATCTTTAGGAAAGTGATTATGCCCATTGGCGTAGTCAGGGGTTTCAAGCGGTTGCACTAGTCATATGCTAGAAGTTTAAGCGATTTAACCAGCACACTGCACAGGTAGACAAAGTTACCATCGGTTTAATGCTATGGAGCGACCACACGAATCGTAAACTGGCATTCTGTCTACTGAAACCGAATACACATGACTTTTCAATAGAAATTCCAGTCAATGTCTTAGCTTAAGGTTTAAAAGGGTTCGTTAACTTCACATACAATTATATACATTAATATTGGATGAATGTTGGCTCAGAGGTTCAAGGTTGATTTTTTTTTGTTTGAGTTTTCTCTATCTAACGTGAAATAATATCAATCCCTTTAATACTTTAACTTTAGTGAGAAGTAGGTAAATTTGAAAAGGGTTTATTTAGTCGCGAGGCGTGCGACCTGCTTTTCGCTAAGTCACATATTACTCATCACATATTATAACATATCCAGTAAAATTTTTTGAGAATTAATGTTACTGATGTCAAAGTTTTTTTAGTAAAAAAAATATTATTTGTGAAAAATTTACCTTTTACACACTTAACTTACCTTTTGAACCTAACTAATCGGTTTGTACGGGTAGAGGGGAGGAGGTTTCCTCGGTGTTTGCAAAACTTTATCATTTTAAATAATATGTTGAGGTTTCTAGTTTTATAATTTTATTGTTTAACGTCTATTTTTACGATGATAGATTTACTTACAGAGTAATTATCATTGCTGAAGCATTGGAATTTATAATCACATTCAAAAATCGATTTAATTTACTTTAGCTTGACAAAATTTATCCCATTCAAATACTAAACATAAACCCTCATTATAATTATTTACCATTCCAATCCACGAGATATTTAATTAAACCATTTAGTAATATTATTTTTAAAATATCCCCTTTTTATTCATCTATTTCAACGTTAATAAATTTAACTTTGCGTGACTGCGATAATATACAATCAGCTATTTATTAAGCGCGAATTCCGTAGCATTAGTTTGGGTCAAAATCTATCAGCAAAAACTATTACTATTCAGAACCGTTAGGTCATGAAATATGGGCAGGCTTGATTGGCAACATAATTTATAATAGCCGAACGTCACTCCACCCCAGGCTCGTGAGCCATATGTCACGTGCCATAGCGATGACCCCCAAAACAAATATAATTACTTAGCGGTGATGGTTTGCTGAAATTTGCAATATCGTGGTTTCCAGATGATGGATTAATGCGGTACGTTATAAATATGGTCTCGTTTATAATGGTTTGGTACAAATATATTTTAAGCAAGGCCCTGTTTATCATTATAGAAATCTGACTAACCGTAGGTTTACATTTAATAATACAAATTACGTAATTCATAATTTACACTTTAAATTACGCAATTAAAATTATAAGTAGTTATCCTAAGTTTTTTATTTAAATGATAAATCCTAAAGTTTTGTATTGGTTAACATTTTAATTTATTTTTTAATTTATTGTATTATATAATATTATTAGATATTAATACGAAACTCATAAATTACAAAAGATTAGTGTAATAGTTTTTATATATAATATTTAATATAGGTTATTATAATCATGTTTTTTGTGTGTAATCATGTGTTATTCTATTAATTCGAAAATGATTTTTAAGTATTTTCATTGCTAATGTGTTTATTGGAAAATTACATTTAGGTACTTGTGGACCTGTACGTAACGTGTTACCTATTATAACAGTCGATTCTCAAAGTCACCCGAGTAAAACGAATGTAACGGTTTTAACATATTGCACCCCTAACTCAGACCTATGACGATTTCACTTACTTACCCATCTTTTTTGACACGCTCCGCATTGTTATATACTATTAGATACCAATTTACAGGCATTGGGCCACCCCTTTATTATACATATTTTAGTTACGCTATTTTTTCTTAATACAATAATAAAACATGACTTGTTATAACAATCGATATTGATACAGACAAACAATTTTTTAACTACCACTAAAAAATAAGTATTCTTAAAGGCTAAAATAAAGAAGAAGTATTTTTGTTGATGTAGGTTCACAATGCACTGTATATATTATTTATATTTATTTTACACAATATTTATTATTCATTGTTAAATATGAAAGAGAGAGAGGCAGATCTTTTTTAATTAGTATTAAAATGCGTACATATTCATATAGAACAATGTTGGTCATTCTAATCTACACGCACATATTTATTTATTTATTTATACTTTTTTGAAAAATCCAACAGTCTTAATTTTTATAATTACAAACAAAACTTATTACTAGTATACAAAACCAATTATGGATTTCGGAGATTTTACATATTAACATTAGCATAAAAAAATTGGAACATTGCTCTTAAAATATATATAGATTATGATTGTATATTATGTTTTATGAGTCATTTTAATCTTTCATATATGCGATAAAAATAAAATATCTTATAAAAACATGTTATTCACTTTTATTATTTATTTCGAATAGTCCGGCGTTCCGGTAATCCTACTTTACCATGTTTACGATACTAAATTACTCAAAAGATAAGATCACATCCTTTTTGTTGAGGCATAGGATTAGAAATAAGACGAATGACGGCTTTTGATTCTATATGTACGAGTAGAAAGTCAAATTATTCCTAATTCCTAATATTATTTAATCCTCAATCCTTTTCTGTGGACCCATGCATACATAAGTTCTTTTTTCTGGTAACCTGGAAATATTAATAACCGTTTAAAGGTTCCTTACATTGTTTTCGTTAAATCCAAAGGAAGAGACTTACCACGTCACATAAAATATCATTAAGTGGTATAGGAAATACGATTTGTTTTTTATACGCCCTTATCTCGGATCGCCTGAAGTGTTTATGGGGCAGCTTCATATAAAAAGAGGTCCCCGCAGACAATAAAGGGGCGCGCAGGCGCACAGATAACATGCACTACCCTCATTGGGGCAGATGACGCAGGCGCACGAGTCACGGCCACGTGCGCAACTTGTCCGGAGCAGACTTTTATTTATTGTATGCTTTTATTAGGAAGGACTTTTTTATTATTAAAAAAAGTTTTTTCTAATTTTTTATATTTATTAATTAGGTTCAAAACAACGACACAATTTAATCATTTTCTATAGTGCTACATTTTTATGGCAAAATATATCTAGTAAATATAAAAATGAAGTAAATTCTAAAACATTAAATTATTAAAACAATGTTTGTGTAGTATTTGATGGTATTAATTGTAGCATAGGTATATTTGTGTGTTTGTGTGTTAATAGCATATATAATATATATATTATATACATACTAGTGATATAATAAATGGTTTTATATA
Organism: Neomicropteryx cornuta; assembly: GCA_020383195.1. NCBI lineage: Eukaryota > Metazoa > Arthropoda > Insecta > Lepidoptera > Micropterigidae > Neomicropteryx > Neomicropteryx cornuta. The sequence goes on from JAHKQU010000012.1 coordinate 14,869,870, forward strand.
ATAATAATTAATCATAATAATATTATGATTAATAGGTATTTATTACGAATATTCAATTTGTATATTAATTATATTATTTATTTATACTTTATATACATTTTACGTAAATTATAATTCTTGTTTATTAATGTCATGCAGTAATAGAGTGCGCTAATATTATTAATATGCACTTAAAAGTTTCTCAGCTTATGTTCCATTTATTTCTATGTACTAATAATCAAATACTCATTATATTAAACTTATAAAACGGTGATCCTTTATTTTTAACTATCATCTCAATGCATGGTGTAATGTAATTTTATATTGTATGTTTATTTATGGTACGATATAGATTAAAAGTGACCACTTACCATAAAAAATGCATGAGCTGTTCCACTAGGAGCAAACTGGTGCGACTATGAATAAGGCTGTAGCAGTTACACAAAAAATAAATAGGTAGGTTAGAACTTGATAGTTCCTTATCTTGAGTATGTTGCCACTGGGTATCGTACCCAGGCTGAGACATACATCACATTCATATGAAACTGAAACGGGTCATATCGGACGAAGTAACATTTTTAACTGTAAACGCTGTTTTAGACTCGTCCTTTTGTCTTGACCCACCCGCACTGGATTATGGATTATGCTGGAGTGAGTAGATACAGTTGCCTCAATTTACTGCTACTACTCCGTGTAAGAGGTGGGTATACAATACAATACAATACAATACAATGAAATGCCATAATCTCTCCAACACAAAATATAATATTTTTATTAAAGCAAAATTTAAATGACCATTTCAGTCACATTATTTTGAACAAATTTGATTTTTAATAATTATGTGTAAAGTGTCAAACTTGCTTTGCAGTTGCGCTGTCATTGATAAGATTACGGAGCACGGCTGTGAGTCGGATTGCTTGGCATGTTGGCGGGGTGCGGGGCGCTGGGCGGGCGCTCGGCGGGCGCGGCGCGCGGGCCGCAGGGCGCGGGTGAATGATGCCACCTGCCTCCAGGCGCGCGAAGAACGCAGCGCGACGCGCCCGCGCTTCACTCCGGTGCGTTAATTTTACTTGCGAAGTGAAAGTTTAATTTTGCTTTTAATCGGTCCCGCCCGCCCGTCTGCCCGGCTTTAAACAGTTTTCGAATGACTTTGCTGTTTTTATAGTTTAAACGAATTATAAATAAATAATAGTAAATTTAAAAATAATTTTATTTTATTTATTCACGATAAAGAAAACACAAAGAAATAAAGTAGGAAAATCAATTGGTAAAATAACCGTTAAATCCTAATCATCAATCTTAATAATAATAAATATTTCCTAAGGATCGAACGAAAAGCTGATATCCGACCTATTTATTAGATTATTTTTGGTGTTTTGATTATAAGTTACTATTTATTTATTTATTTATTTATTTTGAAAGTACATAACAGCGATACAGGAAGACAATTCTCTAACACTACATTTAAATGGCCAAAAAAATGTACCAAACATGAAAATGGTTGACAACAGCAAATTAATAAATCAAACTTAAATAATGTATGCTGTGTGTGGAGTGTGGTGCCATTTGTGGCATCGACATGTTTGCGCGCGCATGACTATGCATGAAAAAAATCCTGATTAATTAACCATGGCTACCTATAATACTAATTATTTCAACCTTGACTTGATTGCATTTCATAGGTATCTAAAATTATCGAAATTAAAGTGAGGGGGTGTGCGTTTTTGTGACATCTAAAATATATATATATATATCGCTTCGTTTAGCTGTTGAAGAAGGGGCCACGGAGCTCCGAAACGTTCAGCAGAGGTACTCACCTAATCTATATCTTCTTCTAATATTTCTCCATCTATTTACTAGCAATAACAAGTGTTTAAACAACCGAAAATCTTTTAAAGTATTATATTTTATTTATTTATTATATTTATTTATTGGGATATAATTAATTTGACAAAGAAATAGAATTGTAGTAGAACAAATCACAGTTACAAGTTACAGTTATAAATCCTCCGGGAGCGATTAGCACTGCTACATTTTGTGCCCTGCCTTCTTTACTAGACTATGTCTGTACTAAGGAAGGCAGTGTTATATTGTGTTACAACTAAGAATGTCAAACCGTCAATGCACCTATAGAGAAATATGAAGATGTCTATTTGTAAGAAAATAATTTAAAATATATAAATATATATATATAATTGTATAATTGAGTTGTAAAGTTATTTGACTTATATTTGATGATTGTTTTTTAATAGCTGCAAATCGCCTGAAAAGGTGAATGACACAATCTTTGACAATATTGAAAAATTTTGGAAAAGTTTTTAATTATTTGATAAAGTGCTGGATAGCATAATATTTTTAAAGGTTCTAAAGAGGTCCTGTACTTGAGAGCGCAGGATGTCGGTTTAAACCCAGCGCTGAGTTTATAAAAATGCATTTTTAACTCTCACCTGTCCTCTTTAGTGTAAAATATTGTCAAATATTATGTAACCATTTAATTAGATGAAATAAGGAAAGGATGATATTTTAACAAAAAATATAAAAATAATGGATATGTGATTACGATGAAGGATGATGGTGAAATGAGATGAGTTTATTATGAGTGATTTATGTATGAAGTTGATGAAAAAATAAAAATAATGGATATGTAAAAGTGTAAAATTAAAGCACATGATTTGTGTGCGTATTATTTATATAATTGTATAATTGAGTTGTAATGTTATATATATAATTGTATAATTGAGGTGTAAAGTTATTTGACTTATATTTGATGTTTGTTTTTTAATAGCGGCAAATTGCCTGAAAAGATAAATGACACAATCTTTGACAATATTGAAAAATTTTGACCAGTTTTTTAATTTTTTGATAAAGTGCTGGATAGCATAATATTTATAAAGGTTCTAAAGAGGTCCTGTACTTGAGAGCGCAAGATGTCGGTTTAAACCCAGCGCTGAGTTTTATAAAAATGCTTTTTTAACTCTCACCTGTTCTCTTTAGTGTAAAATATTGTGAAATATTATGTAACCATCTAATTAGATGAAATAATTAAATAATCTTTTCAGGCGATTAGCCGCTATGAAAAAACAATCATCAAATATAAGTCAAATAACTTTACACCTCAATTATACAATTATATAAATAATACGCACACAAATCATGTGTTTTAATTTTACACTTTTACATATCCATTGTTTTTATTTTTTTCATCAACTTCATACATAAATCACTCATAAAATCATCTGATTTCACCATCGTAATCACATATCCATTATTTTTATATATTTTTTGTTAAAATACCATCCTTTCCTTATTTCATCTAATTAGATGGTTACATAATATTTGACAATATTTTACACTAAATACCATACCATTTTACACTAAATACCATATCATACCATACCATTACCATAATATGCACTTTCAGAACTTAATCCAAGTCAAATAAATATAATCGATTGAGTAAGTTAAATATAATTATTATTTCCGACTTTTTTCTGATTTTCCCAAGCGTTGAAATCTTTTCGCTACTAAGGCAAGTTATAATGAAGGTAACATTGCATTAGCCGTTTCAATCCGATTTAAAAAAAATGAGACTCAATTAGATGTGTTTTTTTATGTATTCACTCATTACTCCGAAACGTCTCAAGCGATTTCAGTGATTTTTGAAGTAAAACTTCTTTATTCGCACCTCAGACAGCTTTTCCTGGGGTATTACATGTAAATTCGTATGACTCGACAACACGGCACTCTTCCGAAGCGACACGGTGACGGCACATGTTCCCTCGGTCGACGCAAAGACCGCCGTAACTACAGAGGGAGGGGGCGGGGGGGGCGGCCACCCTAGTTACGCCTGTGCGCAGAGACATGGTTCACATTTACCGAAGTTGCATATCAAGGTGTGTCTGCATCGACACCAACGTGTTGGTCGATCCGTTTTTTTATTGCTTGGTAACAATAAGAAATTTATTGTACCTATTATTACTCAGTTCTTCGGTTGTAGATATATTTTAAAGTCGATTTTTCTTACTCCACTTTCATAATTCGTATATGTAGGAAAAAAATAAATATTAAATATTTTCATGACATACTTTCCTCATGTGCTATTTAGATTAGATACCTGACGTTTTGTCCTAACGCTTTGGACAAATAAATTAGAAAAAGATTAAATCAGGTTCTTGTAAAAAAATTAAGGTTTAGGATGTCGTCTAATTTATTAGCTTATAAGTTCACATTACTATAAATCTTACTCAAATGAAACACAGCTATATTATGCAACATCTAAAAATAACTGATAATTTGATTTTTATTAAAAGCATCGTTACATGTTTTACATCACCTTAGAATTAAATAACTTATTGCATCAGCTTAGAACAGCAGTACACGCTATAAAGGTGATGTAAAACGAAATGAATTGTTTTTGTCAAAGTTAATAAATATAGGTAGAATAATAAAGATTGCGATATTTTGATTAATATAATAATTAGGTACTCTTATAACGATAAATATATTTATTTAAATAATTTCGCAGTCAAACTAATCACCGGTTATTAATAACAGCTCCACTTTTAGAGATGTTGAAAGCAGGGTTTAGCCTGACGTTGTAGGTTGATAACATGGACCTTTGTTAGTGATGAGCGACGAGTTATAAAAACAAAACAAATTCCGGAACGCGCACGCGCCGCCATATGCCGCGCCAGACGTGCGCCGCGGCCCCGCGTCACGGCGCGCACTCGATAACAAAACTTTTTAGAACAAATAAACAATCACTCGGTAATAAACAAAATATCTTAAAAATCAGGATTCTATGTAACCTAACCTAACCTACTAAAGTTTTTAGGGTCAGCGTTTTTAAACAATGAAGCTTCGATCGGTTTTTGTTCTGTTCATGACAAAAAAAAACTATAGAGACATAATTTGTTCTATTTTATTTTATTTTTATACGGTACCCCAACAAAATATTGAATATATAACATGTTTAGATTAATTTTATATGCGCATTCGTGAATGCTTCTAGTTGATTTTTTTTTAAGCGAAAATTTGAAAAAATCATATCCTAAAAACAGTAATATAATATTGACTGCTAGTTTTTAAAAATATAATTTAGAAAAAGCGTTATCCCAGAAACGTTTATTGAGGGTTACAATGTTAGAAAACAATTTTAAATCATGTTACTTTTTTTTTATCGATTTTTCTATTTCTTATTTAAATGCCATTTAATGGATTTCATATGTACATATAGTTTAAAAAACGAAAATGTTTTTTTTTTCAAAATTCTTACCTTAAGAGCCATCAAATTACTAATTGCTAATTATAAAATGCGAATTGAATAAATGCAGTAACAATGGGATGACAATATCAAACATATATACCTGTCAGATGTTTTACATATTCAAGTAAAAGTTTTACTTTGCTTTTTTAATTGTTTTAATTGTTAATTATTATAAGTTATTTCAAAATCTGAATAGCTTGACAGTAGACATAAAATTTAAAATCCTCTTAACCTCGTAACCAATCGTCCGGAGGCAAATTTCATAGTTTATAATTACTATTACTTTGACATTGACATTCGATTAGTGACGAATACGTAAATAGTCGCCTAACGATGTTTTATTTTACGTGTCGGCAAAACAATCGTTAAAGTACCCGCATGTTTTCGAAATAAAAAAACGTTAACGTCCGCCCAGACGAGCCTCTCCGTGGATTTAAATGTTGGCAATTCAAACGGCCGCGGCGCGACGCTGACGAATGACATTTTGTTATACGTAGGTATATAGGTATAACTACATTATTTATGTCTTCAAAAAAAATATATTGATATATCGGAAAAAATACGTGGTTCTAAAAAAAGGATTTATTTCCCTTTTATAATAAGCCTTCGCGTATCGTTAAAAAAAGAAAGATTTATTTATATCTATTTTTAAATTAGGAGAAAACCATCAATTGATATTCAAAAACATAATTTGTTCATTAAACACTTCTGAAGTTTAAAAAAGCCTCTTAACATGTAAAATCTGGAACCATTTATGCTGAATCTAATATTATAATTTATTTTTTATGTTTAAACATTTATATGGAAACCCCTCTGCGTCTTGTCACTGAGAGGAGCGGGGCAAAGCGCTGGGTCGGGTGAGGCACGCCTGAACCGACCCAGGTTCACGATGTAAAAAACCGAAATATAATAATTGTAGTAACATTATTCTAGTAACGACAGTTTTTTTTTCGTAATGCCGGCTCTCCTGAAAGGAGTAAAGTGAATAAAAAACAATCTGTAGGTCGTCTTATATTTCATTTCAATAAATTGACATTCCTCCCATTATATTCACAGACGAACGCTGATGTTTACACATCGTGAGCCAATATTTTCCCTTGAGGCTGGTGGGGAATTCTGCGTCAATATGGATCACGTCAATTAATTTCAATAGATTGTCTGGTAAATTGTCAAGCTGTTGATGGTTGGGCAGCACTCCTACCTCTAACCACTTTGTCCCGGCGTTGAACTCTTTTAAGCGCCCGTCTAAATTACCAGTTACTGTTGTGTTTTGTTTGTGTCCAGCTGGGCACGACTTCGTAACCTGAAAGTTAAAAGTAAGGATCCCTCGAGTGAACAGTCAACATTCTCACAACAACTACATAATGCATCATAAGTAAGTAGATCATCTACCTATCGATGGCGTACACACGTGGGGTTAAAAGAGTCAACCGTATGCGGGCGCGCAGCAGTTGTCATTAGCACTGTGGCGAGCAGTCACAGGAGGAGGAAAGGTGGAGGGGAGAGGGGGGCTATGGCAGGCGGGACCAGGTCGCCGAGATAATACAATGAACCTGACATTGACATTTTACTTCTTTATTTTCATTAATTTCTCAGTCGCAGCTGTTCTTCGTCGAGCAGATTAAGCGCATGCTCGATCGCATTGATAGTCCCAGATTAACGTCGGTCCTGTTTTATTCGATAATGATGTTAAAGCACTTAATAACATCAGTCTGGTATAGCAGTAAAATAAAGATGAATTACATCTGCTTGGAGTTCAGCTTTCGTAGTAACTGGACTTTCAAGCTTAGTCGAGAAGAAAATTCTGGTCGAGGCTGTATATGTATAGGGATTATATTTAAATCGATCAGAGCCTTTTTTCTCTTGTAAACCAATCCCTATACCTTTCGAGGTTCCTTTATTCTACTAACATTAGAGTTATCACCAACATATAGACAGAGAACTGACACTAGATGCGTTGACTGGAATACTTGTTTGCTCTGTCTAATCCGACATTTCAACAATAATAAAAACATACGCATCCTTCCGGGAAAATCGGCTTTTTGTGTTGTACACATTTTAAAAATCTCATTGCAGTACCTAACAAGAAACTGTATATACCGTTCCATTGCCGTTTCCAAATATTCTGCGCACGCGCAAGTGGCTTCACGCTCATCGCATACACAGGCAGTCCACTGACCGCAAAAGCGTGTGTGTGTGTATGCTCACGCATACATACGTCAGCGTGATGCCTGGCACGCGACAGCCGCTCTCATGGAAAAGAGCGGCTGCAGATTTACTCACCATCAGCGATGGTTTTGCTGAGCAGCCTAGTACCTATACTTATTAACGAAGTGTATTTTATGTAACATATTTTGAATATATATATTTTTCAATTCGAGGTTGTGCTTAAACTACGTGAATTTTTATTACGAATTATCAGTAGATATGCTTGATACCTACTATGATTTAATTCACCACTTTTTAATCTTTAAAATTATTTATTTACAACTGGTCATTGATCTGGTAACATATTGATTTCGATTGATAGTTTATCTTAGAAATTGTCATCCCATCTTTTACCTTTGTAAATAACAGGTTTTTGTCTTTAAACATGTCCATTTTAACAATTAAATATTACAAACTTATTTTTTTTTTGTTTTATTTTACACAGATATCAGTCGTCCAGTTAACTTTGTTTCATTTTAGTTTATTATGCGATATTCGGTAATACTCTTAGATATATAGGGAGCTCTACGCTTGCGACGTAGTGGTATGGACATTTGGTTCCGATCCAGAGATTCCGGTCTCGAACCCCAATGGGACAAATACAGTCAAGTCTTGCGGCTGAATAGTCACAGTGCATTTCTCAATACAGTCGATTGAGTTAAGTAGCAAAACATACACACTCATTCAATTACAGTCTTGCGAGATGTTGTTGCCGGTCAGAACTGCTCGACCGGCGAACCGCCTCTCGGACAACAAAAGCTTTACGATAAACAAAATGTTAATTTTCAAAATCCATTATATTATTATATAATTGTTGTACTTGAATCAACAACAACTAATCAATGAGATCGGTGCATCGTACCACAACCGGAAAGGGCGAATTAAAGATAAGGAAGTCACGGGTGCGCTGGTCGAAAGGAACGGAACAAAACGTAGGCCGGCTTCGCCCTCCCCTTATCTCCTTTTACCACCTCACTTCAGACCCGCGGGCCGCGGACAAGCGAAGAACGAAAGTATGTAATCCAGTTTGCTTTCGGCTGTTATGCAAGTCGACAACCTGGACGCTCAACGCCCAAATGAACCACATTTCATAGATACAGGGAAGTTTTGTAGTTTTATAATATGAGCATTCCTTCAATCGATAAAATCGTCAAAAAAAAAATATTAACTTATACATCATTCGAATTCATTAATAACTTCATCGTTTATGCAAAAATAATCAGAAATAAAGTATCAAAAATGATACTCGTCTATTTCTATATTTTTTCGCTTATCTTATAGCAGTAGTACGCATCTCTTGTAGTTTTATGTAGATTTTAGGCTAAATAAAGGGACTATTTTGTTTTTCTAATATTACAAGTGTGTCGAAAGATTATTCGAGAGTTTTTGTGCATCAGCGTGTGACAGGATTACACAACTTGATATAAAAGTAAGATATCAACTGCATTTTTTTTAATTTAGTTTACTTATTCATACTGATAAAATGGCATAATTACTTGAAAAATATTTGCATAATACATACTCAATAAAAAGTTGTAAATCTTTTGAAAACAAGACTAATCTAACATTGTATTACAAATAATGCGTACATAGAGTTTAGGAAGCAAAGACGTGCCAAGCATATTTTTAATTCGATCGTTACGAATAGCTTATAAGCTTCTTTCTATAAGCAACTATTTTTAATAATTTTATGGTTGAGTAAGATGATGTACATTTTGCGTATAGGTAAATCTGGAAACCCGCTTGGGTTGAATTGGGCTCGCGTCGCATTGAATTATTCAGCAAGAGCCCTTATTATAACGGAGAGCACGAGCCAGCGAATGAATCCGGGATCGGAGGGATCGAGCGGGAGACTCGTAACGAACAAAAGGCGAATAAAAAAGTGCACCGACTACTATACCACCACACTGTGGCACGCTGAAAAAATAATCAACCCGTAAGACAACAGCAGGCTGAGCAGTGGCGTACACAGCCTGAATAGATTATTTCCAAATACACGTAATATTATTATTTATATTATTTATTTAATCCCTCAAATGTTGTAAAGCCAATATTACAATGCAAAATATCTTGCCTAACTAGGCTTTCGCCTGTTCTAATGAAGACGTTTCATCCATTAATTAAAAAGCTCCATTAATAAGATATGGATATATTCGGAAAATATCTGAATGCCTACAAACAAACATATACTATAAGATATATATATATATTTAGTATATATATATATATATATATATATACTAAAAAACTATGTATTATTACAACTAATATAACAAATATAAAAAAAAACAGCTAAACAGCTATCAATGACGGCTAAATTCATACATTTACAGCAAAATTTTTTCAACCAAGAAAATAATTCTATTTGCACCGCACTTGCTTGTCTGCATTTACTTCGGCGGCCGAAAGCGCCTCGAGGACTTCCGGTGCCATTGAGCCGGATGTTGGTCTGCGTCTCGATGGTAGATCGTTTCCTTCGATGCTTCTTGTAGTTTCCGTGAAATTCACTAACGAGTTTGCTGTGGATGCAAACGCTGGATGGGCGCGGGCCAATCGACGTTGACGTTAGGACGAAGATATGTCTTTTTCCTTGTTCTAACTTATTAACTGATACTTATTGACAGCATTTCGAAGGAGTGGAGTTGTTGACAAAAAATTGAGGAATGGAAAATAATTAATTTTTTATTTATTTATTTATTCTTTATTGAAATATCCACAGTATTACATTTTATAATTAGAAACAGAACTTATTACTAATATATAAAACCAATTAAGGATTTCAGTCATTTTACATGTTAAGATTAACATAAAAATTTGAACAGTGTTCTTAAAATATATATAGATTATTAATATTATATACGTATACAGTAAAATTTTTTTTTTTTGAAGTGTTATGTGTAATTTGTGAGTGATATGTGTGGTAGTTGTGAGAGTGTGACATTTGTATGTATATATTAAAATAAAGTAATAAATTAAGTATGGTTTTAGTATGATATAAACCTACTCGTATATTTAGGAAATATACTATAATTATTTATGAAACAAACATTGTCAATAAATTATCTATTTTATAAAAAATACGAAATCAATGCGACATTGCAACAATGCTAATTTATTCTTTTAATCATTTCTCAATATATAAAATGCATGACGTAATGCCACGATAAAAAATAATATTTATTAAACGATACAATATCAAAAAATATTTTTCCTTTTTTTTATTAATCCTTAAATATTTTTCCTTTTTTTTTAGTTTCCACTATTTTTAATACCTACTAATTCTACATAACTTGTAATTGAACATACACTCATACATTGAACACACACATTGTATTGTTGAATTTATATTACTTAAATTAGATTATTTATTTATTTATTTATTTATTAACAGGTAAGCATACAGCGTAATAATAGTATATACATTTTTCAAAAGGTTAATAATAAGGCCAATTATTGTTGGTTAAGTGTTTGTTTTAACTAAGCACCTTTATTTTAAGCTTATTTGCTGTGGTTTTTGCTTACGAAATTACTAAATATTTTTCATAATACTAACTGGAAAACCCGCCGCCCCTGCCCCCGCCACTGTAACAGTAGGTGTGCACCTACTGAGGTGCGCACGCGCCAGTCCTTCCCTTCCCCCTCCCACCCATTGCCAGTCCTTCGCTTCGCGTCATCCTTCTTCCTGATTGCAGCGGCAGATGATGCGCCAAGGTGCAACGGACCTCAACTCCTTTTTTATACTCGCCTTTAAACGATTCCCATTTTATCGAGTCATTGCCTTGCGGGACCTAAGATAAATCTGATACTTCGACAACAATCTCTGATTTATTAAACATTTTTTAATTGTTTTTTTATAAGTCATTTAGTTGTAATATATAGTTTTTATTCTAGCATTACTGTCAATAATTAGAATTCTCATAATTGTTATTTATATTTATGGTATATATTTTTTACAGAATACAAGAAAATTTAAAAAATACAAAAAAAAATTTTAAAGAAAAATCTTTATAATAAACTTTAGTAATATTTGAACAGTAGGAAACAGAGATCTCCCTCGCAAATAGACCTATACAGAAACATAGAGCATTTGGTTACAAAACAACGGGATTGGTTTATAGGATAAGTCCAAGTGTAAGTTACATATTTAATATTGACACTTCCAACAATTTGGCAGTAATAAAGCAATTAAAGAATGTCAATTTTTGATAACATAAAAGAAAATATATATTTTTTTTATCGTAGGTTCATACAATGCACATAATGAGCTAATCCGCGTCAAATCTTTATGCGGGCGATGAATTTTGCTGATTTTCAATACGATTTGTAAGTACGCTGCCAATCTGCTTTTGAAATTGGCCCGCTTTTGAAAGGATTTTGAAAAATTTCGTTGCAAATTTCGTTAAAGCAATTGGCTGGTAAATTTATTTCTATGTATGGCACTACCTATATTGTCGAACAAACTTTTTCCAGGATGAAGTATCTGAAATCTTAATATAGGGCAAATTTATCGGATGATCATTTGCAATCATTGCTAATAATTGGTGTTTCCGATTTGAATCCCAACTTTGAAGAAACTCTCCAGGAAAAAACCCAGTTCCACCATTCCCATTAAAAATTGCATGAAATAATTTTATAATAATATAATTTAGACATGTTTGTTTAGTATTGTTATATCTGTAATTTACTATAAAAAAAAATTTATAGTATATATATGTGGCAACAATAAAAAAATTCAATGCTGCTTTACTTGTAATAAGGTTTTTTAATTCACATATTTACAATGCTTGGCCCCCGCTAATGAATTAAAATACCAAACTGGCCCTCGCAGCAAAAAGCTTGGACGCCTCTGCCTTAGACTAGAGCTAATTAGCTAAGTCCTCTTTGTCTGATACAAAATAGCTAAGCAACTTTCAGCTATCATATACGCTATGAAAGTTACGAATTGGCTATTTTAACAGCGGGCCGTTAAAACGGCACATCATATTTTTGGTTAAGACTTGCACAAAAAAGAATCCGTTGTCGACAGGCCACAAGTCGCTCGCTTCCGCCTCGTCTGAACGCCCGCGCCTTCTGTTGCGTTTCGCTTTAATTTCCTCCCTATATTCACTAGACATTTTTTTATCGGTGTTAATATAACGTTTTATTGTGTTTATTTGAAAAACAGGTTAGAAAGCGGTACCTTTTTTATTATCATTTTTATCGCTGGAATTGAGGGGATCGATTTTTTTTGCATGCATCAGTACGTCAATCAAATAATTTTGATTGTATTACAGTGCGGCCCAAGAATCGAGTCACAAGAAAGTAGAAGCGGAAACCAATGAAATGGTTGTTATTATTTTCAACTGGGAGCCGCCCAATAAATACCAATACCAATAAATGTCAACACCAATATCAACTGTACTAAAAATACCTGTACTAAAAATAGAAGGTACAGTTTCTAGCAAGGAATAATTAAAATTACTATTACCCAAAACTACCAAAGATTATACGATTATACACATGCAGCCACTTGTTTTTTTTTTCGAGGTAATAAAAGAAAAGACATAATCTGAGATTATTTTATAGAATAATTAGAAGGATTAATGATTTTGAGACCCATAAATCTTTAGTATATCAAATAGTGTAAATTAAGTTATTTTGTAATTACATAATTTAAATTTTATAGCATGCCTTGTCGCATGATTCCGTTGCAATCGAGTGACTTTTATATGAATCTCGCAAATATTTTAAATTATGTATAATGTCAATCTGCGTTATGGCGTGGCAACCATGACAGGCCGCCATTAAAAGGCTGTCAAAGATGGCCGCTAAAATACGACGTGCCACGCGGCGGAAACCTGAACATTCGCAATCGGCATGCTTTGCTGGCGGGTAGTTAATCAAAATATTATTACTTAATTTACAAAACACACACGGCAGCGGTGTAGCGGTATCTTATGTTTGACAGCGAAGCTGGCCGAGTTTCGCAGCGCCAGCGGAAGAGAACGCCGCTGTCGACATCTTCCTAAAGGCACATTTATATTATATTCGATTCACCGTTTCATTTGTGAAATGCATACTGTGTATATAAAAAAAACATATTTCATTGAATAATTTTCATATTTAATCGTAGTGCCAAAATTACAGTGGCTTAAAATTGAAAAGTAAATATTTAAGTTTGTTTAAATATTAAGTAAAAGTTTTATATAAAGGCCATTTAAATTGACACAAAAAAGGAAAACATTCAATAGGAACTTCATAGAATAGGCGGCTGTATTTGAAAGTAAAATCAATCAAAAGCTAAAGGTCTCAACCTGGGTTCGCTGCAAGGCGAACCCAGGAACCCAGACCAGGGTCTGAACCCAGACCTAGTGTCAGCGACTCACTCGAGATAGGACGCTTTACTCCTCCTCATTTTTAGGGTCTACGAACCATCTACGCATACCTACCCGAGAGCCAAATTTTATCGCAAGCTGTGGGACTGTTTCCGAGTTACGGTGGATCACGCATGCTGTCAAACTGACAAACCTGAATTGCATTGGCGTAATTAACTTAGTTTCGAAAAGTTTCATATTTTAACATATATATCTCGCCTGAGTAGGCGAGAGTTCGTTCAAAAGTACCTTTGTGCGTGCACGTATTAATTGACCTTAAGACAATTTTCATTTCGTGTCCGACGCACCTGGCAACACTGATTATTATTATTTAAATTTTATTTATAGCCTACTTACGATGTCGATGGCTAAACTCGAAGAGCGCGTCGTTAAATCGCCCGTCGCGGAATGCACCTTACGTCGAGGACGCAGAAGTCGTTTTTGCTTGAGACTTTTGCCGCCTGCTTAACATTTTGACCGCTAATTGTGGACAACTTAAAATTCACAATTATGCAGACGCCTTTTGAGATTATTGTGAATAATCTAAAATGCGCTGGGGCGTCACTGTCCTTCCCAAGGTCACTCACCAATACTTGTCCGAAATTTACATGTATCCGTATAGTTTTAGGTCCCCATATTTTAAATTTTAAAAAATATAATATTGTGTATAGGCACTCGAAAAAAAGTAATGAGGAAATAGTTAGATTCCTAAAAAATGTGCTTTCAAAGTTGACCTGTAACCAACCATATGGAACTGCTCCCATATCAATAATTGTGATACCTTTTTATGTATATCTGCGTGTAACTTTATGAAACCTCTCCTAATAAGTAAACCTTATAGTCTTCTTGGCTTTGAAAAATAGTAGGATTTACATTCTTTCTTTGTATTATATAATTTAAAAATGATATATTTATATATTTTTTGTTTAAGATTTATTTATTAGTTTATTTGCACCCTACAACAACTATAACTATGTTTGAACGTAAATGTAATATAAATTAGACAACTAGTTACTTGCATGCGAAAGAAACATCATACACATCATTAGTTATTTAACCACATAAGAAAGTAACGTTATCTGAAATAAATGAAAGGTGGTTTATTGCTATAAAACCGCAAAAAATGGTTCAGCAATAGTTGAATTCCATGGACTTCTAGCATTAAAAAAAATGTCTTTTTTTAACCACCGAACCCACCGAACTAAATTTAGAAACAAAGACTATTTAATAAAAATCTTAAATTATTAAAAAAAATATTTAAAAATTATTTTTTCGTTTAAAGGATTAAAATATATGTTTAAAATAAATTAAATCTAAAAATGATTAATCATCAAGATGTACAAAAAAAATGCACCTTTATAATATTTCTCGTACAAAACTGAAGCTATACTATATAGAAAGAAAAATGAATTTTAATTTCAATTTATATATTCATCTTAAATTGTGTATGTATATCTTTGTCAGTTAGCCGCGTGTCAAACAGCGTTGACATGGCCTTAATATATTGTCAAAATAACTGTTTTAATTTAGTATATACAGTGGCATGACAGGTTATGCACCATGTCCACCTAACTAGTTGTTATACACCTGTCCTAAGATGGACGACATTGCTGTTACCATAATAAATGAATCTGTTTGCCATGTACCCGTGGTTTGAATGGCAGTCAGTACAGAATAGGTGTGAAATATATATTAGATAAAAAATATATATATAACAATAAAACGTTGTTGAGTTTAATGACACTATATGAAAATATCCCATATTTTTAATATTTATCATATGCAGTAATACAACAAAAATTTAATTTAATTTACAATTTTTAAGTACAATTTAATTTATTACCTACTTTTAGTTTTGAAACTCTTTTTAGAGCTGCCGTCAATAAGATTATGATCGCCAACGTTCGCTGAGCCAACGTTCGTTCGATGAGGAGAAGAATGGTTTTTATGCATTTATTGGTAATTCTGTGAGGCTGGTGATAAATTATGCAGATTCGGCGGCTGCAGTTCGCGGCCTTCCGTTTGGCTGTACATCTGAGAGCGCTTCGCCGCCGCGGCCGCGCCGTGGATCAGTTGTCACCAGCACACCTGTCCCTTCGCATACTAAGCCTCCATCCACAATTCAGGAAATTTGTGCTGTTCTTTAGGAAATATTCACATTTTGTTGTTCTACTCCAGTGCAGTGTTATAAAGTGCCTAATCATAACAATACTAACCAGCGAAAGTATGCTGGTTCGAAAATAATATAAGAGCAAATATTTGAGTGAGTACGGAACCTAATCCACAGAATTAGGGATTTATATGTGTAATGAATATTAAAATATCTCAATACGTAGGTAAGGCTAGTTGCCGTTAATACATGTGACTCAAGCACAAACAAATTTGTTAAGTAGTTCAATTTTTTTTATAAAAAAGCCACTTTTTAAATACATTATATTTTTAAATACCTACATTTTTAATAAGGCATTTGGCTTTAATTTGATTAAAATAATGTTACGCAACTTTTTAAATGTTGAATAGTCTCAATCAACAATCTATTTCCTAATAAATATCATTGTATCAAGAAAGTGAAACAACTTCCAGAAATGCATGTTTGTTTTAAATTTTACATTAATGTTTCCACGTACCTATACCAAAAATACAGAAATAGACATGCCATGGTTATTCGGTTATTCAAAATACTCTCAGCCTGGCCGCGAAACAGAAACTGCTAGTAATTTTACGACGAGGTACAGTTAAAGAATCCGATAAGACCGTACCTTACTTACGGACCGAAATTTTCAGTTGAAATTCCTCGGTAGCAGGGCAATCATTTACCAACCGACATGGCCATATATTTGAAGCCACAAAAGGTGGAAAGATTTTTTCAAAATGTTAAGCGGCGAATGAAATGAAAATTCATCTACTATAAATTTGTCAATCTTCATGGTCGATTGTGCAGAAAATGTGATGATTACTAAAAAGCGGTTTTGTACGAGTACATGGAAGGCCATAATGTGTAAAGGACGATTTTGTCGGCATTAAAAAAGGTTTTTGATTTTAAAAATTGTACGTAAAAATGCCAGCATTTGTTTAATAAAAATTATCCTGATTGCTTATACGAGTACATATGATCACATTTAGGGCCGATTTTAACAACAAATTGATGCCGAGGCGTCGCACGTTTTCATGATCGTAAAATAGGACATTCGCTGAATCCTACTACGATATGTACGATATAAAAAATGTACGATAACAAATAAAGTAGATAATTTTATAAGAGGATTTATTACTATCATATTTTTTGCATACATAAATGTCCTGTTCTGTTTATCTAAAATTAACACTGGAATTTGAGACGCAAAAGACTAAAAATCAATTTATTTATCTCTCACCGAGAAAAAGCTGTTAACGCGAAGTAATAAGTTTTTCGAGAACAATACTACCACAGTTGTAAGGATGAGTCTTCAATGATTTTACATAATTTTCATATTAGTATTTCATGAGCTTGCCGGAGTCGATTTTGGGCATGGATAGGTCTGCATCGCAAGGGACCATAATACGGATTGATTGAGGGACCCTCACTTACTTATTCGTTTAAAAGGCAAATGTTAACTATGCGCAGTTTGCAAGTCGTCGCGGGAAGCGTTTCAGAACAAAGATGGAGTTACGACACTGAAAACATTATGCTCGTTTCGTGATTCGCGATTGCCGCAACGTCAAAGGGAAGCCTTTATCGCTGATGTCACCTCATATTATGACATGACCTTAAAAATACTTATAGGTTAAATCGTTAATATAGCTTCTTTTATTATACGAGTATAAGAGCTAAAATGAAAATTCAATTTCCTCGTAATAAAATAAAAAAATAAAGAAGATACCATAACATTTATAGTATTGAAGGTCTTCTAACAAATTACATAGATAATTTAATATATAGGCTAAAATGGAAATAACATTAAATACGTTAGGAAATTGAATTTTTTTCAGTATTTAATTTTAGAGGTTGTGCCCTGTCAGGTACCTAACGCACATAATAATATGTGCAAACTCATCAGTTCTGTTTTCTCCGGTGTACTTTTTAAAATTAAATTAGGATTTATTTTGTTTTTTGGTAATTTCGCAGTTATTTATAATATTAATTTTGCCTTATTTATAATTCGTTATATTTATTAACGAAAAATATAATATTATGTGATGTACAATTTAGATTTCAAAAAATAGTCAAATAAAAGTCTTCTTTGGAAAGCATTTTAAATGACCATTATTGTTTAAATAAATTAGCCGCTGAGCGTATTTCGCCATTAAAAATAGCAGTCGTAGAGCAAAAAAAAACAACCGAAAAGCGGCATATTGACTTGGACAGGTTTGAATGGAAGAAAATAACATCGAACAACCTTTTTGTCATCGGCGGATAATTAAATGCCGCCCATTTTGGGGAGGACCATGCTGCATGGATTTCTTGTCTGGAGCCAAATAAGGTCCACGCGCAGTCTGCTGCCCACAAGAGGAATCCCGCTCCTCAGATTTCGCCAAGGTTGAAAACGATGATAAATGGGACTTGTCCTTATGAAAGAAATTTTTCCTCCAATCTTTATCTTAATTAAAGCAAATATGTAGAAATCACGGGTATTATAATATGAAATATACAATAAATGTATCTGTTTGAAAGATTCCTACATTATTTATTTTCTATCCACATACAAAAGTAATAATATTTAACAGTACTGAAATAAAAACAAATATATAGAAAGCGGTGCCGTTTTCGGTTTTCCTGGGTTAGCATTTTGGAAATGCAATGGTTAAAAACGTTCGCGTGGCGACGCACAAGATTCCCAAATGGCATTCTTCATCGCGGGGCAATCAACGTAATCACGGATGACGATCTCGATGTCGGCTGTCAATTAAGCGTCGCGTCGGCAGGGCAGATGGCCGAGCTGAGCCGAGCTGAGCCGAGCTGAGCCGAACACGACATCGGCTCTGCTTTGTCAAGCGCCTGGAAAAACTTTTCAATCGTAAACATAAATCCTACGATTTATGTGTGTCATTTAAAAAATGGCAGTTGCATTTGTGAAAACATAATTTCTGAAACTACTATGACGATTTATGATTAAACATAGCTGGCGACTGTGTAATCGTGCAATCTTTAGCATGTGCCATTATGTAGTATCGTTATTTCACATGCAATTCACATTTTATATGGATAACATTAGAATTCAACTCTCAAGATACTTGACTTGACCTATAGTTAATTTAATCATTCATAAACTAGTGCTATCGATACATGATTTAAATTCGGAAACGTGTCTTGGCGTTAGAATCCGTTGTGTTTGCTGATTAAGTCTAAACACATCTTGGTGACACAAGACTCGCCGTAATGTGAAATCGTGCAAAAATAATAAGACTGAGCAATTTAGTTATTTTAAATATTTACATATTTTTTATTTTTAAGATGGTATTTCGTTTCTAGAGTAAAAAATGTTTAATTGAATAAGTAATTAGTGTTTAATGAATAATTAATTGAAGCTTGAAAATGATTTTATGACTGGACCTTTCCTTGATGCGATACGCTGGTGAATGAAACGGAAGACGTGGTGACTACAGATTCACAGGGTGAGAATATATTTTCATCATAACGCTGGCACGTAAGGAAGGGAGAATCAACAGTGATGTATCAGCTATTGCTTTAAAGTTAAGCCAACGATCTTTAGATCGTTGAGTTAAGCGAATAATCGCCCAATGCCAGCAACACTGAATAGATAGATTTACACTCCTTATCTTTGTCTTTCGGGTCATTTACAAATGTAATAAATTTTATCGAATTTTAGACTGCCCGTCCAAATACGAAAGAGTTGAATTTTTGTGTGTAGATTGATGTTCTTTAAAGCAATCATAGCCGCTTAGATCACATCGGAGGCTGGTAGAATAATATAGATATATAGATAGATAAAGTAAACCATTTTTTTAGGACTAATAATTTAAACATTGACAGTGCAAATATCGTGATCGAATTTCAAAAATATAACAGCATGGCTATTGGGAAACATGAGGACATATTAGTTAATACTGATCACTATGGCATATGGAAGCAGTTGATATTATATGATTAGTTACAGGTTTTCATAGTTAGGTATACTTGTTTTTAGAAAGGGGCAGACGATCTGGTTAACGCCAAATTATACTATTAAATATGTATTATTTGTCATTGTAATATTTCTATAATAAATTTTATAATTAATCCTTAAAAGTTGTATTCCAGAATAAACAAAATATACCTACATACATTCTAAAATATCAGTTGAAGATTTTTTCAGTTCTGATGATTGCTTTGCTGAATTTAAGTTGATCTTGCTAAGAAGCAGGCTCATTTTTAATGAAAATGAAAATGTACGAGTACACCTTGTGAAATCTGCGTACCGACAAAATACTATAACGAAACTCACTGGCCTGCAATTAATATTGTAAAATGTTGAGTTGAATGCGCAATCAAAAGGTGGCCATGCTGAGCTGAGCTTTATTTAAATGCCGACATTTTGATGAAGGTGCTCACGAGCGTGAAAAATGGCCAGCGATATACTATCTACTTAGTATTGGGTAAAATTATCTGGAAACTGTGAATGCGAAAAAAAATTAGGCAATATAGTCTCTACTAACATTTAAAAGTATTATTAATTATACAATTATATGCTGAAAGCAACATGCATTAAATATGTGTAGATATAATATTGCTATGTTATTAATCCTTATGATTTTTTTATCGGTAATAATAAACAGATGTTATTAAAGCAATTGGAAACGATTATACCTTATAAAAAACATATTTTTAATTAAGCATTTTCTCCGAATGCCTCGCTTTTAAAGAACGCAGTTTCGTGTTGGATCCATAAATTGTTACGGAAATTGTTGGTGCATTGGGCACCAGAACGAAAAATACTTATTTGGACGCCTTTCCTCCACACTCCCTGCCCTGGGCATGTTTATTGTCCAGGAAAGGGGTTAACAATCGATGCCCGAGGTTTCTTACTGTGTTACATTTTAAACACAAAAGCCCAAAAGTCACGCGCGCGCAATTGGACTTGCAGTAGGAATGCAGTTGTCCGACAGCAATTCTTACACGAACAACAATTCCCATATATCTAGCTGGTAACCGAAGCGCTCATTCGACAGTTTTAATGATTATTATACTTTTAATGTAGATGGCGTACGCGTTGTGAATATGAATTATTCAGAGGGAGATTCTCAAACAATTATTTATTCAATATATTAAAATTTACAGTTGCCGATAGATTAAGAAATGAGAACAGCATTGGTTTTGGAATTCGAACAGATACAAATGGACTTGGGATGGCTAAGGAAATGAGCCTATAATATCTCCACAAGCGTATAGCCTAAGAAAAATTAGATTTGACGTTTTTTTTTATTTTATTTTATTTTATCCAAAAACAATACATATGAAATAGCATGAAACAATGAATATATCTAAGCAGTTACAAAGTAATCTTAATCTATCTCATACAAAGCAAAATAGATAGGTGGTGTGGATTTTATCACCCCACTAGACAAGGTCTGTTCTGGGGTGATCTGCTCCAATTTTACACGTTTGCCTTACTTGTTTTTATATTTTTATTTTATTTTGATAAATAGTGTACGTACATAATAATATATAACATCATATATGAGAAATAAATGCTCATGAAATACTTATATTATAAAGTGTTAGATTTTAGTAATAATATATAATATATATAATGTGCAAAGTATATAATATTATATAATATAATATTATATTATATATATTTATAGAGGCCACATTTATACTGTTTATTTGACGTAGGTATTTATAGAGCTTCCAAATAGCACCGGACCAAATCAGTTCAAAAATGTTAATTCTAGGCTTATAACTTCCCTACAACTTTTGCTTAAAACAATTTTTGATATGAGCAACCCTTACGGAAAAGTATAAAGAGGGATTCAGAATACGACTCTCGCTGCGCAAGGGTACGGCGGGTTGAGCCGGCGGCCGCGCGATCCCCCCAGCGCTTATTGCAATACTTTTTTCGACACATTTAAAAACTCGTAAAGCAAAATTTGTCCAGTTTGAAGTGTAGGATGTGTCGTCCAGCGTGTGTGTGTTTTCGTGTGTAAGGATGTGCACGATAAAAAAATCTACCTTTGTATTTTAAGGTGAGTTGGAAAGGAGATTATTTTCTTTGTAGCAATTATTGTTTAATATGTAGGTACGTACACATTAGTTTTAGTACTTTAGCAAATTAATTTATGTTAATATCGCCCTTATTTATGCAACAAAAATAAGCATAAAAACCAGAACTTTAATTTTTTTTTAAGAAAAGCTAGGCTAAAAAAGTCATTCACAGTTAAGACGAGTATGTGATCTAAATATTTATAAAGTATTATCGTTGTAACTTTTATAGATACTGAGAAAAACTCGCACAAAGTATGGTCGAAATCGAATATAGCAGAATTAGAAGTTTGGTTTTTATCTAATTATGGAGTCATTTTATAAAATATATTTTAGATAATACAATTTTATTAGCGCTTTAATGTAAAACACAATAATGTAATCATTTCAAAAATACGCAAAAACCTCAAATAATTAAGATTGGTAAGAAATAAGTATTAATATTGAAAGTCAACCGAATACGGTACGATTAATTGCTTTCTCTTTAGCATCTAAATACAACCTTTATACAGTACAAGGAATAATAAATGTAATACATATTTAACTAAGTATAGTGACGATTTTTAAAAGAAATGAAGAATAAAAGTCCAACCCGCTGTTTCGTTTGCAAAAATATTTGTGCTGCGCGTTTTATATAAACAGAACCTTGTTGATATGTTTATATTTTATTCACTTTAATAATAACATAAAAGCTCTGTGGTGAGTTATATGATTTGGGATTTCGCATATTATTTAAATCAACTAATTTAGTCCTGTGTATGGCTATAAAATAAAAAGGCTTCACGAAATGGCCTATATAGTTTTCAAACCCGTAGTTACGTTCAGTTTTCAAAACAACAAATTGTTAATATCAAGTTAATGTTATAACATTTCACATGTTTCATACACTTTTAAACAAATTATCATATTAATCACAAAATATGTATTTGTTTGAGATCAACAGACGTTTTCAATTTTAAAGTTTTAGAAGGTTTGATATCTTCAACCTCAGATGCTGGTCTGAGGCATTCATCGACAGCCATATCAATTTGGCCATTTCACTCGGCACTGCGAAAACCTGATTGTGGACAAAAACCGTTTCGATTTTCGAAACGGCAAGGTTCATCGGTAAACCGCCCTTTACTCGGTTGGAACGGTAGAACATAGCACCAGGTCGACTTCGGAGTTATTTTGGTATGATTAATGTGACATTAAAATTTATTCCAATCTCATAGAATATTATTGTTTTTTTTTAATAAGATGAAAATAAAAATAAAAACCTAACCGTTGTATCAGTAACGATAAAAAATAATGTAATTTTAAACATATAATTATTCGTTATTGGCAGCAAAAATATGAAATTATAATAGTGGTTGTCCATATATACTATAAGTAAAAAGCAGGAATTTAATCTCGAATCTCATCTATCGCGAAGGCTCAGTTCCTGGTGCATGCTCAGTAACTTGGTGGTTTTTCCAAGTTAAGATAAGCGAAGAGGAATTAGGAAATAAGAAACTACGATATTAAACAAATGACTCAAAATTTGTTTACTTAGATGTCTAACATCACAATTCTCTCTTTTGGTGTTATCAAAAGAATGTCCTTTAGCCAATAATACGAAGTATATAATATAATAGTTGTGGAAGTATTTGACGTAATCGATGTGAAATGCAATAAACATGTATCAATAAATAAATAAATAATGCTCGAATGAGAAAATGACATTTCTGTCTTTCTGCAAATGAGAGCCCGCACACAAAAACTACTGGACAAATTTTAACGGGACTTTTTTTATAAGATTTGCTGTGTTTCTGTGAAGGTTTATACAACTAGACTAACATCGACTGAGCAGTAACATAAACACGATTTTGATAAACGAGGAAATTTTAATAAAAAAAAACCGGTAAGAATGAGTCGATCTCGCGCAATCAGGGTTCCGTACCAGAACGTTATCATTAATCAGTCGATCTGTCGAAATTAAGTCTAATCTAAACGATAATCTGTTTTATCTCTTTTGGTTTAGTGATAGTAATAACAATGTAGACAAAAAAGCGGATATTACTCTACTCCACTGAGAAATTCACCTCTAAGTACCTACATTATTTATTTTGTTTTTACTTGCATAACTATACCCACTTACTCGCGCGAGTGAATTACCTATTTCAATTCCAAAAGCATAAATATCTAACTAATTATTATGACTTTGAACTTGAAATAGGTAGAAGATAGGGTACCTTTTGGTCTGGAAATGTCTACTATGAAACAATGGTACCTACATATTTTTTTTTATTTGGTATGGTAAAAAAATAAAAGATATCGTTTTTCCGACTTTTGTAATTTTTTGGACGTAGTTAATAAATATGCTCAAGTATTTAATAAAGCAGCATGGTGCAAGGACAAATTTGATTTACACCAAATTTTTAAGGTAACTAACATAATATTTACTTTGATGAAGATTATTATTGCGTTTTTTAGAAAGTCTTCGTACGTCAACTCATTATCAATAAAATTTTGAATGACAAAAATGATAATTTTCTTAAGGTACGTTGTTTAAAACTTTTTTATACTAAGACAGTTTTGTAGTACATTAATTTGGTGTATCTACGATTCAGTACCTACTAACCCTGTTATTATCATCTTAAAAACCTAGACGGTTATTGTTTTTGCACATTTTGAGCTTTACTCGTATATTATAAACCGATTTAGTAAAAATTTTCTAATATTTTTTAGAATTCCTAAAACTATCGCCCTTTCAAACCTTTACAAAAAAAATATTTTTTAAACTTGATCTACGTCGAGAAAAACGATTCTGATGACAGACGGACGCAAAAGTATCTTGTAATAGTAACTTTCTTTTTAAGGTACGGAAGCCTAAAAATAAGACGTAATACGACTAAGATGGAGCTCCGAAGGATAGGAGCAAGAGGAGCGATATAAGATGCTGAATTGACCAATGGGCCAATGCGCTTGAAGGTGACGAACAACGAACGACGTGAGTCCCAGTCCCGGAGGTACCGGTACTATGCGGCGCTGAAGAGGTTGACTCCGTGAAGCCCAAAGAGACGCACCCGCAGGACGAAGCGCCGGCTTGATCTGCTCTCCTGCAGATATTCACACCATATTTTCTTTTATAATTGAGAAACTACAGCGTGAACGGCGCCCACGTGCTATTTACTACATCGAAGCCCGCCCAAATAAGGGGCAATTCTTCCGATGCAACATCTGATAAATAAATAAATTAATCATAATGAAATATTGGTGTTGTTTTAATGTTTTTTTTAACACCGCGGCGAATATTTCTCCGATCTCGCGCCGAAAACGTACGAGTAGCTATAATATACGAAAAGCAGTCGCTCGAAACGGCCTAGCAATTAAAACAAAATGAAGCGCGTACGCACGCAGCGCCAGTTGCGCGCACTTCGATGTGATTAATATACAATAAAATATATATTCGGCGTGTTGTGCGCTCAATTTAGCGGCGATATCGCTTATCTTTACTTTATTTCAAACGACGGCCATAATAAATATCACAAATAAGAAATACCGCGGCTGTTGGCAGAGCTTACTTTATTGGATGCTGTCAAGTTCGTTATAATTGGAAGCCTCTACGAGTCGCGTCTTACACAAACGCGATCGGCGATGTGCCAAAAGAGAGGGTTTGAAGTCCTTGTAATTATCTATAGTTTACTTGTTATAATTATATAAGTTCTGTTTTTATAAATTAAACAAATTGAATATTTTGGATAAACCGCCCCCATATTGGAGAAAGTCACTAACAAACGGTAATTTTCGAGAAAAACGGCATTAATTAATTTGAACTATTAACTCCATATAAATTTTTAAATATTTAATGTTGAGATGAAAAAAGCCTTTACCGTACTCAACTTATCGAAATTAATAATAGGAACATTCAATTTTAATTTCATAAAATACTCAATTAGTTACTTGTCTCATAATTTTTTATTACAAATATTTTTCCTATAGAGTTAGTTATTTTTCCGTAAATTATATATTTAGGTAGACTGTTTTAGTTAATTTTGATAGACTTTTTTTTTACTAATTTTGATATTTCTGACACGAATTAAAAAAAGCTCTTTTTACACTTTATTATCTTTTTAACCTAGAAGAATTATTTGGTTTATTATAGTGAAATGTTATTTAATAATGTTATTTATTTATTCAGATATTATTTGTATTCGACAGAAATTTAATATCGGCATCATAGTCTCTTCAGAAAAATAAAAAAATCATATTCTAGACAAAATGTATATAAATGAGATAGAAAAAACCACTATATAATATTATCTAATCAATGGTTAGAAAAATATTCATTTTCTATCAACGCCTTTCTTGTGTAAGTAATTAAACTTTTTTTTTCTATCGATGAAATATTTTTATATGCCTTTGGAATAGATTTGTCATGCCAACAAGAAAATTACAAGCTGTTCTTTTGTGACATGACATTCTTTCTCCACAGTTTTCGTCTTGTTTAGGAAATATGCAATTTTATACATGCTTAGAGGAAAAAATCATTTATAACACGGTGCTAGTTTGCGCAAAATTTTCTTTTTTAAACATATCATATACATTTTTGCCCGACAGAACCCGACAATACCTACTACAAAAAAAAACACGTTTGAACTATAGGGCCAGGAAGAAGTTGTCCTGAGGGATGCTGTGGGTCCTAACTCCTGGAGAAGGGTAGAATAAAACTCCAATATCCAGGTCGATTTCTTTCTCAGGCGCCATTGCTTTTATTTACGTATATGCCTGATGGGAATACTTCAATAACTTTAGTATTTATTAAAACTAGATAACAATTGTAAAATGTAACGGCATTAGAAGATAACAGAAGAAAATATAAAGTCTGGTACAATAATAATGTCACCGGCGCGTATTGCGTGCGATGGCTTGCAAGGCTGCCGACCCAACTGACTGCCTGCGCTGCTGGCGGATCGCCCGTGCGCCGGTCCAATGCGCGCCTGCGCAGATGCTGGCCAATCTGATTCGAATGCGGCCGCGCCGGCTAAAACCACGCTGCCAGCCGGAGTCCGAATATCTAGCGCCGCTATATCTACAAAGTATCTACAAAGAAATAAAATCAAACCTTTTATAATATACTGACTACAAATTGAGAAAGTGTTATATACTGTTACAGTTATATGAATAAAACTCATTGTAAAATGTAGTTAATTTGATATCCATCAGAAATATTTTACTAGCAAATTCACTAATAGCAAAACATTCATTTGTAACGGAACTTACGGAAACAAGGACGTGCGGTGCGAACAATGACTGGTTCTGATTAAAATGGCCGCCTAATGACTTCGGCTGCAATTTTTTCAAATTTTATTTTTATTTTCCACTTTTGGCCATCTTTCTACATACTAATACTCCTTAATCCGCCGTTCAAATGGCTTATTTAATTAACCGAAGGCAGTTAGACCGATAAAATATTGGAATGTGAATTAAGGTTGAATCTGGGAACCCGTAAAAGAATAGAATACAAGTTCGGTAAAATACTTATATTATAAATATTACCTTATTTACTCATTATAGTATATTTGTGGTTATGTAAAAGCATGTACCTAGGTGTACCGTGCCTACTCGTATGTCATCTTTTCGCCCGCACTATGTGGTAGTTCACCCCGCAGCCGCCTGCGCAATGGTCGTTCGTATAGTTGCGCAATGGAGGCGAACCACTAACCGCTTTGAACATTTCAATAGTTTCTTCCAGATACGGGTAATAAAGGACGTTTGCCCCCATTTATGGCCGACCTGGTCATCATTCTTACGGCCAGCTTGACCGTTTCATTACTTATATTCCTTAGAAACGTTTGCAGATGTGTTTATTAGACTATCATTTTAATATGTTTTCAAACATTTAAATCGCAATTTTAAACACAATTTATTAGGTATCGATAATCCAACAAATCTTTTTGTTGTTTACTTTATATAATGTTTCTCGTTCTTTGAGCTCTTGGCCATGTCGAAAATATGGCCCAATCGAAGAGTACTGTATTTTATGGGATTTTTTTTATATTTTGATTTCGTTACTGTGTTTAGAAGCTTTCGTCTTTCCAGACATATTAAAGATATTCCAAGAAATGTTGGGTTTCAGGGTAGGATGGATGTACAGATAATAAGTGGCTGATGAAATTTTGTTTAATATATTTTTCTACCGGGTTAGAAAGTAAGAACATAATTGAATATTTATGTAGTAATATTATAAATCATCTAATATTACAATATCAAGAATTAAAACTTAGACATTTAAAATCTTAAATTTCAACATTAGCGGGGGAGACCGAGGATTGTAACAGGAGAAATCTAACAATGTCGATCTCATGTCGATGTGGATTACATATTTTTAACCAACTTCAAAAAAATATTCTCAATTCGATAGGTATGTGTTTTTTTTTAAATGTATGTTACGTCGAGTGTAAAAGATATGGTTAATGTGTATTTAAAATGCATATTAAGATGTATTTTTGCGCCGACGTTTTGTTAGATCAGTTTTATAAATTATTGTTTACTGATTAAGAAGTTAATTCTACCTATTATTTGTTAGTTTTTTTGTTTTTTTTTGAAGTCAATTTTATTTTGTTTTTGTTTTGTCCACATAGTGTAAAGAACATAATGTTGAGATTTAAAATTCAAGGACTATTTTTGGTTTAGATAATATTCGATACTGTTTCAACCCTCCTTGGTCTCCCTTGCGAGGTGCTAGGGTATATTTATATTAGAAAGAAAGTAATTTATTATTTTATAAGTTCATTTACGTATTTCTTTCGTATACCGAGTTAATTTTTTTTTTTTTGTTTATTCTTTAATTCAGACGTATTTAAATAGTTATTTATACTATTTAAAACTAATTTGCATGTTTTCTTTTATTAAAAGATATTTTAAAAATAAATTTAATTAATTTGTAGTAAATTATTTAAATAAATGTATTTTTAAAAAAACCTAAAATAAATTAAAACTTAAATAATCGGTGTTTTTTTAAGCTAATATTTAAACAATTTAGGACTTCTGATTCAGAGGTTCCAAATCGAACCCCGGTAGGTCTAACCAGCCTATATAGGTCATCCGCATTTGTAGAGAATGTATTTGGGATCGCGTGTTAATTGATTATTCAATCACTGTTTTCATGAGGCTTTTATTGCCTGAGCTGTTGGTATTTATTTAATAAAGGACCTTGAAATGTATGGTTAATTAAATTGTAAACAACTATAATTAAATAATTGTTCTCAAAAAATAACAATTCAATGACGAAATAATCCATTTTAATGTAACATTTTAAATACCTATTCCGGTTAGACATAACATTCTGTAGAAATATTTTAAAATAACTTGCCGCCAAAACATTTCTCTGCGAAGAAAAACCGTTAAAATCGGGTTATTCGAGCGCGTGTGTAGCGTGTGTGTGAGCGTGTGTGTGAGCATGTGTGTGTGCGTGTGTGTGGGCGCTGGCCGAATCTAAGGCTGGTTAGCCTCCTTTTGCGTCCGATTCGTGATTCTATATATTCTCCGCGTATGTCAGCGATATTTACGCGCTCTTCGCTCTTCGCCCTTCGCCCTTCCGTCGGCGGCGAAGAGGGAGGGCGGGCCGCCCAACCTTTTAGAGAAAAAACTCGTTTTTATTTTACATCAAAGATAGAGTGAAAATATCTTGATGATATCGATATTTTATTGCGATAAACATATCGAGAATTAAAATTTACTAATGGTCGTTCATCTCGGATGTCAGTCTTTGTATGTTGTTTGTATAATTATAAAAATGTACACGCAATAAACATAATAAAATCGTGGCATGTAATATTGTGGTCGTAAGAGAATAAACAATTAAGTAGGTAACTCCAATTTCTGTCTTTTATTAATTTTATAGCACAATTTACAGAGCATTATTTAAATAATAATAATTGAACTGGTAGCCCTGTAACGTAGAATACCTGATTATGATCCACAGGTCATGAGTTCGTGTTCAAGTGGATCAAATCAGTGGTCATTTTTGCTACCTACTGAGATTTATATTCAACGGTGATTTTCCAAACCCTGTCGATATAGTTAAGTACACAAAGCATGAACAACCAATCATTCAATTGCAGACTGAGATGTTGTCTGTCTGCTATGACCGGCGTCTTATTGTAAAGCGGGCTAAACATTGCCTAATAGCTCCTCCTCGATAACAACAAAAGCCTTGCGATAAATAAATAAGCTATGTTAATTTGTTATCTCAGATATGGATAACTTGCCGAAATTTGAATATTAAAAAAAACGAAATGATTGTAAGACCCTTTGGTTAAAAGGCACTCATGGTACTGTGCTCGCACTAAGACGATTGCTAATCTCTGCGTTAATAAGGTGTGTGAGGTTGATTTTTTTGTCGGCATCGCGCCGTGGATAAAGTCAGGGTTCGCGAAGCGCGCGATCGCGACGCGCCGCCGGCTGACAGGTGCCCGCGGCACCTGCCGCTGCCCCCTCCTCCCCCTCCCCCCCCCCCCACACGCACACACCCTTCCCCGCCCGTGACACCCAAGACCGCTACTACTGCTCAGACCTGTATACATTCACCAACACAGTATTAGTTTTGCAGTGACATATTTTTTAAGAGTTAAAATTGACTAAGGCAAATTAAATTAAAAAGAAAAATATTTTATTAACACGGAACAGTGAGCTATAAGGATAAGATAAGTATTTTGTGTTGTGTTGTAATAGTAACAATTGAAGTTGCTTAGTCAATTTGACTAAGGTTTGAATAAATTATTGTGTGCATGTGATGTTTGTTGTATGTAATTAAATTATGTGTGTTAAATAGTATTTTATTACCACTCTTTCGGTCATAAACCTCAAAATGTATGTATTTATTATAGGCATCGAGGGTAGGTGAAAAAAGCCGATGATTTATAAATACATTTATAAAAAAATAAATATTGAGGAATCAATTATAAACATTTATTTTTATATTTTTTTTACATAGTGTGTATACAAATATTAGTCCCGATATTTCGTAAATGATCACATATCCCGTCCTCAGATGAGAGTTTGACACGTCCGGTATGTAAAAAATTCTAATGCTATAATGAATAAGGACCGTGAAAGTTGGAAATCAGTTATCATAATAACTTGTTTTCATTCCGATTTCAATACCTATTCATTCGGATAACAATACCTATGACCAATATTTTATAAATAGCCTGTCATGTGAGTATATTTATTAACATGTGTTTTCTCACATAATTTAACCTAATTATCTATAAAGATTATAATTATTTAATAACGGCAAATCGTTTGACAATATGAATGACGTTATATATGATAATATTTCGATCGTTTTGTCATTTAATGTTACTGATAAACAGTTTGACAAAACACACATTAAATTATAGAAATTTCTTAAGTACGTCTATTGGACGCTTCGTAGCTCAGTCGCGCATTCGACAGCTAAATGATAACTACCCACTAACCTACATATAAAATTTATTTGTATTCTTACCCTCTATTATGGATGCAGATCAATCACTATTGTGACAAGAATGCATGAAATGGTCAATGTGGGTTTGCCTAATGAGAACGTGCATTCACTTTAATAGAAAATAATAAAACTATTGTTTTATAGGAGAATGATCGTCTCAGATAAACAAAATTGTTATTTACTCTCACATAACACATAATCCGTGCATATACCAAATATGTAAGTATTTTTAAATATTTAATTTACTTTCTTATATTTGCTTCCATATGAGTGGGTGGTCTAAATCATCGTCGAACGTGACTAATTTGTATTTCATCAATTATTAAGCTTAACTCTCATGCTCATCATGCGATTTGTTCATTAAGCATTCTGTAAGGCAATCGTAGGCATTCTGTAAAATCGCTTTCGTCGGCGCAAACACGAAGTCTTTAATCAATGAATTAAGATGGATGTTGGTCAGCAAATCAATCATTCTGACACCAAAACGATGACGTGAATTCTCTGCCCACGTGGTATAAAAAAACATATAGATATTATTATGAGAGTCTAATAAATTTCATTGAAATTAACCGCCATTATCATAACTATGGGAGCATATTATGTACCTCGTTGTGAGTAAATTATTAATAAACTGTATATTTACACAGTTACACGTAATTTTTATGGCTATTGTCAAATTGAGTTTGCATTCTAAATGTTTGATAGCAATATAAGCAAGAGTGTTTATTACCGTGAGTTAAAAAAATAATGGATTAAAAATAAATTACAATTAATTACATTAATTGTAGGTATCTATCTGTTTAGTTATGTCTGAGATGGCAGGTGGCCCGAAGGACCAACAGATCAAGGTCGAAACGACCCATCCCGAGCTCCTCAGTCAGTAGTAGTGTTTGCACAAATGGGCCTAGAGATAGAAAACGAAGCCTTAAAACATTTAGTCTGTAATAATGGCCACAGTAGGCAACCCGGGTAAAAGGTAAATAGGTAAATAGTAAATTATTTATTATTAGCATAATACGGTGTTTCTATGTTTAGTAAGTTGTTTCTCGAAGCTATCGGTAGTATTAATCCTTTATTTAACGAAACACTCATAAAAGTAATTTATTGTTTCATAAAATTATTTAATGAGTACCTATATGATTTGAAATCAGCTCAGTAGTTTTATTTTAATACATAAAAGAATACACACTTTACACAAAAAATAATTGTGCATAAAAAAAATAATTAAAAGAGCGACTGATGTAGCCCCACTCCACCCACACTAGCTTTTTATAAGTTTTGGTGTATTTGAGGTACTTGTACACAATTTTTTCCCAATGGAGGGTGAAATATGTTCAGTCGTGTGACATAATATATGTCACACACAATCTACATTTGTTCACTATTCACTACTATACACACACCGCTTATATTCATTCACTATTGGCTTTGTCGCTATAACTCGTATAAAATGAAGATGGTTGGAAATCATATATCTGGAATGTTGACTTTTTTTTAGTTGCAACTGCAATCGGGAAAAAAAAATATCTGAACAATTTGAATGCCACGCACTACCCACCAATGTATTCAAATATATGTTTTTGAAAAAGGCCTGCTTTAAAGTTATTTGACATTTGGCATTCCTACGCGGAATTTTAAATATTAAATAACTTTTAAGGGGGACTTTTCTGAAATATATTACTGTACATTCGAAGAAACAACTTTTGTATGGTGCTATGACAGTCGCCCTCTTAATACAGCAGTGAAAGGGTTTAAATGAATTTCATCGTGGCTGTTAACTTTTCAAGAAAATAATTAGGTATTAACATCCTAGTATATTATGTCGTGATGTCTGGAGTGTCAGCATGTCAAGTTTGCAAGCCAGCGAGGTTTCTTGTGGTCCACATGCCAACACTCATTAACAGTTTGAAAGAAAGAAAACAAGTTATTGATAATGTAATTACCAGCAAGATCTGACGCAAATGCCACTGCCAAAACAAAATGGAGTTGACCGAACGTGCGTGAGCTGTCCCAAACGTCCGCTAAAACAAACACAGCCTATTTGCAGGCACGACGTAGCACATGCCCGTGTCTTGACACTTCGCTCCAATGCTATTTATATCAGACTGTGCCGCGCGGACTGGCGTTGTCACTTGATGATAATGTCGTGTTTTAAAACGCTTACAGCTGCATTTTGACTTCATTATTGGAATAGCATTGTTGAAGTAACTGTTAATGGCATATATTTGCATGTATCCTTATGTTACATGCATAACCTATCGATTTTGATTAAATTTGGTATGAAAATAGCTTCAATCCTGGGGAAAAACATAGGTTACGTTTAAAATAAAAGACCTCTAAGAGGGTGAAATAAAGGACGAAAGATTGTATAAGTATAAATAATTTAGGTAGGAAGGTGATTTGGGTATTTGGAAAGCCCTCCCGAGTGCCGCAAATACGAGTTGTCGGGCGCCGAAGTTGTCGTAACGATAAACTGAATGTAGGCTCGTGGATAAGATTATGATAATTTAATAAATCTAATAAATATAAATTTAATAAAAAAAATAATATGATTAAATTACAACTCCGCCATCCGATTGCATTTTTACCGGTGAGTACATTTCTGGTGGCTATTTTGAAACACTCAGATAGCTGTAAAATATCTCGATATTACAAATGACATTATTGTAAATAATACAACAGTATTACAGCATGATACCTAAATTAAAAAGATTGTTTTGTTTAGTTACACAAGATGGTACTTTCCGTACCATCGAGTACCGAATCTTTTGAGTACCGGAAGTTCTCCGTTACTCAAAGTTTTAATATTTGATAAACATAAGACCTATATATGATTAGCAAATTCCATGAAAGGCCTATAAATTAATATATAAATATAAATGTTTTAATTTATTAATTGATTATCCTATAAGTTCGCTTAAGAAACAAAGAACAATAACGTATGAAATTATATCTTATTAAAGAGGGCAATAAATAACATAATATGTATTAAACTTAGATACAAAATGATAAAAAAATTTTTCAATTCTCACGCCGAACGTCATTATATGGGTATTTTGTGGGATAAGTTGCAGGTGTTTTTATTATTCCCATGAACATCGACACAGGCTTAGTTATAGGGGAACTAGATAAGATATGGGAGATTAATTGGAATGCTTTATTGCGATCCAATTTTTATTGTTTTTAAAATGCTTGATTAACGTGGGAAAATTCTTGAAAAGTAATAGTTATAAATAATATGTCTAATATTAAATTGAAGATTTTATTTTAAAATATTACCAATGGTAGTAACTTTTATAATATATTTGACAATGTTATACCTTAAGGACAAAAGTACAAGATTAAATTATGTTTTTATTAACTCGACGAAAGTTTGTATCTGTACTAACAACTAATGAAGGCGAGCAAAAACGTTTTTTCAAGTCAATCGTTAAGAATAAAAAAAATAAAATCATAAAATCACTTGGAATTAACCCTCGACGCTCATGCCTATAGCGGACAGCGCTCTAACCATTACGATTACACCATAGGCTTGATGTAGGTAATATTGTATAATGAAAGCATTTTATTCAAATCTTCAATAAACTCATACCTCAGATTTTTAAACTACCCTCGTGCTCTCCTAGATGGCAGCAATTATTTACGCGTTGTTAGCAAATGTTTACGCGTTGTTTAATAAAGATTCTGGTTCCTATGCCACGCCACATTCCTAATTTTTTTGTTCAACGTTTTAATTTAGTATAGTTTCGATTTTTTCGTTTTTTTTTATTTTAGTCCAAACCAGTTCATATGAGATTACTAACTGTAATTTAATTTGTGGCACAGTTTTATATACATTTTTCTACCTACATGCGCTCAATATCAGTAGTTTGAACGATTGCAACGTTTGACCATTTATAATAATATTTTCAATAACAATATTCAAAAGTATACCTAGATATGAATTCCGTAACAAAGATTTTTATTTACGGATTTGCATATATAAAACAATGTGAGTTGCAATGAAAAGTTACTCACGCATTTGTTTCTCTTAAACGCATTTCCAACAGCCCTGTTAACAACAGGGCTGTTGGAACTGCGTTTAAGAGATAATACAAGTAGAAGATAAATTACCTCTTTTCTATTCTTTATTATTTTGGAATAATCTCATATCTCAAACCGAACTATGTACATACAGTTAAATTAAGCTTTCAACATAAATTGCAATTCAGTATTTTAATTCAGATATTATACTTTATAATAACAATACACTTTTCTTATTAATTTATAATTGAAGTCATTTAAAACTATCTTGCTCCATATGGTTTGTTTAAACCACGTGCAATATTTTTAAGAAAAAATAATATATCAATTAATTGCAACGAGTCGGAAGCAATCAAGCACGCTTGTAATGAACGCGGTACATGATTACGAAAGCGCGTTACGGTGTTAGATGGCTAGATAAGTGCGTTTTCAAGAAGGTTCGGACACGAAGGCCAAGTCGCACACGTGCACTGGAGGGTTGGAGGGTTGGAGGGCTGGACGAAACAGGAAACAGCCCATATCGAAAGGGAGCTTTAGAGGGTTTATTAAGTTGTTTTTGTTATTAAGAAAGTGGACGCTTGGTTTTTTCCGTTAATGTGTTTCATAGTTCGACAGTTAAATTATTACATCGTAAGAGTTTATTTATAAATGGTTATTTACATACAAATTCAAACTCAAATTCAAATTCTATGTTATTGATTTTGTACTAGGTACCTAGTATCTTTTATTTCATGACGCATATGTTTAAAAATAACTAATGCTTTAAAATAAAAAAATAAAAATTGATCTTTATAGCATAATTCGTTCGTGGTTCTAGGAATAAAATTTCAATTATATTTTCATCATAACTTTATGTTACATTTTAACAATATGCATAATTTAAAAGCATAATTTAACTATACATGTTTAGTTTCTAACTTAGTTTTTAGTGTTTATATTAACAGTAGAAAGCTCTGGTTAGTTTTACAAATACTTTTTAAAAATGTAAACTTATCATTAATGCCAATTGTTTGTAAATCTTCAATAAAAAAAATCTCTCAATAAAGAATAAAGAATATGTTTCCACGACGTGGTAATTATTTTAAGTCAACACAGAAGTAGTGTTCATAAAAACAGCCAAGTTCAATAAATATGATTTTTTAAATTAGACTACCCGTGTAATTATTTACACGGGTAGTCTAATTTAAAAGGCCCAGAGATTTTAGAGGCCCAGATAATTCTCCAATTAAGTGGTCGTGACTAAATTTCAAAATTTAATAATGTAATATTGCTGATTTACGTCTCAAATTTAACGAATAAATATTTGTGTAGAATGACATGTCTATAAAACAAACATAGTTTTGAAATAGATAAATAAAATTTTAGTTAAAATAAAATAAAAAATATTAAAATATGATAAAAAATGTTTTATAAAAAAAGAGATTCAATAAGACGCTCCAATAAGGGAATATCCGTTTTTTATTTTCTATATTAATTTTGATATAGTCGTTATCTTAAAATAATGCTTTTTTCTGTTTTAAATACAAAATTAGCAACAAGTGAATTAGGTATTAAAATATATGAAAAATAAATCCGCTCGTCGAAGTCTTCGTCGAGGTTGAAGCCGTTGTAGGTATTCGGTGGTGTGGTTTTCGTACGCTCTAAAAATATAAAATAATGAATTGTCACAAAAATCACGTCAAATCATAAAATAATTAATAGAGCCATTTATTCGCAGAAGCAATGGCTTGTATGGTTCCGTAGATGCAGGTGCGGACAGCCTTGAAGTTTTTCTGACACAGGTTTTAGCTTGAAGACCATGAAACTAGTAAGCCGGCTCGCGGGATCACAACCTTCTTCTAGAAGACTATCAAAGCTATTATAGCAGTTATTAAGTATGGGTATGATCCAAAGTCAGTTGCGATATTGATCCGTGATAATATGTTTTTCATAGGGTTTCAATAAACAGGTAAAAATAAGGGTTGTTTCATTTATTTCCGTTTATTTAATGATTTAGTTTTATTGTTCAAATTATTGTTATCGCATAATATGGTGGTGTGGAAAGCTATTTAATTAAAATTTTTAAAATAATTGTTAGGAACCTACTTGTGAGGAAATAATTGCTAATTATATTATCCAGTTTACTGAACTAGATACAAACAGAGATTAGACACCCGGGCGATTTAAAAATGAATAAATAAATGAAAACCCCGACCGCACAAATAATCATGTGTCTCACAGTTCAGCTTTTTTTTATTCAAGATTTGTTTTCGCTTTTATATTTATAATACATAATTTTAGCTTTAAGGGTAGCTTTTGGGAGTTCGTAAAAATACGCGATTATTGATTGAAGGACAATTTGTTTATCCTTTTTACATAGGACTCGTTTAAATATAAATTTAATGGTATATATATCATTAAATTTATATAATATGAAGGCATATTAATGCCTTCGTCAAGGCACTGTACTGCCACCGACGATCTTCGCCATTGAGCCGAGCGGGCCAGTTGTGCTTTGAGCGACATCACCTCTCGCGGCAGCTGGCGCGCGCGCGCGTGCAAATTTCATTGTAATTGTAAAATTGTAACAGACCAACCAACCATGTGCTTATCTCAACGCAGCCGCGCCTCGTGCCAATCTCACTCTTATCCTTTTGTGAGCCTGGCGCATTTTTTACATTACGATTGTAGGTGACACACGCCTTTTAGTATTTTAACCTAACCTAATAGTATTTTCCCTCAAGTCAAAATAAACAGCCTAATATTTTTGCTTGATGTATGTAATTCAAAAGGCAATTGTGTCACAATTGTGTTGAACGTGATTTAGGTTTCTGTCCTCATAGCTACGTTTACTATAATACTCTACGTTTGGATTAATGCTAGCCCAGATTTATCGGGCTAAAAAACAGCTCTTAATATCATGTATCGCTAATTCAACAATTACTAAATATAGGTAACAAAAATATATAAAAATGGAGGCGGTAGTAATTCTCTATTTCGACGGCATCGCGTCATTCGGGCTGACGAACAGAATGACAGCTTATAATAATAAGCTGTCATTCTGGTGCACCATACAAATCTTTTAAAGTTGATAACTTATATATGTATTTTTATACAAACTTTAAATCACGTCTTAAGAATTAATTTTACATATTATTATTTTTTTTATTAATATTTTTATTTACTAAATATATTTTTGATCACTTTTATTGCTTTTTGGTAACAATGTCAGGTGTAAGGAAATATTTTATTATTATTTTCTTAGCCCTATTCAATTATACATTCTTTTGGTGCATATTTTCTCTTTTCACGATTCTTCTTTTGACCTACTGCATTACCTGTTGACCTGTTTGCAACCTTTAACTGACACATATAACTTAAATTAAAATAAAATAATATTTAAAAATATGAAATAAAAGAAAATTCTCCACAGACTACGCTGATGTTTAACGTCGACTTACCGCCGTGTCGTGGTGGGGAGACGATTCCTATATACAGATCTCAGATCTCATAAACGCAACCACCGGACGTTACAAATACTTAGATTTATTAACAAAATTATAAGACGTTCCTTCAACGAAATACATCATGAAACTAATTTTATTTATTCAACCTGTTTCCGTCACGACTGAAACCTATCCGTGCGTCCCGGACCATTTTTATTTTTATTGAAATATTAAACAAAAATATAAATGCATGTAAATTAAAAAGAATATGGTACCAATAATAAACCAGAATGACTATGATACCCTGTAGTTATTTTACCATATCAACTGCTTCTATACATTGTTTATTAGTGGTAAATAATTTAATCAGAACCTGATATCTTACAGCTACGCCCTACAGGCGTCATTAAAAGCATCTTCTTCCCATACTACAGGCGCCTGTCTGTGGTTCCAACTTGTGATAGATTGCTTCACTTCCTGTCTCCACTTGTGACTGCGGCAGTTTAGCCCATTCGATGTGCGTTTTAAATGGCCATAGAGCCGCAAGTGGGTTATTTTTTTAATTATGAGTATTTGAAAATAAAAAAACATACGACAACATGACATTCTCTCATTTCATCAAAAATTTCACCCATTTTATTTTTTTTTCTTGTAAATTTTTAAACAATTTCCCCCTCCTACATACTAAATTGTGATTTATTTAATGCTAATTCCTCTTAAATTTATGTTTTTTTAACAAATCGACAAACGTTTCATAATGCTATCTTAAAATACTATACCAATGCACAAAGTCACGAACAAAATTCTTAGTTTAGTTCTGAATTGAATCTGTTTATTTAATTTTATATTTGTGTAATTCATGTTCTTTTTTCTTTTGTATTTTAATTAAATTTAAAATCGTTTCATTCTTATTTATTTTATTTTATTTAAATTCGTTTAAGATATTTTAATATTATCTTTTTTTTACCTCAACTATTTTTATTAGTAAGTTTAGTTACCCTAGTTTAGGAATATATAGGTACTTCAATTCATTTTGTCTTTATGTTATTACCTGCAATGAATACAATTTCTGGTTGGTAACTTGGTAAACAAAAAATAAATAAATACTGACATAATATTTTAATTTATAATTATTATAATGTGGCACTGAACATTCTTTTAGACGTTTCTATTTGAGCACATACTTAGATGAGTTTTGTTAATTTTGCCACTGGCCAGTAATAAATAATACGTTCCAACAGCTTTGCTGTCATATTTTTGAAATTCGAATATGATGATATTTGATCTCTGTATCGAACTGTCAAAATTTCATCTATTAGTACTAGAAATTTGTTAACTTTAATGTTATGTATCTATATTATCCGGGCATCCTCTGATGTTATCTAAACAGCTATGGTTTTTTCGAGAGCATCAATCTACACACAAAAATTCAACTCTTTCGCATTAGTATTCTTCGAGTTAAAAGTTTCAACAGACGGACGGAGAGACAGGGGATAGTAGCTTCTTTTACATGAATGTATAGAAGCTAAAAGG
Source organism: Neomicropteryx cornuta (assembly GCA_020383195.1). Classification (NCBI taxonomy): domain Eukaryota; kingdom Metazoa; phylum Arthropoda; class Insecta; order Lepidoptera; family Micropterigidae; genus Neomicropteryx; species Neomicropteryx cornuta. The sequence continues at coordinate 14,910,290 of JAHKQU010000012.1, forward strand.
TACATTCAAAATGTGTTAGTTAATCAACTCTAGATCTACAAGACCGATTTAGATAATTATTTTTTTAAAATGACCATGACAATGTCTTCTGTGCATAGATACCAAAAAACATATACATTTGATTGCGCAAAGAATTATAAAAAATTAAATTGTAATCCCTATGGAGAAATACATTTATATATTTAACTCCGCTCCAAGTATGCCGCAGCGAAGCAAAGCGGCGCCCTAGTTTCTTTTATTGGGCTAGTTCTCCTCATTTTCTAGCTGTTGATCTCAATGATTTATTACTTCATTGTGGCATTCTCTGAAATAAAAATATGGCTTCTCACTTGCTACACAATTTCTTTCGCTAGCACTGTGATCAATCCTTCCTTAGAGTAATCTAATGACTAAGAAAACAATTTCTGAAATATTTTCATTTTCAAAGTATATGACACTAAATCAATCGAAATTGGTAATCAAAACGATTTTAATTTGTGAATACACCTCAATTGAGTTAATATGATAATATAATATGCATAAAATGTTCACCCTGCCCCCATGTGTTGACAATTTAGGTAGATATAAATGAGTCATGAACACAAATGAAGCAGAATAAATAAAACTGAGATCAAATAAAACAAAAAAATACTTTATAATATTTATTTTATTACCTAGGTACTCGTAATTGCATTGAGAAATCATACGGCAGTGTTTGGTTGGTAAATTTAGATGGTACTCTTAATTTTGCATTATCCGAGATAAGACTCAAAATACATAAATTCATTGTCTTCAATTTTGGCACAATCTGTTTTATGAAGGTGTTACAATGACTAGAGTTGTAGAAACAATTGATTTGCAAGCAAACATAATTTGATTTGTATTTAATATTAAACTATCCTGTTTTTGTATCTTTAATATATACAAATCTAAGTATTATTCTGTTTAAAAAAAAAAAATAAAGGAATCATCTGTATTTTAAAAAAGATATAAAATTATTTAGCACCAAAAGTAGCCTTAAAATAAACTTAAAATATTAAAATTCCATAACATTCTTGTTTAAGTATTAAACAGTAATATAAACACTCTTATCATAAAACATAATATCTAAATAACATATAAATATCAAGTAGAAACATTACTGTACAAAAATCTTTAAATAGGAACACCAAATTTATTTTGAAGGTACAAACATCTCATGAATCCCCTCAAATGTAATTTTCAACCCTATTATTAATTAATATCTTTAGGAATATTGTTTGCCATATACAGTGTAAAGTTATGTGATACAAAATTGGCACTCAGATTATTAAACAATAAATAACCAGACAGGCTATTTTCAGGACAAATTAAATTTAGCAATGGGCTGTAACTTCAATGAAAACTATTATTAATATAATATAGGTAACAGCTTATTACGAATACAGTAGAAAATTGGTTCCTAGCTACCAGACAATCATTCCAACTTATATGTTCTTTATGCAAACTTGGCACCTTGACACTCGCGATCTCAAATTTGCGGCCTTGAAGGTTTGTTTTTGTGGTGTATTGAACTGCTCGCGGTCTTCAACTGTCGTTAACCAGAAACTGAGTGTATTAGCGAAGTAGTGACAGTGGCCTCTGGCACCGTTGCACTCGATGAATGGAGTGGCTCGGAAATCTTCCAAGCATGATCCCGGACTAGACAATGTTTGACCGCCTCCTCCCGCACCAGCGCCAGTGTGCTGCAAATATCAATAAATAACATTAAATACTACAATAAAATACCACATATATGTGTATACAAGGTCGTTAATGTTTTAGCCTGCTAATTTTCATACTCGAATTTGGTTATCAGAATGTAGTGTTTGTTACAACGTTCGGGTTAGTATTTGTGAAGTGCTAACGACTGAACATTTTTTTTATAATTATAAACTATAATTAAAGATTATTTTATATTTTTCAAACTATTTTTCCACTGTAATACTTATTATAAAGAATTACACTCACCATTAAAAAGCTGAAACCTATCCATAGGCCATTCCATCCGTTAGGACAAACTGGAATTTCCAAAGATTGGCTATGGACCGCAATGACATTTGAAGGTACTTCACATACAACACATTTTGAAATGTATTCTCTAATACTCTCTTCTTCTATTGGCATCATGGGAATAGGGGCTGATGTTGAAAGCCAATAAGATCGATCATTTCTGCTGGCATAGTTGCAGACGTTCGATGTGTCGCAAAACAGGAAGGGCATGGTGCTGAATTTTCGAACGCACGAACCGGCAAGGCCGAGGTCTTGACTGTGTGAATTTTCATCCCCATCAATGTAGAGCAGAGAATATCCATCCCAAAGTTTTATATGCCCAGGTTCGCACTGTGGAACTCTCTCAGATTGGCTGTGCTTCACCAGCAAGATTCCTGTCAAATAGTCTGACTGTTGTTGGCAAGAACTACCCGGAGCTCCACGTAGACCAATTTCTCCAGTGGCACCTTCAACTCCTTGGAGTCCAGGAGGGCCTGTAAAGCCACGCTCACCTTGCGGGCCTGGAGGACCAATCGGACCTGGCACGCCTAGCTCACCTTTTTGTCCAGGATAACCATCATTTCCTGGTAGGCCCGCGGGTCCCGCAGGACCTGTTTTACCGGGAAGGCCTGGTGCACCTGGATAGCCTCTATCACCTTTAGGTCCGGGAGGTGGTGGTATTGGTATAGCCGAATCTCCCTTATCTCCTTTTTCTCCCGAGTAGCCTTGTAGTCCAACCCTTCCAGCTAAGCCTTGCACTCCCTTTTCTCCCTGCAAACCTCTTGCACCAGGAATGCCAGGTTTACCATCAAAACCTCTATCTCCTTTCACTCCTGTTAGACCTGGAGGACCTGGCTGTCCGGGCGGTCCTTGGTCACCCTTTTGACCTGGTAGGCCGAATCCTGGCAAACCTCTATCTCCCTTTGAACCAGTCAATCCTTGTGGTCCAGGTAAACCTGGTCTTCCAGGAGGACCATCAAAACCTGGTGGTCCTGCGAGACCTTCCCTGCCTTCATCTCCTTTTTCGCCTTGTAGTCCTAGGGATCCTGGAATACCAGGAGGACCTTGAATTCCAGGCAAACCCATTAGGCCCATCTCTCCTTTCTCTCCCTGAGTTCCGGTCAGTCCATCGCGGCCAGACTTTCCAGGGTATCCTGGCAATCCCTTTTCACCTTTAATAGTTAAGCCAGGTCTTCCTTCCGGTCCAGATGGTCCAGTGTCACCTTTAAAAAAAATTAAACAATTATCACAACCACATACATTGAACATTAAGCCAAAGTTACATTGGTGTTTTTCACTGATACTACGTAATTTATTTTTAATATAAAAATAATATATCAAGAGCCTATTGAACATTTATTTATTTATTTATTGATTTTTGTTTTTACATGTTTCTTAGATAATGAATAACATAACGATACCTAACTGGACATTGCCCGTACTAATTTTAATAGTTATTTAATAAATTGGTTACATGCAATTGCGCTGAGCTTTTTTGTAAATACAAAATAAAAACTACGAAAATTAACATTGATTTACATACACGTACATGTAATACGAATACATAAAAAATATACATATATATTTATTAATATATATAATAAGCTAATATATATAATAAGTTGAGAAATAGAAAAGATCAATATTATATTACACAGGAATATAGTTGACCAGAGTTTCAGTGTCCTTTCTACCAAGATCAATTAACCAGTTAGTCAGTGTCTTTTTATTAATTAATTTGCTATTAAACTTTATTTGCAGGATATCTTTTATTTTATTATATAGCCTGGGGGCCAGAAAAGAAAAATACCTTTCTTTTGTGCGAATTTGGTTTTAGTTTTAAGAACCACTTTCTGCATTGAAGTAACCTCACGTGTCACTATGGTTTGGTGGTTAATATCGGATTGCATTTCTTTATGTTTATGATAATGAGAAATAATTGTTTTAACATAAATTTGACGAATATCAAGTACTTTAAAATCACAAAATAACTCTTCGCTAGGGTACCTGAAAGGCTTTTTATTTATTACTCTCAATATTGATTTTTGTGCTTTGATTAAAGGGTCTAAAGTTGAGAGAGGAGCGCCTCCCCATCCAATGATTCCATATGACATTATACTGTTAGCTAATGCGTAATAGACTGTTTTTATTAAATTTTTATACAAAATATTTCTTAGGAATTTGAACGAATGAAGCAGCTGCCTGACTTTTGTAGAAATAGATTGGATATGTGCTTTCCAATTTAAATTACTGTCAACAACCAAACCTAAGTATCTAACCGTTTTTGCTTTTACTATGGATGGACACGAACAAGATGAGGCACACCGCCGAATACTCTGCAGCAATAAATTTTGATATCGTTAATTATTGCATTTGATAATTTGTATGACATGAATAGAATCAATAAATTCTGAAGTATTTACTATGTTTTAATACCTTATGGCAATCTTAATATATCTAGCTACAAAAGAGACGAAACTGACATTATTAACCTAAGCACCTTTATGAAACATTTTGGTGGTATCTTAAGAATTATGATATTTATTTGATTACTATATTATTGTAAAAAATATAAAACATTTAGACTTTCATTTATTTAAACTATAGAACAAAATAAAAGGCTTGTACATTATTCTAGATATTTTTACGCCAAATAGAAAAATATTATATAACAAGATTCATTAAATCATTTCAGCAAACACTGACGTGTCTATACATAGTACTCGTATTTAATATTACCTATCCAAAAGGACTATTTCCCGCGTTTTTTGTGTAAATAAAGTTTGGAATTGGATTATTTTATACATTTAAAAAAAATATATATTAGTTGTTTTGGTTGGCAGTTTTTATTTACTTTTTTTTTTTTTAATTGAATAAGTAAAACAGGTTATATCACGACTAGGGTATACTGCCACTCATGCAGTATGCCGGAAGTGGGATCTAAATATGCGGCTGTGCCTAGAACCGTATCACTTGTTAGAACTGCCAAAGCTACACGGAGTATATGATTACTCAAAATCACACGAGAAAAAGTCTACTTTGCAAACAAAAACATATTGCAAACATTTACATAAGCAATTTCCAAAAATCTAGTAGGTCTAAAATCATATTAGGCTCTAAAACTGATTAACGCCGGTAAAGTAATGCTGGTAATATCGGTTTTATGAGACTTCCATCACCATGAAAATCTCAATTAAATTTTGCACCCGAATAAAAACAGTATTTTACCATTTTGACATACTAATAAAAAAAAATCCAAACGTCTTGTGATAAGCGATTTTGTTTGTTTTCTGTGAGTTTAGTGTGAAATTGTGCTGTTTTGGAAGAAAGTGGGTACAAGCTGCGATTCTTTTATAATATTACATAAACATAGTGAGAAAGTATTCGTAACTTTTGACAAAGTATTCCATTTGGATAAAGTATTCCAAATAAAATTTAATCGCAAATCGCGTAGGTATTCTAAAATGTACTCCAATATGCTGATATGGTAAATTGTGCATTTAGTCGCGGGTGACAATTTTCTTTTTGTTTTACAATGATACAGACATACCGACCTCCGAGTCAAAAATTACACTCTCTTTTTTGGTCTAGGATTAGGAAAAAAGAATTAAGTATTTATCACCTTTTTCACCATGAAGACCTGGTAGCCCTTGAAGTCCTCGGGACCCTTGATAGCCGGTGTCTCCTTTTTCACCCGGCTGTCCCATCATACCCGCTGCACCTGGAAGCCCCTTATCTCCTCTATAGCCTTCGAGACCTGGTTGGCCTGGCTCTCCCTTTTCACCTTTCACGTTTACTAGAGGCCCAGGAAAACCTCTGTCACCCTTTGGACCTTCAAAACCAGGAGGGCCTAAAGGCCCCGGTAAGCCAACCAAACCTGATTCACCTTTCAGGCCATCATAGCCATCTCTTCCTGACATTCCTTTATCTCCCTTCTCCCCTTGTAAGCCTGGTGGACCTGAAAAACCAACATCTCCATCTTTTCCAGGTAAACCATCCATTCCTGGAAGTCCTGGAGTGCCAATCTCTCCTGCTAGACCACGGTCACCTTTTAATCCGGGGCTTCCAGGGTATCCTTGATTACCTTTTTCTCCTTTTTCACCATCAACTCCGTTCAAGCCATCTAATCCTCTATCACCTTTAGGCCCTGTGAGCCCAGGTCCTCCAATTCCTGGAAGTCCAGCATCTCCTTTATTACCTTTGGGACCTGGTACACCAGGAATTCCACCTGGTCCTCTAAGCCCTGACAAACCAAATTCACCTTTTTGTCCCTTCTCAGACACTAGACCTGGTTCACCTTTGCGTCCAATCTGGCCAGGAAAACCTTGATCGCCTTTAATACCTGGTGCGCCAACAGGTCCCATCAAACCCGGAAGTCCTTGAGGACCATAATCTCCCTTTATTCCTTGCGGACCAGGTTCTCCTGGAATCCCTTCAAGGCCTGGGGGACCATAAGGTCCAGGAATTCCAAATTCTCCTTTTTCGCCTTTATCTCCCGGTCTTCCATCAACACCAGGTGAGCCTGGTTGACCCGGCCTACCTCGCGGCCCAGGAAAACCTTTTGGACCATCTTGTCCACTAGAACCTCGCTCACCTTTATTTCCTGGAAATCCAGTGAATCCCGGTCTTCCAATTTCACCAGGAAAACCTTGCTGTCCTTTGGTTCCATCTATACCAGGTCGCCCTGGAGCTCCAGGAACACCAGAAGGACCAATAGGACCGGGTTCTCCTTTTTCACCAATGATACCAGATAAACCGGGCAAACCTTGAATACCGATATCGCCTTTTTCACCTTGGAAACCTCTTGCACCTGGATTGCCATCAAAACCAGTTTTTCCAGGGAATCCTCGAAGCCCTTTCTCACCCTTTTCTCCGCTAGGTCCTTGTGGTCCAGGTAGCCCTATAGCAGGTATTCCAGGTTCGCCTTTGACTCCTTTCCCTGATGATATGCCGGGTAAACCTCGAAGCCCATCTCTACCAGGTTCACCTGGGAATCCCATCGGTCCTTCATCTCCTTTATCTCCTCTTGGCCCGGGTAAACCTCTAGGTCCAACGGGACCAGGTAGGCCAGGATTTCCTGAGGAACCAGCATCTCCTGTTAGGCCTCTTAAACCTTTTTCGCCTTCAGTTCCATTATACCCTTGAGGTCCAGGTTCACCTTTGATTCCTTGTGGTCCAGTATCCCCTTTTAGCTGTGTGAAATTTTCAGGTCTTTGACATTCACCTGGAATTCCTCTTGGCCCTGTAACTCCTTGATAACCTCTTTCACCTTTAGATCCATCACGCCCAGGTATGCCCGGTTCACCTTTTACACTAAGACCCTTTTCTCCTGGAATTCCTGGTATACCTGGTCTACCTGATACTCCATCGACTCCTGGAAATCCATTCAAGCCATCATTTCCTTTTTGACCTGGCATTCCTATAGGTCCTTGTTCACCTTTTGGTCCTGTAGATCCTTTTTCACCGGGAGGTCCAGGTCTACCTGGTAAACCGGTATCACCCCTTTCGCCTTTGATCAAATTCGCAGTGGCAATTGCATCTTTGCCTGACGGTCCTTCTGGACCAGGAGGCCCTATATTTCCTCTTTCACCCTGAAATATTAAAATGAAAATGAAATCGTATAGTTTGAAAAAGTACATATGATTCTCAAAAGTTATGCTTTTAACTTACCGGTGCTCCCTGATCTCCTTGCCTTCCATCAATGCCATCAGATCCTCTTTCACCTGACACTCCTGTTTCTCCAAGAGGACCTCTCGGACCAGCTAAACCTGGTATTCCATCTAAACCTCGTTCACCTTTCTGACCTGCTGTGCCTGGCCAACACTGATTACAACGACCACCAAGGTCTCCTTTTGGTCCTTGTGCTCCTGGATACCCTGGTGTACCATGTCTACCGCTGTTACCCTTTTCTCCTTGTGGTCCTTGAAGTCCAGGTGGTCCGGGAATACCCTTTGAAGAATCACCTGGAAATCCTCTTACACCAGGATAACCTTTTTCACCTTTTTGACCTTTATCTCCATCCCGTCCTGATAAGCCGTCCATTCCTTTTGCACCCTGAAATACACAAATATTGATATTATAGAACAGTGATATTTACAGAGGCAAAAACTTATCCAGGCGCAGGTACTGGTTTGGACTAAAATCCAATCTGTGACACATTTAGATTAAACCTAGAAGCTATCTCTAAATTACTATCCCTAGTAATGTTTAATAATAATTTGCTTTATGAATACATCAAAACCTATTTTCTAGACACATAAAATGAATTTATAATACTGATCACTACAAAAAATTCAGAGAAACTCATCTGAGAACATTTTCTCTTTCTCAGAAAAGTTTTAAAAGACAGAGTCAGAGACAGAGAGAGAGAACAAATAAACAAAAGCAACTTGGATAAGGAACTTGAACGACTACTTTAGGCATATATTATTGACATTGACGAATGAATGCCAGAAATACAGATATAAAGACCCATTGGAATATAAAAGAATTCACTACATGCATTCACATAAAGAAAGAAATTAATATGGCTGAAAGAAGCATTAGCAGAAATGGAAGACATTTAAAACTGCAACAGAACCTCTGAATTACCTACCCTACCTTCTTTAAGTAAGGAGTGCAAAATGTGTTTTATGTTGTTCACATAAATTAAGAAAAGTTAAAAATAAATACAGAAAAATAACTGAAAATGGAACAAAAAAAAAACAAATTGTCCTGAATAGGCTACTTTTCAAGACTTGGAAGAATAAAATAAATTATAAAAAGTATGTCCACAAGATCTGTTAGTTTTTATTTAATAAATAAGGTTAAAGGTTGGTTTGTACCAACTCATTTAATTACAGACTAGTGAGATATTACCTGCCTGCAATGAATGTCTCATGAAGACAACGATAATGTAACAAAACTCCGTTAAACAGCACCTCTCCGACAATAAGTCACACGATAAATTTTAAAAAAGCTAACTAATTTTCGTTTTTTACTAAAATCATTTAGTGTTTCTCTCATACATAATTTCAATAATATTAAGCAACAAATTTAGCCAACATATGTATAACTGCTTATTCTACTTATATATGAGCAGCCTGATGATGCACAGCCTATGACACTCCCTATAGAAGGAATCTAGCAACCAACGATTAAATTTAAACAATACAACTAATGATCATTTTGCAGCTTATATATATACCCATAATAGAGATATGATATACCTTCTAGGAATATTCTTATTATGTTCATTTTTTTTATTTGTTTTATTGTTTTTAAATCAGTTCAAGACTCCCATGGACAAGACACACAAGACCATTTGCGATAAAGTAAGACTAATATTACATTTTGATTACTTGAAATATCACTTTAATGACTTATGATGTGCAATTAGATTCATTAGTCCAATATGGCTTAGTTGATGGCTGTGGGCATTCATATAAAAATAATTTGGGTAAAGTAAAAATATTACAATTAGGAATTTTATAATTAATTACGGGCTGGGCAGTTGACAGAACATTCGGGAGCCTGCCAATTTACAGGCTGAAAAAATTAATTATAAAATTCTTAATTTTAAATTTCTTATTTTACCTAAATTGTTTTTAGCTGGGCTGGGCAGTTGACGGAACATTCGATAGATCGCAAATTTACGGGTTACGCCATTGGCTGGTATCTAATTCTAATTAAACAACAATGGCTTTGACACCCTGTAGCTATTATATAATATCAACTGCTTCTATACATTGTATAGTAGTAGTAAATTATTTAACCAGAACCTGACGTCTTACAGCTAGGCTCTACAGGCGTCATTAACGGCATCTTTTCCCCAGACTACTTGCGCCTGTGGTTCCTGACATTAAATGACATTCTTTCATCGTAATTTTAACACCATTTTAGTTTTATTTTTTTTTGTAAATTTTGGATACTATGAAACAACCCCCCCCCCCCCCACCCACCCCACATATTTACTGAGTTTGTAATTAATTTTTGAATTTTGAATATGATATTTGAGCGCTCTATAGAACTGTGAATGTTAAATCAGTGCTAAAAAATAACTGACTTTAATGTTATGTATCTATATTATTCAATCAGCCTCCGATGTAATTTACCACGATCTTAATGAATGTAAGGCACTTTATTGATGTAATTAAATTTACAGTGCATGACAAAAAGCTTAAACAGATATATATATAACCTTCCTTAGAACAGGTAACTATTAACTAGTTAGGAAGGTTATAGACTTATACTCATCGGCCAATTTATATTCCATAACAAAAAAAAAAAAAATATAGTCGGAAAGTGTCTGAATATCACCCAACTAACTTATTGCAGAGCAGTAGGTACTTTTGTATCACATCCATTTTACACACACGCCATTCCATTATAGTTTAGTATAACAGTTTTGTGCTACTAAACTATATTTTTATCAACACACTTTATTGTAAATTATATTCTCGTGAATAAATAAATAAAATCTTACTTGAATAGAAAGTCCTTTTTCTCCCGTGTAACCGATTGGGCCAGTGGATCCTGGTGGTCCTGGATAACCTCGCTGTCCTGGTTGTCCAGGAAAACCAGTTAGGCCTGGTTCTCCTTTTAAACCCTTTTCTCCCGGCGATCCTTCCGGTCCAGGAGTACCGCTGACACCTTGTCCACCTGTCAGCCCTATAGGGCCTCTAGGGCCAACTTCGCCGGGATATCCATCCAAACCTTTTGGTCCTGCTTGTCCTGGGAATCCTCTTGGTCCTGGAGGGCCAGGGGGGCCAGCAAACCCTTTACCTCCTCCAGGTGGTCCGGGAGGTCCTCGCAAGCCATTTTGGCCCATGGGACCATCCCTGCCAGGTTCACCTTTCAGACCGTTTCTTCCCGGCAGACCAGCTAAACCATCAATCCCTCTATCTCCTTTTTGCCCAAGTGGCCCTGATTGTCCAGGATAACCGTCTCGCCCCTGCAAAATTTAACAAACTTTATAAACGGCACTATTAAAAAATTATATTATAATAGGTTTCGTGTATAATTTAATGAATATTTAGCCATTGTAACATTTAAAGGCATTTTATTCCAATGGAACCTAGGATGAATTTGGAGTATTTTAGTAGTGCCAGATAGACTACAGATATATAAAAGATGTCTTCACGATTCCTCAATGACAGTTCATCTAGATGAATATGACAAACCATTTGAAATTGGGATAAGAGACACATATAATATTACCGAAAGTGTTCCTGAATGAATCCTGAAGATATTGCTCAATGTCTAATTGTGGAGCAGATGTGTTGTATCAAAGATATCAAATATATTTTACACCTCGAAATCGCAGACAAATGGTCATCAATGGACAAAAAGTCACCTCAAGAATAAATTGCTCTATTACTGTTACAAATCCCACAAATAAATGATAATACTTTGCTCTACTTAACAGTGGTGTACAGTGCCCATATGCCTTGGTTAAGCAATATGCTGGGGGTATAACCCCCCTGAGCACCGCAGGTGAAAACATTATATGGTAAAAACTACTCACATATTAGTTACCTTTTTTTTATTTCAATTTGCCTCCAAATATATTATTGAAAATATGTTATATAACCGAACACTCCAATTTGACAGTTAAAACAATAATACAAAAACAAATTAATTTTAATTAAAAAACTCACAAAAACAAATCAAACATAATAACAATAAAAATTTTATTTAAAAATGCAAAACATACCAAAAGACCAATATAATAAGTAGTTGTTACTATTTCTAATATTCACAATGTTGTAACATCAAAGTCGCATTAGATATATATATACGCAGATCCAACGCAGATTTTAGAGCACTGCTTGACAGATTATGTCAAACATACAATAAATTGTTCCTAAAGGTGGCTGTTTTCTCGAAGAACTCAGTTTTTAAGAAATCTGTATTTACTCTTCTGAAGTCTTTTCAAAATACAGCATCCTTAACTCGGCTCTCTTTAACGTTACTTTTAATTCACCTCCATAGTCACTTTGCTTGCCACTATTTTTATTTTTATTTTTATTTTTGTGTATTTAAAGTAGTACTGCGTTAGTTATGCTTGCAATTGTATACACTCAATATATTCAATTGTACTCAATATACTCAATTGTATACCTCAATATCAGAAAATTTATATAATTGATTAGTATTAGATTTGAAACAAATCACTCTATATGCGAAAAACTTGTAAGGATGCAAGATTAACCTAAATCATAAGTTTCTTTAGGATTTCTTTTCATCTCTTGTACTCATTGTTTTTCCTTGATTAAATAAATAAATAAATAATCGTTAGATATGTCTGCAGGCAGATAAAAGAATACTTAATATAAATTAAAAATGGCATCAATCATACCGTTTGTTCTGGTTTTATTACAAATATGATTCCTGTAATCCAGAATTCCTCTCAACCGACAAACTCTGTTTTTAATCATTCTAATTATAATGATTCTAAGTACTGTATATTAAAATAAACTCCAGTCAATAGACATTGGTAGAAAGAATAAGCAGTATGTACTCACTCGTGGTCCAACCGGGCCAGGTAATCCTTTTTCACCCTTCGATCCCAAAAAACCCTGTAAACCTGGTTCTCCAGCATATCCACGATCACCCTTTTCACCAATCTGACCAGTTTGCCCCTTATCTCCCTTTTCTCCTCTGTCGCCAGGAATTCCTTTGATAGCTCCTTTCGATCCTTCCACCGATTGCGAGGTTGGTCCTCTCGGTCCTCTATCTCCCTTGTCACCACGGTCACCTTTATTTCCAATGTATCCATAGCCTTTCACTCCCTGTGAGCCTTTATTTCCTTTGAAACCTTGGGGTCCCTAAAATCAAATTGCATTCAAAATGTAGGACAGATATATACGGTAAATACACATTAAATTATAAAAGTAATAAAGGCAGAAATTGCAATAAAATGGCCACATTTGCGGAAAAAAATATTATTTCACCAAGACAAATCCGTCTCACACCTAAGCGGTTGCAATGGTGAAAATCCACAAATTGCAGCTTGAACTGCTCAGTCACCCTCCTTACTAACCAGATAGATATGGTCTGGTGGTGGTGGTGTGGTAGAAAGTATTTTTTGATTGATTTTAAATTAAAGTTATTGAAAAAATAATCTTTTTTCAATAGCTCGGCAAAGGCAAAAGGACAAAATTCATAGTTTTGCTGTAAGAAATCAGTTCAATTAAAGCTTAAATTGGTGTATTTCATATTCTTTTTTTTTTTTGGATTTTGCTTAAACCGTTATTTTTTCATTTATATTTTAAATTCGTCTATTTTTTAATATTATCACTTTTTACCTCAATTATCTTTTTTAGTCAGTTGGGTTACCCCAGTATAGGAATGTATAGGTACTTCAATTTATATTGTCCTTACGTATTGTGTACAATTTCTGTTAGGTAAACAAAATAAATAAACAAACACGTACATAATATTTCAATTTATAATAATTATAACGTAGCACTGAACATTCCTTTATACGTTTCTATTTGCGCATATAGATAAGTTTGTATTCATTTTAACTGGCCAGTAATAAATAATACGTTCCAACAGCCGTGCTATCATATTTTTGAAAACATATTTGAGCGCTCTATTGAACTGTCAATGTTTCATTATTAGCACTAGAAATTTGTTGACTTTAATATGTTTAATATCTATATTATTCGGACAGCCTCCGATGTGAAACGACTATGTTGTTTTTCAAGAGCATAAATCTATACACAAAAATTCACATCTTTCGCATTTGCACTTTTCGAGTTGAATGATGCAACAGACGGCCGAAGGACAGAGATAGTAGCTTCTTATACACAAATGTATGTGGAGAAACTAAAAAGAAAGGTTTTTTTGTAAATTAACAAAAGCACTTATCGTTATAAATTATATTAATAAACAAATTTCTACCCCTGACTATGCAAAATATAGATAATCTTATATTATTTGCATTTAATTATTTGGAATAAGTAATTAAATTTTACAGATTACTAGCAGTACTCCTGACACAATTCTTTTAATTAATTGCAAATTTGTGAAAAACCACTTAATTATGTAGGTATCGTAATTATTGGTAAATTTGTTCAATATTTTCAGCGTGGGGCTTGAGCATGTGAGTTAAGTTTAGTTGAGCTTGAGCATGTGAGTTGAACATGCTTCACTTTGCATAATTTTTTTCTTTCTTTCTGGAATTTTTACCAATTTCTAATGAAGTAACTATGCTACGGTTGATCTAGAATCAATATATTAATGGATGTGTGAAGTAACTTTAATAAGTTTGGTTTGTTTCAAAGGGTATATAAATGCACAAAAATAGATTGGTGTATTATTTTAACACGGTAGAAAGCAAATTTTACCTAAACCCATTTAATATATTAGTAATTATTTTTTACAACAGCAATAACTAAAAAGACTATTTTATTAATATTATTATTTTTATATTGATTCGTAGATTATAAAAAAATATATATTACTATAGGTCCAGTGTTTCCTTTCAAACCAGGCGGTCCAATTGGTCCAACTGGGCCAGGTGGCCCTGGAGTTCCCTGAGCACCATCAATTCCTGGCTCTCCTTTCTGCCCTTTTGGATGTAAGCCAGTGTAAGCCGGTTCTCCCTTTTCTCCTTTATCTCCAATCGATCCTGGGTATCCTCTGGGACCTTGCAAACCCGGGGAGCCATCCAAACCTCGAGGTCCCTAAAAGAAAATTTTAAGTTAGTTTTTTTTTTAAATAATTGTTATTTCAATCAAAATCAAATTGTATGAGATTTAAATAAAAAAAAAATAACAAAAACAAATCAATTTTTAATGAGATATAAAAAGTAAAAGCAAATTATGTATCTATCGACCTTTCTTTATAATATATAACATGATGCGATTTGTTTCATACTTCTCACTTAATAATTGTCTATAATTATTTTAGGCTTGGTAGTTCTATATTTTTATTAATAAATAAAAATAAAATTTATACATTTGTACAAATGACTCTAGAAACCAAAAGAGATCATTCATTTCAATTTAAGATATACTCTTTTAGCCCTACGAGACTAGAAGCGGATATTCCTGAAACCCGATATAATATTATACAAGATTTATACGATAACTCGGAGGGGGTATTGGTGAGGTCATATAAGAGGCGCTGGTCCCATTTTCTATAGTTTTTGCGCACCGATAACGACCTTGCCTACATTCTTGGCTATGGGATGATCCAAGTTATGTAACAGATACTGTACATTGGGCCCATAACGTCAACTATGATATGTTTTTTATAAATGTTTCTCTTATTACTTTATTACTTTCTCTACCTGCGTTACTGGGAAGTGTCTTGCTAAGGTAGGATCTAATAAAAATGTAGTAGTTAATTGGAAGTTTTTTTTAAAATCTTAAACAGAGGGGTCCTTCATGCCATACGCTATAAAAAAAACCTCAGCTTCTTCAAACAACACAACACACACATCACACAAAAGTTTATATTTATAAATAAATTTACAATTTAATTGTCAAATGACAATCTTTAAATAAGAAGTAATAGTTTTTTTAACTTCTGCCAATCATATGATTTATACCATCTAAGGAGTAAGAAGTGGGGGACCAATTTAAAAGTTCGTCAACTAAGTACTTCCCCCATTCTCAATTATGTTTCAAACATTAAATTAAACAAAGAGTCCTAGGTGAAGAAATAAAGGGGTGTACTTTATGATGACTATTGCCTTAAAAAATATTTTTTTACGAAAAAAAATATATAACAATAAAACACTAACATCGGTTCCATTACAACCATCTCTTCCAGGTATACCCGGAGCGCCGGGTGGCCCTTGTACTCCAGGAACTCCATTTATCCCTGGAAATCCTGGAATGCCGATTTTTCCCCTGTCACCTTTTGGCCCACGAGCACCTTGAGGTCCCGACTCTCCCCTTGATCCTTTTGAACCGGGTAATCCTTCTACTCCGGGAAATCCTTGCTGTCCTCTAGGCCCTTGAAGACCTGGTGAACCTGGGAAACCCTATAAAAGAAATAGTATAAACATAAACATCATTTATTAAAAATAAACAAATTAATCAACTGTAAATTTAAAATACAACTAATACTTAATAAATGAGGAGCAACGGCTACAATAAATTTTCAAATTTCTAAGATTCGCAGTAATGACAGATCAGACAGATGCTAACTTCTCCAAGAAATGGCAATATGACCTCATGACGTTTGCCAATTTATTTAAAGTTATAAATTAATAATCATCTTTTCTTATTTGGTCTCGTAAAATTACATATTAGTAATATTGATACATAATTATATTTGATACAAGAGAAAACAATACTAGTTAAAAATGTTTTAAAATGGATATCATCATTTTAATTCAGATATCCAGCTGATTTGCTCTGTCAGAGCCTGGAGGTAAAATATACCTTAGGTACACTATTTATTTTTTTATTACATAGTTATCTGTATTTTTTTTTTTAATAATATGAATAGATCATACGGTGTGCAATTTTTATTACTAAGCATGTTCTGAATATTGAAATAATGACTACGTACTCTGTTGCCTTTCTCCGCAAAACATTTCGGTATACAGCATCCAGGTCCAGTGCAATTTCTCGCCACGCTTCCACCCGCTGCTTCTGATGCCGTATTGACTATATCATAGCTGTTGCCTATTCTGGTAGGTATATCCGGTCTCCCATATAGTCCCACTCTTGATTCGTTTGCAGCACTTGCCGATGCTGACCATGATTCCCAGTTTTGCTGTGATTTATCAAATTCAAATAAATGTGGATAAAATAGTTTTTACAAGTATTATGAGTAAGAACTTCACAATTTGCTTAGAGAGCTTACAATAAGACATCGCTTAATAATTCACATACAATAATATAATATTTTTTCAATAAACATATAATTTATTTGGTAGGAACATATAATATAGGTTGAGTATATATTATCAGTAGATATTTTATATATTATAGATATATCTTTAATATACTTAAGTATACATCCACTAATTAATTATGTATTGTTAAATAAAGTAAAAATAAACCAAATTTCAAATTATTCCAAAGTATTCCAAATTATAATTTAATTATTTTTTATACCTCAGTTTTAAAGGACAATTATAAATTTTTATCGATAAATAAAAAATGAAAGGGCCTAGGCCCTTTCAGGAAGATGTTTATATGAGCCTTCGGATATACTAAATCATGCTTATTTCGCGTATTATGTAAATTACCTAACTTACGACGCGAAACTATTTTTGTAAAATCAGAAATAAAATTTTAAAAACATCATTTAAAAAACTAATAATAATCAGAGTTTATTAATTACTGTTCGTCCCTTCCGATAGCTGGTACCTATCGCAGATAGCAATAGATACCTATATATTTTGTGTTACCTTACAGGTGTTGTTTTGTTTATCTTTTTTTTTTTTCTCAAATATTTGTACCTATTGGTAACTAATTTCTATCAAACAGAAAAAAATACGCCAAAATCGTTAGGTTATATGTTCCATTTTTAGGCCATTTTTAGGGTGTTTGGGCCAGAATGAAAATCAGACTAGCCTGCTAAAAATACAGATGCAAATTTTCTCAAGTCAAAAAATATGTATCTTAGTTGGTACAAAAATATTAAAGTACATCATTAGGGCAAAAAAAATATGGTATACCTATACAATTTTGAAGCTACGTTTTAAAAAAATTTGAAAATTTGTCCGTGGTGGTTGAGTAATATGAATCTTAGCTGAGCTCAGCTCTAATATACGTACATATTTAGGTACTATAATTTATTTAATCATATTAGGTAGGGTATTTAGGTCATATAATTATATTGTTTTCAGATCATACTACTTTTATGTGGATATTTAGTATTGACGTAGGATAAGCTGGCTTATAATTTCGGGTATTTTTTTTAATAGCTCACCAAAACATTTTATTAATACTATGATAATACAATTCTTGACTGTTATAAGTTAATTATGTATAGAGAAGTTTAGCAATGGCTGACATAGTAGACTTGAAATCCATGTAACAATACTACTTTAAGGAATTAAATTTATTCTTCCTCTTATGAACGCAAAAAATCAAAATAATTCTATTCCCTGATTATTAATAACACGAACAAAATTTGAAATTCGTGTAACGATTGATCGGCCTTATGGCTTTTGGCGTGTCAAATTGGCATGTCATAGCCGAGCAGGCTATAGACTATAGAGACTCGTACATAACTACTATCTACTGCAGATTGTGGCCAGACGAATATAAGTATATACGAAGATTGAAATGCGAAAGTGGTTGGAGGAGGACGGAGAGATACTGAGGATCTTCCAGATTGCGAGCGGTCAAGGGAAACAAGTTTTTGGCGATTTATAGGGTCGATAAGACTGCGCTCGCGCATCGCTTTGCGTGACGAACTGTCGCTTAGGGTGACCATGTATTTATTTCATCTAAAATTCGAAAACAAAAATAAGAGCTCGCATAATTAAATTAATGTACGACGGCAACAAAACGAACCGTGGATAACTTACTACCAAAGATTAGATCTTACCCGTAGATCGTACACGTGTTCCTTGGCTCAACAAACTCATTTTGTCTGCTGACGCCAACAGTGCAGGGTCAGGGTCAGATGGGGTAGTGGTTTAAATAACCACCACATCTCAGTCAGATGGCATATTTTACACATCGCACATCGCATATTTTATTATCTCTTGCAGATATTTACTTCCAAATATATCTTTTTATGAAAATACCAGTAAAAAATATTTTTACTGGTATTTTTATCATTCTAGTGGCTTTATATTTATTGCTAAGTAGGAAACGAAATCCTTTTAAATATACCTAGTAGACGTACTCAAACGCGGACATTTTTTAGGTATGGTAATACTATGTACCTCATTCAAAAACCAATTCAAAATATTTCTGGCATCACTAATATTAATGTTACAGTAGATGGCTTACAAAATGTATTTCAAATAGTAATTTGTTTTTTACGTATAACATTGCAACAACTGAAGAAATAAATGGCGGCCTGAAATAACCACATGAAAATATATTACTCGTATATTCGTGAAATATTTTATTGATATAGTATATTTTAACAGTTTTACTTTTTGTCTTTTATGTAATAACTTTCAACAATTCTGTTGGCCTTATTCATTCTACACATCTCACATATTTATGTTATTCTTGTGATCGCACACTCCTTGAAAGTCACGTCATCCATCTTTTCTTGCTCTGAATTATTCGCTGAAGTCAAAAAGAAGTTACCTACGGGAATATATATACCAAATATGATTGGTAACGCTGCGACACCTATATTAATCGTTAACATTGATTATATTTAAAAAACGGTTTTTTTTTAGCTCAAAACAAAAAAATATTTTTAGTACATGCTTTTTGGAGCCGTAATTTCAACCCTTTCAAAATGCTGATAAACAAGAATGGCCATGACAACCTGTAGCTATCATATAATATCAAATGCTTCTATAGTAACTTGACGTCTTACAGCTAGACCCTACAGGCGTTCCGCCCCCCCCCCCAGACTTCTCGCGTCTGTGGTACCAACTTGTGATAAGTTGCTTCATTCCTATTTCCACTTGTGCCTGCGGCATTTTAAACCTATTCAATGTGCGTTTTGGATGGCCATCGAGGCGACAGTGGGTTATGTTTTAGGTCTGAGTAGATTTAAAATAAAAAAAAAACCTACAATGGTATCATTAGATTCTTTCAGTTCAACATAAATTTTAACAACCTTTAATTTTTGTTTTGAAATTTTTACGCGCGTCTATTTTTACGTTTTTATTAAACGTCCTCAAGTGAAGTTCAAATAAGATATTTGGGTTTTCAATATAATATATAATATATTTTCAACTGTCAATTTTTCATTTATTATTAATAAAAAATTGAAATAATGTTATACATACAGATATTATCCGATTAGCCTCCGATGTGATCTAAACGGCATGGTTTGTTTTTTAGTTGCATCAATCAATCTACAGACAAAAATTCAACTCTTTCACATTTGTACTTTTCGATTTGAAATATGCAACGGACGGACGGATCGCTGATAGATAGACGGCCAAAGGAGTAGTAGCTTAGATATGAATGCATGTGTAGAAGCTAAAAGGTGAACGAGGAACGTTACAAAGAAAGCGACTTAGTTTACCACAGTTAAAACCATTAATTAATTTCCAGTATGTAGTGGTTTTATCATGTTGTTGAATGTTAAAATACTGTTTTTAATTAAATGTATTTTATAGGAATTCGTCACATTAACCCATAGCAAATTCTGGGTGCGATTCAAGCTTCGCGACTCGTTCAACTTGATGCCAGTGCGGGTGGACCGAGGCTGTCATTAGGTAGGTACCATTGATTGACATACCTAGTTCTTTTAGGGACTTCCAAAAAAACGTAACAATAATATGCTCAACGATATGATTCTAAAGAAAGATTTCACCGGTGTTTGGTATTAAATGATATAGTTTTTGGAATATTGATTTTAAAATTAACTGGGTCGTTCATACCTACTAGGGAGCGAATATTATTATACAAAATGGCGACCTTAATAACCTTCAACTGGAACGATTATTGTTCAAAGTTCAATCCTAGTTTCTAATCATGAAAACAAATAGGATATAGTAATTTAATTACACACTTATTATTTATCAATTATATATTAAAGTTGTTTCCATCAACCATTCACTTCGAAAGTATCGTTATGGTTTTAGAATTAATGAGTTCAAAAAACAATCCGTAATTTGTATTAATTTGGTTTTTAAGGTTTTTTAAAAGGTTTTTTTTTATTTGCTCTATATTCCTACCTATCATGATGTTTTTTTTTCTCATTTTAAAAACAGCTTCTAATCTAATCTAATAGCTTCTCTTCTCAAATTCTAAGGCTAAAACAATCTTATTGATTGCATGCTTTAAAAATTAATTAGATATCGGTATTTTAATGTCCATCAGAAAATAAAAACTTTCGGCATTATGATTCCGTAAAAACACTAATCTAGTATATATTATTTTTTGTTTTTTTTTATAAACTAATGAGTAATAAAATATTTATGGAGGAATTAGGTATTACATAAAAAATACATTAAATAGAGTGTAGTTGAATATAAGACGTCAACTAAATAAATAAAATTCATGGGGCAAATTACAAAATTAGTAAATAATAAAAGCTTTAATAAATGTTTATAATTCATAACCTAAAGTGGCTAAACCTTTAAAGATACTGTGAATAAAAACAATTCATTTTTAATATCTATTTGAATCATTTTTTTTAGCACAGCACTAAAATACGATCTTTATCTTTTATGATTTCACATAAAGATTCATAGGTTGTTCAATTTTAAATCTAAAGTAAATTATTGAAGGAAGAAGTATTAATTAGGGATATCATTTACTTTTGGATAACTATATTAATTTTTTTCTTAAATTTGACTCATAGAAAAAAAAGAATAATTGCGATTGGAAAAACATCTTCCTAACCATTGTTTTTGCAAGAAATTGCAACATGAGACAAGAAAGACTATTTATTTAATAATTCTCAGCTTACAATAAAAACGAAAAAGCAAGATGTACTTATTTACAGATTATACATACCGCTTGGGCACCTGTCGACAGCAATACTGCACCAGCAAGGAGCCTGCGGAAGATGAAAGTAAAAGTTAATGAGTCACTCTCCAGAGCACGAGATGATAAATGCCGGCGTCGGACGAAGGCGCGGACGCCGTCCGTCGCGACGCTCAGCAGGCGAACGTACCACAGTCTGTGAGCCGCCATGGCCCGCCGGTCGTTGCGGCACTTCACTACAAACTGATGAAGAAGAAACTCTTCGCGCACAGATTCCGCCTGTCGCTTACGAGACGGCCCGCGCGCCACTGCCGCTAGCACCAGCTGCCCGGTCCCATCCCGCCGCTGGTGCCTGGATCGACGCGGGCGCACCCCGCCGCGTCTCCCGAGCGCCCCCTCGGGCCGGCGATCTCCGTCCTCGCTGCAGCGATAGCATGGCACCAGCAGTATCGCTCCGTCGACTCCGGCGGGAGCACGCAGACGCAACTAGTGTATGGTGGCTGTCGATACGCCGAGCTCCGAGATCGCACTGACAGTGTAGTTGCACCCCGCCTCGTCAGCGTCAGCGGTGCCGCAACCTGAAACTATGGCGGCGGCTAGGGCGGCCGCTTTCCTCGTGACAGTCATATTTGCAATCGCCCTGCATCAAGGCGCTGATGCGAAGGTAAGTTAGTTGTTCATTATGACCCTCCTACTGCATATATCGGCAATTTCATGTTAGGTTGTGAATAAAGCTATATATATACGATATATGTGTATACATAATATTTGCCATTCTCTTAAAATCCTATTTTTTTTTTTTTTTGATCTAGAAAATTCTCACCGATAAGATATGCTACCTACAATTTGCTTGGAATTCTAGATTTAGCACTCATTATCTATGGATTTAGCGCGCCGACTGGGACAATGGACGTTTCGACTCTTCTGATCCGCAGAGATCCGTTTATTTGAGAAAAAAATCGAGGCTGAGATGCAATTTACAATGTTGCCTACCCTATGGATCAATTTATTACAATTTAATTTCATAATTAATCGCAATTAGTGGTTTCTAGCTTCAGCACGTGAAATTATTATTATTTTATACAAGCTTCACAGTAAATACCCGCTTCTCGCCGTTCTCTTCGAACCTTCCTCGGAATATCTCAACTTTTCTACCTCATTACGTACGAAGAATTTTCTAATTTATGTTTTATGAATCAAATTTTATGCTAGCCCGATCGTTGAAGTCAAAATAATATTCTCCAAACAACGCAATGAATATAGCTCGGCAAAAACAGCGTGTGGTCGCACCACGGTAAGAAAGTTGATTAAATTTATCATCAACTGCATAATAATGTATTAGCCTATATTTCAAAATTATCACCCTATATTGGCATCTACATTCAACAATGTTTTCGCACGCCTATTTATAATGTGACAGATAACCAAAACTCAACGTGACAGATAGGCGTAACGACTTTAGCCGATTGAGCACATCCCCTCCTAGCGGTCTCCCATGTTAAGCCGAATGAATGTGTCACATTATATTCAGGACCTAAAAGAAGGTTTTCTATAAAACTGACAGAAATATTTTTTGTGTCAGTACAAAATAGTTTCATTTCAACCTATGGCTTGAACCATTTAAACATGTACTTGTACGAAATCGTAAATGATTTTGCCGAATATTATTCTAGGATAAATAAGAAGCATCCCAGAACCAAGTAAATGAAATAATCTTCACAATAATAGTAGAAACGACTTGCCATCGAGTTTGGAAACAGACCTAGGCAGAAAGATTACTGTCATCAGAATAACATGAACCGCGTGAATATTCTATGTTTGTAAGCCAGCTGACATACAATGCATTATCGAATGCCTAAACATTAAAAAATCACCGAGGCTGGGTGAAATCAGAGTTAAAGACCTAAAATCTATTAAAAACGATATTAGTTTAGTACTAGCGCATGCAATTAAGTGTTTATACACGGGTCAATTTCCTAAAAACCTAAAAACTTCAATGATTCGACCAATGTATAAAAAAGGTAGTCATAAAGAATGCTCAAGTTATAGTTTATAAAAAATCCAAAAGTACTTATTTCAAAAATACAGACGTAGTAGCAAGCAATCAATACGGTTTTTAAAAAGGTAAAAGTAGGACATCTTTTCTAATAAATTTGCTACGTAAACAAATCTTTGACTAATAAACAACACAATTACTGCTTTTAATTAATTTTTCACGAGCATTCGACACACTGGTGCATGTTAAGTTTCCAGAATCCTTTAGCTGATAGGTTTTAGAAGGACTTTAATAAAATTATTTACTGACTACTTAAACGACAGATATATGACGGTTAAAGTAAACGCTCAACTAATTGACAAACAAAAAATTCACTCCGAAACAGTTTAGGGAAGTATTTGGGGCCGGAAATGTACAAAACATGCACAGACGATATGGAAGAATCTGTGGCTGAGTGAGAATTATTCAGATATCCAGATGACACTTCATTAACGCGTTTACACGA
This sequence comes from Neomicropteryx cornuta, assembly GCA_020383195.1. Classification (NCBI taxonomy): domain Eukaryota; kingdom Metazoa; phylum Arthropoda; class Insecta; order Lepidoptera; family Micropterigidae; genus Neomicropteryx; species Neomicropteryx cornuta. The sequence continues at coordinate 14,934,315 of JAHKQU010000012.1, forward strand.
AGCTATAAATCAGGCAATGCAAATATTGCGGAAGGATTTTAACAACATTCAAGAATAGGCGCATAATAAAGGTTAAATCATCAATAGTGAATAAACAAGAGTCATACATATCAGTTTAGTGCAATCGACTATTCAAGACCCCAACGTGATAATAAAAATACACAACGATGAATGCCTAGACGGACTGCACTTGTCCGCTAATGAAAAAGGTAGAAACAGAAAAATACCTAGGGTATAATGATTGATAACCGGTTTAATTGGGGGCACACACATAGATGATTTATGTAACAAATTGCGTCTAGTCATGACAAAAGTTGGAAAGAATATTAAAATATAAAAAGCTGAGAATATTATATTTTAACTTACTTGAATCCATTATAGCCTATAGAATTATAATTTATGCGAACACGTTTAAAACATGAACTCATAAAATTAGATATATTCAATTAGTATTATTATACTATATGTAATGCATTTTACACACACGGTATCCAGCAGATAACCCCTGGGCTCAAAAAAAATTGATTTGATAAGTTTTAGCCTTATCTGAGAAATAATATAAAATTTAAATGAATTCTATATCTTATATACAAAAAAGTGAACTCCCATTTTCGCCCCAAGGTCTAATTTTGACCATTAACGAACTTGATCGAGATTTTGGACTCTTAAATTTTTATGTATTAATTTGAAAGTGATTGGTGTAAAATTACGGTTTCCACAATAAAGTGATATAAATAGGTAGATAGATAGATAGATAGATATATAAACTTATACATAAACTTTTAAATTGAGGGTGGTTTTGGGTTCCAGGAGATGTGCATACTTTGAATGTCAGATAAGAATACGATTCCGAACAAAGATTCCTTTCGATTTACAAATGTTTAAATAGCGTGCACTTCCGACATTTTGATGTAGCATTGCAAACATGTGTGGCCGGTCCCTTTTTTTCGGCTTCCGTATGTGAACTTTCGGAACCCTAATAATCTAACCCATATGTTCAAATTCCTGGCCACTTTGCTAAACCAAACTCATTTAAGTGTCCATTTATCCAGTCATCAAGTATATATATTAGACAGTAAATCATTAATTACAAAACTGCAAAGTACATTATTCGTGATTAGGAAAAAATATAACTTTATTATATTAAATTCCTTTTAAAACTTTGTTTCTTAATATTATAAAGCTTTTTAGATGAACGGTTCTCAGATATATTACTTTATTTATCTATGTGTTTATCCGAATGTTTCTACCTTAATCGTAATACCTTTAATAGGAAGAATGATAAGATAAGATAGATAAGATAAGATCATTTATTTTCCATGAACAAAGTTATTGTACAGGAATGACAATTACATATTTGTACATACCGTTACATTTCAATTTTTAAAAAAAAACAACAGAATAAGACAATAGAGAAATTAGAATAAAGAATACAATAATAACAAAAAAATAAAATTAAAAAAATACATGAACAGAAGTTACATGTGCATTGTGTATACCTAATTTATCACTTAACTATCTAAATTCCTTAAAACTATAAATATTTTTTTCCAGAATATATTTCTTCAACCTAAGCTTAAACTCACGAAAATTATTTATACTTTTAAAGCTTTTAGGTAGCATATTAAAATATCTTAAGCCTAAATAATGACATGTAGATTGGTATTTGGCAGTACGGGCTGACACAAATTGAACATAATTAATTTTATAACGTGTATTAAACTCATGAATATCACTATGTTTATTGGCAAATATTTTATTACTATAAAAAAGGCAAATTGCTTCTAGTATATATATACCATAAATTGTAAGTATGCCCAGTTGTTTAAAATAAGGTCTACAAGATTTTTTATTTGGGAGACCTAAAACCGCTCTGACTGCTCTTTTTTGAAGAAGAAATAATATTAGGATAAACATAAAGCTTAGCATTGTATGTAGGTTATATCAATAGTTTTAATACATCTTGTTTTATATTTTTAATAAAAATATTTCACACAATTATTAACGCATTTAACAATATTTAACACAATTATTTGAGTAGTATATTAAGGTTATTTTTTATAAAAACAAATATATCAAATATCAGTATATTTACATCTCAGCACATTAAAAATATGCATATACACATTTTATGTTAAACTTTATTACCTAATTTGACCAAACATTGGTTTTAAAACGATAAAATGGAAATGAGTGGTTGTGATTCAACGGTGAAGGAAAACTACTATTAAAATGATAGGTTTTGATATTTTATTTTCAGCCAGGTTAAATTATTCCCGCGAGTTAGGCAACATTTGATTTAACATCAAAAAAGTGGTAAGGGGCCGTCATCGATCTTTTTAAATTTCTAACCTACAATTATCCTATCGTCATAAACTAGTACCCCCCCCCCCCTCATTATAACTGACGTCATTTCCATAAACTGCATTACAAAGTCCATATCGTTGTTTAAAGAATAGTTTTTCTTTGGACAAAAAAGAAGCATATTTCATCTAAAAAAAGTTGTTTTATGTAAATGCGTAATACGAATGCTTATTTGCGAGGCATTTCATTTACATTTGTTATTGCAAGCTTAGAAACTGACAGTTGAGACACATTTACAATATAATTAAAAAAATGACAAAAATATGAATTGCAATTTTAAAAAAAATGTTTTTCAATAAAAACAATAAAATCTATTCGTTTATTTTTTGTCAATAGTCAAGGATGACATGAATTTAGCAAGGACCCCCCCCCTCCTCCTAATTTTAAATGGCGTGATATATGGACAGCCACCAAGTGGTGATGAAACATAAATCTATCAGAAAGAATAATAGGCGATTAGAATTACAATTATTTGTAAATTTATATCATGGGTGTCAAAGTGTCTGTTCCATCTACTTTAGAATATAAGTTGCAAGCTACTAAGTTAAAATTCAAATAATTAAAATTTTAAACAACATAACATTTCCACACTATTTGAACTAAGGGATAGTAAGGATAAAGTCCAACATACTTAAAAAGACCATTATGAATACAGACACGATACAGGGAAATTATCAAATCTAAAATATACGCATTCGGTGCAGATCGTCGATTACTATTACTAGTTAAATGCCTCTATCGTTTCGTTACTGCTGGCAAGATAAAGTGAGTGTGTGCGCTAGTCCGCCTAACCAAGACCCTGCTGGCCTAGTCTCGAACGCGACCACTATTCTTAGCGCGACGGGTGTGGCGTCCATTTAATATTTCACATAGATATAGAAAGGTCTATATCGATGATTTTTCAATCATAAAAATCATACAAACATTTATTTTGCGGCCAGCGTTAGACCAGTCAGTGATGAACCCGGGGTGTTGGAAACGTGAGCGTTTTTTACCAAAAACAATTTGTGCTTTCGCTAATTTGTGCTAACTATAATTAAATTAATTTTTATTTCAGTCAATAGTATCTTTAAATTTAACATTGTTACCGCTGAACGTTTAATATATTTTTCACTTCGTGGTCCGTAAAAGTCAAAATTTAGTCCATTCATATTTTGCTCGAATTTGAAATATTTCATTGAAGCATATCTTCAACGAGTGGGCGAATCTGTTTACCGCTTAACTGGAACAGTGAACGTTGAAGTTTATCGTTATGGCCTAATTAAGCAACCGAAGATTTGGCCGAAATGACTGCAAAAAGTGACCTTTTTATCATTGATTTGTATCCACTTATATGACCAAACGTATATTTCAAAACTTTGATAATTTATTTCTTTTAGTTAAACCAATATTTATTTAACCTTCTGTTATTTCACACATTGACCTATTTTTTATACATTTGATAAGTTATCGCATAACATAGACTTAGGAACATGCCATTAAATTAGGGATAGAATATTTGGTTAGAGATGATTTTACTATTTATTTTTTATCCACACGATAATGAAAAGACATTATTACTTGTATAAACATAGGTGTTTTATTTCTAAAATATCAACCCAGTAAAATTTTAATAAAGTTACATTAAATCAGAAGCAAAACTAATAATCTAGGGTGGAAATTAAAATTAAAGTGCCTAAGTTTTGGCTATATCATATTTTGTACCTAAACAATACATATGCAGTAGTTTATTTAATATTATTGTATTAACACATTTATCACATACATTATATATGATAAAGTAACCGTTGAAAAAATTAAAGATCTAATCCTCGCAAATAAAGAAAAATTTTGTTTTTTTTTAATCGTTGGTTGGTTGGTAAAAATCCGAACCAGAAAATAATGATGAAGATGCCCTCGACTTGATGAGGTCCACTATATTTGGTGAAAATATCCTTTTAAATTGGGTGAGTATGCGCAGCGGCGCGGCTGTCATCTAAACAGCTTTAGTGGTTTGGTTAACGACGGCCAGTATCGCTCGCAGTTTGCTGCTGTGCGGCCTATAATTAGTTGCAACTTACATCATCTCATACCGTAAACAAAGCCAGTTGCATGCGCGCACCCGCGCCTAAGGAATCCTCCTATATTTACGAATATCGGTCAATCCTCCGGTCATGCAGTCATGGCGCGACACAGAAATGCTTTCACAATAATATTATTATTTATATTTATTTAATGCAATGTTACATATTATTACATACGTACATATTATTTATAATGCAATACGCGTACAACCCATTAATTGTTTATACATAGAACGTTGAGGATGCTATAAAAATTATATGTTTATTTACAAAAGTGGTATAGGTTATTTTATTAACCGGATACTCCCACAGCTAGGCCCTGTGGGCGGCGTTCGACGACTCGTGTTGATGTGGCGGTCCTTCGGGACTCATCACATTAAAACGTTTTCGTTTTTGAGTTCAAACATACGGACGTAGAAACAGAAAGCTATGTCTGTGGAACTCACGCGTCTATTAAGCTGAGTTGTATGTTTTTCTTATAACATCCTGTTTAAAAGTATGCTAAATCTCAAATCAATATCGTAGTTTTTGAATTTAAACATTCGTACGGGCAGACGAACAGTAATTTCTCTCAAAATATTGTCTATTGTGTACATTTACCAACTCTAATAAAATATCTGACTGTTACGTTTTCTTACGTTTGCCCTCTCAACAAATAATCAAGATGGATACAAACTTAATGTGCATCATCAGTATTAATAAATGTTTTTTTATTTATTTAGCACTACTGACACATAATAAAAATTATATATCTTAAGTCACAAAAGCACATTTAAAATAGTGAAGATATCACCAAAGCTATAGTTGCATTAACGAACATTGAATGTGTTATTTTTACCATATATTTCTATATCGCACAACTCGGGGGCAGTAGTGGGGGCAAAGAAGGATTTGCAATTATTTAATTATACCTCTGTCTTAAAATATGATATTTAAAATATTAAAATTATATTTACATCTCTATATGTATTTATGTTGAAGTTTATAATACAGTCCTCGGTAAGCTTTGTTCGTAGTAATGTTAGAAACTAATTAATGGATTTCAGTAGGATTTTCACTTTTATAGACATTTTTGAGACAGGTTTACGAATTAAAAACAACGAATTAAATTAAAAACAAAATATCCCAGTGAGACACCGGGTTGGACAGCTAGTACCTAAATTCAAAAGGATTACTTCGTGAATCATTTCCTTACATAAGATTTTTAAACAATTTAATGTTTTAAATATTAGACAGCTATGTGGAACCAATTATTATCACTCACCTCGAGTGAAGAGACACGAAGTTCCAATTACTTGGATTACTACCAGTTTCAAAGACTAGAACCACTTTTGCCCACTTTGACATAATAAATCGCGAACATGCGCGCTAAAACTTGGGCCATAGCTTCATGTCATATACTTTGAATCTAAAACACAAATAATTAAAAATTTAAAAAATCCTTGACACAAGCAAATTTCGAAAATTTTCTTGAATCATATTTAATAAAATAATGTGTGACATAAGAGATGCCCCTAGATGGCATACTCCTCGTCTCCAAACAATATAAATATTAAAAAAAATACGTAATATAGGCATAAATATATATATATACACATTTTAATTGCAAATGTGTCTAGTTTCAATATTACAAAAGTATCGTCTGTCAAACTGTAAAAATGTTATAAACTCATTTAAATAAATAAGTAATAACAATATTTTACACTATAGAAACTTTGATTTTGAATTAAAAACATAGTGATAGATTAGATCATAGCGATGAATCGATGTATTAATACAATTAAAAGTAAACATATTATCATGTTTATAAAATTAAGTTAAAAAGAAGAAAGAAAATGTAAGTTTATAGAAGCAAGAATGACTACCTACCTATCATATAATATCAACTGCTTCTATAGGTACATTGTTCAGTAGTAGTAAATTATTTAACCAGAACCTTACGTCTTACAGCTAGGCCAAACAGGCGTTATTAAAAGCATTTCCCACTTAGACTACTCGCGCCTGTGGTATCAACTTGTGATGGGTTGCTTCATTTTCTATCTCCACTTGTGCCTGCGGCACTTTTAGCCCAACCAATGTTTAGCATCCTCAGAAAATATATAACAGATGAAGTTCAAAAAAAAAATACATTTAATTCTAGTATTTTACCTACGAGGCGTGTATTGTATTATTTACAATAGAAATGTAATCCGCACATGCTCTATGTGTATAAACATTGCGAATATGTATGTATGGCCAGTATAGAATTTTAGCAACCATTGTCGACACCTAGTCCTAAAAAAGGCCGGGTTTGTTTTGTTCCTTAGAGGTATATACCGAGAATTTAAAGGAATTCCTTCGTAAATTGTCAGCCATCAATCATCTCGCGCTCGTGTTAGATGATTGTGATTTTCTCAAGATTTTATTACTTATCTATTTTAATTACGAAGCAAGTTGGTAAAGAATATTGTTTTATTGAGAATATTGTTATTATTATGTTTTGTTATTCTAAACCGTTCTGCTACAACCATCATATATGGTATAATGTGTACAAATACGTCTCAAATCACCACGTTTTAAGTTCACTCAGCGACGAAATTAATAAAACATTTCTTGTCCACCGGCGTAACTATAGTGTGGAACACCCCCCCAGACCTCGCTACCCCCAGGAAATGGCTGACTTATATCGATTCCGAAATACAAGTATTATAAGACTATTATTAACCACCCTAGCCATCTGACCCCAGGTCAGATCTGACCAGTTACGCCATGTTCTTGTCATATTCATTCGGTCGTAAATTGAATCTTATTGATATTCAACAATCCACGATTCCGTTCTTTAGTAGATATACAAGATGTTTATTTCTGAATGTACCATGCGTAAGATTTATGTCCCAATTAACGTACTCCCATATTTTTGTGATAAGGACATTCGAGTCGAACTCGACGAACGACTCTACGCTGTGAAGCTTCACGGGTCATTTATTATATTTTTAAATTCTAAAATAGGGTCACGATAAGTGCGACACCCGGCCACGTTTATCACCCTCGGCGGAAGCAAATTATCAATGGAACGTCAGAAAAAAAGTCTTGCGAAATATTTTATGTTCAACTTGTAACCGAGATGAATGCCGACCCACGAAATTACATTGGCGTGATATATGTATATATTAACAATACCTAGTTTATTTATAAACAGATTATTTGACCGTTGAATCCGTTTGCTAGTTAATTACACTACTACTAAGTACAATAACAGACTGTTCTAAATTCAGTAGAGATGTTAGCTATACAAGATCTCCTGATTTCATTATAGCGCAGCGGCTTCTAAAATCATTTAGATACCTAAATAACATATATATAATAATTTGTATGGAACGAATACAAAAACGTTTAAACAAATGAGATATAATGATGCCAGAAATTACATTTGAAAAGTACTTTATATTAACATTTAAATAATTACAGAGAGGTCACTTATATCATGTGTAATGTGAGAGAGGGAGAGAGCAGTTTATGATTTATGACGATGCAAGGACCCTAATAGAATATATATAAATTTCAATCTGTCACATGCGCATGCTTCAAATGAAGTCTATAGTGCCACTGCACTATAGATCTCATTTGAAGCATGCGCATGTGACAGATTGAAATTTATAAACAAAAACAAAATATTAATTTAAAATAGACTTTTAATGTATTCATATATCAACACAAAAAGAAGCAGCCGTAGAAAGGAAAATTAGAGAAAGTAGCAATAGAAGAAAGAAAGGAGAAAGATATACATCTTTCTAAAAAAAAGTAGTCGGTCAAATTTTGCCATGTACCAGTATTGTTTTAAACTCGTAAGTAGTAGACACGTGAATACGAGTAGCTATTTCTACACGATGTCTGTATTATTGAGCGAAGTAAACACAATCGTAACCGAGAAACTTCTATACTTATTATGTTCCTTTCATTTTTTCCGTAATCGGACTCATACGAGACATCACTCTGGATAAAGTTCATTGACATCATATTTTTTTCTTTAATTGTTTAAACAACAAATTGAAGATCTCTTTCTTCAAAAATATGTACGAGATACCTACATCGAGATTTAAATGACAATTAATATCAAAACCCTTTCAAGCTAACATGGCCAAATCCACTCTTGCCTTCATCTCTCCCATATATTTTATACTATTTATCTATAATAATTTGATATACTCGCTCTTCTTCCATACAATGGTCGGAGAGGTCCCATCGATGTATGTGCAATACCCTGCCGCGACATACGTACCCAAGAAATGTCTAAAGAGGTTTTAGAATGCCTGCTTTACCTGTATGATGTTTAATTGTTCTATTGGAGATGATATTCATTCATTGTTAATCTTGGAGAAAAATGGGCACTTTAACTAGGTTAAAAACCTGTTCCGCGGACGGACAAAGGTAAGTCGTAATATTAATTTATATTAGTTTTTCGTTCTCGGTTGCAAATTGGAAGTAGCGGCAGGCGATATCGGCCGCGGACATTCAAATATTATTTTTTATCAGCTGTCTAAACATCTTTTTTTTTCTTTATAAATGTAATAAATTTATTACTAATGTGTCATATTACTTTTTATAAACGTTTTTGTGACGTTGTGTTGTATGGGACATGTCTTTCGGGTAATTATTTCCAACATAATGACATCATAGTTTGATACAAAGTATGTTGAAAACAAAACAAAACAATTGCCACTTTACCCTATTTAAGTGCGTGCTAAGTGGGACTTGGTTAGTTATCTGTGCAAGCAATCAAATAAGACGTAATTATTAACTCGCCTTGTATGAGCATCCATCGGCGACATAAAAGACCTGAGTATCCGCAAATGTCTTCTTTAAAGAGAGGAATAAAAGGACCGCTAAATAAAATAATTTGCTTTTTATTTAGTACGTATTTGTTTATCTACGTACGAGCACAGTATTGATAAATCCAATCTAAACGTATATCACCTAAGCCACACGAACGTATGTGCAAAAAAAATAAACAAGAGGGAGTTTGTTTGGTTGAGAAGTGTAACCTAGAGCTAGAGAGCGAACACGGCATGATCCCCGGAGTTGATAGATGCTTATTATACATGCTGCCAAGTGCCAGCATTCATCATGAAGATGATAAAATGTCAACCAAGAGGCGACGTCGATCGATGACTTCATCGGTAGCGCACCACTTGGCCTGGCCCACTTTGAAAGCGCGCGCAGATTAAAAATGTCTTTTCATAACCGAGCTTTATGCCGCTGGAATCCAATAAAACATTGGCCGACGATGCATTTGCACGCTTACGACACGAACAGTGCGCAGCGGAACTCAGTCGAGCCGACCAGCATTCGGTCACTGGTCATTGGCCGGCTTGTCAGAAGCAAAATTTGCAGATAAAAGCCAGCCTCATTTGTGTCTTGACTATATTATCACTGTAGCTTATCCGCCAGAAGTGTCTGACACATGCAACTTTATTAATTAAGTGATTATCAAATAGCTTTAACAAAATGACTTGTATCAGATGAACCTATAGTACTATAAGTTTATCACGCAGCAAACAAAAGGATATAGCCATATCAAAATATATAGGCGATCTTATGACGAGCAGATCAGCAATGAATCCTAAACGCGTTTTTTGTTTTCAGTTTTGCCATGTTTGAAATAATAAAACGATGTAAAAAAATATGCCAATTTAATGCAATGCCTGTATTGCAAAATCTCAAAAATTTAATTAATTTCCCGCGTTCTCATTGACAAAAATATTAGGTAAAAATAACAACTTCATAGAGAACTGTTTTTTTTTCAGTAAAAATATTTTATTTGCTTTTATTATAAAATTCGGGCATTTTTATTTTAAGGCTGTACATACGAATAATATAATGAAATATGATCTACACTTATCATTAATAACCATTCTAAGTCATTTAAATTGTATTACTTGCATTAATATTATTCTAAATATAAATACATAATATCATATCAAAAGTTTTTTTACCGCGAAAAGTGAAGCCAAATTTCAATATATTAGAGATATGTATCAAATATTCTTTATAATAAACATAAAATATTTTTTCAGCGTTATTTGTAGTTTATTAAAAAAAAAAAGAAAGCTCAGCGAGAAGAAATTCAAATAAATTATTTACTTATTAAACTGTAAGACGCTCAATGCCCAGCCCAGTTAGGTCTAGCTGTATTTATGGCACTAATTTACTACATACAAAACACAAAAACAATATTTTTCAAAACCCTATAAAATAGACTGCAATACTTAACGCTATAACTGCCTGTATGCAAAATTTAAACTTTATATATTCTTTATCTTCTAAGCGATTACACATAAATTGCAGACCTGTGCATGTGTAAGGCAGAAAGTCTTATTATCGTTTTTTCCATTTTGTTTATTCAGGTATTTTAACCGAAAACTTTAATAGAATATTTACACACATTAGGTAGGTACTAAAATAGCAACCCTAACAAAGCCAAGAATACAAAGCCAACATTACTAAAGTATAGTCATATACAGGTATTTCAAGACCATTTCCGAAGACTTAATGGGGTGTTTGTCCCTATTACGTGTAAGAAATTGTATAAAAAAATGCGGAAATAATTCATGCCTAAATTTATTAATTTTATCGAAGCGCTCATGTAAATTCCCTTTTTGTATTTCTCTCTTTTGTTTGCTTGCTGAAGTTTGTTGACTCGGAAACCATGGTGAATTTTGATAGGACGTCAAAACAAATTATGTTGGAAATCGCAGGGCCAATTAGCTGGATTTTTTATTGGGACACGGTGTAATACCCATACGTAAACCGTTCATCCATACACACTTTTATTATAAATTGCACCTACGATATCATAATGCATTCGTAATCTATATTTTTAAGAAAACAAACACTTGAGGGCCTAATATTGTTTTTAAAACCGCCCACCAAAAAAACACACACAATCTTCTTTCACCACAAGTGGATTGAGCGACTGTGCCATGGTGACCACAAGCAAACTTCATATGTAGGTAACCTGAAGCAAAAATAATATCGCAAAAGCATTGCTCCGTCACTAAGCTAAAATGTAAAGTCATTATCTTAAAATACCACAAAATTTGAGGACGGCCACTGGGTTCGGCAGTCGGCGTCCGAAGGAACCGCATGTGAGCGTCCGGTGGGTACGCTTCATTTAGACCAAAGGTGTCCAAACTACGGCCCGCGGGCCAAACCCGGCCCGGCAGGCGATTTTATCCGGCCCGCCAAGGATTTTGAAAAATTTCGTTGCAAATTTCGTTAAAGCAATTGGCTGGTAAATTTATTTCTATGTATGGCACTACCTATATGTGCGAACAAACTTTTTCCAGGATGAAGTATCTGAAATCTAAATATAGGGCAAATTTATCGGATGATCATTTGCAATCATTGCTAATAATTGGTGTTTCCGATTTGAATCCCAACTTTGAAGAAACTCTCCAGGAAAAAACCCAGTTCCACCATTCCCATTAAAAATTACATGAAATAATTTTATAATAATATAATTTAGACATGTTTGTTTAGTATTGCTATATCTGTAATTTACTATAAAAAAAAATTATAGTATATATATGTGGCAACAATAAAAAAATTCAATGCTGCTTTACTTGTAATAAGGTTTTTTAATTCACATATTTACAATGATTGGCCCCCGCTAATGAATTTAAATACCAAACTGGCCCTCGCAGCAAAAAGTTTGGACGCCTCTGATTTAGACGCATTTCTAAAGCTCGCGTCGGCTACTAAAACTCTATCATACTAACGCAAACAAACGTGGTGTCCTTTGTTTGCGTTAGTTTGATCGACCTTTGGAAGCTTAATCGTTTAAGAGTGCCTCACGTATCTCTACTTCAAAAACAGGTGTTTAGTAATTAGTGGATAAAAATTAAGGAGACGATAGAAGGACTTTTGCAGCAAAAAACATCTCAGTCAATGTTTGTTCGATACCTACTCAATCATTTTGGGTTAATGTTTTTTTTTTCTATTTTTGAAGTTGATACTCCTTGTTGGCTATGCAAGTTATACTGGCAACACCGCTTTATATTTTGATTTATTTTTTGTTTTCCGATAAGATATGTTATTAATAATAACTATAAAATTATAATTATAATTAGCTTAAAACCGAGCGCAAGTGACATCCTTGCAATTGTTTTCTGATTTTTGGTAAATTATTTAAAAAAATATATTTTACGATAAGTGTTCAAAAGTGACCTTAAAAAAAACAATATTGAATTTATGAAATTAGAATAAAAAATATATTCGTCACGAAAATATATCGGCAAATAGATAGATACTACGGTTAGTTAAAACTTGGCTTCAGCGATTCGTTTTTTTTTTCTTATTCTAGGTATTTGATTGATAATTGTCTCTAATAGTTTAATTGAGCATTTTGTCGTTTAAAGCAACTAAAAATATTAAAATAAAATCTTTATTATATCAAAAAAAAGGGATCCACCACAATGACAGACATATTCTACCTGTATGTAAAATCTGCTGTGAGCTATCAATATTTTTTTTTTATTTTTGGATTGGAAATTAGTAGGTACGTGACCTGGAGGCCTATTATGGCGAGCGATGGAAGAAAAGGTACCAATAAACCCGGGGCGAAGCCGTATGTTAAACAGTCAGTTAATAATATGCATAATAAAATCTTTTTGTCGCGGTCTGCATTCGAACAGTTGTATACAAACCTGCAAACGAGTTTATCGTCAAATAAAGGAATTGTCATTTGCTGGTAATATCAGCATAATTTGCTAAATTGCTATTCCCCGTAAATGCTACTATCGTCAAGTTGGATTCTAATTAAGTGAAATTGTAAACCTTGGAAACTGCAAGTTAGCCATCCGCCACGCAGCGGCACCGCGGCCCAATTCCAATAAACAATGACTGACAGCCACCCAACCAGTGGCTTAGCTGCTCCCCGGCATTGCCCCCGGCCTGGGGGCCCCCGGCAGAGGGGGGAGGGCCACGGCATCCTGAGCGACGTTCGAAAGAATTATTTAAATATCCTAATCGAATAAATATTTTTCAGTTTTTGGCCCCTTTTTATCGCTAATAGCAAATGAAAACAAGGCCTCATCAAGCCTGGATTTAATCGAGATACTTTTGCAGAAACTATACCTACGAAAAGATTATAAACTAAATTAACATTAAGAGTTACAAAATGTATAACAAACCCTTTAATCTGTATGTACTTCAGTTTTATTGCTTCATACCTATAATATTAACTGTAATCTACTGCTTCGTTGTTTTATATTTTATTAATACTATACTGCGTTACACATATACTTAGTGATTAGCATTACTTTGTTATGCCCTGCAATGGGCGATGAAGAGCTGATGATGAAGAAGCTTTACACCTATAACCAGTTTAGAAAGGGCTCCAATTTTATTTTGGCTACGTCCCTGCTCCCGACCGACGCGGCTGCATGGCGCTCGACAGTGGGATTTTTTGCTTGGAAATTGAAACCGTCTTTGGTCTGCAAAGGCTCCGGGAAAGAATAAATACATATATGAATTTGTTTATCTTTTTATCGTTCTATCTGTGTTGTGGGGAGGCGTTAAGCGCAGTTCTAAATATCTCGTATCTACATATTCTGAAACCCACTCCGAAACATTTGCACGCAAACACATCACACCCCTCTCAGCTCCTCGCATGCCCCAGGTGCACTTTTCCTTCCACCCTTCCCAAATACTTTCCACGTTATATCTACCAACGTGTCACTTAAACGTTTTAAATGTGCACATCGGAGGCTGGTCAGATATGCCTATAATATAGATATACCTATAACAAAATTAACAATTTTTTGGTACTAATAAATGAAACATTGGCAATTCGACAGAGAGCGCAAATATCATATTATTCAAATTTCAAAAATATTGTGTGGTGGAAACTTGAGGACGTATTATTTATTACTGGCCAGTTAACATAATATAAAGTCATCCATACATAAAGATGAGTTTGTATTAATTTAACTGGCCCAAATAGAAACATGTAAAAGAATGTTTAGGTCCACATTATAATTATTTTAAAATGAAGTTTCATTTTCGTGTTGTTTCATTACTAGCCGCGCGTCAAAATTTAATTTTAGTTTTTTTTTGCACTAAAAAAAACTAAAATGGTGTTAAAATTTATGATGAATTATAGTAAGGTCGTGATACCATTGTTGTTTTTTTATTTATTTTAATGTACACAAACCTAAAAAATAACCCACTGTCGCTTCTATGGCCATCCAAAACACATATCGAATGAGCTAAAACTGCCGCAGGAAAGTGGAGGTAGGAAATGAAGCAACTCATAACAAGTTGGCACTACAGGCGCGAATAGTCTGTGGTGCAAGATGTCGTTAATGACGCCTGTAGGGCCTAGCTGTAAGACGTCACATTCTGGTTTAATAATTTATTACTACTAAACAATATATAGGAGAAGCAGTTGATATTATATTTTAGTTACAGGGTGTCATAGCCATTCTTATTTTCAAGGATTCTTCACTCTACTCCGTATTGCTGAATTTTATTTTTACATAGGATAGGGAATTTCGCAGGCGTCGTTTCATTTAGTTAGGTTACGTTAAGTGTGAGTTAAGAAAAATAAATAAAAATGTTTTGCGTTCAAAATAGTTTCATAACGAATTTATCATTATGAACACAATTAATATTTAGAAAATATAAAATACTAAAATAAAACAAATAAAAAACTTAAAAAAATAAAACTGACCTTATTAATTTGATATGCTTTAATTAGTCAATATCCTTAAATCGAACTTAATTATACGTAATTTCTAAATGGATACGTTAAAATATATGTTGTAGAAATAAAAAATATTTTGAGAAAAATCTACTCGTATTTTGTATTACGAAAGTGAAGGCCAAGCTGTTGTTCTTGTGCAGGAGCGCATCAGAATCTGATTTCGATGCAGACGACAATCGTTTCAACCGAATCGAGTTTGCCTTATAAGGTTCGACCCTGACTTTGGATTGGTCCATTCAATGCTCCATTCAACATTTTGTTTGAATGAGGCACCTACGCAACTTTTATTTTTCCTTTGCTTCTCAAAGCCTAAGCTAAGACTCCTTTATCCTATGTAAGCTAAATGGACAAAATATCTATAGAAACGCATGTATAAAAGTACATCCTTGAGCTTGAAAAAAAATGTTTTCGTTTATTTATTTATTCGAGAATAAAAATATAATAAAGAGAGCAGTAGTAATAGTTCAAAACTTTAGATATCAATTATTGTAACCAACATGCGACTGGTACTACTGTATTGATGTTCCTTGCCTTCCTAATTAGACGCCATCTTTTAATATATTGGTTTATTATTAGGTATAAGTAGTAGGTCTTTTATTAAGTAGGTATGCTGCTTTATTAAGTAGGTATGGTTTGTATGCTGTTTTTTCATCCATAAAGTTTATTGTCGTCTTAAAGTTAGTTTATTCTAAGCTTGAATGTGGCCAAACCTTTCCAAAAAATATCCGCTCCATAAAATCAAGTATTTATTTGTTTCTATTTCCATTTATTGAAATAACAACAGTTACCTACTCTGCGCCTGCCCGTCATCTGCTTTATAATTTAAAGTAGTATAAAACGTGTACGTATTACGTATATTTTAAATAGCTATCGTTTTAATAGTTAAAACTCCAAAGTTCATAATTTAGTGACGTTGTTACTGACGCTTACGTTGTTTAGTAGGTATGTGAAACAATATTATCAAAAAACTAATATTTCTAAAATTCGTGTTGAATATAGGATAACGTTACACCATTGTAATTATTGGTACTAAATAAATAATTATAAAATTATTATGATTAATGGCATGTTACTTTCTAGTGTTTTTTATACTGAATATTCTTTGAATTTCTTATTACTATATGCATTCTAAATTGTAGTTTTTTAAACATGATATGATTAGCAACTGCATCATTTTCAAGGCTTGATCAAAACCCGGGTCTGGTGTATACCTACCTATGCAGCTATAGCACACTTCTACATATCCACGTCAAAATTAGAAGACGATTACACCCAAGGATTGAGCATAAACTATCACATTTATCTATTTAGTTAAGCCAGATAAGTCATTTGGATACGTACTATTCACACTCGCTTTGTCCACTTAGTAGGGTGATAAAATCCACACCAACTGTACCTATCTTGTTTTGTCTGAAACAGCCTAAAATAGAAAGACCTATTGTGTTTTTTTTTTTTTGTGTAGTCACTTATCATTATGTTGTGTTGGAATTGTTTTAAATTTCTCGGTGTTCTTGTACTAGCTCTAATGGAGATAAATAATATCATATAGTATAAATATGTTTAAAAGTTTTCTTTTGACCTCAATTCTCATTATTTGGATCATGGAAGTGTTATATTGTACCATGATTTGGATAAAAAGCGTTGGATAAAAGGCGTTTAATATTAATATCCATTTTTTATAGCTTTTCCACTGCAGTATAACTACGCACAATTTTCCACAGAGGTATTTTTGGTGGGTAAAGAGTAAATATTTTTAAATAACTAGAAAAAAAAATGCTTCTGAAGATAACAACGAATAGCATATACAAAGCTACTTTAACGCTGCTAAATTGTTTTGTTAAATAGTGTATATGTAATGTGTATATGGTACTGTAATCTAAAAAATGTGTTAGTTGGAATTGGTGGTCGTTGTATTTTTTCATAAGATTACAAAATTTCTGCCATATGTGGCACAAACAATGTTGTTAATCCTAAACTAAATTTACTCAGTTGACACAAAACACGTATTTCCAATGAAATCTCTACGAAAATAACTTTGTCAAAGCCTAGCTTCTGAAAAAAACGAGTTTCTCATTATTACCTATATTGTCAACCATTGTTTGACCATTATATTGTCAACTGTGAAAAACAAATCGATCTTGACAGCCTTAAGTTCGAATCCTACTCTCTAAAATTATCATCTTTTGCTTCTTCTGTATTACTTGTCCTTTCCATTACACATATTTTTTTTCTTCTCTATAAACTTTATAACGTTAGACCCATATAAAAAGTTTTTAGATTTTTCTTTTAATTCGGACGTAAAACGCTATTTTATTTATTTTGTAGTATATAAAACGTGCCAATTCTAGACTCGAACGCTAATTCTCATTTACATTATTATTTTTGACGATTACATATAAGTTTAGAATACGCTAGTAGTAGTTAAGTTCAAACTTCAATGTCAACTTGACAGAGCGGGGACAGCAAAACGCAAAGCAAAGTAGAGCAAGAGCGAGATAACCCAAGCCCAAATTGAAATCCTCATTCAAGGGTACAGATTGTTTTGCTTGAGGGTGATCATTAGAAAGATCGCCACTAGAGCCGTAGAATCAATCGTCGTCCGACGAAGAAAACTCATTTCTCTCGAAGCGAGTGTTCTCGAGCGAGGTATGGAGATATTTCATTTTATACTGTCATTCCAGTTTAATTAAAAAAAAATGAACTGCCATCCACAAGACTTTCCGAGCTTCGTTCTATCAAATCTACAGAAATACACGCTTAACAAACGTGTCAAAATTCCGACCTGCGAGTAGAGTTGGCATATCTTTCTTACATGCAATTGCGTGCGTGTGTATAACATAGATAGTCAATTACTATTCGAATTCAAAAACACACACATAAACAGAAAAAATAATTTGGAAATATTTCATAATTAATAATATCTGTATTTTACACACCTGGTTTCCAGCAGATAAGCCTTGGGCTTAGCTGGTACATAAAATAGAAATAAATGTAAAATTGATGAATAAACTAAATAAATAACCATGCGAATCTGTAGTCAAAAAAATAGGCGTATTATTATAAATATAAAAATTTGGTTTTTTAATTTGACTTAAAACTAAAGTTATTTTATAGTAAAATGAAAACACACCACCAACCACTATACAACTGAAGAAGTGCGTATCTAGTATTGAAACGTTCGACCAATTAGTCATTTTCATCGATCTAAGTTTAAACTTAATAAAAAATTCTTAGAATTAATCATTGGAATATTGCGTTTAATTCTTTTCTTTTCAGAACAATTCGCCAGTGGAATTCTCTTCATAGGTCAGTATTTGACCATTTTCCTTGTTTCCTTTTCCTTATTATGCGTTATTTTTTTCCTCACCTACTAAACTCAACGGTATTACCGGAACTAACTCCTAAATATTATAATAAATAATATTAATCTCACAATCTGGGTTTTTTCTTTGTATTGATTAATTGCATATGACAACCGAAAGCATTCGGTTGTCATTTACAAAAAAGTTGTCAAAAAGATTTCATACTAAGCTACCCCGGATGATTGGTTTACTTTGAAAGTTTCTTACACTCTGAATGTAATGCAAACGAATGATTGCCTTACTTTTATCTACGTTTATATATAACCATAACCGTCCATCATATTACCTTATAGTTTGAATAAGGGAAATATGTGGGAAAGTTATAGCAACCCGGTAACATTATTTTTACCAGAATCTCCTATAAATCTACTAAACCGTTAATCATTCACAACTTCGAAGCATCCCAAGCTAAGCTACAAGGTAATAAATAAATGCGCATAGCATTTGTCGCTATGTTCGCAAAGCCGAATGTGTGGAGATTTTAGTCTTAAAGCGAGCTCGTGGGTACAAATGGGCAGTTCTATTTTGATTTTATAGGCTGTTAAGCGACTGGCCGAGTGTTGACCGTATGTCCGCCCCGCGCCCCAGATACGCTCCACTTGTCCTCCCCAGCCAGCGCACCAGCGCACCAGCACAATGCCACTGCACCCGGAACTGGACGCCACCGACACCGATACCAGCTCGAATAATAAATACATAACGCTGTCTTAGCGAATTTCCTGAAGGTGGCTTATGCCACAGTGGCAAGATCTTGCCCATTCATAGAAGATTACGAAACATATTTTTTCATAAGTAGTATTTTAGTCACAATTGTTTTGCAATTTTTCGAAAAAGTTTGTATGGCAAGTATAAATTTCGCCCATATTCGACTATTACATCGACCACATCAGGGACATATGGTTAGGGGTACGTTCCAATCTTCGCAACATTCGTCTATTTAATTAAGTTTTATCTAATTTGTTCTTTCACCTTTTTTTTTAAACCATTAAATATAATCTTTTGCAATGTGCATATTTTATGTACATTTAGTATATAAATATAAATCAAGGACTCGGTTAGTGT
The DNA here is from genome assembly GCA_020383195.1 of Neomicropteryx cornuta. Taxonomy (NCBI): domain Eukaryota; kingdom Metazoa; phylum Arthropoda; class Insecta; order Lepidoptera; family Micropterigidae; genus Neomicropteryx; species Neomicropteryx cornuta. Next base: position 14,953,910 of record JAHKQU010000012.1, read on the forward strand.
TTATAAAGATTTAAACATTTTATAGATTCTTCGGTGTGTAAGTCTTCTCAAATATCGGCAAATGGTACAAAAAAAAATGATGTCTTGAAAATAACCCAACAAAACATTCAATAAATTCTAAATTAAAATTTCAACAATAGTTATTTTTTCCCGGTCACACACACACATAAACTCACATATTTTCCTGGTAGCAGGTATGTTTTATTATTTAAGTTGTATATATAAAAAAAACAGTACAACTCACGTAATCTGTCGCATGTAGGCTAACCGCCTGTATCGAAGAAGACCTTTTGACCTCTATATATGTACCTACGAAGTATCTACAGTTTTTATAGCAATAATAAATGAAATAACTACAACTTTTTTAAATTATACATAAAAACAAATATTTTGTGGACACATGCAAGTCTTTAAAATATATTGGGTACCTACCTAATATAAATTGTAAAATATATGATCCGAAATGTCAATTTCTATTATTTCCAAAATAAATGCACACTAGTTTACATTTAATTTTAGTCTTTTTACAATCGGTAAATTTAAATACAAATCTCAAATCAATTATTATTTGCTACAGTCGAGCTCGACAAGACGTTGAAATTTCCAAAGACGTGAATCTTGCTATAATTTATAGACGATCTCGGCTATTCTAATAGGTAGTGCGAGAGAGACGCCGTTTAGCTGTTTAGTTACTTAGCGTCCCTGAGCTACGCAGATGACAGTTATTTAATTTTAAATCCTAAACGGGAGCCAAGGCAGAGTCGAACACTATCCCATTAGGACGCTTTTATAAATACCTGGGATACGATAAATACGTCTGGCGCACACTCTACGCGACCTTATCTGAGGGCATGCATGGGAAAAATCACCACTTGAATTCGTTTAAATGTGCTTCGCCGTGGATTATCCGTAGCCGTACAAATAATACCTATCTAAATATAGAATGTTAATTATATGTTTAAGCATATTATCGATGTCTAAACTTATATGGCTGCTCCGGTAGAGTTAATTGGTACATGTTGATCTTGTTTCAGTGAAACGAACGTGATGGACAAAACTAAGTAGCTCTTATTTATATTTTTTTCAAAAACCATCCGCTAAAATTAATATTAGGTCAGTTTTATGCTAATTAAATAAATAAATATGTTTTCAAAGAAGTACCGAGACTACGCTAGCGCACCCCTACATCAGAGACACAAGCTGGGACATTTTGAGGGGTATGGTTGGATTACGAATAAATGAGGAATTATGTTGGTGGTACCTATAGATTTCAAAAGTGATGCCGAATGTGTGCCATGGATTAGACAGTTAATTCGAACGTCCATGTAGGGGCCGACGTTACTTTTGTAATGACCAGATTTGTCATAAATGTTACATATTTATACTATATTTGTATAGTTAACTAGATTCTTTTTAATATCATACAATATTACTATTGTACCTATACTTATATTGTATTCTGAATAAATTAATTTAATAAATGTTTAGTAACATAATCTACATTATTTACATTTACTAATAAACCCTATTAATTATCATAGCATCATTGTATGGTATTTTAGAATACTAGTCGGTACTACTTATAATAATATTACTCTGTCGAGTTTCGATTGTTGCATTTCACTCTCTAATCCAAATCCAAACTTTTTTTATTAACCAGTAATTACAGAAGTACACAAAAAATATACAAATTACAATATATTATACTATTATGAATATTGATTTAAAAAACTATTAAATTAAAGCAAAACACAATAAATGACCTATAAAACACAAGGTATGAATGCCCTGTTGAAAGCTTTATTTATAGGAAACAGACAGAATTAAGTTCTTTTTAAAAAATGTGACCACCGTATCACTACTGCCTCAATAATTTCAATGACATCAAAAATCATTGTATTCGTGATTAGTTAAATCTTCCATTTAATTTCACATATTTTTTTTAGCCGCTAAAATACGATGCACAATTTGAAGAACAAAAGAAACTAGCCGCAAGTTGTTGGTCGCTATAATAAGAGGAATGCGTTCGTTCATTACTTTTCCCAGAATCTCATTGGTCGCGCATGCTCGTTAACACGTGTTAGCCGACATATTTGTTTATGTCAAAAGGGAAGGGCCCTTCGGTTGGACATCTCATTTAATAGCAGTTTCGGCTGCAACTGCGGAACTGAATGTTATGTAAATTTATTATTATGTAAATTGCAATGAAATAAAATAGGCTAAACACCTGCTAAGTCATGAAGTTGATATAATTGACGCCTAAATCACACCTTCCTAATATTAGTAAGGTAGCGTTGAAAACTACTATATGATCAACGGTGGTAGATTAGTGCTAACTTATTATCATGATAAACTGTATAAATAAATAATGGCTCAAAAAGGGCAACAATAACCTATATTTCGGTTTACGGTAGAGAGTTTATGTCTTCAACGTACAAAAATATAATCGATCACCACCGACCACCCTAATAATAAAATTGTTTTTAAAAATAAATAGTTGCAAAAACGATATTTGAAAACTCTTTAAATTCAGTAATTTTCACTGTACGGACTATTTAAAAATTTTATACATATTACATATTTAAAAATTTTGATCTTATTTTCGTATAATTTATTATTAATATCTCATTCACTATGTCTATAAATCACTCACCAAGTGTATCAAAGATTTAACATATTTTAATAGATTAATTTATACGGATGGCCAGGTTGAAAAACCCCGCGACCTTTGGGTCAATAGTCCAACGCCTTAACCACTAAACTATCCTAATTAGGACTTTATTATTGTAGTAAATGAACATATATAGAGGTCAATAACCACCCCCAATATATTGTCAATTTCAGATAAAGGCGAAACATTTTCCAAGCTAACATATTTTAAGGTTAGTTTTGAAAAGCACCTCCAAGCTTCAGGTTGCACGGTTCAAAACAGCAACGTTATGTTGGCAAATGCTCTACAGTAGTATTAAGCTATCATGAATAATACCTATTTCAATTTACCAAAAATACCTAGTAAAGGGTCACACTCAAATTAGTTCAGTCATTTTAGCTCAAAATTTGGAAAAATACGAGTATATGGAGTTACTTTATGAATTGGAATATTTTCGTTATGAAAATATCAAATTACAAAAAAGCATATTTTTTTTAATACCACGCTCGCTGTAATAAATACTATAATCTTATGAAATAATATAAAATTCTTCTCATTTTTTTTTTATTTTAACTTCACTTTTACTTTGTATTTATCTTGGAAACTTTAGTGTAATTTGTGACATTGTTTTTTGTTGTGTACATATAAATAAATTAATTCTCGACATTATAAAACACACAAAAGTAAATACACTAAGTAAGTACACTATACAGTAAATAAAGTGTCTTAACTAAAACTATATACCAATAAATTTACTTATGGTCCTTGTTTTCAGTAATAGATTGGCTTTGTTTTAGAAGTAATTTAATGCCGAAAAAAGCATAGAAATAAATGAAATAAATTAAAAATATTTATAAAAAAAAGAGCAGAACAGCAATTTTCTGATATTAGGATATTATCTAATGCATGACGACATTAATCGCGTGGAGCTGACCTGGTGACAGCAGGTCATGGTTGTTAGTTTTTGCTTCTCTGATAGCGCCATTTATTGTACTTACATAAAACGTTTTGTGTGCGGTGTTTGTATCATTTTTGTAATGCTTATAAATACATATTGTATTGAGCTACCCGGAAGATAAGTCTTAATTGCTCCAATAGGCTATATAAATTAATACGAATCACAACTGAAACAAAAAAAAACAAACTAGGTCGAAAAATTTATTAGTTTTAGATTATCAAAAAAATGTACATATCAATTTAAATAGTTTAAATAATATTTTTCGCGACAAGTTACATATATACCTATAATACTAGGTATGTGCAAGGTCATTAGGTAGGTACATGTACCTGGATATGTGTACGATACATTGTGATGAAGGCGTACTTTAATAATCTATCTGGAGGTCAGAGTACCTACTAACTACCACAGCCGAGCCAAGTAAGCAACTTAGGCATTCTAGTCGAAAAATTGTTACTTCTTTAACACTACAATAACGTGCTCAGGCCAACATCTTTACGCATGTGCTCGCTCGCTGGGCTTGAGCTGGCCATGGGCCTCCTAGCTCCTGCGACAGCACACCAACCGATGAACACACGAACAATTTTACAAGCAGTAAAAACATCTTTACCCTATTTATTTAGGTTAAGCTTAACCGTAATAGATTCTTTTGTTTATTTATTAAATAATTAGCTAAATCGTTCAACTGATTTTTTGATAATTAATCAGAGAAATTGATAATTTCGGTATTACTGGCAACTTTGTCCATTTAATTCGATTCAAAATTTATCACTATTGATTACCGACATGTAAAAGTCCATGCACCAGCAACCAGCAACCTATAGCACTTTTAAGTATTTTCGTTCTACATGAGTTTGTAACTTTAAATATGTAAGAATAACCATTATAACTACAATGCTGTTTATTCCTGAGAAAGTGACCATTTATGGCCAATTTATTTCCCCACAAGTAGACGACCGACTCTTAAACTGGCCCCATATATTATAAAGTGTATAATATATGGGGCCCCAGAATATGGTTTTAATAATTTTGCATAATTTACCTTACATATTCTCACGAAATACCTAATAGGTAGGTAAGTACCAGCATGAATTTCAGGCAAACTGCTTTTTGTGTTAAAAACTTTGTGTTACCATAAACCAATTGTATTTTGTGTGTTCACAAGAATTGGGTTAATTATAGTGCAAATGTATCAGTAGGTACTTTAATCGGAGTAGGTATTTTAACCAATCGTTTATACTTAATCTTTCTAACGTTATGTCATTCGCATGTTTAAGTAATTAAATGATCGAAATATCATTACAGTTGTCAAAAATGTCTAATGCGCCGCATGTGTTGCTTTTCGCATTTGCAAGGCGTCTTTTTTAAATGGCAATAAAACAAGGCGAAATTTCGTACCGCGAAATAAAAATGACGTAAGAGATTAATTTTACAATACGATGCATTGTCGCTTAGTCGCATGTACCCGCGCGGCGCGGGCGGGCGGGCGGGCGGGTAGGGCGGGCCGCGGTCGGGCGGGCGGGCGTCTTCGGTGGTCGCTTGGGATGACCAAATATCAAGCGACACTGATACTGTATTGAAAATATTATACGGACAGTTTACAAATCATTTGGTCACCTCTAGTGCAAAGGCCCTTAATGCTCTTTACTTTTCATACATACGTAGCAACATAAAATTTGTTTCACCTGCATGTGTGATCCCAAAATCAGAATAAAGCATTTTTAAAAGAGTTATATAAATAACTGAAATGTCAAAAACAAGTTCAGTTTGAGGGAGAATTTTTCATATTACATTAATTTATTTCGCTCGGTTTCGTTTCGTGCAGAATTTACAACACAATCAATCTATCATACTTTGTAAATTTTAATATTTCATAAGCTACTTTTTAATCTTAAAAAAAAATTAATCTGGTCATATATCCATGTAAACGCTGTGGTGTTATGATTTTCTCGTTTGAAAATAAAGAAGAAAAATAATACTGGATATGATATTATCCCATAACTATCTAGGCTTAATCGAATAAAAACAGGTAAATGTCTACTTTGCCTAAAAGTTAAGTCTCCAATAGTCTTTTTATTTCATATATTTTATCAAAACTTTATACATTAATATCTTATTGAATGAATACAAGAATCGAGAAAATAAAACTACAGAATGATTTCATAAAGATGCAAAGTTTTTTTAAAAACGTACATTGATTATTTTTTTTGTGATTAACCGACGACGGCACAGAGTGTGTCGGTTTTTACGAGCAGAACGATTTATGCCGACGAGCAAGATACAGAAGAACGCTTTCGCTAAGAAGCCCTCTGATTGGTTACCTAGTTACAGGTGAAATATTGTTGTGCAATTTATTGAATAATCCTCTTTCCCGGTCTGCAGGGTCGAATCAAGAGGTGCGGGGGGGAGGGGGGGGGGGAATCACGGGGGTCTATTCCCCTATTGGACAATGTAATTACTGATCTGAAAAAGAGGCTTTCCCGAGATGTTATGAATCTCTTTAATCTGGGAGTCTTCTTACCTACTACATATACCGCGAAAGATTTCGTAGCGTCCAGAAACATACAGGCAGCTCCTTGATGCTTCTATCTTTATGTTTACGCTTTGCTCGTGTCATCAATCATATGTAATTTAGAAACGGTTACTAACCGCCAACCGGTTTGCAAAGAGCATTAAACGGCTGCTTGAATTTATCTTATAAATGTTAAATTTTTATAATAAAATAATTATCTGTTTTATTTTATGATTTAGTTTACATTTCTACCACTTACCTATTTAAATTTAAAATATGGTTATTACCAATGAAAAATAAAATAATTTGGCGACAAATGAGTAAAGATCAAAGGCGCGTTCCCTCTATAGTCATCGGTTACTCGATACCCATTAAAGAGAAGGCTAAATACCACCCATCGACCATAGCCGACGGCCGATTGTCATCTGATCTCTAATATATTATTTATTTAACATGTTTAAAACGTTTAACATGTCATACACAAGGTTAGAAAAACACTCGCCTAAGATACATCCTTATCCTCAATTGTTATTATTTAATTTTCGACCTACCCTTTTTTTTAGAGCAGAACTCCAGCTAAATGGTTGCATTCCTTTGTGCGCGGTTAATAACTGAACTGAAGCAAAGTAGGTAGGAGCGCGTTGTCCATTTGTTCATTGGTGTTGCAATCGCCAAATGTGCTACCCAGCAGCACTAAAGCAAGCGCGCATCTTTATTGATCGCTGGCGGTAATAGTGTAAATGAGGTTGTGGATGGCGGCTAAATATGTCAACCTCATTTAAATTAATGATTCACAGCCGTAAGCACGCGTCAAGTCAAAGTATGCATATGATATAATAAAGAAAACGCTAAGCGAAGCAATAGATTCGAAAAGAAAGAGAAGATGTCAACATTTTAAACATACACTTACGAGTACATTGAGCTGACAGTTTTCTAGTCTTCTGTGAATTTATTTATTGAAAATATGAGTATCAAAAAAAAACAAATACATGTATCCCACCACTCCTAATCACTGTAACCACTCTTTTGACTTAAATATACATAAGAGACAATCATATTATTTTTACGTCTGTATATCTGTAACTATGTTGTATAGTCATAATTTCAGAATAAAAAATTGTAAACTTTACTGTAGAATGAAATCGCTCTTGTCATAAATTCTGTCGCTAGCGAGGCCGCGCCACGACGGGTTATCGGCATTGATCGGCATTATCAAATACATTTAAATAATTTCTTATTCAAATATATTCAAATAAATGGCTTCTTCCATCACCCATCTTTTTTACGAACGTTATGATTTTTTTTATGACAAAAGAAAAAATGTTTTATTGGAACATGGGCATAATTTTCACTACTATTTATTTTCTAAAATTTCATATCTAAAATCCCTTCGAGTGTGAACCGAGTTTACACGCCGTGGTTCCGTTGGGAAATTTTTGTATGTTCCAAATGTTATTTATTATTCCAAATATGTGTCCTTGATATTCCTATCATTATACTTTTTATATCACTAAAAATGATGAAATAAATTTAGACATGTTATAAAAAAAATAAAAGGCTCGTGCCTATGTCAGATGAACATTTTGAAAGTAATTTGCTTTTCGCACTATATTATTTTAAGAATAAAATTTATGAGTCACGTAATATTTATTAGGATTATAAATTCATGCTCTATATTTAATGAATGGGGTTATGCGAAATAAGAGTATTGATTAAATTATATAATTTACGTTTTATGTTTTAATGCATTGCCCCGTTTTAATGACCCAAAAAAAAATATTAGCGTACGTAATATTATTATGTATGAAAAACAATAATTGCATATCATCTTTATCGCGCCGGGTGTATAAAATGCATCCAAAGTTCAAAGTCAGTTAGTTCATTGATTACATTAGCTGGCCTTATATGCAACGCTAATGACTCATGCGCACGCCGCACTGGGGGCTCAGTCAACATAAGAGTGCTGGAAAGTTAGTATTCAATCGAAACACAACAGAAATCCCTCATTATTTTTAAATGTCCTTTTATTTCCTCGACGCGCGTAGATCATCATTGCCTGATTGATTGATGTTCTTACACGATTTGCACGCTTCCAGTTAAACTCGTAAAAAGGCCTCCTTTAGTTTTTTATTTTATATACAATAATTTACAAAGTTCATATGATCTTATGGGTAAGTACACTTTTTGATGAGTCGCTTGTATACAATTGGCTAACCAACTAAGTAGACAAATCTTACGTAATAGCAGTGGCGTAGCAAGGGGGAGGCAGTAGGGGCGGCCCGCCCCGGGACCCCGCTTGAGTGGAGCCCCACAAGATGCTAATTTTTAAATTTTGTATTATAAACAAATTAAATATAATATTTTATGGTAACCAAAAAGTTGTTCAAAAATAAGTCATTTTTATTTACAACTCCTTAAAATTCGTAGAAAGTTCAAACCGCTAATTTTAAATGTTTTGAGGTTCCGGGCAATATCCGTCGTGACTAAGGGTACTATGATCCTTACTATCAGTTGAGTGCGTGTAATGGTTGTGTAACATGTTGTTAGGACTTATTATCCTTACACTCATCCTTTTGTAAGTACAAGTTTATAAATTATTTATTTTGGTGCATTGCGTTGTTTCAACAATCCTTTCTGGTAAAATACATTTATGTCAACTGTCAGGTAAGTGTAGCATTATAGTTTGTTATTACAAATTTGGGTTTACAATTTTATTAGTCCTTTAAGCTATGTCTTTATCATTTTTCATTGGTAAGATACTGTGTGGGGACTACATATATATAGTATACTAGCTGACCCGGCCACGCGTTGCTGTGGCTAAAGTTTTTGTTATATTACATTATAGTAAACAATCTAAGAGGAACAATAAGAGAACATCAGTCACGGAGTCCACTATGCTTTTTCACACAGATGGTATTTGTAAAAAAATATGGTGATCTCCTTATTTGACTTTCTACTACTATAACCCTTTAGTACAATGAAATTATTTACGAACAAAGACGAAAATGTTGATGTTGGTATACAAATTCACTGGATTGAGATTTGAAGGGGAAGTACGTTGAACACAATTAATTAAAATGTTCTTACACTTGATACTAAGCAGAAATCAATAGGTAAAAAATAAAAATTTATCAGATTTATTATTTCCATTTAATTTTATAACAAATATAAGTATATTACAGTATAATACAGTAAATAACATGTGACGCTTAAACTCATGAATGAGGTAGGCAAGGCAGACAGTCTTAAACTTTTAAACATTAATATCTTTTTTTTTTAATTATAAATACTTTCAATTTCAATTTAATTTAACACCAATCGGTGCACAATGTTTTTGGTTAACCTGTCTTTAGCTAACACAAATAGATTCGACGGTTTCCCAACACGTGAACACGCAACATATAGTTGCCCATGAGAAAAACATGGATTTTCCAAATCTAAACCACAAATGGACATTGTTTGACCTTGAGATTTATTTATAGACATGGCGAAAGCTAAACGAATTGGAAACTGTAGCCTTTTGAAGGGTATGGTAGAATCTGATGGTATCATCGGAATACGTGGCAGCAGGACCACTTTTCCTTTAAACTTCCCAGCCAAAATGGTTGCTTCAAGAATGTTTCCGGTGATCTTTTTGATGACCAAACGCGTACCGTTACATAATTGAGGTGGATTCAAATTACGGAGGAGAATAATAGGGGAACCAATCTTTAATCGAAGATTATGTGGTGGCATTCCAGGGATATCTAATGAATTTAAAAATTCAATCGGAAAATTTACACTTTCATTTTCATCAACAACAGTATCGATTGATTTAAAAGACATCAGATCGCCTGGTAACAACTGTTGTATCTGGAAGTTAATTTCGTCAACATCAACGTTTTTGGCTGCCAAAATCGCCCGTTGACTAAGCCATTCATGATTCAAATAATTATTCTGTATATCCGGGAAAATACTCTGAATCAATTCAGTTTTATCCTGAACAACAGTGCAAAAATTGTCTGGTAGTTTAATGCATTGCGTATTTGGTTGCAGTTTTATTTTACCGTTCCCAATATCTAGTAGTTGTTCGGAAAATATTAGTGCTGATGGATCATTTTGCAATTGTACTCGCATATTTATGGTCAATCGAAGTGTTTCAACACTTCGCCATAAGAATGATTGTTTCAAACATGCATTAATCTCATCCGCGAAAGTAGAGCGAGGTATAACCGGTAAGGTCTGCCGGAAGTCACCAGACAAAAGTAAGATAGCACCACCGAAAAGTTTATTATTGCTGTTTAAATCTTGCATAGTTCTGTTTAATGCTTCAAGTGAATATTTGTGTGCCATTGTGCACTCATCCCAAATTATTATAGAACTCTTCCGCAACACTGCAGCTATTCCACTATTCTTTTTGATGTTACACATTGCATCTGGTTTATTATGAACGTCCAATGGCAGCTTGAATGTTGAATGTGCTGTTCGCCCACCATCCAGTAAAGTAGCCGCAATGCCTGACGATGCTAATGCTAATGCGATTTTTTGTTGCGACCGTATTTTGGCAAGAATCAACGATATTAAAAATGTCTTACCGGTTCCACCGGGTGCATCCAAGAAAAAAAAACCGCCTTGTTCAGCAGCAACAGCCAGCATAATCCGATCATAAATAATTTTTTGTTCTGCTGTCAGTAATGGTTCACTGTTCATGATAATTGTTGCTAAACTTCCATGGTCATATTGATTTTCTCGTTGTAAATCGGTATTGACTAAGTCGGTGGCTGGACGATTAGGTGATGGCATACCATAATGATTAAGTGGTAAATTTGAAATAAGAACACATAAATCCTCGATCAAGACCAATGCTTCATTGTACATCTCTGGTGTATAATCTATGTTTTGGCATTGATTTGTTTGTCTAATTCGGTGCAAGATGTCTTCTGTCATACAATTTTTATATTTTTCCCACAAAGTTTGTGCTTGCGAGGGATAACATGTCGCCAAAATAATTGCAAACAACTGACGAATGTTATTCGGTGTTGATGTCAACGCAGCATCAGCAAGCGTTAAGTCCCAATGGTTATCGTCTTCTAGCAATTGCAGTTCACGACATGCATCCTGGTATGTATTGAATACTCGACCATTAGCTGTTCGTAAAAATTCAAAAGACGTTGGTCCGGGAACATTCACCAATAACAAACGTAAATAGAAGCACTCACGTTGCTTTGGATGTACCGTGTAAAGTCTCCCCAATGTCTTAGCTTTGAATATGCCTGTAATGGAAGGATGTGGTTTTCCTTGTTTCCGTGGCTCCCATTTTTTACTGGATTTGTTCCATGTGAAATAACGTGGAACATCACCATACACCAATGTCTTCGCGAATTGGCCAAAAACATCAGGTTTTTGACACAATGTAAAAAATTCAGTTAGAGTCGTTTTCGGAGCTTCGAACGCTCTTTGGAGAACATTTTCTTCAGTGAAGTATACACGTTGACCGTTTTCAAGATGTATTGCCAGATGTTGGACAGCAGGATCTCTTTCGTGGATGGGAAAGCTGAGAATATGCCAAATAGCTTCATTGCTGCTAATGTATCTGCCCATTTGGTATCGTGCTATTTCGTCATTTTTATTTATGTTTTTTACTTCAAATATGGCCAAATCACTGCCTTTGTTTACATATTTACAAATATACTTAATTGATTTAACAGAACTGCAAAGCTCAACATTGATATGAGCTTTGTAAGTTTTTGAAAGTAGTGGTGAGTATGGTACCACCCACTGATTATCAAACTCAACTTGATTTGGAAAGTTCGGCAGTCGCATTGTAAATGTGTGGCCACCATTCTCAGTACTTCTGCGGCGATACATTGGATAACCATCAATATCCGTGATCGTGTCATTCGTATGCGGCTTTGGGAAGTTTTTTTTACATTTTCCATTTTCCATGCACGGTGACGTCATGTTGAAAACACCGCATGGCCCATGGATCATGTGTTTGGTGACAATATCAAATAATTCTTGATCAATTAATGGGTCTGGAATTTCGGCTGAAATTATTTGATCGATTTCTTCAGGACGGATTCTATCTTTAAGCCAAACCAAAATGTGGGCATGAGGCAAACCTCGCTTTTGCCACTCTATCGTATACAGCCAACAACGTGTGATACCAAAAATTGTATATTTAACAATAAAATCAATTAAGGATTTCAATTTTTGTTTAAACACACGTGCAGTTAAATCATGACGATGAATGGCTTGTTGTCCTGGCAATAGTAAAGTTTGTATCTCTTCCCAATTCGGATTACATGTGAATGTAATAAATAAATCCGGTCGGCCGTAATGACGTACGTAAGTCATCGCATCTTGTATGCATGCATGTTCCGTGCCGTTCCGTATCGACATCTGTCAGTTTTATGACTGAATCTACCAGCATGTTCACCTAATGGTACTTTGTCGGCTTTTATGACGATTTGATAATTGTCATTTTGCAGTCGTGGCGAAACTCTTTTGATCAATTGAATTAGTTGATTGTGATCTTCTAAAAAATTTTCCAATAATATCACAATTGCTCTTTCCTCTGCTTGTTCAATAAAATTATACTGGCACCGAGTCGTCACGCGCTCTTCACAATCGCCCATAAAATAAAAAGGTATCGACATCTGTCAGTTTTATGACTGCCAAATAATAACGGACAAAAAATTAGCGATAAATTAAAATTGCGACTATAATTTGAGATTTAAACTATCCTATCTCTCAAGTGCACATCGAACTGCACATGGTGTTCAAATTTTATTATTAGTCCATTATTTTATTATTAGTCCATTGAGGACAAACATTGTGACACGAGATTTATATATATTAAGATGGGAAATATTCATGGGGGGGGGGGGCAAGGAATATTTCTGACCCATCCCTAAAAGGTGTTGCTACGCCACTGGGTAAAAGTAAAAAATATAAATACTTAAATACAAAAGTAAAATATAGTAAAAATATAAAAAGATAAGTACAAATTACTAATACAATGTGTGAACATAAACTTATAGTGTGAGAAGTTATAAAAATAATCAAGAGCCTCTTACCTGAATTTTGACCTGAATTGAAGTTCTTTTTGAAGTTGAAATTAATTTGGGATTTTATTAAATAATTAGGGTATTTTTACACAATCAAAACGCACTTGCTTCATTAAATTTATAACAATGCGATATATCGTATATGTAAGTTTACCTTAAATTGTTAAATGTTAAAGGACGATTGATAAATAGTAATAGTACATATAATGAAATGTGTAAAAAAAAACTTTAACAAGTTACCATCATAACCTCCATACTATTATTGAAAACTTATGAAATGCTATAAAAATATCATAGTTAGTAGATGATTTGATGTAATTCGCTAACTTTCAATACCTCTTACCACTGTGCGACGCCACTGACGGATGTGTTGAATCACTCACAGTCAACGGATGAACAAAAAGCTCTTGTCCTAGTTTAATCAGTCCAGATACAAACATTAGGCTTTTATCCGGAAACACCCAGGTTGTAAAAGGATATTGTTTTACCTTCAAGCTCGAACGCCAATCCGCGCCTATCAGTAGAGCAACTACTTTCAATACATACATAGGCACATACAAACATATTATATTATCTAAAAATATATATTTTAAATATTTTAATATCTCTAATATCCTCAAGTCCAAATTATACATATATTTATCTCCAGAAACTTTTTTAAAAAATATAGTTGTATTGTGCTTCTATTTGTGTGTTTTTAAGTGTAAAACTATTTTTAATAATGATATATTGACAATAAGACAATTAAGCCATTAGTGTGAGTTATGGTTAAAAAAAAAAAAAAATACATAGGTAAACATTAAAAAATAATTTAAAAAGTAATATAAATATAGTAAAACAATGATTAACTTTTAAATCAATTCGTTAATATAATAAAAGAAGCAAGTAAAGATCATTAAAATAAACAATACAAAAGGTAAAGATTATTAAAATTTCAATACAAATGTTAAACTGTTTTCTAAATCAACTATATTAAGATAATCATAGCAATATTTATACGTGTTTATACATATAAAAGAACTAATAAGATAATAATTACGCCTACATGACTAATTATAGTTTTAACCCCAATCAAACTCTGAAATATCGTACCAACTTTAAAATATGAGAAAATATAGGCTATTTGCAAAATTAATTATTAAGTTGTTAGGTTTGTCCGTTAACGTTTTAAATTTCTTGGATGCAATTCTACGGTGATCGTAACTCCAGTAGTTAATCAAATGTTTATCAAACCCCCAAAACGAGATGTTTTTTAGCGGGCGCGATGCTGACTGGGTCAATGACCCCGCTCGGCCGCCATCTTAGCTTCGTATCGTTCCTTCGCCCATTTTAGCCGATGCCGCGATGCACGATTAAAATCGCGTAAAAATTAACATCTCAACCACAATGGCGTTGCACTGACGGGGCTTATATTTACGCGTTCGCAAATCTAGCTTAATGGCTGCTTTATGATATTGTTATAAATCAAAATGGAATCGTGGTCAGAAATCAAGAAACGTACTGTTTGGTCCTTATCAGCAGATTGAAATAGAGGTCATGTTATGTAGTCCATTCTCACGGTATGCAAACATAGTGCAATATGAAGAACATACACGTAAGAAACGAGTAGAGTTAGTACTAGTAAATATGGTAGTACTCTGAACTCTGATGAAACAGGCAGACATAATATTCATCCAATAAACAAGACAAGCGGGTAAATTATTTCTTTTAAACACTTCTCCGAGTTAGGAGAAATGTGAATTACCATTTAGTGACCTAATTCATTTAAAACGTTTTTATTGTAATTGTAAACGGGTAGCATAAATTAATGTTATATCTGGCAAAACGGACATACTGCGACGTTGACGAAACGACCGCACGCACGCGGTTTAAGAAACAAAAGGTTTGTGAAGGTTTAGGGAATTTAATATTATCCTATAACCGTACTTTTCTAAAGTAATTTTCTGGAAATATTTCCCGAATTTATTTTTTACATAATTATTTTTTTCATTTTTTTGGTTATTTTAATTAAGGTTCGCTATTCGATATATCTCTAGGTTATTCGGGAAACCTGAGCGCCCGCTAAATACATATATTTAGCGAAATTCCTGACTATATTATGAGCATTTTATAATTTACTATACGACTTGTGTCACTCGAGATGAGGGTTGAATAAATTCAACCCTCATCTCGAGTGACACAAGTCGAATGCTCTTAGGATCATATCGAACCAAAAATGCGTGCATAGCTTCCATTTACTATATCTCGCTAGAATTGTGCATAAAAAATATTTACTTTTGTCAATTTATTGGAAACTGAATACTATAGAGCAATTCTTATGAATTTTCGGTCTCGTAATCTGATATGTGCCTCATAACAACACCTAGAAAGTACATATTACCATTTAATTTGCTCGAAATCATTCTCCACACTCATCCCCTTTATAATTAATACGATGCACCTATATATATTGGATCATCCTAGCAGAATTTTAATATCCGCTAGAAATGTTTCCGCGCTAACGCTAAAGATATCAGAATTCTCAGAATACTGAAAAGGAGCGACAGAACATATAGATTTCTGCGTTTGTGTAACCTACAAGTAAAGGGTTTTCCAATATGAGGTTTCATGTTGAATAGCCTGCTGTTTGGGCAGCTTTCAATTTTGAAGCTGTGATTTTTTGACATTTGACAAGTAAAAACTACGCATTTACTAAAAATGGTACACGCTTCAACAACGCATTGAAATTGTTAAAATTCACTACAAGACGGCGCTACGTGCCACACATTTTGCAAGAAGTTTACTGGCCGTGTTATTTCTCTAAGAGGTGATCACAATTGGCCGCCGAGATCTTGTGATTTAACACCTTTAGACTTTTTTCTTTGAGGCCACGTGGAAGATAAGGTCTATGCCAATGCTCCACAATCGATTCAAGACCTTAAAATTGGAATTCATGGAGTTATTGAGGACATACAGCCTGGAATGTGCGAATTTGTCATGCAAAATTTCATGAAAAGGATATGGTGCTGCAAGCGTAACCGTGGCGGCCATTTGGCTGATATCGTTTTCAAATGTTAATGGCATACCTTCCTCTTTACAACGAAATAAACATTTATTGATTTATTTTTAAAAATATTCGTTTTTTTTAATAATCAAAATGAAACCTCTTATTGGAGAACCCCGTATAAGAACCATTTCAGCTTAGTTCGAATTTGCGAAGATCAAAGTTGTATCTACATAATTGCTTATGTTTAAAACATGTCCGGAAGCTCTCCTCGTTTAGATTTAGAACTATATCAAAATAGTCTAGTAATGGACAAGCGTTTTGGTGGAAATAAAAAAAAACTAATTGTTTCATAGACTAGAAATTGCTACTTAAAAATCTCTAAACGATACTATACGGTGTCTAGGTTTAAACAGGTTTAGCTGTGGCTAAGTATGATGCAATAATAAAATGTATTAACGTATGAGAGTTTCCATAATTATAAGTTGATTCTAGAGCAGGCCAAGACTGATTCACAGAGGTCAAACAAAATAGAGGAAGATTTTAACTTAACATTCGGTAAACAAATTATAGAATAAAGAAAGTGATCTCGCAAATGTCTATAGCTCTTCATTTGCGATCATTTCTTATGGCGTCTGGTTAATTCAACAAAGTAAAAAAAAATAGTATAGGAAACATTTTGATAAGACATTTAAGGCCCTTTTTACATTATCCGTCTTTGGTCGTCTGTCTCGCTGTCTGTCCGTCTGTTAATGCTATATTTTTATTTTATATACCTGCATTCAAATTTTATCGTACATAATAAAATAAAATGCAAGAGGAAATAAGCTGAATCTGACTACCATATTTCATTGGAGAATGTTGATTGCGCGATGGGCCAGGCCCACTATCTTTCAGTGATGTTATTACTTTTATGGGCAGACCGCAGGCACGCGGCATTTGCAGCCGGATAGCGTGACAGCGACATCTGTTCAAAGAAATTAGTCCCAATCGGCAACTTCAAAACATTTCGAAGTTCTTATGATAATTTATGTATAAGTTCACTTGATGTATGGCTACTGAGAAAACGATAATGAAAGCCACAATGCTTCCGATTTGCTTTTCCGCAGAATTATGAACTGGTTTATTTTGATAATTTCTCTGAAGGAAAATAAAATATATTCGTTATCCTTCATACCGAGAAGCGAGTAAACGGGTGGTCGAGAAACAACTAGGTATTTACTTATTATATAAGTACTAGTTGGTCCGATCCTGCCTCGCAGGGTCCTACAACTAGGCCTTTCGCTTGACGCCTCATTGACGCTTGAAAGATTTCATTTCAATCTTTGTGAAAAAATGTTATTATAGAGAAACTCATCGTGACATTTTTCATACGCCCTTTAACTCTTCGTACATTGTTTTAGTGTACCTACCTCTTAAATTTTGGTCAGCTTTACCTTTTGGACTTGGTTTGTACCTACCTATATTCGTTATTAACGAGCAATGAAAATTGGTCTACTGGTTCTCAGGTTCATCGGGTACAAAAGTTATTTGTTCTTAAAATAAATTAACACCACAAAGAAATAATGAATTAAAAAATAAATAATTGACAAAATAAAATATTAATCAAGGTAATAAAATATTAGTAATAAATTAATTATAAAATTATTTTCGTCTTAAAAAAATATGCCTATGACAGTTGAACCGTAGTAAAAAATTCAGCAATCAATAACGTCGAAATAGTAAGTAATTATTCGTAAAACGATAAAAAATAACAGCGCGTCATGAAATATATTACAGATTACAGCAATATACAAACAATTACATATTTCGTAATTTCCGTATTTACAATTCCGTATTACAGCAATATACAATTCCGTATTCTTACTGACGTAGTTAGTATTTCTTTTGAACCTTTCGCCTCTCTATACGAATAAAAAAAAATGTGACCAATAATTTTTATTTATACTTAAAATAAACTACTTAAACCTAAATTTAAATTAATTTGATTTGGACGGCACATGGGACAAATGACCAAGGCCAACACGAGCTATTGCCATACGTTGCGCTATCTAGTAAAAGTGAAGCTGTTTATGAATTTTATTTTATTTGGTAAACTGCATTTGAACATGATCTTAATCCGAAAAAATAGTAACATACTATGACAATGTTTACACAATGAAAATTCAGAACGAATTAAAATCAAACTTTAAAATTTTTTAGCCAACAACCTTGCGCTGCTAGTTTAGTTGGTTACTAATTCGATTATACTTACCGATGGATGCATTATTTATGCTGATTTGAGGTTACACCGAACCTCTCTCGAATTTTCTGAAAAAAATCTTCAATTAGTATTTAATGTCATTTCTTACTAAATTAGCCTGTGTACCACAGCGCTTTTTTCTTCAATTACATATAAATGTTGTTATTCTTTTATTATTTATCGCGGTTACTCCACACTTTAATTTGAGAAACTTACCATAATGTTTTTTTTTTATTAGAGCTAGGTGGTTTTTATTCAAAATATATTTTAGGGTCTAGTGGATACCACACATATGTTTTTAGAAATCAGCATAAATAATCGGTGAAAAATTGATAAAGCTTTGGGAATCGAAAAGAATCACAAAAGAAAAAAATAGAAAAGGGGTACTAAACAGTTCCTGGTTTAACATAGCAGGACAAACTTACTTATTAAAGAAATGAAAAGTTTAAATCTCGAAATTTGAAGTCAGTCATAAATATTCGGCTTAAAGTTTTTCTGGTATTCTTGTTGTTTTAACTTTTATCAATGCACGGCGGTTTTGCACTTCTAAACATTACTAATTCCTGTATGGTAACATTTTTGCACTGGAATTTGTAGCTAAAAATTAAAATCCACGAATGTGCCTTAACGAATTTCGCCCAGATAATCATTTAAAAGTAAACAGCGGTTTAATTTTAAGATTAAAAATCTGAATGTTTGAAGAAAGGGTTTTCTATGAAACGCTCTTTCCCGCAGTGCAGCAATGCGGGTTTATCCTTAGTCGCTCTTCTAGGAAGTTCTGGAGCACGAAATAACAAACCAAATTAATATAACAACTGTGTGGACAGAGTTCACATATTGTGGTTTCGTTAACAAATCTTTATTATTAAAATAATGTTAACAAGGAACGTTACTTTGTTCATAAAATCAAGCAAAAATTTGTTTTGGTATTGGTGTCGTTATTTATGCCTCTAATTGTGATTTCATAAAATGAAAATACACACTTTCTTAGGTTCATTTATATTGGTTTTTCATACCGTTTCACCAACATGTAAATTATTTTTTTTTTCTGACTTACGTACTTTAATTACATTATGTAATTACTTTTTGAGAAAACGAAAACCAAAATCAAATTCTATAATAATGTATCTTCAAGTGCCACGTGTACCTAACTAGGTACACGTGGCACTATATAGAAGGAACTCCTTCTATATATTATTTTTAATATATATTTTAATATATAATAAATAATATTAATATTTTTTTTATATATATATATATATAATAAAAGTAGGACAGACAGACGTTGGGGGTGACCCAGTGCAAAATGAAATTGAAGTGCAAAATAAGGAATGACATCAAATTTTGCGAAAACGTCCAACGCCTCGTCATCGGTTTGGTATTGAAAATTGGCCCTAGCGCAGTATCCGTATTTTGATATTATTATTCATTAAATTAAAGAACAAAACTAATTAAAGATTTTTTTAAATATTTTGTTTAGCTGTGGGCAATTACTCGCCATATGTAGGACAATATTGGCACTATTCAAATGCTGCAGAATAAACATGTTTGTTAAGAAAATTCTATTTTAAAGTAAATATTTAATTATATAAAGTCATAGCAAGCGAAATTACAATTAATCGTATAATGAATGTAGGACAATAGTATATGTAACCATTGTAATATAGTTACGGTTGATTTTATTTTGCTTGGATTTTATGTTTTAGTGAGAAAATAAAGTAAATTATATTTCATTTATAATTTTAAAAATATATAAATTCTCTCTATGCGATGGAAACTTCAATCCATTAATTGTGCATTTGCGGGATACCCTGATTATTTATTTTATGAAATCGTGTTATCGGTGTTAACCTTCGTGAGCAGATTCTTGAATGAATACTCTTATATTGATAATAAATGAAAACAAAACCGATTCTTGCAATTATTTTAATGGTTTCACCATAGTTATCTATACTGTAAATATTACAAAAGTAAAGACGTTATTCATGATACCGCTAAGAAACGTAACGCCAGTTTCTTTGTATGTTTTTAAGTATTTCACTTATCAAGTTAATATTTATTTACTATGCCTTACAATAACTAATGGGATCCTTATAGGTTGTTTTATAAAAAGTAATGTACTATATGTTCTTCCTTTTCCCTCAAGCGCATATATCTTCGAAAATATTAAATATAACATTTGCTCAGTATCGTTGGTATAAGGGCGCCGGTGAATTTTACAGAAAAATTGTAGCGAAGGTCAATTTTTTAGTAAAATCAAGCCTGCAGCAAAAAGACGGTAGACCAAGGCCTTTGATTCGTATGTATGTTATACCCTATAGCAGCCATATGTATATTCGATTTAGCATCTAAGCGAATGGATTTTATAATGGTTAGTGGTCACTTTTAAAATTAGCAGCGCACATGACGTCACTGTATAAGGCGGCTAAGCTTTAATGGCCTGCTCATTTTCATTTTGTTTTTATTATTTGCAGTGTAATACAACCATATGTGACTGCAAGGGCCTAAAAGGAGAGTCAGGTTTTGAGGGAATACATGGATTGCCGGGAGCCCAGGGATTCCCTGGTGACACAGGTCTGGATGGCAACATGGGACCTAAGGGTGAAAAGGGCGCCGCAGGAGAGTACGGGATATTTGGAGAGAAAGGATACAGGGTAAGCATAAGGTTTGCTAACTTGTACTGTTTGTACCGGCAATGTAGTTCGATATTAATATTGAACTACATTGCAGGTTTGTACTAATATGGTTGTGTGGTATGGTTGTAATATGTTTCTTTAAAGAAACATATTATTTGTAAATAGTATTGGAGCTAGTAAAATATTTACGATGGATATTAATTAATTTGAGTGCTATATAATTGAGTATGTATGGGTGGGAGTAATTATTACAGTAGTGTATGCTCTATTATTCCTACATTATATAGTGAGAGTTTATTTAAACGTAATAAACAATGTTACGTATTAATATCCTCTTTTTCTTTATTCGCTAACGGCCCTCAGACTCTTCAAATTCAGAAAACATACGCTTCAAATTATCAATACCTACCTATTCATAATAAATAATACAAATAACCCAATATTAATCACATTTAAATATATATTAAACATTCTATTATAATTTTTACTATTTATGAAGCCTAAATTATGTTTTATAGCATTAACGAAAGATTGCAGAACTGTGATGATGACACAAACGAAAAATTGAACAGAACAGTGATTTTTAAAATATTTTGTGCTGAGTGGGAAAGTCTGAAAATAAGAGTAGTTTAGGGTTGATGTGTGTATAAATGATTACATTAATATAATAAAGAATAACGAAGTATAAATATCTAATATTAATAATTTTGAAAGTGTAAGTAAATCTAAATACCCATCTCGATGACTCTAAGCTATACATATATGCTTAGCGCAGAGTAAAGTTATACAATTCTTTAATAATTTACTAATAGTACAAAAATGTTCTCATCAAACATTTTGTAAAGATAATATCACTTATTATTATCAAAACTTATTCTTATTTTTTTATTACAGGGTGACGATGGCCTATCTGGCTTCCAAGGAATTTCTGGAATTCCGGTAAGTTAATTCAGTATTATTTCAAATTTATATTTTTTAAATCTTACATTATATTAAAGAAACTACCTATGTATCTTCTATTTATAATCTTCATCTGCTGGATCTTTCTGGGTCTCCCAGCTACGGCAGCTACCTTGGGGCTCGGGGCATCAGGGTTTTTTTCATATTTCATTATTTATGATATAGTCTTCGTCGCGTTTGGTCACTTACTAAAATAAACCATTTATACCAGGTAAGTTTTTTTTCCTTCGTGGACTCAGAACAAGTCTTCACATTTACAATTCCTTTATCCAGTATTCCTCCTCCTAAAAAAACTTGGGTTGCTGTGATATTTGTTTCCTGTTCAAAATTCACGTCGGTATTCAACGATTCATATTGCCCCTAACTGATTCCATTCCATTTAACTTTTTCATTACAGGCCCCTGCCTTGCCTTGCTTTCTAAACAAAAGAGATCTTTTGATATTCAACATGATATTAGTTTTTTTTTTCAATCTTTATAGATGTACTTTAAAATCACACCTATCAAAATGAGATCGTCAAAAAAAAGCAACTTTATTGACTCGCGTAAAATTAATTAAACTTAACCAACTAAATCGTTGATTATACAATTCCATATGATCATGATAAAGCTCAACTTTCGGATTCCAAAAACATTGGTATCCTATCTGTCCATCGGTATTTTTCAGCTCATAAACCATCATCGTAATACGAAGACGCGATGCCCGAGTCTTCACCAGGGTGGTCTGACTGTAAGACCCTGTTTCGCAGGTTCGATTCTGCTTCAAATAATAATCTATTTTATAATATCTTAATTTTACTAACTTTTATTACAACTTCAATTTTAGGGAATTCCTGGTCCCGATGGTGTCAGAGGTCCTGTAGGATTAGATGGATGTAATGGTACTGATGGACAGCAGGGCTCTTCAGGTCGACCGGGCTACCAAGGACCTAGGGGAGAAACTGGCCCATTGGGTCCCAAAGGCTATCCAGGTCTTGCTGGTGATGGCGGCGTTAATTCAGCAGGAGCAAAAGGTGAAAGAGGGGAATCCGGATACGAGGGGTCACAAGGTTTTTATGGCCAAATCGGTTATCGAGGAAATCTTGGAAATCAAGGCCTGGTCGGAGATGAGGTATGTAATAAATATTTTGATATAAGTAAAGCTTCTATTATCTTCCGATAATTTCTACGTTATTGTAAATTTAAATTGACAGGGACCTCAAGGGCCACTGGGTTATTTGGGCGAGGAAGGAGAGGAAGGTGAAGCGGATATTGGCCCACCAGGAGAAAAGGGAGACCGCGGAGAAGGTGGGGAAGTTGGACCGCCAGGAGAGATCATTTCCGGTAACGGAAATTTTTCAGATCAAACAAAAGGCTTAGCTAAAGGAACAAAAGGAGAAAAAGGATATCAAGGAGACTATGGCAGCAGAGGTGATAAAGGGTACATCGGATCAAAAGGTTTTCCGGTATGTATTGACAATGTTCCTCTAAGGCCAACGATAATTTATGTAGTTTTGTTATAAATCCTCATCAACTTTCAGGGTGCAAACGGATTAGCAGGTTTGCAGGGATATAAAGGTGAGCAAGGTTCTGATGGACCTCAAGGAAAACAAGGCAAATTTGGTCCCGTTGGGCCTCCAGGTCCAAAGGGTCAAAAGGGTGCCCCCGGTTTTGCTGGAACGCCGGGCACCGACGGATACCTCGGAGAACCGGGTGAAGACGGACGATCAGGAAGACCTGGCTTGCAGGGTGCCGAAGGTCCACCTGGGGTTTATGATCCTAACTTAAACGAAGCAGCACCCATTGGTAACGTTGGATATCAAGGTCCTACAGGCTATCCCGGTCCGAGAGGAAACCCAGGTTACAATGGTACAAGAGGCAGCGTAGGATATGTCGGACCTCCGGGGTTGCCTGGTCCGAGGGGGGTTCCAGGCTATCCAGGAAAAAAAGGAATTTCTCCGAAAGGAGAGCAGGGATCAGATGGTTTACGTGGACCCCAAGGTCCGCAAGGGCTTATAGGTCTCCCAGGAATTGACGGTGTAATGGGCCGAAAAGGTTTCGCTGGATTGAAGGTTATTGGACCGGACGGAGAAGACGGTTTACCAGGTCAAGATGGTTTTCCTGGTCTAAGCGGAGATCGCGGTGATACGGGAATAACGGGTATAAAAGGATTTCCCGGTAAAGGTATTAGCATTATGGGTCCACCTGGAGAAGATGGTTCGCCTGGATTTCCAGGCATATTGGGTGACAGTGGTTATCCAGGCACGCCTGGATCATACGGACTGAAAGGAGAACGCGGAGACGACTGCCCATTTTGCCCAGATGGTGAGAATACATTTTAATAATCACTGTATCTCCTAGTTCTATTATAAAAATTCATTAGAAAAAAAAAATCCTTCAATTTCAGTCAAACCACTTTTCAAAACCTCAAAAGTCAATTTTCTTTTATGAAACCTGCATTAGTATGACGCGCTACTTGTATGTATGCATTTAACGTACGGGTTGAACGGACTTCGGTGTAGGGCAAAATGGGTAAGGGAGCAGGGAGGGCCTGGAAGAGAGGCGAGCGGTCTCGCCAAAGTCGGCCGGCTTAAAACAATATACGTTAGTATTACTCATATATCGTTAAAAAAAATGTATATAGTTATTTTTACACTTAATTAGTTTCTGTAAGACAAATTCTCTTATACTTAGGTACTTGTAAAGTGTATCATTATCATTCGCTGGGAAAATATATACACTTTTAAGAAAATATGAATGGCTTTAGAACAAATAATATTCACGAATGTAGGTGAATAGAAAAATAGTACTTTAATAATAGTTTTGAAACTTATGAGTACATTTTAGACCTAAATTCTGTAAAAGTAGTCAATTTATTATTTAAACAATTTATGTAATTTGTTTGTGCTTATTTTGGAGCAAATTTATTTTTAAATGCATCTTCCCACACAAATACAAAATGTTAATACTACCTAGGTAGGTAGATACATAAATTAAAAGGTTTTAGCCAGCGCAAACAGATATTATTAAGACCTCGGGCGTCGAATTGTTATTTTAACACAGCCTTTTAGAATAAGTCTTTTCGGCGATCTCTTAATACAGAGTGAAATGATAATGACTTGCTATTATTATATGAATCAACTTCCTCTGCGACAGGATATCCGCCAAACATCACTGACATGATAACGTGCATTAGTAGTGTGCGTGACGTGTGTCGTTACATCTGTAGTAGTGTAGTGTAGTGTCATAATAGCACGTTCAAACTTGTTCCCGTTTCCCTAATTAATCCTACATAATTGATCCTACATACATGATAATTATTATAATCATACAAGCATCGCAAACTGTCTCTATGTAGCTACATAAATTTTAACGTGATTTTCGAATATTCGCTGGTGTTGTGTTTCGAATGCGAATTGTCACCATTATGCTGATTAAGTGTGTAGAAATATTTTGTTTTCTTAGATGAAAACTGCCGTACTTATACACGATTAAAATATTTTTTTAAATTTTATAGGACTGCCTGGCCTAAAAGGAGAATCGGGGGATAACGGAATTCCTGGAATACCTGGCTCACCTGGATATCCCGGTTTGCCAGGAAGCCCAGGCAGAAAAGGCGCCAGTGGTCTTCCAGGACGAGTTGGGCGTAAAGGCCTTAAAGGTGTACAAGGACCGCTTGGTGAAACAGGTGTAGAGGGATATCGAGGACGAGATGGAATCGTTCTGCCCTCTCAGAACAGTACCATTGTCAAGGGCGAAGCAGGAGACAGAGGTAGCTTATGGCTTTTCTACATTAACTTTTCTACATTGGCTGTACATTTGCTGTCATTTACATTTTTGTTGTATGTTGTAGTCATGCTATGAAGACAAATAATGAAATCTTGTCGAATAGGTTACCCTGGACCGCAAGGCTACCGAGGTCTACCAGGAAACGAAGGTCCGTATGGCTCAGTTGGTTTTAAGGGTTATAAAGGTGAAGCTGGCGCCGTAGGTCTCCCTGGAAACCCCGGAAGAAACGGCACTGACGGATATGATGGCCTTCCCGGGCTTAAAGGCGAAGACTCCTTGATTCCTAAAGAATATCTTCGTGGGGAGAGAGGCTGGAATGGACAAAGGTTATAAATGTTTAATATCTAGTTATGAATTGTTCATTCGGTCGAGGTTTCGAAACATAGAGGGGTCATAGATACACGGGCGGGGATACCTACATTGATATAACAATGACTCTGTTCCAATTTCAACCACGAGATGGTTCTGATCTTAACCTAAAATGGCAGTATGCTCAACCCATCGGCTGACAGTCAACAAACAGGAGTGGCTTGACTTGACTTGATGATCAATTTCTGCTTTCCTCGCAGAAATTATGAACCCGATAACAGGCACTGGGCCTTCGTCGGGGCAGCAGGTGGACTAGTCCATGCGACTAGTCTGCCTAACCTTAAACAGTGTTTAAATCGTGATTAAGTAGGTGAAAATTGAATTCTTTTTTTTTTTTGACGGTAAAGGGATTATATTATGAAGATGAAATGCGTAAGAGGTATGTTATTCGAATCAATTCATTATAATAGTAAAATTTATAAACGCACTGTAAAATAATGTAGCGTAGAGCTATGTTCTTAGGCAGCATGTTGCCACTGAAGTAAAAAATCTCGCTGAAACAAATTTATTTCACGCGCTTTTAAGTATTTTTTACATACAATAGACGCTATTTACTAACTAGATGCTATATTCTTAAAGTAACGCCTATTTACATATTTATACCTGTTATGAGGTGTTAATTAATAGTATATAATTTCATGTGATTGTCACATTGGCACCACCGGTTGCACTTAACCTTTTTGCTTTGTGTAGTTACGTTATGCTTGAGGGGCACAAGACGGTGGTTAACGCATTTTCGGTGTAACGCAAGTAACTACAGACCCAGTTAAATACAAATAAAATCGGCTAACTTTTCGATGTTAAGTTGTTTGTTTTACTGCTGCGATAGTTGTAGAAAACTTGTCTATCCATACTCTTCAAGTTCACAGCCGAAGGACCATTAACCGGTTTCATTGCAAACAATTGATTCAAGTAAGAATGAGTTCGTGTGTCGTGATACTTCGTAATTAGAGCATCCTAACAATTTGTACAATTTGGTGCGGCTGGACCGATTCCGCTCCAAAGATTTTTGCTTTCCCGTTTAAATGACTGAATAAATAAATCAGTATCTTATAAAATACTAAGATTATTATATATCTCACTTACTGAAAAACGAATAACATATGGAATTAGTACATATGGTCTAACATTTAAAACATTCACAAAATTAAAAAACTACAGCTTCAATTACTATAAACCATAGTACCCAAAACAATTAAAAATAAATTAAAAAGTGAGGGAAATAATTTATTTAGAAATTGTAACACATTACTAATAGAAAAAACATGATTATCAGGTAACATTGGAACAATTTTACTCTATGGAATATAAACAGAAACTGCACAGTAAAACAACAAGGCAAACAACAACTAGACTAGCCGCCGACTGAGCAGTTTCAAAGACTTAGTCTTTATATCTGCCCAACCAAAGCATAACCATCGTTTATTTTTATAAAAGCGATACAAAGATAAAAACATTAAGAGAAAACATAAAAAATAATACAGAATAACAAAATAAAGTTTAAAACAATGCAGAAATACAATAATACAACTAGGACAAAACAATACAGGTAAACCATTAATTTCAATGTCTTAAATATACATTTTAATTTTATAACCTTGAATAAGTGCGACGATTATCAGCGAGCGAAGGACTAGAGCCATATCCCCTAAAAGGGATGAGGGACAACAACAAACAACAAAAGGAAATTTGAAAGTGGCCAAATTCAACAATGAATATGGCAAAAGAAGGCTTGAGAGAATTGTTTCAATTTTATTTAATAACCTGCCGAGCAATCTAAAGGAAACAAATACCTTATCAAAATACGTTTTAAAAAAAGAATTAAAAAAATATATTCCAAATAGTTATTTTTGTAGATGTAATCGTACCGACTTTATAATAAGACCGACGCGAGTGGACGTGAGCGTTATAAATAAATATATAATATAATAAATAAATAATAATATATAATATATATATAATAAGGACGTGCTGGATAGATACCGTCAGACGGGTAGCTCAGCATTGTGAAAAGTGTTGTCATATTATGATAATGAATATGTAATAAAATGTATTATATCAATTTTATTAGATAAGTAAAAATTGGGAACGAAGTAGTTCACATAAAACCCGCAAGGGTTTAGTGAACAATCAAATAGAAATTGTATGATTGTTTATAAATAAAGAATAATAAAAAAAATATATTGAACGCGTTCAGAACCGCTTAAACGGGGATTTTCGTGTATAACACGGCTGAACGTTTCAGACTAAAGTAAAATTTTAAACATCGCCATCAAAGGCGGATCCAGAGTTGAGGCACTAGGGGCAATTGCCCCCCCTGCGAGAGAGAGAGAGAGGAACAGCGGTTTGCGTTCGACCACGACCCTTTTCACCTGACAGTTGACATGCGAATGCCAGGTATGCAGTTCGTTCATTAGGTAGAGGGTAGGTATAGACGGAAACACCTTTAGGTTAATTTATAAGAAAGTAAAGATATAACGGTGGAAGTTAGGAAAATGGAAATGATTTTATGTGTACAGAATCTATATAAAAAATTAATCATAAATGAATTTTAAATAATATTTTTTATCAATATTACATTGTCATAATTTATTTAAAATAAAACCGTTATACAGAGGTCAAATTGGTGATCAAGGCTATCCAGGATTTCAAGGAGAACAAGGTGACACATACAAGGAGGATTTGTATGATCGAAGAGGAGACAGAGGACCTCCTGGAGAAAATGGTGACCGAGGTACTGACTTTGAAATTGTACGACCAGATTAAGGAAATTTCAAATCCTTCTATGAAGATTATTGTTTTAGGACCAACCGGTAACAGAGGTAAACCTGGTTTAGTTGGAGATCAAGGTTTCACTGGAGTGCGTGGACGTCCCGGTCAGCCGGGTATATCAATACCAGGGGCCCAGGGATTAAAAGGGTACCCAGGAAGCATTGGAAACTCTGGACCCAGAGGCCCGCCCGGTAGTACTGGTAAAGATGGACCATCAGGATTACCAGCTCCTCTGTCACAAAAAGGAGATAGAGGTGATCATGGTTTGGCTATCCTCGAAGGAGAACTTGGCCGACCAGGATTTAATGGGAAGAAAGGTGATATTGGCGAAGAAGGACCCCAAGGGATACCCGGTCGACCAGGAATAATGGGTGAAAAGGGAGTCCATGGACCGAAAGGAGAACCAGGACCATTTGGAGAAACTGGAAGACAGGTAATAAAACACAGATGGGTAATAAATTAAAGGCGAAAAATAAACTTTGGCCGTATTCATTCAATATACGAGTATATTTTGTACATTTTTAAGGTTTTGATGGTTTAATCAAAATTCCTTTATAGTACTTGTGTCTGTCTGTAAGCCACAGCCTTCTTATAACTTTAGAACTTTAGGTAAACATTCGAACATTTATGCACATTTATTTTTTCAGCATAGTTTATTAAAAAAAAATATTCATTAGTTTCATTTTTACACTTGTAATGTCTAATAATAATATAATCTAATATAACATTTTAAATTCTTCCTTAAGGAAGGGATTAAGCTCACTCCATTCGTTAACCTCTGAGAAGAAACTAATAGATTCTTTATTATTTTTAAATAATCAAATTCACCTAGGTTAAATTATTATTACATTTAATGATCAACTTCAAATTCAAAGTATAACAAATAATGTTAATTAATTATGCAACTAAAATATTGGTTGATGCAATTTTATCTTTAACTTTATTTACAGGGTAATAAAGGACATAGCGGGGATATTATTTTCGGACCACCAGGATTTCCTGGAGCTTCAGGAAGACCAGGCCTAATAGGTCAAATAGGAGAACCAGGTCCCAGAGGAGCTGACGGACCCGCGGGTTATGATGGAGTAACAGGAGTAAAAGGAGAATTAGGAATTACAGGAAAAAGAGGACGGGATGGTAATGAAGGATTAGAAGGTTTTCAAGGCTTAAATGGACGCATGGGAATACCTGGATTACCAGGCGAATCAGGTGATCAAGGATTAATGGGAGAGGTGGGATTGTCAGGAGTACCAGGCGGGAAAGGACTATCAGGGCCTGTGGGACCAAAAGGCCTTCGAGGAGATGCTGGTTTTGAAGGACTAATGGGTTATCCAGGACCTACTGGCTCTAAAGGCAGACGAGGTGACACAGGATATTCAGGTTCCCCTGGGTTGAGAGGAGAGTCATCATTTAGTGGACTAAAGGGCGAAACAGGCGAGGAAGGTAGAATTGGACCCCCGGGATTTGATGGAATTCCAGGAGCCATTGGACTTAAAGGCGATGAAGGAGAAGCAGGTCTAATTTTAAATGGTAGGATAGGAGAAAAAGGACTTCAAGGTGATCGAGCCTACGATGGAATTCCAGGGCGTCCAGGATCAAAAGGTGAAATTGGAGATTTTGGTGTTTTAGGAATAGCAGGTGAACGAGGAGATAAAGGATTCAAAGGAATGTCCGGTTTTCCTGGTCGCTCTGGGCTCGAAGGTCTAAAAGGAAGGAGAGGTCCGCTTGGACGTAGTGGCAACTTAGGAGAAAAGGGAGAATTTGGCATGGAAGGAGAGCCGGGTAGAATTGGCAGGCCAGGTATGCCAGGAGATGTTGGTTTGACCGGTGTAATCGGCCAAGAAGGACCATTTGGCAGAAAAGGTCAAAGAGGTCTCCCAGGATTTAGTTCATTTGCACCTGGAAGTAAAGGTGAAACAGGAGAAGAGGGCATGCATGGACTACAAGGACAAAAAGGAACGGCTGGTGACATTGGGGTTTTGGGATTACCTGGTCAAAAGGGAGAGCTAGGCGATCAAGGAAGAGATGGAGAACAGGGTCCAGAAGGCTTCTTTGGTGAAAAGGGAACTACAGGTAATGTTGGTCCTCCAGGCCTGCCTGGAATGTCTGGCATTGGTAATGAAAATGGTGAACCAGGAAGACCCGGTTACGATGGCATTCCTGGAAGACCAGGACAGTATGGCCAAAAAGGTGCACCTGGAGATTATGGGCAAGAAGGACCTAGAGGAAATTCTGGTCCGCCTGGTTTGTCCTTCCAAGGATACAAAGGTGTCAAAGGTCAAGATGGTTTAACAGGACATATGGGCGCCCCTGGAAAAGTTGGAGCTTCAGGACTAGACGGAAACTCTGGACCTATGGGCTTTAAAGGAGAACGAGGAGAAGTGGGCTATGGATCTACTGAAAAGGGTGTAATTGGAAACACAGGTCTTCCAGGGTATGCAGGATATGTAGGCCTTAAAGGAGAAAGAGGTGAATCTGGAATTAATGGGATGCCGGGTTTTGACGGTGAAGTAGGTGAAATAGGCATCCAGGGTGATGCCGGTTTTGAAGGCCTAATAGGTTTGACAGGCTATAAAGGTAGTAAAGGAAGTAGAGGTGATTTACCACCATACATCAATGCTCTTCCAGGATTACCGGGAGATGATGGATATCCCGGTTTGCCTGGACTCAACGGAAGTCCAGGTTTCCCTGGTCCAACTGGATTTGATGGAATTTCTGGAATTAAAGGTATAAGAGGAGATTTCGGGCTTCCTGGCTTTCCTGGAAAAAGCGGTTCAAGAGGAGAAGTAGGTTTTAGTGGTGTGGTTGGCCAACCAGGTAGCCCTGGCCGAACGGGACCCCCTGGTCAACCTGGATATCCAGCGCCTCAAGCAGCCGGACCAAAAAGTAGGGGTTTCTACTTTACAACCCACTCTCAAACTGAAATAATTCCAAATTGCCCACTGGGAACTGCAAAACTATGGGATGGTTACTCATTAATTCATATTGTGGGCAACACTAAAGCATTAGGACAAGATTTAGGTAAGTTTTTTTATAAATAAATAAAATGTATTTAATGAATTGATTACCAATAATTAAAATCTTCATATTAATTCAAAACTCCATATATATGGTTATATGTGTCCTCTCGGGCTTTAACTTGTGGCCCCAAACACTAATAGCATTATTTTTTTAAATATGTCCACCTGCTGCTGACGTATCGATTTATATTTATCCTATATTTAATATTAATATAGAATGGTATTCTAAAATTAACTATAGGACTAATGTATTTAAAAAAATCATACGTATACAAAAGGACAGTAAATTTTATTATATGTATTAACACTAAATTATTAAATACTGACTATAGACTGTGACTGTGACTGCAAGTAAAGTAATATTTTAATTAAAACACAGTTATAAATTTTGGTTATTAATTGCAGTTCTTTAGTGCAATAATGTTTTTGTAAAAATATATTTTAAAATTATAAAATGGGATCATCTAATTTTCCACTATGTTCTTATCGTAATTGCATTTTAGGAGCGCCTGGCAGCTGTCTACAAAAGTTCTCCACAATGCCCTACTTGTTTTGTTCTCTGAATAATGTATGTGATTTTGCTCAAAGGAGTGACTACAGTTATTGGCTTTCGACACCTGAACCAATGCGAAAAGAAATGACCCCAATACCTGCAAGAGAAATTGGACGCTTTATATCAAGGTAAAGAGTCCCGAAATAAAATGTTAATGATACAAAACACATAATAAATTTCTAGGCTAGATAACAACAAAGTATAAAGGTCACGGGTGTAAGTCTGACATAAAAATCCGAATCACAATGATCAACCACTAAAAAAAAATAATATGTTCATAAGTTCATTAAGGAAATATTTACATATTTGTAAGTAAAATAAGTGTGTTTAATAATACCTAAACATACCTTTTTTTATTGCAATAAATATTTATTTTATAACTATCCAAAATAAACCTCGTCCTAGGCGAACTTTACTTCACATCAAAACTGATATGAGGCAAATCATTGCCGTTTGAATTTTCACAGCAAGTGTGATCATTCAAATCAATTTCTCGCGAATTTTGTGGTCACTTTCATATCATTTTGAGTTCATAGGTTTGGGATATTTTAAAATTACATCTAAGTCGGGAAAGTTTGTTATAACGATACTGTTACCGGGATTGTTGCTTTTGTTTTTTTTTTATAGTTAGAAGGCATTCTATATCCAATAAAAATACAAAAATAAAACAAATGAAATATTGAAAATACCTTTCCTAATAAATAATAAAATGTACTCAAATTAAGTATCGGTTAAGTTCGTCAAATATGTTCGTCACATATGTGAGACTTATCTGAAGGCATATTTCGACAGAATTCTCCTAAGAGAAGTCTGTCGAGTTTCTATGTTAGCATAGAAAATGTAGGGAAACTTTAGCCCCAACAAATATCAATTTTGTAAGATATTGTCCTATCCTAAGGATTCATATAATAATATGTTCATCATACATCAAACTTTCACACACACAGTCACTTTGATGACGCACTTGCGCTGAGCAGAGGCTATGTTGAAAGAAAACAAAATGGCAGCTAAAATTGATGTTTCTTGATTTGCAGTGGGCTGTCGCAGAGAGTTTAACTACTGAAAACAAGATGGTAGTACAATACAAGTATAAATAAAGTTCATTTGTCTCGATACCGATCTTACCCGACGATCAAACTTGCCCCCCCTGCTGCCCCCCTGATATATTAATTTGATAAATTTAGTATATATATAAATAAATATGTTTGTCCTTTTTTTTATTCATATCTACCTAAATTCGTTCTTTCTCCTAAGAATGAAGTTATTAAAAGTACAATAAGTATAATAATATTTAATTTATTGACCGAAAGAAAAAATAATGAATTTATGCAAAATATAAATTCAATTGTAACATAATTCTGATTATTAAACAACCAGAATTATACCTTCCTACTTAACAACAATTAATGGGCAATTGAAAAATAGTAAGTATAATAGTAATTCGATGGCAAGCAATAGCTAATCCGGTGTAATTTCAATAAATTACTAATAAGTACCAATGGTACTCAACAATTGTAACATGTTATATATAATATAATATCTAGTACATATAGTTTTATATATATGTGTATGTGTGTATACTCGATTTTATAATTATACTTAAACCGCCTGAAAAGATAAATTACTCAATCTTTGACAATATGGAAAAGTTTAATAATTTTTTGATAACGCGTAGGATAGCAAAATATTAATAAAGGTACTAAAGAGGTCCTGTACTTGAGAGCGCAGGATCTCGGTCTAAACCCAACACTGAGGTTTACAAAAATGCATTTTTAACTCTTGTGTAAAATATTGCAAAATATTATCTAATTAGATGAAATAAAAAAAATATTTTACAATAAAATATAAGAGTAATGGATATGTGATTAAGATGGAGGATTATGGTTAAATGAGATGATTTTATGTAGCTTAGCTACTATGTAGCCCCAATATACTCAACCTTTTTTGTCTTCGGGCCACATACATATATTTGTAAAGCTACGCGGGCCGCAACACTATTCTGGTATGATGAAAAAAATATGATCCCCCACCCCCCACTACCGCCATTATGGGTAGTTAAATTATAACAAAATAATATTTTATAAGACAACAAAAAATACTATTGTATCCGTGTTCTGCGCAATTTTTACTTGAAATAAAGCCACAACACTGTCACGCATTCAACTTTGGAGCTGTCAAGCATTTATGTGTTGTTACAAGCAAAATTATTTGCATTATTTATCCAAATGTCTTCCAAATGTTTGTTTTTTGAAAATAAATCTAGCGTGTGCAATAGCAACACTCTTATACCAGATCTGATGTAAACACGACGACAATCCTTTTTGGGTGTCCCTATTTATACATCAAAGTCAAAATTAATCTCAAGATATACGAAATATAGAATGCCAGATTTTGTAAATCATATCCCTGATAATAAATATGCTTAGGGCCGCACAAAAAAGCTAGAAGGGCATGCGGCCCGCGGGTCGCAGGTTGAGAATGGTTGACTAGCCCATAATCAAACTTGAAACAAACAATTCCCAACCAATGTGCACCCTTCATGGCTCTCTCTTCTATCCAGAATTATTACAATGTATGAAGGTGAATTGATTTATTATTTATATTTTTGCTGCCTTCGCCTCAACTGCAATATTTTATATTGTAAGCCTATTAAGTCTCTCTATAACATAAATATTAGGCCTTTGATATATACTTTTGACTTTAATAAAAATAAAATCATAGTGCAAGGATGTGGTAAGGATCAGCGCGCCATAAGAAATCTTAGAATCCAGGTGCGAGTTCGCCTCATGCATTATTTTTATGTCTGTTTATCATTTGAATCTTTATAGGATGAATATTTGACACAACAATACATTAAAATGCAACTTTTCCGCATTGTTGTTCTCCAGTAAGGCCCAACAGCATACTGGACGTCATGTACCCTTCGACCAATGAAAACTGCAGCACTAATTATGTAATTCAAGATCTTGAATTTATTTCAGATGCTCAGTTTGTGAAGCCCCCACGAGATCGATTGCAATACATAGCCAAACCATGTCCATCCCAGAATGCCCTTCGGGATGGGAAAATCTTTGGATCGGTTACAGTTTCTTAATGGTATGAACGCATTTTAATTTTATCACTTAAGAAAGTGTTGGAAGAGCTAACGTCTTCCTGATGAGGCGGCTGCTATTTCAGACTGAATAAAAGGTGTATGGGTGGTGGTGGTGGTTAGGTTAAAAGGTGGATTTAAAAACTTACAACTGTCAGGTATAGAAACTCGAAAAATAGCATGTAGCTTCTTTACATAATATCGAATGAGAAACGAAAAATCAAATTTAGGCACGTGGATGACACGAAGGACCTAGAGATGGAGAACGAAATGACCCATTCTGAGTGCTGTAGGCACGAGTTGTCGCGCGCCGAAGACGCCGTCAAAGCCGCCTGCAGGGCCTAGCTGCAACCCGGGGCAAAGCGCGGGGTTGAACAGCTAGTAGGACATAAATTTGTAACTAATTTGCTCTACTAAATTTTGTTTTTTTTTGTCAAATTCAATGTAAATAAATAAATCTATATTTTAATGATTTTTATCATGCCCTCAGGCTAGCTCATAGAAAATGCTCTACTTCAAAACCATACCACACAATTGATGCATACATTGTGGATAAATTGCTCCATATGGATATACGAGGTGTGTTCAAAAAGTATCGCGACTTTTGTGTTTTTTCTAAAATTATTTACTTATTCATGAATATCTATTTTGTCCCCTTCAAAGTAATCCCCATGAGATATTATACACTTGTGCCAACGGTTTTTCCAATCTTCGAAGCACTTCAAAAAATCATTTTTTTTTATCTTGTTCAGCTCCTCCTTCGATGCCGTCTTTATCTCGTCAAGCGTAGCGTAACGTAAGCGTAGCAGCTTCCATTGGGATGATTGAGCTTTGGTTTCCACGTCATAACCATAAACCCACGATTCGTCACCAGTTATGACCCTCTGGAGCAAATTTGGGTAGTCGCGGACAGAGTTTAACATCTCATTAGCAATGTTCATGCGATGCTGTTTTTGGTACGAATTTCGCGGCGACCCGTCTAATGCCCAAATCATTGATAAAAATCGAATGGCACGAGCCAATCGATATGTTTAGGTCCTCAGCAACTTCTCTAACGGTGATTCGACGATTGGCCAATACCATTTTCTCCACTTCATTAATTTTTTCGTCTGTTGTTGAAGTGCTCGGGCGTCCGGCACGCTCTTCGTCGTTCACATCTTCTCGGCCTTCTGAGAACATTTTGTACCACCGATAAACGTTGCTTTGGTCCAAGGTAGCTTCTCCGTATGCCACAGTCAACATTCGGAATGCATCCGCGCACTTAATTTCGTTTTTCACACAAAATTTGATACAGGTTCTTTGATCCAATTTTTTTGAATAGGTAAAAATCGAAGACGATCCAAAACACGTGCCAGCAAAGCAGCTGTCAACAATTAAGTGAACATTCAAAATGGCCGAGCTTGTCGGCATAAGTGAGAGACATGAGTACCAACATAACGCCACAAAAAAATCGAAATTCGAATATACGTAACCCGCGAAAATTCAAAAGTCGCGATACTTTTTGAACACACCTCGTATGATGGATATATAATGAATATTCATTAACAGTTAATTTTTATTAATTATTAATTATAATATGATGGATATATAATGAATATTCATTAACAGAAAACAATAGATTCCTTTTCCATATGATTTACATTAAAAAAAAGATTTTTTCTGCGCCGTTATACATATGAATCAATATCGTGAAAATGTGGGTTAGGAGGTATTGCTTGCACGTGAATAAAATTGTAAAACAAATAATGATGTGAGGTTTCACCCATTCTTTGCAAAGTGGTTTGTAGGTTAAATATTGCCGTTTTACTAATATATTTTGAAACTTTGGTGACAATGAATGAAAATATAATTTGGACTTTTGCAGCATCTGGACTCTGGGGCTAATGGTGCTGGACAATCTCTCGTCTCTCCCGGATCATGCATACGTGATTTCAGGACGACACCATTCATCCGCTGCAACGGAATGGGATTGTGTCACTACTTTAATACCATACAATCGTACTGGCTTGCCACAATCGAAGACAAAAACATGTTCAAGAAACCAGAACAGCAAACTCTGAAGACAGATCTTACATCAAGAGTCAGCCGGTAGGTTTATTACTATTACATTACTAGTCCTCATTCGTCAAGGCTGATGATGATTACAAAGACAGTAACTCTAAAGTTGAGTTTTTATAACCGCAGTGTATTAAAAAAAATGTAGTATCCAGGCCTTTAGATTAAAACTGCTTCTTGCACCCTACATAATTGCCAGACATTGACAGATTTATAGACATACATAATATATCCTATATTCAAGTACCTATGTATAATATTTATTAATTTTTATTCTGGGGAAAAAATTCACATGCAACAAATGTGATATTTAAAAAATGAAAATTCACTTAAATTGTAACTGTTTCTAAAAGCAATAGAGTATTAATATATACAATACAATATAATAAAAACACATAATGAAATATAATGTGTACGAGTTACTTTTTACTACTCACTGACGTAATTTTGGCCTATTTATAATACTTATGTATCCATGGCCATTATCTTGTCCTTCAAACTAATGTTATTTTTTTAAATTGAAGAATAATGTACCCCCACATCAAAAATGTAAACTTTGTTTGTTGAGTGGGTAAACGTAATCCACTGCAAAAATTGATAAAACAAAAAAGAGTGAAATCAATAATCGGATTTTAGTACCTTGGTTAAGTCAACCACAAAATAATCAATCACATACGTTTATCGAGTGCACCAAATTTTTATCGTCAAATTTAATGGTAGTTATATTTTGACATGCTTCAAGACACTTAACAGCCTGCTTTTAATGATAAGCTGTTATTATCTATAATTGCCTTGGAATTCATAACGCTTTTATAAATGCTTGGAAAATAAAATTGGCACAATTGTACAAATCGATCTAAACCCGACTTTAGGGTATTAAACTGCCAGAGTATTTATCGTCACTTCAGCAATGCTGCAACAACTCCGGAGAGCGGTCATCTTGAGTGCAGCAGTCATTTGTCGTCATTTGTGTTTTGAATGCCTGCTCAAAACACACAGATAACAATAGTGTCATTTAATATCTAAAATTATGTTTCCAGATGTGCTGTATGTATACGCAAGAGGCCACCTCAAGTAGTCGAAACGAGACCAGTCGACACAAATACTCCCAATTTACCACCAGATGCAGGGGAGTTCCGGAGACCGGTTTACAGGCCACCGTTTGCAGCTGGAGTTAGGCCGAGACCGTTACGGCGGAGATTTAGAAATAGACAACAAGTTAATAGTGAATAATATTATAAATTGAACTTCCAAAGTGCATAGACTTTTAAGTAGTATTTATAAAGAATTACTAATAATGTTAACTGAATTTCAATTATAAGCTTCTCTAGTCTGATTATAGTTGCAAAGAGTACACCTTTATAATTAATTATATTATACGGTCAAATTTAAAAATCATAGTTCACTTTAGTATGAAATTGAAATTCTAAGATATTTTAACAAACAAATATTGAAATTAGTTCTAATAAACATTTTGATTTGCTTTTTACCCATTATTGATTTTGATGCATATTTAATTTTGTTTTTAAATTATATATACTTTGAGTATGTCACAAAAATGTAAATAAATTAAAAATTATGAAAATATTATCGTTATTATTGTGTTGAAAAATGGAAATTTTTAATAAATTACTTTTTATTTCAATTTATTTCATTTATAAAATTGTTTAGACGTTGAACTTTAGACAAAGATTTAGATATCATTTAATGAAGTTATAAAGCTGCAAATTGTTTTTTTTTCTGAGGCATATTCGTCGATTTTAGTAGTAGTAGTCACGAGAGAGCAACATGAAACTCTGAAATTCTATTTTTTGTTGAAAAAATGGCGGCAAAAATCATTGCAATGTTATTCATATGGTTATTTGGTTATGTTATTCATGCCATAGGCATGGCTTATGGCATGATGAGTTTTTTTTTGGACAGTTTTAGTTGTACATAGATCAAGTTATTGCTTATAATAAATAAACTAAACTATTACTAAAAACGGAATAGCCACATTTCATGTGATTTTTTTTTTCTAAAGCCGGTATAATTTTTAACGATCATCATACTCTGCTAAAAATGAAAAAAGTTCATCAATCATATTTAAACAAAAAAAACAATCAATTTTTAATTCAATTTTGTATCATTCCAACTGACCACTTTATATCAGACTTTGCTCGTATCAGCTTCGAATAATATACAGAATTCCTAGAATACTTCTTCCAAAATCTAATATATCCATAGCAGTTAAGTTACAGAAGAAATTTAACATAGCAGCAAGGAATTCAACCGATCTTGACTTCTTACTGCATTTTAATCCTGTTTAATAATTTTCAACAGTTTTGCAAATTAAATTAGCAAAATCAATTTTTAAACCCGAACACAAAAAATGAAACGGCATACATGTATTTGACTATGACTGATTCTAACTTCATAACTTTAAAACTAATTCATCCATTCTTGATGTAAACATTCAATAACTTTTCAGAGCGAGTCCATATAAACCGATCATTATACTGGGATGCTAGGGAACACTGCCGAACCATAATTACTTTTTAAGTGATGCGATGTTTGCCACTCACATTTACTTTATAACAAGTGCATCTATTTTCATGTAGTTTTCTTTAAATGTTAGGTAATCTTCAGAGCGGATTTTAAAATACACTGATCATTGTAACAAATCACCAAGGGGCTCTATAATGCCATCGTAACTAAATCATTTTAATTTTCTAAACAAACCGGAAGAGGCATTGAGTACTCTTGTACTCAATGTTGATGAGCGAAAAACCGAAAATAAGACATTAAGATCCTCCAAAATCCGTCCTATACTATGTATTATATTAATTTAAAATAAATATATAGAAAATCCTTAATTATTCAAATTTTATTACATGAATACATAATGTAGTTATAAATTGATATATATATCATTTATACTGTGACCATTATTCCTTCACAAAACTGGTCTCGCTACAGCATCTAATGCATTAATACTATGATCAGCCACATTTGGTCTAGCTTCATAAGTGCATATAGTAACTCCGTGCCGGTGTGCGGTCATAAATTCACCTCTTAGGCCAATGTAGTATATTTTTGTTATATTGGCACCAAAATTACGAGAAAAATACAATGATAGATGTGAAACTGATGAAAATTTCACCACCCTGAAACAAAATAAAAATAACTTATATTGCTAAGAATATTATGAGGTAAACTATAAAGTTGAATTTACAAAAAGTGAAGGTATTTTTTTTTAACCTAGATACAACCCCCTAGATCCAATGAAAATATGAAAGTCAAGAGAAAAGCAACTTCTTCTTGCATGTAGGATCTATCAATTTTATGGGACCGTTATGGTACTATGAGATTCTTCTTAAAAATCACTAAGTACAGAACTAGGCTTATTTTATTATGGATATATTCAATTTTAGCGGTTGGCTTTATAACAACACTTGGGGACCCCTATTACGTGAATAACTCTCACATTGTTATTTCTATGCTCAAAAGTGAACCGAGTAATGACAGTAATAAATGAAACATTAAATAAAGCTTTGTTTACCAATATTTGTTATTGCAATACTAAAATAATTTATTAATATTTGCTTGTGAAATACTGAATAATGTGAATATCTTACTTTGTCGAATACTCTATTGTGCCATTTGGATCTCTCTGCATCTCAAATAGTTGATCAGGATCGCTTTGACAATCATCAAAGGTCATGAAGGGTCTATTTTTATAACTGAAAAAAAAATAAAGTCATTATGTGATGGTTTGAGAAGTACATCTTATCAACTATCCAGTGGTGGCCCTGGGGTAGAGCGATAGGAGCGGTCGCTCTAGGCGCCAAGTGGCAGGCGCCAATTGATCAAAATGCCAAATGCAAATAATTATATAAAGGTAGGAACTTTATGTTAATGTAATTAGCAGGAATGTAATTATTAGAGCTATTAACTTAATTGTTTACTACTAAGTTTATTAAACTATTAAGTTTGCATTTACTGCACCAATATACTGCTAGCATAGGTTTCACCTTTTGCGACTGCGGCTACCTAGTTTAGATTCAGTATATGTTAACTTTTGCAATAAAAGTTAGTTTTTTTTTAATTTGGTAATTATTATTTATTTAATATAAACTGATATACAATTTATGTGATGTGAAAGCGACGACCAAAGGGTGCCAAAAGACAATCTCCCTTAATCCTGATCAAGGGCTAGGGCCGGCGCTGCAACCATCTACATATTCATCACTACAGAGCTCTAAATGTATGAATGCAATGTTGTAACTTCTTTTTTCCATCTTGGTATATGTGATTTTTGAAACAGCTTTGTTATAGACACATTATTATAATTTGCCCCCTCCTTTATAATTTGCCTTTGTAGTTTATTAGGAATAAATAGAATTCATTATAAAAATTAAACTAATTATTTTCAATGGGAAAATCAATAATATAAAAAATATGCATTTGGATGACAAAAAAAAAACAATTTTTAAAACCAAATGGCTACATTCATGTTTTGGCATTATTTAAATACTATAATGATTACGCCAACCGTCCTACAAATTTTATTACTTTACATCCTTATATTATAAATAAAATTATAGTAACATTAATATTCGTCACCCTATAAATTATATTTTTTAAAATCAATATTGTATTATAATATTTATTCCATGAATGTATATTATCTACATTGCAATATTACCATTCTGCGATTACCCCAGTTTTATTACTGGCATTCCATTACCAGAGCTGACAGTAAGCGTCAATTGAACCAAAATACTTGATTGTACTGAAC
Source organism: Neomicropteryx cornuta (assembly GCA_020383195.1). Taxonomy (NCBI): domain Eukaryota; kingdom Metazoa; phylum Arthropoda; class Insecta; order Lepidoptera; family Micropterigidae; genus Neomicropteryx; species Neomicropteryx cornuta. Next base: position 14,996,307 of record JAHKQU010000012.1, read on the forward strand.
TTGATCTGACTTTGTGGTCATACATGGTATATTGTGAACCTTGCTATTATTTAACAAGATCTTTAAGGTTAGATGCTTACTTAAGATCAACTATTTGCTTTGTCATATAATCAAGTTTCTGCCATTTGTTGTTCTCGAGATGAAATATGAATTCGGTATAGTTAAATGGATAGCTAAAGGGCAGGCATAGTAATCTTTTATTGCTAAAAGGGATATGTAATTTGCACTTTCAACAGGGACTACCCTGTTGAAAGTTCCTACATAAGTATGTACTAACATACTTCGGTATTGACATTCAATTCTGATTTACAGTTGCTGTAACCGCCAAGGCAATTTAGTCAAATTTTCCACCTTTGCAAACTAAGAATTTATACCTTTAAACAATTTATAATTAAACCGAGATATTCACTGTTTCCGAGGGGGTGAAACTCAAGGCATTTAGATTAGGGTAATAAACGAGATCTTCCGATGAAATCCAAAAACAAAAAGCCATTAAAGCCTTCTCATTGTAAAATCTTCATTACAAGCAGACATGACACGGTCTGTTTGTATAAAAATATTGTGTATGTCATATTACTTAAGTTACTAGACAGTGCTGAGATAGGCACCTTTAAATATCCTTAATGTAAAAAGTAGACCTGACCCACTAGGGATCGATTTTAAGGTAGCCAGAACATTTGCTTCACCGGACTGTAATTGAAATGAATAGAAGAAATAATTATTTTAAGTAAAAATGGCAGGTACTCACATTCTCATTTGAGATGGATGGGACTGTGAGTCTTCGCCAATTACAATGATTCCTTTAAGTTTAATATTTCCAGTGAAAGGAATGTTGAACAAGAGTCCTTCAGCAGAGTCACTCTCAACGTACTGCAAATTGACATTAATCCCTCTAATTAATTGAGGCTGGTAAGTACTTAATTTCATCATTCAATACAATGTATAAAAATCACTAAAAAAGTAAAAATTAAATAAATAATTAAAAATAAACAAAGTTTGTTCTAAAATGAACAAAACAAGATTAAATTTATTTCAACCCTTTATCCGCCAGTGTCGAGATATCTTTACATGTCAGAAATGCACTCTGCGCCACTGTCGAGTGTACTTCGATGAGCAATCCGCGTACCTAAAGTGAAATGTTTCTTGTCGGCATTATACCTCAGTTGTGTGAGGCCTGACACGTTTTTTCCGGGATTTTATTTTATTTTTCCGTCCCAAACGTTCTTATCAGAAAACGTATTGAAGACGGCATGAATCCTTTTTATGAAATTTCTCTTTAAACCATAATCAATAATAATTATGCTGCCTTATACCATTATAATAACCTACGTACTTTTTCAAGGTTCAAGCGTTCTTCCCACGGTTTAAAGACATCTTTCCCAGTACCACTAAGTGACTCGTTCAAACACTCCACATTAATCATGTCAATTTTCTCATAAAGGCTGTATTGAATTCCCATTTCTGGAGTATCATCATGATTGTGATCACCTTCACAGCTGTGACCATGATTCGACATTTTATTTAGTGAAATTCAACACAGAGCTTCTACTAATTTCCTGGCACGAAGGACAATCTAAGAAACATACAGGGAATAAGTACACGATTATAAACTGATATTCTTAGATGAACTGAACCACTTAAGCAAACTTCAATAACCGCGCAAAATACTTATTAACGCGTACAATCTCAATGGTGCGCATGAAGACGCCCCGGATAGAATCTCTGACAGTTCTAATAAACCGGAAATGTTGCGATTGTAACTGTGAAAAACAAAAATATAACAATATTAAATAATTGTTATTGTAATTACAATTGCAAATAATTGTTTTTTTATAATACATCACCTAATTTATTAGGTTAGTACATTTAATTTAAAAAATATATTTATTATTATTACTGTTAAATAAAGCATATTTACTAACTTAATAAATTAACTGTTTCAATTTTATTATTAAATTATTCCGTTGTTATCGGAAACGCGTAGTACTATGATACTTTATCATACAACTATGAAACTATTTTTAAAGAACTTTATATATAAATATTTATGAATTTATATGTGAATTAACATATTATATGGCTTATATTTATTTGTTACAAATAATTAGGTACAAACGTAAATGTTTTATAATAGGTAAGTTGGTTTACATAATAATATTACATTTTTTGCAATTTGCTTATTATTTACTTTATGATCCTGCGCGTTCTTTCTCTGCGCTATGATACAAAAGTTCATGTCACGAGAAACAGTTAGAGAAAAACGTACTTAAATATTAAGCATAAATAAAGAGAACTTTGAATTTCTACAAAGAAATTGTTGTATTCTATAATCATAACCATAACTTTTCGTAATCAAGTGCTATGTAATTGTTACCTACCGAAATTACTGAAAAAGGATTTGGTAAAAACCTAGAGATTCAGAATAGTGATTGGTTGGATAAACAGGGACAAATAAGCACGAATTGATATTAAAACCAAAATATTCGATGAATGATTGAAACATCGGGAGTAATTGGAAATCAATACTCACATTTGAATCACTTTCAGGTCCCTTTGTGCTATAAGAACCAAACGGACACAAAAGGGTAAGTCCAGAGTACTAGGTTATTGCTTTCGCCTTGTAATAGGTAGAGTTGTTTTAGAGGATTTTTGGTTTGGTGTATAAGTTTATATTAACCTATAGGTACATCAATCATATCGTAACTAAACAAATAATTTCGTTCAGAGCCCATTAATATTCCCATAATGTTCGTATTTTAAAAGTTTTCGCTTTATTTGATATGATTGTTCATGCTGATAGGAATAAACTAACGGTAGCAGCATGACAAGGTTTTGAGAGGTGTTTTTTAATTGATTTATTTTTATTTATTGTCACATATTTAATTTGACAAAAATCGAAATGTAGTAGAGCAAATTACAGTTACAAATTTATATCCTATTAAAAATACACAGGGAGCAATTAGCACTGCTACATTTTATATCCTGCAATCTTTAATAGACTATGGTCTGTACTAATTCAAATTGAAATTATTTTATTTTATAAACACAAGTTAAATGGATATAGGAATGATATTTTAATTTAGATACAATAAGAATTTTGAGGTGAGTATAGTGGTGTGACATGCCTAAGAAAGGCAGTGTTTTATTGTGATACAACTAAGAATGTCAAACAGTCAATGCACCCATAGAGAAACGACATCTATTTATTTGTAAAAAAAACAAATTTAAGATATATAATTTTAAACATATATTTAGAAGAATGTTTACAACAATCATATTCCAAACTAATATGCTTGGCTTAGTCAGGCTCACGTAAAGCTCCTACTTCATATTGTAATCACATAATATTTGGTTTCAGTTTGATTTTTATTTTATAACTTATCTAGAGTTTTAAAAAGTAAATGCAATTTTTATGCCTACACGAGGTAAGATTATAAATAATTTTTATTTTTAAATCAGGTAAATAATTACTTTTGCCTTTATTAGCAGATTTTGTATTTTTAATAAGTTCGATGTAAAAATAGTTTGTTCATTATTTTTTTTAATTCTAAATGTATTTTTACTATTTAGGGTAATTTTGTCAAATATTTCGGGTGTTTATGTTCATAAAGTGGAAGCTCTATAGTGCCAGACGAGGACGATGCACGATGTCTTTCACTATTGTCTTTCTATTAGCCCAGAACTATTCAGATCCGTGGCCAGCCATCGCTACTCGCCAGCTGCTTTGCTTCTGTACTTCGGTGGACGCTTTTTGCTCACTAATTTGAGAAAGATTTCTTGTGTACTTCCTTGTGGTGAAGTGCGGATTTATGTAAAACGCGTAAATAGCTTTAAAATACTTGTCACTAATCAATATGTCGTCAATGTTTGAAAAAGTTGGTATAGTTGTTTTCTTATTTTTGTTCTTTTATCAATTACAAATTCATGGAGTTTCATCAGAAGAGAATGACATTCCGTTTACTAAGATAAACCAAAAGCTTGAAAAATATAGCTCCGACGATGATTTACCGCCATCAAAGATGGGTTCTAATTTAAAGCTAACCATGAATATCCAGTATTGGTAAATATTGTTTCACGTCATTTTGGTTATTATTGTATGTTTAGCATTTCATTATCGATGTATCTAAAATTTTTAGTTATTCTTGCGGATATAGAAAAGTCTTCGATGACTACTCAGGAATTTTGGCTCAAAAATATCCACAGATATCTGTACATGGGGCAAATTATGATCCCCCTGGCGCAACCATGTATCTTTCGAGGATATTAGTAAGTTAGATATTTTAAATTATAAGTTGTTTTCTTAAACGATTATTGTCCTAAGTACGGTTTACTTTTTTAGGGCATTGGAAAAATTCTAATCATAATGTGCATATTGAGCAGAGTTGACGTGTTTGCATTCTTCAACAAACCACAGCCTTCTTGGTGGCTTTGGTGTCTGGAAAACAAAGTGTATGCTTGCATGATGATATTCTTTTTATCAAATATGATTGAAGGCCAGTTGATATCATCTGGAGCATTTGAAATAAATCTCAATGGATTCCCCCTCTGGTCTAAATTAGAAACTGGGCGGATTCCTCAACCTTCGGAACTGTTTCAAATAATCGACACAATGCTTCAGTATACTTACGACATACAACCAGTACATAAATAAATAAATTAATTACTAAAATTTTATTCAAAAGAATACCAAGCATTTTTTTTTTAAATTACAATTGTATCTACCACTAATAAATATTATTCAATGTCAAATAAAACCAGTGCATTTAATTATTTGTCAAACTGATTATATTATGGAATTTCCTCTCAGTGTTTAAAATTGATGTACAATTTCTGTATGTTTTCAACATTTTTTATATAATAACTAGTTTTGACCGTGATTGAGATATTATATTTATTACATAGACTACATACTACTACAACTATTTCCTGTTATATTTTAGGAACATCCCAATTACTTTCTGTGTTATTGTGTCATAATGTACTTTATAAGTAATGCATATTAATTTGCTAGTTAATTATAAAAAAATACATTTGTGCGGGTGGTTTTAATCTAAATAATTAACAGCACAAACGTACATTAAAATGTACATAGTAAAGAAGAAGTATACTTAAAATCACTACCATTATAAAAATAGCCTTCAACTTTTTCAAATTAATAAATAACAAAGACAAAATAGATAAACTCAAAAAACAGGTATACAAAGTAACCCATTACTAATAAACATTGATGAGACAGAAGATTTATCACGAGGTACAAAGAACACAAAATTACCAACAAAATTCACACCTCCCTATAAACCAAATTATACTTTCCAAGAACTAAATGAATGTTCTGATACAAACAATTACAAAAATTGACTCTATAGTACAGTAATAAAAAAGCACAAATGAAATCAAAATAGTCTGCATTCGGCCACACAAAATCAACATTTTTTACCGGACAAATAAGAAAACAAACAGAACTAGTCAATTCCGCCCAATGAACATGAAGATTTACAATTCAGGTTAAATTTGTATATTTACTTGGGAATGGTTTAACTAAGAAAAATTGAAGTAAAGTACCCATGACCGATTTATACCAGTTCACATAGTATTTATTTCATCGCCTTTTGTTTCCATATATTTTCAGTAATATTTCCAATTTAGTAATCTTTTAGTTTTATTTAACTTTTTCTGCTGCATAAGAATTACAAACTTATCATCTTCCTCCGCATTTAAATGTCAACTGCCCTCTCTTGCTCAATTGAAAGCAAAAAGATTGACTAACTTTAGCCAGTTGCACATCGCTGAGTCTTGTCTGTAAGTATTGCATTTATTATTATCAGCCAAAGCCCACATTGAAAAACTACTTACTTAACTGAAAACTAAAAAAATACTTAACTAAAAAAAGGTGCACTTTAAAATAAATCATTAAACAAATTAGAATGTACGTAATTATATATAATATAAATAAAGAAATAGTCTTGGTATTAAGTAGTCTATGCAATTAAAGTATAATAATAGCTATATGATGGCATAGGGTTAGTATTTGTGATAGCAGATAATCTTGAAAAAAATAAATAAATACAAAACAATTTAAAATTGTAATTAATTTCGAATATGTACATAAATATTAGTATATTTTGGTACCAGTTAATTTTTGCGTCTGTAAAAGCAAAACTTCGAGTCCTAAAATACTTTATGTCCCCTAATTGTGAAAGAAAAAATGTAAGTAAGTAGCTAATAAATAATATATGCAATTGATTGAGCCATAGTAGGTATAAGTAAGAGACAGTCCTTGTGAATATTATTATCAGAGATCTTTTGCTTATTATTTATTATGAATGATAAGTTTATGATCTCTCACCAATTCGTTTGTGTATATATATATGTGTGTGTGTGTGTAAACAATGATATTGCAACATTGTTTAAATACACTTACCTAAGTCAAACATTTGCCTCCGCAACTGTAATCGTAGAATATGATTTTTCTTTATTTTGTCAAACTGTTATTACATTATTAAAATATTTTCAACGATTAACATTTATTTCATTTTATATTTCTGCTCATATTGGTATTTTTCATTTTTACAAAGTATATTCCATTTAAAATGTATAGAGACAAACGAAAATATATAGTGACAGATTTCAGTATCTAGTAACACTAAATAACAGAAATCTAAATACCTTCCTTTCTTGGCCGTGATAAATAATGAAGAGCTCTTGTGAAAATTAAATAGATTTCTTAAAGACACTTCGATAGTCGTAGTTGATATAAAATGCGATAAAATTTAGTGATATAAAATATTTTTAATAAAACTAATAAAAACACCACGCATGCACATAAAATAACATCAGGAAAAATTATTATTACTCTAAATTTTTTATTTCAAAATAAAATTGATATTAAAGTACCTGTTCTGCTAAGACAAGTAGGTTTTAGTGTTTTACTTTTAATACTTTATAGCTTTTTTTTATATATAATATTACAGCTATGACATACTTTAATTATTTTGGACCCTACTAAACTAGATACATTTTCCTGTAAGCGGTAATGAAGTGTTAAAATGGTATGACCGCTGGGCCAACGATCAAATGCATTAACACAACAATCTCAACTATATAGAGTATACTAGTAGACGAATGCTTAGCAGGAAAGTAGCATCTGGTGATTGCAATTTAGATGCTGCATTTTACCCTAAACCTACAAAACCTACACACAGGTGGTAACCCACAGCCTGAAATCGTAGCTACAACTGGTTAAATTCACAGATATATCAACATTACTGTTCAAGATAATACACACAATCACAATTAAAAGCCTTTGTCAAAATGTAAAGCTGCCATTACTGCTATTTGAAACCCTCATTAAGGAACAGTCCAAAGAGGTCAAAATACCTTATGAGGATGAGGGTCGACTAGGACCGTGAGTTAATAGAGCAAGCGTTGGTGACAATATTTATTGAGGGTAATAACTCTCACTATTAACTAGTTACATTTGCACTAAAAGAAGCTCTGAAGCGGGTTTTTTAATCTGTGCTAAGGAAAAGGAGTGGGGTGCCTCATGTCACCTCAGGTGCGTTGTGCCGTGACTTTTAGATCGATGACTTCAGATTTTCTCAGCGTGTGCCACTGTACAATGACTTCTTGTGTCAGCATAAAGTAGGTGCGTGCGACGTGCATTAGTTTGACCGTTGGACACTCCGTTTCTAAGAGCGAGGTTACCATAAACTCAATAATAGCCACTCACACGGCAAATTACTAAATACCCAAGACTACCTGAACGCCCTGAATACGAAAAACAATATCTAAACTGCATTTGTTCTGTACATAATTTTTGACCCATTCAAGGGTTCCAGTCTGAACTATAACCAATTCAATAAGTAATTTTTACACTTTCACCACAAATTCTTAATACTTGTTCCACGCTCTTACTAAATTTCAAATATTACGTTTTAACCTAACCGTATTTTCAATATATTTTTTTTAAACATGAGTATAAAATATAGGTGGAATTTTATTTTCCTTTTCTTCCAAGTTTACTACAAATTTAAATACATTGTTAAATACTGGTTGGTTAATAAAGAAGTTATTTCTCTCAAAGAAGTAGATTAGTGCTAGGAAAAATTACTTAAAAATGATAAGAGACTTCACAACATCATAGTCCAAACTGCAAGGCCAAGTAGAATAGAAAAGAAATCACTCTACAGAGTAACTGCAGTTGTTTTCGTAATTTTAGTTTCTATACAATATATTCATGAATGAAACGCTACTATCCCCGTCCTTTGGCCGTCCATCTGTCCGTGCGTTGTAATTTTCAACTCGAAAAGTACAAAAGCGAAAGTTGTTTTTTTTTGCCATTTAGATCACACGTACATCGGATGGGTTAAAAGTGCCGTAGGCACAAGTGGACATAGGAAATAAAGCAACCCATAGCAAGTTTTTTTTTTTTTTTTAAATAATAGCTATTACCTAGGTCATATACAATTATTTTGGGCCCTACTCAACTAGGCCAAATGCGCCTGTGCTAGAGTCAGGGGAGATGGTGGTAATGAAGCATTAAAAATGGTATGACCATGTGCGGATTCGAACCCGCGACCTTTGGGCTAAATAGTCCAATACCTTAACCACTAGACTACCACGATCTCTAAGTTGGTACCACAGATGCGTGTAGTCTGAGGAGAAGATGCCTTTAATGACGCCTGTAAGACACGTCAAGTTCTGGTTAAATAATATACCAGTAAAGAATGTTTAGAAGCAGTTGATATTATATGATAGCTACAGGGTGTCATAGCCATTCTTGTTTCTTTTTATTCTTTTAAACCCATTTTAACACCAGATTCCTCGTGCTTTGAGCGACCATCCTGCCTACATCCTTAGACTTTGTGAATGAATAGCAAGAAAAATTTTTCAGCAGTGTGTATTATGAACCAACTAAATCCCCGATGTAAAATGCGACTATACTTTTATAATTTTTGCACTAGAGTTATCGGAATAATGCAATTAATAAATTCATAGGCTTTTGTAATAATCAATTGGTTTTGTTTGCTAGTTACAACCGATTTTTTAAAAATAAAATAGACGTTATCTTCTACTTCATATTGATAAAATACCACTAAGCCATTTAATTGAATACAAATTATTGATATTTGTTAAATTAAAAACTGGCGAGAAATAAAGTTATGTACATTCAAACAACTATTGTTAAATTAAGAAAACATTTAATAATAAAAAAACCATGTGTTTCAATTTATTTTATTTCAGTGATTGGACGGAAAGCTATATACTTTCTATGATATGTAACATAACATATGTTTTGTAGATTATATTACATAAAAATATACAGATGTATTTTTACTTACAAGGAATTGATCCAAATTAAAAATTAATCAGCAAAAATATTTCAAAATTTTATCAGTTGAAAACTCGTTTCAAAATCGTCTTTATATTTGAGAACGCTGCAAAATGCATTTTGCAGAGCTGGCGCAGGCTCCCGGGACTAACAACCGCACTGTGCGCGATAAAAAATAAACTTTTTTGTACTATAATTATTTAGTATGTCAACCTCCTGAAAGGTGCGAAGTGAATAAAATACACTGTATATTCCTTTATTTGTGCAGTGTTTGAAAGTGTTCAGCTGGAGTATCATCTTTTCAAATCACTAACTAGTAAACTTTTTTTTTTTTTTTTAAGTACTTTTCTAAACTATATTAACAACCTAAATGTTATAATGGCAATAAGTTGTGCAATTTTCAAGGGATGATTTAAAATGATCCTGAGACTGTGTCACACCTTCTACAATACATTTACTTGATACATAAAAAGTTATACTAATAAAATAATGAAACGCAATATCGTAGTATGATGCTCTCAATCCAATATTTATGCAGTTTTACCTCAATTATCTTTTCAATATATTTGATTGAAATGAATATTTAAATACCACTAAAGGTTTGATAATAGATTTTTAGTATAATTTTAGCATGAGGACCTGCAGTCAATCTGTGCCATTATCGCCTCTTCCCAGAGGATTCTTCTAATAATACCAAAAATGGAAGGAACCTTGATAATACTGACTATAGTCGTAAGCGCGGTACAAGAGTGGTAGTCCATTTTCTTTCACACGCATAAAAGCACATCTCCACTGTCACGCACTACCAAACAACCGCCACAATATCCTTCACATGCTCGCACTTAAACCAACATACCACATTTACCTTTTCGATTATTTGCGTTTACTAACTTTACTTCTTATTCCAATTTTTTTTATTTATTGTTAAATGTTCACTTATAGTTCTGGTACATATAATTATTGGTCATAATGTTACCTGCATCATATATTAAGTATTGGTGTATGTTTACTTTACTTAAATAATATAAATAAATTAATATAAGTTATGCACGAGATAATTTATAATTGCACAACTTAAATAGATTAGAGAGAAACAAAAATCCATGTCAGATTATGATGTAAATATTACATCCCGAGACCTTCTACATAGTTTATAATTCAATCATCCCAATATAATAATTTTTAGATCTCCCTTGCGATTAAGTGAGTCAAGTCCTATAGACATTATGTTTGGATTGGCGAGTGACAGATAGGACAAGATTGCCTTAAAACAATTTCTTGTCGTGCGGCTTGCGCTCCGCAAATAGTACAAGCCCATATAACGCCCCCCACAGGTCCACTGTCACCGCCTCCCGCTGAACCCCCTCGAGTACCAGTTCGAACAATCCTTCCGGAAACGCTGCAAACCACAAACTCCGCGTAGCACGATGGGCAACTTGTTGACCTGAAATAAAAAGTAATGATATTGAAGAAAAGTAAAATTTCCAAATCTTTACTCATATAAAAGTATAACCTAAAATCTGCAGTTTCAAGCTTCAAAACCTTCAAAGTATCATGGTCTATTTTCACATTTTTTTTGGTGTGATGGGCTGGAGAAGTATGGCTAGTTTTTTAATAAGCTAAAATTATTATTGAAAATGAGGTGTTTTTCGGCGTGTCATTTTAATGTTTGACCGATTTTAATGCAAGGTTTTTAATATTGTGGTATGTTTTTGATAAGGTTTATAGCAATGAATAACTGTACAGTAGGTACGGTCGAGGGCAAATGAAGCTTTGCCTTAAAAGGCAATTCGATAGAGTGTGTAGGTATGTTTATGTAAATATTAACCTCATCTATGTTCAAACGCAGGTGCGAAAGCGGTGGTTCTCATATATACAGTACACACACACATACTATCTCTTTTTTACGCGTTTCAATCTTTTACATACTTGAGGTAAAGCTCCGAGTGCCTTTGACTGTACATTGTTTGAAATCTAAACAGTTGAAGCAAAAGTCTGTTTGAATCACATAACACCAGTCAATGTACATATTTCGTTATAATTCAATAACTACTTTATTAATTTCAATGCACTTTATTTTTTTGCAAACAAAAGCTTGCTTACACAATTTTTTGTACTTACACAAGTTTCTAAGAAACACATGAAATGGAGTGTATGATTTCATTTAGATATATGTTTCCATGAAGTACAAAACCAATATTTTCTTGGCTATTTAGTTTTTTTTTTAGTTTTATCATTGAATGAGTTTCTTGACTTTCTTTGGGTACTCAAGGGTTTTGCTAGCAATTTGGTTGTATGAGTGGTTGAACATAATTGCTATAACTTTGTGACTATTCTAGGATGTAAATCACTCACAGTTTACATTATGCTCTATGTAGAAATGACGGACTTTGAGGTACTTGATACTTGTTTATCAAGTGAAGAGTCAGATTTTCTCTTTTTTTTTTAAAATCTGGTATGTTTCTTTTCGTTACCGTGATTTTCTCTATGAGATGTTTCATTTTTAACTATATGTTGAAGTTCATACGAGGGCTGCTATCTATGAATCCGGAATAACAAAAAGAAACAAACATATATTATTTAATATGGTTTTATTGCTTTTCAAAATATTCGCCATGATAATCGATGCACTTTTGCATACGTTGAAACTAATTTTCTTAGCACTTTTTCCATTCTGATTGAGGTATCTCCAAAACGTGCATTTTAAATGCATCAACGACCTCTTCGCGGCTCAAAAACTTTAACCACGTAATTTTTTCTTCACGTTTGGAAATAAATAGAAATCATTGGGTGCCAAGTCGAGGTTATACGGCAGATAACCCGTCAATTTTATCTTTTTACCTTCCAAAAACTGAGTTGTATCGGCCGACGTGTGACAGCTAGCATTGTCATGATGCAGAATGATTCTGCGGTCGGTGCAAATGGTCAAATGGTCGTGTACCATTCCAAATTAACCGTTTTATGATTTTCTAGTGGCACTGTAGCCACATGTCCATTTATACTAAAAAAACAGACGCCCAGTGCTTTTTACCTGAATAACTTTTGTTAGATTCGGCTCATCTTGGAACACTCACACTGTTGACTTGTTTAGTTTCGGAGTCATGCCCATAGATCCAAGATTCATTCCCTGTGTAGATATTATAAACAGCTTTTGACACACCTCAATTATCTTTTAACATTTTTTTGCACCGATCAGCACGAGCCTGTTTTGATCATTCTCAAGTTGTGCGGAATCCAAGGCCAACAAATTTTTTTTACAGTTTAATGTTCGAGTAATATCTTATATATGTTCGTCATACTTATGCCCGGGGATGCCTCTATCTCGCAATATGAAACAACATGACGATCTTGCATTATTAGTTCCCGCGCAGCATCGATATTTTGTGGTACAACAACCAATTTAGGGCGACCTTCTTTAAATTTGTCAGTGAGCAAGACTGCCCACGATTAAACTCACTGAACGTGATACACAGTGGTTTTCGATGGTGTTTCGTCCCCAAAAGTCAAAGTGACTTGATCGATGCACGGTATTTGAGTTAGCCCATGCCGAAAATCGTAATAAATCATCACACGAAAATTTTCACAAGTTAAATCCATGGCGATTAAGGCACACAATTTTCAAAATGATACCACAATGGAAAAATAATTGTCAGCTACATGAAAGAAAATGTATTTACAGCCAAAGAGTTTCATATCATTTAACTTTCATTTGTTGATTTATTTATTATATCACTTTTTCCATAAACGATTATCAATATACGTCTGGTCCCTTTCAATTAAGCCTGATGTCCTTGTTCCTTAGCCGCTTTTAAAAGCGGAATCGGTGCACACGGTGCGATCTTCACTTCGTTGATAGAGCGTATAGTCTTCTGTGCAGTGGATACCAATATCTCTAATTTTGTTTAAGTTTTGCAGAAATTTCAGCTAAAATAAAATAACAACACAGGAAAAAGTAAATTATTTCACCCCAATGGACTGATCAATTGAGCTTAAGAATAATAATTCCGACATATCGTAGTTAAACCATCGATAGCTCCGTTATATCACATCGATGGTAAAATGTTGATAATATCGATACAAAATATGGATATTTCAAACACATCAATATATGTTGTACAACACTACTCTATTTTAATAAAATTATCATTTTAAAAATCTACTAGTTGACAAGTTTATAAAAAAAAAATGGTATCCATAGTATGCAGTAAATAAATAATTTGTTGTCATCCTAGCTTACCACTCTGATATTGATGAATGACAATTGTGGCAGTCCGCTTTACTCGGTTTTGGATCTTTAGGCGGATGCTTGGAGAAAATATCCACAGCTAATTTTTGATAAACATCTCCATCCTAAAAATAAATATATTGTACGATTAAAAATTTATAGAAATGATCTGACTTTAAGCTTAATTGTAATGATTGATTATATTATCGAAAAGAAGATAGAAGATAAGCTAGTAAGGAATGTATAACATAAAAAAAAATTGTTACACTAATGGGTGAACACTATAAGGAATAGTTCTAATAAAATGCGATGAAAGGAAAGGGCTCTCCTGAAGTGTCATTCATTTAAAATTATAAATAAAAAACACAAAATATAGATTAAATACTTCTATATATTTTTAAGAAACATTAAATGGATTTTTATTTGATATAGGCTCATAAACGCTGGATAAAAATCTGACACATGTTTTTCTTCAGTTTTATTTATTACTAAATAAATAAAAAATTCGTACCTAAGAACTCGGTAGAAAAATATACACTTGGGTACATCGTTTTCTATAAATATATTATTTTATGTTTGACACAATGTTACTAGGTTGTGTATGTTGCATATATATTTACAAGAACTATTTTCTATCGCAGAGTATGCTTCCAAGCATTTGCTGTTTATTTAAAATAAACTGCAGATGTTTTTATAGTCCATTCATACTTACAACTTATCGGCATGAAGTAAAGTAAGTAAAGTAAAGTAATGATAATACTTAGAGAAGAAGATGATACTTAAACATACCTCGAGTGCTTCCAATTTAACAAATGCCTGTGAGCACATTCCAAAGCTACGAGCATGAGCCGAAATGAGCGCTATAGCTGCCCATGCCTGTCGCTGCTGTTCTTTTGGTAACAGCATTGCCAGCTGTTGAAGACACGCCGCAGCAGGTAGGGCAGACCGACTCGAGCCAATTGAGTTGCCAACCAATGCTCGGGCTCCTAAAGAGCATAATGCAAGCCAACGTTGTGCTGAGGCCAACTTCCAGCATAAACTTGCCGACCTGCCGCCTACACCCTCTGTTAAAATTTTTATGTTTTGAAATGTAAAATGGAAATGGTTCTAAAGTTTTTTGTAAATGATCAAAAATATTTCATGGTAAAATATCATTGAATGCAAAATGAAATTACATATTGTTTTTATTGTAATCATTATTATTTATTAACACAAAGTTATACATAAAGCATATAAGTACGTGTTTATACCTAACTGAGTAATGTCCGCCCATAGGTAAGGTATTAAAATTTTTTTGCCATGAAAGCTAGTTAAAAGAAAGCATGGTCCATTATCAAGATATTAGATGACCAAATGGTGGATTGTAATGACCAGATTAACTAGATCGCCATTAATTCCAAACCAACATCCATTGAACAAAAACCACATCTGGCAATCAGTTTAAAAAACAAACGTTTGATAAGTAGTTGTTGAAAGCTTCTAATAAAGAAGACGACGATCAAAAAATCACAATCCATGCTGTGAGAGATTAAACTGCTGAGGGTGAATTAATTCCGTTTCCATCCGGCTCTCCACTGAAGAGTAATACTGCACAAATGGTCAAATTCTATATTTATATATTCCAGCATATGCTCACAAACCCAAGCAACCTTATTCGTTGGAACAAACAATCTGACAGTTCTTGCATTCTTTTTAATCCGCCATCCTGCACAACCAAAAACCATCTTTTTGTTATAAAGTCGCACTCGAACGAGGTAACAAGGATCTCTATAACAAGGATCTGGTCTATATTCGCGAAGTTATCAATCTTTATTCTTGACAAAGCTGGGGACCGAATTCTCATAATAGACACTTAAGTAACCAGCAATACTACTTTCTTTAGCCCTCTGCCCCACCACATTACCCCTCGACATTCTACTATACCCCATGTCTCTGAAATAGTTTTAATAGTTGAGCAAACTGTCTCATGGCTAGGCAACATCCCCGAAGAAAACATTTTCAGTCGAATAAATAGAATGAGCCCACTTCAGCTCTTAGGAGAAATAGCTAGTGCATCAGCTTTGCCAAATCCCTTCACCACCTTCTTAAAGATTTACGGCAGTCCAGAAAACTTATAAACACTTTCTTTGAACTTGCTTTAAAGACCACAATAGCAGCATCATCCCACATCTCAATACACAAAAAAAGATATTTGTCAGTAGGGTGAACATTTTTATCATAAAACATTCTTAAACCCACTTAGGTCTTAAATCTTCCAGTTGCTCTCCAGTCTCTCCCATGTCACCCACCCACTCAATTGCTTAAATATAAGGACTGCAATTCCTAAACCTATTTCATATACTATTTCACCTTGTTATGACTACGGTCAATGATTTAGAAATAACTAGAATGATTTAGTTTAAAAACCATTTGCTATCTACGCTTTAACCAAATATTATGTTATTTCGTCTGAGAAACAACCCTTTCACATTTTGATAGGATAATTTTGTATTGGACTAACATGGCTCAAATCAAAAGGTTTTAAATGTTTTGTAACTAAAATGCTAGGTTTACACGGGTATAGTAATCAGGAGAGTAGAGTAGCTAGTAGAGTTCACTCTACTAGCTACTCTACCACTTTTGTTTTTTTTTCGTTTTAACATAGTAGAGTACTAAGTAGAGTTCACTCTACTACCTACTCTACCACTTTTGTTTTTTTTTCGTTTAAACAAGTAAAGTACAGTAGTACTATACTATATGAAGTAAAATGGTTAAGAAATTGAAGCAAACCTAGAGTTTTAATACCTCTGATTAGGAAATTTGCCGAAGCCATTGATAAAAAAGATTAAGAGATAAACAGAGAAAAAAGATTGTGGGTGAGAGAATGGCTCAAAAGAAGAGATTCACTCAGAGCAACATCGCTTCTACTAAAAGAGTTAGACGTAGAGCATCAGTTACAATATAATCAATGTCTGATTGATGTAATGACACCAGAAAATTTTGAACAGCTATTAAGCATGGTGAAAGACAAAATTCAACGCGAAGATACGATGATGAGAGATGCTATAAAAGCTGAGGTCAAACTACAAGTTACATTGAACTTTCTAGCTACTGGGAACAGTTACAGAAGCCTTTCACATTTTTCACAGACACTCTTGGTCAACAAATAAATCAACAAGTTTAATTGTTTCATCCTCCGAGAACATACCCATTTTTAAAAGAAAATATTGCGCAACAACGTGTACACTGCAAACTGCAAGTAACTTCAACTAAACTCTACTTGATACTTGCTGTTGTAGGGGAAAAAACTCCTCCGAACGATTGTACTGAAAATAGTTATAATAGTGTAGATGAATGGTTAAAAACTATCAAAAAAGGTATGAATAATCTAGTATGCTTTAGTCTCAACATTGCTTCAATTAAACTACATTTTAACGAGATCGAATCAATTCTACACAATTATTTAGAAAACATAGATTTAATATTACTTACGGAAGTTAACATAAAAAAAGAAAGTATTATCTTTTACAAACTACCTCATTTTCGAATGTACTGCAACCTGCGAACGAAGCGAAGGGGCGGCGGACTGATTCTGTACGTAAACGAGAAGCATTCCTACACTTCAGACGCAATCTACTCTGACGGTGAAAAAACATTTGAGGGAATGTCTGGTAAAATTCTCATTCAAAATAATAATATATATATGTCAATTCTATGCATTTACAGACCTCCAAATGAACAAAATAAAAAAAAATTCATTGAAGAAATCAACAGTATAATTCAGAATATAAAAAAACAAACCCATGTTCTATTAATGGGGGACATAAATATTGACATATCTGATAAAAACAATCCGATGTCAACAAAGTACCTCAACACGCTCGCCTCCAAGGGACTAACACAATGTATTTATGGAGTTACACGCGAAAGTTTATTAATGCAAAATATAACTAAATCCTGCATTGACCATTTATTTGTCCGATTTGCAAACGCTGATTTATGCTCAAGCATAATTAAGACAAAGGTCTCTGATCATTACCCTGTAACTCTAGAAATAGGACTAAAAAATATATGCAAAAATCCAAATATGCATTCAGAAAAATATTATAAAATCTTAGATGACAGTAAAATAAGTGAACTTTTAATTGGAACTGATTGGGAGTCATTGACAAAAAACATAAAATGTCCTGATGCCCTATATGAAAAAATAAAAAGTATTTTCTGCGATATATACAGTAAATGTGAAGTAACTAAAAAAAGTAACAAAAAAAAAAGACGCATAAACAAACCCTGGATAAATAGAGAAATAATAAATTTAATTAATGAGCGTGACAATCTTTTCAGAATGATTAAAAACTCTCCTAACAATATCCACATAAAAAATAAATATAGGTTAACGCGTAACATAATAACAACCAAGATAAGATATGCAAAAAATGACTTTTTTCGGACGGAATTACAAAACGCTAATAACAATATAAAAAATATATGGTCAGTTATAAACAATATTATTGGCAAAACATCAAAAAATATAGACGAAACTATAATGCGTTTTATGGGCAGAAATTACTCCGACGTGCAGATTGCAAACAATTTTGTAAAATACTACGCGGAAGTAAATAAAAGCAACGATAATTGTCAAGAACCAATAGAAATAGGCCGCTTTAACTCAACAACAACTGAGAACGATTTAAAAGACAAATTTCAACGGGTAGGACAAAACTCGCGCGCTTCTTTCGATTACAATAAATTGACCGCTGCGAACATGTCTATTCACATACCGCAGAGCAAATCATGCGATGTTGAAAAAATTATAGACTCCCTCGATAAAAATAAATCCCCGGGTATCGATGGAATCAGACTTAAAGATATTATTAAAATCAAACAACAAATCAGCCCGGTCATTTGTAAACTTATTAATTTAGCTATAAATCTCGGAAAATTCCCTCAAGGATTAAAAATATCTGTCATAAGGCCAATTTATAAAAAAGGTTCACATTTAAAATACGAGAACTATAGGCCTATAGCCATATTATCTATAATTGATAAAATAATTGAGTCATATATCGGCAGCAAAATTCAAAATTATTTCAAAAATAATAATATTATAGCTAACAACCAATATGGGTTTTTAAAGGGGAAAAGCACAACCACGTTATTGTTAGATTTTGCAAACCATGTGAACACAGCACTCAATAACAAACAACATGTGGTTATGTTATTAATTGATTTTTCGCGTGCTTTTGATACTTTATTACATGAAAAATTTCCGGAAGCGTTTGAACGGGTCGGATTCAGAGATAAATTGAAAAACCTACTTTGTAATTTTATAAAAGATAGATATATGGTTGTCAAAATAAACGACAAATTTAGTGACAAACATCAAATATCTTCTGGAACCGTACAAGGAAGCATATGGGGTCCAATTATGTACATCACCTACACTAACAGCATTAGCGAGTGCGTATCTGAATGCCACATAAAAACATACGCCGATGACACGGCGATAGTTGCAACTCATAGGAACATAGATGAAGCATTGGCTATGTTACAAAGGGACTTCAATAAAATACAAGAATGGGCGCACAACAATGGTCTTATAATTAATGCGTCAAAAACACATGTACTGCACATCAGGTCATCTCAATCGACTATTCAGAATCACGACGTGCCGGTAAAAATTCACCGAGAAGACTGCCTTCATAAACCACAAATAGAATGTCAATGTAAGCTAATAACTCAGGTAAAAGCAGAAAAATATCTTGGTGTGACGATTGATGAACGGTTCAATTGGGGACCTCATATAGACTCATTATGCGATAAACTGCGTTTAATTATGGTAAAATTTTACCAACTTAAGGGCATTTTAAAATATAACGAATTCAGGATGCTTTACTTTGCACTAATTGAATCTATTATAGGCTACGGAATTATGACTTACGGAAACACCTTCAGATCATATTTAGACAAAATTAAAAAAATTCAATACCGAATAATAAAAATAATAGTACCTAAAATAATAAAAAAAAAATACCAAGACAATGAAATCGGCCTTTTTAGACACTGCAATATTCTACCAGTTCATGCTTTATTTACATATAGAATTGTTCTGCACTTCTTCGAATTGGACACTTATAAAATAATTGTAGAACACGCTTATAGTACAAGACAGATAGAAAACGAAAGATTATTCATACCTTCGTACATTAATTTTTACGGTAAAAGAAAACTTCCTTATTTAGTTCCAACTCTATTTAACAAGTTGCCAATTTCATGGAAGCATAGAAAAAAATCGTTAGTCAAAAATGACCTAAAAACGAAATGCTATGAATTTGATAACGAATAATACCGAGATTGGTCACTTGATAAATAAGCGCAAAAATTTAGTTACATAAGATATTTTCTCTACTTACTATTATGGAATAATGTTTTAGATTTAAGTAAAACAAGGTAAATATTAAATTGTGAAGGTGAAGCATGCTCTGTACAGACCTACTCAATCATGGAACCTACAAAACATGCTTCGCTCAATGATTTCCAACTGATAAGCCTTGGGCTTGGTTGGATCTTACATATACAATGTTTAAATAAATGAATAAAAATAAAAAAAAAAAAAAAAAAAAAAAAAAAAAGATGTTTACACGGGTTGTTTACACACAAAATTGTCAATGTGAAATTATTATCTAAATTCTATTTTTTTGATTAAAAGATGAACGATGGAAACATTAAATTTCATATACCTACAGATCCTTGCGAATAAAGGTGACCAGCTAAAACATAAAGTTTTTGGATAAATATTGGGGACTTCCCTTTTGCTGCTTCCAATTTTGCCAGCTAGAAAATAAAAGCATTTAATGTGGGTGAGTTTATTATAATATCCTTGAAGTGTTATTTTATGTTTTAAAAAATAAACTTACCTGACAAAGCATCGCAGCTGCCTGTGGGAATCTACTTCCCTCTTTTAACTGCAAAGCGAGTGCTATTGAAGGTTCTTGACTTTCAGGTACATCTACGTTTGTATTATACCCTTGTTTAGTGTCCTGCAAATACCTCATAAATGTCAAGTCGTGAGAATAAATCAACAAACTAAATGTTTTTGTTTTGATAAATACGAAAAACCAAATTAATTATTCCGAATATAGACAGTAAAATTCTAAATAGTGATTTAAAATCTACCTTATTCATTTTTCGTGGTGTGGTCGCCACAAGTGTTGAGAGTGCTTCATTATCTTCCAATGCCATGTAACATTTCTTCAAACCTTCAACATTGTTAGCCATTGTGTAATATTCTTTGGCATTGTGCCTGAAAATTACAAGTTTTTTTTTACTTTTTAACCAAAGTGTACCTAATGGAAAAAGGACAGCTTGAACACTAAATGGATTGACTAACAAATAATTCTGTAAGTTTGAAATTAAAAGAGATGGACAGTTACTTTATGCATTTTAAGATGATAACATTTTCTTTAGTTTATAACTTATTTACGTTTTGGTTTATTTTTTCCATTCGTTTTTTAGATTTGTATTTATAATTGCACCACTTTTGTAAAATTCCCTGTTAAGCGATTGAGTAATGTTTTATAATGATTTTGGCATTTAGCAGACCAAAGCATTAGTATAAAAGCAACGCATTAGATATTACAATGGCAAAAAAGCAAACAATCTCTCTACTAAACACATAATAGACCACGGTTTAAAATATTTCATGATTTTTTTAAAAAGAATATAATTTTATTACAAAGTGTAGACATTAATGGTACCCAACTAACACTTATCCGCAGTCAGAGCTAGGAATTTATGGCTATAAACTACCTGAAGGCAACTACGCATGACTACAGTTGCAAACACTCTGGCCAGACTGGTGAATACAAACAGCTTTTTGTTTGTACCTGTTTGATTTATCTTAATCACTCATGTCTATTGTGTGGAGAAGTGATGTTTAAAATTTTACATTTAGATGGTTAATTAATAAATAAAAGTAAAAAAATAATACTAGAGATAAAATATTAAACCTAGTACTGATCCTTGTGGCATTCCTGTATCTACATAGTTGGAATTGATCACTGAAGTATTTATGAATTTTAACCTTTATGTACCCAATTTGAAAGCAGCGATTTAAGTGATTTTAATCTAATGCTTAAATTACTCTTTTAGAACTAGAATTTGGAGAGGCCTAATTAATCTAATCTAATGCTCTTACCAAAACATTTTTTACTATTTAATGCATCAAAACTTGTTAGTAATGCTTTAATATCTTTGAAAGAAGTTTAATTATATAATTAATATAGCTCCTCATAGAATAATTAGAATATTAGCTAATTGAACTATATTTGGTGAATAAATAATAAATAAGTATTTAACTACAACATACCAATTTTGTCTGTCTATGTAATAATCACCAATATTACCATATGCTTCAGTTATTTGTGCCTCTGAAGTATTGGTTGACATTTTAAGAAGTTCTACGACACGAAACCAATGACCAAGTCTTTGACGTAATTGAATTGCCAAGTCTCTGAAATATAAATGATATTGTTTCAATAAAACGGAAGTTATTGATTTATTTTAGTTATTTATATATTATTATAGGAAGAATAAGGCCCATTAGAAATTGGAAGTCCTTATTCTCGTAAGAAGTAGTTTTGAGTTTTGGAAATATTCAAAAAACAGACTGTACTTACTTACTGACTGTACTGGACTTATAATTTCTAATCCGTCTTATTTTTAAATTATTATTGTGATACCAAATAAATATATATATTTTAATTTATCTACCTATTATCATATTTTTATATTTAGTGAAATTTTTATCACCTACGATCTTCTTCGAGATATGTTTTCTCTGCACTGTCGAAATCAGCAAAGTAAGCTGCTACCTCTGCTCGTCTCAGGGCATCGGAATGAAGTCCAGTCAGTCGCCGCACAAATCGTATTCCCGCATAATCTGTGCGACGAACAAATGCAGCTTCAGCTGCATCAAGGGAGGCTTGAATGTTGTCAGTGGAGGATTCATTGACCTTTGGGTCGCTGTTCTTCTTATCCCCATTAACGCATAAATGCTTCAGAGCCGCTTCTGCCAGCAGCTGCCTACATTTTAATAAAAAAATGTAATCGTAAAATCTTAGAAAATAATCATATTTTTGTGGATTATATCAATACCCTTATGTACCACATGGCACCATATCAGTTATATAACTCGTAAAAATTTGATTAAAATCTTCATATGGAAATAATTACAGAACTGACATCAGGAGGTCGCCAGTAGCAGGCCTAGCAAACTGCAAGATAGAATCAATAGGGTCCAGCAATCTGCTGAAGCGGGCAGCAGCGGACTGATTAAGCGTACTAAGAATAAGTGGTGAACTACAAAGGAAAGTGTGTGGCGGTTGAGCAAAAAATACAAAAATGTTATTTACCACAATCTGGGATGCGGATTATCTTGAATGAATGTTTCGGCTTCTTTTAAACCAACTTTCTCCAGTAATTGTCTTGTATCTCTGAGCGATTTTACTTCTAACTTTATGACATATTCTGAAGTACATTTCTCAGCAATATCATCTAGTAAAACTGACAAAATTTCTAAGTCCTAAAATATAAAATAAAGAATTAATTATGTCAAGCAGGTTAATCAACCAGCATCTGTTGTTTTAAGCTAATAATTACACTTTGAAAATATTTAGTTCCTATGTTATTAAATATATTGTAAGTCTGTCAAATTTTCTCCTAATTTTTATTGTGTTACTATCTATAAAGTTAATTCATGCTGGCTGATATGATGTACTTGTCCTATGTTGCCATTAAACAACTCTTAGATAATATAAACTTAGAAGGTCGGTGTGGAATGATTAGAGGACGATGATTATGATGAAAAGGGCAGCCGAGCGGTCGCTTGACTTAGGCTGCAGGGTCTTCTTAGGGCCTATGGTCAGTTCATTAAGGGCTCTCCAGAGTGGCAGATCACATATCTCATTCTGTGGTGCAGCTTCTGAAGATGGGGCTGTGTGTTATTCCCTAGATCTTGAGGTATCTATTGAACCTGCAGTAGCATGTAAGTAAACCGATTAAGATATGTAGATTTGCTGTAAACAAACTTAGTGACAAAATTGATAGCAAGATTTAACTTAAACAGAGATTCCAACCTAAATAAAAGCATGTTAGAACAAAATTCTGTAAAAAAAACATGGTTACAGCATACATTACATACATTACAGGTGAATTTTATTTTCATCGATTTTTTATTTGATTAGTATTAAAAATAAAAAAGATTTTACCTGGAACTTGCAAAGGTATCCTTGGGCTGTGAGAGGTTCCTCAGGTTCCATTCCACGAAATACATAAAGACGAGCTTTCTCCGCAACGGCCAATAGTTGTGGATTGTCACTGGCCCACATGACGCCCCAAACATCGCGTCTCAGCGAAGTATTAGCACCTATGTTAGCTGACATTTCTATATCAACTATGTACAAGCTACTTGTAGAGTCGATCATAGAGAATTTACTGTAAATAACAACATTCAAACAAATTTTACATTGTGTTAAATTATACAAATAAATTAATCTAGGTAATTAAAAAATGAAATATGATGTTTGTATCTATCCGTATATATAAAACTGAATGTGTAGCATTATAACTCAGAAACTACTCAGCCATTTGGCTAAATTTTTTTTTAAACGTTTTAAGATATTTTTGGGTAAAGAAAAATTAGAAAAGTTGCCTGGAAAATTAGAAAATTTGGGAAAACTGAAAGTGTATATATAAACGTCCGTAATAGTTTGATGATATTTTTGGTTAAAGAAACATTCAAACAATGTTATAAAGGGAATGATTTTTTATGAGGTTAACCACTATCTATTCCAAACCGATCCACCCTTAATGCCAAAGGTTTTGGTTACACTACCATGCTTTATTCAATATGAATAGATAAAACAAACCTGGAATTAGAATTCAAAGCCAGTTTATAGGGTCTGTTTGACAAATTATATGATGGTCCGCTTGTGAGCTGTGGCAGTGTAAATGATGAGATCACACCAGACTCTTTTCCAATGAGGAGTAACGTGTCGGAGCAACAGATGCAACAAATTGGATCTTGATTCGAAAACACTTCATCAGTGTATGGAGAGCCATCTGCATTTAATATTTGTTCTTTTGTAGCTGAAATCAAATCATAATTGAAATATTAATAAATATTTTTCATAAATTGGAATACATCAGTTTGTTTCAGATTTTTCCCAAATAAAATTTACTGTAAATCTGGTCAAAATGCAAATAATTCAAGAATACACATAGAATATTAAAGAACGAATAATTAAATTCAACAATCCTTGAACTTATAAATGATACAGATTGATTGTATTATGAATTAAAAATAAGCCAGGCTCACAAACTAACCTAAATATTTTTTAATAAATATTAATTTGTAAAGTCTTGTTCCGCAAATAAGATAGTAATTTATTCTTAGTCGCAAACAACAATTTTGACTTGCCATTGGCCTGGTGGTGTAGTGGTCTGAATGCCTGTTTTTTTCTAAATCAGAGATGCCGCGTGCAGTCCCTAGTGAATCCAAACTGACTGGTTAAATTTCACCGTTCTTTTTGCAGCACTGTTGACTGATTTAAATAATAAACTGAACCAATCATAATAAATACATTCAAATTAGATTCTTTCAAACTTGCCTGATCGAGATGGAGTTACAAATTTCCAAAGCATAAAGCAATCTTTGGAAGCTGCTATCACTAATCCTTTACTGTTCATGCCAACAAAGAACACATCAAACGGTGAGATTTTTGCTGCAAAATAATTTTTTCATCAGCTTTAGAATATATATATATATATCTATACATAAAAAAAATGCATGTAATATTTAAATATTGGAATTCATATTGGGAGTAATATATGAATAATTTATTTATTTCATATAATAAGAACGAATTACCACTTACACAACCATACCTAACTGGGTATTGCATGTACTAAGGTAGGCTAATTTTTATTAGGTAATATTGTTTGATAAAATTTAATTTAATTGAACTGAGGGTTTTTGGTTAATAAATAGTTCTGAATTATAATTTTTTTCACTACAAAAACATAGATCAATACAAATTATACCTTAACAAAAATGAATAACTTCAACAAATAAAAAATTTCATTGATAGTGTTAGACGAAGTGATTGTTCCGAAGACTAATTATTTGATATAAGATCCCGCACTCCCGTATAACAATATATTATAACCAAACAAGTAACTAGTGACGCATAATTCAATTAACTAACCATCACATTGTATGCCTTGTTGGTTTGATATTATTAATGTGTGATCAGATACAATTACACAATATTCATCTACACCACACATGTCAACAACTCCAGGAATGTGATTAACCCAGGTCTGAAAACATAAAATACTACCTATTTAAAATTCATGAATGATGTAGAATAATTACTTTTATTTCAGGTAGTAGGAGAAGGGAATTGCAAACCCTCTATTTTAAGATAGAATAAGCATAACTTTTTATAAGCATAACATTGGAAAGAACTTGTGTAATGATAAATGTATGTTATTATTTTCGGCATAATAAAATTCAAGAAAAGATAAAATAAAAAATAAATCAAATTAGGATTATAATTTTTAATTATAGCAGTAATAGAGGCAATGCGAGCAGCGGTTATTACTTTATTTTAACTGAATATTTTCCATTGTTTAACTTGTTAACTGGGCAATTTTTAGAATATAATTTAATAAAAATTAAAGAATATGCTTAGGTATTGATATTGATCAATGTGTGATATTTATTAATTGAAGCATTATTTATTATAATAATTCTATAAATGTTTTTAAATATCCTGGAAAACATTGTTTCGATTGATAGTCTTAAAAAAATGTTGTTATGTAAAGAATTAATAAAAATAACAAGAATGTCTATGAAACCTGTAGCCATCATATAATATCAAAGGCTTCTATACTGTTTAGTACTAGTAAAATATTTATACAGAGCCTTCATCTTACAGTTAAGCCCTACAGGCATTATTAACGGCATCTTCCCCCCCATACTACTTGCGCCTGTGGTACCTGACATTATATGATATTCTTTCAATTTATCATAAATTTTAACACCATTTTAGTTTTTTTTTGTAAGTTTTATAATCTAGTATTAATAAGTAAGGCTAGTAAGCTAGTAAGGCTAGTTGGTAATGAAACAACAACCGTTCGCTTCCCTATATCTACTGTATTTGTGATGTACTTATTTAATACTAACTTCTCCTAAGTCCATCCTTTTTCAATAACTCACCAACAGTTGGCAGCGCTGTCTTAAAATAATATAACATAATATAACACCACCGATAACATTCCTAGTTTAGTTCTGTATTATATCAGTATTTTTTGTTTCTTATACATATAAATAATAAAAATTAAAATTGGTGTATTTTGAAATTCAAATATGATATTAATGAGCGCCCTATCAAATTGTCAATGTTTCATTGATTAATATTAAAAAAATGTTACGTATCTATATTATTCCGCCAGCCTGTAATCTAAACGGCTATGGTGGTTTTTCAAGAGCATCAATCTACAAACAAAAATTCAACTTTCTCACACCTGTATTTTTCGAGCTGAAAGATGCAACAGACGTACGGACGAATAGTCGGATGGACAGACGGTGAAAGGATGGGGATAGTAGCTTCTTATACATGAATGAGTGAAAGCTAAAAATGTAGCAGAAGCAGTAAATGTCTCTATGCAATATTTTAACATTAAAATTATAACCTGATTTGTGATCATGTCCCAGAAGGTAACAGTGTTGGGACCCGAACAGAAAGCCAGAGTATTTCCGAAAAAAGCTCTTTTGTGATCTGGTTTGACATTTGCAAAATAAATAAATGAGTCAACAGCGATAGCAATACGCAACGAGCGACCCTCCCATGCAAATGACTGCATACTTCCTCCTGGTACACGAAGTATGCGTAGATGCTGAAATTAAATTCAATTTATTTATTTAATATTTAATAAATTTAAAAACAACATTTAAATGTGCCCATTTACTGTATGAAGTAAAAGTTAAAAAAGGCCAAATTTTCAGCTTTTCAGCTTATAACCTGTTATCTAAATTTCATAACAAACTGTGAATGTTTTATTTGAGGTTAATATTAATATTATTTTTCATTAAATTTTCAAATCAAAGATTATATTGTCTAAGCTTATGCAATAAAGAGGCTCAAAAGTGATCACATTTAAAATATACACTTACTTTTCAACTACAACTATATTACAATGTATGGTTTGAGTTTTTTTAAAGAAATCCAATGATATCTAATATGTGTGTTGATAACAATACTTACTTCCCCGAAAGCATTGAAAAACTGCACTGCATTGCTATCATCATTTAGAGTTCCAGCTATGGCTATGATTGTCCCATTATGGTTCCAATGACATGCAACAGCCGTTAAGCCACTGTCGGCAACAATAACATCTGAAAAAACAAGAAGAAAAATACGTTTTTAACAGATTCAATAAATGATGTACGAGGTGTGTCCCAAAGTATCTGACCTGCGTTCATAACTCAGCGCAAGAACGTTCGAGCGACCTCTATGGGGTACCAACATAACCAATGACACTTACCAACGGGACGTGTTAGTTCACGCGCAGTATGTATTTATTTACAGTGCCTTTTTTGCGTTTGCCGGATTTTGTCAATGACTGAGAAGTATGACCAATGAATTTGCATTTTACTTTAAACTCAAAGAAACTATTGAAATGATACAGAAGGCCTTTAAGAACGAGTGTATGGGTAAAACACATATAAAAGAGTGGTACAAACAGTTTAAAAATGGCCACACGTCTGTTGACAGTGACCCACATTCTGGCCAACCTTCGAGCACAATAACACTGGAAAATATTGAGTGTGTGAGCTAGATGGCAGACCAATACAAGCAAAAATAAATTTCATTTTCCTGGATAGTTCATCTTATCTGACTGGTGGACCTACTACCCCTGACCTTATATTATTATACTTCAAAAAAAAAATAGCATAGTAAATACAAGAAAATTGTATAGCATACTGAGTGCCCCAAGACCATTTCCGAAGACTTTAGAGGTTGTTATGTTCCCTATTACAAGTAAGAAATTAAATAAAAAAAATTTTAAAGTGCTGGTGTAAATTGCCTTTAGCATGCCGACACATGATCGATATTTCGTAGCGATGACCTCATTGTTGCGAACGGATGATCAGCTGGTGTTTTTATTACAACAAACGTTTAATATTATCACATACTTTTTTTTTTCTCGAATGGATTTCAAACCTTCCTGAAAAAAAAAATGCAAATCAAACTCTAGAATGCTTTGCACTTTTTAATTCAAACTACTTTATAATAATTATTATGTAGGTAAAATTTGTAGTTTTAAATATTAATCAGTACTACGATTTTAATCAGTAATATATAAATAAAAAAATATATTTTAATCATGAACCTTCATCATTGTGAGTCTTCATCAACTGAAGTCTGCCGTTTTTAAAACAAATGGCAAGAACAGGGCGTTCAGAGCTTGCTGGGCCAGAATACCAATCTAGTCCAATTACTTCAGCCGGCATTGATGTACATTGAATTGGTATTGATATCTGAAAAAAAATATATTTTAATTATTAAGGTGGATTCAGTGAAACTCAGTAAAATAAATGACAAGTGAGATCACTATATTGTTGCAGGCCCATCGTTCAACCTACTGCTGAGCCTTACCATACTAATAAGCTTCTATGCTTTCTCTATATCCATAACCTGCGAAATTAAAGCATAGTTTGTAAAGTCAATCACATTATGATTTAAAGATGGTTGCTTGGCCCAGTGGAAATTCTTATAAAGTTTTCAAGTAAAATTAGGGTTTAATGGTATCCGTACATGGTCCAAGGAATATCTCTTATTCAATACCATTAATGAAAACACTTTACAAGTTTTCAAAGGTGAATTTGAAAATACCGATGGTCTTTTAGAGGGTTGATCTCTATCAACAATCAAACATTAAACAGAAAAAAAATATTGGAGAAATGTTTCCCAATTATGATAAAATCGAACTTCAAATTTAATAAAAACCGTTGGAATGTTTGAGATCTTTAAAATGTTTCTCAAGGGAGGGTTGTGAAAAGGCAAAGGAAAGCTCTAGGCAAAGGAACCTCGCCCCCGACAGATTGGCGCGGGATGCGGGAAGCTAAGTGTCACCTGTATTCCCCTCGTGAACCGCAGTCGGCAGAATGAGTAAATCATAATGTGTTTATGAACTATTGACAGTAAAATGCCTGAATTATTGTAATATGAAATGATACATTATTGAGTAATAAAATTTAGAAAAAGATTTATTTACCTTTGTATGTATCGCGGTTGAATCCTTCGACGCGTCAATACAATACATGCCTGATATGCAACACAACACATGCTAATTTGCTCACACACTACCCAACCGATTTAACACAACGTAATTCAAAAACATTTGCTGTTGCAAACCCTTTCGTGATGATAAAAATATAATTGTATTTAATAAAAAAGAAACATATTCTTTTATCGTTAAAAAAATACAATATTCGGTTGGAGCCAATATTTCTAATGGCCGATGCTAGTTAATTTCATTAATAACAAAAATCCTTTCAGAAACTTACAGCGAAATTTCCTTGATTGTCGTAAATGTGAAGTTCGCCAGTAGATAGAGCAAAAAGTAGTAATGTGTTGTCCGGAGACCACTGAACGGAGCTTAGTCCGGGACCTTTAATATCTTTACCCCAAACCCGAGAACCATCAACTGAACCAACGATCACTGCACCTACATAACAAATCACAACTGATGAGACACATTCTTAAAAATAACATTATCAAAGTGGTAAAATATTTCATTTAAATGATAAATATGGATGATAGAAAATCCATTGTCACCTCGGGATGGGTCACTTCACTCCCCATCTCTAAGCCCTTCCTAGCCGATACGAATTAATAATGGCCTGTGTATGTGTATAAAATACAAATTGACAGAATACATATTTTTTTTTGAAAAAAGTCTAAGTGTGCATTTTACTTGCAGTTAATGGGATGAAATGCACTAAATAATTATTTTCGGCAAATTAAAATGCATCAAACATAACATGTTTGTATGGTACCTCCGTTGTCAAGCAACCGTACCGAACGAACTTAGTTGTTAACCATAGTTTGTTATCTTCGCTACCTAGTGACCATATACACTTTCAGTTTTTCCCAAATTTTCCAATTTTTCGGGAAACTTTTCTAATTTTTCTTGACCTAAAAACCATCTCCAAACTATTACAAATATTCTTTTTTAAAAAAGTAACCAAATCAGTCAAGTAGTTTCAGAGTTCTAATGCTTCATACAAACACATTCAATTTTATATATATAGATTTTACAACAAACATGGAAATATTATTATATTGTATTTTTTTAAATTGTGGGTTGACTTATTATTGCCAAATGCAAAAAAATAATTTTACAATCTGGAGTGTTAAACATAGCAATATTTATTAACAACCAAACATTTTCAACTTGTGGACAATAAAATATAAACTTTGGTGGAATTTTCCTACTTAAAAAAACTATACTTGCCATCTTCATAAGCTATGCAGATTTTTTCACCATCTGAACTCCATGCCATTCCTCGGACAGTAGATTTATTCCTGTTGTTAATCATCTCTTCATACCATGAACCCTGAAAGTATTAGGATTCGCTTATAAAGATGAAAATTTTTATTCCGAAATAAAATATCTATTATTATTATTATTATTCACTGAGCAATTTAGCTGATATGCTAATATCTCATTCTCAGGACTAACAATTTGTCTAGATTCAAGAAATTTATCAAAGTGATTCTTGAACTGGTTTACAGTTATAGCTCTCACAACTTTCTGTGGTAGCTGATTCCAATTATCCGCAACTCTATTGGAGATAAAGTTTTTCCTATGATTAGATGAAAAAAATAGATCTGGATAACTCTTCATTGAATGGATGCAAAGTTAAACATGAAACATGAATATGTTTTTAATGTTTGTGCAATTATAATGTCCAGTTACTTAACACTTTGTAAGTCTCAATCAGAGACCACCCTTTCAGGGTCTAGCTGTCTAGACCCTGAAAGGAAAAACGGGGGGAGCTAGTTCTAAATAAATATAATAATTATTTCATTAATATTCACACGGGGATAACCAGTTACTGCAAGGTTTATTGTGTTAGCCATTTCCGTAGACAACCAAAATAAAATGCTGTTGGAAGTATGTTTCAAAACTGTGCGGAAATTAAATTAGAAGCAAACCAAAGGTAAATCACATTTTTTGATATGCCAGCTAGTACATTCAAGTGCAAAACAACCACTCAGCCCTATGGGTCATAACGTGACTATTGCTTACGTGAGTTTATTAGACATTTATTTGCTTGAAAAGTTGTTCAGTGGGGATTTTGTCTTGGAGATGTTAGTCTATATAGGTGTTGCCCAGGAACCATCTGGCAGCGCATAACTCAGGCACTCGCTTATGTACAATGTGGTTGAGGAATTGAACTATTTTTGTCACAAGTCACACATTGGACTCACCCTTTTGTAGAGCATCTATCTGTTATGCTTAGTTCTTAATCTGTTTAGTTTCCACCTGAAGATTCAGATCAAAACCAGGGATCTCATAAGTAGGATCCAAGATAGTTCCATTATAGAATTGGTAATAGTATAAAATCCCATTTTTTTTATCTATAATAATTACGGAGGAATGCTTTGATCGGGCGTAAATCATCAAAATAGGGCACCTAGACTTCAAAAGGTGGTTGGGTGGACTGTCAACGATTAGGTAGCACTCCTGTTCCCGGTGTCGTGTATTAGAACTATATACTTATTTAACACCATTACCTAAAGGGTAAATATTTATTTTCTCAAGATTAATAATGAATGTTATGTCTACAACAATTATTAACTGAAAGTTTGAAAAAAAAACTTAAATTAACCTTGTATAGCATCCATACAATAATGACACCATGCTGATCGCTAGTTGTGAGTTTTTGATGGACCTCATTCCAAGTAGCGACTTGTAGTCTCCCTGAATGTCCTTCTAGACTTAAATTCATGGACAGATTTCCTCCTCCACCTGGATTTTTAAAAAAGTAATGTTATTATGAATTATTTAAATAATATTGTTTGTATTATTTTTTAATTTAGAACCACAATTTTGCTGAGAGCGTCAAAGAGATTATTAGTTTAACCTTGTCATAACTATTTAAGTTACATGAAATAAAAATAATGACATAATAATAGTAATAAAACAATGATAATGGATCAAAAAAGAAAAGGCAAAAGAAAAATATGATTCCAAAAGAAATAAAAGCATCTGGCAATTTATGAAAAAAATACCTGAAGACGCTGAGCAGGAAAGAACAGCATCAAGTGACTTTGTGTAAAAAAGGAAGATCTCTGGGTGATACCCAGTCCTTCTAGTATCTTCCAATTCATGACATAAACAATATTATAAAGCTTTAAAAAAAACCTTTTACCACACTAATTTCAAGAACAACACGGCCCCCACTATGCCGACTGTATCAAGCATTACTTAGATTTCTTTCCTTCATCATATGTAATCAACTACACAATTCGCTCTGAATCCTGGTAACTCTCACTAGATATACAAATTCAGGTAGTATTTAAATGAGAAAGCAATTCAAAAATATATACATTTGATAGAATTAATTACACACCTGACTCCAATTTGAGAACTTTGAGCATTCCATCATCTCCACCCACAGCAATAAATCCAGCCGTTTGATTCCATGCCAGACAGCTGACACCCGTGTGCTTTGGAATGGCAATCTATAAAACGTAATGGAAGAATTTATTGGGTAAGTTTAACCAGGCAGAAAGTCTCTAAATCCACCTGTCCCTCTACATCAGACTAAACCTAGCTAACTATGCTAATAACTTAACATACTAATTTAATTTTACAAGGAAAACAAAAATAATATTATTATAAAGCTTTTTGAAAAAAACCATTAAGCTTTTCAAAGAAATACATTTTACTTGTGAACTTCAAGCTATTGTGATTGATACAACAAAGAAGGCATGTTTGTTTATTTTCGAGCATTTAATTATTCAAGTTTTAAATTCGCCAAAAATCACTGTCTAGAGTTTAAAATTGAACTAAATTATTGAAAATTGGCTTGTCTAACAACATCCATTATTTCACTTGACAGTCCTTAAACATTTTTAAGTTTCAAGTACCTAACTAAACATTTAAGAAAAATCAACGATCTTAGAATATCAAAATTTAAATGGTAATGGTTTTTAAATAGTATTTTTTTTTTATTTAGTTCTTAGGTGCAATGGCAGGATGGCGAAAAACACCAATATCTACATAGTACATGTACCTATATAATTAGGTCTTTATATAGACAACTTTTCTTAACCCCCAACCCCAATCTCTTTTGCCTAAATAAATTGTATGGAAAGACCGATTATCCTGATACATAACTTTAAAAATAGACGTCGGTTAGTAAGTGGCCTCATAGCAAATGTCAACCTAAGATATGGAGATATGTGTCATGTAAGAGCTAAGACCTTGGTTTAGAGATTAATTGAAGGGACCAAAAAATTATACTTGAAGCATGCATTAAAAACGCCGTCGAAAGCTAAGACGTAGATCAAGGTATTCACAATTCCCGCCTCGCTCGTTACCTAGGTAACGAACCAAGTGTCATTGGTGACAACAAGTACATAACCAACTTTTTACGCTTACCTTTTTACTCATATAAATAAACATGGTAGTATTGTACAACTCGAGTCAGTATATTACACAATTTTTTGCACTATAATAACAAGAAAACATAATTATTTAACATACTGTAGCAAATAAAAAGACTAATGCAAAAGTGCCCGCCTCCACCGCTTCATGGTTCATTTCAGAAACTTAGTGATGGTTTGTCAAATTTGTCACTTGTAATGGTTGCTGTGAAAATCATATGAATGAACCATTTTCATGACGTGAAAGGTAGCCTTCGATCTATCGATCGCGACTAACTACCTATTTTATATGTTTATTTAAATAACTTCAAAGAAATCTAGATTTACATAGCAGTTAACTACTTAGTTGAGAACTTGAGAATTGTTTTTGGCAGTGCATTGCCCTTGTCCGGAGTTCCGGAGGACTCAATCGAACCGAACTACCTGTTAGCAGACTTTAAAGTATCATGTCATTCTAATTTGCTCGTAGTCGCTCACGGCACACCTGCAGCAGGAGCGCGTAGAAAACGTAACAGCGTACAATCGACCGCGGACACGTCAGCTGACGTCATAAGGGTTTTACACTTTCGATATGAACAAGTTCACTATTGTTTTATAGTTAATAGTAATACATTTAACTGAATTAATAGCAGATCATCCATTGAATAGAGAATGGTGAGTACTGTAATAACAATTTCAGTTATAATAATGAAAAAGATTAAATATATCGTTAATAAATGCCTAAATACCTATGCTAGCATAAATTTTGATAGATATAATTTTTTTTAATAATACTATAACATTTCTAAAGTTAATGTTTGTCTTTTAAATACACGTTATTGTAGTAATCATTTATTATTTATAATATCATTACTGAGCTGACCGTAGAAACATTTTCACCAATTATTAAGATGCAAATATGCAAAAAAAAAAAAATTTTCCTAAAACCTCAAAAATAGCAATTAAAAACCTAACATGACAATTTATTTTACAATAATTAGTACCGCATACAAATCTAACACAACTCTAAAACACTAGTTGTTTTTTTTATCGATGCACTGAAGTTTTACCAGCAAAATTGGATTTATAATAAATAATTTAACCGAATGAAAATTAAACTTAAATAGCAATAATTGCAATGTAATTCAGGCAGGCATAGCTGTGTTGTCAAATTGTCATAAAGTGAAATATAACCACATATAACACAAAAATAACTTTATTAGGCATAAACATGTCAACCAAGTTCCAATACGTAAACGACGGGCCCATCACTGTTGTTTCTTTTTTTAAAAATAATATAATAATACAATTTGAAATGATAAAAATATGTAGGTAATACAAAATTTCTGGCGAAAAAATAATTATGTAAAAAAAATCTTTTCGCAGGCAGGATGCATTTTTTTCTTTTAAAATTTAATTATTGCTCCAAATGTTTTCCCCTAATGTTGATGAAATAAATTATATAATAATATGATTATACCTAAATTTACCTTCTGGAAAAAAAGTTTAGTAAAGCACGGCTTAGCATCATTGATAATTATTAGGTTAGTTACCACGATACCACAAAAATCAACTCCTCTGATTGGTGAAGTTTTAATTATTATAGGGTTTTGTTTTATTTGTGGATTTTTCAAAATAAATTGTGGGTTTGGTTGACGTTCAAAGCTCGGAAATTCATTGCCATTTAGTTGACAGATGACAGACGTCAGCCGACTGTCACTTTAAAGAAGCTTTTTTCTTATCCTTTTTACGTGCGCGCAGTCGCGACGTTTGTTTGGCGCTCGTTATCGATTTTACACCGAAAGGATTAATATTTTGTTCTTTTAATTTAAAAAAAAATGATTGATCGTTAATTGATATTCAAGATGGGTCCAAATTAACATAATGTTAGGCAGGAAACAAAGCTTGAAGGGTGAGCTGGTGCTGGCGGATTATGGCCCCGAAGAATCTTTAAATGAGAGTGCGGACATTGAGTGGGTTAACAAGGTATCGGCTTAATTATCTAATTCTACTGTAATTTAATTCTACGGCTTTCTGAGAATTTATTATTTTAACTTAATTAGGTTAAAATAATAAATTAACAGTAAATACAAGTTTAATTAAATTGTTCTGTTTTAACCTAGGATTAAAAATCAAAATAGTCCATAGAGATTATATTCTTGGTAATCAGGTAGACCATCTTAATATAATTTTATAATTAAGAATGTTTTTGTTTTCATAAGTGTTCGGTTATTATGTGTTACTGATCATTCCTTTCTTTTCAGCTTTGGGTTCGCAGGGTGATGCGATTTTGTGCTCTTGTGAGTCTCATGTCTGTCTCCATGAACACACCAAAAACTTTCGAGAAACACCCTTTTCTTCAAATATTTACATTTTGCTGTGATTTCATTGTAACTCTTTTGTTTACTGCGGAAATGATTGCTAAAATGCATATTAGGGGAATTTTAAAGGTAATTGTTTATACATTCAGTAAAGTTTTTAAAATAATGCATACAGTTAAACCTTTATTATCCTAGGCATAAGGTTTTGGAAGTTTCATGGAGAAAAATGGACCACATTGATGGAAAAGAAAAATATAACAATCATAGAAATTAACAGTTTATAAATTAAAAGGAGTAGTTATAAACATGAATATTTATTTTAAACCATCTAGTATTTTTTCGTACTTGTTGGTAAATGTAATCATTTATCTTTAACAGCCAGTCTGTTATATAGTAGTTTTTATTATTTATTTAAGTAGGGAGTATATGTATGTATATATTAGATATCAATAGTATGTTAATATAACTTAGATAATATTTCATTTTCTAAAATAATCAACTTGTCTATTTTATCTCCACCTTGCTCTACATCCTAATATTAAAATTTTCCATTAAATGTCACGGACGAAAGAGGGTAAATAAGTACCTTGAACCTAAGACACTAATAGTATTTCGTTTTATATCATATTTTTTTTTTTAATTATTTAATTTTTAT
This sequence comes from Neomicropteryx cornuta, assembly GCA_020383195.1. NCBI lineage: Eukaryota > Metazoa > Arthropoda > Insecta > Lepidoptera > Micropterigidae > Neomicropteryx > Neomicropteryx cornuta. Next base: position 15,033,547 of record JAHKQU010000012.1, read on the forward strand.
ATTTTTTTTAGTTAATTTTTTTTTATTATGCATCATTTAGTCCTAATGTAGACTGTTAGATTATATTATTGTGGTGTATTTTAACACAGTAAATTAATTTAAAATACAAATAAATATTGATGTTAGTGAATATGGGGGTTTATATGTACCTTGTACCGCGTCCTTTGCAGAACTATTGTACTTTTAAATCCACTTATTGTTCGCCCTCTAGTCCCGTACTGTAGATAAAGTTAAGTATCTTTTTGGGTGCGATGGTTCTAATCTCTTCTGGCTTGAGGAGATGGTTGCCTAGAAGCTGGCATCTTTTGTAGATGAGCGGCCCATATAAATATTGTAAGTTATTTTACTTTTACTAATACTTTACGCTAATAAATTATTTGTTTTTTTTTTAATAGGGTGATGTGGCCTATTTAAAAGATCATTGGTGCCAGTTTGACGCTTCCATGGTTTTTTTTCTTTGGGTTTCCGTTCTATTGCAGACATTTGAACTGTTGGGAGTTGTGCCACGATTTAGTTATTTGAGTATTTTAAGAGCACCAAGACCACTTATAATGATCAGGTTTTTAAGAGTCTTCCTTAAGTTTTCCATGCCAAAATCTCGAATCAATCAAATTTTCAAGTAAGTATTAAAAAATATAATTTATAAATATATCATCTATTCTAATCTAATCATTCATCATTATTATTCATCTAATCTATTCTATTCATTAGTTCTAATCTATTTATTTTATACGTACACACTGTATAAAACATAAACAAATATAAGGAATGCAATTACTTTACAAAACAACTTTGAATAATCAAAAAATAAATAGTTGAAAATATTATTTTTCCAAATTGACAAAAGTTATTTATGCATTTTATAATATACTAGCGTCAGATGTAATAGTCTAATACTTTTACATTCAGTTAAATAATAATTATCTAAATGATAATACGAGCAAGTACTCATATGCTTTCATTTTTACTTTTATCAAGCATATATATAATTTACCTAAATTCTTTTATCTTAGTCACATTTATCTAATTAATTATTCAGTGCAATTTATTTTTGAATGTAATAAATTTATCTAAATTGTTCGTCTTAGTCACATTTTCTAAAAATATTTTTATTAAATTTTCTTATATCTTAAGTTTTAATTAGGCATCCTCTTATTTCATCTTAGTAGATATGTACATAATATTTGTCAGTAAATAGGACAGGTGAGAGTTATAAAGCATTTTTAAAAAATTCCCACCTGGATTTAAATCATCAGCCTGCAATCTCAAAAAGAGGACCTCTGTAACGACTCTTTGTTTTTCAATATTGTCAAAAATTATGTCTTATTTTGTCAGACAATTTGCCGTTTGTATCATCAATATAGATTATAAATATACAGGATATATTTAAAATCACTACGGTCTTTATATGGGGTTGATAATACATGTATTTCAGCAAACTAAATGTCTCATGAAAAATATATTTAAATAATTTGGAAAATAAATACATTCATACATTTTTAAATCAATTTCAAAATTAGTTTCAAACACAATTTCAAAACATTGCACTGTAGCAACTTCTATGTATCCGCTATGTGTAGCACTCAACTGAACTTGTCTGAACATAGGTCAGGTTTGTTATATTTTGACAGAATAATGGGATTTCCAAACTTTGGTTAATGTTTGATTAAATTTTAAATTAGTTTTTATCGTAATTGAGACACATTTTTTAAATATTTTTTGGTGGTTAATGTTTGATTATTGATATAAATCAAACTCCTAAAAGGACACAGTAGTGATTTTAAATACGTCCTGTAAATCATAGCCAGTACTGGTCAAAAAAGATTAAAGATCTCTACAGACCAGTCTAACTTTTCATAAATGTGAGACTATTCCAACCGGAGACCAGTAAACTATTTCAACCGGAGATTGAGAGCTTTGTTATATTATTTTTTCAGGCGCTCAAGTCAACAAATTTACAATGTTACCTTATTTTTTCTGTTCTTCATGTCATTGTACAGTTTTCTTGGAGTTCAATTTTTTGGCGAATTGAAAAATCATTGTGTTCTCAATACTACTGATCCAAAGTAAGTTTAACTTGTTTATTTAGAAAAATATTCATTCTTGTAGGCATGTAATTATGCACAGTTTCGATGAAAATTATTATATTTTAAGCAAGCATTTTTTCTAGTATTATTACTATTAATTTATTAAAGTTAAGTGTTTCTACGTAAAACATTGAAATATGTAATAACTTTCATTATCTATTGAAAAAAAATAATATGAAACATTAACTATGTGCAAAGTAAAGTTTGTTACACATCATTTCATCTTAGTTTTTACTAATATACATACTTACTCATAATACAATAAATTTTATGTTCATGCAAGCCAGCATTGATTTTTTGTTCTTTTCCCAGAAGCCATCTATCGATATTAGCACTGACATATTTTAATCGTAGCTGCACAAAAATGCCAAGTAAATGCAGGACGAGATAACTCGTAGTTGGCGTCCTAGAAAAGAACGCAATCTACGAGTTATCTCGTAGTTGGCAGTCAATGTGTTTATTACTTTTATAGAATATCAACTAGTGTAGACCAAAAATTGATATTACTTTGTTTTATATCTCTATACATACTACAAACTAGTTAATTTATTTGTCCTGCAAGTTTTAGTTAGGAAACTTTAATTAAAAAACTATGAAATTAGTATTTAGTTCTGGAATAACTAATTATAGCATAGATAGTTCATTATTTTTCAAATTTGTTATTATTTCAAAGCATTTTGTCAGATCTCAACTAAGTTTCCAAAATTCAATACCTTGAAAATTCAGTAAAACATAAACAGTTTAGCCTAACACTAATGTAAATTCTAATAGTTACATTAATAGAAAGTGTGAATAAATTACAAATTTTAGATTAGGTTATACATTTACATAGACCACATATGACCATAAATTTATTTACGTAAAAGTCGCAGAAGGTGCGGGAAAATTTAAAATTATGGGTGCTTACTAAAATGCTTAATTTAGAAAAAACTATGTATGTTATCTTAATAACCTGCACTATTTTGAATAGCTTATGAAATTCTCTGGAATATGGCTATTCCATATACAAATATGGAATAGCCTATACAAATATACAAATACTATACAAATAGTATAATAAAAAAAAAATGTACATTACGTTAGAAAAAAATACATATTTAGAAAATGACATTTTTTGGTAAAGTAATAAAAAATGGAAAATCTGTTCTATTTATTTCGTTAAATTATGACATTTATGAATGAAATCAGTTAAGAAGATGTCATAATATAAATATAAACATATAGATTGTAAACAAGAATTGATTGTGTATGTTTTTCAAAAGTTGTATCAAAAGATTTGTTTGTTTGTTTGTTTGTTAAGAAGTCAGTCGTTATAGTCGGGTACTTCCTTTGAGTTGTCTTTTTAAATTCCTAGCTGCAAAAAGGCATTATTAGTACAATAGTGTAATTATTATATTTTATTTGTTTTCAGTGTGGTGACTATTAATTCACTCGCAATACCTGATACATTTTGCTCCCCAGAACTGGGATCCGGATATCAGTGTCCCGAGGGTATGAAATGTATGAAGTTACAACTCTCTAAATACATTATGGGCTTCAACGGTTTTGAAGAATTTGGTAGGTTCTTGAGTGCACAACATTATAAGTGCTTCATTTAATTATTGATCCATTAACTATATTAGCAGTAGTTAATTGCACAACCAATTGACATACATCGTAATTAAGATGTACTTAGTTATAACACGATAACTTAAATGATAAAATAAATTAAAATATGATCTCTATAAACTGTGATACAGTTGTTCATAGTTTTGTAGCAATATGGTAGTGAATGATGCTGAAGACGACATATGCAGTTTTATCATGGATGAAAATTAATTAAATTAATGAAGATTACATATTATATTACATATAAGTACAATCTACATTAGGATGCTCTGCTGGCTCTGACTGAAGGACTCTTATTATTATTATTGGTTGATGGGCAAGCAGCTAGGGCCCATATCTATATCCATAGGGGCCATGCCCATATCGAGATCATAACTTCATTGATAACGACTGGATTCAGCGTGTTTGTCCAGTAGATGTTTAAATTAGTTGGTATTGCTGGCTCTATGATTGATTGTGGGAGTTGATTGCACAGATCAACGATTCTATTAGTTAAAAAATATTTTTTTAGAGTTTTAATTTGTGGTCACAGAGATGAGGATTACGATTGAAAGTAAACATGTCCTTCATATTATCACAATTGTTGTATTTTTAAATCACTCTGAATGTCTCAATAAGGTCACTACGTTCACACCTCTCTTGCAATGTTGACAGTTTTAAAATTGAGAGTTACGTAAGATTTACTTAAGATTTACTTAAGATACTTTAGATTTTCAATTGTCAAGGAATTTTGGTAAACCTTCGTTGTACCTTTTCAAATAACTGAATATTTTCGATTAACTGAATATCTTCCAGTAACTGAATATCAGGAGCCCCGCGACTATGACCGCTGGTGGCTGGTTTTAACCGAAGGTGGCTTGCTTCGGGAGCGTCTTGGACACGACTGGTTGTTGACTGCACAACTTCACATCCTCCATGACTGTCTGTATGCAGCTGTTTCCGTTGTTTATATTCAACAATAAATTGTGGAAGTAGGGCGGTGTAAAGGAAAACCCGTATATACGCTCTATGACGCACGATTTGACAGTGAGACTTTACTGGAAAACCTTCCTCAGGGCACGTAGGTTACTGACGTCAGTGCGATACTGGAAAACTCTACGCGGTGCGAACGTTACAACTTAGTCGGAGCGTGTGACCCAATTTTGCGCTTGACTTCAATAGCTTTTAATATGATTTTTTCTGTGCGTAATCATTGACCTTTATGCTGATGTGCCTAGCAGTAGTTTTCGCTGGGTTATTCATCTCAGTTGAAATTTTGTTTAAACACCATAAAACTTTTATGTACAATAAATTACAAAGGGGAAAGAGATGATGCAATACTAAACCAATGCTGTCATATTAATCTATGCTAAGAAGTCTATTAAAAGCCCCTTGTACCATAATTTACTCAGTTTCTGTAAAAATAATGTAAATATTTTTTTATCTGTAATTTGCAGCAACCAGCTTATTCACAGTTTACCAAGCTGCATCGCAGGAAGGATGGGTCTTTATTATGTACAGAGCGATTGACTCTTTGCCAACGTGGCGATCTGCATTATACTTTAGGTAAGGTTATACATAGGATTGCTAAAGATATCTCCATAGAGATTCTGTGGCTACATAGAGTAGCCTAACCTTAAAGAGTAGCCTATAGGCCACTCTTTGAATAACTTTCTAACCTAGTTGAATGGCCATAATACTATAAAATAGCAAAGAATGATTTATTTTATTGGCAGTAATTTAAACATTACTTTACATATTGTGTGAAATTCTACCAGTGCCATTTGCATTTGCAGCCATTATTTTTTTCTTTCACATTTTTTCCTTAATTCAAAGGCAATTTTATATTTTTTTAGTACCATGATATTCTTCTTGGCCTGGTTGGTAAAGAACGTTTTCATTGCCGTCATTACTGAGACATTTAATGAAATCCGAGTGCAGTTTCAACAAATGTGGGGAGTCCGAGGTCAAATAAGGGGCTGTCGAGCATCACAATTGTTGACTGGAGATGATTCTGGATGGAAATTAGTAACTTTAGATGATAATAAGCACTCAGGTATATACTTATTTAATATATTATCAGTGATATAAATATATATAATTCGTGTCATACTTGTGTTAATATTTGAATGAGACACTGTACAAAGAAGTGTTAATATTTTAAATATCTATAATTATTAATTATTTGTCTCTTATTTAATACACCAGAATATGCAAAGATATTGAATATGGCTTGCCCTTACAATGCTATTTCAGGGACTTTTATTGGATTCAGTGAAAGCGTATTGATAGTTATGTGAAAAGAGTAGATGTATTACTTTTCTACAACTTAAATTATATGCTATGATGGCTTGGTTGGCTTGGCTGATGTCACTTCTCCATATGAATATAATAGTAATCTTTTGGAATTAGACATTTTTGATTTTACTTTGAATTTATTCAAAAATAAGGTAAGTAAAATATAGGTTGCATTTTAAACATCATCTTTCATATATTTTCTGACAATGCCGAATGGCGAAAGCTAAAAAATATTTTATCATTAAATCCATATATATTATAGTATATATTTTTATTATAAGTGTAAATATGCTACAACGAAACTATTTTATTTTATTTATGTACGATTCTCATCATTTTCTTTTTTTATGTAATCAGTTTTAGGTGAACCGACATCTCAATTATATTGTTAAACAGTGAATTCATATAATTGGCCAAATTTATAACTATTTACTATTTTATAAACAAGTTACGCTGTATGTTTCCCTACAATATATTAAATAAATAATAATGTTTATTTACTAGCAAATTATATCTGGTACAACTAACCTTATCTTGTATTAGGTGGAGCTCCAGAAATATGTCAACGAATATTTCGATCTCCTTATTTCCGATCGATAGTGATGACCTTAATCCTCGCAAATGGTATTGTCACCGCAACTATGAGTTTCAAACACGACGGTCAACCAAGGCATGTCTTTTATGAAAAATATTATTATATTGAAGTAAGTCACTCCGAATATATTTTATGTAATTACAAACCAATCAAGTGTAAAAAAAATATATTTTATGATATATTTTTCAGGTGGCTTTTACAGCATTTTTTGATTTGGAAACCATTTTAAAAATATGGTGTTTGGGCTGGCGAGGGTATTTCAAGCAATCAGTTCATAAATTTGAATTGCTTCTTGCAATCGGTACAAGTTTACACATAGTACCAGCATTGTATTTGTCGGGATTTACATATTTTCAGGTTTGTTTATACAAATTACCTTTTCTATGTTTTATCAACACCATTTCTTACTAATATAATAAAATATATAAGATATAACAATCCAGTAAACAAATTTCTGTTAAAAGCTGTAAAATGTCATTATATTGAAAAAAGTTAAATATAAATATGATTTGCAGGTGCTGCGTATTGTTCGTCTCATTAAAGCAAGTCCTTTATTGGAAGGCTTTGTTTACAAGATTTTTGGACCTGGTAAAAAACTTGGAAGTCTTATTATTTTCACCATGTGTTTGTTGATAATCAGCTCCTCCATATCAATGCAGCTCTTTTGCTTCCTCTGCGATTTTACAAAATTTGAAAGCTTTCCTGAGGTGGGTTCGCTGTAATATATTTTCTTCAACTAATTTCATTCAAATGAATTTACCTATAAAAGTAGTTCAATTGATTTATTAGAATTATTTCAGTACTCTTTTATTCAACTTGCACAATATATTTATTACATTTTTTAGGCTTTTATGTCTATGTTTCAAATACTAACCCAAGAAGCCTGGGTGGAAGTGATGGACGAAACTATGGTCCGTACAAGTCAAACGCTTACTCCATTAGTTGCTATATATTTTATTCTGTACCATCTATTTGTGACTTTGGTAAGTATATTTTGATAATAAAAATATTAAAATATAAAAATAATATCATAGTTATTAGTTTATTAGATTTTGTAATTGTTGTAAAATTGGCCTGAACACATCGCCATCAGCTGTCTCGTTATTCTAACATTTTCTCCAGATTAAGTAACAATTGTGCTGCACTACTAATATTCCATTTAAATACTTTTACATTAGAAAACTTTTATAATTATCTTAATGTGATTGTTTAGCATTTAAATATTGGAATCAACTGTTGTTGCATATTTTTCTATAATCTGAAATTGCTCACTAAGTGAATGTTCTATAGAGAAGTCTCTTAAAGATGCTGCTGCAACGTTACGACGATGACCATTATAAGCTCAATCATCTGAAATATTTAATACCATTGAATGTAAGCTAAAACTAGTATTGCACCAAATAGTAGTTAGTCACTATTCCGCTAAATAACCAAAGAGTTGTTAAAGTTTTGCAATAAATTTTACAATTCAAATTAAATTTAAAATTATAAATGAAATAAGCTTTTTGCAACTTTTTTGTTGAAGCATGTAACTGGTTTGGAAAAATAATATGAATTTGTTAAACTTTTGAAATTATGAAGGGTCTCTTTTAACTGGAGGCGTCAATACGATGTTTGGCTGTACATTGCATTGGTGACTTATTTTTGCGCTCCTGCATCGTCCCACAATGGCGGAGAGAGAATGCAGATAGCTAAGTCCATTCCAGAATAACGCTTAAACCAAACGTACGGTCATCATACAAATAATCATGGTTTTTCATAGATGGTTTGGGGTTTAGAGCAGTGTAAAGCGGCATAATTTAAAAAAAACCTTACCCATAATTCGAGATTTAAAGCTATCTCGTTCTAAGAGCGCACGTGAACACTTCGCTCATAGCTCCATGGTTAAACCATAACTAAAAACTATAATTAACTATACTTCAAGCACAGCATTGCGATAATAAGACTATTTTTTTTACATTAGAGTGAAATGGACGGTTTCACTCTTCTCTTCCGCCTACCCTTTAGGCTACTAGATTGGCACCGAAACCTGCCTAATATTCACAGACTATTATTTTGTTGACGGATATATATGCTCAATATTGGTCATTCAATAATGAAGTGATATTTATATTTGGTGCCTCTCTGCTACAGACACATTCAATACTTTGAAATAAGCTTGTAATAATTCATTTACAGATAGTGCTGTCACTTTTCGTAGCTGTTATTTTGGATAATTTGGAATTGGATGAGGACATCAAAAAATTAAAGCAATTAAGATTTCGAGAGCAGAGTGCCGAGATTAAGGAGAGCCTGCCCTTTAGGCTGCGTATTTTTGAAAAATTTCCTGACAGCCCACAGATGACAAAGCTCCATAAGTTGCCCGGGGAATTCAATTTGCCAAAGGTCATATATTTCTTTTTATTTTTTAGTATTTTCAGGGTTATTTGCGGGACTTATGAGATAAAAGAATAAGTTATATGTTACAGTTATAAGTTAAGTGTATATAAAAATAGGTTATATGAAATAATAGTGAACGGATTTAAATGGAATTTAGTTTGTAAGGATCGGGTAAGAAGTTTATATATTTTATTATTATTTTTAGGTGAGAGAGTCATTCATGAGACAGTTTGTTGTGGAGGTTGAGGATGATGAAGATGGAGTTCGATGTCTAACTGGTGCCCCTGTCCCTAACATTGGAGTACAAGGAGTGGGAGGAGTTGGTAGTGCTGTAGCCGGTACTAGAGGTACTTACAATTATTATATAAAAACCTATATTGTATTATAAATCATATCACATTATATATAATGAGTTAAAACAAAGTAGATTGGAGAAAAATGTATGTGGTGAATCATATGTACGTTATACCGTCAATTAGCGCTGTTAAATTTTTCTAGTGAATGGAATAACTTCCAATAAAAAGTTTGAGATCAAATTGAGGTGTGAAAAAAATAGAGATGAAAATGATACCTTTTTTCCAGGTCTGACGATTGCTGGAATAGGCCCAGCATCAGGACCAGGTATGAGTGTGAATTCAACAGGAGCGGGTGTTCCGTATCGCAAAAGGCGTCCAGTTCGTACACTTGCGACCGCTCCCCCACCACCCAGACCTATCACAGCCCTTAGGAGACAGGCCGTCGCATCTATAATTAAGTTGGATTATTTGTCTTTTAGCTTATGAATAAAACTTATAACCGAATAAAATTTAACCTTTAAAATTAGATAGATACGCAATATGGAAAAATCACTTGAATATTTCATTAGAAAATATAGTTTTTTTGTTGTTTCTTTTGAAACGTGCATTCTCACAAGTATGTTATGGTTGATAGCTATTAGGTATATTAATTCAACTATTTCCCCAATATTAAAATGACCCATGCATGCTCACATTTCTATGTATGAACATAGAGTATAGTGTAGTAATGGTTAAATATGAAGAAATATTTTCATTAATCATGGCAGTTCATAAAATTATTATAACTTATTTTTTGTGACAAACTTTATAACTGAGTTTTTTCACTGGGACTAGTGTAACAATGTTTAATGAACGTAAAGATAGTGCAACGGCTTAAGACGAATATAAACAACTATTGAAAGAATTCAAAATGAAAGTAAAACAAATCTTTCTCAAAAATAAGTTTTTGATTCTTACACAGTCAAAAGTACAACATAATACTAATTTTTGTCTCAGAAACAAAAATTAACTGATATACATACCGTGAATTCACACTTTAAGTCAGATAAAAATAAATATGGCATAGAATACCAATCACTGACAAATAAATTCATATTGAAAGTTTGGTAATGCTGCCTCAAAATTAGCAATGACCGAGATGGAAACATTACTCCGAGATATCACCTGGTACAAGTAAAAACAAATAAAAAGTAAAAACAAATAGCTTAGTATTTTTGTGTCCTTGCTTGATAAATACATATAACAGAAACCTTGATCGTGACTAATGGTGGTCTTTACTGGTTTAATCTTTTTTACTGTCACCTGGATTGGAGATTTTACGTATAATATCAATCATGTTGTGAAGCAAATCATCTATTTCAAATACGGCTTTGAGCTCGAAACAATCTTAACGAATGATTTAGTTTGTCCTATTTCTGAAAAAAAAAACAATATTCTCTAGATTTATCTGGCATAAGTACTAGTATAATTTATTTCCTCAGCATAAAAAAGACAGAAAAAGAGGAACTATCTAAACAGATCGCTGTCAAAACATTTTCAAATTAATTTTAAAGAAAGTGTTTGATCATGAATTCCAAAAGTATATCCAGAGATAAAAAATGTTTTTGCTTATGTATTTAGGCATCAATGCAAAAATTAACAATAAGTAAATTAATAACGCACTGTAATATTATAGTTAAAAATATAAATTTGTGAATAAATTTTATCACAAAATATTTTAGGGACCAATTATTTTTATTTTTCCAATTACGCTAATGTGCATTTCAAGAACCTCAAATTAAGCTTTTTATCAGCAAAGCGGAGGGGACAAGAAAGATTGAAATAATAAAACTCTGATTATTAGCCATTCAATTATTTTAATGATAAGTTGACCTATATTCCACTGTAGTCTTTTTTTTATATTGTATTGTGCATCAATTTGAGTGAATTCCAAGGAACATTGCAACTGTCCCAGCTTGCTGCCTGATTTACTATTTTATATGTAACTCCTTTCATATGTCTAAATTAATTCGGAGGTTTTTCTTTCTTGAATCTACATTATACGAACCTCACTTACTTTTTCACGGTCTATCAACGCCCATTCCAATGTCAAGTTTTTCTGGGACAATATTTGGGTTGGTTTTTGTAAAATTGAGCATTTTTTTCTTGTTTCCCAACTTTATGCTATTTTAGATAATACGCTATTTTAGCTAATTTTAAATGTGCCGTAAACTTTGTTTTTCTTATCTTTAATTATCAGAACTTAGTGAATAAAAATAGTAAAAATCGAATTCATAATAAATTTATAATTTTCGTTCTATATACCCGTATATGACTATTTAACCCCACCGTGAAAGTTTATATCAAATACACTCATACAATCATAATATTATTAACAACCACCAAAACTTGTCATACCAACCATACAGATAATAAGACTTATCATATAGAGTCTGCAAGGATTTGACGATTCGGACATTAACAATGTATATGGTACAGTCCGGCTATTTAGCAAATATAAATTTAAAAAAATCATGAATTGAAAAATTTCTATTAACTAAATGTTCAAAATCTATGCTTTTAGCTATATAATTTTTTTTGTTCGCTTTCATTTTATTAAAATGTTGATAATTTTTTTTCCAGATTTGTTCATGCGGCTTTATATCGTTGAATTAAAATTTTTAGAGGTTTTTTTTTAATTTTTATTTGCTTTTTGTTTTTGCTTCCTAACAATTAATAATAAGTGGCGAAATACTCTTCAATTTTAGTGATTCCAACAACCAGCGTCTAGTCCTTGGAGATTCTGCTTTACTAGCAGTCACTGCTAAACCAGGATTGAAACCTCAAGGAACGATTTCTAGTGCTAAACAGTTGCGTGTCGACCAAAAGAAGTTAGTAGGTGTAGACCTAATATTGGAGCGATCTTTCTCTTTCTTGTAGTGAATGGTACCTACTGGTTGGTGTAGTTTGCATTTGAATTCTGTCTTGATTCACTTTTGAATGGATCTATTTATCATACGTTGCATTTACTGGCCTTTCTTAAAATTAACAATGCTTCAAGTTTTTTTGCCAACACACTTAGCTTTGTAGCTTTGAAAATTTGCTTCAAAACTATTATTTCTTTATTAAAAATGTTGACCAAAGTATACAAAAAAATTATAATGTAATTGTCTGCAATTTAAGCTCTGAATCATAATAAAATGTTTGAAATATTTTTTTATTATGCTACGAGTATAAGATTTGATATTTAATAATACTTGCTAAATATTGTATTATGCATATATTTACAATAATCAAAGAAGGAGTATATCAAATGATCACGTTTTGGCATTTGCCAAATAACAAAAATGATTTGCTATATTTATAGCAAGTCTTTTCTAGTAATTAAATAATAATTATTACAGAAGTCAAGCCAATAGTCACATAGCAGGAAAAGCGAACATACATAGTGATTTTTTTCAGTTTTAGAAATAAATGAAACATAATGTATTTATAATTTTCCAAATCTTTTTAGTTCCGTCGTCTAGTTCAATCACAATGAGTATGTAACATTTATCTCTCAGATTATCAATTGCCAGAGCCCTAAAGGCCTTGTCCACAACAAGGAACCCCCTCATTGGTTTAACTGCCTGCTCAAATATCTAAATTTGTTTATTTATTTATTGATATAAGATTTAAAACTTAAAATTAAAATATAAATCAGAGTCCTATTTAACTGGGCAGTATAACAAATGTTCCCTTGCAAATTTTTATTACTCACAAAATAGAAGATTTGGTTTCTCAAAATGAATAATTTTAATAGTTGTGTTAACCGTTGATTGGGAATTCAACATCCACAAAGAACACATTTTCAAGTTATTTAATTAGAAAAACCTCATGTTAACATGTCTTCCACTGTTTTTAAAGATCTAGGGTTTAGGGAAACATAAAAATATTTTTTTAAAAAAACCACTTTGTCAGCCATTCAGAGTACAGAAAATGGAGACAATGACATTTTGACCATTCGAATTTTTAAAATATTTAGGTGGTAAATCCTCCAGCTATTCTCTAGTCTCCGCTGGCCCTACAATTTCAATATGTAAATTTTTCCTTTAGTTACCACAAATCCTTAATCTTTTCCTATGCCTGATCTTGCTCGGTGATTTTCATGGCAGCTATATGATTTTACCTCATTTCAATGTATTTAAGATAAATAAAACCTTAAATTAGAAATGTGATCTTAACTATAGCACCATATAATAATCTTTTTTTAAATTAAATTAATGTTTTAATATTGGTCACAAAAAGTCACAAAAATATGTTTGTATTTGGCTTATTTTACAACAATCACCATAGCAAACTCAGCAGCGATAATACATAAATATAAAATATTTTATTTCTGCTCTTTCCTAAATTATACAATCATACATTTATATACATTTAAAAGCCTACTATAAAAAGCAGAATGTTCTACCTCAGACCTACTAAACTCTGACACTTTTCTGTATAATATTGTAGATCATTTATTGTTACTTTTTATTGTTTGTTTGTAAAGTTGAGTTTTTTATCCTAATAGTTCGATTACTAAATCAACTAATGTATTTATTATTAGCTCTGTAAAAAATATTTTAAATTCTTTGGCTCCCTCTAATGTATTTGGTTATCATTTGTGTATTTTGCTTCTATATTTTTATTTTAGATATCAAAGTGCATACATGAAACGTCTGTGTGTAGAAATGGCATGCTTGTTCTATTGAAAGTTCCATATTTGCTATAGTTTTAATTTCATCACATCATTGACTTATGTAATTTGTTTTTAGAGTGGGTTCTCGCTCAATACGTCGTTCAGTTCGATCTGGTTCCATAAAACTCAAACAGACATATGAGCACTTGCTTGAGAATGGTGACCTTGGCACGGCCAGCCGTGTTGTACCGTCAACAAGAGCCAGGCCTCATGATCTGGACATAAAGCTACTACAAGCTAAAAGACAGCAAGCCGAAATGAGAAGGTAATTAAAATGATATGCAATTCCCTTTAGCGTGGCAAAATGCGATCGATATCTCGTTTTGCCATACTCATTCCAGCTCGGTCAAGGCTCCGGCGTCTCGAAGGAACGATCAGCTGGCGATTAGAAACTTTTAAATATTGTCACTTAAAGTTGACAATTTTTTACTGGGATATCTTGATGAATTTTGATGTAACGTTAATACAAATCATGTTTGAAATCGCAGCGCCAATTAGGTGGTTTTTTTTATCAGAAATAGTCTTGGAAAATGCAATACAAACGAATCTGGCATCTCATCTAACGTATAAACTTACAAATCATTTCTTATAAATTATGGCACGAGTTAACGTGGGTAAAATGGCATGTAATAAGTTAATTACTTTTCTTAAAGAAACCAACGGGAAGATGACCTACGTGAGAACCATCCGCTTTTTGATACTCCTCTACTGGTGGTGCCCCGTGAGTCTCGGTTCCGCCGTGCTTGTCGCACAATTGTGGATGCACGTTACGACGCACGCTTGAGAGATCCTCTCACTGGTAATGAGCGAAAGGTTCATTATAAAACAATGCAGTAAGTATTTTTATTAAAAGCGATTCCTAAACGGTTAACCTTTAAAGAGAATAGTGGTCTCAAAGATAAGCTGTAAGAGCGAATTTAAATGCCAAGTATAAGTAGTTTTGGCTTACTTCGATTTTTAACAGTCCTTTGTAATGTAACTTTTTGTAATCGCGTCATTCCCAGGCCTGTCGGTTTATTTAGTTTCGGTTACTGTACGATATGTTTTTTTTTGCAGCAATTTTCTTGGACTAGTCAGCTACCTTGATTGGGTGATGATTTGTGTTACCACTCTTTCCTGTCTGTCCATGATGTTTGAAACTCCGACATATCGTGTTATGGAAATTGTGGCGCTACAGGCAAGTTGAATATATATTTCTTTACTTATACACTTGAATTTATAACATAATATTTTATCAGCAAGTTTTATTTCAAACACATGAAATACTTTTTAGCAAATCAAGTAATTCTTCATTTTTCTTCATTTCAACATGTCAAAAGACTTAGTTTATTTTTTTTTATATCTGCCTGCCTGACACAATCTATAAGCAGAGTGATGCGTGAGAGTGAGTGATGAGTGTGAGTGAGTGTAAGAACCCAGTTTTCATAACTCTTTATTGGATGATTTTAAGTTATTGATGTCTTTTAAACTGATTGCTTGAGTCAGTTAGGTCTTTCAATTTAATGGCCTTTATTACGAATAACTTTGGCCAGTTTTAAGTATTATGACTAATACAAAAAGTAAAGACAGATCAATTTAGACAATAAACAAAATATTGAAGTAGACAATAAATCATGTAAAAAGGAAAAATAAACAAGAAATAAAAATAATTTGAAGCTTGAATTAAAGTAACGAATGAGGCTTTTTATAACAAAATGTCAAAGTGACAGAGTTTTGACATAAAAAGTAGGTAATTGTTTGTAATTATGGTAATTTTAAAAATAAGTAACATTTTCCATTGCACCCCATTTTTTTATTTTTGATAATTATACGTTTTGGCATTTATAATATGTATATTGCAAAAGTAAGATTTTTAGTTATGCTCTTTTCGCAATACAACAACAATATATTATGTATTATATAAAAATATTTGCTTTAATGATATTTCTATTTACCTACTAAATGTTTACATCTAGTGCTGATGATAAATATTTATCAATATCTTTATTTATTATAAAATTCTACATCAGATACATATTTTATTGATGCCCTAAAATGTGTGTACTTTCTAAAAAAATATAAAATTTTATATTTTCTAAAAAAGTTGAAAAGGAAAAAAACTATTTTGTGTTAATGGTTATAACTACTATTTTTTAAAAATACATATTTGTCATGAAATTCTGCATTCATGTGTAATAAACATTATTACGGTAAATAATAAAAAATGTTTTTTAAACAATAAGAAACATTTTCGAATAATAAAAAATGTTTTCAAATAAATAAAACAGTTGGGTAAATAAAACAGCAAATAACCTCAAAAATATGTCATTAGTTCATCAATTGACTCTCAAGAATTCAGAGCAGCTCATTGGATAATTGTGAATGATGTATATTGAGGTTTTTAATAGCATCTTTAAATAATAAATGCTGATCGACTACTTAAAATTGGTACCGATTACGCCATTAGACTTTACTGACTGTAAAGTGGTTTTGCAAAATCACTTTAGCGAAAAACCTATGGAGCCCAATGACATAACCGTCTGTTGAGATCAAGCTCTTTTAAGAGATTTATTTATAACATTATATTTATTCTTTTGTCATTAGTTATAACTTTAAAAAATATGCGTTTAATGGAATATAAGAAATTACTCGTATTTTTAAATGAAAATGGGCTTGAAATCATAATTAAATCAAAATGCTAAAGATTAAAATGGGAAGAGCATATTACAGAAATAATCAAAAAAGCGAACTCTTGATACTAAAGCCTTCCAGCACGTGAGCCCACAGCTATTTGTGATTATATATATAAAACATATGTAGGAGTGGAGCTCATACTTTCTGAAAGACATGTATGTATTAAGTTAGATAGGATGTTGTTTTCAAGCAACCCCAGGAAAAACTTCATCAGTAACAGTTGTGGAAGCATGGAATGAATTGCCAGAAAGTTTCATAGAATAAAAGACAATAAACCAGTTTATAAACCGTCTATATGAACACTTAAGTAAAAAAAATGACGAAATAAATAAAATAATAATAACTGATACTAAATAAGATATAGGCTTATCAGCTATACTGCCTACCTATTATAAATAATAATAATAATTGTGTTTTTCAGATTGCTGAATATGGTTTTGTAATATTTATGAGCTTCGAGTTGGCTTTGAAAATATTGGCTGACGGACTGTACTTCACTCCAAAGGCATATTTGAAGGATGCGGCGGCAGTACTTGATGTTTTCATTTATATTGTAGGCATATTATATAGCAAAATTGATTATTTTGATTATTTATAGGTATGTTATTTTATATGTGGAAATCTACAGGAAAAGAAAAACAACCTTTTTTTAGGATATTGATTTTTTGATAAATGAAGCATAAAATAGCTGCCTGAAGCACAAAATATATGTGCTGACGGTGAAGTCAAGACCGGTTTCTCACACGTATGAGTGTATGCATGTATGCCAAGATTTAACATATTTGACTTTTTTAAATTGATTATTATTTATATTTTTTTATACATTATTTTTTTTATATATATCTTATATAAAAACTAGGTGTTCAACTCCAGGCTTTTACCCATGTTGGCAGGTAGGCCCTGCAGGTATGAATCCCTCATATGCCTCATGTGTCATCGTGAGTCTCTCATGCATTCCCGAGTCATCTTTAGCCCCTTCGGGCCACCCTCTCTCCTAAATTTAATTTTTCGTAACGGCACCTTTGGCAATTGACAATTCGTGCTTGCGGCACTTGGATAACTGAAAATAGTTGCACTGATCTAGAAATTCAGAGAGCTTTCCATAATACCCAAAAACACCTTCTATCCTAAACCTAAGCAAACAGTTCCCATACAATCTTCCTGGTTGTTTTTTTTTAAATGTGCCCTATGTTTCCCAGGGTTCATGTTTTTCAGTATTAAAAATTCATTGACCTTAATGTTTAATATCTAAATTATCTGACCAGCTTTCGATGTCATCTAAACTGCTATGGGGGTTTTTTTTCGAGAACATCCAATCTACACACAAAAATTCAACTCTTTCGCAGTTGTATTTTTCGAGTTGAAAGTTTGCAGCTGACAGATGGCGAAAAGACGGGGATAGTAGCTTATACATTAATATATAAAAGTTAAAACTATAATCTATTATTCTAATATTAACTTCGAATCACCCATAGACAAAACAAAGAAATTTAGTTGAATTTCAGCCAGGTTGTGAGTCACCCAGAGCTTGGCCCAAAGTTTAATGTACACAAGGCGTATATAAAATATCTACTGTCCATTTCGGAGATTGATCTATATAAACAATCAAACATTTTTCACCAAAAAAATATTTCCTAATTGCGAGAAAAACGAATTTAAAATTTAATAGAAATCGTTTTAATTTTTGAGAACGCGGTTGAACGCATGAAGTGAGGTCGGTCAGCAAGCCCCGAGCTCGCAATGTACTTTGAATGTAATAACTTTGAGTTTTTTAATAATATAATTATTTTCATATAAAAAAACATATATTTTTGAAATATTTTTTTTATGTGACCGGTTTAGTTATTGGTATAGATTATCCTCCTAAAAAGACAGTAGTGATTTTAAATACATCCTGAAGATAAAATATTCAGTGTAATAACACTTGATAATAGTTTTTCAGTCCAAAATTTTTCCACATAGTTTCTCTTCATAGTTTGTATAATGCTTAATGTGTGTTTGTGTTTGTCTATAATGTTTTTAGAACATAAAAAAATTCATGATAATATTTTATAGGTCTCTTTGACATTTCTTTGTTGGATGCCTCGCCGCGTTGCTCCTGGTTCTGGCGCACAGTTGCTTATGATACTGAGATGTGTGAGACCTCTCAGGATATTTACTCTTGTGCCTCACATGCGTAAAGTTGTCTATGAGCTTTGCCGTGGATTTAAGGAAATCCTTTTGGTATGTTTAGAAATTAACACAATAACCCCATAAAATTACTTTTATATGATAATTTACATAAAAATATTTTCTATCTTCAGGTATCAACTCTTCTTATACTACTAATGTTTGTGTTTGCTAGCTATGGTGTTCAGCTCTATGGTGGAAGGTTAATTTTTTCATATTTTGTATTTTAAATTATTTTATTACCTAATTTGAAGATTACATTTTGTACAGTTGGGAGCACTCAGAGCTTTACCATGAGCACTTAAAGTTGAATTTGAGAAAAAGAAAATACATGCATTGTTTTTTTTTATCGCTCTGGGCGCCATAAGACTGTGTGTTTGCACTGCGTCATAGCTGTGTGTGGCTTGAACGACAAAATATTTGCATTTCATCCATCTCAGATACCATAAGATTGTCTGCGTTAAATAGGTAGTATTTTTCCGCCAAGCAAGGGTGTGAACCATTATGGTTTAAGCTAAGCGGTCAGCAAAACATAAAAGTTTTGTTCAGCATTAAAATACATTTGAGCCGCAATCATACTAAAATAATTATATTTCTAAAAAAACTTTGTTTTTCATCGAAGTGTTATACGAGCTGTTCGCTTGGGCTGACCAAGCTCGCTCCATGTGTTCAACCACTTTCTCAAACATTAAAACGATTTCTATTTAACTTAGAAGTTGTTTTTCTCGTAATTGAGAAACATATGTTTTTTGTTGATTAATGTTTGATTGTTGATATAGATCAAAGGAGTATAGGTAAAAGGAGTGCCCTAAATTGAAAAACTCCTGTATATATAGCGTTTTGGGTGATAAGTAATTATGTAAGAATATATAAGTACTATGATTGTAACATAAGTACTTTTACGATATTGTTAAATTAGCTTCTACTGAACATAATTATGTTATCTTACTAGAAATATGTTATCTTACTAGAAATATGAAATTAAAGTCCTTTAGTATGCCACAGTACTGTATTGATATAATAGTATGCATTTAGAATACCTGTATGATTCGCAATAAAATTTTATACGGAATTATTTATCCAAATGGGTTTTGCATACAAATATATGAATAAATAAGAAATATATTAGTTTCTTGTATTATAATGGCGGTCTCTATTAAACAAAAACGAAACAGTAAACATTTTTTTTTCTATTCCGTGTCATGACAATACAAAAAACAATCCTAAAATACTTTCTCACTATATTTATTTAATATTATAAAAAAATAAATGCTTGTAATGGCTAAAAATCCTTCAAAAACACAATTTCACACTAAACTTACGAACAACAAACGAAACTGCTTACTATGTAATCGTAAGCCTTTTGGTATATTTTTTTTGACATTTTAAAATGACAATAATCTGTATTTCTTATTAAAACTGGGTATAGAATTTAATGAAGAACTTTACGGCGTTCGGGGAAAAAAGGTTTATATTGTCAGGATTAAAAATGAATTAAATAAACCCATGCCGCCTTAAGGTGTTACGAACGCTCTACAGTAATTTAACTGTGCCGCCTATAGGAAGTATTCTATAGGTACTTTAAATAATATATCTCAAATTTTATTTTTTTTATCGTATCAAACATAATGCATACCTACCATATACAGTGTACATTTATACATATTCTAGTTGCTGCTTTTTAGTTAAAAAAAATGAGTATTTAAAAATTTTACTTATATGGTTTCTTATTACAAAAATAGGTAACTTGCATATTTTAAGCACAGACAAAAATGTGTAACAGATATTAAAATATTGAGAAAAAAAAATGTTATGCCTTTTGGTATATATTTTTGACGAAATGTTATTACTATTTTTTTTTTGTGATAAATTAAATTTTTCGTTTAATACAATAGTATCGTCTAATATACAAGATGGATTCCTGACTACAAAGAAATGCTTCATTTCGCAAAACAAACAAGGCTGTGTCTGGAGTGCGGCGGTCAGGTGTCAACACCAATATTTTATATATAGACCTCTTTAGAACCTTTATAAATATTATGTTATGGATAACATAATATTACTTTATTAAAAAATTGTTCAAAATTTTTCAATATTGTCAAGGATTGTGTCATTTATCTTTTCAGGCGATTTGCCGCTATTAAAAAACAATCATGTCAAATACCTTTACAACTCAATTATACAATTATATATGTATATATATATAGATCCGTAGATAGATGATACTTTAATTTTTAAATATTACACTGCAGATCTGTGGGTTTAATCTCTGAGCGTTGAATAGCCATATTAAGCTGCTGTTCTAATACTTACACAATTTTATTTGTGCTTGGACATTTATTGCATTTTTTAGTGAGTTGCCTCTTTTTCAAAGTCTTTTCATAGTACAGCTTCAATTGCTCTCAACTGTACACGAAATGTGATAAATTAAATGTTTACTTATTGATATTTAACTGTTTTCTAAACCTAAAATATTTATATTTCATTTCATAGTGCATTTTTAGTTTTTTTGTTTTCAACGTTTTATTCTACAATAAATTTCTTTTGCTTTTCCAGATTGGCTAGGTGCAATGATCCTACAATAACGAAACGTGAGCAGTGTGTGGGAGTTTTTATGAGGCGCGTTTTTGTTACAAAAATGAAGCTTCTACCAGGAGTCAATGAGTCTTTTCCTTCCATGCTTGTGCCGAGAGTCTGGGCTAATCCAAGACGGTTCAATTTCGACAATATCGGGGATGCCATGCTGGCGCTCTTTGAAGTGCTGTCTTTCAAGGGATGGCTTGATGTCAGAGATGTGCTAATAAAGGCGTTGGGTCCGGTAATTTATAAGTCTTTAATAATGATATATTTGTAAATTATGCTATTATTTTCAATTTGAGTTATGATTATTTTTTTCTTCAGTTATGTATTTTTAATATTGTTTTTTTTTTAATTGAATAATATCATTTTTTGCATTTTGTTGTTTAGGTTTTTTCAGTGATTCATCCGACTTGTCATAAAAGTATGGATATATCATTCCTAATGTTATTTAGTAGACAAAAAGTCGAGGAATAGAACAAGCCAATCAAGCCCTGCCTTTATGCTATTACCATAAAGAAAAAAAATAATATATTTCCAATGTTTTCTAGCTCTAGGCCATTAGTAGAGATTTATCAGAACAACCTTGTATTGCACTATAATTGTTAAATTTAGGTAATCATGTCACATTATAATTATATTTCCCTTTATTTTCTTATGTTTGTTATTTTCAGAATTTTTCAAGGTTTTGAAATTAAATATTAGCAAGTTTTTACCAAATGTCTGTGTGTGACCGTGTATGTGACTGTGAATGTGACCGAATACAGGGTTATTGATTTCCAACGTTAGCATTAAAAAAACAATACACAGTGATAAGAACAAATTTTAAAATGGAGCCTAGAAATTATTAAGCTTACTTTGACTTATGTTGACTCTATGAAATACAATTTTATAAATTATATAGGTCTGAGTATTAACAGCAACAAATATAAATAAATTGCCTTATAATAAACAATATGTAAACAAGAACGTATCCAACCAATAACAAACATACCAACTTGGCACAAACACACAATTTGGGTTGGTCTCACCGCTTCCTTCTTTCTTAGGAACCCTCATTTTTGCGAGCAAGTTACACAATTCAAAATGGTGAGACACACAATTTTTTGGTGCTCGTAGGTATGCTATAGATTCCAAAAATCGCATATTTACAGTTTTAACAGCCTGTAATCCATTCTTCGATATCTTATATTTTGAGAAATTGAGGCTATCGATCAACGGATGATCGTTTTAAACCGTTCAAGGCACATTCATATCATGGGTTAGTTGTTATTTAATCTGATTTAATAATTTGCTTCTTTAAAATAATAACTATTATTTCAGGTCCATGCAATATATATTCACGTCTACATCTTCTTGGGCTGTATGATTGGATTAACCCTGTTTGTGGGTGTCGTCATTGCTAATTATTCTGAAAACAAAGGAACTGCTTTATTAACAGTTGATCAAAGAAGATGGTGAGATATATGAATGAACTATTTGGTATTTTTTTAACGATATTTAATTTGCAATTAAAAATTAATGATTAAATTAATGTTATTTAAAATTGCAAATATTACTTTAGGGTAGGTATTTGATGTATTGGTTTTCATATTCATTCCCTATAGTAACATGGCAAAGCAAGCTGAAAAGATGTCCAAATTTTGTCAAAATCTATTGAGATATTTAAGAGTTATGGGAACTTGAACATTCGGACAAACAAATATTGGTCTCGATATCATTATAAAAAAACCTTTTCATCATTTTTCTGTTTCATCAACTGTATATGTAAAATTAATGAGGTCTTAAACAGAAGAACCAACATATTATCATTTTAAACCATATAGTAAACCATCTATTACTATGATATTTAAATAAGTCGATATATAAATAAGATGAAATCATTAATGTAATATTAATAAAACTTTTTATTTTACTTCCAGGTGTGATCTAAAGAAAAGATTGAAAATAGCCCAACCTCTCCACCTGCCGCCAAGGCCGGACGGTCGCCGGGTGAGATCTTTTGCCTACGATGTCACACAGCATATTGCTTTCAAGAGATGCCTTGCGGTGGTCGTGCTTGTCAACAGTGCTCTTTTGGGAATAACTGTAAGTTCTTATTTAATAATATTTTTGAGACTCGCCAAGAGCAATTTAGCATGTGAAGCATTTCCAATTTTATTTGTACTTTTACAGATTATATTGAAAAAAAAAATGACTTTTGTTACTATTTCAACATAAATATAGAATTTGTTATAGAAGATACTAATATGTAACGCAGACCATTTTATCATAATTTACAGATAATACAATAATAACTTACAGTAGTTCCAAAATAATTTATTCAAATGATATGGTGTAAAGGAACAAATTTGATTTACACTAAATGCTTAAGGTGGCTTTTTTTTAAGGTGACATTTATTTTGATAAGGATTGATAATGCGTTCAAAAAGTTTTCATAAGTAAACTCCTATTTTTGATCAAAATTTGAAAGACAAAAATGGTTACTGCGGGTCTTCCTCAAAAGATAAACATTGCTGTTGCTGACTTTTTCTTAACCTTTTCAGTTTATAATTTAATTTGGCGTATCTCTTATGGTTTAGTCAGCGTAAGCCATGTATGCGCTTGAAAAGCAGTTTTTCTGACTTTTATTTTTTCAGCGACTACAAGTATGCGACAAAAGTGACAGTTTTCTCGTTATACATACTCAATACCTACTACCATGACAAAATTGAAATGTTAACTTTAGAAACCAAGGAGAGAGGGGGAGGATACTGTGTGAAAGTTTCAAATTCCTTTTGGATTGATTTTGAGAAAATCAACTGTGATAGACAGACAGACGAACGCAAGAGTGTACTTATAAGGTTTCAGTTTTTTTCTTTTTGAAGTGCGGAATCCCAAAAAAGGTAAATTCTGAAGCACAAATCTTCATAAAAAGAGCAACTATCATTATTGTGAATCAGCACCACACAAAATTTTGTGTATCAGTGCAAGTGTGACTGGAGTCAAATCGGGATGTGGAAGTGGAAAATGGTTACTATTACTCATTCAATAGAATATAAAGATATTTTCCAAGAGAAACTTGATAGAAATGTCAGATGTCAGCTTTGGCTAAAAAAATATGATAAAATAGACAATAGTACAGTTCAATTTTATAGAATATAGAATAAAGTTGGAAATATACTTCATACAAAGATAATTATGTTCTCAGACAGCAGAGAAAAAACATTAAGATCAGGCAATTGCCTGGGTGTGTTAAATTGATATGCCGAAGAAAGTGTTTGTGGATTTTCTACTTCTGGAGGTAGGTAAGGTTAAGAAATGTTAGGAAAGAAAGAAATGTTAAGAAATTATTTCAGTTCTATTTATATATGGTACGAGTGTGGTAGTGAGACTAAAAATAAAAATACTAAAAAATAACAACTTGTTAAGTTGTGGTTCTAGAAACTAAATATTTTCAGAAGTTAATAAGCGCTATACGACAGTGATTTTTGCATCAGATGTGGTATTGTGAGTTCTGGGTTCAATTTTCTGCATTGGCTGTGTTTTGAAATAAAAATCACAATCGCCTAAGTCAGATCTTTAAATGCAATTAGCAAATTTTTTATATTTATCATATCTTTATATATATTTTTTTTAGTGGATAAAAGACTCGGAACACACAGAACGATTAGCTTTGGTGTCGGCACTTTTTACATTGGTTTTTGTCATTGAAGTGGTTATGAAATTGATAGCTTTCACTCCGAGAGGATATTGGCAGAGCCGACGGAACAGATATGATTTACTAGTAACAGTTGCTGGATGCATGTGGATTTTCATTCATTGTACTTTAATGGTAAGTAATTATTTTGACCTAACATGCTAGTGTTTTCGGAATCTCTCGTGGTCTTGTACACATTCTTGATACAATGGAAAAAACTACAGTGCAATAGTGCAGTTCTTTAGAAAATCTAGCTTAGCAACAGAACACTCAATCTGAACTCTCAATAACAACAATTCTGAGTAAATCTAGCCAAACATTTTATTGACTTCTATGTCTACCAATTATAGCTAGATTACTTATTCAACTCTGTCCAAATATAGTCTTAGTCCTAAATCCTAAGTTAACTAACTTAGTTAAGTTAGTTAAGACTTAGTTAACTAAGTCCATTTTGACATATTCAGTCTTTTTTAGAGGTGAAACGAAATAAAGTACATTCAAGCTGACTGTCCTGCCAGACATATAGAGCCTATCATAAAATTTACTAAAAAGTTCCAGAGGTTAACCAGAATGTCGGTTTAAACCCAGCGCTGAGCACTATTATAAAAAACATTTTATTAAAACACCATGTTACCCCTTCTGGCACAAATCATACAAAATAGTCATATTGAAATTTGTAGTGGTAGCTTTTGAGTGATTGACTTTCACACAGATTAGTGATAATTTACTTTTCCTAAAAGCTAAAAATAGAGCTATATACTTTTATTATAAGACAGAGGTAAATACTTTTATTTTGAATTACGCTTTTATTATTATTATATAGAAGTGTTAATTATAATATGCAGGCTGTTTGTAGGACATTAATTTGATAACAGGACATTAATCATCTCAATAGAATCCTACACATATTCACAGGATTAAATTAAAAAAGTAATTAAAATTCATGTTTAACCCACAGAGGTATAGAGGGATATCTACACCACACCCCACAGAAGATTTCTAGTTACATTTATTGTTATCAAATCCTACTAAAATAATATTGACGCATGTTTTATGTTTTCAGAACGACCTTTCATATTTTATTGGTTTCATGGTAGTAATATTGAGATTTTTCACAATCACTGGAAAGCACACTACCCTCAAAATGCTAATGTTAACGGTTGGAGTGAGTGTATGCAAAAGTTTCTTCATCATATTTGGAATGTTTTTACTCGTCTTTTTCTATGCTCTGGCTGGAACAATTATCTTTGGAAATGTCAAATATGGAGAGGGCATTGGAAGGTAAGAAACTTATTTTCTATAAAATACTGTATGACAGTTTTAAGATTGGTTTTAAGTTTTAAGATTGAAAATCAGCCGTATGATTTTATCCTTCCAAATGTATTTAACCCCTAGACTCCGTACAACGCGAGCAGACGTCGTGCCGCGCGGACATTTCTGTGTCCGTTGACTCTGTATGACGTGAGTAGACGTCATGAATACCTGCTTGATTTTGATTATTTTTGGTATTATTTCAGTATTATTCATTAACTTGACGTTTTTTTCATTGAAAATCATAAAGAAACAATTTTGTTTTTTTTTTTTTTTCATTTTAATGTAGTTTCTACTACTATTTATAAATTTGTATTGAAAATACACTAATGTTCTACCGTTCCAATATCTATAACTTTTTTTTAACTTTTTTCTTTTTTCCGAAAAATGTACATATTTTGGAAGACTTTTAAATTGTAATGTATAGTTATAAATATATGAAAATGTAAAAAAAAGTGTTGATTTTGTTTATTTCGTAATTTAAAAAAAAAAAAATATGGCAACATTTTTATTTTTTTCTTCTTTAATTTACGAGACAAACATAATCAAAGTGATATGGTGTAATAGAAAATTTTACGGTGAATCCGATGATACCAGATTTGTAAAAATTGAACAACTCATGCCTGCACTATGGATTTTATAGTAGTGAGTGATTTTTCAAGGTCAATAACTACGGTGTCAACGGGTTTTGGCGCCAAAATAAACTACGTAGTCTAAGGGTTAATAAATCTTTAGGTATCAATGTTTACCCCTATCGTTAAGTCTTTTTTCTCATGTACAAACGTTAAATAAGAGCGGTCTTATGTTTTCTAGTCAGCCTAGATTTTATGGACTGTATTTTTTCGCGCGCCTCAACATATATCTATTTAAGAAGTACAAGGCCAATACGCGAACCGCTCCTGTAACATGCACAACATGCAGCAACATGAACAAATAAGAAAAAAAATAGTAACATAAACAGCAAATAGATCTTCCATCGTGTTTATAATATGGTTTTGGGTTTGGTTCGTTTTTTCTTGAAGTCCATATCTCAGATTTTGGCATAAAACATATATGTATTAGTAATAAAATGAAACTATTAATAAGGAATGTAAGTATTACCTTATATGTAATTACAATAATACATAAATTACTTCTTATGTATCTATTATATTTTATAACTAAGTAAATAATTTTGATTAGAGAATTAAGTATGCACGCCTTAGTATCTGAATATAAAGTACAAAGGGTTTTAAAAAAAAGAAATCAATTATTTATAAAAAGTAATAAAAATAGGATCTAAGGTAAGAGTTGATCAAATATAAAGAAAAAGTCTTGGTAAAGTTTTTTTTATAAAAAGTATCTTTTTTGTTATCTCTTATAAAATGTCTTATTTATTGTCTTTGGTAAATGTCCCTATATCTATTATTATTAATTGTCTCATTAATTTATTAGGCTTTTCTACAATACTTTCTTATACAGATCTATCGTGTTCTGAAGTACAAGATTTGTTTGATAAATTGAATCGTTCTTTTCTAAAAGTGCCTTC
Organism: Neomicropteryx cornuta; assembly: GCA_020383195.1. Classification (NCBI taxonomy): domain Eukaryota; kingdom Metazoa; phylum Arthropoda; class Insecta; order Lepidoptera; family Micropterigidae; genus Neomicropteryx; species Neomicropteryx cornuta. The sequence goes on from JAHKQU010000012.1 coordinate 15,061,428, forward strand.
AGTTGCCATTTAGGTAAATTACTTAAATATGCCATTATGCTCTTTAAACCTCTGTCTATATGTACAGTTAATTTTGTAACAAATGGGGTCTTAGTCTCTCATCTTTAGTACTTAAAAAAAGATTTATTTATAATTTCAATAGGTAGCCAGCCACCTCAGACAATTCAACTTTGCAAAGTAATTTAAAATATGTAAATTTTACGTAATTCATCAGTTTTATTATTATTTTTCTAGGCGTGCCAACTTTAATTCACCTGTACACGGTGTTGCCATGTTGTTTCGTATTGTTACCGGTGAAGATTGGAATAAAATTATGCACGACTGTATGATTGCCCCACCCTACTGCACTCCTGCTGCCAATTACTGGGAAACTGATTGTGGCAACTTCACAGCTTCTCTCGTTTACTTTTGCACATTCTATGTAATCATCACATATATAGTACTCAATCTACTTGTGGGTATGTACAAAGGTTCTTTTTAACCAACTTCAAAAAAAGGAGGTTTTCCATTCAAAATGTTTTCATATCAAATTGATCAATTTAAATACAAATATTTAAAATACATACATAAATACTAAAAATTTCAAAATTAATAATAAAAAAAAAATAAACCAAATTGAAAATGAATCTATAGCCAAAATAAAACTTGAAAAAAATAAACTGACTTCAAAATAAACCTACAACCAAAAAACTAGGAAATGAATAATTAACTTGAACTTGTAATTTTTTTTTTATATTAGTAAACAATAACAAGTATATTCAATAAAAACGTTGAAGTCGGCACAGAAACATGGCTTATACTGAACTTACAGTGTATTTCTGAGCCGACTTCAACTTTGGTAAGTATGTTTTTTTATCGTTTACTAATAAGTTATCTTGTTAGTAACCTATTATTAGACTATTAAAACAGAAACTATTAAAATAAAGTGTAGATTACTTTTTATAATTTACGAAATTACTTTTACTAATTACTTTTACGTTTACTAATTTATGATTGAATGATATGCATGTGTATTAATATTATTTACAGCCTAACCAAATTTAATAAAATTTAATAAAAATTTCCAAAGTAGGCATGTTTTAAATTGAGATTATGTCTAAATGCCTGAGGGCTATAAATTTCAATTGTGCTTTCGTCAAGTAACGAAAGAATTTTTTGTAATTTACTTTATGAATCATGATTAGTGTTTGATTACTTACTATTAATATTTGGTAATAGACATGAAGCTTTATTTCTACATTTTTTTTTTGTAAAGTACAAATGTTTCAAATATTTTCCTAAATAATAAATGTGGCTAATTTTCTTTACAATTTCGATAATAATGAAAACATTTTTGTTACAAAATAGTGTAATCTAAATAATTAAAGCCTCTGTTGGCCGAATACAATATAGTTACATTAAACGCCGAATTAAACGTAAATTTTATGGTTTAAATCTTTGCTAATGTTTTTGTGGCTTTTAGCTATTATCATGGAGAACTTTTCATTATTTTACTCAAATGAGGAAGATGCGCTTTTGTCATACGCAGATATCAGAAATTTTCAGAACACCTGGAATATAGTGGATATTCATCAAGATGGAGTTATTCCAGTGCGCAGAGTTAGTTTTATTTGTAATATTTAGTTTTTTATACAATAGCCTTTTATTTTATAGTAATTTATAATGTATATATCAAATTTGTAGGTTAAATTTATATTGAGACTTCTTAAGGGCCGTTTGGAATGTGATCCACAAAAAGATAGACTTCTCTTCAAGTATATGTGCTATGAACTGGAACGTTTGCATAATGGCGAAGATGTCACCTTTCACGATGTCATCAAGTAAGTAGCTTTATTATGGACTTTTCATTTTTAAGTACTTATCATTTAGCATTTATCTCCTTATTACTGTTTCTATCATTTAGTATTGTTTTTTTTTTGTTAGGTTGCCTAATTGTTACCTTGCAGAGAGTAATATATACCATTAATTAAACAAGGAACCACTAGTAAACCAGTTAAACTCAGCCTATGTTAGTATATTTTCTAGTCATCTAAAGAAGGCCGCTATTTGTCCAATATTTAACGCAATGGCTGTTCATACAATATATATGAAATAGGAGTATTCCCGTGTAAAGCGCGCGTTTCTCTGCTCGCGACGCAGGACGTTCGCATCTGTTCGGCCGGTGCCGTTCAACCTTACGAACATCACAGTAATAAAGAAATCACAAATTCAGTAAATAGAGGAAGGGAAATTGTTTCAATACTAGTAAAAATTTACAAAAAAAAACTAAAATGGTGTTAAAAAATTTATGATGAATAAACGAATGTCATGATACCGTTGTATGATTTTTTTATTTGGATCTACTCAGATCTAAAAAATAACCTATTGTCACCTCTATAGTCATCTAAAACGTACATCGAATGGTCCAAAAGTGCTACAGGCACAAGTGGAGATAGAAAATAACCTAGCCTAACCTAACCCACCACATAGGTGCAGTTAGCCTGGGGGAAGATACCATTAATAACGCCTGTAGGGCCTAGTTGTAAGACGTCAGGTTCTAATCAAATGTATAGAAGTAGTTGATATTAGCTATAGGGTGTCAAAGCCATTCTTGTTTGCCCATATAATTTCATAAAAGCTAAAAAAAAAGTTGTCTGCGGCACAGGGGGGTGGGCTGACCCACCCATTGCCTTCCAAAAAGGAAATGCTACTGCACGCCACTGATTGTAGCTATAGAATGTCTATTCTTTTAATACCCCTATTCTTTTTTTTTCAAGTATGCTGTCATATCGCTCTGTAGACATAAGGAAAGCTCTTCAGTTGGAAGAGCTGCTCGCAAGGGAAGAGTTTGAATATATAATCGAAGAAGAGGTTGCTAAACAAACTATAAGGACATGGCTCGAAGGGTGCTTAAAAAAAATTAGAGCAACTAGTGTAAGTCATTCATTGGGTTTTTAGAGACTCTGATAATAAATAAGGAGCATTATTTAACATTGGTTAAATTTGTGTTTTGGTGCTCTGTTCGCCGAACCTAAAATGTAATGTGAACATTTTCACCACAATGATGTAAATTTAAAAATATCTTCAACATTGTAAGTATTTATAAGAATAATAAATAAAACATATAACTTGCAGTTTATGTGAAAAGTCCTTAAAAGTAAAAGGCCTTATTCAATGTGTGTCCATGACTTCATAAAATTTCTCTCAGATTTTTTTAATGTATGATTAAGCTTTCAGGGTTCAAGATGCTAAACTTGTTCATATAATCTCAGTTTTAAGCTGTAATCATTAACTAAACTTAGCTTGTTATTAATTATGATAATCTGACAGTGCCTATGTTATGTAAGAGCATCTTATATTATTACATATTATGTTTATTTCAGAAAGAGCAAACAAGTTTAATGGCCGGCCTCCGAGCTACAAATGAAATTGCGATGGAAATCGCTGATGAAAAAGTGACAGTTCCTGCGGACATACATGAAAAGGTGACATAATTATGTATTTCAGTACTAGACTTCAAAACTCTAGAACAAAATCAGACAATATTAAAAGAAACAAATGATAATATTTCATGATTTATTACTAAGTCAGCTAAACGTAGCTTAGCTTAACATTCTAAATAAATAAATCATTTCACACTTAGACTTTGAATGCGTTACTTTCAGGCACTAGGTATCATCATTGATTATACAGCGGGTTCCAAGACCATTGCCGAAGACTAAAAGGGGGTGTATGTATTCCCTATTTTGAGTAAGAAATTATATAAAAAAAATGAAAAAAATAATTAATTTCCAAATTAATTACTTTTTTTATTTATTATATCGTGCGGATCGATAACCTAGCCTTGACCGCGTTACGGGCGTGCGACGACAGCATATGTGGGCGCTTTTACAACAAAGTCATTATTATTACTCATGATTAGTCATTATTATTAGATCCATTTAATATTATCACGTAAAACTTACATTTTTTTTCTCAATAACCATGGTAAATTTTGGTATAAACCCTTTACAATAAAAAGCAAAGGGCCAATTGCTAGATTTTATATCGGGAATGGTCTTGGGACAAAACATAAAAGATTGTCCAACCCCTAAACAGAAAGTGGAAACCCTCTTTAGTTACTAAAACAACGTGCAAATGTCGCACGAAGTCTCCATAAAATATAATTTACTAAAGAACACATATTTTCATGACAGATATTAATAAATCATTTATTTTTATCTGCATATCAATGTTATAATGCTAATGTTATGATGTTAATGTTAAATGTTATTGTTTAAATGTAGTTAAAAATAGTTATAAAAATAATTCTATTAAGCATGTTCTTATTAAATTTAATTATCATTCAATATACACCTAAAGCCTAAATAACAGTTAAAATAACAAAACTGATAATATTTTAAAAAACAACATGACATTGATATGGGTTACTTACTTTTTTTCAAACAAACAATTGATATGTACCCATATATTTGTCTGGCTTTGAACAATACTAATTCATGCAAAGAAGTCCATAGCTTCTACCCCAGGTATAAAGTGTCAATTTTACCGCACTAAACTGCGCGAACAAGCAACTTCAAGTAGTTTCAAGTAAGTAGTTTATTTGGACAAAAAATAATATAATGTGTCATGTTAGATTTTATATTATTTCTACTGTTCAGTTTTTGCTTTTCATGTTCACTTTTTGTGATTTCTGTTTATGCTAAAATCTACCTTGTCTAAAAATGCATGTACTTATACCTTTTTATTATGTATGCAATAATATAAATTAAGAGACTCAACAATAGGAACTGTCAATAGTTTCTGACTAATGGGGGGTCTATGCTTATTTTTATTGTAATAAAAATAATATGATAAAATAAATGCCGTTACTGATGGCATTGAAACTGCAAATAGTATATTATCATTTCGCTATATTCAAAATATCAGTACATATTTTTATTACTCAGTATACATTCAAATGATCAGTTATTATTACTGAAGTTTAGTTAAAAAACTAAAAATAGCAGGTTTTTAATTATAACTTTCTCTATTTAATTCTGAATTACAGTTTATAGTTATTTTAGCCCGATTAAAATGGTCCATGCTTAGTAAAAATAATGAATGCACAGTATATAATACGAATGTTCATTATGTATTCTGTAGACACAGTAATGTTGCTTTAATTGATGTTGGATATGCCTCTGGATTTAAATGACAACATATGATTAATATATATATAATGTAATTAATGTAATGAGTTCCTGTAATATTTTCTGGACTGTCGAGCTATAATTCCTTGTCTACTTGGGTCTAATTACTACTGTTAATAGTCATTTGGTTTATATAAGATGATTTAGATCTGCAGTTTATATTTTATTTTGTACATAAAGTAATATATCATGAATTTTCAAAAACCAATTATATAGGTGTTTTTTTTAGAGACGTGGTTTTTAATCTGGCACTACTTTTTTCGTAGTTGGTGTTTGTGGCAGCTGTCACTTGATTTATGCTCAGTTTGGTTTGCCATTTCATAATGAATAGACTTACTCCTGAACAATGTTTGCAAATAGTGCAAATTTAGAAAAAATCACTCTACATTTTTTTTAAATCACTCTAAAATAAAGTAAAAATCGCGTCGTGGGCCTGTGGCGTGGCCTCCAAGATCGTGCGATTTAACACCGCTGGACTATTTTTTGTGGGGTTATGTGAAGTCGCTTGTCTACGCAGATAAGCCGGACACGATTAACGCCTTGGGAGAGAATATTCGGCGCGTTATTGCTGACATACGGCCCAACTTGCTGCAAAAAGTGGTTGAAAATTGGGCCTCTCGGCTGGAATTTGTTCGAGTCAGCCGCGGCGGCCACTTATCCGAAATCATTTTTAAAACATAATGGCAAACCCTTATCTTTATAATAAAACTAAATTCTTAGCCATAACATCAAATTATATGCGTTTTATCTATTCTTGAAAACCACGCCTCTAAAATCATCACCTTATATTATAGTCTAGTTTATTACATGCTATATAATTAATATATGTTTATTGATATAGGGTGTAACTGCAACCAGTGGGCCATCATTGGGAGTGATAGCAAGCATTAGTTTGGCACCTGGTAGTGTTGCCGTCCGGAGTGGATCTCTGGATGGAACTGGAAGTACAGCTCTTCAAGGGGATGGCAGAACAGCTGGGACCGGCGGCTCTGTTATTGCTGCTAAGGCTTCAATGCGATCACATTCTAAGAAACCGGTTATTCAACCACAAGGCCTGACAAGGCAAGTAATATTGGGATTTATTTTTTTACAGGTATTCTTAAATTCCTGTAAATTCCTTATGGCTATTTGCTCAATAATGTTGACATAACAGTCCCACAAGAACACTTATACAGGTTGCCCCGAAATCATTCCCGAAGACTTAAGAGAGTGTTTATGTTAAGTATGAGTAAGGAATTATATAAAAAAATACCAAAACAATTAATCTTTAAATTTATTATTTTTCCTAAAGTGCTGGTGTCAATTCCCTTTAGCATAGCAACACGAGATATCGATTAAGGCCCTGGCCAGTCAATGACCTGACGCGCCCGTCGTCACAAACAAACAATCAGCTGACGGTTGTATGCCAACAAACGGCTGTTTATTATCACGTAATTCTTTTTTTTTTCTCGGTCACCTAGATAAATTTTGATATAACTCCAATACAAATCATGTTTGAAATTGCTAATAAACTGTTTTTTTATGGGGAATGGTTTTGGGATACATATAATTAGTTATTTATGTCTGCGATCAGAATTCCAGATATTTTGTAGTAATAATAATAGTACAATCAAAACCCAAAAATAATCGAACTACTTAATATCTTCTTTTTTACAAACACTTGATTTGAAACTTATTTGGAAATTGGCAGACGATAATCGTGAGTAATATTTTCTGATCTATTTTATTTGAAAACCTTTTAAACTAACAAAGTAACTGCTCATTCAATAGAGCATTGGTACGATATTACATGTAGCAAAGTGTTCCCCAAACTTATTTTTTTAAGCTTTAGACTACATTGACAAAGCCTATATTATATAGATGAGGTTGGTAAAACTCAAATAATCTTTATATAAAAAAAGCCTGGATTTCCGTGGCTTAGAAAAGCTAAATGCCAGGCATGAATCTCTTATGAATTTTGGTTGAAGATCGAAGATAGGAAGCGAACCTCAATAATACTGAATGTACTATAGAGAAAGCAAAACTTGCTATATTTGAAATGAATTATACTGTATTAAACTTGTTTATATTAACGCTTCAGCCAAAAGTTTACCAAATTATCCTTCCTCGAACTAGACTAAATAAAATGATTACAAACTATTATTTTTTATAAAATTGCGTAAATATAGTGTCAAAGTATTATAGAAATTTGTGTGCTCATAGAATTGAATCAAGTGCATCAAGTTTTTTTTAATACATAAAAATATGGTCTTCTTTAAAATATTTCTCGGTTGTCCTAGATAATTCTTAAAGATTTTAATCCAGTGCTTGGCCACATTGTTTTTCTGGTGCAGCCTATCCATTGGTTCTTGCCCTATTATTCTCAAAGCATTTCATTGGATATTACTTCCGATTATCGGAATCACGTTTATTTTCGTAGACTATTTGAGAAACACCTGTATTTTGTGTGAAAGCTACCTCAATATTTAACATGTTTCGGATCCATACAGCAGGACTGTCTTTAATTGCTGTAGAAGATATGTAGTTCAGTCTTTTTGGTCATTTGTGATGACCAAAAAAGAAACATATTTTGGCACTCAAATGATGCAATTTTGTTATCAAATTGAAAAAACGAAACAAGTATGAAAGAAAACATATTTCGATTTACCAATGGTTTGGGCACATTTTAACTGTTTTCCCGTAAACAATAATATAAACTAAAATGAAATTAAACATAGAAATTTATCAATATCTATGTTGCCTAACTATAACATAATAATAATTAATACAAAATTAATTAATACAGATCAAAAGTTCTATTTGTTTTTAGAAAAAAAATAAAACAATTTTTTTTGACAGGTCTGACAGCGCTGGTAGTCAAGGCAGGAAATTTCTCCAACCAACGCTTAGTGATCCTCATCCTGCTATTACAAATAAAAGATCCTCAGGTATTGTTTATTGAATTTATTTTATTCTGAAATGTATTGAAATATCTACAACAATAAATAAAGTTTACTTTTTTTATCACTATGGACCTCCTTCAGCTACCACATATCTATAGTAAAAATTAAATGCATTATTCCTGTACAGCTTTGCACGGGAATCTTTTTTTAATCTTAAAAAAAATCAGTACTTATTAAAACTACTACTATTAAACTAAAACAGCGCAGAGTGGGATATATAATGCAGCGCAGAGTGTGGAGTGGGTCTGGTTATAATTACACTGCCTTAAAGGTGTCAATTCTATTTTACAGCAGAAATTCCATGTAGAATAATCAAATGTTGTTTATTGAATATTTTTCACCCCTATATAAAAGAATACTTGATAGGGAATAGTTGCGTTGGTTTAATTATATTTTTCAGTTATAAACTTTAATTTCTTTTATATTGCAGCGCCTAACATAAGTAAAAACATCAATCGAGCCACAACTAGCAGTTCCAATGCCGTTGTCACAGTTTCATCTCAAGAAGCATCGGATGGAAAAGCTACCCTGGTTGTTAATGTCTTAAATCCACCAGGATTGAGTGTATCGGTCGGAAATACTGGAGCTTTCCATGACGTCCGATCATGGTGGGGCGCTCATATTATGCGTCAATCATTGTGTTATGATTAATGTCATATATTAGTATAATATAATTATTGTTAGAATTAAGAATAACAAAATTATTAATTATATGAATAATCTGAACAATACTCTTTAAAAAGTAGCCTGAAGGTTATAGTAATTCTTTGTAGTAAATCGATGGTGAGAAATGTCTATTCAATGGACTGTTATATTTTCGATTTTTTTATATATATTTAACCTGACCTTAGCCCGGACCGTGGTCGCACAAACCCTTCCAATTTCGCCAAACATAAATTTACGGTCGACACCATCGGCTGGTATCGAGTTGATATATAAAATTAGGTGTTGAAATGAAAACATAGACAAAAAAAATCGATTCAATTACACATTATTTGAATCCATTCATAACTACATTGTTTATACAAAAATGATCGGAAATTAAATAACAAAAATGATACTAGTCCATTTCTATAATATTTCACCTAGCAGTGGTATTGCTACTAGACTAAATAAAATGATTACAAGCTATTATTTTTTATAATATTACATAAATATAATGTCAATTATACAAAAGTTTTTGGGCCCATAGAATTGAAAAAATAAATGTTATTGTGTTGTGTTTACGTGTCTGCTATGGCGTCGACTACAATATAAGTCAATTAAATATTTCGTTTCTTTTTACATATTTGTTTGTTAAAACATTCAGCGGAAGTATTTCAAATAAAATTTAATAGCTAATCACATAGGTATTCTAAAATGTATGTACTCAAATACTCTGATGTAGTAAATTTCACAATTCAAACCCGAAGATTCGTTTAAAAATCTTAGTGTTTACATATTTGGATCGACAATTTCTCTTATAGTATAAATTTTTAAATATATATTACATCTTTTTAACAAATTTTATTTAAAAATGTAATTGTTTATCGAATTAAATAGAAGAGATTATGAAAAAATTGCATTTTGTAAAAAAATATATTTTTTTCCTACTTACCATATTTTTTTTTCATATATTATCTATGTGTATTTTTTTTGTCATGGTAAAAAATATAAAATACTCGTAATTAGTTTTATTTGATATCTAGGAACATGAGTAAGAAATAAAAATACGAGTTTCATCGCTTTATTTTTTGTTTTATTGAGCATCAAATATAGAATTTGGCTGAAAAAAATTATTTTGCCACTTTGACATTTTTTTTATATATATAATATACGTGTTCTGTATAGTTATTAGTAAAACCATATTATAGAGAATTTCATTAGCTATTCAAAATAGTGCAGGTTATCAACATAACATACATAGTTTTTCTAAAATAAGTGTTTTACTAAACGCCAGTTGGGCTGTAAATTACTCAATTAAACTTACAGACATCGAACTCGCGATCTCCGCAGGTACGGTTTTTCTCTGACACCAGACGCGCCGTTTCTTTTCTCTTCGCCAACACAGTTTTGGCGGCTCTCTCGGAGTGTTCTTTGACCCGAGGAGTGCACTCTCTTCTTCTTGTGGAATAAAGGCCTGGTTTCCCACACACAAGGACACAGCACGGCGCACACGTCCACACAGTAGGACGGTTTTCGAGAGAGAGAGTGAGGGTAGGTGCAGGCAAGTTACTCAGACAACTGCAGTAGTGTATGGAGGAGAGAGCTGGATCAATTAACTATACAAATGCGGCCAGACGGTAGTGGTGTATGGACGCGTACCTTGCTCCTGCTTTTCTAATACTTTGCTATTTTTTTAATACTTTCTAATGGTTAGTGCTGATTTTAGTAGGTGAGAAATGGAAAAAAAGGATAGGCGGATCGTTTTGAGACGGCTCAATTTCTCGGGCTGTCAGACGGCTCGACTTTTAGGGGTCCAAACGTGAGACCCCAACTTTTCGGTTGCTTGCTATAATTAGGTACACAACTCCAATGTGTCAATTTCTAATACTTGTGTGAAAATTATTAAAAAAAGCAATATCGGTAATATATTTATTCAATATAATTGTTCAATATAAATCATAGATACACCACAATGATAACATTTTAAATTAAATATTCTATCCAATTCCCTCTTCACCTTCTCGGCTGATTCGGGGCTATCTAGTTGAGGGCCAAACCAATAGTAGCCAAGAAGCCATTTTAGTTTATCGTACATCTGTTTTCTATTGGATAGAAGACTCCCTCCAACACACTGATTACCTGTGTGTCTGCTGCAATATAACAAGTCTGGATAAACTTTAATGGTCCAGACTCCGTTAAACCCACCATCTTCTACTGAAACACTCCAAATTAGATCACTCAAATCCTCGAGTACATGGTTGGGTATTTGTGGATACAATAAATCCTTAAAAGAATACTTTTCGAACACGTCCATTCTGTAGACTGAACTGGATTGGAATGAGTGTGAGCATGGAATCCGTACACAAAAGTTGATCGTGGATTGCTTATTATCCGTAATTGCACTTAGAACTAGTTAACAAGAGTATAAAATTTATTGTAGGTTAATATAAAATAGTAAAAATGAATTAAATGGCTGCGCGCGCAAGTCAGCTTCTCCTGTTTTCGACCGACTGAGGTCCCGTCGACCGACCGACGATACGAATTCAGCCGGCGCGCAAAAAAACGTCCGGTCATTATGGACATTGAACTCTCAATTGAACATTGAGCGCTCAACTCGTGTGCATTTAATGTCGTCTCGCAAAGTACGCTTGGCTGCATCCGTCGCAAGATCGTGGAACCGGTTTTGACCATGAAAAATACACATGCACTCGGAGAGGACATTCAACCCAACCTGCATCGACCAGTCCAATCATTTATGATAATTAAATATCGGAGTCTGCATCCATTCTCATGCCCTTCAACACGATCGTTGACCACAATCGTGTCTAGACTTGATAATAATTGATCTCATCTAATTATATTTGAATACCAAATTAGACAGCGGTTTATAGTGAATAATGACATCATGTATGAGAATGCAAAAAGCCGACGTTTGCTCCGGTATGTTTTTCGCCGTCTCCAACTGCAGTCGTACGTCAATGGGTGCGCTTTTTAACAGTTCACTTTGTCTGTTGCAATCTATAATTACCAACGGTGCTAGACTTTTAAACTTATCTAGGGATAGCAAAGGTTGTACAGTATCGTCTTGGTGATAAATTTTTTGAAAGTATGAATAGCTCTCAAACAACTGCGCGACTATATTTTTTTCCCAATCCAGTCTATGGTTATTATAGGGATAAATGTTATTGTTTAGGAAAACTTTAACGTTAGATAGAGTGCAATGATCAAATTTAGACGCATCAGCGTTGGCTTTGCCCATTTTATTGGTTTGAAGTCCGAGTATTATAAATCGAGGTCTCTCGAGCGCGTTGGTCACCTTAATCTGCCACTCGAGCTGAGTTGTCTCACGAGGTAATGTAGGATATTCAAACGTTTCCCACTTTCTGAACGGGATAAATAGAGTTTCATCCTTTTGCACTATATTCAAAAGCTTCATTCGTAGTCTATCATTAACTTCCACATGCGGCATTCTCCAGCAGATTTTGCTTATTTTCACTATAGGTTTAACCTTTTTGTTTTCAACATCTTTAATATGATCTTCGTTATAAAGTAATGCGTTCACATCATTCTTACTGCGCAGGATACACAACTCTTGTTTGGCGTTTACAACTATTTTTTTAAAATCTCCGGCAAAATTCAACCAAAATTTTAAAGGAATGCATACATTAAAATGCAAGTTGTCATCGAGAATGTTCTCATTATTCAAGCACCATCCGGCATTATTAAGTTTTCGACTCTCACTGTCCGATAACGATACATAGGCTTTTATTGTACTGCTAATGCCCAAATTTCGATTTTGTTCAATAACTTGCCCAAATAGTTCATATGACACACTCTCAAACAGGTGACTTATCCCGTTGTTTATCATTTTAACCTTTTTCGTTACTATACCATTGGTGGCCTTGTTCACCAGCGACGTGACGCCATCCTCTGCCTCCACCCATCCTTCGATGTATACATAGCTTTGATGTGGGTGCGTGTAAAAGTCCTGAGTCATGATTGGGATCCTAATTTCATCACTATTAGAGTAGCTGGTATTAGTATACGGGTAATAGGAATGTAATCGGTATGATGTAATATCCTCGTCTACCGACACACCCTCGGTAACGTTGAGAATATCCGAGTTCATTTTACAAGCTGCAATCCAATCGACTTTAAAAATAATTTATTCTCGGCGGTCAGGGACGTCTTAGGTGGCTTTTTCTTCTTAATGTCGTTAAATAATAATGGCATATCACGCTATCCTCCTAAGGTGAAGTCTGATGGTGATATTTTCGTTTCTAAAATTGACCAGTTTTTCGTTTTGATCAACTAATTTCAATTCAATGTTTGTTATAGATTTACTCTCAATAGGTAAATATATTAAATTTGAGGGGTTCTCAATAAGCTTAAACCCAGCGGGGCAGGACGGAAAAAAGTCGTGGATTGTATGCCTAGGCTTACCGTTGTGGAATGAGCCCCTTACCAGCGAACACTCTATTTTTATAACATTTATAGGTTGGATGTTCACGGGATGTTGAGCGATTTCAAGAGTATTTGCCCTCAATATTTTCTTATCATACCCTAAAAGATGACCAAAACTATCATCTTTAGAAAAATCAATCGTACTTGTGGATTTAATCTCACATTTTAGAGTATTATGGTTAGTGACAATCCTAAAATATTGCGTTGGATCCTCTTCGCTCACCTTATTGTGTAAATATTTAGCAATATCATCCACTCCATACGTTCCCTGGTCTAGTGAAATAACCTTATCACCAAAGTAAAATTTGTTATTAATATCCTCCTCAATGTTCGGTATACTGTTGTAGGTCTCTAAACTTACAAAGGCGATTTCATATTGAGACTCGTCTTTTAAAATTATCGGTGGGAAATAGTCGCTCGAGAGCGTGGATGTATTCCCGGACAATGAAAACACATAGGACATGGTGCAATAACAACAAACTAAGTTATTTCAATAATTTATTTTCTTTTTATACAATTTCATGAACTAGAATCCCTAGTCATCCCCTTGTAAAAAAATACAATCACTTCTATCGGTAAACGTTTCCTCCTCAATTTTCGAGAGTCTCCGCTTGCAAATTGCACAATTATCAATATGAGTTTCTTTCAAAGGAATGTCATGATAGCAAAAGTCGCACACGTGCATATCGTTTACTCTCGTGATTCCTTCCTTTCCTAAAATCAGCATGCGAGGAACGAGCATGTTTGGTTGATCGAGCATCGAATACATCCCGCAAACATCTTCACCGATTTGTTCCATTTTGCGTTAAAAACTTTAGACATAGACGTCCACACTCGCTCGAATTGAAGCTTTGAATGCGCTGATGATTGTATTTAACAACGTTTTTATCCCCAAAGTAGCGAATCAGCTCTAAAGGAGGCTTGAGATTTCCATACGAGTCAAAGTACTCTATAATCTCGCCGTCCTTTCTGTAACATACCCAATGCGATCCGGGCTGTGTGCTTTTATGTAAATTTACAATGGCCGATTCTCTACGTTTGGGATTCCGGGGTAGACTATCACGCATAAAAACTCCTATGAAATGAGGTATCTTCATTAATTTTGCATATTTAATTAGTTCTATGTTTGTTAGAGCCCTTCTTGGAATGTTTACGAAACCCTTTTCCGCTTTTGATATACGGATTGATGTATAGTCCTAAGCCTGATTTGTACGGCTTCAAATGTACACCTTTACCTAATGCAACAGATTCCATTTTTAAATTATGCCGTTTCGCTTCTTCTAATTGTTGTTTCCCTTCTTGAGCACTATTTACAGCTTTAGCGATAGACGATACGCCGCCTGCGATTCCTCCGAGAGCTGAAAGTCCAGCAAAGAGCGGTAATAGAAAGGGGAGAAAGCCACCTGTTTTAGGTATAGGAATAATTCGAGGTAGTTTACATTTTTTCCCTCTCAAACACTTTTTAGCAGTTTTATAAGCAATATTGACATTTCTAGGATTCATCCCGCCCTTGCTATGCTTCAATGCATGTTTAACGCTCTTCATAGCCTGGCGTAATGTGGATAAGCCCGATCCCATCTTCACTTTAGCCTTAATTATATTTGTAACTAACCAAGCAGCACTTTTTTCACCAAATGAAGAGTTTTTTGATTTAAATCTATCCCAAGCTTTATTAATTAGTATCCTATCAGCCTTATGTCTTGATCCAATATCTTTGGATTTAAGGTACGCAAAATCGTGTTCTTTACAAGCTTCGTCTAGAGGATTTATCCCTCTCTGATTAGCACGTTTATTTAGATCCGTTCCAGGGCCGCAGTACCTGTACCCTCCGGGGAGATGTAGTTCTGTATTAAGATTATCTAAAAGTCTATTTATTATTCCTCCTCCAACCTTCATACTAACGATGATTATACAATTTACTCTCTATATATAGCAGATACCCTTCATCAATCGAACCACTAAAATGAGATTTGTCAAGCAAGACAACTCAATTCAAGTTTGCAATTTAGATCTAAACGAACCTCAAAATCGAAGTAGACATGGAAGTCTATTACCCGATCACATAAGGGCAATTTTCGCCGGTCCTTCAAACTGCGGTAAAACAAACGCGCTGTTTTCGCTCTTATTCAGTTCAAACGGGCTTCGATTTCAAAACGTGTACGTTTATAGCAAAACTCTATTTCAACCCAAGTATCAAATGCTTCGCGATGTTATGAATAATGTGAAAGAAGTCGAATATCATACATTCAGCGAAAATGAAAATATTATACAACCGCACGAGATGAAGAAAAATACTATATGTATTTTTGACGATATTCCCACTAGTAATCAGAGCAATTTGAGGGCTTATTTTAGCCTCGGAAGACATTCGGATATAGACTGCTTCCTCCTATGTCAGAGCTATGCCAGGATAGGTAAACATCTAATCAGAGACACCTGCAACGTTGTCTGTTTATTTAAAATGGACATGCTCAATTTAAAACACGCTTATGACGATCATGCCAGTTCAGACATGTCATTCGATAAATTTTCCCAAATGGCTAAACTATGTTGGCAGAGGGATCAGTATGGATTTCTAACAATCGATAAAGAAGCGGCTATGAGTAGCGGACGATATAAATATCAATTTGATACTATTATTTACTTGTAGTAAAGGAGGGCTGTTCTCATTGTATGTTTGAGGGGCTGTTCTCAGCGTAATGTTTGAGGAGCTGTTCTCATCGTATGTTTGAGGGGCTGTTCTCATCGTAATGTTCTCAACACAACACATAATGTGTTTCTAACGCACTATGTTGTGTTAGTCAACGTAAGAATTGTGTTCCCATCATAACACACATATGTATTGCGTTTACAACGTAAACTATATATATAAGGCTGATAAACGATTCATGTCGTCAGGTTCAATCATAATGTTACCATATTATGAGAAAAATGATAAAAAATTAAAGCGAAAAATAATTGATATCTCCGATACAATTAGGAAAAAATTTAAATCCTTCAAGCAGCGAGAAGTGAGCGATAGTGACTCTTTTAAAAAATCTTTTCACCCCCTGATTGAGGCGCTGGAGAAGGTTAAGCCTGTTAAGGAAGAGGTGATCATCAAATCCGAGGATGAAAGCACCGAGCCTAATGTGAGCGCATGGTTCAGACCGAGAACGTCAACGGTGAATAGAAAACCCTTTTACGACATAGCGCACGTTCCCATGGGCGATTATTCAGAGTTGGAATTGAAACCTTTTATCGACGACACATTTGAAACAAAATCGGAAAGCGAGGATAACCTATCAAAAGTGGAAAAATTACAGGAAACGTTACACGGGAGCACGAGCACATTTTTCGAATTGAATAAGGAATTTGGACATATTGCGGCAAAGTATTTGCAATTTTACTTTACATACCCCAAAGAGCGAGATGAAAAATATGGAATCCGGATAGAAGGCGATAATCTAGTCATAGGAAACAAGTTGATAAGGTTGGATAAAAATGATATAATAATTGGCGAGAATGAATTTGAGGGGACTATGGGGCTGTACGAATTGCTCGTTAAAAAGAAACCGGACAATGCAGTCTACAATGAGAAAGATTTAGAAGAGTACAAAAAAATTCTGCTACTCACGAACGGTCACTTGAAAAATTACGATAGTCACATGAATGTTAACAGTAATAAAGGACATAAATACTTGAACATAATAGCGAAACTGTTCCCGCCAAAGGCGAAACCTCGAAATCAAGCCGATATTGAGAACCATAAGTCTAGAATTATTAAAATAAAGGAAAGACTCGGCGAGGGTCTAATCCCCGCAAATATGACATTGAACGGGTCAGGTTTCGTGTATTGGAATGATGTGAATGAGTTGGTGGATAGATTACGTTTATTGATGGCCTCAAAGGCTGCAGGGAATAATTCTCACCAAAACGAAATCCTATCGATTCTGGAAGAGCTTCAAGAGGAGGGAATTATCGTCTAACGTATATAAAGCATAGTCGCTGTTGGTATATTATCAAAATGCCACAATCAAAGTACGCATCACATACGATATCAAAGTTTGGGAGTCAGAATATCTCTCTGACTAGAGATGAAATTATAAAGTTAATAAATGATGAGAGGTCTGGTAAAGGGTTGAATAGCGATTTGGATGAAAAATTAAAACATACGAATGAGATGATTAAAAATTTAGCAATTAGTACGGTGCAGGAATTGACGAAAATAAAGTCTGAATTAAATGACGCAAATGGTGTAGAAAATCTAGAGGAAAAAATTAATACATACACTATTCATATGAATGAGACGCTTAATAATTTAGACAATACTACAGTGCACGAAATGACTAAAATAAAATCTGAATTAAATGACCTCGCCGCTCGCATGATGCACTCCATCGGCGGGAACCATGAAGATTTGATCACGCTTAAATCTCTCATTGAAACAATGAAAGATAAAAATATCAAGACAGAGTCGACTGTGGAAACATTAAATAAAAACCTAAAAGATCTTACAAATGACATTCTCCACTTATTTGGTATAACGGGTGAATACTACTCTGTAAAAAACCATCGTATTAGTCAAATGTTGGAGGGGGTTCAAGGAATGGATGGTGTGAACGTAAATCAATTGAAAAAAGCCGTTACAGGTATGGAAACCAAGATAAAAACAAACGAATCGTTAATTAACAATCATATTAAAGAGATGGATCGAATCTTTGGGATTACAAACAGCTACTTCTCGGTAAAGGGTCATAGAATCGTTTCCCTGGCCGACGGTAAGGACAACGCCGACGCCGTGAGCATGAAACAACTCAAGCAGGGCATAAGCGATTTAGAGAAACGTCTCAAGCAGACCATAGTCGATTTGGAGAAACGTCTCAAGCCAAAGTAAAATACTATAAAAGCAGCGAAATGAGGGTGAGATTGATCAAAATGAAGTTATTACTCATTTCATTCGGGGCGATGCTCGTCGCCGCTTGCCAGGATAGGTGCTTAAACGGAGGAGTCTGTTCTCAAATTAGAAGCAGACCATTCTGGCGTTGTCACTGCGAGCAGACTTCGTTTTACGGAAATAGATGCGAGATACCGTGTAACAAGTCATTCCAATATCCCTGCATAGATGTTCACCCTACATTAGCACCTAAACATTCAAATACAACCGCTACTTTGATTAGTAAATATGCAGACGTTTGGAGTATAATTTCTATAGTTTTATCTTTAATTACGCTGTCGTCGTTTATAACAACTTTAATATATATATGGTTTAGAAAACGTACAAGTGTCTTCATTACACTTTTAACATGAGTAAATATATAACACCGGTCAAAGTTGGGATCGTTGAGGAAATACACGGAGCTGTACGAAAAAACTTTAAAAGACGGAGAGTACTAACGAAGGGAATAGACGAGCTCTGGAGTGCCGATCTCGTTGAGATGCAATCTTTGTCTAATATAAACAAGAAATATCGCTACATACTGACAGTTATTGATGTATTTTCCAAATTCGCCTTTGCTAAACCCTTAAAGTCAAAAAATGCAAGGGACGTGACGCAGGCAATGCGTGATATTTTTACAGAGTCTAATAGATCCCCCAAACATTTGCACACCGACGATGGTAAAGAATGGTTTAACTCTACGTTTAAATCATTAATGAAAGAATATGACATTAATTTATATTCAACCTATAGTTCCATCAAAGCTAGCGTTGTCGAACGATTTAATCGTACGTTGAAATCGAACATGTATAAGCAATTCCATATACAGGGAAACTATAAATGGATACCTCCGATATTGGATAAGCTAATTGAGGACTATAATGCACGGAAACATAGAACAATCAACATTGCACCGATTCAAGTTTCGGCTAAAAATGAGAAATTAATTTACGATAGGGCCTTTAATGTGTTGAAAATAAAAGATCCCTCAAAACCCAAATTTAAAGTGGGTGATCAAGTTCGAATATCGAAATATAAACATATATTTCAGAAAGGCTATCTCCCCTCGTATACTACAGAGTTGTTTACAGTCAAAAAAATTCAAAATACATTTCCTAGAACTTATTTATTGAGTGATTCAAGCGGACAACCGATTTTAGGAGGATTTTACGAGGAAGAATTGAAAAAAACTAAATACCCAGGTCTTTATTTGGTTGAAAAAATATTGAGGAAAAAAGGAAGCAAAGTCTATGTGAAATATCTCGGTCTAGATAAGTCGCATAATGAATGGATTAGCAAGGATAATGTTGCATAATAAAACAATATTTTTAAAAAAGTTTTTTATTCAATCTGTCTAATTAGAAACTCATACAATAAAATTGCGTTATTTAAGGCACATGCGCCGCGTCTTCTCCTATGAAGATCACATTTTTTAAAAATCCAGTTAATTTTGCGGAGAGACGGATAATCGCCAATGTCTTCAAGGTTGATAATTTTCAATTCGGGCATCAGCTTTTGAAGCAACCTCTTCTTCTCCAATCCTTTGACGAAAATTCTCTGTATCCCTATTAGTAGAGTCGATATATAACTTTCCAATTCATCGTAGGGAATAGTGCCATCAGAATGGTTCAAATTGTGATAGTTGCGAGTTAGCCATTTGTTTGTTGATACAACTTGTTGTTGGATAAACGGCGGAGATTGAAAGATCGAGGAATGTTCCAAATTTGAAGATTTAACAGCAATTTCTTTTATAAAATTGGTTTTAAGGTCAGTTTTGAGGCATTGAAAATCGACAATAACCGCAGAGTCGACCATTATCCACCGGTGTCATAGAAGGAATGTTAGAATCGCGTCGTCTGATTAGTCCACACCCTCTTGGTGGCATCATCCTGAGATAGAACAATCGCACTTAGCTGATTCGCCAGTTTGATGGTAGTATTATATTCCTCTTCTTGGGATTTCACCCCGACTGTAGCGCGGAATGTAGACTTTTTCCAATAATCAATCGGTTTCTCGTTGACTATGTCGCTAATCCTGTATACTTCCAGCTTAATCAGATAATCATTGCCCATTTTCTGCGAGGCTTCTATAACCACACGCCCATTATCAGTCAGTTGGCTAATTCTCGAGTTTGGGATACCTGATTTCCCAGCATCTGTACTCAATTGTTGGAGCTTCAAAACTGGAGACTTGCGTTTTTTCTTTTTTTCGATATTTTTATCAGCATGATTATCAAACGATAGCAAAACATTATCAGCGTCATCAGTCCATGTTAGGTTATTTAAATAATTAGGAGATTCCATTGCGGAGCAACTAATGTAATGTACTTTCACTAGGAGACTTGAAACGCGAGTGAGTGAATTGTTGAAGGAGAATGAGATGAAGAGTGGGGGTTAGAATTGTCAGAGTGAGACAGATACACTAGGCGCGGCTATACGACCATTTTGATTTTCTGTCTGTGGGATAGCAAACATTTTTTTTTATTATAAATAGATGAATTGAAATGAAAGAAATAATTAGATATAAACATTATTTATTCATAAACTTATCAAAGCTAACAATTATCAAATCTTGATATTAATTTATTTTACATTTACATAATCCTAAAATTACCACATCTTGATATTACATATATACCTTATAATTATCTAAACATAAAATTAACTTATTCTAAATTCATAAAGCGTCAATACCGTATAAAAACTTATATTTTAACATTGCCGTGCGCTAAAGTATTTACACCATCAGGTAGCGCATGCCTTTTGTCATCAAAGTTTACAAGGGCTACTTTATTCTGTGCTATGGTGTAAACGTTATGATTTTTAGCCCTGATAAATTTCATTTTTAAAGATTTCGATTCATTTTCAAAAAGACACCTTTTATAATCATCGAAGAATAGAGATTTGGCCGAAACACCCTTACATTTTTTAACCAGTTCGTCAGACTCGCATTTGTAAGCATAACATTTTGATCTAATTGCCAAAAATTCGTTTATAATATTATCACCCGTCTCCAGTTTCATCAAACCTAAAACCTGTTTGTTGACTATTGGCATTTTAAAAACATTATCTTTTGGGAAATTGCTCGTATCGAAACGATGGAGATCGGGCTTTATATCTTCATAAAAATCATCGGTTTTGATATATGCTACTATGCTGTCTGTATCAGTATACTGTAATTCAATATTATCCTGATATTTAGGTTTTAAATAATTATACCAAAAATCAATCATCAGAGTCTTGCTTAATTCTAAGATTGCGGCACCGAGAAAAACAGGCTGATTATAATAGACTTCGGGTTTTGTCATTTGAATTATGCACAAGTCATTCTCGAGCATAAGGGAAGATTGAAAATATGGAGATGCAATATAAGCTCTAGCACCCATTCGATTAACTTTTTTATTCCAATGATTTACTATTTTAATTTGCATAAATCTTTCGGGGTTAAGAATGCTTCGTCCAAACACGCTGTTGTTCATTAATTTAAATAAATTTTTTTCAAATGGCGACGTAGCTTCCGTTCGCAGCTTATTATTTATATTAATATAATCTCTTAAAACGAAATCCTGTTTAAATGACAGTATTTTATGTATTTTAACCAATTTTAAACCCAACGAAAGTGCCTGCTGTAAATTTTTAATGTGTAAAATATATTTTGATTTATCATACAGGGTGCCTAGAAGTTTTTTCAATTTTGCATCGGGAGGGACTCGTTGCTCGACACATGGGGGGAAAGAATCAAGGTAATCGTGTGTTTGTGGCGGTACGTGTAGATCTACCTCTAAAATAACACCTAAATCACCGTCACAATCGAATGATAAAGGATCAAAACGATCGGTGTCCTCATCGCTGTACCATTTAAAGTCTGATACGGGGAGCTTGGAACACATCGAGTGACCGTACATGTTATTAATATCACAGTATACGATATAGCTCGACTCTTTGGTGGGAACATAATCTTTTTGGTAGGGGTTATTGCTCTTGGTGTACTTTTTTGAAACACCACAATACCCGCCTCGAATAGAGGACTTTACAAAAGTTAACATATCTAAATCAGTAAGTAATTCGAGCTGAACCTTGCTGAGTTTTAAAAATGCGTCAAAAGATAGGGATGGCAGGGTATAGTATTGGGCACAGTCTAGGTCATATGTGGACATACATAATTTCCTAAAGTGAATCATTACGTCCGAAAGTATAAGCACATCACACTTTAAATATAAAGAGCTATATGATCCCAAAGAGGTACATTTAAAGTGAGTAAATATCTTTAGAGCCCGATCGTATTCTTGATCGGTTATTTGCTCATCTTTCAAGTCGTTATAGAAATGTTCTTTAGAGGGCAGTTGCGTATCTTTTAATCTCTCTAGACTGTTTACATAAGAATAGGGGAATATGCCCTTTTCCTTCAATAAACCAATATCAGCATCATTTGGGAAAAATTTTCTCATATTTGTAAAATTCTCCAAAGTCAAATTTTTGCTTAAAGTGTCTAGAGATGAAGCAAGAAACTTATAACTATCTAAAAATCTCAGCTCAAAAGTACCAGCTTTACCAGTCTTTGGATGGAAGACACCTATGCGCTTTGAAATGGAAATAAAGCGTTCTTTACTTGACGGTATGCAAGTCACACTCCCGTTATCGTAAGCCAATTCTCTAATTAAAAAATGCATATCATAATTAATTATATTATGACCGAATATGGGGAGATAATTTGGGTACTTATAAAGTAAATTACACGAGATGCATGCCCATGAGCGTATCGCCCCTGTAGTGTGGGAATGATCGAGGACATATTTGTCACCGTCGACAAAATCTTTTTTGCAAATATGACAACGGGTCGATGAATTCAACTGAAGCAGATCACTAGTTGTAGGCTTTTTCATGACCACAACAGTTTTCATATGCTTATAAATAATAAGAGCTTGCTCGTGCAAAGAGGCGACAAAATGTTTTACGGCATCGGGACCCGTGTATGTGAAAAATTTACATAGAGAGGTGTCGTAATTACAATAGACATAGAATGCATAAGAAAAAACTTCGTGCTTATTTAAATATTGAGTATAACAAGCTTTAGGCTCTGGTTGACACGTCTGAATGGGAAGAAGCACGCTTTCAAAATCAAAAAATATTACAAATGGGTGCTCGAGCTGTTTATCGAAATTTTTAAATTGTAAAATATTTTCCTGGGTTTTACCGATGAATTTAACATCGATTTCTTTAGTTGTAGGAAGGCGGACTATTCTCTCGCCGCAATCGTGTCGCTGGTGGTGTTGTAATTTGACCTCTGTCGCGAAAAAATTAAAACAACCATCGCAAAAATGTTTTTTACCATTATGATGATTTATTTGACTTGAAACTAGGTGCGACAAATTAGTTATAAGGGTGTAATGACCAAAATCAGTTTCTTCATTTTCTATATATAAAAGATTTACATGATATTGACGCTTTATTTTACTATATCTAAGGGGCCCACAAACGATATGTTTGCCGTTGTTAGCTAGCTTTAACCCGAAAACGGTAACAGAAATAGTAGGGTTTAGTTTTTCAAAAAGATTTATGTCAGTTAATTTCATTGGAAAACTGATATCACCCACATTTAAAATTTCCGAAAAATGAGGGTAAGAAGATGTTTTATTTTTGTTGATTTGCGCAGGTTTCAAAAATGCTACGATGGAATATAAAAAACAATATTCATCATCGCTAATAATATTCAAAACAGCCTTCTTACTAATAATATTTTGCGGGAGGCGGACAAAGCTTGAACCGGCAATTGGTTGATATTTATTTATATTTACTTCTAGAAACCTCGTATTCACAAGTGTCCACCCGCTTTGCATTTCTTGAAAATGCTCACTTTGCGTCTTTATTGAATTTTTAAAAATGGAATAGGCGTTATCAAAGTCTACATTGTTACATATAACCTCATTCCGTGTATTGAAACTTTTTAATGATGTTTCATTGGAAGTCGGGAGCAGATATGAACCATACAGAACCAGGTTAACTTTAACGCTGTGCACCGACTCGATTTGAGTCAGTATTAATTTTTTTACCTCGTCTTGAATCGAATTCATAAAAACATCTGGCAGAACAACATCAGAACAGTTATTGTAGACCTCGTAAGTTTTGATACGACTCTTAAATCCACTCTGAATCTCTTGTGTGGTCGTGTTGAGTGGACATCTAACGCTCAGGGCCCTGTGTTCGGCACTTCTCAGGTGGCTAGCATATTTTCCAACATCTAGATGTTTGTTGCATGACCCACACCGCATTTTCTTGCTTGTTGATGGTTGGTCGTTTTGAATATTTCTTTTCATTTTAAAGCTGTAGAGAGAAAAACAATACTTATAAAAAATGTTCCGAGATCTTTTCAGAAATTGATTCAAAGATTTCTTTCAATAAGACACAGATAAGAAAAACACATATATATAACGTCATCTTTCATATTTTTTCTAACGACGCCGAATGGCGAAAGCTTAAATAAATCATAATCATCAAATCTATATATAAAACGTCATCTTTCATATTTTTTCTAACGACGCCGAATGGCGAAAGCTTAAATAAATCATAATCATCAAATCTATATATATCTTGTACTGTCAAGGTACATACAAAATAGTGTTTATTGAATCTAAAATAATCAAAGCTGCAATGATGGATTTTTATAATGTATAGCTTTAATACAACGGAAAGTAAATTATTAGTATTGATAAATATCAATAGTATATAAAACATATGATTAAATAAATAAATATGTACCTTTTTTATTTCACGTTAATCAAACTCAATCTTGACGAGAGATGTTCGAATTGCACTGTTCACTGGTAATATAATCAATGTTTGTTATGCTAGGTCTTTTTATACCCAACAGGAGCGAGCCTTGTTGCTAAATATATGACAATCCGGCCCCCACAATCCAGCGACGACCGTAGTCTGACTTGCGAGATGCACACGAGTTAATTGAGTCAATTGCAATTGTAATTGAGTCGAGCGCTCAATTAAATTAATTGTTCAATTTAGAGTTCAATGTCGATAAATGACCAGACAGTTTTTTTGCACGCCGGCTGAATTCATATCGTCGGTCGGTCGAGGGGACAGCAGTCGATCGAAAACAGGAGCGCTGACTTGCACGCGCAGCCATTTAATTCATTTTACTGTTTCGTATTAGAAACATGTTTGAACATGATCATAGGTTAGTACAGATGCATTGCAAAAGACAACTACAATGTATAAATTTCATTAACGTTTAAAAATATATTTTAAATATGTCAAGCTCACAGTTGACTAAAAGATGTACATGGTGGTATTTGAGAAAGAAATAATTATAATAATCATATTTGTTTGGCAGCTAGTCTAGACACAAACCACAGAAATCAGTACACCTACAAATTTGAATCGGACCGTCTCGGAACCTTCGATTGGATCTCGAAAAGTCGAGCCGTCTGACGGCCCGAGAAATTGAGCCGTCTCAAAACGATCCGCCTATCCTTTTTTTCCATTTCTCACCTACTAAAATCAGCACTAACCATTAGAAAGTATTAAAAAAATAGCAAAGTATTAGAAAAGCAGGAGCAAGGTACGCGTCCATACACCACTACCGTCTGGCCGCATTTGTATAGTTAATTGATCCAGCTCTCTCCTCCATACACTACTAACTGCAACCGCACATGCGTCGGACTATGCCGGATGTGGCCAAACGGAAGACAATGTAATTGACAGCCCATTTGTCACAACAATACCACACCAGTATTTATGCTATTTTTTAAGATTTCATAAATACTGTTAGTATTAGAAACCATAATAATTAACAATCTTTATGTTACTAAAAAAAACCCTTGTTGAATTTTTAAAAAATGTATTAATCATAGCAGGAGTTTCATTCAATTATGCTGGAAAGAAGGAATGATTATTCAGTACTAGGATCGCTTATAGCCCGAGAGCTGGTGAATATTTTTGGTACTATGGCCAAAAATTTTGGTACTTTTGGCACTGAGTGCGTTAAAGTCAACAGTTTTGTAGTACTAAATAATAAAACATTGACAATTCGATAGAACGCACAAATACCATATTCAAATTCCAAAAATATGAGAGTATGGCTGTTGAAATGAATTATTTATTACTGGCCAGTTAAAATTAATACACACTGTTGGCAAATAGAATGTTCAGTGCCACATTATATTTATTATTAAATTGAAATATTATGTCTGTGTTGTTTCATAACTAGCCAAAATTAACAAAAAAAACTAAAATGGCGTTAAAATTTATGAATTTTAAACAATGCCATCATGCTATTGTATGCTTTGTTTTATTTTAATCTACTCAAACAAAAAATAACCCACAGTTGCCTCTTCGGCCATCCAAAACGCATATCGATTAGGCTAAAAGTGCCGTAGGCACAAATGGAGATATAAAATGAAGCAACCCATCACAAGTTAGTCACAGGTGCGAGTAGTTTGGGTGGGAGATGCCTTTAACGACACCTGTAAGATGTCAGGTCCGGTTAAATAATTCACTACTACTAAACAATGTATAGTAGCAGTTGATATTATATGATGGCTACATGGAGGGTGTCATAGGCATTCTTGTTAGAGATGTGTGGATGGAAATATAGGAAGAACTTTAGATTATTTAATTAATTTTTATTCAAATTTTATTATTATTAGAATTTATAGTATCTATAATTCAATCTTATGTATTTTCAATTTTATTAATTTTATACTTTAAAAAAGTAGATTAAATTTATTAAAAATTAAAACTAATGATAAATAAAATAAATCATTCTTTTCATTTAGTTTATGTGCATTATTCTTAAACTCCTCCCGGTCTTCACTAAAATTTTGTGCCACATAACATGACATACTCTTTATAGACTTCCTTCAACATTCACAAATTTTCCAATATTTTTTTTTAATTTAACAAGAAACTTCAAAAGAAAGCTGATCTATTTTTAAAATCTACATCATTCCGGCAAAACAACAAAGCAACGTCGTCTTCCAACGAGTGAATGCAAACTAAACGTCGAAGCGAAACTAAGTGGTCTCTTTCGATTCCAAAAGATCAAATTTATCCCCACCCATCCACCCCATGCAGCTCACCTTGTCTTTACGATGGCAAGTCTTGTTTTAAATAAAACCTTGTTATATAGTATTTTACAATTATTTGAATAAGCATATTTAATGTAAATTATTATAATTTAATATCATATATTACTATTTTATATCATAATATCGATTGTATTTTAGAGATACGGCCATAATTCTCAGCACTCAATTTGGAAAAAAACATCCACGTACCTTATATGAAATACTGGATACAGGGGATACTGGTGAATTTCTCTCACATGCCACGGCCCCTACCGGAAACCCAGCCCTCCGATGTCTTTTCCGTCTCTATAACTATTAAGTACACCATATGGACCACTAGATCTATGTTCCGACTTAATTTTATATTATTATTTATTTTACTTTCCTAACCCTATAGAAGCCTATTATTTGCCTAGGCAAAAAGCCTGTTAAATGAAAAAAGAAATGAATTCTAATATCAGGGGGCTGAGCATTATTATGTTGGGGAGGGTGGAAAAACGCACTGCACCACTTTAAATGCTAATGCTGCTTTTAATGCTGCACCCTTGCTAATCTGATGGATATATATCAAAACTGTATTTAGGAAAGAAATTTAGATTTTAGTTCTACAAAAAACGTATAAATATCTTTGTTTTGATTTTTTTAAATTTCAGAGCCTTTCAAAACTTGGCAAAATGAATATTGGCAAAATTAGCTTAAAGTAGGGTACATACAATTATTATTTAATTTGAAAAAGAAATAAAACACATAAATTAAGAAATAATATATTCATTAGAACTAAGAATGGAGTCTTACAAAACTGAATCATTTAAAAATAACCTTCATCGTCAGAATCGCATTTCTGTGATGCAGAAAGCATTGTCTGCGGAGGACCAGGTGCTGGGGGTGGCAACAGAAGAGAAGGAGGAGCTTCGCCTCCTCGAACTTGGATTGCATAAACAACGGCCTCTGCTTTACTCACACTACTTCGCATAGTGGACATTTTTCGAGACATTTCATACCCACCTCCACCTACACCTGAAACAAGTTAAATGAAAATATACTTCTTCATAAGGCTAACTTCATGAAACATTTAATATATTGTTTTTTACAGGTTATCAATCAAAAAATGTTTACAATGCTACAATGGAAATCTCTGACTCGGGTCAGATCCATCCTTAAACAGTGTTTCTTTCAGGCAAAATGCTCCAGGGGGGAGGGGGGCATTTAAGAGGTGTGGGGGGGCGGAGTAAATAAAACAAAGTAATATTACTTAATGTAATACTAAAAGGTGCTACTAGTCTACAAAATAACGGAAATATAGAATCAAATTTGTATAAGGCTTATATTTTTAATTACAGAAACCTTATTCTTGGTGTCACCGAGATATTTTTCTCTAAGGGCGACACCCCCCCGGACAAGTATCTGAAAGAAACACTGTCCGTGAATGGGTAACATAGTATAGGAATATTAAGGATTTGTAGAATCCTTGGATATTAGGTAACAGGTATAGTGTATGAATAGGATTTTCGGAGGGGAGGGGTGAGGGAGACATGGGAGAAATGGAAGAACTGTGGATTTGGCCGGGAGACTGCGAGCGTCTACTTTGCATAAAATAATACTTTTAAAATATTTTTTTTAATGACTGAATAATGAGGTTATTATATTTCTTAGATTTGAAAGGGTGGTCTTTAAGGATGTTTGTTTTATCAATGATAGAGGCTGATTGGGAAGGTCTCTTAATTCTGGATTTCTGATCAGGAAATGGCTGGTTTCTTTGCGATTCGCCTGATGAGAATCAAGAGATGGACTATGTCATGGAGATATGAAATCCACCTTGTTCTAGTGCAGCTTTAAAACCAGACAAAATGTGTTAAGTGTGCAGGATGAGAAATTACAAAGAGGAAAAGGGCTGCCAGATTGTTTGTTGCAGTGAACAAGGTTCTTCGAGTATGAAATTGTATCCTGGAATGCGTTTAAGTAGAGATTTAACAGTTCTAGACACTTTGCAGAATTATAAAAGTGAGTTGAGGTTAGTGTCTCAGTAATATTCATAATTATACGCCAATGTATGGATATGTGCATACAAATTTATAATTTAGAATGTAATGTGTTATAATTATATTGGTTTTGGTGTATTTAAACAAAACAAACCTGCAAATCCAGTATATAATCTCTGCAAAAACTGACAAATGGACTTGCATTCATCAGTATCACCATTTGCCAGAACATTTATACAGCGTCTCATCAATTCACCAGTAAGATCAGCGATTCCTAATATGTAATCGGACATGGGTAATACCAACGAATAAGATTGCACTCTGCCGTCATCATCGGTGGTCGAGAAGTTAAAATCTGCCTCCAGGTCTTTATGTTGTAGAATTTGGCCTTTGAGCAGCCATCCGTACAAGGTTATAGCTTCTACGTACTCCTGTAAGCCGGGAGACAAAGCACGATTGCAGAGGTGAAGAGGACAATCTGCCAATTCTAAAGCTACTTTTTTTATTATCCCATTTTGTAATGCTTCCAGCCTTTTACCAGCTTCGGTTATCGTTATATTTCTATCAGAGTCCCTAAAAAATAAAAAAATAATTTAATGCAAGGGTATTCTAGATACCCATCACTTTGAATAACAAGACAACTCTCTTTAGCAGAACATAATTAAAGTGCTACCGAATATGAAGCTCAAATTGCTATAGAATATTTCAGCCTCTGCTTTAGTTGCCAGTTCATTGGACAAACCATAGAAATATCCAGAAAAGTTTATTAAAGTTCATTGTGTCAAATTAAAAAAATGGTGTCATGCTCTGTAAAAGCAGTAGCAATAGTTACATCAAGAATAGTGCAACACGTATGAATGAAAGTAAATGAAACATTATGTTCCTGTTGTATGAGGAGCGAACTGCTCGTGGCCTCGAATCGTTTAATATGATTCAAGGGACCATTGCCAATGTAATGTGCTCTGTATCTTAGCGGATGCCCGCTTCTGGCCCATAGACATGAACGTTATTTTAATAATGTATCTATGGTCAAAGTAATTAAAATTATTGTGAGTTAACATAAGTTCTCACTACCCATACCCTCCCCCTCAACCTCTTTCTTTCGAAATGTATTCAACACATCTCAGATTTTCTAATGGCATTTCTTCCTTTTGTCCATTTAACCAGGGACCCATTTTATTTTTCTCCCTCTAGCTCTCTCATTGGTCGGTAACAGTATTGTAGCATACCTGTACGTTATACGGAAAGAATGTAAACATTTAATGGATGGTACTAAAAAGGGAGAAGTCTAGTTGATTGGAAAATCAATTAACAAGTTAGCCAGAGGAGTCGCATAAGGACGATTAAGAGCCGGTGAGAGATATAAATGATATGAATTTATATCTTTTACTGTCACAGCACTTCGCGAACTTACTTACTGGCATCTTGAAAATCTATTCAGGAAATTCAGATTTTAGCCGAGCATTGCATTAGGGCAGATAATTCCAGACAGGGGCTATAAAAACTCATTTACTTGGTGACTGAATGTAGCAAAAATATAATCCTTTTGCTCTCGATAGTGATATCGCGCGATAGCTTTACAATTCGCTCGTATCGATCGTGACGGTTGTCCAGTTCGGCAGCTGCCGAACGGAATAAAGCAAGGACGGGACTACCGGCTTCCAATTTAGCCCCTCCTTCAGCGGGATCAGGAACCCCATTTCTGCCATGGTCCTTCTTATTGTTACCTCGTTGGCCTGTAATCAAACAAAATAAAAAATACTAGTTACATCAAAACATAAATGTTTATATTTTATTTCAATATGGGGCCTTACGTCTATTTGACATATAAACGATTTTTTGGCTTTCACCGTTTACGTGATAAATTAAAATTCAATAAAAACAACTATGGTCTTGATAGCAAGTACGAGAATTATAAAACCGGCCACAACCAGCTCTACAATGTACCTACAACAAAACAACTTTAGTTAGCCAAGTGCAAAGAAATATTCTGTCATTCAAACAGTTGAAAGCAGCAGCAAGAATGCTGACAGCTGTATTGGCTGTTTTCCTGAAGGAGCATCACAAAAATCCCACATTTTTTGGCAGAATATAAATGGATACAAATGCCACATGCCATACATTGTGCGTATGATGTCAAATTTCACGTATAATGACAAGTGTTTTTCATGTATGTTCACAAGGAATAAAAAGCAAAGGATGTTAAAAAATAAATTTAGACCATAATTCGACCCTATCAGGCTGAAAGTAAATAATTCTACTAGATACTATAAGAAATTTAACAATTCCTTGAGAGCATTAGGAGAAAATATTCATATGCCTCGTTCTACTATTTTTTTATCTCTCGATAAAACATGAAACATGAAACTGAAGAAGTTTCAAGGACGTGAAGGTCTACCGCAGGTACGTAGTTTGACAATAAAATATTTAAAAATTGTCAAAAATTAGGTGTTTTTTTCCATTGCTTTAGAAAGGTTTAGATATACCCAGAGTTGGCGAAAATGTCCGTTCGAAATGCAATAACCATTCGCCAGTGCCAGTATTACTTTCTGCCAGTCCAGATACCACCGATGCTAGCTGTTGAGTGAAATGTGTGGTAAACGAGTTTAACAATGCTCGTTTGTCATCCAAGTGAAAAGATAGACTACCCTTACTTTTAGTTTCTATACATATATTCATGTATAAGAAGCTACTATCCCCGTACTTTGGCTGTTTGACTGTCCGTCCGTCTCTTAATGCAAAAGAGTTGAATTTTTGTTTGTAAATTGAAGCTAAATAAAGATTGAAGCTGAAGAAAAAATATAGTGGAATGATTTCACATTGGAAAAGCGGTATTATTTACATTTTCTGCATACCTAACAAGTAATCAGTTCCTGTGAGCATCTACCCTTTCTAAATTAATAAAAAAAATACACAAAATTTAATTGGAAGACCAAAATCCCGTTTTCAGGGAAATACTTGCAGATTTTGCACTTGAAGAAATGACAATACCGAATAAAACAATAAGCCAATATTAATAACGGGGGTTTTTTTCCAGGGTTTTATTTTTATTAATTGTAACACTGACACTAATGTCGAGCGAGCGAGTGGTTGAGTCGACGTTTCTCCCAAGCATCGTCCCTTCCACCGAGTCGAAGTCTCATTTCTCGTTATGAGGTTATAATTTTTGTGCGTACGATATAATTTACTTGTAGCTGTGTGAGGTTACATTTAAAATTAATCTTGGTATTTCCAATAAAGTTGTAATAAGAAAACGTTTGAAATGGCTAACAGGGGCGCTACTTCCAGGCGTGCGCCTGAAAGTGAGTCTACAATTGCTTACGTCCAGTGTGACGGTTTGGTGAGTATCTACGTATTCTTTTTCATATATTGTATAGGTCTTTGGCCTTCTCAGTCAAATTGTTTGTTCAGGTCCTTAGTCTGTTTTAATTGAGCAGTACATTTGAGGTGGTCCTTTTCTTTCCTTTGTTTAATCTAGGCATCTTGTGCAGGGTATCTCTAGTAAGTGCTTTCCATTTGATTTGGTTATCTGACACCAGGTGTATATAATACTGCCCATCGTTGCCTTTCAATGAAGTTTTTATGATGCTGGATTCCTAGTCATTTAGGAAAAGCAGCCACCCCCAGAAGTAAATTTACATGACAAGCAACGAATAACTAAATATGGCGATTAGTCGATTGCTCCTCAGCTGTGGCTATTCCAAAAGGATCATTTTTCAATAGCCGCAGCTTGTAGTCGATGTCGCAGCAATAGTCCTAAGTCTAAGCCAACATTGTAGTACTTCCACGTTTAAAATGATTATTGATTGTCTATTCTCATTCATTGATTTGATATGTATTCTCACAACTTCTTCAATGTGGGAATTCTTTTCTTTATGTCTAGCTCTTGCTACTGCAGAGGTTATGTTTGCATTTTGGTTTTGTAATTTGGGAGTTTTTTACAACCCATCTATGTACCAATAAAGTCCTTTATTGAATTATAGAATAGGATATAATCTTTCAAAGACCCGTGTAAGTGCCAAAAGTAATAGGAGTTGCCTAAATGGTAAAAGAAAATAGGATTTGGAATTATATACAGTTTTTAGACCATTTTTTTCTAACGTGTATTTACTTACGCCCTTAAAAATATAAAAATGTTCGGCAAAGGAAAGATATAATATATGAAAGGGAACAAAAAGATGAAACTTTCAGAAAAATATGAAGACAGCATGAAAAGAAAAAAAAATATTATAGGAAATAACATTAATTAGGGTATGTGAGGCACATTGTCATGTCTAGTTCTAGTATCAAAATCATCTCATCCTATAAATATTTGATAATTGATATAGATATCTATCATGAATATATTTCGGTTTTACTTTTTTCATTAAAACATTGTTTTTATTATGCAAAAGAAAGTATCCATAATGTTTACTTATTTGGTCTATTTATTGTTACATTATTGAATATTTTAAAAATATGTTTTAGGCTGTAATGAAAATAGTAAAGCACTGCCATGAAGAGTCATGCAGTAATATGGAGGTAGCCCAGGGCGCTTTACTGGGTCTCGTTGTGGACAACCGCCTTGAGATAACAAATTGTTTTCCATTTCCCAAACATAACGATGACACCATGGATGAAGAGGAATACCAGCTTGACATGATGAGGAGACTGAGACGCGTCAATGTTGATCATTTTCACGTTGGATGGTGAGGCGTTTTCCATAAAATTTCCACATTACTAGATAGTTTCTAATACAGAATGTTCTTAAGTGTAATAGTGTATGCGTGAGAGTATTAGCAAAATTGTTGTGAATCAATAAACAATGATCATCATATGGCTTTTATTATCAAGGAGGTTCCGTTAAATGCAGTTCTGAGAGCTCTGTCGACATAATGCAAGGCGTTTCTTTACAGTTTGTTTATGACATGATAACAGTCTGAACTCTACTATTCAATATGACTTCTGTGCTCTATACAGTGTGGTGTGGTGTGGTGTGGTGTGTGTGTTACATATATTTGACTGCTGATTTTAATTTTATAATCCTTCATATTCACTTAGTTTTAAATATTTTGTAACTATCCTTCCCAATAAAATATAGTTCAAAAATGAATTGTTTGCAAATAATTAAAAATGTGTGTCCCTGGGCACTGTAGTATTTTCCCCCAAAATTCTTTGATGTTTTTTCTGTTGTAAGTATGTTTTATTTGAGTACTAGCTGTTCAACCCCAAGCTTTACCCTGGGTTGGCAGCTAGAACCTGCGGGTAGCTATGAGGGTGCCACGACAATTTGTGCCTACCGTCCTATTCTATGCAGGCGACTTTGACTATCGTTCCGCTGATGTAGAATAACACTTTCAGTTTTCCCGAATTTTCCAATGTTCGAGGCAACTATTCTAATTTTCCTTTGTCTAAAAGCCTTCTTCAAACAATTTCTAACATAAATAAAAAATAACCAAATCGGCCCAGTAGATTCCGAGGTATAACGCTTCATACACATTCATTTTTATATAAATATAGGTAAATGTCTCAAAATAGAAGTTGAAAAGATTAATTAAACCTAATTGAAAAATGAAAAAGAAAATTTGATTACCAATAAAAGAAAATTTAAAACGATACCACCCAACTTTTATTTTTTACTATGAAAAGAAAATTTAAAAAAAAAATATATTTTATACTATAGATACTTTATGCGGATTGTCACTGGTGCTGTATTTTTTTCATATATAATAATTTTGATGTTTTTTTATTTTTTTTAATTGTCGCTTTATAAGTTATTCTTCTACTTATTCATTTATTTATTTTTCCACTAAAATTATGTATATTTTTTAAAATATAAAAGGAAAACTATATAAACTAACTAATCTAAAACTAAAGTAAAAAAAGTTACATTATATTCCAATTTTTTTTTCATTAGTAATAAGAAACGTAATATATTTTCTATTTATGTTGATAAACGATGACATTTCTAAATAAAAATCAGAAAGATGTTATAATATATATTTAAAAATTTATATAAAAAAAATGTTGATTGTTTGCGTGTCAATTTTACGACACCAACATCTTGGAGTATATGCATTTTAAAATATACATGTTTTTGGCAATAAAATTTCATTCGGAATACAATATTCAATTGTTTTTAAACAAACAGAGACAAACTTTTTTGTTCCTAAACATCAGGTGTAAAATTTAACGGAGACTTTTATAGAATTGGAAACGAAAAGATCAATGCTACCAACATTTAATAAATAAAACAGCAATTAGATGGAACTGTAGAATGCCCAGGCCATTGTATAGCAACCAATGTTTTTTTAGCCGCGGAATAACCACTTGGGCGCTGGTCAGGTTAAGCTCACAGAGTTACATCAATAAAAAATACAATATTATATTAATTTGTATTCGTTTGCATTTGTGTATTTAACACGTATAATTCAAGTTTAATAATACATTGTTTGTTATTTGTAATTTAAATTAGGTATCAAAGCGCTGACGTTGGAAATTTTTTGAGCCTTCCGTTGCTCGAGTCGCAATATCATTATCAGACATCAATCGAAGAGAGTGTGGTTGTTATTTATGACACCAAGAAGAGTGCTAGAGGTTTCCTCACTCTCAAGGCATACAGACTAACGCCTCAGGTAAATCTTGCTAATAAATAAATTGAAGCAATCCCAATTTTTGTGTCAGGACCACCATGCTATAGATAGGAGCTTGGCCGTAAATGTTATGTCCAGGCCGATTCCTGCCAAATGTATTTATCGCTTTGTTACGGTCTATGTATTTTTATTACTAGGCACACCAAAAACATCTTTTTTAGTTAATGATATTTGTATTTTTTCTACAGCTGCCATTTTGTGGTTATGGGAGGGAACCTTTATGTATTTTTGTGGGAATTACAATTAATCTATGCTAATATTCCGACGACCCGTGCCTATGGCACTCGGGATGAGTCGCTTGTGCCGAGTGCCGTAGGGATGAGTCGCTTGTGCCTATAGCACTCAAGAAAACTAGTTCCTTCGACCTAGAAATTCCGAGAGGTTTCCAAAATACCTTCCTAGCATGTTTCCTAAAAAATTCCGATTCCCTTATTTTTGTGATCAAACTTTGAAAGATAAAAATAGTTACAATGGGTCATCGTTAAAAGATAGATATATGCAATTACTGACTTTTCTGTAGGCCTCTTTAAGACCTACAATTCTGTAGTATGTGTAATAATTTGATGTATCTCGAATGGTTTAGTCAGTGTAAGCCATGGAAGCACTCTAAAAGCGTCTTTTTACGACTTTATTGTAAAGATCGAGATTTTCCTACTAATTTTGAATTAAATATATTTTAAACCTTCCTGAAGAAATTCTATAAATAATGGTAAAACCCGCATAAACATTTATTGTGTAGTTTAGAAGAACTAAGCCAACAAACAGGAAAAACGCGGATAGCGACTTTGCTTTATACTATTTATCAATAATCAAGTACCCTCATGGTCTTTGTGTTCATACCTTAACCACACAGCAGCACCAAATTAACATTGATATGTAAACTCAACTCCCTTACCTACTTTTGCATTTTACAAAATTTATTTTTAATTTTGATGTATTGTATAACTTATTCCTGATATTATTTCTTAATCCAGGCTATCGCCATGTGTAAAGAAAGTGATTATACACCGGAGTCCTTAAGGAATTTGAAAATTGGATATGAGACTCTGTTTATTGAAGTGCCGATTGTCATCCGTAACTCTCCCTTGACCAATATTATGATGTCGGAGTTGTCGGAGCTTGTTCCTGAAGAGGAAGGCACTCGTTTTCTGGATTTGGGCACCGCTTCCGTTTTGGAAGGTAATATTGGCCTTTACTTTTACGCATATTTAGGACATTTTCAAATTTATCTCGTGGGGCATAAGAGTAACCACTTACAAAGTTGGGTAGGAATTAAAAACGAAAAGTTACCACATTGAAGTTAAGCCAGAAATAATAGATCATGATTATCTGTTTGTTAAGGCATGTGATGATTGACCCAGCGGTCCGCGGGTTCTAATCCGCACATTATTTATATTTTCAACACTTCGTTACCCCCATCTCCCCTGACTTTAGGCAGTAGAAAATGTATCTTAGTAGGACCCAAATAAACAAATAACTTAATAAAAAGATCCAGGGCTGATAGCGGAGTCAGAAGCAGGTGTTCAAATCATTGCAGTCAATACCATATTAGCCTCATTATTTTTCAATAGCATAATGTTGGTTTGAGTCATCGTTCTTACCAGTACTTATTAAGAACCAATATTTTTACTTTTAAAATGCATTATTTGTTTTGTTTTGTAGGTCATTTACGCAGCTTAATGGATAGAGTTGATGAGCTGAACCAGGAAGCAATGAAATTCAATCGATACCAACAATTAGTTGCACGTCAGCAGCAAGACAAGCATCGTCTCCTCCAGAAGAGAATCCAAGAGAATGCGGCTCGAGCTGCCAAGGATGAGGCACCTCTGCCCGATGAAGATATTAATAAAATATTGAAGCCGCCTCCAGTGCCTCCGAGGCTCAACCCCATGATCGTAGCTGGCCAGATCAACACTTACAGCCAGCATATTTCGCAGTTCTGCTCCCAGAGCCTGGCCAAGTTGTATTTGACGCAAGCTCTGCAGAATGCAAAAGAAGCCAAAAACTAAGTTGCTTCTTTTCAAATTTAATTAATAGATTACAAAGAACCAATCTGTTACATCTTTGCATTTTGAAAATTAAATTTATTTGGAGAAAAAAAATTGTTTTGGAATTTTACTGGTTTTCTTACAAATTACTATCTTTGTTTTAAATTTTTGTTGCCGAATTAAATTAATGTTTTATAATGTTAAAAAAATATGATGATCAAAATTCCTTGATTTTGTAGATATCTACCCAGTAACACAAAAAAAGGATGACATAGTCACATACACTGTTAACATGTTCCATATTTATACCTTTATTTTACAAAATTAATTTCTTTACAATTTATTTATTCCACAATGAACTTAACACTCAGCGCTGATGACAAGATATTTCGTCATTGACGCCAGTTGCTGTGTGCGCTTAAAAGCGTCATCGGCTTACTGCATTTCTATTTAAAAGTGCGGCATGTAGCGTATACCTGAATTAATGAAAGGCATAGACTAATCATTGATTTTTTTATTTTTACTTAGGTTTGATCTTATGTGAAAAGTGCACTAATGAATTAAAAGTATTTGATGGATTTTGCGGTAAATAATTCCAGTTTTATTTATAAAAGCTATGTCAATATAATATTAAAAATAATAAAACAAACATTTTATAGTTTTGTTCATATTATTTGCCAATTATAAGAAATGATAACAAACTAAAAAATGGGTGGCAGCACCAGCGTTCCATTTCCGTTCGGATTTTCCGTTCGGTCAACGAACTTCGCCGATCGGGCGGCAACGCATGGCCCACGTGTTTTACGTACGGAGCATAATATAAGACCTTGACCTGACTTAGACTGAAATTTAAATGAATTCCTTACACTCAAATGAATATCTTGAAATTTACATGCCATCAATTAATTTCACATGTTACTTTAACAAAATCCTAAACCTATTCCTATTCTATATCCTTTATCCTTCCGCGATGGGCTAGACCTCGTCAGTGATTTCCAAAGCAGAAGCGCTCGTCCCACATTGCTGGTCTTTGGGATGAGCTGGGTCCAATTAACAAGTGTATCTACTCAGCTTGATAGTGACTCCAGCAGCTCTCTACTCTTGGGCTATTCCATGATTTGAGCTCGCGTTTGCGATTTGGAATACTTTTAGTAGCACAGCAGAGGTTAAAACAAATGATGGCATTGGCACCGATTCAGAAGTGGTTCAGCAATTTTAAATGATGGTAACTATACACTAACACCTCTCTCCTTTGTACACCCATACGCCAAAATCCTCCTCCCTGCCTTTTACTGGCATTGACAAATTATGCAAATTCGAAAAGTAAAGTTGCGTGAAATGGAAATCAACATGTCACTCTCTTTTCATATGAGAATAGCTTGCAGAATATAAAATAGCTGAACCATTTTTTGTGGTTTTGTGGAACCAGATATTGGACGAAAGGAAGCTTCGTCGTTTGGTATAACAAAAAGTTTTTATTTCTCGAAAATTTTGGTATAAGGGTTGATCTACGAAAACGAACGAAAATCCGGTTGGTATTACAATAAAAGTGAAATTAAAAAAAGAGGATTCTAATATTACGCACAGCGAAAAACAAAAACTACTAAACTACTTGCACAACTATATTTATAAATGAGATTTGGATTTCGTATTGTCACTTTTCTCCTCCAGTGCAACGATGTTTTAAAACATAGATACGGCATGTCATATAAATCGTCCTTGTAAAAACCCGACACCGGTAGATTCCCCCCGCCAGTCCGCACGCCGCGACACTCCACCTTGCTGGATAGAGACATCGCGATGACATATGCGAGCGAGCGAGACGTGTGATGCGCGAGGAGTGTACTCGACGCGAAGTGGCGTACTTGGGCGTGGTCCGTTTTTCACCCACAGTTGCCTTATCTATAGGTTTTAAAAGATCATTGCTCCAGAGCTATTGAATGAATTCGAATGGAGTTTTCACTGTTGGATAGATTGATTCTTCGGAAAGTTGGTAGGTTATTCGTTATTATACAGGGTGTCCCAAGGTCAATCCCAATAAAAAAAAAGCTAATAGGTCCTACGATTCCTAGTGTTATTTGTTAATAAACTATCAAAATTCATTATGGTATTCGAGAAAAAAAAATCTATTCTATTAAGTTTCTATTCTAAATCATGTAAAACAGATATTTTTCAATAACTCGTCCCTTGGATAACTACGTCACTGGGTCACTAGGCCGCGGTCAGTCAAGATCGAGGTTAATGACCTGCCGCGTTGTTCGAAACGCCCTATTAGGGCGGAGCTAAATGATTGCTGTCAGATGCCACTGGTCGAACAGAGGTCGGTCTAAGAAGAAGGGGTAACACCTTTCCCCTTCTCTGGGGTTGTAAGAGGGATGGTATTGGTCGACAAATAAGATTGATAAGATCGATTTACACCAATTTTATTACAAAATAATAAATTTGGTGATGAAAATTTTTCGCATATTGTTACATAATTTCTTACTCTTAATAGGGAACTTAAACACCCCCTAAAGTTTGTGGGATTGGTCTTGGGACTCCCTGTATAATAAATGCAATAAACTACTTATTAGGAGCAAAATATCCTGTTCCTAGATGTTTATACGAAGTGAAATATTCGAAATCCAAAACGGCTTAACAGCTTTTTGGCAAAAAATATATTCCAACGGAAAAAAAGCGCTGTTCGCAACTTTGGGTTCAATATTTTCGTAGAAAGGCGTTTCACAGAAACAAAGCGACCCGTATGGGGTGATCCATTTCCCATTTAATTATATATAAATAACCATCAATAATACTTTGCAAATTCATGATAGTTTTGTGTGTAGTTTATAAAACTGTAAATCTACGTACTCATAAACTTCCTTAGAAGGTTATTCTTAGTATATGCTACTCCTTGTTTCTTCCTAATTTTAGTGCCCTATCCTTCTTTAGAAGATTTAGGCCTAAATTATAAAATTTGGTGATCATTTTTAACTATTTTACCTAACAGTGTATTACGGCGATTAGCTCACTTTTTTTGGAACGTGTTTATGTAACTACTACTCTCTACTGCTACTTACTTATAATCTTTAAAAAATGTTTTTTAATTCTACTTCATATTACAATGATTTTATATTCATTTTTCACCACTCACGTAGGTAGGTTATGCTAAACTATTATGTAGAGAGGTTATATTATGTACTTTTATATAAGGCATCGAGGCCTTTTCAAAACGCGTTGCGCGGGTCTCGCTCAAATTGATTCACCGGGCAGGAAGGGTTCGGGCTTATTGCATGGTTTTCCGGGAATTATTAATAAAGACTCTTTAATAAGGCCTCAATGGGTATCTAAAAGGGTTCAGAATTTCGACCGTACATAATCTGTCGTGGCTTTTTAGGTGATAAGCTAGAAAAAGCTTGAAATGTATTATTTTTGAAGGATTCTAATGTATTTATGGATAGACATTATTTTTTGTTATTTATTTCCAAGTAGTCATGTGAACTATATAAGCAATAAAAGTATGTATTGTGTGTTATGTATCTATCTTCCTAAATCTACATATCAATGAATTTGTATTGTTGTTATTTAAGAGCGCTAGCTAAAACTTCAGATAAGAAATGTAACCGCATATTCGTATGTGTAAGTAATTACCTCTCTGATTAACAGAAATCGTAAATCAATCATAACTACCTAATAATGTCATCTCATGATCAACCATCCATTTTACTGACAAAATTTTAATGTTTTCCTGGTACGAATTGTATTGCAACAAAGTTTATATTTATTTTTTTGTATTAATAGATCCTAAAAGATTTTCAGAGGAATGAATGAACATGAACCGAATATCTAAATACTGATTCGAAACAAAAAGATCCGCTGATGCCGTGAGAATCAAGATGTTGTGGACCGAATCATCAGCCTGGGCAAGTTTTTTGAAAGATGATTTAATTAGGCACAGGTGAAGCAGATTCACAATGAGATACGACAACCGAATAGCATTAAGTCATTTAGGACAAAATCTTTTAATCTTAGGGCGACCCAAACGAATGTCCCATGGCAAGTTTCGAGAGAAAATTTAGTAAATGTGCTAAGATGAGCTTTTATTATTTAGTTTCTGTGGTAGCTATACCACAGTACCTACTGTATTTAAGTACAATAGTTCTCTAAGTACAAAAGGAGGCGGTTCGCGGGGGGCACACACCACACACACACTCACACCCCACATCCACTAACATACCTACAGTATTGACATATACATAGAGGCGTAAGTCGTGGCCTTACAAAATATGAAAGTATTGACATTTAGAAATTAAAACGTGAGGTATAAAATGTTGTCATGATTTCTTTACAGGCTGGGGTTAAAGTTCACTTTTCTTCATTTGTCCTTCACGCCATGCCATTTTAATAAGTACTTTAGGAGCTAGCGTATAGTTGTTAACTAACGCAATAAATTGATAATATCGGTCAAGCAAATTTTTATTTTTTTACCGTATTAATTAAAGCATAATATGTAAGTACCACTGTTTTACAGTACCTAAGTACTTATGTTCAGACAAAAATGTATAAAATCTATCCTTTTCAAGATCAAGGTGGTAATAAGATAAGCATTTATGGTTTTAAATTGAAATATTTTTTTACCCGCGTTAAGCATGATGATATTTTTTTCATATCATTTTCACCTCACACTTACTCTATTCAAACTTCATCAGCCGCCGACGCACACAACTGAAGGAGAGGGTAGAAATCGAATCAAGAGTATTTCAGCGCGCAATTACCAATTTTAATTTGTTATCTTGCGTGTCTTCGAAAAGGACCAAGATGGCCACAAGGGATGGGAAATGATGTCTCCGTCATTGTTTATTTAATCATCGGATCGGCAGCCCTAATAGACTCGTCGTTGCTGCCGTTGTGTCACGCACATAACCCCTCCCCCTCCCCCTCCCCCTCCCCTTCCCTCCCCTCCCCCCCCGGCGTCGCTTCAGTTGCGTGTGCGCCTTAGATTGGCTCTTCCACGAATTATTGCTCGGCAGAAAGTTTTCATCGGCGATTGAGTTACCATGATGACCGTCGCGTCGTCTCGGAGATAAAAAAGCAGTATATTTTGAGTGTTATTTAACAATAACAATGTTTTATTTAACAATAATGCGTACAATTCGATGATGCCGAAATTTTGATGAGAAAATGAAGTTTTTAAATTGGTAAATATTTTGTATCAATAGGAAAAAAACTAGAGATAGGGTTTTTAAAGTAATTTGGCTATGGGTATCATTTCATTTTGGAAAAGGGGTCTCTTGCCCAAAATAGTTTGGGAATCCCTGATTTAAACCATCTCTTCTACTACTACTACACTACCAGATACTAGTGAGTATCTGGTAGACGAGTCGGCAGGCTCTTCCAGGCCATTTAAATTGCTTAATATATGAAATAAAGGTCGCGGCAGCGACATTGAATTTGTTTTGATTTGTATACAAAAATAAATGTGTTTGTAGCATTATAAATCAAAAACTACTCTGCCGATATGGCTACATTTTTAAAATGTTTTCAATAGTTTGAAGATGGTTTTTATGAAAGAAAAGTTAGAAAAGTTTCTCGAAAAATTCGGGAAAAACTGAGAGTGTATTCTACAAGCTATGGCCACTAGGTCTGAAGTAAATAGGGTCCAATCAAAATGGATTTTAACTTGGTTGGCGAAATCTTTTTTGAATCAATCACTACAAATGATTGATACAATAAAGACAAAATGGTCAAAGTTATCTTATTTTATTTAAAAAAGCTTGTTTGTAAATTTGATAATGTTCTGTTTCTGGGTCAACTCTGACAATAGATATATATTACAATCTTAAAAATGTAACATGGCTAGTCTTATAATGGATAATCAGATAAGATCTTAGCAAGATTTATAATGTTCACTTGTTTTGTTGAATCTAAACAAGTAACATATGTAATTTGTCTACAAGTAATTTCAAGTATTTTCTAACTTTCTTCGTTTAAGAAATTCTTGCGTGTGCAAGTGTGTGAGTGCAATGTGCACATTTATTGGTTACATTTATATTGTGAATGGTTTTATTTTCGATTCGAGTGTTCGTGCGTGCAATCATAGATGAGATTTCGGAAATACCTGCTGCCGGAATTAATTCCAATTTTTTAAAGGTATTTCCAATATCTATATTATTTTTTCGTACTTGTTTTGTGGGGTCAATTACTATTACGAGTCAGGTTGAAAAAGAGGCGCCTATGTTTTGGTCAGACGCACTGTTAAAATAGCGGTCATTCGGGGTACCTACTTATTAATTTCTTTTGAACGCTGACATTTGTCATATTAATGAGACGAGCAGACATGTAGTACCATGTAGAGCAGGCTGGTAGAACCAAGTTGATTTATTAGAATAAATAATCTTTGTTGGTATGGACATTTAAAATAGCTGATGGAACAAAGTTGATTTAAGTATTCAATTAAGATTAAGTAGAATATGGGAAGGGAATTAAGTAAGTCAGAAAGAGATTTAAGTATTTAAAAAAAAAAGAATAAGACAAGTAAAAAATGCAACTGAAATGACACGTATTTTACATATATTTTGTTTTATTACCTATATCTAATTGTATCATTTCCGTAGTGTGTTTAAATTTAATGTTTAATTTGAATTGAGGTACTACCGCATTAACCGTGCTAATATTTTATGATGGCAACTAACTTGTTTGGATGGTTAGTAAATTGACTATCAGGTGGCGCGCTGGTGTTGAACTTAGCGCGCACTACCATTTGATGCCTTCTGTATCTACAGGCATTAATAATAAATTGCCCCGCTGCATGCTGGACCCCCGGATGTCAGGAAGGCGCATCCTCGCGCCCAGATTGTCACTCTAGATCCCTGACGTCCTTTGCTCCTCCTCCTCTCTCTACTTTGGCTACTCCTGTTTTTATATCTCTCCTCTTTTATATGTATATATCTATTTCTAACCGTCCTAGGTTAGCTAGCATATATGCCACGATTTAAACCCTGTTTAGGGTTAGGCAGACTAGTCCATCTGCTGCCCCGACCGAAGGCCCGGTGCCTGTTATCGGGTTCATACTTCATAATTTCTGCGAGGAAAGCAGAAATTGATCATCAAAAAA
Source organism: Neomicropteryx cornuta (assembly GCA_020383195.1). NCBI lineage: Eukaryota > Metazoa > Arthropoda > Insecta > Lepidoptera > Micropterigidae > Neomicropteryx > Neomicropteryx cornuta. The sequence goes on from JAHKQU010000012.1 coordinate 15,106,339, forward strand.
AAAAAAAAAGAGTTGTTGTGACAAAAGTATATGGTTTCTAAAGCAATCGCTCATTGTTTTTTTAATTTGATTAATTTAGTTAGTGTTTTAATGCCAAAATTAGTACCTAGAATCTACTATATTAGAAAGTACAAAAGTATGTGTCTTTTCATGTTTGTATTTTTTGACAGCGATTCGAAAATAATGCAATTGGTGTCATATTTAAATCCATAAATGTCAATTTCGTCTGTCATATGCATACTACACTGTACATTTTTAATATAGAGATGAGTCGCCCGAGTGCCGCAGGCACGAGTCTTTAGGCTTAGATTTTTTGAATAACTTTCAATAAAACGTATAATAAATTTCTACTTTACTTTACTTCATTATTTCAAAATAACTATCTTTGAAAATATACTACAAAAATAAATATAATTTTCGAGTCACAGGCTACTGTGAGAGTTTGAGTAATTTTGTAATCATTTTGAATAATAATCGCGAGTGATATATATTGAGATGTCAGTTATTTTCTTTTATCCTATTAAAATGATATCCTCGGGCTTTTAGACGCCGCACAAATACCTCTTCCATTTCTTACTTTCGTGATACCCTGTGGGTCGGTACTGAAAACGCCCCGAAATAGTTGGATTGAGAAATTGAGTGACAGCGGGTACTGACAGTTGAATGAAGCCTCGTGTGTTCAAAATCGCCTCGCCGCCGCCGCGCGTACTATATGTGTCCCTGGACCACTTTGATCTATATATAATCACATATTATAACATAAACTGTTCAACGCAGCATCCGTTCATCGTTTGTTATTGCATCGCAAGTTAATTTTGGTGAAGAAAATCGACATTGCTGAGCTGCCACGGAGGATCCAATAATCAACAGTGAGTACTAACGCCATTCTCTTCCCATATTCTAGTTTTCACTCCTGGGTATCCCAGTTGGTTGGTCCTTCAAGCAATGTAAATTACATGCATCTCTTTAATGAGTTCTCGTTTTCTGAGCGGCATCACCGCCCATACTATAATTTGTAATATGTTTTATTTTTTAAACATATAGTTGTAAACGACATTGTTATAAATAGAAATAAACGTCACCTAAACGTAGTTATTCATAAGCCATGACAGTAGACAGCAACAACGGTGCGTTTATCGTCGGGCAGCGTATTGCCCTTGTCTTGTTCAATTCAGAGCTGCTAAGTACTGCACACCTCGCAGACAAACTGAATCATGCCCCCATACTGATAAAATAGAATTGGAACAATTAGTTGAAATATCTCATAAGAAATATAATATTTAAAATACATAAAAAATACGGTTTTGCCAAAAAAATAAATTAATAATGACAGACCATCTACAATAAAATGTAAGACCGATTAGTCCTTAGATCAGGGTAGGTACAAGCGGACAGACACGCGAATCATTTAAAGACTTTAAAATCGACCACGAATGTTGGCTTATGAAAATGGTTTTAAAAGCATTAGAAAACCAGACAAATTTTAAGAAATTAACCGCAGGTTTGTATTAGTTATTGAGGTGCGAATCGTGATAGGGCAGGCCAGCGGCAATACTCGGTCGGTCTCGGATAGCAGTCGCTCAGAGGCGGTAATTCGTCCGAAGGGTTTCAGATTCAAGCCTCGTTCGGGATAATTAAATAGTTCCCTCAAAGCGTCCCGGCCCGTGCAACAATGCCACCCCCGTAACTCGATTTCGGGACCGGATTGAAATGTCAATGCGTGATGTGATTTTCAGAATCGCGGCAAAAACTCGACGGGGCGAACGAGCCGCGTCCAGCCCACGAGCTGGTCTCTAATGACCTGCAATCTTTACCAAGAAGTTGACGGCGTGAATACTCCATCACTTAACTCTTTCCTATTCAATTTTTTATTTTTTTGTAATTTTTAAAAAATTTTTAATTTATAATCGGTATCTATATAATTGTCGACAAAACAATGCACCCGTAGGCCTGTACTTACCTACAATACATTTTTTTTCAATAATTTTATGCCGTGGGGTATTTTCAATTTCTTTGGCCTGCTCAGGACGTCCTGAGACCATTTCCGAAGACTCAAGGGGGTGTTTCGTTTATGTTCCATATTACGAGTTAGAAATAAAAAAAAAGTGGTAAAATAATTTATCTCTAAATTTATTATTTTTATTAAACCGCTGGTGTAAATTCTCTCTAAAATTCGCTCATTTGTTCGCTTGCTCGCGCTCATTCAAGGACCTTGACCGAACGCGACAATGACCTGGCGTCGCGAGGTGACGAAGAAAGCAATCAACGTTTAATATTATCACATAAAGTTTATATTTTATTTCTCGGAAGCCAGGATGCATTTTTATGTGTCGTCTTTACAAATCACATATGAAATCGCAGGGTTATTTCATCAACGATTAGTAGGTACTATTTACCCTACGTTTATTATCGTTAAATTGGCGGAAATGGTCGATCGTAACTCGAAACCTTTATTTGTGAATTTATTCTGTATGTGTACTTATTGATTTTTGATGTCACTATATATTTTAATTAGTGATGCAAATAAAAGTGGCACAAGAAAAATAAATATGTATGCACTGGATCAAAATGACAATAGAAAGTGTAATTAACAGCAACCCCCACTACTCCTTTTCCCCCACTCATTCTCTTAAGCCATACGATAAAATAAATAATACAATCTTACCTTTTGTAATAATTGCAATAATCATTGCACTGTAGATACCCCTAAATAAAAGTACCCACATGTTATGTATATTAGTGGATGTGGGGAGTCTGTCCCCGCGTATCGCGTCCTTTCCAGAACTATTGTACTTTTAAATCCACTTAAAGTTCGCCCTCTAGTCCCGTACTATAGATAAAGTTGAGTATCTTTTTAGGTGCGATGGTTCTAATCTCCTCAGGCTTGAGGAGATGGTTGCCTAGAAGCTGGTATCTTTTGTTCATGAGGGGCCCACATTCTCCCAGTAGGTGTAACGGAGTTTCTGGGCTCACTTGGCAAAGCCTGCACCTGTCGTCAGACGATAGGCTTAATTTGTGCAGGTGTTTGTTCAGCTTGCAGTGGCCAGTTAAGGTTCTGGTTAGGATCCTTATTTGGTCTCGGCTTAACTTCAGTAGTTCCGAGAGTCTTTTTTGCGAGAATCCTACTATGAGTTCTTTGGCTTGCTTTTGTCCGGGCAGTTCCTGCCAGTATTTTTGGCTTTGTTTCCAAGCCCAGATTTTCAGCAGTCTGCTGGTGGTACCCACATAGGTAAATTAAAAATAATACTTGTAGCGGTACTGTATTTTTAATATTTAATTTATAGTATTTTGGGTAGTGCCTTTCGTTTGTTATTTTATGTAATTTCCTAAATTAATTAAAGTTTAATAAAAATAAACTGCCGAAATCTCTATTTGAACCTTCAAATTGCTCTAACCTGAATCGGTATAAAGAAGAAATTTCATTCTATAATTTGTTTTATTTCCAACTTTTAGATATGCATCTTTTACAATCTGTAAAATCATGAAAAACAAAATGTAAATGGGCGCAGAAGTTATTTATTATATAGTTCTTGAGTTTTTGATGTTTATGAGTATGAGTTTTACCTAATTGACTAAGGTAGACTTTAACGCATTCTATCGGGTATAAAAGATATCTGAATTCCTGTCTTATAAAATATAAGTAAATAAAGTTATTTTTTTAAAATTGAGATTAAATAAAATCGGAAAAAAATGAGAATGTTGCGCTAATTTCTGGTCGTCTTCCGAGTCGTTTTTTGCTCGTTATAGTTATGCGAGTTTTGTGTTCTTGGCGCGGCGCGGCGGCCCTTCGATCATCGCTAATAGTAATTTGATCGATTATGTCTGGCAACACTTTAATGCCGCATTTGCATAATAAAATTACCCCGTTCGCATAACTTTGCAATTACGATTGATCACCGCGAGATGGCTCTGCGCGCCGACGCGACGCGCGTTGAGATTTTGCGCTACGGTCACACTGATACGTTGGATGTCTAATTTACAAAATGCAATTATTAAAAATACTAATAAAATCTAATATCATAATTATTGTCAGTAAGTATTTAACAAATGATAAAAAATGTAATACTTTTATACAGGCTGTATTTAAAATCACTACTATTCCTTCACGAGGTTGATCTATATAAACAAAAAAAATATAATCTTATTACAAGACAAACAAATTCGAAATATAATAGTAAACATTTTAATGTTTAAAACAAATTGTTGACGCATAGCGCGTTGTAATGCGGAGAACGCCGATTGCGCGGCTGGTAAAGTGCGGGAAATAAAGTTTTTTAAGAATACAATTATTTTAGTATGAAGAAAATATTACTGAAATTAGTTTTTTTTCATGAGACTGGTTTAGTCGTCAATGGGGAATGCAATCCCGCAGGATGATTTCATTTCACGAGACTGAACATTTGCTGGATCTCACAGGGTAGACGTAGATTCCTCAAATAAATCAAAATAAAGACCTCGTTTTAATTGTTTTAACTTGAATTATATTATTATATTATGAATTATATTATTATAAAATTATTTCGAAAACATCTGTAGTGTTAAACAGACCAGGTAGTAGGAGCATTCACCCAGCATTCCCGTTTTTGACCATTTTGGTTCGGAAACCTAAAAGTTGAATTTAAAATTGACATTTATTGTTTGCCTCGGGTTGGCATCTAGTCCCTGCAGGCGGCGTCTACGGCATGAGACAACTCGTGCCTGCGGCCCTCGGGATGAGTCAGAAATAGCATAAGAACTTTCATGCTGATCGGTCGAAAGGTGTCGAAATCTATTATATTTAATAACAGACAGACATCTGTCTGCTATTGTTGCTATTACTGCATATGAGAAAAATGTATTTTAAAACAATTAAAATGATCATTCTGAAATTAACTGGGAGTGGAAGTGAAAATGGAAGTAATATTGTTACTATATCCATACCCTTATTCAGCCATAGGGCGTTGTATCCACGTTAATGGGCGTCCCAGGCTTGTACGCATTACTATCCCTAATCGAAAGCCATAGGATAATTTTGCCTGTTCAGCGCTAATGTGCTATCGACAAAACAATAACTCCAAAATAAGTATTAATACCTATGTACTCATATACTTATGCTAAGATAAGATAAGATATTTTATTTCCGAAAATACATTAATGTACATAGGATTGACATACAAATTACAACAATTAGGTAACAAAAATACACGATGAAGATAGTAATTTCACAAATAAATTTTCTAAAAAAAAATAAACGAATTACGAGGTTTGAGATTCAGCATTTTCCTCTCCTATCCTATAACCAATAGGATTCATTTTAAATAAATACATTAACCGTCAGTGTGATGTTTCTGATCGAAACGGCCGCGCGGCGATTTAAAGGAAAAAAAAGTAAAAACTGAAAAATCACAGTCTCTAATCTCCATCTCAAAACAAAAACTAAAATATATTTAATATATATTAAATGAATAATGCCAAAACCGTTTATTGCATTTACATATTAGGTACAGATTGTAAACCTTTTGGCTTCGTTAAATCTGCAGGTGTCTATGGCCATCCGATAAGGGGTAAACAAGATAGATTGAATGGCAATTAGGAAAATTAAATTTAATGTGAAGTAGATACATTTGTAACCTATTATTCTAATATTTTTATGCATATATATTTTTAAATTCTAAACAAATAAAAATATACCTATTGAAATATCATTACTAGTTTTGCAATTAGTAGTTTTGCATTGTATATTTTACAATACCTATATTTCACATCGAATTCTTTTAATATAACCAGGTCAAGAAAACAACAAAAAATAACGAAAGATATATTTATTTTTTCTAAATATTTAAAAAAATAGCACCGTTTTATTTGATACAAAGCTAAGATTTAATTTGCATATTGATAGCACCACATCCTAATGCTATGAGCTGTTGGGGTTTATTAGGAGAATAACAAACCCATTTTCTAATTTTAAATCAATCATAACGATCTTTCAGGCAATTTTTAAGAGTGAATTGGCATATGGATGCGTTGTCTGGAATCCATTTTACTCAATTTACAATGATGAAATTGTCAGAATTCAAATACTGCTACTAAAATCAATTACCTATACATTACTCAAAAGATTTGAATTCAATGTTTAAGTGTTACCATTGTGAATATATACGTAACAAACGTGTATTAATTGTTTTGTGTCTTATAAATACTTTGTTTACGCACAGATTAGACTGCCCTGAATTTCTTGGCCGTTTTGGTTTTAATGATCCATCTAAGCACCGCACTCGTGCACTTAATGTCTTCCGTTCCCCACACTGCTCCACAAATAACACCTTGTTTTCACCATCACCTCGTATGTATAACACCTATAATTACTGTATTAATAGTCATGATACTATAAAACTTCAAATTATTTTTAAGGAAACAAATTTAATATTTATTAAATGAAAACATAACATCATGGTGTGGTATAACAAAAGTTATCTATACGCACTGTCGCGTTCCTATTCTCAAAACTAAATGCTTACATTACCTCTGACACCTAATTACGAATCACGCTCATTATTGGAGAATTGTAAAGATAGCTGTCAAAAAAAAGCCTTAGCTAAATCGTATCAATAATAAGTTAAAATTAAATCAATTTTTTCAAGTTTTAAAAATGCAACCTTTCTAAATTCACACCGATACACGATAACTGCACTAAAAAAAAAATTGTAATGGCAGCAAAAATATGGTATTGGCAACCATAAAATATGATTGATATAGTGACAGCAAATTTTTTGTTGGAGTTACACATCGATTATTGTTAAACTTACTTGGTTGCAAGTACATATTTCTCAATGTTAGTACTATAATTTTTGGTTGCTTTTAACGATATTATGTTACATTAACTATCGCTACAATAATTTTTGAAAGCTTCAAATTTCACGATCAGCTGTTCCGTCAAACCGCCATTTTGATTTAAATCACATCAAAATAAAATGGTAAAAAGTAGAAACAACAAAATATTGTGGTTGCTGTTACCAAATTTTCAGGTAACGTGGTTTTATTTCGTCAGCTGTTCACCCACGACGCCATATTGTTTTATGCATGCTCTGTACAGGCCTACTCAATCATGGAACCTACAAAACATGCTTCGCTCAATGATTTCCAACTGATAAGCTTGGTTGGATTTTACATAATATAAAATGTTTAAATAAATGAAAAATAAATAAAAAAATAAATAATCATAGCAAAATGGTTTTTCTAAAATATTTTTTAACTGCATCTCTTGCTGTCATAGTAAGAAATGTGGTGAATCTAACTACAAGTTATTTACCAATAGTCAGTCTATACGTACAACTATACGATTTGCTTACACTTATGTTCGTTTAGCAAATTTATTGCTGCCGGTGCAAATTTTAAAACAACCAAACGTTTTGCTAAATTTTTTTTCAGTGTTATTGTTAGTGATTATATTCAAGAAACTCGTAAAAACAATCTTTTACCATCTTTTTCATGATTTTGGACATTATTTATAATGTTTTATTATTATTATTATTAATAATAATAAACACTTTATTTGACACGCAAAAAGCGCAATAAAAGGTTGAGCCTATTACCGAAAGCTACGCGAATCACTACGCGAAGCACTGCCCTTAAGAATCTATCACACGTCCCTCTCTATTCATTATTAGGCCCGATTACTTTGGTTAACCGCCACCCCATTCTGGCAACCAAAAATTCAACAATCTGTAATTACATTGTTACCTCCTACCAATTTAAAATTACACCACCTATCGACTATATCTGCTCCTTGAATTCATGTCACGCTTACAGACGCCAAAGCAGTATGGCGCAGTACGTTCTGCGTAGAGTGCGATTGCGACAAACAGGACGCCTGTTACTTTAGCACTCGCTCACAGCAAGGCTCGTGAGTGGCTATGATTTACATACTCATTCACGAGTACTTAAAAAGCAACTTGATTAAATTCCTTTTATTTAAAGATGTTGTTACGTGTTTTAATACATACAAAGGAAATACACACACATACAAACACATAGGAAATATGAACCATTTAGTAATGATGCATATTTTCTAATTAATGATTGTGTAATTTGTATATTGTACCGTTATCAATATTCACAAAAAATATTTCATTACATTACATTAGCATTATTGCTTAAGCATATATTTAAAAAAAAATCATAGCAATCTATTTTTGTTAACATTTCTACATTTCTGTTTGTCAATAGTTAATTGGAAAAAGTACAAGAAACTTTCTATTTTATATTAATATAAACATTTTATTTAGTATAAAACTGCGCTATACACTAATTTTAGATAAATATCGGTATCATCATTATTTCAAATAATTTCCTATTTCTGACTTTTTTTAAATATAATAATATTCTAATAGTTTTGATCTCATTGTAATATTAGTATAATTTGGTGCAGGAAGAAATATCGACAAATAGAAATCGTAACTGACTACCGAGTTTTCTCTACACTATCACCGTCTCTAGCACAAACAGAAACTAACCATATGAGTAAAGATCAAAGTAGTTACAAACAATTACAATCCATTAAATTAAGGAATTAATGCTGTGGTTTGTTGGCATTATTGTATTATAAAGTATCATTAAATATAATTATAAATATAATAGGTATATCTGAAATAAAGGTCACTTTGAATTTGATATTTTTAATTTTAAAACACGAGAAAAAACAAAAAATGACGCCAAGTATCACCGAGTGATAGCGTTCATGTGGTTGTAATTTAGTCTACGTCGATGCACCTACGCGTCTGCAGTGCACAAGAAAATTTAATTAAAATAATTCGCTTAATCTCTACCTCGTATCGGAAATTGCGAAAGTGTAAAGACGAACGCACCCGCGGACTTCCACTGGACCATATTATATTATAAAAATATGAAACGTGTAATTTGGTAAATTGCTTGGCAGGCGAGCAACAGCTACCCTCTGCAGGCTCGCGGGCCCTGCAGCGGACGGCGACGGCATCAGTAGCTGGTTGCTTTACCTAACCATTGTAATTATGAAACTAAGCCGAGGATTACACAAAAAATTGAAGAACCACTGACTGCGTGGCTACTGTTCCTATAATGGCACAAAGCGTACGGAGCTTGAGAACATCATTCCTTATTTTCAGATAGGAATTCTATCCGCATGCAAATATACACAGTTTTTAAGATTATATGCTGTGCAATCAGCAACATCGTGGTGTTTCTTGTTTATTTAATACTTATTAATTTTGATAAAACTGATATTTTTAAAAATTAGTAAAATAGCTATTTTTTAGTTTGCATACTTTCCACAATAACAAGTACAAACGTGTTTCATAATACTAAGCCACGTATGGGAAAAGAAAAATAAAAAAGAAATCTATATGGCCATCCACATGTAAACCTACATAGCTGCTTGAATTTTCCACATTCATTTTTAATGCATCAAAAATAAAATTATCTGAAACCAAAATGAAACAAGAGTGGCTTTGATATCTGGTAACATATGAAAGCATAAAGTAATATCATTGGCATAATAACTAACTACTCATAGATGGATTCCATCGCGGGTGATTAATCGCGTAGTGGCTAGCTAGCTACTCGCCACCGCGTTATAAAAAAATACTAACGCGATCCGCGAAAATGTCATGGGGTTGAGTAACTCCTTTGCACTTGACTATACGCTGTAAAAGTTAACATATAAACTCCAAATTCTATGTAGACCGAACTAGAAAAGCCTCAATAAATATAAATACATAGACCATCTCTTATTATCTGAAGTGAAAAAAATTATCTCACGGGATAATCAGCTGTTTCATTATTGTGAACCTAAACAATAATAATTCTAATAATTTCAAATGTGTTTTAAGTAATTTCAAATTCAATTTGTTTTATCGATGTTATATAGGTATCTACTAGGTTTGTTTATAATCATTATGTTTATTTATATATTAAAAAATAATTAACATTTCATTAAACATTTAATATTATTTCCTTTTAATTTTTTAATGGGTGTACCTGTATGTAACACTATTAGATATATTTTTACTATTTATCATATTTTCATATATATGAAAGTATTCGTTTGAGAAATTTTGTTTAGAAGTACGGTTTGTTAATCGGCAGAAATGCTTATTGTTGACTCATTTAAAGTAATTCTCTTAGTTCCAAACGAATTAATGAGAGCATAAAAATAATTAAATATCGTAAGGCTGAGCAGGTAAGAGACAAAGAGGTGGGGCTGGACATCACAGCGCCGGGCAGGGCGGCTGTCCCGCTGGCGCTGACTTTTCGTTGTGTCAGCCGGTCAGTAGCTACTATAATAGTACGCGTGTTATTACGACCGCGGTCTGTGCAATTAACGCGTCATCATACTTAAAATACAGGAATGTCATCATTTTCAATTAAACGTGATCGCTGGGGGCCGCGTAGCAGTTAAACTGACACCTTACAGTTCCGAAATTACTTATGCAGAAGAAAAGATGCCATAGTATTATTATGATTGATTTCAATGACACGTGCCACTTGTATGCATACCAATTGGTAAGTGAGGGTAAACCAATATAAGTCGGTATATTATAACCAAATCAGCTCTAACTAAACCAATAATTAATACCGAATTTAAATCTCTTCTAAATAAAGAGTTGGATACATTTAATGGCAAATAATCAGATAATAAACCGTCTGCTGAAAGTATATTAATTCTGGAATTTGCTCTACTTATAACTTTTTTATAACCGAATATACTGTCGAGTTCTCTATTATTATTCGGTACCTACACGTGCCGGCAACATACGGTACCAGTAGTTTTAGCACATACACCGTGTCCCATGACCCGCAACCATGTACAGTCAAAGGACCTCGGAGCTTTACCCCGATCATTTAAAGTCGAACTGAAATGCGTAAAAAAAAGAGATAACACATGTGTGTTTACTGTATCTTTGAGAACTACCGCTTTCGCATCTCCTTATGAGCGTAGATGAGATTACATGCCTACACACTCTGTCGAATCGCCTTTCGAGGTAAAGCTTCATTTGCCCTCAACCGTACATAATACTAATTGTAGGTACAAAGTACTTTACCGTGACTACCTTCAATAAAGACTGATTAAACTATGTCGATATATTTAATACTAATCCATAATAATATCGACGAGTAGCCAAAGCATCGTTAAAAGAAAAGTGGAAGGTATTGGTCATTGGTATTGGACACCGTGTCCCAAAACATAAATATAAAAAATAATATAAAAAATACAGCTAATAGGCCCTGCGATTTCAAATATGATTTGTTTTGACGTCATATCAAAGTTCATCGTGGATCCTGAGAAAAAAAACTGTAGACTCTACGCGATAATATCATAAATTTGTCCGTTCGCGAGGCCGCGTCGCGCCAGTTCTTTGGTCGCCCGTGGCCCAGCGCGAGCTGACAAACGAATGAGCGGAATACAATAAGGTAATTTGCACGAGCACTTTGATAAAATTAATATTTTTGGACATGAATTATATATTTTCGCATTTTTTTATACTATTTCCTACATGCAATAGGGAACATAAATATCCCCTTATGCTTCTGGGATCGTCTTGGAACAACCTGTATAGTATTCAATAGTTTTGAATTAGATATCGTCGTACCATCGTTTCATTTTTGTTGTTTTGTTTTTTATTTTGTAACTTAAACTTTTGTTTTCTCGAGTTTTATCTGTAGTAAAAACGAAATAGTATTATAAGAATGTGGGTACATAAGTGAAACTAGTGAACATTTTTTGGAGCATTATGGAATTTCATGTTATCATGCTAACATTGTTAACTGTTTTTCAAGAATAGGTAGGTACTAGTGCTATTATGTATCTACTGTTATTGTACCTCTCAAGCGAGCTGATTAAAGTGTCGAGGTGAATGAGGTGTATTCTGATATTACGCTACTAATCGATTTGAATCAGCAATGATTTATCGCCTTTCCCATTTGTTTGCTTGAATATCATTTCCATACTTCGGCGTGGTCAGCTTCCGGTGCTATATACGAGTATAAGAGTATCCTGTCAATCACCCACGATGCTTGTAAGTATGTGCCAAATAAATAATTGGCCTACTATCAATCTCAACATTCATATTAAACACATCATAATACATATTAATTACATAACTTTTTATCGTTACTATAAGCCCTTATTAAAATAATTGATAGCTGGATTAGTTTATGGTCAACTACGTTTTAAAATAATAGAATTTTAGATTTGACAGCTAAATTTAAAAAATGATCACAAAAGAAATTTGAATATATTATTTTAAATTCCACTCGACAGACAAAGACAGAGAAAATACTAATACATTTAGGTATCCATGGATACCTAAATTATATTCTGTAGTTTAATAATTTATGCATAATGATTAAACTACAGAATATAACTTTGCTACAGGTTATCCTATGTGTACATTTTTATAGCTAATATCCTATTGCCGATACGGCATGGGAAGCATAGGTATTCGGTACATATATTTTACAAAACAAAAATACAACAAGTTCAATTATTCTTTTTTCATTATTTCTTCCATTTTAATATTTAATACTTTGGCTAAATCTCATATTAATTAAGATTTTTTGATATTTATTTACTTAAAGTAAATAACAATTAATTATGATTAACAATAATAATAATTATAAGTAATGTTAATGTTAATCACATCTTCAACCTTTGAAATTCCCGCATTCATAAGTTCTTCTTTTTATCCATGAGCAGTCAAAAATATAACAATGGATAGGTTTGATAAGCACCACTTTAAATGTATTGTCACTGTTGTCACTTTTCGTTTTTTGATGGCACTACTAAGGAACTAAATCGCTATAAAATCAGGCCACTTCACCCACATATGGACATTGGTAATCCGAGAGAAGTGCCAGAATTTAAATAAGGCCATTCTCCTCTGAACATAGTGTTTATATGCGGAACGGTTGAAGAGTGATTATCATGTTTAGAGAATCGTTTGGCGAATTCCTCCCAGCCAAGCTAGCCTCCATCGCTTCCACATGTTATTACAAAATGTAATTATTAGTAGCGAAGCGAAATCCGGTAGTTAATTATCCTAAATTGTATAATGATAGGTGCGGGCAGCGGCTCGGGAGACGGTAATTGCGGGGAGGGTGGCGCTGGGGAGCGCCGCTGGATGCTGGACACTTTACTGCCCATTACTACCCCACTGCAACTACGCGCTAAAAATCTATTCGCCTTCATTTTGCTATGGTTTTGATGGTCGATAAATCCCTGTTAGTAAGTTTTATAATATTATTATTATATTAACGTCTTAAATATTTAATTAAATATTTAGTTAAATATTTAATCAGAAGACTGTAGCAACATTTTACTGATTGAGTTATGTAAGAATGAAGAGACCAAAAATCTTAAAATACTTTTTTAGTTTACGGTATTAGTAAACTATCCCAATGTCATTGAAAATATCGGGGATACCTAAATTATTTATAGTTGGTTTATTAAATATTATACAAAAAGTAAATATTATTACAAATAGTAAATTTCAGTTGTTTAAAACACCAATGCACTGCTGCTAAAACATGCTGTACCTATATACCTATATTGATCCGTGACCCTAATGGAGGTTGATTTGGCGCCCCGATTCTATCCTAGTTTTTTTTAAATAAGTATATACTAAATAACCCAAAAAAATATAAAGTAGATGTCTACCTACCTATCTGATAATTTTATAGGAACTTTCCATTGGCTTAGAAGCACAATACATTTAAATTTTATCAAGAATTATTTAAGAAGCATTTAAATTTTTTAAAAAATTTTTTGAATGGCTCACGATTTTTTAAGCTACCATTACATTTAAAAAAAATCGATCGTTCGCTCAGCAGATTTGTACGCATGTTCGTACGCACCTACTTAGCGTTCCTCTTGGGGTCGAGAACTAATTAGTAGGTACTTGGAACAGCGAAATATATTAACGAGTTGTTCTTTTTTCGGGTAAAATGTCAAAGGTTGAACATCTCACCGCTGAAACATTCAACGTCATTAAATAAATACTTCTCGAATGATATCGTCAAAGTTGCATCAATGACATTTTGAGTGACTTACGCTTATAGCTTATATCTGGGTCAATAGCTCTAGTTTGACACTTAAAGTCTTATTTTACAGCAATAAAATGACTAATTACATATACATATTTGCGAACGGCAACGCACCGGTGAAGATCAGTATATAATCTCTATCATTAAACCAAAAAAGAGGGTTAATTAATCATACGTTAATTAATCACAAAATAGTCCCTCACGAGGATCCTCAACGCCTTTTTAGTGAACATTTTCAAATATGTGTTACTATGTTTATATCTTAAATATGCGGCACAGCTGGGACTATATTTTTTATAGTCTTATAAGTTATGGATAAAAGCCCCATCTCACTCAAGCAAGTTTATGTATCTTGGAAATTAGCAGGTTTATATGCTAAGGTAGTTAGGTTAGGAGAATAAATGCTGGAGGCGTTTAATTGCAAAATAATGAATCGTTGCTGACAAGTTGGTGAGCTCGCGAGAGTTTTTAGCCGACTGGCGGCGTATAATCCAGAAATTAAACGGTAATTATCCAGATCTATTCTAATCATCTGTTTGATGGCATTGAATATCAGCGTACTATTAATTAGGTTTTGCTTACAAAAAACTCACTGTTTGACTGATATGCACTTTCTCCGGTTTGTCTGTAGCGTTTAGAACTGTAGTACCAACATCAGCATCATTGATAGTACTTATTATGTCATGAAAAAGAGTTTACTTGTTTTTTTTTGTTTGTATTATAGACGATTACCGCAAAAAATATAAGATCAACTTGAATAATTATTAAATATTTACCGTGTAACCTACTTACTTTCGTAAAATATTCTGTAAAAGACGAGGGATTATATCACACAACTATTCTTCAACTTTGCACTCCATACGACGCTATAATATTGTTACTTTTAATTGTAGATATAAAAAAAATATTACTCGATATCGTTTTATCACATAATTATCTAGGTTTCTATAAAATTAAATAGTTAAATTTCCACGTTGTCTATAAAAGAACCTCTGAAAGTCTGTTTTTTCCATACATTTTGTCAAAAGTTTAGACGTGACGTCGCTTGTTGGCTAAATACATTCATTGATTTCATAAAGATGCAAAATCATTTAATTTTTTAGACACATATTAATTCGGTTTTTCATAATTAATTAACTCCTATATAGGTTCCATTTGATACGTAAAGATGTAATATTGCCTTTGGAAAAATACTTACCTATTTTAAAGACCACTTCTAATATCCGGGATTCAAGATAATCTGCGAATGTTACGCATTAAACTACTCTTATTTATTAATTGTAGATACTGTGAGTTACGGATAAATGTTCTTCAAAGTCAAAAATTCATGTGGATGCCTTTCGAGGGTAAAGGATCTTTCATGGATATAGACAACGGCGCACGGTAAATGAGTGCATCAATATTGGAATAATATCATATTGGAGATTGCAGAATCATGTTATTGTGTTCACCTTATGTGGTTGTAAAAGCTTGACGCATCGGTTTCATTATTTAATTATATGCATACCTACCTATTATGTTGATCTTTTTGGAGCTGGTGATTTCAAATATATGATTTTGAAAATGAATGGTATCTTTTAGATAACGAGAGGTTTACTGATCATTCAATTCTTTAATCTTCTAGTAGTAAGTATATATTTTTATGTAGTTACATAGGGCTGCACGATAAATCATTCCTAATATACCAGCGGTAGTCAGAAAACAAATAATTAATGTTAGTAGCATTTAACTCACTCTAATGGTCCCGCTAAGAGCGAGATGGTGCATGAGCTGGCGCCGTCGGGTCATAGTCAGGGAATTGGTCCGTACATCGCTCCATTAGAATCGGGCATTAAAATAACAACATTAAATTAGTTTTCTGATATGAGTGATGATCCGGGAGATGATGATGATGAAAGGGTGGGCGGGGCGGGCGGTGCGTAAGCGAGACGGATGCCTTATAAAAAGCTATATCTAATTAAGCTACCGGCAATGCCGGGATGACCAGCGGAATTCGCTTCAAGTGTTTCGACGACATGCGGACCGAGCTGAAGGCCGCGCATCGCCTTTCGCGTAAGATTACTTCTTGGGATGTTGACCTGGTGACCACGCACTCCTGAGCGTTTCAGTGCTGGTGTTATTTATTTGTTTTGTTTATTGAATGTATCCTACGTATTACACCGTTTAAAGAGCGCGTTATGTGAATACACAAATATCGTAATTAAATAGACGAGCGTCGGTTACATTTTATTTTATTTTTATACAGTACTCCAACATAATATTACATACATAACATATTTACATAAACATTAGACACTTATTAAGAAAAACCTTATCAATATTTAAATAAAAAGAGAACAACACATGCATATAAAAGATAAAACACAGATTATACTAAATAGAAACAATATAAATTATATAATATAGACACTATAAATATTAATATTATATGATCATATACAAATAAATATATAATTGTGTATTTTGTAAAAAAAACAGCAGCAGTTAATACAATATACATAGATTTATACGTTTGACGTTATGTGAAAACGCTATTTGCATTTTTTTAATAATGTTATTCTTTTATTGTGTCGATAGTAGCTATAGTCATCTGTGGGTATTGTAGTATTGTATTGGGTATTGTAGTCCAACTGCAGCTTTACATTGGTTAGAAGTTTTATGAAAAAAATCGTTTTTTTTTTTGCAAAATTTAAACTTAAAAAAAAAAATATTGGTCAGAAGAGAACCTATAATGTTTTCCGCCGTTATTGGATAACAGATATTTAGAATTATGTAAAACTATTAAATGTATATGTTTAACATGCGTCAAGTTCAATTAGCAAGTAACTAGGAAAAATATAAAAGCGTGATTATAGGTTTCAATCCTTCATAAGACAAATTCAGGTTGAAAGGTTTCGGCAATATGACTACTTTGTTAAATATATTTCTCTCTTACATGGTCACAGCAATAAGCATCATATCATTTATAATAGAGGCATCCAGTTTATAATCGAGTCCCTATTTGCAGACTTACATGCTGAAAGTATAGCAGATCAGTTGAATCAGAGTAAAGGCGATTCATAGTGGTTAATTTAAAAACGGTTAAATGTAATGAAGTAATCATACAACTCTACATGTTCTACTCCTTCTACGTTAGCTTTCATAGCTAAAGGGTTATTAGCTTTTGTGTCATTTAAAAAATATTATTTTTGAGAATTCAGGACAGTTTATTTTATTTATTTACTAGCTGTTAACCCCTGGCTTCGCCCCGGGTTTCAACTTCAAAAAAAATTTCAATATAAAACTTTGTTATATTTGGAAAATTATTTAAATTCTTTAATACTTAATTTCAATGTAGATTTTACTTATTAAGATTAAAAAAAGACCTAACATTTAAAAAAAAATCCAAGGTAAATGTTTCGCAGAAAATTAAGAAAGTTCATTTTTTTTTAATTTTTCAGAAATTGATTATCAGTTATTAAAATAAGAAAAATGTAGATAAGTAGAGAGAGTAGTAATGTAGTAGTGTAGAATGTTGATAAAAGATAAATTAGTAAAATAATTGCTTACTACTGAACTTACTTTTGTCAATGAGTGGTATTTTTTAAATATTTCTGGTAAATAATTGTTAGTAATTGACTCTAAAGACGCTACGCTAAACTTCTAATAAGAAGGCACGTGAAGTGATCATGTTTTCTTTCCCGGAGGGGGCTGTGGGCTTGAGGAGGTGAAACATTCTGTAAAAATCCAGAATCGGGAGCATTGTGCCTGCCAAGCACGTTTCCAACGATCACTATTCGTGTCTTACATAATATCCTTATCTCGGGCGCTTCCCCAATGAGGCATTTATTCGGAGCTCTCAAAATGAAAGCCGTCGGTTCTTTTCAATGTAGTTACAGGCTTACGAGCACACCTTCACCATCATATCTACATATATGGCGTCAATCTCTTTCGATCCAATTATTGAGACGTTAGAACCCCACATAAACTATTGTTTGTTATTCATTTTAGCGTTGGTGATATCAAAGAAATTATCTTCATCGAATCAAATGAATACTAATT
The DNA here is from genome assembly GCA_020383195.1 of Neomicropteryx cornuta. Lineage (NCBI taxonomy): Eukaryota > Metazoa > Arthropoda > Insecta > Lepidoptera > Micropterigidae > Neomicropteryx > Neomicropteryx cornuta. The sequence goes on from JAHKQU010000012.1 coordinate 15,124,435, forward strand.
AAATCTTATTGTATAAAAATAAATGATCTTATTTGCTCATTCTGTTGATTAATGCACCATGCTCTCTTTATTAATTACATGCGGGATATATTGGAAGAACATTGCTGATCCAATAATAAATGTTTCCTAACTAATTAGGGTTGTATCTAACGAAACAATAACAAAAATAAACTGAGGTTGTCGGATGGTTCGCGTAGTTTGACGTAGGTACACGATTACACCAGCGTTTATCTCTAATGGTTACGGAGATCAGCGCCGCTTATGAATAAATAATAACAAGATAATGAATCTCTTTCAGACGCTCGCTCCCCGTACCCGGAAACCCCCCTCTCCTCCCTTACCGAGTTTACCAAGGCACTATAGAGAAGACAGTAAAGGGTATCCCGAAAAACATTGTACATAACTATTTTCTAAAATATTAATTGTCTTATCCGTATGAATGAAATTCAGCAACCAACTACCTACAGCGCATGCATTTTAGTGTGGCTGTGATCATCGTGAAGCGTAGCAGTGTACTACTATGAATAAGGTCGTTAAAAATAGTAAATAAAACCGTTGAGGTTCACTCCCCCTCACCCCTCCCACCATGTCCATATATGATCAATATACAGTTTATAACATGTGTTGCATTTATTACTATTTTTGAAATAGAAATTTGAAAAATAAATAATACACTAATATTTTTAGTAAGATTTATAATATTTTATTTATTTTTATTTGATAAGAAATGCTTACAGCTGTACATTATGATGGTTACAAAGAAATACATTAATTAACAACTTAAGCCGACTACAGGCATCTCCAATTCATCATAATAGACCGTTTAACAGAACGAACTATGATCTAATTTATAAGCGATAATAGTGTGAGTGTAGTAATCTGTGACTATATTAGGGTATAGAATGTAAGGGTGTGTTAATATTAAATTTACTGATCATCACATACCGCATCTTATTAACACCGGCGGTCGTACCGTGGGATTAATCTTTTACACACGATGTTTTATAATCCATAGTTTTCAATTTATCATTCAGTATATTGGGCTTATTTATTTTTAACGAGGGACGTTCCTTAATGGTTTCTTTCTAATGCTACTTATGTCGTTTAAAGAGTAACTAAAGGCATTGAGGAAAAAAACATTTTGAAAAAATAGTATATCTACGAGAGTCAATCGAGACCTATGACACTCTAAGAATGTACTTGGGTACAAACATTAAATTTCACTATTCTCAACCCTTCTTTACCATCGAGTACGAAACACCTATCATACTGTTGTTACAGGCATAGTTGAACTTGGCCGCGCATGCGCGCGCAGTCGGAGAGATGTGCTGCGTCACGCGCGCGCAATCTACAGCCCGCTGCGACACACCCCGCCACACCCGCCACACCCGCCACACCCCTCGCGGCGTTCTGATTGAGATATCACACTTTATTGTTATCGCACTCACTCGCACAACATATACGTTCGTTCATTTCATCGCGCGGCGAACATCTTCTTGCGTTTCGCGCGTCGAAATGAAGCTGTGTTATAATTTCGAAATTGAACAGATTGCTGGTAAATAAAATTGCTTATTTTTTTTAATATTGGAAAATTAGGTAAAACGTCTTGTTTTCTTTTTAAATTAGGTTTAAACAGGGTCGAACTCGTTAATGACATATGTGGGTAAGGAGTAAAGAACTATGAGTAGTAGATAGACGAACAGTGACATATCTATGACCCTACTAATAAATAGGATTCACAATAAAATAGATGGGGATAGGGGTCACAATAGATGGGTTTAGTCTGGGCTGCCGATGAACCATCAACTTGGTTGTGGCATCTTTTTCATTCGATGTCGAAGCCGCGGTCGTGCGGGAGGAGAGGTGGCGACGCGCTGGTCCACAGAAAACCTGCAACGAAGGGAGCTCGACGAATGGTCATTAGAAAAGCTACGTAAGAAATCATTCTTTTCCGAATAAACAATCCTACCTGCTGGTATGATTAGATCTTTATTTTACCCCGAACATAAAAGTAGCTTATAAAAATGCGATCACTTAGAAAAATGTTAAAAAATAAAATGATTAATCAAAAAATATATTAATAAAATTAGGATGAATCTAACTTGCCTTCATGATTTCATGTAAAATATTTTTATTTTATATCTTCGTGCCAACCTTCTATTATAAAGTAGTATTAAATCAGTATTGTTATGGAATTCACTTTGTTTGTTTTTTTATAGATATAAAATTGAATGACTGAGCTAAGAAGTTCGCGTTTGACAGGCGAAAGCTTACTTATATGAGAACATGACAATAGATTTAAACCGACGTAATGATTTAAACTTCGAAACGGTCCGCAACAGGGTGTGTAAAATTAATGTAACGCTACGAACACAATACTCATTTTATGCATTTATCTAGTGCTTTTGTATATTTTTAGACGATGTAGTGAGTACATAATATTTCATGCACCTATCGATTTTGCATAAAATTTAGTCCATGTTTGTAACGTATGTTTTAGAAAATAAACTGTAATAAACAATGTATCGAAATTGATGGGTTTACGAAAAATATACCGAAAGTACGAAAAAAGTAAACATTCCATGAAGATCGTACGGATTACAGCAGTGAAGATATGCGTTATTACTAAAATCGGCTTCGGTGTAACAACCGCTCGTCTCTGAAGAAAGCCGAGGACCCCGACTGCGAAACAGTCATAAACGGCGCGCATATGATCGTTTTTTTTTATGAAATGTAATACATTATTAAACGTGATTACGTTTATGTCAGAGTCCAATTCGTGTAATGCTAACACGAAGTCCGGCTATCCGCAGCGTGCAGTAAAAATATCAATTGAAACGGAGATATTGAAGATCAAACATGTCGGCGTTGATTGAGTCGTAAATGCCTTCCCTTCTGCAATATAATTTCAATATTTCATATTGCATCTTCTGTTAGGACGGTTTCATTTGAACGAATACTATGCAAAGCGTATCAGAAATGTTGATTGGTTTGCAACTATCAGCTATTCGTAAGCATTCTTGCGATTTATTCATTTATTTAACTGTATCTTTCCCCATATATTTATTATATAGAAACGCCATTATTACTCTGTTAGTTTATTGGCCTCAACTAGATACATACTGTTGAATACATACTTCATAGCGGTGAAAATAAACGACCCATCTTAAATATAAATTGTCAGTAATTGTTCCGAAACCACCCTATAAATTACGTTTTTATATTTAACATTGTATTATAATAATATTTCATTATATATATAGCAATATTCCCATTCCTCAATTTCTCTAGTTTTATTACTGGCAACCTTACCCTCACCACAGCTGTCAGTGTCAGTTTGAAAGGAAATAAAAGAGATACCCGCGCTACTCTGCGATCCGTTAATCGCGCGTGCAAGTGATTCGCCTTTCGCCGCGAATAGATTATGCAATCCACACACAATAACGATTTTCTGTGATCAGCGACATCTCGTCGTCGTCTTTTTCAGCATGCTGTGAAAAACACCCTAAAACTAACAGTGAGAAAACGATAAAAAGTAGGTGAACCATTATCAGCCATCATCGCACAGTCTTTTGTTTTCCTCTTAATTGCTATTTATTCTCTGCTGTGAACATTCAAACACACAAAACAAACAAAACGCTTCCTAATCCATGTATATGCAACTGTACAGTAATGATAAATCAATTAGTTGACCTACCTTTATCAGACATAAGCACAATTCATAATACATATTCTATACTAGAAGTTTTAGTGCCTATGGCGTCATAGGTATGCCTTTGGCCATTATGGCTTTTTCTCGGTTTCGATTTTAATGATTCTTTTTTTAATTAAATAACTATTCATTAATATTCCATATGCGATATTAAATATAGATATTATTATGAACCTACGCAATAGCGACGATCTTATTTTTTAAATATAATAATTTAGACCAAACTGAAATATAATATTAGGTTATTTAATATATTTTCAAGCAAGCTACAATCGCACAATATGATTACATATAATATTCTTTTAATATTCCTTTTAAACGAAGATCTGAAGTGTAATTTTCTTAAAAAATGATTATTTAATCTTTGTTTTATTTTATTTAAGAATCAAAATACATTACTTTACAGATCATTAGTAATAGATCAATACTCGAGTTCAAATAATGTAACCAACAAGCAACTACCAAATACAGAGGCAGTGTTCGTCATTTTTTTTTTAAAGTATTTCGGTATTAAAAAAATACTACTTTAAATAAACTAAAAGAAATATTGCAAGATAAAAAAACATACGTATATTATTTAATTATTATCAGTAGGTGTTATTATTTATTTTATAATTATTTATGAACAAATATGAAAAAATCCCTGAATTAAAAAAATATTACAATGTAAGTGATTCCTATACATTATTTAGTATTGGGATGAAATTAGATAGAATGAAAAAGGGAGTACGAACTTAGGTAGGTAAGTAACAATTGACATAAGGTAACTTTTCATCAATGAATGTTGGACCATCTGATTGAAAGTGGAAGCTAATTCAATAATCTTTCCGCTCGGACATCGGAGCAAAATGATTTAGTAAAGTGTTTGTTGTGAGTACAGATTTCTTGCTATATCAAAATATTTAGACGTCCTCTTAGGTTGGTTAAAATTTGTTCAGAACAATAAGACGGATGATTCTTCGTCGTAGACAATGTTTTATTTATATATAATTTTTATTAATTTAAAAAATACATAAGTTCTTTGGTGTATGTAAGTAATAATAACTTATTACTACCTTAGGTTAGGTTAGCTAAATCTAGCCAGAAGTGGAAAAGGGCAAGAAATATGTATGAAATATCCATACCCTTACATAAGAGGATGTAAGGGTATGGATATACTAGTTGGTAAATTTTGATCATACGATCCGTACGTAAAAGATTACATTGAAAATTAAAATAACAATATTAAGTTCTTGATGTAGGTGCTCACGGAAGTTTTAAAAAACATCATGCATTCACGAAAATGCAAGTAGGTACTTACCATTAAACTGAATTACCAATTACATATATTTTATATCTCACCAACTCAGTTTTCTTGTAGAGCGACAAGCAATTAAGTTCAAGCTAATGCTCAGAAAAAAATAACAAAAGTTCACTAATGTTGGCACTTTAGTCGTATTTGGGGAGGCGGGCGGTGGTGTAGAAAAAAAAGTTCACAAATATACTTCAGTCCTATTTGCGGAAGCGGGGGTGGGGCGAGAGGTGCTGGGTTGAAGGAAGTTATTTCGTCGCTTAGAATAGAGAATAGAGATTTTTAGCATGTCTTTGACAGTATGAATTAACGTCATCTTGAAATTCACTCTATTGTCGGAGTGAAAGAAAGAGCGTTTGAGTCGCGGCGAACGTCGGCGCGCAGGTATATCCCCACCGCAAGCGGACCACGATGGCCCGACCGCCGCAACACCTTGGGCAAAATGCGTGTAAGATGAACATCAGCGGACCCCAATGATGGTTATTCATTTGGTATTCATTATAATGATTGGCAGTTTCAATTAAAGTTATGATCTGAGGTCGGACCTCCCATTAAAAATCGGACTAGAAACCTGACCGCAGCTAAATGCACACACAAAGAACGACATGTATCTCTTGAGCATCATTTACGGTTTGTTTACTTGGTACCTCTTCGGGTGACTACGAACACAAGTATTGTCCAATTACTTAAAATCCCTACATAAATTAACCTATTTAACGAGGTTACGAGGTTATGCTCTATGTTACCAGGAATAGAATTTAGAAAGCTAACAGTAGAAACCATGCATAGGTTAAGATCCTGTTACCATGGTCTCTATGTAGCATAATTTAACCTTGTGGTAGTAATACTCACATACTCTTAAGTATACGCTTGAAATTATTCCATACCCCAAAATTATTTAATATTGTAGATACGTTTTTATTCCTACCAGTTATTCTGATTAGATTGCTTTAAAATTGAAATGTAGGCCAAAAATACCTATAAAAATTAGGGATTTAAGTCGCGAAAGACTCTAAAAATTTAAAATTTTCTCCGAACAGTACGTTTAAATAGGTACCTAATTAACAATTTATGTGCGAAGGTTATATACGAGTATGTTAGCAATATTTTGTCTATCAATTTTAAAGAATGATAGGTAAATTTAACTTACGATTACTATATTATAATAGCCATTTTGTGTTTATGGTTTCGACTCCTCCTCTTAATCATAATATTTTCATGGACCTAATCCCTAATAAAAAACATTTATATAAAAAACCAAAAAGATTGTTACTTTTCGTTTATTTGTGATCCTACATTATAATGTTTAAGTAAGAGAGTCTATTAGGCGTGAAAATTTTCTTTTTAAAACTGAACTCCAATGATATCGGCTGATAAGAATAAAAGCATGAATAAATTAATGTATGTTTAGAAGCTAAAACTATTTTTCGTAAAAGGGTTTATTGCAGGATATTTAAAAAATAATCTAAACTCAAAAGGAGCTTATATTGTCAGTTGAATCATAGTCTTTTAACTGGTGGTAGGCGAAGAGCAAGTCAAGCGTCAGCTTGTCGCTGCCAGGAGACAAATGATCGATCCGAAGACTGACAGCGTTTTGTCAAGAGTTCAAGACGCCTACGACGAGGCGAGTCGGGTTAAAGTCGTTAATAAGCTTAAATTGTTTAAGGCCATTACATTTAAAACAAAAAGGCGCAACGGCTTGCGCTTAATTATCGCCCATTATTAATTTTCATAGCGTTTGAGTTCGGCCTTTTGTTCGTTCGCGGTTGAAAATTGATTTGATTGGATGCTGGCAGACTGGCACACCACTCTGTGATTCGAATTAATGGTCGGCGATTTGTCTCAGTCGAAAACACACGTCGCGGTCGCATCGGCGAAACGAGTTTGCGATTTCAACGAGGCACATATTTTCATAAGAAAATCACTTAAAACGATATTCTCAGTTTGACAAATAGTTTTAAATCAGTACAATATTTTAGTGGTCGTGCCGAAATGTGTACTTCCACTAGAATAGTGGTAAAAATAACATATTCATCCCATACTTGGTATGCTGGACCGTCAAAATTATCGCACTACGCTGGCATCTACATTCAACAATTTTTTCGCACGCTTTATTTAAATAAGTAGAAAACACGACTACAACATTAACCGAACCTCGCCCTGCGTTAGATTCATTCACAAAAGAAGTTTTACTACAAACAAAACCGTAAAAGCGGTCCACGTAAATCCGGTTGGACCTGCTTAAACGACGAAAATTTCTCTACATAGTTAAGATAGCTTTTTATTTATTTATTTATTTATTAACAGGTAAGCATACAGCGAAATAGTAGCATATACATTTTCCCAAAGGGTTAATAATAAGGCCAATTAAAGCTTACGCCTATGTACAAACATATATAAAACTTTGTTGAGCTTAACGCTATTTTAGAAGGTGTAGGTGTGATGTGTACGGCATAAAAGTGTTAGTGAGGGTGCGTGGTTGTGTCTGTGAGAGTGTGTGGTTGTGTGTGTTTGAGGGTGTGTGGTTGCGTGTGCGCATGTATATGCGTATGAACATCGTATATGTTGCGTATAGATAAATAGATACATTAATTTTAATATTCAACGCTTTCATTTTGAATCAGAAATAAAATACTTAATTATGAAATAAATATAGCTTTTAGAGCTAACTCTCATGACATTTTTAGGTCTGTTTTAACTCGTTTCGAACAATTCTTTTAGAAAACTTTAAAAAAACTTTAAATAAAAATGTATTCTAGACAAAATTTTAGTTTACAAAGAAAGGTTATGTATAAATTAAAGATTACAATTTAGAAACTTGTTAGCGAAAGTTGTTAGGGACTTGTTACTGCCCAGCTTAGGTAATATGTTGACACTATGGTACTATATAATATGGTATCTTTATTATTTCGTCACTATATCTTTTTTCTCTTTTTGCCTTTTTTATTGTTTAATATCATAACCAAATTTTTTGTAGAATCCTGATCCTTGTTTTTCATTTTGACAATTGTATACGGTGTCATGATTATAGTATAGTGTATTTATAGTATAGAGCTAAATTCTCCTTATAATTAATAATGTTAAGTTACATTTTTTACTGTAAGATATTCTCAGTTTTCAATAACATTACATAAAAATGCTATGCAATCAAATATACTGTAATGCTTAACTGTATTTTACGACCAATAAAGAAAAAAACAATATTTAATGATTCTTCATTCCATTAGTAATTAGTGTATTTTTAGTTTGAACTTAGTCTAGTAAACAAAAAAATTGTCTGTGTATAAAAAATATAAAAGGTTGAATAAATGACTGCCGCTTTACCGAGGCCATTTTTCAATCGAAGCTAGAAAGCGCTGTGGAAGGTTCTTAGCCCTCTATGTCTTCGGGTGTCGGAGTACACATGTTTTACTACCATACATTTCGTTAATAAATGATCTGTCATTTATACTCGCAAGATCAAGATGGATCGACCCTATTTTCGAGCCCATGCAATTCAATTAGTTTTGTCTAAGACAAATATGACGACCGATTGTTTATCAATCACCCAAACAACTCGTGAACTCTCAATGCTGACTGCTTCGTGAAATCTACACATGTTACAACAAATTCGTTTTCACATCGGAATTCATCGGATCGAATCGATTTGGTAACATCAATCAAAAATCGATCTTTCGAGGCGAGACTTAAAGAGTTTTTTTTGTCTCTTACTTTGTATCCCGAGAAGATTTCTCGCTTAAAAGAGGCTTTGTTTTGAGTGAAAACGCAACTACTACATTAAAATTCTAAGCCGTAGAACCAAAATATTAAAGATACTAGATCTAATATATTTGTATGAATGATCTAGCGTGTGCGAGTACCATTACTTTTACAAATATGAAGAATTTTTAAATAGTAGACCGTTTAAAACTATTAAAAATTAACATTGTATATCTGTAATATTGAACCAACATAACTGACATTTATCACAATATAACCTCCAATTGAAACAAAATCAAGAATTTTATTCTAACAAATGACAGCTGATCAACAATTAATGGCCTAATGCTATAATAATACCAGGAGTACACATTTTGGGCCACTTAGTACACCAGTGCTTTAATCTACCATTACCATTATTGTATTGACCTATTATTATTATTAGTATTATTATTGTACTTGCGGAATTACGTCCTGTAAAATGGTAGATATGTATCAAAATTACGGTTTCCGTCTGTGAAGTAAAAATAAAAAAAATATATATTTAGACATTATATGCACAAACATAAAAATAGTAGCTTCTTACAAAGAACAAAAAAAAATGCATTAATCATTGTAGAATCACATGTCTTCTAACAATTCAGCTCCTCTGACAGGAAAGTTCCGCTCAGCTGAGGCCTAGGAGGTTAAAATGAGTTTTAAGGTATTTTAAAAATATTTATACTGGATGTATTCAAATACACAGATGTCCTTTCAGGGGAGAGGTTTTTCTATATCAACCAACAATAAAACAAAAAAATTGGAATAATGTTTTCCGATTACGAGAAAAACGACTTCAAAATTTGTGGTCTGTATATGTGGTAATTTGAAAATATTAAAAAAAAAATAGTGGACTAGTTTGGGATTAATCCGATTAATTTTTATAATATGTTATATTAGATTTTATTTATATACTTATATATTATTTATATGTGCGTTTGTTTTTTAAATTAATTAAATGTAGTTTTAGATGCGTCAGCCTTGCAATCCGTCGCTTTGTTTCGGTTCATGAAGGGGTGTGTTGGTTTTGGGCTTATTTCATTAGCGGATCGCGGCTCGCGGCGGGGGGCGCCGCGCCCAAGCGGTCCGCGCCGACGGTTATATAGGCGGATATCTAATCAAATTCAATAGTTAACCCTGTGCCGCTTTGGCTCAATATTGCCCCGGCGAAACAATACGTCATAAATTAAAGCGGTTTAAATGAGGTGGGTTAGACAAGCCTCGGTTGCCTTGTTAAATATTGTACGGCGGACACAACTTTAACCTTTCTGAAAATTTTATTAATTATGATTACGAAGATATGTTGATAGGGTTCCGAGTCTTAAAACAATCAATGGGATCATATCGAAATATCTTAGGTTTAAACGTCATGTACATGCAGGCCTCTATCTAGCGCCTTAACTGTTATCTAATATTATTTTAACTAATAAATTAAACTCAAATGAAATATTTGTATATAGATAAAATGCGCATCAGTTAATTAAAGTCTGATGTGTGAATATACATTTACACTGCCCACAAACCAAATACTATTGTTACTCTTCTTCATTGACCTGTATCTACTTACTTTTTCCTTTTCCTCCTTTATGATATGATCACTGTCCACGGAATGTTCTCTGTTCCACAGAAGCTCTTAAATCAGCCAGCCAGTTGTCAGATGCTAGCTTACTACCTTACATCATCCACCCGGCGTGGTTTTGTGCCTCCAAATTTGTACCTCAAAGTATTCTGTATATCAACTAGCTTCCAGAAAGTAAATATATGAGATGATTATTAAAGTGGGTTTTTCTACTTTATTAATTTTTAAAAAATCACCTTTGCGTTTTCTCACAAAAATGGTGACTTTTCTATTGGTAAAAATTAACAAGCTAATAAAAATGCGAGAGCAGTAAACTACATAACAGAAATGTAAATAACTAGTATTAACTATCAAAAATAATTTAAGAAAATATATATTGCTTTCAGTTAATTACTATAATTACTTAACTATCCTACTCCCTTACCATCTTAAATATTTTTTTTAAACCTTTTTTTTACTTTTTACATTATCTTATTATTTCATTTTATGTTTACATCAACTTACACAGAAAAATAAAATTATGGTATTGGCAGCAAAATATGGTATTGGCAACCATAAAATATGGTTGATATAGTGACAGCAATATTTTTTGTTGAGTTAAATATCGATTATTGTTACTTACTTTGTTACAAGTACCATAATTTTCTAACATATTTCTCAAAGTAAGTACCATCATTTTTTGTTACCTTTAACATAATATCTAGCTATCGCCACAATAATTTTTAGTTGCTGTTTAAACCACAGGAAATTATAATGGTAACATGTAAAAACAACAAAATATTATGGTTGCTGATACCAAATTTTCAGGTAACGTCGTTTTATTTCGTCAGCTGTTCACCCACGCTGACATATTGTTTTGTAATCATAGCAAAAAGTTTTTGGTAAAATATTTTTTATCTACAGTTCTTGCTACCATACAAAGAAATATGCTAAATTATTATTATTAGTTTTAAGCAGGCAACTTATGCTGCCAAAACCTAAAAACATTTAACAATACGTGCGTACGTCTGTTCTACAACTATAGGATTTGCTTACAATTTATGTTCGATTAGCAAATCTCCACATAATGTTAATTTTTCAATGCTTATTTGGGTTACTCCATTACTTAAGCAGCTTCTCAGAGTGATACGTGGATGTAAATAGCAATTTTAGTTTGAAGTTATACAAAGATTAACTATCTGTAATAAGTTCGATGAAGGATGAAAACGCTCTGTTAAAACGCTCGGTTTCAAAGCAAGAAGGTAGCGCCAGTCGCCAACGTCGCTAAAGAGTAGGTTAGAAACGTCATTTCATCTTGCTTGAGAGGCTGCGTTTGACGTATGGACCCCAATCAATCAATTCTTTCTTCTGATGGTTATTATGTGGTGTGAAAAACGACGGACATTAATCTGTGGCTCATAAGTAAAACAGTTTCTGACCTGCTCGTCAAAGTTCACTTATTTCAACAATTTTTTTTATTTTTCGGGGAGGCGAAATTATTTGTTATGGATTAGATGGATTAAATATCTATGTTTCAAACATATCTGGGAGTATACACTTGTTCGTGGTGGTATAGTTTTTAGGGCGTTTGACTATTGACCCAGTGGACACGGGTGTGAATCCATTTTTAAGTTATAAAATATTTATCACTTTTTTATGTATATGCCGTAGGTCATAAGAATTCTTAAAAAAATAGTATTTAGAAAAGTATTTGTCATTGAATTAGAAATATTTTAATTTAGTATTAAAAATTAATTCAATCATAAAATAACAAATTCGTTTAAAATTATTGATGATTGAGGTTATGGGAAGATTACAATAATAAAAACAAGTTCAGTTTAAGAAGGAGTTATAATTTAAAAAAAATATATTATTAATTTAAAAGTTACAATATATCGTGGCTGAACGGTAAGAGAAGAGATAAGAAAACCAAGGAAAATTCAAATTTTGTTGTAGACATAATGTTAAATATAAAAAGAATCCTACTAGGTACAAAATAATCTAATATAGTGTGTTCTTAATCAGTTGAAAGCTAATGAGAACGGTCCAGGGAGGCGGAATAAATTTAATAAAAATATGTCGAACACATTTATAACTCGGTCGGGGGTAAATCTCCACTGACAAAAAGGTTTAACTAATCCAATTAAAATTGTTTAATTTATTTTACATCCTACTATTTATGTTTTATAATAACTTTTTAAGTGTTTTATAATAACTTTTAGGTTAATTTTTGTATTTTTTTTCGAAAATTTACTTTTATGAATACGTAAATATTTTTGTAGAGTAATAGCTTCTTCAATGCACATCTTATAAGCGTTCCGTAAGAGAAAAGATGTTTTGAAAACATGCAACTAGTAGAATACATTCAATTTACGATATGGTCAGTATCGCGTGGGAAGCATTGATAATGTTAATGGATATTTAATCAAAAGTTCTAGTAGGCGTCTTATACTGAAGAAACATTTTTCCAAGAAGGTACCTACTTCCCTTTTAAAGATTCTTTATTCAAGTGCCAATATGAAGTTAACAATAATATACCGCCAATGGTTAACGAGGCACATTTATAATCCATTCGAAGCAGCTATAACAAATTCATTAATATCGATTTAACATTGATCAAATTTTGTCTGCAGGCGCTCGCAATGCTGATTGTAGACTTGTTCCGTTTGGTAGCTATGTACTTGGAAAATTTGGTCGAACATGATTCCGATATACCATTTAGCTTATGTTAATTTGGTATATTGTGTATTGATGTATGCTATATTGATACCCTTCACAAACTTTAAATTAAAGAGTGTCAGAGAATGCTATAAAAAAGAAATGTAGATATATTTTTATTACAAAACGAATGTTACTGGCCACATTAAAAAAAAATGATTATATTTGGGAAAAATCTTATAATGTTCTTTGAAATTCATTAAAAGCCATTGATAATACGTTCAAATATCTCGAGCTTGCCATCAAAGAACTTATGTATCTTAAGGGGCAGTTCGCATCCACGAGTGATTTCATTTTAATTTTTGACCCACTCTGGTTGCTTCATTTTTCATTTGAAAAAAAAAACAAAAAACACATTCACAAAGAGCGGACGGCGTTGTAGTCTTCTGTGAATTTATTTTTTATATATGTGAGTTCATATTGCCAGAAAATAATATTAAAAAATTACTTTTTTATTTTTCCGCGCTCCTGTGACTTTTTACCTCTTTATTTTATTTATATCGTAACTATGTTTATTAGTCCGAGTAACCAGGGTGCGTCCAATTACGAAAATAAAATGACTGGAAAGCGCGCTGCACCTTAAATCGTCAGTTAAACGGAGGCAGAACGCCTCGCATTACAACTTACAAGAGTCGTTTAGCCGTCGATGAATCCGGAGCTCCATTCCGCCCAGGTGCCTATTTGAAGAGGGAATTTACGTTTAAGAATGGCTTTTAATTAACGGTGGGCGGAGGAGCACCGCACCCCGCACCCCGCCCCGCCCTGCACCCCGCACCCGGCACCCCGCGGCCGTCGGGCGAATGGCATCGAGAAAAAATGCTTGCTCTCAGTTGAGCGATCGGCATTCGGCGTCTGCTAGAATTCTAAATGCATTAACTAAAACGAGCAGATATAATGGGCCACCTATTTCGTCTTATGTGAGGAAGTTTGTTAAGCTTGAATTCGGTTGAAATTATTTTTGATCAACGTTGTTTTCGAAAATTTCTTCTTTAAAATTGGATGTCGTTGTTTTTTTCGATTATTCGATTCGATTCGATTTTTCGACCTATCAGTGCCATTAATCTTGTTGTTCGAATACCAACCCATTTATTGGACATTTATGAATATGCAAAAATAACTAATGTGCAATGGGCAAACAAAACAACAACCTTTAGAAAATATTTTTTTTAAATTAAAAAAGAAATTTCAGTATGATAAATAAAAACAAAATATAAATATAATGAAAAAATATAAACAAATTTTCGCTTAATTTAATATTTTTTAATTCACAAACGTAACCGTCCACCTACAAATTATTTCTAATTAGCAAAAAGGGTATGCCAATAATTTTATTATAAAATTATAATTTTTGCAGTACCTAAAGACGTTTTATTTCTATTTTTATTTGATTATCTAACGTTTTTATACGTTAATTATTAACATGTCCACTATCACACAATAATACTGGCAAGCTACATTACATTCTAATATATTTTTTTTATTTTATTTATTTAGTTTCTATATATACTTTCATGTATGAGAAGCTACTATCCCCGTCCTTTGGCCCTCTGTTGCATCTTTCAACTCGAAAAGTACAAATGCGAAAGATGTGAGTTTTTGTGTGTGATTGGATGCTTTCGAAAAACTAGCCATAGCCGTTACATCGGAGGTTGGTTTAATAATATGGATATAGATATATTCAACAAATTTTTAGTAGGTACTAATAAACGAAACATTGACATTTCAATAGAAAGCACAAATATCATATACGATTACAAAAATTTAACTGTACGGCAGTTGGAAACTTGAGGATGTATTTGTATTTATTGTAGGTCAATGTTGTTCTTTCTGAAAAGAATCATTTAATAGAATTATTTGAAGTAATATTAGAAAGTCAATGTAATTGAAGTGGTGAAACAAACGAATTGTCTGAAAACTTCAGTAATTTACTGCATTCATTCAATTTTATTTATTTCATAAGTTTTTCATATCTATACTTTATCATTTACTGTATCAATATCATCCTTGTGCATCATCACTTGAGAACGGCATTATTTAAGATGTCAATTAACGTGCGTTTATACCTTCTTAAATCTCAAAAAGTTAGACGGATGGATTTAACCTATTAATAGTCAAATCTATATTACGTATCTAATAATAATTTATTTTATTTTCGATCATTCCTCATTAGGTATTTTACATTTTATTGCAATGGCCCTTAAATCAACAATTATTTTGAAGGTAAATTGGCATTGTTTTAAATTTTAAAAAAAGATTATTAAGGAGTTTTAAATTCTAAATAATGTACTTTTTGGTTTTTGCAGAATTAACCCAGGAAGCATCGTGCGTCAATCAGAATACCTACTTAGGTGAGAATTTGTCTTTAATTTTTTTTATATGTTTTTTTTAATATCTTGCTAAAATTTAAAAGCATAAAGTCTAAAAAAAGTCGCCTACGGGGCTAGTGAGGGCATCGAAACCCCCTAGGTACTTTCACATACCCTACACAATAACTCCAGGTACGTTACTGGGCCTAACGTGCTAGTTTTCTGTTTGTCTCTGAAGCAACCTAGATCTCCAAGGGCATCTTGTATAGCGATTATTAGTCGCGTCAATCTAAGTAATAACAAAAGTGCATTTGTTGACTCTCAGATCAGATATGACAAACTTACTTGGGAAACATCTGTAATGAAATGAGAAAAGATGTTCCAATTTAAATGAGTTTTTTTTTTACAGAAAATGCCATTAGGTCATTACTGACAATGTTTCATTCCTCAAAATAATTTTTAATCAATAATAATAAATATTAAATTATTTTATAATATATATCTTGCACGATTTGATGTTTAACACTTTATATTTTACTTTCTTCATAGGCATTTATTTAACAAAACAACATACTTACATAATATTATTATGTTAAATTATAATTATATTAAAAGTTATTTTCTTGTACAGTCAATAATTATAATATTCATTATTTTGTTCTATTTTCCATGTATTGTTTTGGATTCAATAAAAAAAATATGATCTCCTGTATCTATTTTTAAAAATAAGAAACTCACTTTTGACATCCACTTACAACAAACATCTCTCTCTCTCTCTCTCTGTCTCTGTCTCTCTTGTTTGAGAACAAATATTAAAGTCTTTTGGACATAATTAAAATTCTACAATGAGATCGGTGACTGAAATTCGATTATCAATACGACGGAAGTTTCTCATGATCACATTTGCAGAAAATCGTGAATCTGTATGTGTGTGTCACTGTGACATTTAAACAGTAATCTTCTTTTAAGATATTTTTGTGCGTGTTTTTGTATAGTAAATAACTAAACTGAAGAATAATATTTCTCCAGAATTATTTTTTCAAAATAATATATATGGAATGAAAAGGCATACTTATAGCAACTTCGTCCTTTCCAATATGCCTTAATAATTAATTTACAATATTTACATAAGTATCGAGTGTATAAAAAGGGTATGGAAGTTGTAAAAACACAGAGTTTTATTTAAATGTTATATTTTTGTATAAATATTAATTTAAATTAAATACAGTTCCTTTAAAGTTACAATTCTTTTACATTACAATATTGCAAAATATATTTTATTCCAACAAATGTTTCATTATTATTAATTTAAGTACAAATGTTTTGGATAACCCATGTTATTATGTACAGATGTCGGGTACAAAATTAATTAAAAAAAGATATTTTTCTTCGACAATCATTAATCAGTAATTTTCTCCGAAAGTCTCTCGCCTTATGTTATAATCCTAAAAAAAAAATAAAAGTATTTTCTTAACAATATAATATTTAACGTAATACTGTTGTTATCAAAGCAGTGGGCTGTCACCGTATCAATTGATTCCTGTCGCTTGAAAACAGCTGAGAGGGCCGCTTTTTCAGAATGACAGATTCGACAGGACGCGACGAACGACGATGTCAAGCTTTTCAAATTAACCATGTCGAAACTAGATTCTTATTCAAACTTACACCAAGCTTTAATAGTACTTCCCCTCGGTAAGCATTTCGTTTGTTCGTGTTTTTTGTTTATTTGCCGGGTAAACGTATGTATAAAAATGTCAAAGAAGTGGCACCGTGACAGGTGACAGGTCGCTTTCCCAAATGGACGGATCATTTAATTAGGTACTATTACTAGATTATATATACTATCTCCATTTACATTATAAAATATCTACAGTTGAAACGGACGGAAAGTTTTTATTCGGTGCGTGTTGAACGCAAAAATATCACAATAATATTTTATAAAAACTAAGTTAACTTATTTTTTTAATTTGAAGATGTCACTTAAAATTAACTGATTAAATCACCATGTCCATTTTGTCTCATCATTTCTAGCTTAATTTCGTGTTCTCTAGCTTTGAGTCTGAGCGCTGCTATACTGGAACTTCTTCTATCTACGTCAACGGGACTCTTAGGTGAGGAACTTCCAGGCGATATGGGCGGTGAGACGTTGGTAACAAAGTCGGGAGTCGACGGAGGAACGATCTTTGGTCTTTGCGCCGCAGATATATTTGCCAGAAGAGTCTGGAAGGAGCTGGCAGCAGCGGCAGGGTTGTACAGATGGCTCATTCCGGGCGGGAAGAGAGGAGGAGCGGCCCTGTGGAAAGGATGGGCAGCTCCTAAGTACGAAGGCGGTAGAACGGGTCCCGAGTGCATCGGCGGATACCGGAAGGATCCTAGGCTGCCGTCGAACGGCTTCCGGAAGTTGAAGCCCAGGTGCGTGAAAGGATTAGGCAGCGAAGTGACAACAGCCGACGGCGCCGGCACTGAGCCTGCATTTGGCAGGTAGGGATTGTATGGGTGGCCTTGGGGACCGACTTTCTCTTGCTTCCTCCATTTTGCTCTTCGATTTTGAAACCACACCTGGAACAACCGTCAAAAATAAAAATTATTAACGAGACGAACAAATTATTTATATAGAATGCTAGCTGTTCGGCAGCTAGGCCCTGCAGACGGCTTTAACGGCGCCTTCGGGGTGCAACGAGTCGTGTCTATACCTCGAAGCTTACCAACTTCTCACACCCATATCAATTGGGTACGCATAGTTAAGTATGTAGGCCACAATCGGGACGAGCTAAAAACGACTAAAAACGGCTAAAAAAGACGTAATGCGATCCGATATAAAGATCTAAACTTTCCTTTTTTTCTTAGAAACGTGACCGAAAATCCAATTGATCAACATGAAGTTAAAAAACTCCTTAAACAGAATCCAAACCAAGCGGGGCGGTATTGCATAAGAACTGTGTGTTTAATCATCAACTTTGGGCATTTGTAAGCCTTGCAGTTATGCAGTGTGGTGCAACATTAATGATACACATCGTAAATTGCGGGGATAATTGGCTTTCCATCAGGCTTCGAAGCCAAACCAACGCAGGAGCAATATACGGCGAATTTTTGATCAACTTGTTAACATTTTATGTATATTTTTTTACTTACCATAAAATATTATATAAAATATACCATTTAGGAATATTGTTTCCATAAACTTACAAACAGATTCAGAATAATAAATAAAAAATTAAATATCTATTCTTTCGATATTTTTTTAGCACAGTAAAATATAGGAAAAAAGACTATAAGGAAGGTACACGTATTTATCTTATACATTGAAATTTCAATATGCAATATAACTTTTATTTTTCCTTTCTTCTAAAATAAAACACTACAGTATTTTGTGTTTCATATTTTTTTCTGTTAATCTTCGTCAACAGTTATGAAAAAATGATTACTTCTTTTGATGTGAAAATTCACAGACAAATTATGAAAGATATTTTAGTTGAAAAGCCTTTATTTTACCCATAAAAAATGAATATGATTCTGTTTTTTCCATGATTACACTGATAATCGAGTGCACTGAAGGACTTTAAATTTTAGTTTAAAGCAGCTACCTAGCCCACCTCTATTTTTACCCCCTCTCCTTCCCCTCTTCAAATAAGACATCATTATTAAAAGTAGATAAGTATTTGCATTATTATTTCGTTTACAATTAATCAATTACACTATAAATAGAAGCAAAAAAATGTTAGTTTTACCAAAGTTAGTAAATGTCATCATTTGACAGATCAAAGTTTAGTTCAGTATTTAATTATACGTTTCTTACTAACCATTAATATTCTGAGAATATTAATGGTTAGTACGTGGAGTAGACCGCGTGGAAACATACATAAATTTTGCAGGCGTAAGATGATTATTTTGGCTCAAAAGAGTGACCGGGCGGCGGCAAAGGTGACCGATTGCTTGAGCGGGCGCAGCTCGTTTGCATACGTTTAGTATGGGCCGGCCGAGGTGTGATCTCGTCCGTCACTCTACTTTGACACCGGAGTAATTGAATTTGTTAATATTAAAATTGATACAATTTATAAAACGAGATTGCGTGCTAATCGCTATTATTGCGGAGTTTTCGTCACGCCCGTTATGATTTAAATTAACAATGCCATTGATAGGCTGTAAACTTCATTATGTAATGACGATCTTTTTTTTTCTTTATTGTAGTCAAAGCAAATAAAAAAAATATTGAGGTCAGTGATCGTAGTTGTAATATTTTTAAAGTAATTACATAAAATCAATATTAATTGGTTAGGTAATGTAACGCTGAATTATTAGGAAAGTTGAAAACGCGTTGCAAGTCAGATAATATTTGACATTATGACGGTGAATAGACAAAACTTTATTCTAAACTTTATCTAGTTATTTTTATTTTTTATTTCACTTTAAAAATTTAATAGACAGTAGCTTGAATTTAAATTTTAATTACTCATTAATCAGAAAAAACATGCACCTTCATCGGCAAGAAAATGTGCAAATGAGAATTTACTTAAGAGGCCCACTGTGGACTTGGATTTATACAAATAATTATATAGGCGTCATAAATATTGTTCGAGAGCAAGAGATTAAATAATTTGAAGCTATGCGTGTGTGTTGTGGAGGAACCAAAAAAGTGTTCTATTTACAAAATAATATAACGTATCTAATATGCTTATAAATTAGTATAATAAGTATATATTTTGAAATATATGTTAAGTTCCCATTTTGTATATATAAATAAATATAAAGAAATAGAATAAAGAAAAATAAATTTAAATACAGACTTCTATTTGCTTACTCTAAAAAATTTTCATCGGTGTAAAAAAATATTTGATTAAGGTAACCTTCTTCAGATATTGTTGCAAAACTAATTGCTTATACCTAAATAAGCTGTAGTGATAGGTATAGTAGTATGCACAGCGGCGCCTCTCTTCGCACCAGTGTTGGGATCAGAAGGGCTAGTCTCAAAACGCGAGTGCGATTAGCCAGCGAGAGAAGCTGTCAGTATGACGTCTGTTTAATGCAATAAAAATGTTCAAACTCCTTCCTAAATGCGCTCGCATTTTAAGACTAGCCCTGCTGCAGTGACGTGAAAACAGAGTAGGACGCCCGATTAATGTCACGGCTGTAGGCCCCTGTATGTAACTTGGAGAATTTTTAGTTTTTTTTTTTTTTTATATAAAACGATCCATTGAAATTTGCGGTACCTAATAAGTGATCAATATATCAAAATACAACCTTATACGACTAACAATGTACAATTACAGTTCTGTTATAGGCTGACAGATAGACAGTGAATGATGTCTCACTTACAATGGTTTGCACCTAGGAAATAGTCATATTGGAAGATGTATTTATAATAGACATGTTTTGTCGTATACGTACAAAACATGTCTATATAGCATTTAGTAATGTGGCAAAGTTAGTGACGAAACCAGACCTACGGTTAGTAGCGAGAGCGATATTCGTTTGGCTATAATTTGCACATAAGCTAATAACAGAGTCAGCTGTCGCTAGTAATTACACAATAGTAGCTGGCGGCCGAGTCTCCTCCAGAGACGCCGCCGGCGCGACTCGAGCTGCGGGTGCACTGCGAGCGACGGGAGATTGCTCGGAGAGCGTACGAAGTATTAAGAGCGAACAGA
The DNA here is from genome assembly GCA_020383195.1 of Neomicropteryx cornuta. Lineage (NCBI taxonomy): Eukaryota > Metazoa > Arthropoda > Insecta > Lepidoptera > Micropterigidae > Neomicropteryx > Neomicropteryx cornuta. The sequence continues at coordinate 15,145,403 of JAHKQU010000012.1, forward strand.
AATATTTTAAATGCCTTAGCGTCAGTGTTATAACAAGTCTTATACTTAAATATACGTATATATAAAAAATCGTTTATTATTCAATCGCTTTCTCACAGCAGCTAGGCCCTTTGGAATGAATTCTTTTGCTCCTTACATCTAGACCCTTCGGATCACCCGCGTGAACAATGTGTCCCAATTTACAACATTGTTGTCAAAATTATTTCTTATTATGAAAGACCTCATCGAAATCTATGTTTGCTGGGAAATGATTTTTATAAATATTTGAGTAACGTTTAAGAAACTTTTTTTTTTTTACTTATATTGTGGTATCTTTACCCGTAGAGACAAAAAATTTTGGACAATTATTATTTTTGCACTTTACATACAAGTTCTTACGCGTAGTAAGAAACTTAAGCACCCCCTTAAGCCTTCGAGAAGGATCATTGGATCTTACCTACCTAAGTTTATAGAAGACCGATCGTTTTATTGATTTTGTTGAAAAACAATGCATTTAGACTGTATTAATAATGTATTAATTCAGTTACAATTTAATCATTTGTTTATCCATAAGTACAATACGCACATAATTACATAACACTAAAAAATTATTTTTTTTTTTTTAAATAAATTTCCAGGTCATAAATATAATTAGCTTTAGAAAATAGGTACAGGCATATTGCATTATAATTACTTCACTAGGCGCAATGCCTGTATCGAAGTGATAAATATTCGAGGCACTCAATATTTTATTTGGAGGTGCTCTAGTATATACATATATACACATATTCATATACATATGAATATATAATAAAATATAGTAAAATAGTAAAATGTATTGTTTAAATACCGTTAATTAGATGATTTCTATGTTAAAATAGGTAAACACCTTTAGTTTAACATATATAAAAGTTTGACAGTACTGACATTTGGAAAATACGAATGCTTTTTAATATTTTAAGGATTGAAATTTTTTGCAAATAAAATATATAGCCAGAATGTTCAAAGAAAAATTAATACCGAAAGCACAGATAGTTGCATCGCTTGAGGTAATGCACGCTGGTTTAAATACAGGCCTGTATTTTATGAAAGTCTTTCACTCTCACCTACCTATCTGTGCGATATGCAATACGGTCAAACTTTCATTAAAGTAGTGAATAAATGATTTAAAAATTAAACAATAATTATGAAAAAAAGTGTGAAAATGTAACGAATATGACGTATAATGAATGAGAAGTGAATGGTTTAATGGATATTTACAAGAATAACTTACGTTCAACGTAGTTTATATGAAAATGAATCGTCATGGCTAAAAAGAAAAGAAAAGTGTAAAATAAATGCACATTACGTGCAAATCGTTAAGATATAGTAAAATAGTAAAATGTATTGTTTAAATACCGTTAATTAGATGATTTCTATGTTAAAATAGGTAAACACCTTTAGTTTAACATATATAAAAGTTTGACAGTACTGACATTTGGAAAATACGAATGCTTTTTAATATTTTAAGGATTGAAATTTTTTGCAAATAAAATATATAGCCAGAATGTTCAAAGAAAAATTAATACCGAAAGCACAGATAGTTGCATCGCTTGAGGTAATGCACGCTGGTTTAAATACAGGCCTGTATTTTATGAAAGTCTTTCACTCTCACCTACCTATCTGTGCGATATGCAATACGGTCAAACTTTCATTAAAGTAGTGAATAAATGATTTAAAAATTAAACAATAATTATGAAAAAAAGTGTGAAAATGTAACGAATATGACGTATAATGAATGAGAAGTGAATGGTTTAATGGATATTTACAAGAATAACTTACGTTCAACGTAGTTTATATGAAAATGAATCGTCATGGCTAAAAAGAAAAGAAAAGTGTAAAATAAATGCACATTACGTGCAAATCGTTAAGATATAGTAAAATAGTAAAATGTATTGTTTAAATACCGTTAATTAGATGATTTCTATGTTAAAATAGGTAAACACCTTTAGTTTAACATATATAAAAGTTTGACAGTACTGACATTTGGAAAATACGAATGCTTTTTAATATTTTAAGGATTGAAATTTTTTGCAAATAAAATATATAGCCAGAATGTTCAAAGAAAAATTAATACCGAAAGCACAGATAGTTGCATCGCTTGAGGTAATGCACGCTGGTTTAAATACAGGCCTGTATTTTATGAAAGTCTTTCACTCTCACCTACCTATCTGTGCGATATGCAATACGGTCAAACTTTCATTAAAGTAGTGAATAAATGATTTAAAAATTAAACAATAATTATGAAAAAAAGTGTGAAAATGTAACGAATATGACGTATAATGAATGAGAAGTGAATGGTTTAATGGATATTTACAAGAATAACTTACGTTCAACGTAGTTTATATGAAAATGAATCGTCATGGCTAAAAAGAAAAGAAAAGTGTAAAATAAATGCACATTACGTGCAAATCGTTAAGATATAGTAAAATAGTAAAATGTATTGTTTAAATACCGTTAATTAGATGATTTCTATGTTAAAATAGGTAAACACCTTTAGTTTAACATATATAAAAGTTTGACAGTACTGACATTTGGAAAATACGAATGCTTTTTAATATTTTAAGGATTGAAATTTTTTGCAAATAAAATATATAGCCAGAATGTTCAAAGAAAAATTAATACCGAAAGCACAGATAGTTGCATCGCTTGAGGTAATGCACGCTGGTTTAAATACAGGCCTGTATTTTATGAAAGTCTTTCACTCTCACCTACCTATCTGTGCGATATGCAATACGGTCAAACTTTCATTAAAGTAGTGAATAAATGATTTAAAAATTAAACAATAATTATGAAAAAAAGTGTGAAAATGTAACGAATATGACGTATAATGAATGAGAAGTGAATGGTTTAATGGATATTTACAAGAATAACTTACGTTCAACGTAGTTTATATGAAAATGAATCGTCATGGCTAAAAAGAAAAGAAAAGTGTAAAATAAATGCACATTACGTGCAAATCGTTAAGATATAGTAAAATAGTAAAATGTATTGTTTAAATACCGTTAATTAGATGATTTCTATGTTAAAATAGGTAAACACCTTTAGTTTAACATATATAAAAGTTTGACAGTACTGACATTTGGAAAATACGAATGCTTTTTAATATTTTAAGGATTGAAATTTTTTGCAAATAAAATATATAGCCAGAATGTTCAAAGAAAAATTAATACCGAAAGCACAGATAGTTGCATCGCTTGAGGTAATGCACGCTGGTTTAAATACAGGCCTGTATTTTATGAAAGTCTTTCACTCTCACCTACCTATCTGTGCGATATGCAATACGGTCAAACTTTCATTAAAGTAGTGAATAAATGATTTAAAAATTAAACAATAATTATGAAAAAAAGTGTGAAAATGTAACGAATATGACGTATAATGAATGAGAAGTGAATGGTTTAATGGATATTTACAAGAATAACTTACGTTCAACGTAGTTTATATGAAAATGAATCGTCATGGCTAAAAAGAAAAGAAAAGTGTAAAATAAATGCACATTACGTGCAAATCGTTAAGATATAGTAAAATAGTAAAATGTATTGTTTAAATACCGTTAATTAGATGATTTCTATGTTAAAATAGGTAAACACCTTTAGTTTAACATATATAAAAGTTTGACAGTACTGACATTTGGAAAATACGAATGCTTTTTAATATTTTAAGGATTGAAATTTTTTGCAAATAAAATATATAGCCAGAATGTTCAAAGAAAAATTAATACCGAAAGCACAGATAGTTGCATCGCTTGAGGTAATGCACGCTGGTTTAAATACAGGCCTGTATTTTATGAAAGTCTTTCACTCTCACCTACCTATCTGTGCGATATGCAATACGGTCAAACTTTCATTAAAGTAGTGAATAAATGATTTAAAAATTAAACAATAATTATGAAAAAAAGTGTGAAAATGTAACGAATATGACGTATAATGAATGAGAAGTGAATGGTTTAATGGATATTTACAAGAATAACTTACGTTCAACGTAGTTTATATGAAAATGAATCGTCATGGCTAAAAAGAAAAGAAAAGTGTAAAATAAATGCACATTACGTGCAAATCGTTAAGATATAGTAAAATAGTAAAATGTATTGTTTAAATACCGTTAATTAGATGATTTCTATGTTAAAATAGGTAAACACCTTTAGTTTAACATATATAAAAGTTTGACAGTACTGACATTTGGAAAATACGAATGCTTTTTAATATTTTAAGGATTGAAATTTTTTGCAAATAAAATATATAGCCAGAATGTTCAAAGAAAAATTAATACCGAAAGCACAGATAGTTGCATCGCTTGAGGTAATGCACGCTGGTTTAAATACAGGCCTGTATTTTATGAAAGTCTTTCACTCTCACCTACCTATCTGTGCGATATGCAATACGGTCAAACTTTCATTAAAGTAGTGAATAAATGATTTAAAAATTAAACAATAATTATGAAAAAAAGTGTGAAAATGTAACGAATATGACGTATAATGAATGAGAAGTGAATGGTTTAATGGATATTTACAAGAATAACTTACGTTCAACGTAGTTTATATGAAAATGAATCGTCATGGCTAAAAAGAAAAGAAAAGTGTAAAATAAATGCACATTACGTGCAAATCGTTAAGATATAGTAAAATAGTAAAATGTATTGTTTAAATACCGTTAATTAGATGATTTCTATGTTAAAATAGGTAAACACCTTTAGTTTAACATATATAAAAGTTTGACAGTACTGACATTTGGAAAATACGAATGCTTTTTAATATTTTAAGGATTGAAATTTTTTGCAAATAAAATATATAGCCAGAATGTTCAAAGAAAAATTAATACCGAAAGCACAGATAGTTGCATCGCTTGAGGTAATGCACGCTGGTTTAAATACAGGCCTGTATTTTATGAAAGTCTTTCACTCTCACCTACCTATCTGTGCGATATGCAATACGGTCAAACTTTCATTAAAGTAGTGAATAAATGATTTAAAAATTAAACAATAATTATGAAAAAAAGTGTGAAAATGTAACGAATATGAATATATAATATATACATATATATTTATTACGTTAATGTTACATTACTATCAGACGCTTAGAAAATTATAGGCAGATTTGAATAACATACCCTCTACAAACTACATACACACTACGTACTATTACAAAAGATATATAATATTTCTTTACATACTAAAAAATATACAAAAATAAATAAATAAATACATATAATATGAATATACACACAATATAATACATACAGACACAGAATATAATATGTATAAATGGCATACCTTTATTACCTAAGTATATATGCATCGTGTCCCGAGTTTATTCCCGAAAAAAAAATCAGCTGATAGGGCCTGCGATTTTAAATATGAGTTGTAAAGACAACATATAAACCTTCATCATGATTTCCGAGAAAAAAAAATTACATGATAATGTTAAACGGTTGTTTTAATATGTACTCGTATGTTAGCTGATCGTCAGCTCGTGACGCATAGGTGATTGCCGTGTGCGGTAAAGGTTACGACATATCGATCTGGTGTCGCAATTTACACCAGCGCTTTAATAAAAATAATAAATTTGGCGATGAATTATTTTTTAAAATAAATCGATGTCCATACAGCTGAACTGAATGTATTAGGTGCCATGTTTATCAAAAGACCTCTTAGAATCTAGTGAGGCCACAGCATCTTGAGCCGTTAGATATACTCGTATTTTGCGGCTAGATAGATGCAAGACACTCCGTTTGATTCCAACTTGACCATTTAATTATAGACACAGTATTACACGACAGAACTATACCTGTACGCAACTTATGTAGGTATCTTATTAACGTGCAACTTAAGTATATGTTTTTTTATAAATGACTAACATTATTTTAAGAAATTTTTAATATACAAGTATTTTAAACCTTCCTCAACTAAATTAATTTGCTTTAGTCAACCTAGATGTATTATAGCGATAATACAGCGTAGTAGCATTTTGATTGTACACAGATGATGTTTAATTATTCCATTAACTATTGGAATTCTTTTAAATATCATAGTAAAGAAGGTATATGGTACTGGTGGTGGGTTTATTTTTAATTAAATATTTTTACTGCTTAAACGAGTTTTTAAAGGCACTTTAGAGCATTTGTTCAGCGGTAATATAAAGCTCTAAATATTTTACCTTACCGGTCAACAAATTTACCCAAGGTGGACGCACACCAAATCGACTACTATGTTTACAGGTTTATGATCTCACTGACGTAGGTAAAGTTTGCGGTAGTCACCTGCTTTTAGCTTCTATACATACATTAATGTATGACAAGTTTCTATCCCCACCCTTTGGCCGTCTGTCTGTTGCAACTTTCAACTTTTGAATTGAATTTTTGTTTATAGATTGATACCCAAGAAAAACCATAGCTGTTTAAATTACATCGGAATCTGCACAAATAATATAGATATTTAATATTAAAGTCAACTTTTTTTTAGTATGAAACTGACGTATGATAATAATATGACATAGTGTATCGTATATCTATACTAGACTATGTTTAGTATAAATTGGACTGTCAGTACATTTTTTTTGACAATATTTTTTTCTACATACTATCTATCGCCCCTGTAATATTGTCTGCCTAAAATAAATAACCTCGCATCACGAAGACAATAAAAAGGTAGATGGAACTGTTCTTAAAACAGTTAATAGAAGATTAAAAAACTACTTTTATTATCTAATTATGCCAGTCACCGTCTACTAAGCGGCACAAAGTGGTTCCGAGGTTGGGCCTGCTTGGTCAGCGGAATAATTAGGAGCAACATAAAGACATCGTCTCTTAATAGGGGCAGCAGGATGTACCGTACTGTCGGCGACTTGACGACTATCGGTTGAGCCACAAAAAGGGCTCTTTGCGGTGTCTCAGCTTGAGACAAAGGAGCCTCAAGGAGCCCCCCGCGGTGATGGCGATTGATGCCCGACAGGACGCCGAGGCCGACGCTCCGGGACGCCCGCGACCATCAGAATCCCGGGAGATATGAGCCAAGTGGGAAGGATTCGCAAAATTAAATGTAAACACGAATTACCTCATGTTTTTCAACATCCTAAAAAGAAGGTATACTTCCAGTAGGCTTTTCCGAATGTTATACAGATTCGATTATTGAGTTCCACAACGGGGACCTTTTTATTTTGGACTATCCTCAAGTCCTCCACTTAGAATATTTTTTTTTTAAAGTAAATTACGAACAGATAAGTGTCTGAAAGTGTAATGTTTCCGAATTCTTTCGAAATTTCGAAAGTAAGTGTCGCGATTCACATTAATGCGCAACGCAGGCTCACGTGCGACTCTCGCATTCGGCACAAAGGTCGAGATATGAGGCGCCGAAGGTGCCTACTGTCACTGTGAGTTCTGCGAAGCAGGGTAGAAATTCATTAGTCAAAACGTGTCCTACGTACCTACGTAGATAATGTCGGTCGATAATTTTGGATAAATAATTCTGGACGTCATTAGCAATCCCCAAAAGTTTTTTTTTTTAAATTAACATGTGGTTTTTTCAGTTTGATATATTAATATGATAGTTCTATCCATCCTATTTCAAATAATATAATATTTTGTTTTAGATATTCTCCCGTACTTCTCCTTATGCCTTACGATGGCCAAATTCTTTGCCAATAACAACTATTAATCTTCCCTTGACCTTAAATTTTCCGTAGACAATTTTAAAGTTCAACGGTAAACGGGCATCGAACGATACGCGCATGCGTGCATTATGCACATACTTCGGTTATTATTGGTCTCAAGCACGCGGTTTCTTATCGTACTCGAATTGAAAATCACGCGCAACGCAATCACGATCGTTTGCGAGCGAAAGATCGCTATGATTAATTACGACGATTGATTGCTTTCATCCAATTCAATAAAGCAATCGACTTTTTTAATTGGTCGCCGCGGTTAATGAAAGGCATATTTCAAGGGGTATGACAATGAAGAACTTGCAAAGAAATTAAATTAATACATTCTATCACCATTTTAATCAGGTTAACCTGTAATTGCATATATAATTTAAATGAATCAATCCTGAACTAAATATAACTATATATTTAAAACAGTTTATGTAAAAAACATTTATTATATTATTTTTTGCTAAAATTATGAATATTTAGGTCATGTTATGGCGTAGCCGGATTGATTCTTATAATAGTTATAATAATACTATATACTTAATGATAAATAGGAAATGATTATTTTGCTAATTTACTGCAAACTACTTAAATAATTTTAAATCGTTTATTACAAGGGGCAGCGAGGATAGTGCAATCCTTGCCCCTTATAAAAAAAGATACATTATTAGATACTATATAAGCAAAAGAAATTTCGAATTAGGCTATCCAATATTGGCTTTAAGGTAGAATTGTGAGGTTCCTCTTCACGTTGACATTGAGCCAATGGTGAGAGAAACGCTTGGCTAACGTTTGAACGCGGCGGCCATCATTCCACCAAAATCCTTTGATCTGTGTTGAAAAACCGATACCACTCGGATTTAGCACCAACGTTTGAGCCAAGGTGACCACAAACCATACATGATGGCTATACGTATTGGCCACAACCTATTGTCACATACATTGGTCAACGTGAAGAGGGGCCTTAATCGCTCGCTCGCTCGGCTTTGCGCTCAAGCGTGAATGTTTGACAGAACTATGTTAACATTTTAATTTTGTGTCTATTCGACAGTTTATGATATCGAACTTTAAAATAAACTAAAGTAATATTTATATTATTAAAATAATAATCAAACGCTCTAACTTCTAGTGCAGTAATATTTAATTTAAGTTTGTGTTTGTGTACCAAACCCACACTTTTAAACAGCGATTTAGGCATACTAAATGCCCTCTTATTCCACTTACATCATGTTGTGAGTAAAAGCGTCATCTGCCGATGACATTATTCACCGATATAATATGCATATTCGAGTCGTGATCGCAAAGGCGATTCGCCGTGCGTAAGTGAAGGCGTCGCGTCCATTATTTTGCCGTAAGAAAATGCAATTTGTAATTAAGCGACCGTCCGTTACTTTGATATTCAAATTGCAAATTGCAGCACGTATGGGGGGGGGGGGGGCACTTCAGAGCCTTTTGCGGCGGCAACATAATTATACCGGCATGTCATTTCTATATTCTAGTTTAGAATTAGCCAAATGGAAGTAATGGTTTTTTTCCGACAAACTATTTACACACAAACGAATGAGTTTTGCCTTTTCCGTGTGTATCGAAAATTAAATGGATAATTTCATAAAAAATCTTTTTACCTAGTTTAGATGTCACTCTAGATATCAATTTAGAGACGAATATTCGATTATCTTAAGTTTTACCTTGTTATTTAATGTTTTTTTTATATTGTTGCACATAACCGGTGATTATAAAAGTAACATAAAGAAAAAAATGTGACTTGAAAAAAAAGAAGATTTGTTACGTATAACGTTCAATTTGTTTAATGAATAGTGGCGTTTGAATGCGAGTTAGTTGGTTTCTAAATAATTATTAATAACCTCTTAAATAATTTACACCTTACTTTTTAGGCTGCCCAAAGCTATTTTCACAGCTAACAGTTCACCAAATATTTATGTCAGCATACGCGTGTATAATCAAAAAAAAAGATTTTCTATAGAACTTACATTAACATCTTGATCCCAAACTGTTATAATATTTTTATAATGTTGGTATAAATAGTTATATTTCAATACATTAAGATTCATTCATTTCATTATTATTTTCATTTACGATTTTTTTGTTGTATGGGTTAGTACCTTGATACTATAAAATTCATTATTACAGACAAAATCATTACAGACCTAAAAATTCGCCGCGAAACGTTTCAGTGTAAAATACGTCGTATCCGGGATAGACAAAACCTAAATTAAAGTCATCTAAAATTATTTAAAAAATATACATTTATTTACCTGAATTCGTGCTTCAGTTAGGCCAATTTTCATAGCTAGTTCCTCTCTGAAAATATAAGTAAAACTATTTTTAGTTATAAATATCTATAACGTTCACATAAAAATAACGAGGATTGGTACCTAAAGCAAAAAAAAAACTACTTGTAATAACAAGTAAATAATACATTTAATTATTTTATTTCCTATTAGAACTATATGCATTAATTTATTAAAATTTTTAGGAAGTTTTTACTGGTAATCTATTAGAGTACCTTCTTAGAGTCATAACTTCAGTGTAAAAACACATTCTTAGCTTTTATATGTCAGATGAAGCGCTGTGTCGATTTTGGTTTATCAATAAAAAGCGGTTTATGCAAATTGCCAATTTTAATTTGCTTCGTAGTTATTCAAAAACTCCCAATATCGTCTGTTGACTTATCAATTAATTTATTCTTATGCTTCAAAGATGAAAGAAAATGACCCAAAGCCTCAGGAGATAATAGGGAAATGTCACAGATTACGTCGTAATCGTAATCTGTTTCACTTGAGTCGCCATTGCGCGTTCAAATTAGTCTCGTTTGACAGCAATTGGTTTAGTAGATCATGATCGTTCACAGCTGACTGACGTGTTCTTATTATCAAAATCACTCACTCGGACATATAACGACATCTGTGTGCCCACGTGTACTTAGGAGTTTGTCCGCAATGGTATGCCCAGAATTTGTAGAGTAGGCAAGTTATATCGCAGGAGGTTTTTTTGAGGTACCTAGTAATTTTTGTTAAAAAATCTTGTCAAGCTCGGTTTTTCGGCTTCTATGGAAGTATCGTCCGTATGTGTATATAGGTGGGACACGTTTTGACTGGTGATCTTTATGAATTAGCTTCTCTAGTGAAATATAATACATCAACTGGAGAACCCATATTACTTTACAAAAGTGCCAAAGATACTTTTATCACTTGTGCAACCATCTCCATGACTACTGCTCTACTCCCGAATCAATCCTAAATGCAACGAAATCACAAAATTTGGCAATTGAAATATCTACTAGCAATTGTATACTTTTAATATGATCAGTTTAATTATGTTATATTAAATCATAAACACAACTCACCTAGTAAAAACATCCGGATAGTGAGTCCTGGCGAAGGCTTTCTCGAGCTCTTCCAATTGGAAGCTCGTAAAGGTTGTCCTATATCGCCTCTGCTTCCTCTTCGGAGCATAGTCATCCATCTCGCCTTCGCTGTTGTTGTCAGATGGGTTGCTATGGGCGCTGCCCGTAGGCCCGGGTCTGTCTCCTGGCGACTCCTGAGCTCTGCCCAGCTCCGGAGACCTGGGTTCGCACAAGGGCCGCGGTGACGCCTCCTCCGGTTTCGCTTCTTCCGATATGCCCATGATGTGATTCGGCGAAGACGTGTTTTGAAGATGGATTTGTGTTTGGTGTTGTGTGTCTTCGAATGTTAGGCGGTTATCGTGGTGGAGCTCTGGGTCAAAATAATCTGAAATCAAGCAATTTATTTTGTATTAAACACAAAATTAAATTTAAGTAAATGAACGGGCTCAAAACACAACCAACCATTAATTGTTTTTTTCAATAATTGGACAAATATTAGGAACATATGAGAAAAAATAAGGTCTATCAACCATACGTATCTATAAGAAAAAAGTTATTCCTCACACCTACCTATACCTGAATATGTGATGATACCTATTTTGAATAAATATAATCGTTTTGCATTTATCTAATTGAGCAAGTTACTTGTAGATAGCCGCATGCATCTTTTTATCACCTTGGCTGAATGAAAAAACTTTTATCGTTGATTCATTAGCACTTTTATGTGTTCGAAACTTGTTTATTCGGTTGACTTTAGAAGTGGGAGTCTTAAGATTCAAATCAGTTACATATAGACAACCGTTAGAAAAATAACAGCAAAAACATAAGACAACATCGGTATTCGCACGGGTTCTTCATTCTTGACAGTTCAGACGGCCATAAATTCGCATTCGATAGTTTAATTGTCTGAATTTGATGTTTTTACCCAAACAGTTTGTCTAAAATATGTTTATTGATTTTCATATTAATTCAACACTTATACCTTAATGTAAAATATACAATATTTACACAACAACTAGGTACTTTATCCGGCTTGTAATCAGTGCTGGCTTTAAGAAATTCAAATTTGATTCAAAGATAAATTCTATAGTAATTTGTATTCAGATTATGTGAAGTTCCATTAAAGAAATACATGCTTATAATGTGTTTGATCGCGAGGGGCAATGAAATAGTTTATGTAAAATCACAGAATAAGTAAAGTAAAAAGAAATTAATAGACATGAGGACGTTCATATACAAAAAGGGTGAATATTATTTCTATAAAACAAAATGAAATCATTATGAATTTCAGTGAGTTTAAACCCTTTTTGTGTCGATTGTTTGGTAATCAATAATCTCCATTTTTTCGACCGCTGTGTAAAACAAAGCCATTTGCAATGTTAATGATTACGATTACGTGTGCATGTATAGGTACCTATTATATCCCCACATTTCCAAATACCTGTCGAAGTCACCTCATTGAAATGAGAAAAAACCTCATTCTCAGTAACCGATTGTTGATAGGTTAACCTGTGACGATTATTTTACAAACAAACAGAAACTGTAAATTTATTAAACATTAAATTATATCATGACACAATTACTATAATTACTTATATGCCCATTGTACACTGACAAAAAATCTATTTACTCGTATATGTGAATGACATCAATTCTAATTCGGATCCTTGATTCAGTCTGACATAAAGGATTTAGCATTAGGAACAAAAAAATAGGCTACATTTATTATTTTTAAATTTTTAAAGTTTTAATTTTACTAGCCGTGTTTACGTAGATATAGGCGATGTAGCCAAACTGTGTTTCTGTACAAAGAAAAAATAGACGTGGAAAATCATGTTTTATTTTATATTAATTTGACAATATTCCATGATAATATTCCATTTTTTTCATGTACTATATAAAGCTTATATGCGCATATACAGCGGTGTAACGCAACTAACAGACAAAAATAGCTTTATGGATACATCTGCGCCTAAAGGAGAAGTAAGATAAAGATAAAGAAAAAAGATAAGAATGTGAAATTTCGGTTTTTTCAATAATTTCATTGGTTTTTTATATGAAATATTCGGTTTTTTAAGGGGAATATAATAACACATTTACTTTTTTTCGTGTATATGTTGATTTTCATGATTATACAAAATAAACATTTCAGACAGCCTCCTTTTCATATTAATTTTTTTCCATTAATAAAGTCATTTTTTTTTTGTTTTTTTTTAAAGTTATACTCTCAAAAATAATATGGTTTTCTTAACGCCAAAGATCCACGGAATTCAGGAATATCGCTTGTGTAAATACCTAAATTTCGCTACTCTGGCGCGATCATGTCCTTAATTATTGTAAAAGCAGAAAATGTTCAAATAATGATTAAACTACTGATGCACAGGATAAGAAGTGGATTTTTAATATAGCGGCGCGGTGCATACCGCACGAGAAGGCAAAAACAGAAACACAACTCGGACAATACGACCGGTAATTTATAATTTCATTAAAAGCCGCTTACCGGTATTCGCGACATAACCAATCAGCGCACGTCCCACGCCGAGGACGACTGCCATAGCCATAGCCATAGCCATAGCCATAGCTCACCTGTCAAAATATCGGCTGATGGACGGTCTCTTGACGAGCGCTTGAGCGACCGCTTCGGGACATTTCCAGCGCGAAGCATTTCCCTTAGTTTCTTTGCTCGGACCAGGAAACTCAGACATATCTGGCAGGGGCATGTTTGCACAGCCTACGCGATTACACGAGGGTTTTTAGAAGTGTCTGTCAGCCATATTAGTCCATAGTGTTGAAATGATTTTATTGGCTATCAAGCATAGTAAAACATAAACCCAAGCGAAACTTGGTACATAATGCTATTTATATTTTACCAAGTCAGAAAAAACACGGCTCGCTACTGATTCGCATATTAAAAAAAAATATATACCATGCGCGTTGTGAGTAAATCATAGTCAGGAAGTAGATTTTTCAAGATTGTCACCCCAAAAAATCCAAGAGTATCTACCATAGACGGTCTCGCTTTTACGTAGATTTCATTAGGAAAGCTACCTATTACAATGGGTACCATGTCGTGACTTCCGGAAAATTTTGACATATCTTCGCGTTTCACATCCCCTAGAACCCAAAACCACCCTCAATTTAAAAGTTTATATATCCATCTATATAACTTTCTTGTGGACACGATAACTGACGTAATTTTACACCAATCACTTTCAAATTGAACCAAAAAATTTAAGGACACAAAATCTCGGTCAAGTTCGTTAATGGGTATAATCAAACCGGGGTGGCCCGAAAGGGGGGTTTTTTCGAAAAAGTGAAATTTTTCTATAACTTTCTTAGTATATAGGATATCGAATTCATTTCAACTTTATATTATTCCTTAGATAACGGCCTAAAACTTATCCTAGTAATATTTTGTGATGGCACTAACTATTGGTCCTAACTATTGGACTAACTATTGGACTAACTATTGGTCCTAGGGGTGGGAAAAATTGGTTTTCCAAAATTGAAAAAAATCATACCTCCCTCGATAGGTACAGCATCAAATCAGTTCAAAATGTTACTTGTAGGCCTATAATTTCCCTACAATTTTTGTTGAAACAATTTGTGATATGAGCATTGAGCAACCCTTACGCTACAGTATAAAGAGGGATTCAGTATACGCACTCTCGCTACGCAAGGGTTCGGTTGAGGTGCGCGAGCTGCCGCGCGAGAAGTGGATCGCGCGGCAGCTCGCGCAATGTTTAATCGATCATATTTTGTTCCGATGAAATCTACCTCCGCCCTCCGGCGTACTGAAAGGGATTTCCTTCACTTCCGATATTCAATTAGCTTTTTCTCCTTAAGAATCTCTTGTCACCGTTTTCCTTGACATACCTGCTGCTTATGATAATGCCATTCTCCCTCTTCTTCCACATAAACTACTAAATCTCAAATAATAATGTTTTTCTTTGTAGAATCATAATTATAATGTTTCCTGGTAAACCAGCTATTTCCAAAAATATTAATTGGATTATTTTATAGTACTTAGTAAAAATATTAGCCAAACATTTAAAAAAAATATACTGCCAACATATATGTCACAAATTATAATTCTACCGAATTTAGATAAGTTAAATCATCCATATTAATTATAAAATGTGTTGTCTATATGAAGGTAGGTATAATGTTTATCGCTTATAAATTGTTTTTTTTTATCCTACTAATAAATAAATAGTGTAATTGGAGATAATAGTTATCACAAATTTTTAATTAAATATACCGCAAAGCAACCCCTATTAAACCGCAAAAAAGTGCGAATCTCATTATAGGTGACCATTTTCTTTCGAAATATTGGCAATTTTAGAACACGATCGTAAAATAATACAAAAAAAAACTCTGATAACTTTGAATATTTATTGCTTGCAATTAAGCGTGGTCGCTGTGAATTGATTTTTTTTTGTAAATCCAATAACTTCGGCTGTTAACAGATTTTACTCATCTTAAATCAAATAAATGTTTATGTTGTCTTTGCCCTAAAAGATTCACTTTGGTAGGAATAAATGATTGCGGGCCGTATGTTTCTCAATTAAGGCGCCACCAGTCCCTAAAACTTGTTTTGTAACGTATTTTGGTGCATTTTGTTGAAGTTATTCCTAATAAATGCCTAAAACTAAAAATACCACAATATTCTACATATATTAATTTAGTTCTTTGCTTAAAAAAAAAACGAAATACACCTTATAAAAAAATAAATAAATAAGAAAGTGTTGTTTTTTTCTTGCAACGATTTTCTTTTAAGTTGTGTAAGTGACGCGAACCTAATTTTTGTTTCTAAAGATAGACAATATAATAATCTAGGCCATTACATAAAAAAAACACTTTTTTCAAATGATAATAATTATTTGAATACAAAAAACATGTTTCATCGATTCCAAATGTAACGAATTCGCGGTCAGCGAGTATATCCGTCTCTTTTCCACACGTCAATGTTCGAATAAAGCCTACTCTTTCGAATCTCAACGACAAATGCGTCCC
This sequence comes from Neomicropteryx cornuta, assembly GCA_020383195.1. Classification (NCBI taxonomy): domain Eukaryota; kingdom Metazoa; phylum Arthropoda; class Insecta; order Lepidoptera; family Micropterigidae; genus Neomicropteryx; species Neomicropteryx cornuta. Next base: position 15,161,446 of record JAHKQU010000012.1, read on the forward strand.
GAGGCGCCTTAATGTGTCATGTGCATTGTGTATGACATGCTATATTCAAAAAATAACTCCTAAAATTAATAATAGGTATAAATTGCTTTTGTAAACTATGAAATAATATAATTGAGACTCAATACAAAAAAAAAAATACCCGTTAGTTGGCATGATTAATGCACATTTGAAGTGTAATAAATATGGAATGAAATACATATTGCCATTTTAGAAGCCATAAATAAAACCGTTTGCACATATATATACAAGCAAACCCTTCCCGCGTAATTTTGCTGCAAAAGTCCAGGTCAGTTACGATGCGCTCGAGTGATCCAAGGCAGGCAATGATCACGCAGCTGCTGCAGGTACACTCGAGGCCAATAATATCGGTACAGCGCGTAGCGGTTTCATTCTGCTAAGTAAATTCAAAAATGTTCACATGCGAGTGTACAATATTTCTAATGCTAAATCGTCAAGCAGCTCCACGAAGTCAATGCCTTAGACTTATGTACCAAGACAAGCTACAGATCGTAAATACAGTAAAATTGTTTGAATAAAACATCACAGACGTGGAGTTATTAAATAATTTCTGTTTTTTATTCCCACTGATACTGCATTCATCAAAACACACGTCAGCGTCAGCGATATGCCATCATTGATAGCATATTGACCTTCAGTATAATGCTTCCAACCTTAATTGGAAAGTTCGTAATATGCTACCGAATTTATCTCGTGATATTTATTCTGGTCCGCCGTTTTGTGTCCCCACTGTACACGAAACGTGCGGGCGCGGGACTTGGCAGTTGACTGGCGACGATCACAGGAAATCGATCATTTCGTTGAAGGAATGCAATTAAATCGGAAACGACGTAATCGAGTTAAAGACGAATTAGCGATCGCGATTCTGACGCGTTCCGGGCCGATGCTTGGCGAACCCTGGCTGTTGCTTACTGAAGCGATTCATATTGCAATATCCCTGTTACACTAATTAACATATCTATATTATTTTCTATTAATCGAACTTTGTTTGATTTTTATATAGCCAATTAGTTAGGCAGTTTAACGGTCAATAGTGTCAGTAGGTTACTATGTAATTAGGTTAGTACCTACGTAGGTTACTACCTGCAATTTTTGAAAGAAAACTACGCCTTTATGAACATTATCAAACACAAAATATTTTTATGTGCTTATTACGAATCAAACAAAAAAATGCTTTCATGTTTCCCGGTAGTAGTGTAAGGTTTAAATTGCAGCACATTGATATTTGCTGTTTAAATAAATTATTACTAAAAATATTGTAAATATGGTACACCCCCTTTATGGTACACCGTACAAGTATCTGATTTAGGTAAATATTATCATAAAAAAAATATTTTTTGTTTTATTATTGATGTAAAATTATTATTTTTTTTTAATTAATTTCAATTTTTGATCATTTAGTCAGCTTTCAGTAGCTCTCTCGTACGACGATAGGTCGTTTTATACGTTTAAAAAACCTTTTTTTTTTTTATTTGCCTCAATTTTCCCAATTACGTATGAGAAAATGTATTAAATACACAGTAGAATTTACAGTAGACTTCAATTCACAAAAGAGACCAGCTTATAGAAATCATCTTCTTAAGCTTGAAGAGATACAAACCATCGCACCCAAAAAGATACTTAACTTAAGCAACAGTATGGTCTAATAGAGGACGAACTGTAAGGGGATGGTAATAATACAATAGTACTGCAAAGGGAAGTGAATAGCACCCTATATCCGCCACCAAACATAACATACTTGGATTAGCCACTGCTTGCTCAGTGTGAAATAACTACAAAGAGAAGTTCGATAATGGTCGTTTTACGAGGAATAATGTTTGCATAAATTGCAGAAAGATGGCACTGCGCGCTGCACATCGCTGATGGCGTAAACAGAAGCGAATTATAAACTCTTAGTACAAGGCGGGCGTACCAACGTCGGTCGGTACGCGCTCCGCAATTTAGATATGGTTGCATCGATAAGGTGCACTGAATAACGCGACTGCCTGTAATTAAACACTGCCCGTCGCGGACAATGGCAATAAAAAAATAATTGGAATTATTCCAAATACAGAGAAACGTCATCGCCATTTGGAACACGCAGTATGGTCATCGCAATTTATGATTCTCATTGTGAACATTCTCATTCTTCATGCAAAACAAAGCAAAATAACATACGAACCCAATTAATTGCAATTACGTTTAAGATACATTTATGTAAGTTATAAATATACCCTTTTATAAGGGTATATAAAAAAAACTTTTTTTTTTTTTTACATAGTTAACAACGGATAGTTCGCACTATATTTTGCGAGTAAATAGTATAGTTTATAGAGCGGTGGTAGAGGAGATAAGCCACATTGTACTTGTGAGATAGGCGGGTATGTAGGAAGAAGGGGAGGGGAGGGCTGCGCCCATACAAACATTTGAATGGCGATCATAGATAGTACTTTTACCTATATACAAAGCCAAACCCAACAAAAAACTAATGTAAATTAACAATTATATAAATACTAATCTAGAGAAACAGGTAAGAGTTTCTATTCCGGTGGTATAATAATTATTAATGTTAATGAAATCATTTGTCATTACCTAATTAGTAAGTAGATTTTTTCTTCCCCTTAACTAAACCCTAAAATCCTAAAAGAACAAAGTGCAGGTTATATCAATGTTAAATTGCATAGTTCAAGGTTCAAACTCAATCGTACCCGAAGAGCGTGCAATTTGAACGTTTGAATCTAAATGGTTTATTAATAAATACATATATTTATGGTGTTTTGTTGTTTCTATAATTCTCATCGCGACTTGATGTCGGTTGTATGCCGAGCGCACGAAACGCACGCGCATGTTCACAATTAATTAATGTAACTCCAGTTATAGTATCGCAATTAACTATTAATTAAATTAGTCGTAATCATTCAACGTTTTATTGTTTCCGAGACGACAGACAGTTGCAGTTATTTTCTTGTGAGTTTTACTAATTTTACAAACGATTGTGCAAAGCTTTTGTAGTTTTGCAAAATGTTCATTACTTCTTCGATAGGGACTTATGATGGGGAGTGCATTGACATAATACTTCGACGCATTATAACCCAATAATGTTTATTTATTTATGTATTTTAACGTCATTTACATGCACTCATATAATATATAACAGTAAAATAGTTTACAGGGTACAACTATACATAGATTAGTATAACAAAATGCATGTATTAATAATTTGAATTTACTACTTCGCAAAGACTAATTTATTTTTACTGGAGCGGCAAAGCATTATTATTTACCTTCTTATTAGCGAATGAATGGGTAGTGAGCGATACAGAGGCGTATGGACTACTGATCGAATTAGCTCTATGATAGAGCGAAATATACCAATATTTCGCCACCATCAGGACACGAAAGAAGTTCAAGTTCAAGTTATTTATTTCCGAACACATTTTACAATGTACAGAAACGAGATAATGTACATATTTTTTTCAGTTTAAAACAGTAGTTTTAGATCAAACTTAAAATTAGGTAATTTTATTTTATTTCAGGAAACAACAGCCTTACATAGTAAAATTACAATAAACAAAAAAAAAACATTTAAAACCAAAGCCAATGACAGTTTCCTCCAAACTTAAAAAAACAGAAAATACATTCGGGAGCCAGGCCGGGACCAGGAAGTAGGAGGGGTTAAGGAATCCAGAATATAATATAAAATACAATATAATATAAATTTTACATATACATATAAATATACTACTAAGGGCTAGAGTAGACACTCTCTTGAAGCCGGGAAAGTAGTGTTAAATATATCGATGTCACTTAACATGCTGTTGTAAAGCTTACATGCTCGATGTATATATGAATTCTGTGCATAATTCGTACTCAACCGTGACAGATGGAATGACACTGGCGAGTCGGTCTAGATGGAACCCGGAAATCTACGAGCCCCAGAAGATCAGAGCAGCCGATGTGACCATCGACAATTTTATATAAAAGCAACATATCAGCTAGCGATCTTCTGAGCTAAAGACTCTGGAGTTCGTAAAATTTGGCGCATTGAGCATAGTCTGAAAATTTCAAATAATACCGGAAATTTAAATTTTTAAGAAATAAATTCTGAATCTGCTCAATACGATCAATGTAATCTTGCGCGGTGACCATATTCTAAATGACTTGAGATGCATATTCTAAATGACTCCGGACGTAAGAAAAATATAAAGTAAGTAGAGCTTTCCTATTCGTGAAATGATATGTGATACCTATCAAAAAACCCATCATACCATACCATCATACATGAACCCATCTTTGGCAATAATATGTTCAATGTGATTACGAAACAGTAGTTTAGAATCTAGGTATATTCCAAGATCTCTAATAAGACTTTTCCTAGGGAGATTGATGTTATTAATATTGTAGGTATGAGGAATTACATTTGTATTTCTAGTGAAACTTACAACCACGCACTTTTCGGCATTAAGGTGGAGCTTATTAAGAACACAGTAATGGTTAAATATATCAAGGTCATCTTGGTAATAAAAGTAAAACTTATATTTAGAAAATCCAAATAACAACATAACTATCTCTAACATAGGAATTAAAATTTACTGGAAGGATGACTAAAATATTTATGGTGCTGCCCATGGCACATACAAGGCTGCGCTGCGCGTGAAACAAAAGATTGGCATTGGTACAATAAAGCGTGGCCACCATGAGGCAGGACTATTAGATGCAGAGAAGAGGCGAAAATATTTATAGATTTAGTCAAAGCATATATAGATATAGGGGGGTTTATAGGGCGGTCTGGTAAATGAATTGCAACAAAACATTATTTGAACGCATTTCAATGTGAAGAGAGTGCCGAAAACTCGAGGCTTAAGTTAATTTACACGATAAGAATCTGATCACAGAAATGAGATCTAAAAGTTCCCAAGATGAACTCGAAGGTTAAAAGATTGTTAGATTGTTTGTAATAAAATACACACGTAATCAGATTAGCATTCACAACATAATTAACGGATGCCAAGGCTCATAACATGAAGATTGACATGACGGCGGCGGTAATTAGTTTAGTTATGCGCTCGCATTTTCCTTGAAATAGATATATACTCAGGAGTGATATAAAACATTAATTCTGCTAAGGCAACACAGTCACTACACAAACGGCAGCGGGTGCAACTTGAATTTGCCGAAAGAATGCGGCTCACGTTAGCATTTTCCATCAACTCTTTGATAAAGTAATTTGACATTCTATCGATCTACCTATATACATCCTAACATTTTTTGATCCTATAAAAAAGTATATTATCATTTTAAATGATAAATTATATATTATTTTAAATCATAATACTTTTTTACCATATTTTCTATAAAAGTCATTCACATATTTTTATTGGGAAATACTTTTAAAAATTAATTGTAAAAATGACTTAAAAGTGGCCTAATGGCCTGAATGGTTTATGACCTAGATAATAGTACTTTTTTTAAATAAAAAAAAACACCATTTTAAATTTATAACGCTTTTCAATGTAGTTCAAGAAGAAATTTTAATAAAATTGTTTGTTTAATAATTATGTCTTAATTCTCACTTTTTAGTATTTAATTTGAGACAGCTATCCGTGGTTTTTAATTACTGCTAATGTAGCACTTTGCAAATATGATATACCTTTCATGTATTTAAACCAGGTCTTGTTCCCAAATACCTGTTTTTATTCGCCTTGTCTAATAATATTTATAACATTATTTTATATTTTATATTTGTAAGTAGGATAATCTGTCAAAATAAGAATTTACACTTCTACCTTTTCCATATATAAAAAGAAATATGTTTCATTACAAAGAATCAGCTCAGTCATTACGTTAGTATCAAATTGAAGGTCTCCATGATTCTGCGTGCGATTTGAATAATTCGCCTAGCTTGAGATGATCTTAATCTTTCATTGCAAACGCGTACGCATTTATTATTCCTTTGTTTTCATAATGCTATGCATTGGGAACATTGACTGCGATCAGATGTAATTAGTGTTAATTAGAAACAAAAAGAATAACAATTGAATCGAATAAAATATTACTCACAATCAAGAAGACTCCATTACAAAACGACATGCAAATGTAATTAATTTAATCAACAAATGCTTTGAAACGTATAGCTACGTAGATTTTTTGAAGAAACACATAAAAAAGTAGTAGGTAATTGCTCATTAATATATTTATATGTTTTGAAAATAAACTGCTTAATTTAAATGTATATAAAATTGTTGATGTAGGTACTCGAAATAACGAAAAAAATTTTAGGTCCTTATTAAAGAAAGAAAAAAAAAGTATATAGGTAGGTAGGTACCTATACGTATCGAGTATGCATATATTATGGAATAACAAAAAATAAGAAAATACTTAACCATTATTGATTTTTATCTTTTAAATCTAATTATTATAGACAAAATAAAAATGTACTGTTATTTTATATTTTGTACGATGTATATTAATATTGTAAACGATCTATCCATCTATCTTTTTTTGAACCTACTCTTCTGTCCTATCCTATTATTATAGTATCCTATAAGCTATATCCTACCTTTCAAAAAGAAAGAGAAAGAGAATATATATAGTCGACTAAAAAATATATGTTTATTTATATTGAGCATACATTTAAGCCCTTTAAAATGTTTTTTTACACCTTGTATTTATTACACGCTGTAAAATTAAACCCGTAATGGTTACGTCTGAAATCAGTGGTAAAAATAGATAGTTTCTCTGGTTCATATTTAAAAATAATAGATCATACATAGGTAGGTAGGTTTTATTTTTATTGTTTACTAACTTTTTTTAATCATGACGTCAGAAAAACGATGAAACTTTGAATATACCCCATGCGTAGAAAAAACGGCGGCGTTCTATTGTAATCTTAGAAAGCAAACAAAATTACACAAATAACTTGTCGGTATGAAGATATCACAAAAGAGAAAAGATATTACGGGAACAACGTTGATAATTGGATAATAAGAGATTTCGGTAGACGGCTGTCGTCGGTGGATGTCATTATCATTAGATGTCGCGGCGGCGCGGGCGACGCGGGCGACGCGGTGTGGTCCGGGCGACGCGACGCGCCGACCGCAGGCGGCGCGAATTATCCCTACGAATTATTGGGGCAGGTGCAGGATTTGCGATACCTTTGACAAAGAAGCGCCGGCGCAGTGATGACAAAGACGGATTAAAAAATCCCTTTCGGCACGAGGTATATTTCACCGGATCAAAATAGGGAATGGCGAACTCTAATTGTACGAACTTATTATATCAAGCATTGCGCTGGCTGCCGCGCGATCCACTCCTCGCGTAGCAGCTCGCACACCGCAACCCGTCGCCTCGGCGTACCCTTGCGCAGCGAGAGGCCTACACTGAATCCCTCTTACTGTGCCGTAAAGGTTGCTCATATAAAAAAATATTTCACATAAAAGTTGTAGGAAAATTATAAGCCTACAATTTACACTTTGGATGGATCTGATCCAGTGCCTAGAGGTATAATTTTTTAAATTTTGAAAAACCACTTTTTTCCACCCCTTAGACATGATTGGTGCTGTCAATAGAGTATGCTCAGATAAATTTTAGGCCCTTATCTAAGAAATAATATAAAATTTAAATGAATTCGATATCTCATATACCTATTAAGAAAGTTATAGCAAATATTTCACTTTTTCGAAAAAAAAACCCTTTTTGCCCCCGGCCTGGTTTTGTCCATTGACGAACTTGTCCGTGCCCTTAAATTTTATGTATCAATTTGAAAGTTATTGGTGTAAAAATACGGCAGTTATCGTTTCCACGCACGAAAGTGGGCAATAGATACATAGATATATAAACTTTTGAACTGAGGGTGGTTTTGGGTTCTAAGGGATGTGAAACGCGAAGATATATTGAAATTTTCCGGAATTCATGATATGGTGCCCATTGCAATAGGTAGGTTTCCTAATGAAATCTACCTAAAAGAAATCGCTATAGCATACATATGACTTTTCGAATGCATCGTATCGACTAACCAGCCACACTATTATGTCCACGCTGACAATAAAACGTGTATACTGTTATACCCTTTAAAAATTAGTCTCAATTACTTTATGGGACTTCTGCATTTATCGGGTCTTACCCATGGAATCTGTAAGAGTTATCTAGACATTTATATTATTATAGATGTTCCCCGCTAGGCCCAGGGCTTAACTGCTGGAGAACTTATATGTAGGATGCATTACATATGAGTTTAATCGCCTTTTATATGTATATTTATAATAGTGATAATGTGGTGTAGGAATTTTCAGTAATTTTCAATAGGATAACTGCCAAATCAAGCAAATTAAATGTATATGGAATACATAACCTAACCTAACCTATCAAGCATAACCATTGTTTTATATAAATGGCTGCGTAATCATATTAATTATAAAACTATTTAAAGGTTTTACAATGACTAAGCATGGTTTTCATTATAATAATTGAGAAAAAAATGCAATATAAAATCTATCAATCAAATAATACTACCAGTTTCAACCTCTCAAGGATTAAATTATCTAAAAATGCATCTAACCGTTCTGTTAGTATTTAATTACTTCTAATTATTACAATAAAATATTAACAATGCAATCGCGGTAGTCAAATGAGCCACGCATTATCGCCGCGATAATTAAATTGTTCAACAACGACATTAACATTGACTCAGCTGTCCAGGGACTATGCATATACGACTGAATGAATATGCCAATGGAACAATACACTGAACAGGCTTCGTATATTCATTGAATTATAGGTATATTATGATTATATCATTGCGCATTTAAAGACAATTCGTGCTGAATGCGTTTGCGATTTTGTTAAAATAGTATATTTCTTTGTCATTTATTTTGTCATTCATTTACTTTATTAACACTTTCGTGAACAAATAACAAAACGTATATCTTTTTCAAAGTTATGTGTTCTATTTCACCGCATCAGTCACTTATAAGGAATTTGATTTTAATACTTTGTTTTAGCGATATTACACTGCTACCATAACTTTAGCAAAGAGATCGTGGTAGTCTAAAGGTTAAGGTGTTGGACTATTGACCCAAAGGTCACGGGTTCGAATCGCACATGGTAATACCATTTTTAACGCTTCGTTACCACATCTCCTATGACTCTAACACAAGCACATTTGGCCTAGTTGAGTAGGGCCCAAAATAATCATTCATATGGGCAGATTAGATCAAATTTAAAATTAAATCATCGATAAACATTATAAATAAAAATTGTCCTAAAATTGAACCTTGTGTAAGTGCCAACCATTTCGACATGGTTGTATGTAGAATGTCAGTCCTATGAATTAAAGTTTATGAATTGAAGTCGAGGTTTTATGTATAAAAAGAACATTCTCCGATTTAAAAATTAAAGTGCTAGGTAGCTACTAACTGATTATTATTATAAGAGTCGTGGTCGCAACGCAACCGGTTACGGTCGCAACCGCAGAGCGCTATGTCGCAGAAGCGCTGAGAATCGCTTTCAATTTGTACGAGCCAATTTTCTAACGATTTGCACAGGCAGCGGTTACTCCAGCAGCCATTGAATTAACCTTGCTAAGAAAGACGGTCAGTTGTGTTGTGGTTAAATGAAGGTAATTCTTAGTAAACCTAATTTAACCGGGAGTACATCCACATCTAATATGAGTTACAATTCTAAACTACTGCAATGTTTTTTAAAAGACAAACATATTCTGTAGGTTTCAAGGTGGTTAGGCTCTGTTAGCCTCTGGTTATATTTTTGTAAGGTTTCAGTAAAAGACAATGATTGTTAAGAGTTTTAATGATTAATTTTGTATTCGAATCACATACAGAAAAAAATATAGCTAAATCTAATTAAAATCGTCTTGTTCAACCCGAAATTCGAGTAAAAAAGTGACAGCCAGAGACTAAACCTTTCTAGTGTTATCTAGCTAATTCAACTACTTAAAAGTAGAAACTGCAAAATGCGTTCCCGTTGAAAATATCATATCATATTGCCCTTACTGGAATACCTGCCTCAATTTACGATACCGTCCATAGTCTAGCTGGCTGACTACACTGTCTAATCGAGTTGATTTAACCAGACTATAGTTACTGCATCCATACGTTTGGCTTACTGCACTGTTTAATATAAGTGGTTGATTTTGCCAGACTATGGCTAAATTCGCATAAAGACACCAGAAATACGGGTAAAAAGTGACAACTTGAGAGAGAAGTACAGGCAACTAAAACTTGTTGATTTTACCAGATTATTAATTACTGCAACCGACGTCTGGATGGTTTGGTACTCGTATAGTGACTTGTGCTATCTCTAGTCAGCTCTCTGACTATTTTGATCTTTTTTAAGAAACATCGTGGTTCGAATCGGAGGAACGTCAAAGCTTCCAACCACTTATGTATCTGCGCTACGTACGCACTTTTCACAAGAGTCGACTAAACGTGGTATTTAAGCTGCGTCAATATTCTCACGTATTAGTATTATAGTTTTCAACCAATGTTAACCTAACTAGATAGGGTTGGTTTTACCTGAGCGTTCTCATATAGGAAAAAAAACACGGATAATACAATTAGCTAGATGACCTGCTTATTAAGCAAATTTGTGATTTTTAAATGGCTAAATATATTTCGTTCAATTAAGTTATTTTTCTCATGCAATGTCTAAGTCGTATACATCTTCGTGCAACAGTCAAGCCCTTTATACAGTTTCGTTTATTAAACCTTTCATTGTTAATCCCCGCTTGCATTTTTCTTGTTTTTTAAAAGAATCCTTCCAAATAAAGAAAGATGATAACTAATCAGCAATCATTCTCTAAATTCAATTGTAACTCTGATATTTTCCACAATCTTGGTATTTTCTTAATGATCGTTGGCTGTTGGTTTACTATTTAATCTATAATATTTTTTTTGATTTCTGTTTGGTATATACAAAACTGAGATACCCAAATTTTATCACACTGGCACATAAAGGCACCTGATACTATTAAAAAAGCTTATCGTATCTTATTTATTAAACTGGGTCACAGCCCGGGATAGATGCTAGATTTTATTATGTAATGTAAAGAAGTAATTTTTATGTGAAGATGCAATATATGCATATTTTTATTTATAAATAAATAATAATAAAAAAAAATAATCCGTGAATCTATCCAATCTATGGCAATCGCCAGTCGATCGCTGAAGTATTGAAGTACTGAAGTACTGTTGACCAGCAAACCGCAAACAATTGGGATTGCTTGATCGGATCGAATGCTATAATGCTCGGCCGGCGGAGTTGCGATTAGCTTCGGTAGTCACATTCTTTGTAGATAGATATTTACGGATGTGATAAAATGTGACGGATAAACGCCGACATCTCAATTAATGAAAGCAGATAATCTTACGAATTACCTATGTTACCAGCGAGCCAGACCCATACCAGACCCGTACCTGAAATACGTCAAAACATAGTCAAATAGAATAAATCAAAAAAACACCTGAGCCTACTGCGACTAAGCATTTTGAAAAAAATCCTAAAGATATTATAACTAATTATGCGAAATCATTGAGGTACTTGCACGAGCTGCACCTATACTATCGATGTGCCTTAAAACACGGGTAAATACGTTACAGTTTGCTGAGGACTTTGATTTAAAGACACTTCATTTATTTTGACAAGCCATGGCACAGAAAACAAACACTTACTTTATAGTTTAGAACAAAAAATGATGTGATAAAGAACTGTATATATGACTATGATGGAGAGCGAATTATTAAATGATGATTGTTAACATTGAAGTAGTTTGCGATCTGCAGGCAACACTCATTCGCTATTCGATTGAGCAGGCAACCGGTGACTAATGCCAATAACAGGTTAGGCTAACAATAATTATATCTTCTCTACACCGCAACGTGATTTCAGACGTGACGGCATTTACTCTTTTTAATAATACTTATATTTTCGACTGTGTAGGGTTTGTGTATAAATGTATACACAATATATATTATAATACAAGTAAAATTAGAACGGTTTACGACGAACGCTTCGCTTCGAGGCGATGATAACATCTAATCCCCACGATGGCTAACAGAGTAAGCGAAAACAAACAAACAATGTGTTTTGAAGGTTCTTCACGCTCAATTCAACTAAAAAGGCATATTTTACATGATTCGTTAAAAAAAATATGCAAACAATACATATGGTTCGCTCCCTTTGTCCCTGTGGTTTACAAAACCAAGCCAATCATCAGATTTCTTAGGTCATTAAGTTTCTATTTTAATTATAAATTATATAACTATTATTATAAATTAGCTATATTAACACTGTTTGCTGTTCACCGAAAAAAAATCGAGCTTGAATTAACTGAAAAGTTCAGTAGAATCATAATTGGAGCGGAGCGAGCGAAGCTCTCGTGTGGTAACTCAAATGTCACTCTGTTCGCGGACTAAGGCTCTAGAACTATCAGACCGATTTTGATAATTATTTTTTTAAAATGACCATGACAATGTCTTCTGTGCATAGATATCAAAAAACATATACATTTTATTGCACAAAGAATTATAAAAAATTAAATGGTAATCCCTATGGAGAAATACATTTATATACTAAACTCCGCTCCAATGTATGCCGCAGCGAAGCAAAGCGGCGCCCTAGTTTATTGTGGCTACTGAATTTTAATAGGCCCAACGATGTATATACTCAGTATATAGGTACAATCTGTTTGTTAGACTGTACAAACCAATTCCTGTAGACCAATTACCTAAGAAAACTTTCTTGTAATCTGTACTAAACAATTAATCTGTACTCTTAGATGCAGCTTTCAAATGTAAAGTTGTGTACACATCAGTAATAGACACTCGATGTTCGATGGCGCTTGCCAGCAGTTTGTTACTTACTTAAAACTTTAGTAACGGTAACCAAAGCATCTGTTAAGGTTATAAGACTCGTTCGTTTGTTCGTACTAATAACTTTAACCCGAATCGAACAAAACCTTTTAGCTGATATTATATCTACAGAAATCTCTTATAGAGCGTACAAGATTTTTTCCTCAGTGTATGTATCAGAGAGTCATACAATAGATGTGAACAATTTTTCATTCAAAAAAATAAAGGAGTAAATTTTGTATCAGTAAATGAGTAACGTATGGAATTTTTCTACGTTGTTCCTACTGGCTCTGTCTACTCGCAAGCATGGCATCAGATTTTATAGCAGACAATGCGTGCAACTATAGAATTTGGACTATGCGTATATAAGTCCGAACCAACAACTGCACCAGCAATGATGTGAAGTTGAGCAGCGGCACATCTCAGGGATCTATAATAGGACCAACTCTCTATCTTATTTATTGTAACTCAATGGCAAAAATCTTTAAATACAGTTCATTCCACCAATTTGCAGACGATACTGCGTTAGTAGTAAGGACCTTTCGGTTGCGACTGATCAAATGAATTTTGATTTTTCTCAACTAGTGCGATGGTCTCATGACAATGGCCTTATAATAAACCTCCAGAAAACAAAAGTCTTGTATGTGACCTCTCCCTACATACGAAGAGGTGAGGTCAAAATCAAGGCCCACACATACGCATGTCTTGATTCTGACACTCAACATTGTGTATGTCCGTTTCTAGAAACTGTCGATAGTCATAAATATCTTGGTTTAACACTTGACAAACATTTCAATTGGGGGACGCATATAGAAATACTAAGTGATAAACTAAGGTACTTCCTTAAAATATTATTTTACATCAAAAACATTCTGCCATATAATATAAAGAAAACTGTTTATATAACCCTCATTGACTCTATTTTAGCATATGGGGTAAGAGTGTGGGGTCTCACTTTCGACACCTACATCTCGAAAATCGGCAATTTACAAAAGAGGCTTCTAAAACAAATTGTACCAACGGAAATTAGAGCCGAAAGTAGAGAAAACGAGCCTCAATTATTTAGATTTGTCAATGTTCTGCCAGTGAAGCAAATGAACGCACACCGAATCCTGATTGACCACTTCTCAGACGCCTCATATAAGGATCCCGTAGTTCATGCTTACACCACAAGGCAAGCACAAAGACACACATTGAATGTTCCTCGTATTAATAATTACTACGGATCACGTACTTTACGTTACTTAATCCCTAAACTTTTTAATGAGCTAGAAAATGACATTAAAACATTTAAAAACGTGAAGTCAATAAAAAACCACATCAAAATTACACTCATGTCAAAATTATAAATTATAACTTTATTATTATTATTATTTTTTTTTGTTTTTTTGTTAATTATTACTTATGCTGTAACGCTGTTGTTTATGTTGTTGTCTTATTATGTATGTTTATTATATTGAGTGACTACTCAACGTCTCTAGTATACACTTACATTACATTATATTGTATAAAGGAAGGATTACTTGGGATTGGTGTCTGCGCGCAGTGTTTTAGTTTTAATTTTATTTTAAATTTAATTAAGGTGTTGTGTAATTATATTGTTGAATTGTAAGCTAAGATACCCACGGAAAAGGCACCAGCCTTCGTGGGGTTGTACATGGTGCATTATTGTAATAAAAAAAAAAAAAAAAAAAAAAAAGTGTGTGTCGTTTTCTGGCCATATAAATGTAGTATTAGAGTACTATTTTCTTGTATCACTGTTTTGTGCGTTTATAAATAAATAAAATGTTCTAAATTATACGTAAATATCAGAAAGAAAAGTTAATTTCGTCTTGCAGCTAAGAAAATGGTAGGTAATCTAAGTATACAATATTGTATTAATAGCAGGGGAAAATTAATAGTGGTCCTTTTGAGTTTATGGTTATTTCTTGTATGTAGTAAACACAATGAATGTATGATATCTTCGTTTTAAGCACATGCGGAAATGTTTAAACAACGTTTTACCAACAAATGCGGGCTACCCGTCTCAATCCACCCACCTGATGGCTCGTACGACGACGTAAAGATAATTTAAATTAAGAAGCACCATGTTACGGAAACCAGCAACATGTAGGTCTAGATGTGTAGCCCTTACTTTGACGTTCCATTAGCCTTGTCTATAGTGACCCTCGTTTTAGTTTATGAGCTATCCGGCGCAGCTATATAATTAAATTTAGCGATTGCTCTGTGGCATTGTTTCGAGGTGGAAGCCATTAATGTGAGCGCGTTCATGTTAAGGGGGATTAGCTAACGGACATCTAACTGGTTAAAGTATGGGAGCTCTTAGTATTTTGACATGTTAAGACAAAAGGGTTCGCGAGGCGACTGCGTTGTCAAATAGATTAAAAACGCCTTTGCTAAATCAAACAAAAGCAGTAATAAGCTTTGAATTAATATTTCTCTCTATAGAAACCATTGAGTGATTTATTCATCTTTTTGGGTCCTGTATAAAGCGGGCGGGTTACTGTTGTACCTCCCCCCCCTCCCTAAACAATATACTATTCATTTAAAACTAAGCAGATTATCAGATGCCATAAAAAGGACAATAGTGCTTTTCAAACAACAAATATGCACGTTATATTCAAAAAAATACTAAGTCTCAAATATGATATTATGGAGGTAATACGTACTTATACCATTATTATAGGTAATACACAACATAACCCAAATAATAATTGAAAAAAAACTAACAATGACACATATTTTAATCGGTTCATCTTTCGAGTTCAAACCAGGTATCAAGGTAATAAATTTTTAATCATATCGGTTAGGTTAGGTTGTAGCTGACATTTTATTATAACCTGTTTTAAGCTTATTTGCTACGTTCGGTTAAGACATAACGCACATGTAAATTGTTATTCATCTTAAATCTTGATATTTATTTTCACAATTAATAAACATAAACAATAGTTAATAATATATATATATAATTAACTACACATTTGAGTACTTTTTAAAAATTTCTTATTCAAGTACTTTTACCGGCAAAGAATATATAAATGGCATAGGATAGGATAGCACGGTTTCCCGTAAGAAATTGATTAGCTAGTTCGAAGCCTGTTATGACATTATTAGTTCAAAGGACCGCCCCTTAACGTCGTGCGGAATACATGTCTTTCGTTCATTAAAATTAACACAAATATTATCAAGGCATCTCTGCCATATTTTAAATTACTTTTCCAAAAACGGTAACGACATCATTCAACCTAAAAAGGAGGTCGGTCGTTAATTGCATGGCGCGTAATCACCAGCCATTGGAGCTTATTTTGCGGTTTGTCGCGGCCGTTATAATTGGAAACTCATTTACAAAATTGCATTACAACGTAATTAAATCAACCGTAAAAGAGACAGATGAGTCCGTTGGTTTTTTGTCACTCTTTTTATCTGGTGTGTGATACGTGATGCCTTGCGCGCTATACGTTGCGATTCAGGGGTCCCGACTGCGATTAATCTGCAATTGTAAAACCACAAGTATCAAAAATTGTGATATTATAAATCTATACATACTAGATGTTGGCTTCGTTTCGTCTTGGCAGCTACGCCCTGCGGACGGCTTTTACGGCAATTTTAGCACGTGACAACTTTTGCCTGCGGCACTCGGGAGAACTGTAAGTAACTAAGTAAATAGTAATGCAATCGCGTTGACCTAGACTTTCTGAGAGCTTTACAATATGTTCAAAAACACCTTCCTGAAAAGTACCTAAAGGGATTGTTATTTTTTTTAAAGTAGCTTATGTCCTTCCCAGGGTTTAAGCTATCTCCATACCAAATTTTATCAAACGTTCAGCGGCTTAGCCGTGAAAACGTAAAGAGCAGACAGACTGTAATTTATAATTTATAAAATTTATCAATATTATATTATATAATGTGAGTATTAGTATATTAGTATTGGTGGATGAATACAATGGCAGTACGCTGTTCTAGTTTTTGTGACTTGAAATGTATACTTTGATAGTGTATAACTAACAACATTGACGTAACGACCATCTTGTAATGATATTCTTGGTTTAAATAAAATGATTATGATTATTATTAAAAACCTATTCGAAACCACATTTTTTTTATATATTTATTTACCTACGTCATAAAAACAAATATTTTTGAGCTATACTAAGCTAAATTTCTTTTGTGTCATGAGAGGTGGTGATAATAAAGCGTTAAAAATGGTATTACATTAGCGGATTCTAAAACGCGACCATTATTTATTTATCATTATTGGAAAAACCAACAGTTTTACACAGTAACATACAAAAAATAGATTTGATTGAACAATAAAAAAATATTTTAAACCATGTTTCTACTAACAAAAAGTATTAACATTAATAACAAATGTTACAATACCATTTTATATTTATATTTACTTATCTGCTTAACACGAATTTAGAAAAATTAATTTGCCTTATTAGTTTTTACACAATAAATCTTAATTTAACAAATAACTAAGGTATTTTTAAGTTACCTATCTCAAACCGTATATAAATGTTTCTTCAATAAATGCTCAGTTTATTTCGTGAATTAATACGAAAAATTAATTATATGAATGTAGGTAACTGCTTTTTCATTATGATGTCTTAAATTTGCAACACTCCTTTGTAATTAACTTTTTTGTTTGAGAGAGAAAGAAACGAGAAGAGATTAAAAATATTTTTAAAAAATGCAACGTGGTAATTTCGACGTGAAAATAATATTATATAGGTACCATTTCTGAACATTGTATTTTAAGACATTCCCAAACTATTTTGGGCAAGTGACTCTTTTTTCAAAATGAACTTTTTTCAGAATGAAGACAAATTAATTAAAAATCCTATCAAAATTTAACATAATAATTAGACATAAAATTCAGTAAATATTAAGTGTAATTAATAATTAATAATCTTGTACGAACTTGTGCTCGCTTATCGACTTGTTGAGTTTTTTAAAAGTACAACAATGATACTTAAATATTAGTCATTCTTATAAAAGTTGGTACACGTAACATAACTTATTCAGCATCTTGAAAGTTTCAAATAAGAACTTGTGTAATAGGGGTCGATTTTTATTTATTTATTTATTTAACATGTTTTCCCATGTACACATTACTATTAAAGTAAACTACCTTAAACTACCATAAAAAACAAACAACACCAAAAACAAAAAACTAAATATAACTAGAACTAATTATGAAAAATACTACGCTAAAAAATTAAAATAATGCCTCCAAGCAAACATGAACATATAAATAATTCACGCTGATCTTACAACGTTGTAATAGAAAGCAGATTTTTAACTCATTGGGCGAACAGACAAAGATATCAATCTCCGCGGAAATGGAATTTAATAATTCGACTGCTCTCCCAATTGGACTATACTTGTATACGTCGGTACGATACGCTAACCGCCTAAATAACCCGTGCTTCCGCGCTCTAGTAAAACGGTCCGGAACAAAGAAACCAATATCTCTGAGTATTACGGGATTCTCGATGAAACCGCGAATAACCTTATAAAAATAAAACAATGTTTGTCGCCTAAACTCGAGTGTTTTAAAGCCTAACATCCCTAATACAAATGCTGATGGATACATATTAGGAAATAATTCAGGATAATATCCATACCTACGGAGATAAAGGTATCTAAGGAACCTACTCTGAGTAACCTCGAGTATTACAGTAAGTAATCTCATGAGGACTACAGATAATGGAACTATACTCTAATATAGTCCTCACGAACGTGCAGTATAAAAGCGAGATGGACTTCGGCTTACTCAAAGATCGTCTGGTTCGAAGCACGAATCCCAACATTTTATTGGCATGTGTAGCTATGCTTCGCATGTGCAAATGAAATGTTAGACGCGAGTCAAACACATCCCCAGGTCGCGAATTTCGTCGCATCTGCGAATAATCTCATTGTCCAGAGAGTACTCACAACTTACTTTTTCACGCAAGGCTCGTGAGAGGATACTGCTACGCATTTAGAGGCGTTAAATTGTAATTTGTTATCGGCAGCCCACTCTAAGAGACGATCGATGTCATCTTGTAAAAGCTGCGCGTCAAATAGTGAAGTCACTGATCGGTAAATCGTTCACATACAGCAGCAAATTACAATTTATTACTGCAGTAAAAATATTTAATTTTAATAGTAATTGTAGACCTCGTCGACCCCCAAAATCAGTTTTCAACAATCAAACAATAGTGTGCTAGAATATATGCTACGATGTTTAAAAAAACACCATATAAAGACTCAATGCGATAATAAATTTGAGTACCTAAATATACAAAAATATTGAGATCAGTCGGGGCACTAGAAGTATAATGTTTCGACATTGGTATGAAGGTCAGTCTCGCCACCGCCTGCGTGCACTCAGCTTTGGTATACTGAGATAACAGCTAATCAGTCTATCCCGCCCAATGAGCGTACTCTGCGCTTATTCGGATCGGCTTTGGCGCATTGCACTTCTAATGATCTGCTGAAAACAGATGTGTGGCACCAAATCACGAAGCAAAAAAAAAAACAATTGGTTCGTTTTCCCTGATTAGTCCAGAGTGTGTTTCTTTGGTTTTTAAAATCAAGCATGGCTGTGTTCGAAAAACGCAATGCTAAAAACCAATATTTTACACGGAGGCTAAATTATCCGTGAAACGAATCGTTCCAATGAATACGATAATTGGCGCATTTTGCAACTTCCGCTAACGCGTCCACGCTGATAATAAAACCTTTATACTTAGTGTCCGACAGCGTCCGTGCATTAAACGTCGTATTGTATTGGAGATACGTGGGTACATTTTATACCTACCCTACATACATACTCGCCGATAAAACAGCAGCCATTAAAATACATACAAATACAAAATCCCAATAAACTGCAGTGAGAAGCATTGGCGGATCCTTATGACAGGGGCAGGGGATTGAGGTTGATGACGCTAAATGAGTCTGGTAATCCAAGCCAATAAACGACCCGATCTTTATTTTCACCAGATGTTAAGTATCTTGGCAGTTACAATTACAAAAGCATAATTTACCAATTTATGTATAATAGACAAAAATTCGAGCAGCCACTATGGGAGAACCACCATGAACTGGACGTTTTACATATTTATCACCATAAATCACGAACTGTCAGAGTTAAAGTTAATATGTCATCTTCTAGAGCGTTTTATTGGCTTGCTTGGCTTCTTGCGTCGATAGAAAATATTTCTTTTCGTCTCATAATTGTGAATCAAAAAGTGATTCGGAAGAAAATGTCCAATTCAAAAACACTTGAGTATGAACTAGATACCCTTCCCCATGAACAGGACATTCATGTCAAGTGACATTATTTAAACGGCTATTAGTTATTTACCGTATAATAATAAAATAATCAATAAAAAAACTATTAAAGAATATAATATTGTGAAAACATAAGTAAAATCATTTATTACAATATATTTAAAATATATATATATTACCTATGTTACGTTTTATATAAAAGTGAATAATTCGTATTTTTTGTAACAAAACTTTGCAGTTGAGATTTTTTTTATTTTATCTTTGATTTACTTTTTATTTTACTCTCTTTAGCGGCTTAAATACTCGTAAGATTGGTGATCTACATGAAGATTCATTAATCTTACTATTAGATTTCTATTTCTTTTTGATATGCTGTCGCTGTAACAAAAATTTAGACAATGCAAATATTTTTAGCAAAGTACATTATTTACAATACCCCTTTTCAAATAGCTAATGCAATAAATAATCACAAGCAAAGAAAATATATATTTATTATATACACTTCAAAATCACGATGTCCATGATTTGGACACCTATTTTTGAAAAGGACGCATCCGATTCAAAGGATCGACAAGTGTCATTATCAACGAAATGCCTATTTTTTAAAAATATTTAAAGCAATCTTAACTACATGCACGCAATTTTTCAGAATGCAGAATTTCGAAACACATCCCAGTTAAAATTCAGTAGCCATGATGTCGATACTATAAGAGTTTGCCTCTTTCTCCCTTTGTGCCAATGCTCGGCGAAGGTCTATCTATCAATCTTCGTTTTCAATTAATGCAAGAATGAATGCAAATCATCTGCAAGTATTTATTAAGAGGCACTGATCCGATGAATTTATCAGCATGTAGAATATTTTCGTCCATAAGCAAATGTTTGAAATGTCCGGATTTCTTCAAATTAAATTTCTTATTTTTTCCCGCCTGTAAGATACTCGGAAGATCTTTATAAATTCGGCTCGAATTTAGTTTCGCTCCATTACAAAGATAATATTTGAATGCACTGCTCGAACCTCAAAGAGATTTTAATTAAATGAACGTCGTGCTTTCAAAGATTGAGTACATTGTGCTTGCTTTCGGTTTAACGTAATTATTATCGATACTTGGAAACGAACAAAAGGACTAATTTCACCTTTACAGGCCATATTTTCCGGAGCGAAACCTTCCTATATTATGTGGATATTTTATAGAATGGAGTTGCACCATGAAAAAGCGTGTCCGATCGTAACGGGACGGAGAGAAAAAGTCCATCCTGTGACTTAATGATCTGTTCCCGGAACGACGACTGGGATGAAACAGAAGCTGCCCAGTCATTTTGTTTGAGATTGGAATTAATGTAAATGGATCAGGGAATTTGAAAGGATAATGCGTCACCATGCATCAGCGCATAGAGAAACCGTAATTGGAATTCAGTTAGGTAATTTAATGCTATCGCAAGTGTTTTTTATTGGTAATCATTATATAATAGAAACTTTAATTATTAAAAGTAGTGCGCAGAATGTGCAATTGGTTTTAAAGAATATAAACGAACAGTTATAATTTATTATATGTATTTTATCTTATTTAAGTAATAAATTAGACAATATTAAATCAATGCATGAAGTTGAACATGTGTATAAGCAAGTGCATACTTAGGTACCTTGATCACACAGATACACACACGTATCTACCTACCAGTGCTAAAAAAAACGTGATTTAAACGTGTAATATAAAACAGGAATACTATAATTATTTTTTATTTTTATTTGTTTTATTTAAACCAGCCACTGTTGTGGGCAGTTTTACCGATTAGTACCGCTATGTCTGCCCGAAATAAAGGTAAGCCATCATTTATTAATGATTTGTAACAAAACAAAACACAAAACTTATAACTATTAACAGTAATTAGGTATTCCTAGTTTATATATATTAAATTATATTTTATCTTAACAATCGAAAATCTTAACAGACTGACAGGCAAACCCTGCATTTGAAGACCAGAACGTGGCTAATCTAATAATGAAGCAAAAAAGCTTGCCCTGAAGAAGTATCAGAATACCTTAAAAGGGGAGGACAAGCAAAAAAAAAACACTAAATGAGATGTACGACTACATCACTCACACCTCAGTCACTACTATATTTATAGGAACATTAGTACCAAATGTAAATAACGTATTTATACCTACCATTTTAGGTAAAATAAACTAATAAGTAACATTGTCTAATTGCACCACAAAATAACCCTAACAGTAAGGTAATAGGCACCTTGACTAATTTTAGTAAATACGTTCGCGTGTCTGGAAATGGCGCATATTATTTCTGCCGGAGCAACCAATCAAGAAACCGGAAATTAGCGTTTTCCAGTGCGAATGCGAACCCTATCGGCCTATCGGGGAGATTTAATAGACAAACCATATATATGGACAGAAATAATGTATTTTTTATATAATTGATCTATATAAAATAATTATTTATTAATTACCCTAATAATATTGATAGTATGTTTGCTAAAAAAAAGCATGGATTTAGTATAAATATCTTTGTTATTTGCATTGATCAAACTACGCGAATAATACAACAGATATAAAACTCAATTACTCGACAGATTTGCAAATATACATATTTATGTATATAATATATATTATATTTATATAAAAAATCATAGATAAATAAATATGGACATACTAACATGTTGGAAAAATAGGTAAAGAATATTCTAAAATACCGACGAAGAACAAAGGAATTTTAAGAACAGCCATTTGAGCGGTTCCCAGATAAACATTATTAATATTTAATACTCACATCTTACACTTCTAAAATTATTGTAGAAATTTCTGATGTGTGATAATCACAGCAGGAAATAAAAAAATTACAATTAGCAAAAGCACGTAAAATTAAAAAAACTTAAATAACCTTTTTGTCCTGAATGAAAAATTCCGAGCGGACACCCAGTTACAATAATACAAGAGTTTTACTCGCTATTATATTATTATTGTATTTGTTGTGTCTGGTATTGTTGTATCTGGTGTTCATTTTTTTGTTATATTTCGTTAATTTATTGGTAAAGGAGTATACATAGTATTGTAGGTACTTACGAAAAATAAATAAATTACATTTATTGCGTATATTTTAGATAAGATTAACTAAATATATGTAATTAGTACATT
This sequence comes from Neomicropteryx cornuta, assembly GCA_020383195.1. NCBI lineage: Eukaryota > Metazoa > Arthropoda > Insecta > Lepidoptera > Micropterigidae > Neomicropteryx > Neomicropteryx cornuta. The sequence continues at coordinate 15,184,735 of JAHKQU010000012.1, forward strand.
AGTGTGTATATGCAATTAGTATATATATATATATATATATATATATATATACTAATTGCAAACTTTTAAAAGTGAATAGCTACTCTTTTGAGAAAATTATCCGCTGTAATGTTAAATATTGTTTTCGAGAACATGGTAATTGTTATAATCGTCGGCTGCTGACAGACGTTTTAGTTATTAAATTGGATGTACCTACACATCTCGAAGGACCATCACGATTTCAATTAGTCAAGATGTGAAATAACGAAGCCCGGGTCGAGCCGACCTTGTAAAGTAACGGGCCCTCGGCATACATTGCCATACTTCCACGGCCTAGTAATTATTTCGTACCTGTATTTTGACCACAGAAGTAATATGAAAATGAACCTACATGCAAACAAATAAATAATTCAATTGCTCCGTAACAAATTAGGGAGGAATTGAACTACGGTTGTTTTCATATTAATTAAATGATGACGATATTTACAATTTATGATACAAGTCTATGATCGACTGCATACGTCCGTCTGGTATGAGTCTGGTTGACTAAAAAAAATACGTCAGTTTTTCAGTTTCTTTCAGTGGTTCTAAAAACGATGAATACAGAACGAGTGATTATTTTAAAACTTGCACAAAATACTGGCTGAATTGAGAGAAACTCTCTGACCTCACCTCAAAATAATAGATTAAAAATATAAATAAAAAATTGGCATACATACATTTGCACTCAATTAAAATAGGCATGGCTTTTAAATGGAAAAGTGGCACTGCTGCAAAAAATATTCATATTGTGTAAATAATTCCGTTATTTTCCTAAGAAGCCACATTATAAAAGTGCTTGTATTAAATAAAAAATAAAAAGAACATTCAATGCATTCTATTAAAATCCTTAAGAACAAAACAGTTGTTTATTGTTTCTGGAGCACAATCATATTTTGCTTTTTCTTTCAAATGAAAAAAAATATTACAGACATTTAATGAAACCGTGTTACCGTTGTGTTACCTTTTTAATTTACATTGTACGCTCACATATTCAAATTCAAATTCGATGTCATTTTCGCGACCTTATACATACAACTTTGCACTTTCTGAAAGAGTCAGCTGAGTCGTCTACCAGACGCTCAATATTAAAAACATAATATTTTGCTAGCAACATTTTAAATTTAAAAATAAAAAAATACACACCCTAACCTGATATAATATGAAATGAAGAATGAACATAATAATATATAACTATCATTTTAATTATACACGGTTTATGTGCCCTAAAATTGCCACTCGTAAAAATAGATATCTGTTTCATTTTAGTTCAGTTTCATTTCATCTCGTATCTGTATTTTACGCGAAATGAAATTTACGTAGTTTTTTTTGTGTTACCAACGGACACTTTATCCGGCGTCCTTCTATGAATGTAACTAGTCTATCCGTCATATCGTTGTTAATTATTGTTTAACATGGCTTTCCATGCTAGATAAATTCCTGCTGATAATTGATAAATGATAATTCAAATAATTTATTACAATACATCCTGACACCTCGAGACGGTGTCTATAAGAGGGGTGTTCGATTCACTGTAATGGTTATACCTACCCACAGCAAATATTAGTACCCATAATATTCTTTGCCATTTGCTGCATAGTTAGTGGGATGTTAGTAAATATTTAATATGGATTATTACCTAATAAAAAATATATTAAAAATAGTATGAATGCTAAAAATAAATAAATAAACTTTGTAGATTAGAAAGTTATGACGTATTACGTAACGTATTTTACTTGCGATAAATTAAACAGAGAAAACTGACGTGATAGCTTTTTACACTCCTGCATGTATTAAAACCGATCTCATTGCGGGATGTCGAAAAAACCGTACACCATACCCGTAAATTGAAAATTAATAATATAAATATTCATAAATCGTAATGACAGACACATGTGTAAGACAAATAAAAGTATAATTTATGATCATATTATGCATCGAAGAATATGTATTTATTAAACGGGTATGCCTTAAAAGACTGTCCGGCCGCGACTGTCGACTCTTGACTTTTTGCCCGCCTTCAGAAAGCACGCATTGCGCAAGCAGTAGTGCCTAGTGGTCGATGCTAAATTGCTTTAAGTAATGGGTAATTATTGCCGGTGAGAAAATTGGATGTTTCCGCTAAATGTTTACCAACGGGAGATACGCGGGCACGCGAGCCGTTCGCTCACAACAAACAGCTCGGCTCGCCTGTCAAAATTCATTTCGTTTGACCGCACTCAAACTCACCTGTGTCATTTGGGGCCATCCATAAATTAAGGCACACTTTCATAGTTTTTTTCACCCCCCTCGTCCTTATATCAAAGGATGTCACATTCGAAAGATCCCCTTCCCTGTTATGACATCGCATTTTACGCAATTTTAAATCGAGAACTAATTTAGATTTAACCTATAAACAACCCCTAAATTTTTGTACGAAAACCGCTTAAGTCCCAGCAATATTTAAGTAATAATGCAGAAACTTACCGAATTATTAGAAAATTCGTTTTGAAGGCGCTTTACATCCTGTCGGGACAGTTTTACTATCCTCGTAATCTCCATGAAATTTGCAATGCAATGCACTAATTTTGGTTTTCATAGATAGTAATTATATATTTATAATAAATAGTCAAATTTGGATACATAGACGTTTTCATTCATTACATAAACTTTAATTGACTTTGGATAACTTTTTTATAATTTTAACATTTTAATTATGAATTTTTAAGAGTCAATACAAACAGTTTTAAAATTTGAAATACATATAAGATACATACCTATCTTATGAGTGTACGCAGTAGCCTTATTCCTTTAGATGTTTTTTTTTATTCCCCCCGGATTTTTAGTTTTTTTTATTCGGAGTATATTTTTTTTGAGTTAAACTTGCACCGTCATGCACGCTAAGCGGCGGCGAAAACACCCGTGCAGTAAACGCAATATACCTAGGTAGGTACATATGAAATACCTTTACCCAAACACTAGAACCTGGATCAGGGCTTCTTGAAATTTACCCTATTTTTAATTACATGTCGTTTTATGAACAGAAATTATAAAAAATATATCAAAAACTTTCATATATTTGTTTTACCTTTTATCTCACTCAGTCGAAAAAACGCTTCCTTCTTCAGTGATGCTGCAGTCTGCGAGACAGAGCTATATGCTATGGCCGACTATTAATCAGCCAATAAATAATATAAACCATCAGATTTATTTTATCAATTAAAACAATATTTTTCCGACATTTTAGAATTAGTAGACGACGTTTCATATAAAATTGCCGGACGCTTTGAAGCGAAGACACAGCCTTTATCAATAGCGATTAAAAATGGCTTGTAGCAAGTGGAAATCTAGATATTTCACATTTGTGATGTGAAACTAAGGGATTATTACAAGGATTATTTATATAATGTCTAAATTCAAACAGTACTATATGTGATAGATAGCATCAGTATTTAGTATTGCCGTTATGGTAAGCGTTTATTTACATATTATGATTGCTACATTTGTAGCATCCGTTTTAAGGCAGTATTATGTAAAAATAAAGAGTAGAGATGTTACAGGTTATGTACTAGTCAAACAATTCATCGGCAGTCGGCACGTAGCGACGCGCGCCGCTAAAACAAATGTCAGCCCCGGGCCTTAGCGATGTCGGTTACACAATTAATATCCAATTAAGATTTCATCGTATGGATAGCGGCTGACGGCGGTAGTCAGGGTAGAAAAAACAGCCATCGAGCGGCCATTAGCCACGTCTGGCTGGACAGACGGGAACAGCGAAGGGCTGGCCTGCAATTTGTTTGTTTGTTTGTTTGTGCGAATGCATTGTTAAACAGCAGCTCGCGAACCCTATTCCAGAATACCGTAAAAGCGCCACTCGTTTGCCCAACCGTGTGAGCCGACCATAAATATTTTAAATTATTAGTAATCACAGTTAGTTTGCTACGATATTACTATGACATACTCGTATAATATTGTGCTTATGAAAACAAAACGAAGTGAAAACCAATAAAAATAGCTAGAGCCTGCGGTAAACACATCATTTGCTTTTTTATATGTTAATAATAATATTATATATTGCAATGCAAATAATTTTATTTTAAAAATCTATTAATTATATTACTTTAGCAGTTAAAGATTGAAAATATGTTTACAGGGCTAGGTGTAATTTACAACAATTGAATTATGCAAGTACCAATCATAAAACTGTATCTATGTATATATAAGCGCACAGATGGAGGTAAAATAAAAATGTAAATAAATCCAAACAATGAGCTAAAACAAACTCTTCGTCAGGAAACTCTCCTATTATATTTTTGCGACATACTCATAAGTTGTTTTTACTACATAGATAACTTAAGTTTATTTTAAATATTTGCATGTAACGATTAACCACTGAGATACTACTGGATTGGGTCATGTTTATTGTTTATAAGTAAAATTATAAATACCGTGAAAACTATTATTGTGGCTACAACCATCTTTGGTTAGCCTAAGGTCGTTATCAGGAACATTTTAGACATCAGTAACTAATAATCTGGGTGTTTTAAAATATTCATTGTTTTTCAATATTATAAAATGGTTTCCAACCTGTAAAATAGGTTTGAAGCTACTGGTCAAAATGCAATGCAGTGTCGAACTTCAACATTTCTTGCGATGGAGCCAGTTAGATAGATAATACGATATGTCGGTAATGCTAATAATTGAAAAAAAAACTTCTATGGTCTGGTTATAATGTTTCAAGTGCCCTTAGAGACGCTTAATGTTTATCAATTTTCCTTGTCGAATGGGACTTCATAAAAACAAGAACATGTCTGTGCCGGGGGGCGCCCCCCCCTACCCCCACCCCCCCCTTCCGTGCCGTCGCTCTCCGCCCCGATGTTAATATTTCGCCGAAGGGCATTCTCGCCTTTAATAAACGCCACCTTATTAAATAAATTATACTTTTGCGCCATAGTAAATTATTTTTTAATGAAAAACCGGCTTCAGTCGCCACTGGAACAGCGCGAATTATAGTTTCTCTACAAAAACTCGTTCGGACCAATAAGGCTCCACCGAGCGACGTCAAGCATCTTGGGCGATTTTTAATTAATTGCTTTGTAGATGCGTTCCTTATTATTACTTGTATGAAAATGTCGACAGATGCACATACATAATCAGACACGAAAGAATAGTAAAATCGTATATAAAATAACATTTTGTTGTTATAGTCTCTATAAAAATCATTTATGTAGATGAGGTTATGCTAATTTGTAAACAAACAAATGTCAAACATAGTTACATATGATATTTATTTTTTGACTTCTTAAAGCTTGTTGGTTTCCAATCTGACAATACCTAAAATAGGTATAGATGATAACGCATTCCAAGATTTTACCTAATATTATTATTTTCTTTCGAACTTTTCGAAAATTAGTTTTATAAAGCAGTCGGTTAGGAATGTCGCATCATTCATACAATAAAGTAAATAATCAATTATTTTTCATTTGGCCATTTCATCTTTTAATGGTCTTATTTTAAATTTGAATTACTTGAATTTTATTCGAGTAAAATAATTATAACTTAACTTAAGCCAACTTAAAATAATTATCACACCTCCAGCTTCCTAGCAGTAGAGCGACCGCTTTAAGAATTTCTGCCCAACTGTACGACTGTATCCGCCTTCTTTTATTTCTTTTTCAGCCTTTTTAACTAAAGAATATTGTTGCACTCGATATTGTTATTTAAAAATGTTTGTTTATATTTGTTGTGAATATATATATTTTTTTAATTATATCAATGTATAAAAAAAAGTTAAAAAATAAAAAGTATAAAATATGTGGGTTTATACCCACAAACCAAATAAATTATGTGGGTTTAGTTTATACTAAATATGATATTATAACAGAATGTATAATATACCTACATGTTCAGTCACAGAAAGACAGAATTTTGAATCAGCTAGGAGAACGCCAAATAAGATAAGATATTGAGATCTTATTAGAACGCCAAATTTTACCTTGATCAATTTTACAGCTTGAGCAATTTCAATACTTTCCCGCCTATAGGTACATATACTGAGATCTATGTTTGCCTCTGTTATCTTTATTTTATTATTTGTTTCTCTAAATTATCTATTACCTCGGTTCAGGGGTTATAAAGTAATTTTGCCAGTATTTAAAAATAATTCTGGTGCTCACCGCGAAAACAGTTTAAAGTATTCGCTTATTACACATTCGCATATTTCGCTTATACATTGAACAAAATTATTTTTAATTTGAAGAAACTTAAAAGAAATCATAATTTTAATAATTTATTTCATTAGGTAAATAAAAATATATTACCATTAGTAAATAGTAGCATTATACTTATTATATTATATTAGGCTTATTTTAAGGTATAATACTAGTATGTATTATAAAAATAATAATACTTAGTAACAATTATAAAAAGGTTTACTGGATCGGACAGCAAGCAAAAATTAAAAAATAAATAACTACTAAAATTTAAAAATGTAAGAAGATAAATCATGATTAATTAATAAATATGTAAATGGTTACTAACAGAAGAAATTTAATATATATATATACTATGTCGCAGTGAGAAAACAGGAAAGTGAGGAGAGCGTAATGTGTTTGATTAGTGACGGTGTGTAACGACAAAAATATGTGTTTAAAAGAGTGTATGAGTGGTAGGTATTATTAAATATACAACTTATAGTAAAATCATTCAATTATGAAAAAAAAAAGAAAATGACAATTAACCATTTACAATAACTTTACATGCAATGTTGAATACATTTAACAATTCTCAAAATTACGGCATAAAAAATATTCTAAAATATAGGACCACAGAGGTATAAATATATGATCTCAGTTTGAAATTGGTTACATAATGATAGGTAGTTGCCGATTAAATAAAAAACAATAAACAGAGGTATTTCTATAAGTACATGTTAATAGTCTTGGCAGTAAGTACACTCCTCGTGGTAAACGGTCGAAGCAATCAACATACTCTCCTGATGAAATGACCCCAGACGCCGTTAGTGACTTTAATAACTTACTGCCGTCGCCGAACCAATCCTATGTAACGTTTTAATTCGATGAGGCCGACGAAATATATTCGCAATTTGGCGCGCCGCTCGCAGCTCGGAATGCGTGCAGTACTTTTTGCGTCGGCGGCCGGCGGCCGGCGGACCTCAAATTGTGACATTATCATTTGGCGAGCCGTTCTCGCTCTTCGGGGAACGAATGCCGGGCGGGAAAAAGTGGCGCGGGACTGGGACTGGCTTGCGCGGACCAGGCTTGGGCGCTAATCCAGGGCTGTCGACTTCTGTGTTTCGAAATCTCGGGACACAATGCTCTCAAAGACTTCTGATCTATTAATTTCACTTTAGCACAGAAATAGTATTAAAATTACATTTTTCATTACCACCGCCTATTTATTATACATACACAACTCACATTTTTGTATTAAGATGTATTAATAATTTCAAGTCATTCAACTAAATTAAGCCAGAGGAATTTTTCGTTTCTAATATTCTATATAATAAAATAAAATATATCCCGCACTTAAAACCCAATAACAAATCAATTAATAAAAAGACACTCAGTGATCTCGGCGAAGGGCACTGAGACTGATTAATTATATTCCTGTGTAATATAATATTGATCTACTCTATTTCTCAACTTATTGTATATATCGTCTTTTCCGATATATATCAGGGTGTATTACCCCAAGCGATGCAACTATTTGTGCGTTTCGATATTATTATTTTTTTCTAAACATTCTGGCTATATAATTTCTTTGAAAAATTTTAATCTGTAAAAATATTAAAAAGAATTCGAGTTTTCCAAATGTCAATATACTGTCAGACTTTTATACAATATAAACTTACGGCCTAACGTAAAAAACATCTAAATACGGTATTTAAGACCTTTAAATCGGCCTTTTAAAAAATGGTAGGTATTCTTTATATTTGTAACGGTAGTATTTTACATACAAATAAACAAATAAAAATAAATAAATATTCAAACCCAAAAACATTAATAAACACGTGTATTTTTTTATTGTAAGTTTTTTTCTTGACTAGACAAATAATCAATACGTAAATATTTTGAACTATCTACCAGTTTTTTACTAATTTAGTTCAAATATATTTTTTTTTCAATGGAATACATCTTTCATCGACTTAAGTTGGTAACATATTATTTGAGTAACCGGTTAATCTGCATAGCTGTAAGCGTTTTTAGGACTTAATTAATAAAGAACACTTTCGAAAATCACAAACACTATGTGACACTGCTCACAGCAGAGGAACAGGGGTCAGTTAAGGTCATCTGTGACGGACAACAGAACGAGGGAACCTACCTGCCGGCCTGTGTTTTGGGTTATTTACTGTTTCACATTGGTTGCTTTCTATATATATTAAAGTGTGGTGTATACTTTGATCAAAACAAAATGTACTGCATGAAATGCATACATAATGTCATGAAACTTAAAACTAGTTTGTGATTAAAACGGATTCGTGTGGATGGTGCCACAGCACAGGCGACGGGTTTACAGCAGGTAAATGCGATTACTTTGACAAGTCAACGTTAATACCTAACTAAAATATTTTAAACAATTAAACGTCAGTAAGAGTTAACCTATTCAAACATTCGCAGTTACTTCATTTTTAGAGATATTTATTTAACGTTAAGAGATTTGCAAGAACATTATATATATATATAGTGCATAGATAATATAGTGATCATGGAAATGTACAAATTAGGTTTAGATTGATTACTTTAAATTGTTCCAAAATTAAAATACAACAGAACTTTTCAACAACTTTGTTTCCTAAAATATAATATGAATATATTTGTAAATACATATTGTATAATCAATTAAGTATTTAAGACACTACTGCCATATCATTACTTTTTAATAGAGACCAATTTTTTTTAAATTAGTAAATATGACCTGACGCCCTGACATGCGATAAAGTACTCGTATATGATATTTGATCATTTTTTCCATTGCGATAAAACCAATAAGATAATTAGAGTTATGCAAGTGGCGTGGATGCCGCCGAGAAGCTCCTGTCCTTGTATTTGTTTGTTCGACATGTTTTAATTTAATTACGTTGACTCGCGCAATGGCGGCCGGCCGACTGCATTTGCGGCAAAATGGACAATCATTAACTCGGGACTAATTTTGAGGTGGCGTTCCGAAATCGCTCCATACGATTAATCGCAAAGAGATTTAAAAATATTTATTATTTAAGTATCTCTATAAGTTTTCATTTTACCTGATTGTTTTTTGTTAAAAAATACTGTTATTATTACTTCTTAATTTTGAACTAAAATTTTCATTGTTGTCAAAGTAATGTGTTTATTGCGCCCGTATCAAAATCCAATTATATTTTTTATTGCTTATTTTATTGCTTAGAGATGAGCATACATTTGACCTTTAAATTCCAAACCTGTGTGTTTTTTTATTTATTTAAATCTACCATATTATGAAGAAAGTATGTATGTACTCGTATGTAAGATACTTAAAAATGGCTGAAATTAAAAAAACTCTCACCAAAGTCAAAACTAATCCCAAACTTGAGCGAAAATCTTAATCAATCGATCTGTAGTAAAAATAGCAAATAAATCAGCCTAGCGTCTAAGTTTTTAAGAAATTTCAAAATTCGAACATTCGATCTTCACAAATTAAGATGGCGTGCTACTTGTGGACAATTTTTCACCGTGAATTTTAAGAAAATTAAAACCAGGTAGTCTGTTCATTCTGTGTGGGGAGGCCCGGACGGCAGCCTTCCTACCTTCACCCCCCCTCCCTCCCCTCCTAATTTTGGATTGAGCCACCCCCGTCTAATGGGACACGCATTAAGTAGTTAGCGTCGCATCGATGACGTCACGTATTGGCCAAGCCGAGACTCAGCGAGGTCAAAGTGGATGCACTCATATAAAATGCAATTAGGAGAGACCGATTGTCTCGAATGAACAATATCGGAAAGTTAACGCTTCACTTACCAGCAATATAATGGCTCCACTACACGGTATGTAAATGTCACGTCAAAAAATCATTAAATTACTTTTATTCGGAATAAAAATTCATATTTATAATTTATAAAGAATATGTACAATTTTTTCTGTTAGTTTCCACTACTTTCTAGTGATTTCAGTGTCCTGGAACGATATAATCTTCCGTTATGGGTGATGCATCAATATGCATAGCAGGTACAGTTTTAAGATTGAATACATGGCTGAAGGGAATTTGTTTTTTTTATTTTATTAATCTACAAAGAAAGGTCAATTTAATTTATTAACGTCTCCCTTATCGAGGTCAATATTATCGCCCCCACACTCACCCTCATTAATGATTTTCGACCTTAGGTACACTTGTTACGCTGCTTTATATCTATATATCTCACTATAGTAGGCCAGATAACTGAACTATGCTCATTAGTAGACCCACACACCCTTCAAGGAAGCTCAACCCTTCTGAGACACCATGTATATATCATTGTATATGTAGTAAAATTGGTTAATGTATTGCTTAAATACCGTATTTAGATGATTCCTTTCGTTATAACAGGCGTTCGCCGTTAGTTTACTTTACTTATATAAAAGTCTACAAATCTACAATTTTCAACAAATTATATAGCCAGAATGTTCAAAGAAAAATTAATACCAAAAGCACAGATAGTTGCATTACCTTATTTATACAGGCTGTATTTATACAGGCCTGTATTTTATGAAAGTTTTTCACTCTCACCTATCTATCGATATGTGCGATGTGCAATACGGTCAAACCTTCATTAAAGTAGTAAATAAATAATTTAAAAAAGAAGCAATACTGATGATAAACTGTAAAAATGTAACGAATATGACGTTTAATGAATGAGAAGTGAATGATTTAATGAATATATACAAGAAAATAAATATATATATTATTGTATTATATTGTATATCTATATGTAGATATTATGTACAATAGTTTTTCATTATTAAATTTATTGTACTCCAAAGCTCCAAAGCAAATTTTACTTTTTGTTAGTTAATGGCTTTATGCTCCATACCGACGATTTAAGCTATTTTTGTGAACAGAATATTATTATAAATTATGAACTAGGTAGATAAATTATAGGTGCACAAAGTTCACGTAGACAGTCAGTATAGGTTAAAAATGTAAACAATTTTATTGATAAAGAGATCTTTATCGAAAGGATATTAGTGCAGAGTAGCGCCGCGTCGTGGCGGTAAATCGAATGATGGATTCGTTGGCTCCGTGATTGGCCTACGAGGCCAAACATGGCGCTCTGCGAGGCGGCTGAAAGAGGGACGAGTTTTTCATCTCGTTGGGCAAAATTGGAAAAGTGATATCTGCGAAATTAATACATACGTCAGCTGCTGATTGAATACCATATGCCTCAACATCGTGCTCCTGCGGCCTTTCGAAATATTCCGTTTAGTGCTTTTTGCTAGACTTAAACTTAATATTTGTCACTGGTTTAAAGTAGGCTTTCTTACAAAATTAAACAAAGCTTGAACTATTTCCTGTATTATAACCACTTTAAAACCTAATACTCACGGAGTTATTTCTTGATCACATTTTGTTGTGACGGAGTACTGTAATTAGGTATAATAATTGCGATTGCAATTATTTTATCGAGTAGGTTGAGGAAAAACATTTGAGCGAGTAACTTTAATTTTAACAGCAACGTTAAACCAACCACAAGGCTTAAATAGGTCTACATGAGTAGACCTACTTAATGTGAATACACCATTGGGCATAAAAAAATAAAATAAAACAAAACACCGTGTGTTGTCGGCACCTACTCATAATACACGTACTTTATTGCACTGTGTAAAAGGCCTCGGGATACGGTGTTGGTTTTAAAGATTATTACGTGACACAGTGTCACTTAATAATCTTTAAAACGAACACCGTGTCCCAAGACCATTCCCGATAAAAGAAACCAGTTAATTCGCCCTGCGATTTCAAACATGATTTGTTTTGACGTTATATCAAAATTCACCATGATTTCAGAGAAAAAAAATGTAAACTTTAGGTGATATTAATAAATCGTTCCTGTCATAAGTCAGTCCACTCGCGAGGGTCGCTCTCGTACAGGGTTATTGACCGGCCTTGGCCGAAAGAAAGAACAAAAGAAAGAAAGAGCAAACGAAAGAACGAAATACAAAAATGTAATTTACAAGAGCGCTTTGATAAAATTAATAAATTTGGGCATGAATTATTTTCGCATTTTTTTATTCAATTTCTTACACGTAATTGGAAACATAATACACCCTTCGGGAATGGTCTTCGGACACTGTATATAAACGATCTCGATAGCCAAAGCATCATTAAAATAAAAAGGTCATCGAAATTTAATTTATAATTTTTATATTTTTTTATTATATTGTCGATATTCATGTGATTTTACTTCATTTTATTTTAAATTTTGCTACTCAAAATTCACCGTTTAAATAGTTTGTTTTTATTTATTTTTTATATGAATAATTAAATAAATAAATTGAAGATTTTTCCACAAAAAAAAAATTTAATTTGAATATTTTGTAAAATGTCTAATGCAGATAATACGTACCTAATAGGAGATTGTGAAAAAATACTCAATTTGAAAATATAGTCAACCCTTCACAACCGCGAGAAATACCACTAGCACTGCATCTGCTGGAAATACCCCTACTAACATGCCAAGGAGACATCGAAATGAATGATGGATTATTAAATTTTATATAAATAATGCGTTGTAGCGGTGCTCGGCAACGGTGACTGCACTTTTAAGGAAACTAATTAGCTTTCTGTAATATTCGCAATACACCGAGTGAGAAAAGGCGACACGACTTATTTATTGTGATTAAAGTCGCTGTCTCATCGACTACGCTGATAAAAAATAAAGAAAAAAATGAGTAAAACCATAAACAGTAGGATCGTAGGTACCCTGGTCTCGAAACAGTCAGCTCAATGATAAATAATATCTGTTTCTTTAATGTAATGAAAAGTTAGAGATTATAGAAACTGAAAATCTAGATAAAAAAATCATTTTGATAATCGCGTCGTGATTTACTAGAATCAGAAAATAAATTACAGAAAAAAAATATATTCGAAACATTTAGAATTACGTACGTTTAAAGTTGCATATTTTGTATTCAAAATTATGTAAACTTTATAAAATAAATTATATTATAATTACAGTGTAAATCTGTGAATATCTGCATATGAAGCTTTACATATAAAAAGATTTTTTATTAAAACTATTTCGATATTTACAAATAAACACCAGCAAGAACATGCTAAAGCCAGCATCTTCAGCCACTCGGAGAAATTATAATGATCTATAATGACTTGTAGTACCTAAAATGAACACCAAATTTGGACAGCCGTTACTTCAATACTTATTTCCAAATCCGCGTATTTTCAATTACCTACCTAAGGAATTAAAACCTAATAAAAATACTAAAACTTTCTCTAAAAATCTAACATCATGGCTTTTTGATAAGATATGCTGCAATTACTATAGATTCACATAACTTTTTACTTTTATATAAATTTAATTTAACTAAGTATTATGTACCTATAAATACGAGTATGTCAGTGTGTAGGTTTACTCATATTTTTTTATTCATTGTATGTGTATTCATTTGTATATTATTTATTTACTATATTATCTGTTCTTGCTTATTTGTTTCTTATAATGTGTAATTTCCTTTAGAAACGATATAGATAGATAGGCAGATAAATAGCGATGTCCCTATGGTAAGGTTCATGGATTATACTGAACCCTAAAATTATTTATATTTTTAAAATATTTTCTAATGTGTAATAACCAGAGTTCAGCGTCTACTACACTATATTACAAATTTCTAATAGTTAGATAAGTATTAGGACGCTTTTGGTCCATGTCTCATTTTTATTTAACCACATTATTATATTCATAAACAAAAGAAAATTATAAATAAACTTAGTCCTAATAATACAACAAAATGCATAATCTTAACAATATGTCAAATTGTGAGTTAAATCTCGGCGGCTAACAAAAGTATTTCAAGTCGCAAAAAGTCTTAAAAACGAACTTATCATCGGCAGTAAAACTCCTCGAAGTAGCCGCGGGGATTTATACATATTAAGGTAGTACATGCACGCGTGTGTGTAGGTGTTGTGACGAGGAACTTATACACGTGTTAGTGGGTCATTTGTTTGTGTGCGCGGGGGTTAACGCATTACGTCCCCGAGTCTAGACAAACTTAATATTGACACAAATCATTACGATAAACATGTCATCCCTCGTGAGTAATCCGTGACTCAAACGCAGCGGATCTCAAACTTTCTATATATAGTGAGGTGGAAACTGTTTTTTTTTATTGTCTCGATATAAACAGACAGACAATACCATTTTAAAACATCACTTCGACCAGGGGTGGAAAGGTTTTTTCTCATTTTTACTTTAAAAAGATTGTGCCCAATAAATTATAATATTAACACTGAAGTAATAATGTTTTACACTAATTTTTTTTCACTTATTGATAACATTTTTTTCTTACCAAAAACAAGGGATATTTTTTCATGTTCCCTTTAATTTTTGACTTTCACATACACGCAAAATAATTCTATCGCTGATCGTTATTCAGTATAATAAATAAATCGGTGGATTAAAACACTTTAGTGTATATATGTACTTATTGTTTATATGTAATTATTACTGTGGATTGCACATTCTCTTAAGGAAATTATGCATTTAGGATACAAAAAATAGTAAATAGGCACGTGACTTCATAAGTTAATCCTATTATTTATTCGTTAATTCGATATCGGTAAACTCAATTGACAATAACAAACTAAATTTAAGAAATTATTTTCCATTATTTTTACGCGAGTGGCAACATACAGTTGAAGAGGCGATGGCGCCAGGCCAGGAGGTGGCTTTATCGTAATCCTGGCTGACAGCTGGACCATTCGCCGAGTAAATGTCTTCTTGTCTTCTCTTATTGGCCTAACTTTGAAGTATTACTAATAGGTGCTTATAGAGAAATCTGAAAGTGCATAAACTGAGACCTACAGTAATATAGATTTTATATATTAATAATAGTATAAATATAGGCAATTACCGAAATAATGTTCATAAATTGCCGCGCTACCAACCCGGTTTGAATTAGGTATAAACTTTCTTGTACATATATATTTACTTGACGGTCTAGATATAATTATATGGTTCTTATTTCAATTTCATAATGAAAGCAATTATGACAAAATGAAAATGACCTTCAAATATGTTATTAACTACGCGGTTTATAGAAATTCGATTCTATTTTACGATCGATTATTAGAACACCTACAAAGTTTAAAAAACACTCTTGGCGTGCAAATTCAGTAGTTCATCGTAGTTTGGTAAACTGCAATCTCTTACTTTTGATGTATATTTATTTACTTTATTTTATACTCTTAGATATCGTCATTAGTGCTAAAAGCAACAGCATAAACTAGATCTAAGTGGTTATAAAAACGAATACGACAAGCGCAGTAAATATCTGAAAATAATAGTTTATTTTCTGATTTCTGTATTTACAGATAAATTGACATTATATATATTTTTAAATCATTGGTAAGTGTACAGAGATATAAGGTTGCTAGTTTTTAGTAACTGGTGTCTAGAACGAAAAAATTGATTTACAATACATGTATGTAGTTTCACAATATTGGTGTTGAGTGAGGTCTTTGTTTATGAGTCCTTATCAAAATGTTGTCCCTCCGTTTCTTGAACCTTTGTAGGGTGACAAGACGTTATTAGACGCTTGAGTGGAAATAATTACAATGTTATTAGCATGAAAGCGGTGCGGGCGTCGACGTTTATCCGTAAAGTGAAATAAAAATTCTCTAAACGCCGAGCAACATATACAAAAAACAAAAATTGTACCTACAAAATAGCAAATTTCATCGAAAAATTTTGCATGTTTTCAACATCATCAGCAAAACAGACATGAATTCTCCATTAGGGTAGTAGACGTTCTTTTTCGTGTCTGATGATTTAGATTTGCCCATGTCAGTTTGGTGTTCGGTACCCATATCTCCAATGTAAATCTCCATCGCTCAATTTTATTTGACTTTGTTTATTTCATTTGTACAGGGTTTCGACTAGCGTTACTTTTTCCATACCCGGAGGCCACTCAGCCCGAATACTTGGCTCTTCGGGTATCTGAGAAGTACCTATGCCTGCCAAAGGATGATTATAGCGCCCAGGCTTGCGATTAAACAAAGATAAACAATAAGAATAATTTTGATAAAGAAGTTATTTAAAACTATGAAATATTATATAAGTTTTTACGAATTAAACGAGTATTTTTTACTTATATAATTTGATTTATATCTGTAAATTTTCTAAATCTAAATCTAAAGTCTAAATATGTGATCATTTACAAAATAGAAGCTGTCATAAAGGAGCGCACGAGAGTACTTCGGAACAGTCAGTAAGTCAAAAACTACCATATTAGCAGGAGGGTTTAACGAATTGATTAAAAACTTACTTCGTAGAATTTTAAAAATGAATAAGCAAAATATCCCAAAATGTTTTGGCGTAAGGTGACCAGTTGCCGAGACGCGATGGGTCGTCTCGCCGGCGCAACCGCTGATAAGGGGTCCATTAGCCCCCTGGCTGGGGTCCCGCGGGGGCTGCGGGGCCGCTAATGGAGGCGCCCGCGCCCCGATAAAACCAAACAAAGCACTGTTGTGTCGTGTTTTGAGTACAATCCGGGCCTCACTTGTCACCGACTGCTATACTAATCACACCAACTTCGCGAACGGGTTATAGTCTCTTTACGAACTTGCGGTTAGCGTAGCTTACCTAATGGGATATTTAAGTAGGTGTGTTCGTCCACTAATTTATTTATTTATTCTTCACATACAATAATTATTGCGGAATCTCCATGGATCACTTCGAGATTAACAATATAGGTATGCACGCGCTATAAATTTGAATCAATAATAAAGTTCTCACTTTTAATAATAAAAAAATGAATACTATGCTTATATTATTTTGATTTATTTATTGGAGAAATCAACAGCTTTATAAATGTAGGTACATAAAGTTCAACAAAACATACATGGATATAAGCATAGAATAGTTACCAATTTATAAAATTAAAATATAATTCTACCTTAAAAATACATAGTTACAAGTTCCGTTTTAAAAATAATGCTAATAAGTATTTTTAAATAATATTTTTAAACATTTTCAATATTTTAAAATATTCTATTATAATTACTATAGTTACTCATGATAATAAACTTGTATGGTTGTCAAAAAATACATTTTTTTTTCATAAAATTATGGGTTGGTCTTTAAATTCCATAAATCAAATGGGCCACAATAGTTACATAAATGTTCATTTTTAAGTTAAGCGCAAGAGGGTATATGTAGAGTGGTAACATTAGTATGTGTAAGCATATCTGTAGTAAATAGGTATCGTAGATACAACAGCCTGCTAATCCGTTTCGTTAAGGCGACTACAGAGGCATTATGTGCGTGCACATATGCACATATCTTTGAAGCAAAATAAAAAAAAATATACGATTTAACTAAACTTACTCCGTATTCTAGCCAATAATCCCGTAAGACTTTGAGTCGGCTGTTATTATTTCTGTGTTTGTTATATTTTAGATTTTTCTAAACAGTCTACTGACATTACATATTATGAACCGAATAAAAAAACTTATGTTTTAAAGCTGGAACGTTCTCAATTTGTGAATAATAAAAGTATTTATTAATTTTTCCGCACCTAGGCAATATCGTAAAATAGCGTGGCCGTGGGGGAGGGGGGGGGGGCAAGGGGGAGGGGGGCACAGGAGATTAGAGACGAGACAGTGGCGTCGGGAATTAAATGGAAGTGTATTATCGCGTGTCGCTCCTTGCAGCCAGACTCATCCGAGTTGGAGGTTTTTGTTCTTTTATCCTTTCTGCCTTGTTTACAAAATAACTTAGATAGCATCGGCTGAGGGCTGTCAACTTTTAGTACACATTTGAACGCCTTCGGTGTCAGTGCCAACTGCCATGCGACGTTGTCTTCAGCCAACGGACTAGGAATGTTATTTATAACTAAATTATATTCGGGAGCATAATATGTATTACGTAACTATAATGTACCTACGTCAAATAAAGATAAATATATTTTATACTTATATATTCAATTGTATTAATTGTTATGGAATTACGCGTCGCGATTATAAAAAAAGTTGCAATAAATTTAATTTTACTGTAGGTACGAGTTGTAAAGTTAAGTAGGAATAGTATCGTTAAAAAAATGGTTATAAATCTTAATATGTACACTTTTGGACATCTAAATTGTATTGGTAAAATGTTTCGCTGTATTATACTTATATAAACGAATAAATAAAATTCTCTAAATATTTAAAAGGGCGAAGGGGATTAATTAAATTAATACGGGTAGTCACAGCACACCCGACGCGTCATCGCCAATGTTGAAAAACACATATAATATTATTTAAGGTGTATACCAAGCTCGAGGCTCAAGGTGATATTCTAACATTCTGAAAATAACGGGATATCAGCCCTAAGCCCCTGGAAGCGTGGAAGCCGGCGCTCCGCCCCCGTCCCTCCGCTCCACATATTTCGTGAGGATTCCATCGGGATTCCGTACATATCAGCCGAGCGATTGGCCTAAGTAGCAAGTGGAAACGACGCGACCTTCGGCGCCGAAACTGCTTCATATCTTCGATGCTGACGAGACGAAATAGGCGCGGCGCCGTTCGCAGCGGACAAAATTTATCGACTTTCAAATTTAGATAATACCTACCTATTATTTACACCAACATTTTTGACCATAAAAGATAAATCAAATTGGTAGATACTTACGCGAGTTGGTGAACATTTTCGTATTGCATCTATTGTTTAATTTAGTTGGCATGTTTACTTTTCCGAAAATTAATAAGTAATATGTATTTTTTAAATGTTTAGTATTATTATTTGTAAAAGAACTTAAATGTTATGTTTATTTTATTTTATTTGATTGTTCAATTCCAATTTACAATCACGCAGATAATAAATGTCAAAAATCTTTCCTCACTAGGCATTGTCTGTTCCAAGAAAAAGATCGTATGTGGGTACGTATATAATTTAATATATCTACGAGTAGGTACTTACATATACGCAAACTAGAAAAACAATTATGATTTTTGGTTAGAGTCAATTACTATTGAAATTAGTTTTAGCTATATAATCGCCTATACCTCACTTTAGCATCTTAATATAATAATTAGGGCAGCAGTTAGAACTTTTATGTGTTCAAGCTATACTAGAGGCACTTATTATTTTACTATGCGTAAAATATTAGTAACAAACGAAATACATGTAAATAAACACACTTTTGATGAAACTTTAAAAAAAACTTTGAAACAAATTGATTAGGTGCTACGAACACAATATCAATTTGTTATGATTTTTTTAAATATTCTGTGTGCATTGTTTAAGAATATCTGAATAAATTGCAATTGATTTGATAGAATATCTGATACCTATTAAAAACCTATTAGGTTGTTATAGATAAAATGAATATAATATTTCAATTTATTTTCGAATATCGAAATTCTGGCAGGATTCAAATTGGACATAATATTCAGGAATATTTTAAATAACTTCACGCATTCAACCGTTTTTTACGAAGCTAGACGTCCTAGATTACATATAGATATATTTCAGTCTACAGTCGTGACATTAGGGATATATCTATACCGAAAGACACGCTACGCGAGGCCACGTTGGCGGCATTTCAATACGATTTGTATGGTATATGTGTGCCGTGTGACGGTTGTTTCGGACGAATTGGTTCATTTTTTTACCGCTGTGGAGGAAGGTAATAAATTAGTGTATATTACGTGTTCGGTCGTCACGCGATGCCAAACGGAGACCTGAACAGGAGCCACACAATGAGGCTCCTACCGGCGCTGCAGCCCGCGGGATCCAACCTCTTCCGTATACTCAAAGTATATGTGCCGTCATTATTTAAAAAAGCACCGTTTCATGTGTATTTAGATACATTTTTTTGCAATTTTATTTAGACGTTATTTTGTACGAAATATGAAAGTTAACATACCTAATACCGGCGCGGCGACGTGATGTCACAATATGCGCCATTGAAAACCGACTTCAAAATAAATCTACGAAAAAAAAACTAAGAAATAATACAATGAACTCGTTGTTAGTAAACGTTGAAGCTACCTATACATCTCTGCGTACAAGTTTATTGTAATTTAAGTTCGTTCAAAACCAGGATTTTTACTATTGAACGCCCACCCCACACCGCACCAAAAATATTTAATCTAGAAATGAAATAGTTATTGTAAAGGTTATTTACGCTGTAATTCTTCCGTATCTACTTGGATTATCATGTCTAAAAAGTCGGTAATCTACATGAAACTGAGGCAAATTGAAGTAGACCCCAAAGACTGCATGCTGTGTTTCCTTATGACTTCATAAATATAATGATAGCGATGACTTATTAATTATTATGTTCTTGACGCATCTTTTCCGTCGCTAGCAACCCAACCACGTCCACGTCAGGCGGATCGGAATAAATCTGCGACGACGAACTAATTAATTAGGATTCTGAAAGGTGTATTAGATAGGCACATAATGAAATGCCTGGCCAATGTATGCACAAAGCCACTGAGAAAAACTCCATTTTGATTTTAAATTTGAAATAATTTAGTTTGACTTTAAAACGCTGGTTGAGTAATATTGATTAGGTTACATCCAAACGTCTACGACCTACACTCATACTTTATAGTAACAAACCAAGAATCTCACCTAATATGGACAATTTCGAACATTATTATCAGGTATAAAACGTGTCATAAATATAGGTGTAATATGTACTACATGGGCAATTAAATGAACTCCAATAACATATATTTTTTATTATAGTACAATAGAAAAAAGTTAACCTATTAATTAAGGGAAGGCGTGTGTCTGTCTACCTCTCCCGATTGCAACCTCTCTAAAAATTTACCTATACAAAACTAGGAAAATTATTAAATACTGCAAATAAAATCGGTGGCAAAAACCATTTATCAAAGTCGTATAAGTTTGATATACATCTCAAATTTGGAATAAAGGAATGTCTGTCGCAAATCTATATACCGATCCAAACTGAAAGTTTTACATTTTAAAGTTCTGTACTTACTTACTTGTAGATTACTTATAATGTTTTGTTATATATATTTAATAGAAATATGAATAGAATGTGTGAAAAATATATATTTATTTTGTAAAATATATTTCCTAGATACCGTACTTTACATGAAACAATATAAAAGACGGACGCCGTGATTTTATAAAATATGAAAGTTTGACAGTATTGAAATTTACAAAATTCGTATCAACTTTAGTATATAGTTAATAATAGGTACCCACATAATGATATAACGTGTAAAAAAACATTTATCTGAATGTGATTAAAGACTGATATAGGTTTTGAAACTATATTACTCGTATGTATCTGAAAACAAAATAAAGTTATTGGCAATTTATTAAAATTTTTAAATATTAATATTGGTATAGTGTGCCATGAATTTCAGTACCGTAAACAATTTTAAAGCGCATTTGAGAGGTTGTAAATGCCCCAGTTGTTCTCAAGTGTTGTTACCACTTTTCTGTCAGTACTTAAGTAGAAATATAAAGTTAGTTGTAATGTATTTCGACGCTTAATTAAATACCTTTTTATTTAATGTTTATGTCCGTATTTGTTGTGGTTACGTTATGTGGTGTGTATATTTCGGATTGAACCTACCTATAACTATATAAATAAATAGTCAGCTATGCTCTGCTTCTGACACTAATTAATGAAGGAATTAACGAAGCGATTCTCTTGGAAATGAGCTCGAAGGTAGGAATTGCACCATAAATCAAAAACAAATGTCAAAGAAACGGACAAATATAAATCTCCATTTCAGAAACGAAGTAATTTTTAAGGCGGACAGGCGTCTAAAAACTTGAAGTCATTATATCTGTTTTTTGTTTATATTCATTTGAATATACCTACGCAAGTTTAAAACAAAATTAAAGACAAATAAAACTCTTATTGTTATTTTTAGTTATGAATATATTGGCCACATTGCACTATAAAACTATGAATACAGTATCTTAACGAGGCTTTGCAGTGTTTAATAATAACATATATTGTAGTCTTTTTTTATAGTAACTAATAAACCTTTTAGCGATTTTGCTTTTTAAGTATTTAAATTAATTTAATGATTATGTTTACATGCAATAACTTATAATTAATTTTAATAATTTAATTTAATTTTAATAATTCTTTAAAATTTCTTAAATACACATATGTACCAACCGACTGTATATAAAAGTTTTTTCTTTAAAGTAAAACTACAGGGGGAAAAAAGGGTTTTACAAAAAGAACTAGCTTAGATTCATTTTAAAAATTTTGAAATTTCCCACTGAAATTAGCCTGCCTGCCTGAATTGCCTGTAATTTAGCGAAAATGCGGCATACAGCGCAAGCACAAGTTTTCTTCCATTTTATAATGTTTAAACTTTAAACCGGCTTGGTAAATATATAGTGCCTCATTAATTAGGTAGGCACATAATTTATTTTTATCAGGATGTATCAAAGATTTAATTATGTAAAAAACAATATAAAAAAATACGCATGCGTGCGAAATTCACATAGTATTTTTTATTTTAGGTATTTGGTGAAAAAGAGTAGATTATATTTAATGATAAAATGATATTTTAAAAATATATTATATATTAGGCACACGGGTTTTAAATCTCTTACTGACGTAAGTACGCTTTCGAATATAACCTTCATACTTTCACACAATTAGTTACCTCCTACTTACTCGAACAATTTGCATTCTAATCAATTCACATTTCAATCAATTTAAACATAAAAATAATTAAGATATCTACAAAAATCATTAAAGAAAAGCTATTAAGTATCGTTATAGAATAGATTGTGTCCAGTTATAAAATGGGTGATAAAATCCCTATAAAAGTCTGAGATATTACACAATATATAGCTCTTTATATTCATTTCCTAATTATGTTAATTATTATGTACTATTTATTGTTTGTTATTCAAACTTTACAAAAAAAAAAAATCTTATTATTCCTGTCAGCGAAAAAGCGTTATCAAGCAAATTCCGACTGCCTTGTTGTCGTCTTTATAATGAAAGTCTATTTGATATAGGCAGCAAATGCGTATGTCTCTATTGCATAATTCATACAAGTTATGGAAAATAAACATTATTTATACTCGTATATCTAAAAAAAAACTAATTTTTAAACATATAAGTAATATCTAATAATAAATATATATTTTTACTTATTTGGTACCAAAATACATATATTTACACAGCAATAGTTATGGTCAATTAACATTATCAACTAGCTACTACTGCACTAATGCTCCCTGAATTCCGTACTAGACGCATTCTGTACCAAAGAAGGTAGTGACCGTCGCTTTAAACAGATTGTTTTTAAATTTAGGAAATTTCTTTTAGGATGTTAATCTATATCGACAATCAAACATTAATCGCCAAAAAATATTGGAAAAACGTTTTTTAATTACTAGAACAATGACATCAAAATTAAATAGAAGTCGTTTTAATATTTGAGAACGTGGTTGAACGCATGGCGCGAGCTCGGTCAGTAACCCCCGAGCAATCTGAAGAAAAACAACGTTTTTTAAAAATATAATTATTTTAGCATGATTTTTTTCCAAATTATATACTTTTTTGCGTGATACCGGTTTAGTTATCGATATAAATCAACCTCATAAAAGGAGTTCCCTAAATTTAAAAACATCCTGTCATCTACATACTTACCAATGGAATATAAAAAAATATATACCTATATAACCACAATAATTTAAAAAAAACTGTTTGTGTTTTTTTCATTCGTTGATATAATATAATTAAATGTAAAAAAAAAATTAAAATATTAAAATATTTTGATTAAAAAATTAAAATAATTTTAAAGTAGGTATTTAGGCATATAAATAAATAATTTTGCAATGATTATAGAATTATTAAAATATATATTTTTTAAAATTATATTGATATACTATAAATAATTATTTATTAATAGTAGCACTTTGATATAGTACCTATTACAACGAATTGGTACTTCATAAGACAGGAACGATAAGCTTAGTCTAAGCCTATTAAATTTGGAAACTATTAAATTATCATGTGGTATAGTATATAGTAGGTATCTACCTACAATATAGCAATGTTAAAATAATTACAATAAAAGATTTACCTATCCTTTCAACTTTGCAATAACATTTTTTTAAGAGGGTATAATTATAAATTTTATTTTTATGTATATAGAAAAAATATGAAATAATTAAAATGCAATACCCAGGTTCACGATTACTAGAGAGATACTAGAGAGATTTACTAGATATAAGTTTTTTAAATCGATTACTTATTGTAGATCATCTTGAATAATTTAACACCCCGATGATATATTAGCTAGTATCTGTGCTACACCAACCGGTTCGAAAACCGCTAAAAAAATAATCAGTTGTAAATCATCGTGAAAATGCTCAAGAAACAAGGAAATGTGACCTTTACCAAAATTATGATTAAGACTAACTCACCTTCGCAATGATTAAATCCTCCTAGCAAACTGTCAACAGAACACTTAAATAGCACAAATATTAATTGTCAATAAGGTTCTCGTTAAGAAAGTTTTAAAATTGTACATAAACCAAGACTTATCTGAAATGAAAACACTTAATTGACAGAATTTTTGAATTAGTAAAAAACTACTAACGGCACTGAGCGTCTACGTCGGGCGCAAGCGCGCAACTGGTTGGTGGTCGATCTCGGAACCAGTTGTTTAACTCCCCCCTTTCCCTTCCCCCTCGAAGCGCTGTTTTGACAACTGCCAATGGGCGATTCGCTGGGCGGGTAGGCGGGACCTCACATGGACCTCATATTTCAAAAGATGGAGGGGGCGTCGTAGCACGTTCCTAACAAAACAGGCAATGACTAATTGTATTTATTTATCTACACCGATGTGGCCATACTTGGTGTCTTCTCTTTCATTGCATGTTAGTAAAAATCAGAAGCAGAAAAAGGTTTTTGTTGTCATATATATATTTTTTTTACGTTTACTATTAAACTGCGGATAAATACAGAAGGCAGAACTTGTGGTCCTTGTTGAAAACAGGTCCTGTGAGGGCTAGTCGGAAGCTAACTCGCCACTCGATCGCTGTCACTTTGTAGCGATAACGATTTCAAAATAAAAAAACCTTCAGCATCATCTAAATACTTAAGCAATAATCAAATTAAGATACAGGTATTTTCAGTTAATTGTAGTTTCCAAGCAATTACAATTTCAAAAGAATTTCAATATTTTAAGTGAAAATTAATTTTCCTACTAACTTTGTTCTTGCATTTGCTTTTTAAAAGGCGTATAGGGTCGGCCTTACCTATGCTATTTATTTTTACATATTAAGACTATTCGTTTAAACAAACTATATAATGAGTAGCATTTAACACCTCGATACAGGTTTTTTGCCTAGTGTTACTAATCCACACAAACTGTACTTTTCTTCTCTAGAATATCAATAAAATGCGACATTAATGATACACATTTAATGATATTAATTTGTATGGATATTTTAATAAAAAATATTAATAATAATTTTATTTTTCTATTAGATAAAAGTAATATATAAAATAAACTAAAATCAATTCAATTTAAAGTTAATTTTACCAGTGTAGGTGTAAGCACCCGATTAGATATTGGGAAATCTGGTTTCGATTTTATTAGGAAGTTTTTATGTGATAATTTTTTTGCTGCACTGCCAATTGCTTGAAACGTACTTATAGCTAGGTACCTAGATACTACAAGCAACTATACCTGTCTCATTACTGTAATCTCTACCACAATTGTCTGTCTATCAGGGTTGTATATAGTTACAAAAAGGATGTCTCCGAATAAAATATTTAGGTAATGTTCTGGTTTCAATAATCTCATGGGCATATACGCTGGCAGCGAGTATTTGTTATTTTCAAACTAAGTACTTAAATAATACATCAGCTGTTAAGCTAGAATAATGCTGTTCAGAACACTATCATCTCAATGTAAGACTAGGTAAATACCGACGCCAGGATTCGAACTGTCACCTCTGGTTGAACATTAAGCGCACACTAAAAACGACAACAAACATGACACGTGGACTAAATGCGTAAATAATATTTACCATGATAGAGTGAAAGACCAGTGTTTCAATATGGGGAAAGAACATTTTTAATGATGATTTTACGTTGCTAGCTTCCAGTTCAAAACACATGTAGGATTTGCCAACCAGATACGAAACACCAAATAATATAGAGGGTTAAAAATAAACCAAGAATGTATCGCCACAATAGCTATCAAATTGACAACGAAGAGATTGGCTCCTGTGAAGATAAGTTTGAATATTTGCCAATATTTGGTATAAATGAAATAAAAAGAAGAGTACTGGCATTAACGCGAATTAGTATAATAGCACAGATACGCTAAAAATAATTTGGAAATATCTAATTATAACCAATTATACCTACACTAAAGTAGGTGCCTACTCTAAATCTTGATAATTCCAATCTTCTTGTATGGAGCGAAAATGTGGTTAAAAAAAAAATACTTCACACATGAAGAGTTTCAGAAAACAATAATGACGTTTGCTTTTATATTGTTACCGATAGTTTTTGTTCTAATCAATATAAAGAAAATATATCTTAAACACCGCACCATTAGTAAATATAACTTTAAAAAAAAAACAATATTTTGATGATTGCAATCTGGAGTATTACTTAATATAACTAAAAATGTTAGGAAACTAAGTATGTCGATATTAATTTACGACACCAAAATTACGGCCATTCTGAAACAGCAAACTTTTCCTATAGATACCTAATATTTCAACCAAGTTCAAAATCGCGTAAAACATTAATTTCCTATAAATGCTTTTTGAGCAGAAAGTGGATAAGTAACAATCATTCCGAAATCAACCCCGGAGGACGGCCGCGACGGACGCGCAGGCGCGGCGAGGTTGACCGTCGCGTCGAAGGGTTTCATCCAGAGACGGTGAAAAAGTCGTGCGGCGAGTCCCGCGTAGCAATACTCACGTTTATCGGGACGGGACGGGCAATGTAATGACACACTCCAAGCACTAATGACGTAATATAAAGTGCCTTCCACTTATTTAGCGTTTAGGGCATATTACAGCGACAAGCGACCAGCTTGCTAGGCTGAGCTGAGCTAACCTACCCGACATTTTAAAACGTGACTTTTTTTAATAAATCTCAAAAAAAAAACTCGGTGTATTGTTATTACGGAATAAATCTACCTATAAAGCCATTCATGGTTATAAAACGGTGGTACGTATATGCACTAGTTAAACCTATGCGCTCGTTAAAGCTGCATTTTTATAGAATAAATACCTACCTATCAGTGGGATGCCTATCGAAGAACTGGGCGGGCAATTCATCGTGGCCTCTAAGCTCAGGGGCACCTTGGCCCCTGAGTGACATTCGAAATAGTGACTTAAATATGTTAATTAAATAAAGAAATTTTGACTTTTTGGCCCCTTGCCAGCAAACCTCGAACTCCCACCTTCAGAACATAAATATAAGAGGTTGCAGCCCGGGTTTAAGCATAGCAACTCAGTTGAAGGAAATTCGAAAGTTGCGGGAAATTCCCTAAACGAATGATCCTTCATCATAGATCTCTACATACTAACGTAACAGGATGTATAATCTTCCTTCAGCGTCGCGGCCCCGGCTAGAGTAGGATAGCAACAACGAGTTGAGGTACTCTATTTCACTTTACTACTACAATAAACACACAAAAACCTCACACACGAACACGTCTAAAAGTAATATGTCGTGTGTTGTATAAAAAGATTATCTACTGCATTACTTATATACTTACTTAGTAAGCTTGGTTTTGTTATGCCCTGCAGTGGGTGATAAAGAGCTGATGATGAAGTAGTTCATCATCAGCTCATCATCGATAAATAGTATAAAACAAAGTCGCTATCCGCGATTGTCTGACTGCACGGTTAGTTCTTCTCTTTCACTCTCTGCTAGGTCTGGAATTGGACGAAATTAGTTTAGGGCTCATTATAAATGGTAAAATAAATAGTTTCCCTGTCGGCAGCAGGAAATGAAAATGTCGGTCCAGCTAGACCCTACTAAGTCTCCAATTCGCATTATTGATTGTTGGCCAATGAATTGCCTGCTGCAGAAATTCACAAGCTGTGACGAAATGCCGTCTGACGCCAAGGCGCCATCTTCGTAATTAGCTCCGACTCGCGATGACTCGCAAAAATATGAATATTGCGAAAACGCCCAGTAATACGATGCCCATTGTCTGTTCTTTTAAGGGTTCTTTGAACAGAACGTTTCGGTCTCATTATGTGGGTACGTGCATTCTGTGGCCCGTGATGCCACACCCCTCCCCCACGACATCACAAGTTTATTCTGAAATTTTTAAGATACTCATAGGTATTAGTACCTATTAGGTATAACGTCTCGTTTCATTCATAACATTCACTACTATAAAGTTTACATTAGTATGTATTGTCATTCCGTCTCAAACGCTTTTTGACAGCGATTTGAAAATAAATTTTGTGTCACATTTAAATTCATAAACCTCAACGTCAATGTTGTCTGTTATTTACTACACTGTATATTTAGTCTCATCCCGAGTGCCGCAGGCGAGACGTTGCACGCCGAAGGCGCCTACAGAGTTAAAAGCTAAAAGCGACATTTCTTTATGTTACATGGCAATACTTTTCGCCACTACTTCGTCACGAACGCGACAATTCTTCGTCGGCGGTTTCAAAGTGCGGTTTGACCGAATGCACCATATATTTTGTGAATGAATACAAAACTGTAATGTGTGTGTGGTCTTTGGTTTATTATGATCTTACTTTAGGAAAGCTTACTGAATTTGGGCTCAACGAGGACCCCTGGTGCGTATGTGGTCGGGGTGTTCAGACGGCGGAACACATTGTTTGGAATTGCGACTACTTGACCGACGAACGGAACATACTTTTGGACAGCCTTGACGCGATGACCAGACCCGCTAGGTACACTGACTTAGTATCATCCCCGACAAATTTTGCTTCTTTTAAGACGTTCGTGAAGAGCTGGGTGACAAAATGGACCGTCTTAGCGGGGCCGCGGGGCCCCTCCCGAGGAGCTTGCCGGAAGCGCGTAAATAAAGTTCGCGTGTGTGCGTGTCTTCTTCGCCCCGAGAAACAGCACCACTTTTGTTTGCACCGTCCCTCTTCCCTTTTAGGGGAAACCGATTTCAATGGTTCTAGTCCTTCGCCCGCTGGTAATCGCCAGCAGTCAATAGTTTTATTAAGTTTTAGAATAAGTAATATTATTGTAAATAGTTATGACAAGTGTAAATTGGTAAATTTTAATAAACGATGGCTATTTCTTGTTCGGGCAGACACAAAGATTTTAATCTTTTTAACTGTCCGCAACAGCGGCTAGTCTGTTATGATTTTACTTTAAATAGCCACCAGTTTTACTGCCAGTTTTTTCCCAAGTTTTGTTATAAATGAATCTGTTATTACAATTTTGATCAAATGGATTAGGTTAAATAACATAAAAATTAACACTTTCCTTCTTTCTTCGTGTTGTCTTATTAAATATTATTTTATAAATTATCCTATCCAGTCAATTATTTATTTACGCACAGAAGCGTTTAATTTTTATATGACATGTAAGCTTCAAATAGTTTTAATTTAATTTATATTTCTTTTATCTTTTTCTCTTAGCTTTATTTCATGTCGGCTTTTTAATTAATTTGTTTTTTAGCAGAGTTAATGATCTGCGTGTTTTTTTTTATTATTGTTACTTGGCACTGGCCAAAATCATTACTTATGACGGTAATTTATTTGAAAAAGGAAGAAGTGTGCATACAGAATGTCCCAAGACCATTCCTCAAGACTCAAGGGGTTTTTTTTAACCTATTATGAGCAAGAAATGATTTTAAAAAATGTGACAAATAATCATTATAGTTTTTAACAGATGATGTCAATTCTGTCAGCGTGCGAATTCTGATGCCGCGCCGATTTATATGCCCTTGACACCGTTACAGCGTACGGTGACAGCTGAGCGGTCACAATAAAAACATCATTACATGATCCTTTCACTATTTTCACGTAAAGTTTGAACTTTTTTTTCTCGGTGACCATGATGAATGTTTATATATTGTCTAAAATAATATTACTAGAAATCGCAGGAGACCAATTAGCTGTTTTTTTTATCGGCTAGGGTCTTAGGACACGGTGTATATGTGTTACCTATCTTTATGTATTATTTAGTTAGGTTTATTATAGTTACTAATTACCAAGCTGCTTTCTTATCGGAAAATATTACAAATTATGGTGGCGTCGTCCTCCTGCATTTTTTAAAATATATTAATGATTTTAAAATAATTTGTAGTAGGTATTAAATTATATATTTCTCGATATTCTAAATGTACTTCTTCGTGTATTTGATACTGCACATGTTATAGACACACTTTCAAGGAATTTTTGTCGCATGAAAACATTCAGATTAATTATAGGTTCGTTTTTTTTTATACAACGAGAGTTCTCCGTTTACTGTGTTATTTCTGTACATTGAAGTATTCAGCCATTTTGATTTCACGATAAGCACACATTAAAATAACATTAAGAAAGCGTTTGACGTAGTTAATATTTTCATCATTCAAAATGTACCGGAATGTCTCACGATGCGAGCCGAGGCGCCCACCAAACGACAGATCCGCAGAGATAAAAATGCTTCGCCCGTAATAATTAGACGGGTGTTTACTCAGCGGCGCGGTCGCCACAAATTGTGTAATTAAAATTAGATTTGGCAGTCAAACTCGCCGCGCGAAGGCAAAAACGCTGCCTATATCTTGCCTGTGAATAATTGATTTGCCGCAACTGTGCTCTGCTCGAGTTACAACAGCGAAACGGGCAGAAAGCTAAATTGCCCCCTGCTTAGGAAATGGTGTGAGAACGACGAGCAACTCGTTTTATTACCCGATAACCTCACCACCATGAAACTGTCATTAGCAGGTTAAACATATATATTATCAACTGTACGTACCAACGTACGTATCAACGGTAGGTACCTACATACTTAAAAATATTTTGTAATTTTATTTCTAGATAATGAATGCAAAACAATAGGTTCAGGAAATAACAACAGAAAGTAGGTTGTATTATTACTTGGAACATCTGTTATTAAACGTGCGAGACAAATACGATTTTCTATATTTATTTTTCCATTTGGGCCATGTCTCCGCAGTCTAAAAATGAAGTCACATTTCGGCAAAACAATGAAATTGCTTTCTTACTAATTTTAGTAAAGAAAATATTTTATGCCAGCTTTCGAATCCAGCAACCATCATTTTTGATAATGTGGTGAAACTATTTATTTATAAATAACTAGCTGACCCGGCCACGCGTTGCTGTGGCTAAAGTTTTTGTTATATTACATTATAGTAAACAATCTAAGAGGAACAATAAGAGAACATCAGTCACGGAGTCCACTATGCTTTTTCACACAGATGGTATTTGTAAAAAAATATGGTGATCTCCTTATTTGACTTTCTACTACTATAACCCTTTAGTACAATGAAATTATTTACGAACAAAGACGAAAATGTTGATGTTGGTATACAAATTCACTGGATTGAGATTTGAAGGGGAAGTACGTTGAACACAATTAATTAAAATGTTCTTACACTTGATACTAAGCAGAAATCAATAGGTAAAAAATAAAAAATTATCAGATTTATTATTTCCATTTAATTTTATAACAAATATAAGTATATTACAGTATAATACAGTAAATAACATGTGACGCTTAAACTCATGAATGAGGTAGGCAAGGCAGACAGTCTTAAACTTTTAAACATTAATATCTTTTTTTTTGAATTATAAATACTTTCAATTTCAATTTAATTTAACACCAATCGGTGCACAATGTTTTTGGTTAACCTGTCTTTAGCTAACACAAATAGATTCGACGGTTTCCCAACACGTGAACACGCAACATATAGTTGCCCATGAGAAAAACATGGATTTTCCAAATCTAAACCACAAATGGACATTGTTTGACCTTGAGATTTATTTATAGACATGGCGAAAGCTAAACGAATTGGAAACTGTAGCCTTTTGAAGGGTATGGTAGAATCTGATGGTATCATCGGAATACGTGGCAGCAGGACCACTTTTCCTTTAAACTTCCCAGCCAAAATGGTTGCTTCAAGAATGTTTCCGGTGATCTTTTTGATGACCAAACGCGTACCGTTACATAATTGAGGTGGATTCAAATTACGGAGGAGAATAATAGGGGAACCAATCTTTAATCGAAGATTATGTGGTGGCATTCCAGGGATATCTAATGAATTTAAAAATTCAATCGGAAAATTTACACTTTCATTTTCATCAACAACAGTATCGATTGATTTAAAAGACATCAGATCGCCTGGTAACAACTGTTGTATCTGGAAGTTAATTTCGTCAACATCAACGTTTTTGGCTGCCAAAATCGCCCGTTGACTAAGCCATTCATGATTCAAATAATTATTCTGTATATCCGGGAAAATACTCTGAATCAATTCAGTTTTATCCTGAACAACAGTGCAAAAATTGTCTGGTAGTTTAATGCATTGCGTATTTGGTTGCAGTTTTATTTTACCGTTCCCAATATCTAGTAGTTGTTCGGAAAATATTAGTGCTGATGGATCATTTTGCAATTGTACTCGCATATTTATGGTCAATCGAAGTGTTTCAACACTTCGCCATAAGAATGATTGTTTCAAACATGCATTAATCTCATCCGCGAAAGTAGAGCGAGGTATAACCGGTAAGGTCTGCCGGAAGTCACCAGACAAAAGTAAGATAGCACCACCGAAAAGTTTATTATTGCTGTTTAAATCTTGCATAGTTCTGTTTAATGCTTCAAGTGAATATTTGTGTGCCATTGTGCACTCATCCCAAATTATTATAGAACTCTTCCGCAACACTGCAGCTATTCCACTATTCTTTTTGATGTTACACATTGCATCTGGTTTATTATGAACGTCCAATGGCAGCTTGAATGTTGAATGTGCTGTTCGCCCACCATCCAGTAAAGTAGCCGCAATGCCTGACGATGCTAATGCTAATGCGATGTTTTTGTTGCGACCGTATTTTGGCAAGAATCAACGATATTAAAAATGTCTTACCGGTTCCACCGGGTGCATCCAAGAAAAAAAAACCGCCTTGTTCAGCAGCAACAGCCAGCATAATCCGATCATAAATAATTTTTTGTTCTGCTGTCAGTAATGGTTCACTGTTCATGATAATTGTTGCTAAACTTCCATGGTCATATTGATTTTCTCGTTGTAAATCGGTATTGACTAAGTCGGTGGCTGGACGATTAGGTGATGGCATACCATAATGATTAAGTGGTAAATTTGAAATAAGAACACATAAATCCTCGATCAAGACCAATGCTTCATTGTACATCTCTGGTGTATAATCTATGTTTTGGCATTGATTTGTTTGTCTAATTCGGTGCAAGATGTCTTCTGTCATACAATTTTTATATTTTTCCCACAAAGTTTGTGCTTGCGAGGGATAACATGTCGCCAAAATAATTGCAAACAACTGACGAATGTTATTCGGTGTTGATGTCAACGCAGCATCAGCAAGCGTTAAGTCCCAATGGTTATCGTCTTCTAGCAATTGCAGTTCACGACATGCATCCTGGTATGTATTGAATACTCGACCATTAGCTGTTCGTAAAAATTCAAAAGACGTTGGTCCGGGAACATTCACCAATAACAAACGTAAATAGAAGCACTCACGTTGCTTTGGATGTACCGTGTAAAGTCTCCCCAATGTCTTAGCTTTGAATATGCCTGTAATGGAAGGATGTGGTTTTCCTTGTTTCCGTGGCTCCCATTTTTTACTGGATTTGTTCCATGTGAAATAACGTGGAACATCACCATACACCAATGTCTTCGCGAATTGGCCAAAAACATCAGGTTTTTGACACAATGTAAAAAATTCAGTTAGAGTCGTTTTCGGAGCTTCGAACGCTCTTTGGAGAACATTTTCTTCAGTGAAGTATACACGTTGACCGTTTTCAAGATGTATTGCCAGATGTTGGACAGCAGGATCTCTTTCGTGGATGGGAAAGCTGAGAATATGCCAAATAGCTTCATTGCTGCTAATGTATCTGCCCATTTGGTATCGTGCTATTTCGTCATTTTTATTTATGTTTTTTACTTCAAATATGGCCAAATCACTGCCTTTGTTTACATATTTACAAATATACTTAATTGATTTAACAGAACTGCAAAGCTCAACATTGATATTAGCTTTGTAAGTTTTTGAAAGTAGTGGTGAGTATGGTACCACCCACTGATTATCAAACTCAACTTGATTTGGAAAGTTCGGCAGTCGCATTGTAAATGTGTGGCCACCATTCTCAGTACTTCTGCGGCGATACATTGGATAACCATCAATATCCGTGATCGTGTCATTCGTATGCGGCTTTGGGAAGTTTTTTTTACATTTTCCATTTTCCATGCACGGTGACGTCATGTTAAAAACACCGCATGGCCCATGGATCATGTGTTTGGTGACAATATCAAATAATTCTTGATCAATTAATGGGTCTGGAATTTCGGCTGAAATTATTTGATCGATTTCTTCAGGACGGATTCTATCTTTAAGCCAAACCAAAATGTGGGCATGAGGCAAACCTCGCTTTTGCCACTCTATCGTATACAGCCAACAACGTGTGATACCAAAAATTGTATATTTAACAATAAAATCAATTAAGGATTTCAATTTTTGTTTAAACACACGTGCAGTTAAATCATGACGATGAATGGCTTGTTGTCCTGGCAATAGTAAAGTTTGTATCTCTTCCCAATTCGGATTACATGTGAATGTAATAAATAAATCCGGTCGGCCGTAATGACGTACGTAAGTCATCGCATCTTGTATGTATTCCTGCATGTTCCGTGGACTGCCGATGTAGCTTGAAGGTAAAATGAAAGCATTACCGATGTCATTGGGATTTAAATTTCCATCGATGTTTCCAGCAACAGCATCTCGTAAGTGAATATATTATTCCGATCGTAGTTTTGACGTTTGCGTTTTGACGTTTGCCGCTCGCGTTGTTGAGGTTAGATTTTTTCGGTGGCATTTGACTGAAAATAATAATTTTCTTGTTCTTATGATATTCTCTTGAAGACGTTCGTTACACTGTTCTTGAGATTCTTGTGCATGACCTGCTGTCCTGATTCTTTGAGCTGGATTTCTTGATTCAATTTGTTCTGCCAACTGATGGGCTCTTTTAATACGTTTGCGTCGAATAACTGTCACTGTCAAATAATAACAGACATTAGCGCCATCAACCCAGTCGAAAGGTATCGACATCTGTCAGTTTTATGACTGCCAAATAATAACGGACAAAAAATTAGCGATAAATTAAAATTGCGACTATAATTTGAGATTTAAACTATCCTATCTCTCAAGTGCACATCGAACTGCACATGGTGTTCAAATTTTATTATAATCGGTTAAGTGTTTTAGGAGTCCATTGAGGACAAACATTGTGACACGAGATTTATATATATTAAGATTAAGATTAAGATAGCTGTCATATAGGTAGGTAAGATCACAACAACGTCGTTTTTTGTAATTTAAATAGATGAAATCAACAAAACTGTATTCGTGTCTCAGTTAGAAAAAGAAACTTCACTGCACGTAAATATATAAATACAGTTAAACGGTGTACCCTCACCTTCTTTTACCGTTTTAATTGGTTAAATTTACATATTTTTTCTTTTTACTTATAATTTCGAATTATTTATAATCGTATTCCCACGCAGATTCCCATACAATAATATATTTTCGCTGTTAAAAAATAGCATAGGCAAAATATTGACTCTACACGACACCCTAACATTTTCATGGTGGAAAAAATCCAATATTGCTCTTAAACATTCTCAATCCGTTATTAATGAAACTGTAATGTTTTTTTTATTTAATATGTATTTACTTTTTAATGATATTGTGTTGTTATGTTGTATGGATAGAAAAAATGTTCTCAATGTGAATTTGCTAAAGGTTTATATAATGTAAATAGCGAGGAAAGTAGATTGTCTAGCGCCCTACGTAGTACGTAGGTACATATATACCTTCAAGATGAGCAGCTGCGCTACTCTTAGTGAGTTATTCCAAAACGTAAACGGCTCTAGGGACTAGGAAATGTGAGTACTACCTAACTTAACTGTAGGTACTGTAAACTGAAACATGAAACCCCGCCGACTTTTATTTGCGGTCTACCGTCAAGCGACAACCACGCCCGATTCACAAAACTGATTGCGCTATGATAACGCATCCCCACTAATTGTTCTCTTAATACCGACAAACAAAGGCTACCCTTTGTAAGGACCGCTCCCGCGACGGTAGGGCGCCACCGCAGCCCCCCCCCCCGCCCTCCGCCCCCCTCCCGCCCCCGCCCGCAATTATCTGCCACCTAATCTGCCTTTTTTGCCCATTGTTTTGCCCCACAGGGCGACAAGCGACGCTCCGAACACCAGAATATGACGGCTTCTATGTGTAACAGGGCTATCACTTATCGAATTATATATTGGCCATAGTCAATAATAAAATGATAAAAAATAATATTTAAATATGAAAGGAAAAAGGAAATAAAAATAAGAGTACGCATTTTTCATATTATCCAATAACATTATTTTTATACGGAAGTAGTTAACACTGTTAACAAAACTATAAAAATCAGACATTTAAAAAAAAACTATAGTAAAAGTCAGATTTTACCACATTTTCGTCTATCCGCCAATAAACAAGCCATAAAAAAATGCAAATGGCATATCGTTTAAAATATTAAACATATTTATATTTATTGTTTTCATGACCATTTCAAAAGTTTTTTACTTTTAAATATACCTACCAGAAAGTATGTTCCCATCGCCATTAAGTATGAAGTTTACGATCTTGAAAAAAACAGGCTTTTGAAGAGAGTAGGAAGGATTGCAGAAAATCTTTAGCAAAGATCAATTTATTTATTGTACAATATTAAATAATTTATTATTTAATATTTTAAAAATAAAATATTTCCTCGTAATAAATAATTAATTATACCTCGTACAATATTTTTAAAAATACCTAGTTTTAATTACCAAACCGCCATGAATAATGTCTATAGTTATATTTTCTTTTTTTTCTTATTAGAAGAAAAAACAAAATATAAATATACACATTTTCAAAAACGCTTCGAAAAACATTATCGTTTTTAAAAATAAGATCCGATACCACAGTTTTGTCAACCCTAAACTAAAATTAGAGTGTTGCAAAGTAAATGTAACCCGTTATTAAATGTGTTTCCGTTCCTTTTACGTGCCATTTGTGGTAGCGATCGTCGTCCTCGCTCGTAATACAACAAACTATAGTTATTTATTAAAATTATGACAAATGGTCGACTTCACAACGGATGCAGTCAAAGATATATTGGCGAGTTTTAGGGCGATAGTGAGAGAAACTGACGTAATTCATTAGTCATTAGGTCTGTCATAAAAGCCAAGATGCAAGCTTTTTGTGATTCGGTCGCCCTTTTTTCCATTTTATACATTTTCAGATTAGTAGTTACATATCTAGTTTAAGAAGACTTTCACAGCATTTTTTTCTAAATATATAAGAATAATGCCCACACACGTTGAGCAATTTGATATAGTCCTCAGACTCATCAATGACAGACGAGCGATTAGCAATATCTATGTAGAGTCGACAAGGAAACCATTTACTAAATATTGGAAGCGAAGGTAGTGTGATTTATTTATTTTATTTATTTATTTATTGATTTTTGTTTTTACATATTTCTTAGATAATGAATAACATAACCATACCTAACTGGACATTGCCCGTACTAAGGTAGGCTAATTTTAATAGTTATTTCATAGATTGGTTACATGCAATTGCGCTGAGCTTTTTTGTAAGTACAAAATCGTATTGTACCGTATCGTATTGTAAGTACAAATTGTATTGATAAAATAAATCATTAAAAATGTAATTTATAGGAAAACTAATATTACGATTTTAATAACCTGGGCAAATAATAGTCGCTAAAATACATATAGACTCATACATACAAATCGGCTGAAAAAATGATACAAAAAACTTTTTTTTTAATATTTTAAAAAACGATGTTTTTAATATTAGTCTAGTTAATATTAATCTAGTTAATTTTTAATATTAAGTTCAAACAATTAAATATTGTAAGTAAATAAGTAAGTACCTATTAAGTAAAATAGCTTTCAATATCGTAGAGTACAATTGTAAAGTAGGTACCTATATAAATTATATGTATGTATACCTATATTTTTATAGACTGCGAGATAGCATATTTGTAAATAGAAAAAAAAACAATAAAATCATGATATCTATAATAATGAAAATTATTCTTCAACAAATGTCTTTGTTCTTGTATGCTACTATCCTACGTAGAACTATGATCAATTTATTGTAAATAAATCAAAACCTAATTCCATCAATCAAGGAAAAATAATATTTTAATGTTTATTAAAAGGGGAAGTTAATTTCTAACTATAGGGGTACTAATGTATAGGGGTTTTATAATATAATAAATGCTACAACATACATTACATTCCGTGACGTCAAAGACTTGCTGGAACTCCCTAGCCATAATCATACTTAATGACAACTAATACGATTCGCAAAGGACACCTGTCAAGGTAAACAATATGAAAAACGAATAAATCTAGATAAGATCACAGCGGGAGAACCTGTCACAGGGCTCATAGACTAAGAGCTAGAAGTAGATATTTTTTTTAAGTTAAATTATAAGATTAACCCAAACGTAGTATAAAAAAACTATTTACAGTCAAGTCAATTAATGCAACGGTTATATGCAATTGCAACCGAAATTTAAAACGGTCAGTTTTAAACTAAAATATAATTAGATGTTTAGACATCTACATATTTCAAACCAATTTGCGTAATTTCAACTGAAACTCTCATTAAACATTCAATTGTGGACAAAAAACAAACGCTCTAGATTCACCTGGTCCGATAGAACGGGAAACCTTTGTTAAGTGAATACTACATATTATGACATATATACATAGATATGACACCACTTTCAGACAAACGTAACATAACATTGGTAGGTATTTTATATTTTTTTAGCATGGCTGTATACGCAACAATTTCGCGTTTTTGAGTCTTTGACCTAACACTTTATACGCTAATAACTGGACTGAAAGAAAAGACTCATATTATAAAATAATCATTGTAAACAGCCGTCCTACCGTAGACTCTAGGGGGGGGTTAAAACCTGCGAGCGGCTTTTATATACGAGCCATCCTAGTATAATAAACATCACAAAAGTCAGGTCAAAAAGCTTCAGGAATTTGCTTTAAGTTGTCATGGTTTATTTAACTACAAATTATAATTTAGTTTTCAGATAAAGCCTCCAAAATCTTTTATTGCATAAATGTATTGTCAAGTAATTTTATTTTCGTTTCCTTCATTATGTATTCCTGTTTGTTCAGATTATTGTATGTTATAATATATATATCTGTACTATGCACATTTCAAAAAATATAATATTCGTATAAATAAACCTCCAACCTAATTTTATTAGGCTATTTCTATACCTATTACAAAAAAAGTTTTGTTTGTTGTAAGGTAATGTCATCTCATGAGTTCACAGTTAAATGAGAAGATCGTGTATCCTCGTGTTTAAATAAGCATTTTAGGTTATTTTATAAATCATTGCTTTAATAAAATGTGTATTTTTGTCGCCATTCGACTCACTGAAATTTATTTTATTGTTTTCCTTACTTCTATGGATAAATTTTACATTTTTTATGCATTATATAAAGTGTATTTCTCACTTATAGCACCTAATAAAACAAACAAATATCGTTGGCTCCGCGACTACATACAGCCAGGGTAAAACAAATCGGTCCGGGCGACCGAAATAACACAGGACGATACGTTTTTGCTGCCAAGGTTTTAAGAGCAATTTGCCGTTTTTTTTCATCATCCGGCTAAAATTAAAACATTTCGACTGAAACGAAATACATTATGATTGGTTACATGATAGTAAGGGACGAATGTTTATCGAGTTCAACTACGCTAAGCAAAAACTTCAAACTGAGAAAATGGGTTTGAACAAAACCACTTTAAAAGTTAGTTAATATTAAATTGATATTTTCGATAGGTTTGAAAGTATTGTGTATTTCCTCTTTCTATCATTATTTTAAAAAAAAAACATGTTTTAGGTAGGATATATGTTTTGTGTAGTAAAAAGTTTCCGCCGAACATGATTGTTTATACTATTATTCTATGATCAAAGTTTATAGTCAAAATATATTATATATCGCTTACAGTTTTTGATGAATATAAAACTCTACTACTCTTCGAAGTACAGCTACTGCTGAATTAAATCGTAACTTTTTTTATTTCTTCGTCAAATTCAATGCCATACATCATAATCCAAATAAAGTTTTTAAACTCTAATTTTGACATAACCTCTGCATTTTAAAAAATAAAAGAAAGAATAGGATACTAAAATAAACAACTTTAGGAATGTTCGCTGTGTTAATTCTCTAGCAGATGCATCAATAACAAACAATTTGAAGCCTAATAATAATATATTTTTATGTAAACATTACCTACCGTTGAAGTCTCTGTTATACATATTGAAAACGATAATACCATTGATAATAAAAAAACCATTGCTAAAAAAAAATGTTAAAAATTTGACCAAGCTATTCCAACGAAAGTCCCACATGCTAAATAAATAAACAATATAAATTTAGTTTTAATTTTACTGGTTCCACTAGTTCCTCATCTGCAAGTTTCAACTTCCTACTGCTATTCGTTTTTAAGTTTGAGGCCTATATACAGCGTAGTCCCACCATACAAGCCCTCTTTTTGCCCGTACGGAACCCTAAAAACTATGCGATAACAGCAGGTGGCTAGTGGTTAGCGGTAATACTCGTAGTGCCGAGAGTGCCTACCTACGTTTTACGCCGGACGCATTTTCGCCAAACGGAAACGCGTGCAATTAAACTGCGACGCGTTAACAATAATAATTGCCCTTCTTACTTAGATACTGATAATGCAATTACAGGGTACGCATCGATAGCTGCTTTGTCACTTAGGTTCTACCGCTGCGTCATTTTTAATTGTTCGTTGGACAGTATGTAGGTACACGAGGGACTCATTAGGAGTTTACAATAAAGTTAAATGTGGGCCAAATATAGTTAAATGAGAGATGTACTATATAAATTAGGCAAAAAATGTAGGACGTTCAAATTATCTGTCTTCAAACGTCTTCGTCTATAAACCCTAGACGTGACTAGTAATTAAAAACTAAAAACAAAATATTATTATATATTATTTTGTTTGAAGGAAAAAAAAAATCATAAAAATGAATTTACTTACTGACAAAATTACTTACTATAAAAATGAATCTATTTACTTCCGAAAGTACGAAAAAATCATATGTTTGAAGTCAGTTAAAAATATGAGGTGCGTCTGATAAATTCTTTTTAGCCTTCGAAACCGTAAATTTTTATATTATCAATAAAATTACCTCAACTTGGTGGTTATCGTAATTTCTATAAATTTATCTAAATGGGACCCCAGTTTAAATGACAGTTTAAACAACTACTCACACACAGACACTACGAATATACGAAAAAAGTATAAAAAGGAACTCTACGGATTTTACTCCTAACGCGTGACGCGGTTTCTCGACCAACATCCCATCCCAATGAGTACAACGGCCGCAAAGAAGTATAACTTCAAAAAATGTAGACTGATTAAGTAATATCTAGCTGTCTGCGAAATAAAGTGTTTTCTCAAATCGTCGCTTTTTCAAAACCAGTGCTGCCAGTGTTGCCACATCCGCATGTCCAGAGCAATATATATTTATTTGTGGCGATTTGCGGCTGCAGCCTATTATTACAACTGTCGCCCGGGGCTGGCTACGACCACTGCCTCGCCGCTGCCGACAAACATAATTGATACCTTCGCCGCTTGGAGGTCCTTCGACGCAGTTCAAACGCCGCGCTGATCATTTTTTCTCCAAAAATTATATTAAGAAGCAGCAGGTCACCCAACTTAGCCCTACGGGCGGCCGGTGGTCGACTCGTGCCTTCAGTACATGGCATTCGGCATGAATCACTTCGCTTCTGCTCAATATACCCACCCACGACACTTTACATGTAGGTTTACAGGATGCATTTAAAATCACCACTGGGAGTTGAAAAAATGTTTCCCAATTACCAGGATAAACTAATTAAAAAAATATTAGAAACCCTTCAAATGTATGGGAACATTATATGTTTGACGGGGTGGGAAGGCGCAATGTTAAGCGCCTTGGCTTGAAGGGGACTGACTGGCTGTTTCCGACCTTGGCCATCCTTGGCTAAGTATTTGACCTAGGTATGATCGGCTCAGCGACAGAATAATCAACTGTGAAAAACAACAAAATGTATTTATAATATATTTTATTTGATATGGAACTTTTTTCGTACCTAATAAAGGTAAGATTTCTACCAAACAATTAGATAGTTACAATTTTTTCGCAAATAGGAGCTGTCTATTCATGGTTATGTAGCACCTTATGCACAGGTCATAGCATTGATAAACCTTCAGCCTTTTGTTCTCTGGGCTATCTATTTTACACATATCTCTGCGAATTTTTAGTAGCTATTTTTAGTTAACGCGATATAATTGCCTGTATCAAATTACTATACATCCTATTGAGTAAAAATAGGTGTTGAATAATACTTACATAACATCGTTTTCTAATGCCAATTTTGCAATTTAACAATATATGAAAAAAATAAAGTATTTCTGACCATATGTAACTTTTTTTCTTATCATATGTAACAATAAAGTATTTCTTACCATATGTAAGATTTGTAAAAATTAATATTTATTCAGAAAACCACCATTTTTGTATTTATTTCAGGCAGATTTATTTTTTAACTATATCGCTGTATCTTTTGTGCTGTTGCCAATGTACTACTACTGCCCATATCTATCAACCAATACCTAAATTTTGCTCGAAGCCTCCCAAATAGTCACACATAAAGGACATGTTCTTTAAAATTACGTATCTCCTAAAAGTACACGTAAGAAGCATGTGTTTCTAAAATTGTAACAAACGTGTGTGTGTGTGTGTGTGTAGGTATAAAAGCTGCCAACAAAACAGACAATCAAAAATCAAATAAACTCGCTGATCCTTCGACTTTCATGAGAATTTGTCATTTAAAAGAAGAGACCAATATCATTAAATAAAAACCTAAAATGATCTAGCAAAGAAACCAATTTGAGCACATTCTATTAAAGGCAGAACTTATTGACGCAACTATCGAAAAAATCAATTTGTAGAGAATAAAGGAAAATGTTGATTTAAAGGCACGCGTCCGATACGAAGATAAAAGATGAGGAGGCGGCCATTACACCGACCATTGCGTCTATTACTTTGAACGACAAAAAAGGCTCGTGAAAGCAATCCAAATCAAACAAATGTTGTTGTAATTTCTGACGGCGTCACGGCGCGAGGCTCCACTGGCGGCGGCTTCGCTCCGGCGACCGCTCGCCGAAGGCTCGCATTTTTTTGGTGCTGATGCTGTTTGGTGCGGATGCTGTTATTCTGATGATGTACGTGATTTCGAATTGAAGTTTATAAATTTAATGAGAAGATCTTTGATCAGCTCGAGCCAGATGCACAACCATTGGCCGTTATCATGGCGGCTCATTGTGAAGGAAAATACGTTTACTACTATCAAATGGCTTGTTTGATATTTAAAAATGATTTAGAATAATATAATAAATATTTATATATCATCAAATCCATTAATTATAGGGCGACTATGGATAAAAGGGACATAGCATTCGACAGTCGACAGTGCTTTATTTTTATAGGGCGTTAGGTTTTCTTCTTTGCGCGGTCAGAAAGCAATTGTTTGTTTTTATTTAATTACAGCTTCATTATATAGAAATTAGAAAAACTAACTTTAGAATGTTTTAGAACCTTAATTTTCCTTTCAATTACTTTTTTCCTAAGACCCTAATGTCTCTTGTAAGAGAGCGATTCAACTGAATAATAACTATTAGGAGTTTATCATTTATTAAATTTCCCAGAAATAGAATTAAA
This sequence comes from Neomicropteryx cornuta, assembly GCA_020383195.1. Classification (NCBI taxonomy): domain Eukaryota; kingdom Metazoa; phylum Arthropoda; class Insecta; order Lepidoptera; family Micropterigidae; genus Neomicropteryx; species Neomicropteryx cornuta. Next base: position 15,228,996 of record JAHKQU010000012.1, read on the forward strand.
TTTAAAATATCTGCCTTTGCTATGTCGAAGACATAAGAACGAGGTATCTAAACATATTTTTTTATTATTAAATATCCAATGGTTACCAAATGCCAGCCATAAAAGAAATGGTCTTAATGAGTTGAAATTAATGTTTATCCTTTGGTATCCTTTGGTTTTGCCTTAAGTAACAAAGGAAACGCGCACAGAGCAACGTCGCAATGCATGCCAAGTTGTTATTGCGCGGTGAATGTAATTTTCATCCTGGAGTTCAGATTGTTCACTTCAGATAATATATGTTTTAATTCACAAATAGGAAATATTAATAATTTAAAAGTATATCAATTGTATTTCTTAAATAATGTGGAGAATGCAGTCTTTAAGATGCTAATTACTTTTAAGTGTGTATTAATTGTATGGGTTGATATATTATTATTGATAAAGTCTTGTTAATGTTACTGGAAATATTTAACTTCATAGGCACAACATAAATAATAAAAGAAAACGGAAATCATTTATACTACGGCCATATCCCAAGAATATAAAATTTAAAGGGAAGACACAAAGGTTCTATCACAATGTTTACTTCCATTGCACTACACACAAAGAAATGGTTAGAGAAAGAAAAATAAACAAGAATGGCTCTGACACCCGTAGCTATTATTCAACTGATTCTATAAATTGTTTAGTTATAGTAAGTTATTTAACCAGAACCTAACGTCTTACAGCTAGGTCCTACAGGCCGCATTTCCCCCACACTACTCATGCCTGTCTGTAGTTTCAACTTGTGATGGGTTGAGTAGATTAAAATAAAAAAACAGGCTCAATTATATGATGAAATTCTTTCAATTCATCATAAATTTGAACATCATTTCAGTTTTTTTTTGTAAATTTTGAGGCACGACTAGTAATGAAACAACCCCCTTCCATCGAAATAATTAATAATTTCATTTATGATTCTAATATTCATATTGATATAAATGGTTTTATTTTAGAGGAAAACGATCTTGATAACATTCCATTGAAGTTGTCTTAAAAAATAAGAGTATGAAAAAGTCAACAAAAATGAAGAATCCCGATAAATAATTGCATATTTTGCAAGGGTTAAGTATGGGTAATGTTTGGTAACATCGTTACAGCTCATGTGGGCTCAGAAAAGCTGTGGGGTGAATAGAAAATTAAACTTTTTTTGTAATAAATTTTGCTTTTCATAATTTTGTTTTGTTTTCAGATTCTCTTTTACCAGTTATATCATTCTCTATATATGTCCTTTTCATAACACACGGTGTCCCTTTCAAGAACTTTATTCTAATGGGACAAAGTATATTTTTAAAAATAGTTAATTATATATGAAATTAAATAAATGTGTTTGAGTCTCTTACTTTGCTATAAAATATAAAATATTTTATTTTGCTATAAAATATCGTCATAATATGGATTCTTTTTAAAATATGTAATTTTTATGGATAGTCTAACCTGGATATACTGACTATCCTCAATGTATGTGCATATGAGAGAGAATCTAAAGATATATAAATAATCCTGGTATAAAATAATATCTTTTCCACTAGGTAGATAATATTTATAATTAACACTTTACTATATTAGCACGAATAAATATGTAACAATAGGGCGAGTTTATTGTCTTAAAACAATCCCTACCAGCTAACTCTGAGAGGTCGTACAATATATATGGATCATGTAAATATCCATCAAAGAATTTTTAAATTAGATTGTACAATAATTCAAAAATAAATAATTTATGCATAATAATGATAGGTATAATGTAACTTATTTCTGTAAATAGTAATTCCTTGCTTAGATAAATCTTGTTTATACGTTTGGTTGTTTACTGCCTTTACTAACAAGGCTGAAGTAAGGTTTTTCGATTTCACATTTAGTCGAAGTCAGCGCAAAAATCACATTATGCAACTTCAACACATGAACTGTTACTTAGTTTTTTAGTTGTAGGTTTATTTTGAGGTCGGTTTCATTTTCTTTATTAAAAGTTTTTTTAAATTAGCTGTTTTTTTTCATTGTATATGAACATAGCTGATAAAACTGCATGGTTATGAGACAATCCAGTTATTTGATCGTAAGATTGGTGAGGAACGGCCATAACCCTAAACGGTGCGGCGACCGCAAACGATATTGGTATATAATGGATATTTTGCAGCGGTGCAGCGGTGCAGCCTTGCTGGCAACACCGGCCACTCCTAAAAGCAAAGACGATAATAGCGTTGATGCGAAACGTCAAAACCGTGAAAAGAATATCGATTCGGCGGCGCGTCGAGTAATTGACGATAATTTACGGGACATGATTGCACGCCATGGCGGCCCGAAGCGCGTCGGTCGCAGCTTCAAATAGTCGGTACAGCCAGTAGCTGAAGTTAGTATAAATATTGTTACAAATATGGCCTGTGCCACATAATAATAGTAATTTATAAATTATTTTTTCGTAGACTTTGTACTTTGGTCGCACTGCCAAACATTATCCCGGTCAACGGAAGTCATACATACTCGGGTCTTGGCAATTGCACACCACGCTAACAATTAGAAACGCATGGTCAAAGTTCAACTCTTTGAAAATTCATATTCAATTAGATTTTTTCTATGAATGCCGATATCTAGTTTTTTTTGCCCGTTTTATAAATACAATCAGTACATTTAATTTTGATTAAAATATTACAATTTAAAATCATTAAGGTTTACCTATCATATTAAAACAATAGTGGCTATGACACCCTTTAACCAGAACCTTACGTCTCACAGCTAGGTCCTGCAAGCTTCGTTTTTTGCAAGCTGCAAGAATTTTTAACCCTTTCGATGTGCGTTTTGGATGGCCATAGAGGCGACAGTGTTTTTTTTTTAAGTCAGATTAGATAAAAAAAATCATTTAATGGTATACTTACTTTGAAAGAATGTCATGCATTCTTTAAATTCATCATAAATTTTAACACCATTTTAGTTTTTTTATTGTAAATTTTGCGCGCGGCTAATAGTGAAACAACCCCCTCCCCCATTTACTGAATTCGTGATTTATTTAATACTAACTTCCCCAAATTGATCTTTTTTCAATAACTTGGCAAAAGTTTAGCAACTCTGTTTTAAAATTGTATATCAATGTACTCCATGGACAAAATTTATCCCTGTACTAAATCACTTTTTTTTTATTTTTATGTGTATATTTATATATAAATAATCAAAACATAAATATATGTATTTCACATACTTTTTTTTTGTATGTTTGATTAAATTAAAAATCATTTGTTTTTTATTATTTTAATATATTTAAATTCGTTTGATATATTTTAATAACATTCTTTTTTACCTCTAAATATCTTCATTAATCAACTGGGCTACCTTAGTTTGGGAAAGCATATTTATTTCAATAGATATTACCTTTATATTATTACCAGTATTGTGTACAATTTCTGTTGAATAACCAAAATAAATAAATAAACACGGACATAATATTTCAATTCATAATAAATATAATGTGGTACGAAATATTCTTTTATGTGTTTCTAGCTACGCACATAGATGGGTTGGTATTAATTTTAACTGGCCAGTAATAAAAAATATGTTTCTACGGCCGTGCTGTCATATTATTGGAATTCGAATATAATATTTGAACGTTCTTTCGAACTGTCAAAGTATGAGTTATCAATAGCAGACTAATAATAGTTTAGCAACCAATATAATCCCACCATGACCAAGCACACTAGGCTCTAAGCTACGTATGTCAAGGGATCATGTAATTTTTTTTAAATTATTTTTGATACCAGAATGAACTATGAATACAATGATAAATAATTCCATAAATTAGAATATTGTAAAATTGAATAAAATAATAATGGGTTTCGGTTATAATTTACATAATCGCTGTTATTAAACTCTAAAAAATTGTTATATTTTCAAAAGTTTCGTTAGTATTTGTATTAAGTACTTATAAGTAAATTATATTATATTCTCTCAAATATCATGCAGAATTTAGTTTCTTGTATTTTGAATTTAAATGTTAGTACAAACACCTTCCGGTTATTTTATTACAGATTACTTCAAATTATGGATTGGATCATCGATCTCGGCGACCGCAAAGGCGGCTCGGCGCGGCCAACAGCCGAAACTCGAATAATGGTAAGCGGAAATCGATCATCTCAGCGCTGGCTTCGTTCCTCGACGCGATGGTAAATAAGAAAAACAGCTCGCCGCGTACTTAGCGATCGACAAGTAAATATCGTTTTGACCGCAAATTCAACAACGAAAATAGTATAGTAGCCACGTCTAATTGTGTGGTCTAGTTTTGGAAATCGATTTTTCCGGTTATTAAAATACGATTGGTTGACCAAATGCCAAGTATAAAACAGCGCACATTTATAGCTACGAGATGCTCAAAAAATACTCAACTAATATATTTCACTGTCATCAATTAAATTGCACGTACGAAGTCTGGAATATAAACAATTATTTATCAGCTGAAGGGTAGTTATGACTATAAGCCTCTAATTGCCCTCCCCTGAAAAAAAAACAGATTATTTGTTTGTTGATAAACTATATTAACTTAATAAACATTATATATACGGGTAATTCTCTGAGATGGGACCAATTTCAGCTGCGAAAATATTAAATTTATTTAGTTATTATATTAATACGAGTACGTAAAAAATATATCTGATACGAGTATAGAAGCATGAAAAAATTCCAGCAGAGATCGTTTATAAGTATTTATTTATATAATAATCATTTAAAAAATACAAAAAGTGAGGGAATAATAATGTTATGACAAAATGTTACTACAATATTTTTTTTATTATTTACTAATAAATTTACTTACCATCCAAAGTTAGTTGCCATCATACAATATTAGCACAGTTAATGTGCTACTACCTTAATTAAATTAAACATCAAATTTAAACACACTACGGAAATTATACAATTAGACATATGTATAAAACAAAATACATGTAAAACAATCCGTAAACAAAAAAGAACGTGCTATGTAATATTAGGTAAATTGGGGGAAATAAAATTGGCTAGCTCGGCAATCACAATGTATGGGAATTAGAGTTAATTTCCCTCATGGTGTATGTTGAAATCACAATTCTGTCAGGCCATTTAAACCATTACATTCAAGTTAATTCCATGGTATTAATAATTATTCCTCTGTCGGATATATTTAAAATATCCTCAAAGAAATATTTTTGTCATATTCCACTAACACCCATTGTCCAATGCGAGTCTATATTTTTTAAAGTTGGTAGGCCATGAATTTGAGAAACCTCTCAGTCTCAACCCAAATTAAATGGTTGCATTTTTTATCTTTTTTTTTTCTATCCCGATAGAATTGAGTTTTTTCCCATTCTTTATCTGGTTGTCATTTCAGTTACATTTTTTACTTGTCTTATTCTTTTTTTTTTTAATACATAAAACTCTTTCTGACGCTTTTTCCCAATTTTTCTGGGTTATTTTTATTTTCTTCTCTTCTCTTTCTGTCATATTCCGTCTCACGATTTTATTTTTTTTTTACTTATTTTTGCCATTACTATTTCTACTGTTATTAAAACCGAAAAAGTAAACAAGTAGAAACGATTTCGATTTTGATCAATTAATATTAAGTAATTGTTAAATTATTAATAATTAAGCAAGTTTTTTGTTGCTTGGAGTCCATGCAGTCTATACAAAATACATTCCATCACTATAAAATCATTCCCTCATAATAAGGGAATGATGATGAGGGAATAACGAAACAAAGAAAAATAATATCTTGTAAAGTCCTCTCATAACTATTATGAGGTTATTGATTGTTCTTAAATATGTCTCCCGCAGACAAGTAATTATACAGAAATAAAAACTTTTCTCGTACTTACCAACTAATAATTATGTCCAATGAGGGAATGATGCACAATAAACACAACTTATCACTGACGAAAAGTTAAAACAATACAATTTACGAAACACACATTTTTTACCCGGCCGCCATTACAAATTGTGAAACATGTTACAAACTACACAAAAAATACATTTTATTACTGATACAATAAAGTTTGACCAATACTATTTGACAAATTATGTCTTTATGTGGGAATGACTACCAACTTGAGGGGCAGAATAAAAATATTCGAAGCAGCTAAATATGTTTCTAGATTAAAAAGAAATACATAATTTAATAGGATGCCATCATTTTTTATGCGTATCTAGTTGATTTTTTTATACAGGTAAGTACTAATGTTCGTCTGCTTTTGAAGAAAGGGACAAGCGAGGGAATAACATTTTTCAACTTTCAAAAATCATTATTAATAGTAATAATACAAATATAATTAATGAAAAATATAAAACAAATCTCTATTTATTTAAAAATAAAAATAGAAATAACAAGGTGGCACATCAAATTGTTCTCATCTCAGAGAATTGCCCATACATTATAAATTATTCACTCAAACGAAAATTGTCACTTGAAGTTATTGCTCTGGGATTTACGATCACATGGACGAATAATTACAATTGGCCTATAACATTATATTGTTGATATTAATTATTTGATATAAATAAAATGTTGCCATTAAATTCGCACTGAGTTCGTACAGTCGGCGACAAAGCGATGTCAGATGTCGCCGCGCACAACTCGCCCCGTGTTTATTTTGTCATTTAGCCATTGTTCACGAGACACCAAACGTAATTAAGACTTAATTTCACGACGTTTGTAGGAAATGAGCTGATTGTCAGATAAATAATTACGCGAGGAAAATTAGCCGAGGGAGACATGATTTGTCCAATTATTCGAGTAGGCGGCATTACTGTAACGATATTAAATTCTAATTTAGCCGAGGGATTGTTGTTCATACAATGTAATAAAATAAGCATTAAGGATATTTTCCATTCTAGCATTCTTTACATCACGAACCAACTCGAAATGATTATTCATCACATTCTATATGGACGAGTGCCTAGGTACTCACATTACGAAGACATTTGAATGAAGAATATTTCCAAGCTTTCAACCCCGGTAGATAGGTCGCTTCAACATATAATTTGTAGGCCTTTCGGGCTTTACAGTAGGCTACACGACGAAGTACAAAATTGAGTGGTACTCAAAAGCGGCCTACGTGTGTACCAATTTTAAAAATAACACCGATCGAAAAAAAATAATCATCTAAAAATATTTTTTTGGGCTCAGGTAACATTAATCAAACCCCACAATAGCTAGGCCATTAAAATAGTGAATTTTGTTATAGCGGGGCCTTTTCACGAAAGCGCTCGTATTTGTCTTGCGCGTGGTCTTAAATCGTTCTATCTCGTCTAACTGCTATTAAAAACAGAAACATTTTGTTATCTACGTTATAAGACAATCCTACCTACGTTACAGGTATATTTAAAAACTTATTAAAGATATTATTAAAAACTTAGTGAGATTTGCATTTTTATGAAATTAACTATACCCCTGTATTTATTTTCTCGATTACTGTTTAGACTCTTTAGTTTTTACTTAACTTAGAATTGAGCATCAAACTCACTTGCCTTTTGGATGAACCACTTCTGTCACAACATAGATACAGGAGTCATTAAACGTTAAAGGAGTCAACTCCAGCGCGCCACCTGTTGGTCAATTTACTAACATAACAAGTTAGTTGCTATCACGCAATTAGGTCTAATTACACTTTACAGAAATTATACAATTAGACAACGATTTAAAACGATATCCACCATTATGTTTGTTCTATACCTACAAATAAGCGAGTCACTACACTACAGCGTTCGTTCGGAGAAATGACCGGCGTTCCCCCGGGAGAGCGAAACAAACGAATTTGCAGTTTTTCAGAGACAGATCGCAGTAAAAGGTTCGTTCCTGTTCTTTTCTTTTCCGTCTTCCGATATTTAGCGCTGGGTTTGGTTACGTTATCTTGTGGCACCAAGTAATTATTCTTAAATAACAGTTCATAACACAATTCAATTAAAAAATATATTGTACTTACTTTGTTTTGCATTTGATGAATAATTTTATTAAATAATTATACTTTACCAGCAATAAAAGAAACATAATATGGTTCATCAATAATAATGCCTAATACGAATGTGATTGACATGTTTTGAATCAGTTAAATGAAGTCTCGTTTGGGCGGAGCGTCGACTAACTGCCTAATGAAGAAATAAGTCATTCGTGCGTCGGAATTAAAACAGGAAACGGTGGTAATATCAGCGCATAAATCAGTCTATTTAGTGAGCAAAACAATATTTGCCGAGCAGTGTAACAATGGTGGGCTAATTCGATTTGCCCCGTTGATGGGCGTCTCGACGTCTAACGAGCGTCGGGCACGCTAGCCGCCCAACACCACTTGCGATCGTATCGCTGGACGCTCGCTCACCCGCCCGCCCAACGCCCGTACTGCGTTTATTGCGCCCTATTCGCGATTACTCAAACAATAACCAATAAAGTAAACAGGCTTAATGATCTTATAGCGGATAGAATTAGCTTGATATGTGTAACATAATAATTCACCAACGTTGAAGTTAGTGAAGCGGCGCGGTTCAAAACTTATTTTATTGAAATGTTTTTCGTTTTTATGTTTGTTTTAATATTATATTCTTACCATACGCGTTATTGGTGTTACACCAGGATAATGAGCTTTTATATGACATGCAAACCAGTTTATAGCTTACACCTTTTAAAAATGATTTATTTTGTCTATGTACCTAATTCTTGAGTACGCCTCAAATATTTGGTCTTCTTAGTAGAAGTCGGGGTGTAGTAATATTTTATTAAATATTTAATTCTAAGAGATTTTTTTCTTTCGAATCTTACGGGAAGCTATAAATCATTATTTTATCCAGCTCTTTGAAGATAGGCGAAGACGCAAAAGTCTACATAATATTGTAGACTTTTATTGCTTATATTTATTGTCTAAAATTTTTTTTTCCTTAGCATTTCTTTATCCAGAGCATTAGGCATATATAATATTAATTTTAACGACATGGGTATATTTTACTTATTAGATAAATCATGTATCTCTCTCTCTTTCTACATACACACATTTAAACCTTATTACTATTTACACAATCATCCCTACCTATTACACCACGTCCAGTTTTGTTTTACTTTCTGTCCTATCATTAAATATTTAGTATTCGAGCTTGCGATTCTATATCCAAATATGGATGGAGCTTAATGTTTGTAACGCTGTACCAAACGCTGGTGTGTGTTTGTGCGCTAATAAATTAATAAATATACCTATCCTTTATATATACTCATAAAGGGTATATACTCATAATATATTATATACTCAGAAGCCATAAAGGGTTTTCAAATGATTATTTCATCTACCAAGCATTTCATTCCAAATTTTTAAAATATGAATAATTTTGGAAAATGTAATTTTGCGAAATGGTCCAAACCCGCGCGTGTCGGCCCTGACTAATCAAAATTGGTCCTAATAAACACGATCGTTAGTGTCGGTCGGTACCCACTCGGCGTAAGCAGTAGGCAGTAGGCAGTAGGCACAGACGCGTGAATAATGAAATAAGAGGAACAGCCAGCAACGCGATGACTATCGGCAAAGCGGGGGACACATTAGTGCGATCAGATAGGTGGCGCACGGCGCGCGGGGCTCGACCAGCTTTGTGCGTCGGTTAACCTACTATGCAAGCGGCGTTCATTGTTCGGAATCGTGTGAGCGATCTGGTAATTAGCCATTGCTCGCCGTACAATGATTTTGTGTATTGGCGTCGGTATTCAATAATGAACTTTTATATTTCCTTCCTTGCTTCATTCCTCCGTCGCTTCATAAGAATAACCGTAATAAATGCCCACATCCTACGTAGACGACTATCCTACATCGATCATACCTTACATCTTATCAGTAAGAAGCCCAAGATTATCCAAATATTAAATTGTGTCCATTTTAATATCAATGCCATCAAAAAATTCTTTCGTTTTTACTAAAGATATTTTACAACATTTTATAGATGGGAATATAACACAATATACAGAAAACAGTGTGTCATAGACTCGTATGATCCGACTTTGTGTTGCCAAAATATACGTAAAACCATCAAGATAACACTTAAAAATAAAGAGCGCTCGTGCACAATTTTAAATTTATAACTCGTATATATTTATATTTGTCATAGCTTCTCCTGTTTTTTAGAAAACTTTATGTCTAAAGTAAATTAGTTAAAATAGGTGCTTAAATATATGTAACAAATGTGACTTATCTTAAGGAAAATGCTATTATGGTCTTAATGATTTAAAAACAAAACGAACTTACTTTGGCTTGGGTTAATAATTATTTAAAAAGGTAAAAAGCTTAATAATTTAGATACGTGCCGCTTATAACTCTTAAAAAAGTTTCAGTACCTAAATGTATTTTGAAATTCCTCTGGATGTTAGTTACCTTAAATTAATCGAAGCATCTTTTAAAAAAAAATAGCTTATTTTAAATTATGCCGAATAGACTCCTATAAACATTTTTCTATATAATTTTACGTATGTTTTCACGTCGCAAAGTTGGGTCACTTAGATAAAAGCAATATTTACTATGTACGAAGCAAATGCTATTAGGTTTTCGGTTAATGCTAAATAGCTAGGCACAGATATACGAATATAAATGTTGGAATGGTTTCCTTCGAATTTCACCAGCAGGCATTAATCCAATTACAAATAAAATCAGTGAACCCAAAGATTGTGGCATAGCAAGGCATCCCTCGCGCCGTGAAAATAAACCTAATTTAATCGCGGCTAAAGCGGGAACGTCCAATCGAATACTATAATCTGATACACAATTCCATCCTTACAAATTATAGACTGCATAAGAGACGACTAATGTTTTCGGTTATCAAAATTATATATCGGCGGCATCGCTCGGCTCCAAGTATCACTGCGTCCGCCATTGTTTTCTGTTTATTTAAATAAGGGGTTCTTTTCTGTTTTATCCTTGGATTAAACTTTTTTTATTTACAAAATGTACCTACCTTTATATCTGTAAGGAGTTAGTATGTATTAGGCATATTTGTTTTATATCTTTTGTAATAAATATACCCAAGCTCACGACAGTCGGGCGTAGCAGAAGTATTTTATACTCATAGCAAAGAAATACACTAGACATACATATTATGAAATTAAAATGGGACCACTCATGAGAAATTCCCTATAATATGCAAAATTATATTCGTAATCACCTAAGCCGGAATGATGAGTGAAAATGCATTAAAAAAAAACAAATATACCTACATATCGTATTGAGAACCTCCTACCGTTTTTTAAGTCGATTAAAACGGATCCAACAAATATTTCTTGTTAATTTAGTCATCGATCCACCATAAGGAGATCGTGGTAGTCTAGTGGTTAAGGCTTTGGATTATTGACTCAAAGTGGTTCGAATCCGCACATGGTTATACCATTTTTAACGCTTCATTACCACCATATCTCCTGACTCTATTATAGACCAGGCACATTTGGCCTCGTTAAGTAGGGCCCAAAATAATTCTAAATGACCCAGGTCAAAGCAATTCTCTTTTAAAAAAAAACGCTAGACAAACGCATCGAATTGCTAAATTAACCGGTAAAATTATCTCACCATAATATCATCTCATTAAAAAACTTAAACTAACTTTGACAAAAATGAAGGTACAAAAGGCACAAGGTATTTTATATTTGTATAATTATGTAGGCACGTGATTAATTAGGTTATTTAATTTTGAGTTTCCCGTAGCCGAACCGTGTTTTTGCTACTACAATAACAATTACAAATAAATACATATAATACATCGATCCCAGATCACTTATTTATATCTCTGAACTCTAATAAGGTAACAGGCTATTTTTTTTATTTCAAATTACGTTATCTAAAGATGCACAAATTTTCTGTCAACAAAAAGATTAAACTCGTATGAAGTGTAACTGGGGAGTATTCAAATCTTTGAAACTAGTGTCAGATGGTATGAATCTTGGGAAATGGTCTGGGAGTGCCTTGAAATACAATAACGTAAATGACCACGGGAAAGTGTTGGTAACTTGCAAGATTACCGTAAGGTTAAGGTAATCTCAGAGCCGGCGTTGCATCAAGCAGGCGAGCGTAGCAACACTTAGAGAAATCAAATTGCGTTTAAATTCTTCTTCCCATCGATATTGATGTTATCTGGAGGCGGCGAGACGTGACTAGAAGGTACTGCTCAGACCATCCACTGGGGTACCTATCTACTATTCCTTGTCGTGATAAACATAATACTTTGTATACAAGATAAATAAAATTATGAAGACAGATCGAACTCGGGAATAGACTAATAATAACAATACTATAGACGACGAAGAAGGGCGATTTTTTTGTCGGAAGAAGATCTTTACCCTTCCGCAGTAAAAAATCCCCACAATTTACATAGTAGGCAAGCCATATCTCGAGGGAAGTTCACCCTAACCGCCTGAGGCAAAATTTTTTTGAAGTACCTAGTAATTTTTGTCAAAAAATCTAGTGAGCCCGGTTTTTCGGCTTCTATGGAAGTACCGCCCGATAAACCAGAAATTAATGTTGACGTGTTTATTAATATCGGTGGAATATTTAATGCGAATTATAAAGGTTGTCCCGAAACTATTCCCAAAGATATTTAGGGGGTGTTTATTTTCCCTCTTACGAGTAAGAAACTTTATTAAAAAGATGCGAAAATAATTCATCCCCGCAAAACTGTTATGTTTAACGCTGGTGTAAGTTGCCAGTTTATTTAAGGTCGCGGCGCGACGCGTTTCATTTAGTGAAATCAACAACAAACAGCTGACAACCTTGACCTGGAATGAACTCGGCAGGAACAGAAGAGCAAAAGAGCGATAGACACTGGCTGTTATCTTCTCACTCTTCTGCATCGCCGCAACCTCGCTCCCTATTGACCCACCTACCTACTGTGACGTCTAAAATCTAGCGCATACCTATTACGAGAATTTAATATTATCACATAAAGTTTACATTTTTTTTCTCATAAGCCAAGATATATGATCTTTGATAATAATTTAAGAATAATTCTTGAAATCGCAGGTCAGATTAGCTTGATTTTTTATTGGCAATGGTCTTGGGACACGGTGTATTTATTAATATTCTTTATTTATAAACAAAACATACAGGTTCTATTTGATTGTTCACTAAACCCATAGTAACCCATTAGTAAATACATAGTCGCCTTATTTCATCGGTAAATTGACCCTTAATTATTATTTACGCATTCCGTTTTATATACAATTTCTTTAAGATAACGCGCTTATAAATTAATATAAATTGTAATATGTTAATAGAGTCGTTGTTAAATAATAGCATCAGTAATAGTGTTTTAGGATAAATATAATATTACCTGATTTCTTAAAACTTAAGTGCATTGGGACCAGTCACCGATTAACTCATTTACCAAGAACCGATGCAAGCAATTCGTGAGTTTAATTTGAGGGCTATTTTTATAGTTCATGCCTTGTACTGAGCCGACGGTAAATAGTGGCTTTGTTTGCAAACATTGTTGATCCAAATTCTCAACAAGATTGATATCGAGAAGTTGATTATGTGAAACACCCGATTGACGCGCTTGGTGTTGCCAACGTCCTCTATAAAAATATCAATCTTCAGAAAAATGTGACAGTGGAATTGGATTGCAAACCGGGGTTCTAAGCTCATAAACTAAGGTTCAAAACCTTGTATTTTTTTATTAAAGTATAAGCTGACATTTTTTTATGAACACTAATTACATTATTTTGATTAATCTGTCAATCTATGGGTCTGATCGTAATTTTTTATGCGGGTAGGTAAATTCTTAAGTTAAAGCCCTCTCCACACGTTGAGAGTAGAATTCCCGGTGCCACACCACACGTACGGACCTTAAAGTTTTTTTTTAATTATTTGCATGTACGTAAAACGTGAAAATAAATATGAAAATTATTGATTTGGTCTGAATTTTTTGGTATCATTTTATGTTGCGGAACTATCTATTGGCGACGTAACTATACTCATACTATTTGCAATACCATAAAATAGTCGTATATGCAGTAAAAGGGCGAGGTAGTAAACGACAACTGAAAAAAAGACATAAGTATACAGGTTGAACTTTTACTCTTATGGGGTCATTCTATACTTCATACTGATCAACTTTTGTTTTAGAAGTTTTTCAGTATGTCAAAAACAGTAAGTAAAAAACCGTAGTAAACCAAATCCTGCGTTACTCCTGAGTGACCTTCCCGAGGCATTTAGTTTGCTCGCGACGAGCGAACCAAACGTTTCCTGGGAAGAAAACTTGTAAAACAAAACTTGTTCAGTTTGGTGTGTAGAATAACCCCGCAAATGGATGTGCATGAAAAAAAGTTCACTCTGTATAAGGCAATAAATCGTCGCCTAATCGAAAGCCGCATATCGGGTCACAGTACATGCTTTACTGGCTCCGTACCCGGATGATTGATACGGCGTTGGATTTCTTAGTTAACATTCTGAGGCGGTCGGCAGCACTGGTGCCGTTTGGATGCCGCAGAGTAGTTCGTGGGTGTGAACGGCGAGCGACGCTAACCCGTAATCTCCTCGCATTACGGGCGAATTTTCGCGGCTGCAATTTAATATAGACAATTAGAGCAGAATGACTCAAGATTAGACTATGATTTACGGCTTTGAAATGGATCCATTAAAAAGGATCTACATACCTACTTGCTCATACAACAAATTGAAATGGTAGGTTTGCTTAATAACCATAATAAAAAACTTTTAGAGATAGGTATAGCTTGTTTTAGAACCTCGTTATTTGTATATAATTATACTTTGAAAGTGATTTGATTAATTCAGAGAAAAATATTAAAGAAAACTAGACTAAATGAGTTTTACATGCAATAAAAAGTTAAGAGATCATTAATGGTTATACAATTTGTGGAGTCTTTGGAAATGTGAAAAAAAAATCAAGAGCTTTGGTTACACAAATACGTTAGAGCTTGTTCCGAGACCATTCCCTATAAAAAAAACCAGCTAATTGATCCTCCGATTTCTAATGTTATATGTAAAGACAGTATATAAAAAATGATTATGCTTTCAGAAAGAAAGAAAAAAATGTGATAATATTAAACGGATCCTGTAATAACGTCTTTGTTCTAAGCGCTCAGCTGCAGCAGTCGCGCTTGTAACGGTGTCATGGTTACATTATCGATCCGTGCGGCGTCGAAATACGTTCGCTCATCGAATTTGCAATCTGTTAAAAAATCTGTCATTTGAAGATATTTTTTTTTACTTTCTATTATAATTTCTTACTCATAATACGTAACAAAAAATCCCCTCATCTTCCGTTATGTCTTCAATAAAGGTCTTAGGACAACCTGCATACTACAAGATGGATGCCAGTTAATAGCGAGCAAATTTTTTTTTTAAAAAGAATTGCTATGAACTAGGTCATTTACAATTATTTTGGGCCCTACTCAACTAGGCCAAATGTGCCTGTTCTAGGGATGGTGGTAATGAAGCATTAAAAATGGTATGTATGACCATATGCGGATTCGAACCTGAGACCTTTGAGTCAATAGTCCTTAATTACTAGACTACCACGATCTCTAATCGATATATGTATCTAAGTAAAATGTATCACCCATTACAAAATGGACTTCCATCGTAGATATTGGAGAAAAAGTAAAACCTAATACATTATAAATTGCCATTGTAACGGGTTTTGAATTAAAAATTACAGTAGATTAAAATTAAAAAAAAACAGATATTCCATACAATCTTTAATTTCGTAAATCCACATCTACCATATTTAAATTTAAATTAGAATACCTTAAATTACATTAAGGTAGGTACAAAGATTACTTTAAAAAAACCTTTGACTAAGAGAATATCCACAAAGGACATAATTAAGGCAATTCACATACATAATTAATTAATTTCGCGGTGTCTAGACATTTCTGTATTGATATGCAGAAATGTCTAGACACCGCGAAATGTTCGATCGGAAAGTAATCCATGTGATAGTTTGTTTTGAAGAAATCTTGCTTGACGAGTTCAACAATGCCCGTTTATGCAATAAATTTTGTAGTAATCATTCAAACAAGCAGCAGTAAATGGAAGGTTTATCATGCCATTTGTAAATTTGTTATTTATTTTATTTCCGTGCTTTTTTATACGGTAAAAAAACAAATTGAAATTATTTGAAATTCAAAATGATTGACGCGGCGCGTGAAAGTGGCCGATACTCAACCAGAAAAAAGTCAGATTTAAAGTTTTTTAAAGGCATTCAAAATTGCCAGAAACCTTTGAGCAGAGTATTACGCCACTGTACCCACCTATGTATGCCAAATCACAATTCTCTCATAATGTTTTTGAGTGAAAACGTATGACTGTCGCACTATTTATTGAATAAAAGTGTGTGTATAGTGGCGTAACTACTCTGAATTCTTTTTTCGTGACAATAAACAGCGCTATCGATGTTATCTTCACAATGACAATGCTTAATTATTAGGAATGATCATTGCATTCGCTTGTTTCCTTGGACAGTTGTCCGACGGTTATTTGATGAATGAAACACCTCGTTCGTTGCGCGCCTATAATCCACACAATCAAATCAATTTTGACATGAATTGTTGAATAAATCAATTTACGTGTATTAAATTGTATGTGCCTCGTTATTTAAATCATACACATCCGTACCGATGCTTTTTGTAGTTTATTCTTTCAATAAGTATTGAAGTTTATTCTCGTTTTCCTTTTTCATAATTCACAAACATGCATCACAACAACAAAATTACGTAATTATTATAAAGATTACTTAAATTTCAATATTTGAGTTTTGTGGCATTTGTTTATAATTTGATATTTAAATAACTTGACGGTAAGTATCATTATCATCAGGCCCAGACCTACCCTGGCTCAAATGGAGCAATCGCTCTAGGGTGCATTCTTCACGACAAATTTCTTGAATAAAAACTTTATTCAAATGTTGTTAAAATAATTTATTACATAATTACTACTATTATTAAGTACCTTTTTATTCTTTTCATTGGTACATGTTAACGATATTATTAGGAAATATGTTCAAAAATGTCTGTTTTAGCGGGTAACACCTGGTTGGTATGCGCATGACAGTTGCGCACGGGCAAGCACTAACTTCGCCTGCAATGCGGAGTCGTGTCGCGTCCACGATAGTGTTTGGTGTTATAAATTTTGAAATAGTAAATCAGTTATTTAGTTTACAATTTTAGGTACATTTTATCATAATAAATTTAAGTCATTTACCTTCATTATCTATTATATTATGTACAGAACATACATAATAATAACATTTCTTGTACACAGTAATATTAACATAATATAAGTCACATTCATTACGCGCATAAACTATGGCACGTTCATCAAGCGTTAAATAGTTCAAAACTCGGTTAAAAATTGACGCACATAACATTGAAATAATCGCTGTGTAACAAGCCGCAGATTTTGATTTTATTATGTCGTTGAGAGATCTTTTCACTCGAAAGACTAAATGAGGTCTTAGATTTAATTCCCAGCGTTGGCTCTATGTCATATAAAAAAATTGACATATTTAATCATACGCAAATCATGGTTTGAATAAAATAATAATGTGTTAAAAAAATCTATTAAAAAAATCGGTCATCTGTATATCTTGCCGGCTGTTTATGAACACACCTTCTAGTGCTACCAACATCAGTTTGATTTATCGATCTAAACTCTTAAGTATTTCTGAGCTTGAAGCGATTGTCGGTCATTTATTTTATTTGTGCTGAAAGTACATTTTAATATTTCGCACACCCCACGAAACGATTCCACGTTTTTAATTTAAGTCTGATAGGTATGAAGTTATCGTATTCTTTAACAGCACCTACCGTCGCTTATATTGTAATATTCGAAGATAGAAAAGAGTCGATTCATCAGTTGACGAATATTCATGGCGACTCTTCACTTTTTTTATACCAGAATAGTCTTTCTTCAAATATAGCCTGGACTTCATGCTAATCGGCGACGTTTTTCCTCGAAGCGAGTCTGTCGGATACGCTCGCGTTGGCCGCGCCGCGGTCAGACGCGCGGGGCGCGGCGATGAAGGCGGCCACTCCAACCGACGGACGAACTCTATTTATTGAAGCTAGCTTTATACACAGGATGTTTTATTTCTTGCTAACAATCATAGCAATCAAATGCCTAATATATCATAATCAACACATTTTCGTTATACGTAGACACGTAATGCCGTCATTTCAACATGGTCTAAAATTTTAAAGAAAACTGCCTAAACAATTGGAAATGAATTGCCCATTATATCATTCTTTGTTTACTAGCGTACTAATGCAACCTCACGTGAGGACGGTAATTTTCACTTAAACATTTCGGGATCTTTAAAAAAAAGATGTTTCCCCCAAAAAAAATCATGTTTCAAATGAATCTTAGAGTCTGACCTTAAATAAGAACCCTCAAATCTTCAGGGGCCTCTTCCCCAAAGCGATATCTATGCGAGGCAATCTACAGAGGCATAGTTGCGCGTCACAAAGATGCAAATACAACTAAGTTTCTTAAAAGAACAGTAGCTAGATAGTCTTTTTCCACACAGAGAAGAGTGTAATGTGTTGAAACCTCTCGCTATGAATCCAACCCATCTTTCCAACTCCAAATATTTGTGCCTCTAGAGACCTGGACGCGGATCGCTGTAGCTAGTTAAATAATGACCCTTACGTTCCAATTCATGTTAAAATAAAATATGTTAGCTAATTTACCTAAAAATAGTTTTATTATAACCTTTCTTAGAACAAGTAACTCTTATCTAGATATAAAGGTAACAAACTTTGTTAAATTGCTACTGATTTGCTTAATTTTTTGTATGTTACTTGATAGATATTTTAATATTTACTTAACAGTTAAACTGAAAATTACAATGCTGCCGATAAATCATTTTGCATATTTTTTCTGAAAAATTTGAACACCTGTATATTAGAATCGACTTGTAAGAAAATATTCGACCAACAAAGAGATATAATAAAATACTTAAATGCTCTAGAAAAAAACGTGTCATTCAACTTGACATAACCGAGCGGAAACTGCGGTTTTCACGGATTCGAACATAGCTTGGATGTAGCGGAGATTATATAACTTCATTGGTACGTGACCCGCGCATCTCTCGGATCGTGATTTCATATCGCGGCGTGAGCGAGGCAACCCAAAACTCATCCGACCGCCTATTATAACCATAGAGCTAAAACGCTTCATCTTCCGAAAGTTATGCTTGCTTATAGTTTATTTACCTTCTTAACCCATTATATCGATAACGGCATTACTTCGGTAAAAAAAAATACTTTTAGGTTTTTATATCTGAAATTGCTAAAACATAAAAATAAAAGTCCTCACAGACAACAAGAAAGCTATTTCAATTGGGAAAGACAAAATTGACGTATTTTAAGTTTTGATATGAACCCAAACCAAAAAATTGTGCTAAGGAGTTCCTGGACACCGCGGAGACTTATTGCTTAGACCCACCCAGCCTTCGCGGGTTCGAATCCGCAATCAATCACACCAGTTTTAACCTTCATTATCACCATCTTAACTGACTCTAGGACGAGCACATTTTGCTCAGTAAAGCAGCCCAAAATAATTGCGTATGACCTAGATCTACGCAATTATTTTATAAAAAAAAATATATAAATAATATACATACCTAAAAGCATTTTAAAATTTCATTTAGGTATCTCTTCAGCCTGACATATTGTCAAATATGTTTTCGCCCTACCATGAATATGATAATTAATTAGTACGAAGTCATTCTTAGTATTATAATTACTTAAACAGTTCGTAAAGCAGATTTCTGTTACAATGTGTTCAAATTTATCTTGTATTTCTGTATATACAAGATAAATTTACGATAATAATATAATTGATGGAAATATGATTCTGTTTGGCCGTTTTAGGTAGTTTTGAATGCAAATATTTCCTCAACGCGTAGATACTACATACCTTACAAACTAAAAAACAGAACTAAAGAAGATATGCCCAGGATTGAGAAGGCCCTTTTTGAGTTTTGTGTTCCGCTGCAACTTTTGTATCTATTCAATATCACTGCGTCTTGTAAATTATTCCCTCGTATTTTCCCGTTAATAGTCTATTCAAACAGAGTCGATCCACAGCTGGAGTATTATTGATCTCCGTAACGGTCTATCTCGATTCTAATCTGTCTGCGACTGATCTGCTAACTTCATTTGTCACAAGAGTCACGACCGTGAAGTGGTGGTCGGAAGGTGGCACGGCATCGGCGACGGTCCATTACGTGGCTCATTAGCTTCTCTAAATATTGCTCCAGTTCGTTCCTTTGGTTGGAACTGATTCTCCACAACAATTTCAAATAATTAGATAATAAAAAGACTGACTCAAGAATTTAATTTTTGTCCTTTTGTGCGTATTTTACAATTTTAATTGTAGATCTATCATCTATATAGTATATAAAACAAAGTTGTGTTAGTTACACCTCAAGAATGGCTGGACAGATTTTTATGATCTTTAATTTCTTGGATTTGTCTCCGCCCCGAATATCAAAATAACTAATAAAACATCGGAAAAAAACAGGAAAAAAAAAATATAAAGAAAATTAATTTTCTCATAAATTTTTGTATGGAACGGAACGGTCTTCTGTGGAAATCTATTTAGTTGCCTTCAAAGATGTTCACTTTTTGAGCTTACCACAATTTTATTGTCATTGCGCGGCAATCGACAATTAAAATTCATATCATTTTCATTTTTGTACATTTATTGTACCTAATTAATTTTGAGTATTCTTAATAGAAAACTGAATTTAATTCAGCTAATAAGTTAACGCAACATTTATTGATAGTAAGGCGGTATGAAGTTCGCCGAGTCAGCTCGTACCTAATAAAATCCATCTAGAAAAGTAAACATTGAGAGTTATTAAATCGCAAAGAATAATGCATGACGATAGGAATAATTCGTTGCATATTGAGACATTATATCTCATGGTCTTTCTAGTATAGAGTATGTAAAGTGTTTGGCAGCCTCAGGGAAAAATCGTCAATAATAATACCTAGAAACAGGTGAATGTAATAAACAAAAAAAAAAAATGCGCAAAAACGTATTTTATTAAATGAACAAAGTTCGAGAATGATAACAACCAGAATTGAGATCATGAAAATTTAGAATCTAAACCTATTTTGTGCATCACGTTTTATAGCGTGTATAATAAAATAGCAGATAATGTATCTACTTTTTTACCAATCTTGTATAATATTCGTATATTTACTATAATGAGTCCGTTTTCTGGTAGTTCTTAACATTATTCATTCGTACGCTAAAAGCATTTTATCTCATTTATAGTGTAGTTAGGTATGTTTGACTAAAATTGTATTATAAATATTTTTACATAATTTCAATATCAATAATATCATGTAAAATGGTTTATTATTATTATATAACATTCAATATTTGTTAATATTTTTCCCAAAGACTATTATAGTTAAAGACAATTATATTCAATTAGGACGTAATTTTAATATTAAAGAGCGGCCAAATTATTAAATCTTAAAAAAAAAATCTCTTATAAACTTTTATATTTATACTTATATGTTTCAAATTAAATTAGTATTGATTCAATATTATTATTAAAGTGTAATAAAATTTAAATAAACATTATTAAAACTCTATACTTCTATTGCACTTTAACATTTTTTTTTGTTCTTATCCATTTTATACTTATATTAAATTACGTTTTCATCATTTTTAAAATGAAATGAAAATAAATTTCATGTGTCAACTGCTGAGATACCATTTATCATTAGGGGATTTAAAGGTATTTGTATTTCAATCTCTTCGTAGATACTCTTATACTTATTGTGTAGAAACTTCTCCCTGACATTTGATGTCCTAAATGCACCGTGAAATGAACAAAGACGAAATTAAACGTAGCCATTGAAGAGACCAGTGGCATGGCATGTCCACTGCCTAGGAGTTGGTCTGAGCATGACGAGCGCTTGTCGAGCGAATCCAATCTTTGTCCGTACAAATCGTTAACAACTTCTGGGAATGTTTAAAGCCTAACATTCACAATGATTAAATTTATATAAAAAGCCATTTTGTCGCATTTGATATACCTATATTGATTTAAAATGAGTAATTCATCACGTAGATAGGATTGTAATGAAAATAAACACAATAAAAAAAATTAACAGATTTGACCCACCATCGAACAAAGACAATTAACAAGGTACGTTTACATGCATGGAAAATCTTTTTTGGTAATATGACATGACACTGATGTCGTTGTACGATATCTAGGTATTTTTTTGAAGTAATGATGTAAATCAGCCATGCGACATTATAACCACCCTCGCATGCATCTAGCACATGTTTGTGAGTGGAATCCCCATAAATTGAATCCGCCCTGTAACTAAAATACCTGTTTCATTTTATTTATATTATATCTTTTTAAATGCAACTCTATTTGCCAGGGTTGTTAGCGAAGTCAAGCGCTATACCACCACCTATATAGTTTTTTTCAAAATTCATCACCAAACCTAAAATGCATTCATTCCCTTATGATCTTCTCTCAGCACACAGGTGAACAAAACTAGTTTAAAATATATCCGCTCGAAACTATATATTTCTAATTTAACAGGAATTGTGTGATTGCAAGATGTTTTGTTCATTAGCGAATAACAACGTTAGTAGTTTTTTTTTTCAAATAAGATAAATTTCAATCTATGATAATTTGAAGCTAATATAATATATATTATATTAAATTAGGATAAATAAGAATTACCGGTAAGTACCTACCTAAATTTTAATATAAAATATTGAAATGTGGTTTTTAATTTAAAAACTAACTTTAGGTTTTACTAGTAGTACTTCCAGCTATTTCGCGCAGAACCCTCAAGATAAGACATAAGTCCCCTTGGCCGGTTTCTAAATAAATTTAAGAGCCTCAAATAAAAGGAAACGTGAACTCGTATTTGTAACATTGCTATTCGAAAGTAGAAATGACTTAAATAAATAAATACAAAACGAATAAATTATAACGGACGCAATCTCGTTCCGTCAATTATTGACCATTGTCTTGGCAATGCGCTGCGAGAGTAACTTAATTTACTGCAATGATCCAATTGTTCGCTCATTTTTTTTTTGACTAAGGCTTATTGCCTCACTTTAATAGAACATTTTTGAAAAGTTTGGTTAACCTATTATTGATATTAGGATCCACATATGACTATGAAAATATTTGAAATATTGTAGTTATTTTTTTTAAATATCCTTGATTTCTAACAATACTGTTTGATCACACATAAGTACACTTCTTTCGATTTAAATGTCAATTAAATTGTTATTATTACAAGGCAATGTTTCTGGTTTATTTGGAACATCAACATCACTGAAGGATAGCCAAAAATGTGCTAAAATGATTAAATTACGAATAAAATACTGTTCGGAAGGAGGGGATAGAAAAGATAAAAATATAATAAAATAAAACAGAATAAATATAAAACGTAATCGGATTGTTTCCAGAAAAATGTGAAAATGTACCATTGATAATTTTTTTACTCACCCATTTTTAATGATTTTATCAAAATCATTAAAAAAATATAGACTCATCAATATACATTGCATCTTACCTGAATTGAGCGACCATCAGTTAATAGTATTTATTGAATTACGAACTAATCGTAAAAGATTATTAGGATTTTGTAGATTAATTAATAAATAATTAAGTTCAAACGCATTATTACTCATATAGTCATGAGTCTAAATAGACAAATCTATTACAATTTCTTTTGAGTCATTTAACTACATACCTAGACTCTAGTCAGATAATCGTCAACCTCGCCATTAATTAACTTTCTCTGTTTGTTTAAATTAGTTTTTTCTGCCGATATCTGATAGATATCCAAAGAGGTAGACCTAAATAAAATTGTAAAACAATTTAAATTTTCTCCGCTGACTGAGATTCTGTGTCAACGAAACAACCTTACTCGGTACAAAAACTGTTAACTTTTTCATAGGATGAATATCGATTCGCAGTTTAAAATAGTCATATATCCATAAAAAATATATGTCACTGTAAGTTTAAAACAATATTTTTTCAGAATGAAGAATGAATGTTTTTTTTCACAATTATCTTATTTTAATCTTTGGTTTTTCTATGTTCTACACCTTATAAGTTACACGTATTCAATACAATATAAAACTAAAATCGAATCTGTCTCATAAAACATATTTGTTGAACACATATTGCATGAAAATAAAATAGTAAAATTTTCGTCGATTCAATTCCATTTAAAATGTATTTATTTAATTTATTTTAACTGTCCACAATATAAACAAAAATACAAAAGTTTTCTTTACTTAGGTACTATAAATTATTAAAAGCTTTAGATGTAGAAAAGGATCCTTGTTCTCCTTATAAATTATTCTTTTCGCTCTGTACCATGTTTTTATTTAATTACTAATGTTTTTTAAATATTTATGGCAGTGAGGTACTTGAATAGAGGTATTTGAATATAGCCTATACTTAGTTCTTTTTAGCCTAGGATTTCATGAAAAAGTTTGTGAGTATTTATGTGTATGAGCGTATGTGTATGGATTATTGTTATATTATATTATATTATTATATCATAAATTCAAATTATATATACTATTGTAAATGAGTTTTAATTCAAAAACAATATAATTGTTCGACCTGAAACATTTAAAAATCTACAACAAATAAAGCCTACCTTAGTGCGGGCGCTGCCTAGTTAGGTAGAGTTTTCAAAATATGTTTGTGTAATTTAATAACCAATGAATACATTATTATTATTGATTTTCCAGCTATCTGTGACAATTTACTCTATGAAGAAATACGTCACGGTCAGAAGTAATAAGGGATGATTTTTCGTATTCTTTTATTAAGAAAATTCTTCTTTAAATAAAGAAACATTATAGTAATAGTAGGGCTACATCTCGCGCAAACGGGTTGTTCTTCGTGGCCGTTACTTTATTGACATTAGTTTATGTTTATATGGTAAGACATGGTGAACAATATGCTTGCAATATGGCAGAGGACACCTTTCGTCGCGGGGTGACGCCACGGGACTCGTGATACAATAAGTTTCAAGTTTCAAGCATAAATGCATTACAAAATATTTACCTCGTATATTAAATAAACTTAAAAACAACTAAAGCACCCCTCCCACCCCCCTTAAATTATTTGTATAATTTTAATATCTATATTAAATTATTTTCTGATAATTCGTTATTTAAAGTGTTTTCTAATGTAGATCCGCCTTTATTGAATAAATGTTCGCAGATATAAATAACGTTATCGCTCGGAAATATATCATCGTGGGCCCTTAATAAAAACGTGACCATGTTCGTATCGACGTTGACCATTTCAACCTTCCATGAAAAGTAAAACCGTCCGTTGAACTAAGTCGGAAAGTGTAGGCAGGCACCGCGTTGCCCGCTACCGACCCGTCAGTCATCCCCAAAGTGTTTCTGGTCGTTATGAGCGAGATAACTCGAAAGCATTAAACAAAAGCAATTTGGATATTTCCATAATCGTATGTGAAGCGGCGGTAGGAGGGAGGTGGCGTCGCGTCGCGTCGGGCGAAAAAGACATTACCGTTTTGGGACCTCTTTCGGACCTCGCTTACGATCGCATCAATTTCGACGTCCAGATAAAGTGATTCCTTTCGAGCGAACACGTTTTATTACTGGAATCAACTCCACTAAATACAGTTTGTTGATTAATCTCGTAGCAATGATGTCAGATATAGCAATAGTACACACATAGTGACAAACCTTAAAAAACGTTTTCCTGAAAGAGCCCTTCTTTAAAAAAATCATTCCATCTCATCTAACGGTCTATAGAAAGAGAAACAATCCGCGATATTGTAGGATGATATTGCAAAGCAGAATCAATGTATTTTAAAAACCTTAGTTAATTTCTGCATTTTTATTAAATCTCATCTTAATGCCTCTATAGTTTTATTTTCTTGATTCTTGTATTCAGTGATAAATTGTATTATAAAATACAGACTTCACGACGCTCTTAACTTTTAGACTTAGAAGAGAACTTATTTAATTCTCAGCCAGAAAATTATGAGATAAAACGTTATTCAGCATTATTTTTCTTTTATATCTACAAATAACGAATAAGAGAGAATCAACACTAAAACGTCTGTATCAAGAATAGACCGAGTTAGGTATTACATTATTTTAATTATTAATAAATTATTATTTATTATCGTGCATTATAATAATCAAGAGCAAATAAACCTAACCTAACCTATGTATATATAACTTAATCTAATTGTTTAATACTGTAGATATAAAACATAGATGTCTTCTGTTTACCCAGTGATGAAAGATGTATTGTGAAATGTATAATTTTAGTCGTACATGGTAGGTAGGTAGGTAGGTACTAGTGAATAGTGATGGTTGATATTTACTTGAGCTCCTCTGCCATGACATCTCAACGGACCAAAGCAATCCATCTCGGATGACTGCCAGCGCCGCTTATCACCTGCAGGGAGGAACGCAGTCAGCCCCGAATGAAGACCATGCGTTTGTTTAAAATATAAATAAATATTTATCCTAAAGTTATGTTATTGTAAATAAAACATCATTATTTTTAATATAAATTAAGTATATGCTGGCAACGGTTCCAATAATGTTATTTTTCTTTTTTTTCGTATCAAAACAAATAGAAAATGTTTTCTTACTATTATTTAGTATTTAAAATCGTCAAGATAAGATTTACGCTACTCTATCGATCTATCTAAAGTCTAAATTTGCTTGTGCCTATGTGCATAATAAAAACGTATTGGTGCAATGGTACCAACGCCTACAACTAACTGAGAAGTTCAAGGTTCAACGAAGGTAGGGTCATATGAGAATATTAAACGGCGATTTTCTCACTACTGTCGACTGGGTTAAATAACTTACTCACACAGTTAGTCATGCGAGATGCTACCGTCTGTAAAAACAGGCCGCCTCGTTCCATGGAGATAAAAAATGTTTGTCAGAGCTACGCTAAATAGTGCCTTCATGACAATCCCCTTGTTCGAGCCATGCAATAGAAGATTATTTTGAAGTTTAACTTGGATAGCAGAAACCTTTAAAAAATTCAACGAATATCGAATTTTATTATCGTCGGATTTACGTTTCTCTGAGACAAACCCAAGGATGCACATAATTATTTATTTTTATTGCCTAGCTTGGAATGTTTACTTAAGTTTAGATACTATGATTAGAAGTAAACGCCGACATTACTCTGGAGTTATTTAAGCGCAGGCTGTTATTATGTCCCAAATGACACCCCGGAGCGGGCGTCAAACTCCAGAGAAGAGCGCCATCTTGACTAACTAGCCGTAAAATTATAACTCCGACGCGAGGCCTCGTTAGCTTTGTTGGAAGTGTCAGCAGTCATCACACTTTAAGTAAACTAAATCGACATTGACTGTCGAATATACTATTTTCTACATCTAATCTATTTTGCAGTTAAAGCTTTTATTTTTCAAGACGGTAATATTAAGTACAGTACATATATAACCAAAATAAATGATAGGTACGTTTTATTTAATAATCCGTTTCACGACTTTACAAAATATTACTAAAAGAGATACTTATGTGCGTACAAATATTAAAAAACACCCTGTACTAAGACCATTTCTGATAAAAAATCCAGCTAATTAGAATTAATTAAACCAGATAACAAACATGATTTTATTTGACATATCAAAAATACATGGTTTGCGAGAAAAAAAATAATAAACTTAACGTGATAATATTAAATCGTTCTTGTCATAAGTCCGTCTGCTCGCGAGGGTGCATCGCGCCGGTTCAATGACCGGCCTTGGTCGAGCGCGAACGAACAAACGAAAGAGCGAAATACAAAAAGGGAATTTACACGAACGCTTTTATATAATTAATATATTTGGGCATGATATATTTTCGCATTTTCTTTCGCATCGATCCAATTTCTTACACGCACCTAATAAAACCGTTGGTTATAGAATCTCAAAAATTGGCATATAGCTTCTTTATATAACATAGACATCGAATGAGAAAGATTTTTTTTACAAAAAATATATACTTAGGTCTAGGGACTTGAAATTTTACAAATAGCTTCTTTACATATTATAGGCACGCGCTAACAGTGGATTTTGCGAAATTCAACCATTAAGGGGGGTAATGGGGATTTTAAGTTTATATGGAACTTATAAACCGTCGGGTTTAGAAACTCGAAAAATGGCATGTAGTGTCTTTACATAACATAGACATCGAATGAGAAACGAAAAATCAAATCACAAATCTATTGAAAGTAGGAATGGGGCTCTGTGTTTAATTTGTAGATTATTTATACTAATATATAAGTAAGGAGATGTCAATCTGTTTGGGCCGAAATAAAGATTCTTATATTTATAACGGACCTCGAAATATACACTCTGCTTAAAATTCCTCCACAGCAATCTAGGATTGAACAAATAGGCAATATTACACCCCCCTCCCCCTTTTCAACCTTCTAACCACCAGGGGTTCAAAGAAAGCAAGATGTTCATCATCCACGACTTGAAATATCAATCGTAGTTCTCTTGTGCGGTTTGCATGAATCAAAATCAAAATATATAATATTTAAAGCTAGTGCATATTTTAAATGAAGCATAGACAATAGATACCAATAATTGTATAATGCGGGTATAATGGTGACGCATTTTTTAATTTATATTTTAATATTTGTATTTTTTGAATTACATTAGTATTAGCGTTTAATTTTCTAAACTGTTTTCTTATGTTTGACACATCCACCTCGTTGTTTTTGTTTGGTTCATTTTTCATCATTAAATAACTTGCCTATGTAGGTACAACAATAATAATTGTTATAAAAATAATGTGCATTTTTTGTCGTGTTTATATAAAGAAATGCTATTAAAAAATAGTAATAATTCCTGGTATTAACATAACCCGAAGCTAACTTATTGCCTGCATGAATGCAAGTCCCGCCTGGACACCCTCTTAATGACTTCTACAACTAATTTGTCCACTTTGTGTTTGGTCGCCGGCGACATTCAGCACCTTTACAAAACCCTGTCGTGCACATAAGTCATACTTATAAGGAAAAGTCTGCTGTATTATGTTTCACATAAATGAACCTTAAATAAAATTAAGTACATTTTATTCACAGACAATAAAAGGGCAGAAACCTTTCGATACAAAAACATCGTGTACCCAAACCTAAAGTTTTAACGATTTCTTTTCTTAAATAGCCTTTTACTAATGTACAGCCTAGGTATGGATGTTTCTTATTTCTAGTTTTCATAAATCAAAAGTTAAATTATTTTTCTTTATCGTAAATTTGGTTTATAGGTGTAATTCCAACCAATAAAGTAGTTTTAGAAACTAATTTGTAGGATCCTAATGAGTTTAAGACTACGAGGTTTATAAATATGACCGGTTGTCGTACAATGCAACTGAAATATGAAAAATTCCAAATTTCATTAAGAACTATTTAAAGAAATTCATCTAAATGTACCACGTTTTACAAAACAAGAGTGTATATTTTTATTTTTTTAAATGGCGTATATTTTGTAGACGAATTCGGCAGAAGTATTAAAATTTCGCGGAGATGCTAATTGCGCTGGATCCTTCCTTTTGTTGTTCTGGGTTCCACGGGGACTAATAAAATACCTCGGAGGAGACGTGGACACGTTTTGACTGATAAGCGACCGGGGACTCGCATTCTTCGGCGAATTCCTATCAAATGACGCCTTCGACCAAAGTGACGCCTTTCTCAATGTGCCTACCTACCTATTATGACGATATTGAACGAAAGGGAAACTGATTTACTGTGTGTGACATTGGTCCTTCTTGCCTCTGGCTAGAGCTGATGATAATATGGTTTCGTCCAGGTTAACCTATTGGAATGAAGAAAAGTAACGAAGCGAGACACGTTGGTTTGTTATATGATTATTGATGAATAATTAGAACTATGTGTTAATATATTTTATACTTTTAATATAACCAAAATTGAATGCCTTATTATTCCTACTGTTATAAAAATATTTTATTATTAAATAAATAACATATTTATTTTTAATGCTCGCTGGAAAGTATAATCATAATTTATGACTACACAGCCAAAAATAAAGTCTACCTTAGTACGGGCATGGCTTAGTTAGGATAGACTTTGTATTTTTTTTATATATGTATGCATAAATATATGTTTTGTTTATTTAAGTTTTTATATAAATGCAAAAATGAATAAATATTACAAAAAAATATTTGATAAAGACGCTAAAAAATCTTTAATTTATCAGTAAGGTGCCATGACCTACAAAATTATATGAGAGAAAAGTGATTGAAACACAAGCAATTATAATATTTTCGAAAGGACAACGCATGTATGCATGCTCATCTCTTTCTGCATGAAAGCGCCATGTCATAGGACTCCTTTGGAGCTGAAGTGTCTTCTAAGACGTCAGTTCAGCAATTGCAGCGCTGGTAGTGGATTAAATGTATTTGATATAACCAGATTAATCAGATCATGTCTTGGTTAGAATAGCCTCGATGGCATCTTTCATCTGGTTCCCATTCCACGGCTGCCTTTTTGATGAAGTCTGGGCCAATGTAGATAGAATCGTCTTACCATTGAGGCAGCTCACCACACCGGGATCTCTTAAGCTAATTCATTCTTAGCTTAGGAGATGCGCTGGCGTTTACAACTGTTTCGAAGGTTTTTTTTAAAGCGTTAGGTTAGGATTATACCTATGCGTACTTTGTGAGCACGCAGCATGTTCGTTTTTTATTACAGTATTATAACTATTTTTAAATTAACAACTACCACAATTAACAGGTAATTTGTAACTTTTTTGCAGCTAAAACAGTAAAAAAGCTCAGTGCAAAACTAATATTCATTTTCGGTATGAAATAATTAGTGAAAAGTTGATGAATTTTGATTTACCTATAGCCCTATGTTTTGTTGATGTTCAATTTATTTCATTCATATAATATTCATTATTAACCACTTCAGTCCGATAATAAAATTATATTAGCCTTTGAATATGTATGATGGATTAAAACTTTGCCTTTCTCAAAAAAAAAATACGTTTTATAATAGAGCGTTTTATAATGAAACAATAATTTTTATTCTACTTAAAGGTCGAATTTATTTGCTATGTGTCCTTCTTCGAAAGATAATAAAATATGCCACTATCTCCAAATGCTCACATCTGTGGTTAATACAGGGATCGTCGCGTGTTTGTCCAGGGATTTGAAGGAATTTAAGAGAAAACACGAATTGACGAATCGCGACTGTTGTATTTGAATATCTCAAGGACGGGCCAATGTCTACAAACTCAATAGAATTTATAGACCGCTGATGTTTGTTCAAATATGACAATCCCCTGAATTAGACCATAAATATTCTCCTAATACTTGGTAATGCCATCTGTTCTGATAAAGGTATCGTTTCATAGAATGTATTTATGATTTGTAAGTTTGTAGTAATCACACAATTCTTTGAATTGATTTATTCACTTTGAAATGGAGACAAATTTTTATTTTGTTCTACAGATTGGTTAATAATCATTACATACAAAAACATAACAGCACAAAAAAGCCTGTCGAAAGTGATATGCATTTTTAATAGATAAATAAATTTTCTTTTTCTCCTAGTCTTGCATTTATTGACTTGCATACAAATAGGAGAAAATAGGAAGATCGCAGTAATTTTTAGAACTATATTTTTTAAACAATATTTTTTTAATGTAAATTAAGGGTAGTTTCATTAGTTAGCTCATTTGATGCGATATGAAGTGAATTCTTTTTAATATTATTTTTTTTTAGAATTAAGGCTTAAAAGGACATTAAATAAAAACGTTTTCTATACCTTATGTAGTCTTTAAATTTTAAGTAGCGTAATAGGGACTTTATATTTCTCTTTTAAATTATAATAGGATTTGGTGGATTTTTTCATCATAAAAAAGGAATTTTTTTGGACGTTAATTTTTTTTTTTTTTGTGTTTTCTTGAACGGCACCGACCTTTTCTTTTTTTATGCTTTATGTAGGTCGCAACAAGTTTTAAAAGCGTGCTAGATCGGAGTACGTCGCAGCCAGAGATAAGTTGTCCTGGGCGGAAGGCGCAAGGAGCTGTCAGGTCCAACTGAAGGCACGCGACAAGAGAGTAAGAATGAGAAAGAATAATGGCTCAAACTCTCAACATTGATAAAGCGCCTCTACTAATAAACCAGCATGCAAAACAACTGTATAATATTATCACATAAAATTAATTTAAAAAATAACGGTTTTATAATAATTATCCTCCTGCGATTAATTTGAGCGAGCCGCGCACTCGACGACATTGTAAAAAATTCTCGCATTTCGATTAAGGCTGGGTTATTGGGCTATTAGTGTATGGTGCGGGCGAAGTTCGAGTAATTGCACGCAAACAGCCGTCGTAAAAGACGCGCAGGGTGACGTGCCCGCGACGGCCTGACGCGGTGCCTTACTTACTATGTTGCTACTTGGCGACGAGTCTGTGCAATGGATCGAAGTCGTTGTCTAGAAAATGCTGAACTGCATCTATAAAATGGTTTTTGGTCATATGTTGATTTTTTGTGTATAAAACCTCCAGTTTCTAGAAAATACATTAATCTGACAATCGGATAATAACTTTTTATAGGGGATCGGTGCCGTAAAATGTAAAAAAAAAAGAAAATTAATATTGAAATCTTCTGGGGATTGGTTACTGCCAATATTCATATTTTACTCTCTAAGTCAATGTTTATGAACGAAATACACTACTCCATCCCCTCCTCCTTTAGCAGTACCGACATATCTCAAAAATAAGGAATTGGATATACAGGATAAACGTGTTGAATAAAACGGCTCATAATGTTTTTTTCTGGGAAACTGCGGGTATGTGCCACTGCTTAGGATTGAAGTTCTCGGCCACGATCAAAACCGTATTTATTCACAAGCAGTGGCGTAGATCTCAGTGGGCTAGGGGGCAGTGCCCCGGGGCCTCCGAGCTCAGAGGGACCTCGGCCTCCTAAGCAACGTTCGAAAGAGTTATTTAAATATCCTAATCGGGTAAAGAATTTTCAATTTTGACTTTTTGGCCCCTGACCAGCAAACCTCGAACGGTTCGAACTTACCTCGCGAAAAATCCTCTCACCTTCAGACCAGGTTGCGACGCGGCTTTAAGCATAAGAATTCAGTCGAAAGAAATTCGAAAGTCGTAAGGAATTCCTCTAAACAAATGATCCGTCATCATAGATAGTACATACTGTCGTATAACCGGATGTTTTCATCTTCCTTCAGCGTCGCGGCCCCCCGTTGGAGTAGAATACTACTATAAACACATAAAAAACGTCAAGATGATATCTGAGATATGTCGTGTGTTGGATAAAAAGATTTTCCTACGGTCCGCTGGGCGACACTAGTCACTAATATAGTTATATTAAATGCATGAAGAGAAAACTTTGTACGCCAACATATTACGCTCACGGAGGAGTATGAGATTTGGCATAGTAAAAGTTTATACGGAGGAGTGCAACAACCTAAAATTTATCTATAATATATGTTATATTAAATTATATAAAATCAAACGTTTATACTACTGACAAATGAGTTTCGAGCTGTGACTTTTTGTGATGTAAATGTTCCTTTTTCAATAGTCCATCATGTAATGTCAAACAAAACAAATTATTAATGCCATCTTACTTCTATGAATGTCAATTCTCATTTTTTGATGAAAACATTAAAACTAACAATGAATTGTATCAAAAAATAAATACAAATACAAGCTGAAATTGTGTTGTTTTAGAAACTGTTCTTAACATTAAATTTTATATTTCATAAATATTGCAGGGAATTAGGCAAACAACATGACTATTTGCTAATGACGTATTTGTATACGCTCGCAGCTGACGTATTAAAACAAAATTAAAAAATATATATACAACGATTATAGAGGTATAGTCACCTCATTATGGATGTAAATATAAAGACCTTCATAACGCTCAATGTAATGAATTACGGTTGAATTTCGACGACTAGTTCAAATAAATAGGCTTGCGGAAACACTGTTGAAATGCCAGTATGGGGTTATAATGTTGAAATATCATATGACTAATTTAATCAATTAAGTTTCACTTCTAACGCTCGTGGTATAACCACACACACACTATTTTTTTGTAACTAAGATTAAATTATATGAAAAAAAAGCATCTACCAATACCTGCAAAATATTGTCACAACTAATTATAATAACGGGTAAGTTTTTTTTTCATATAAGTAGCTACGACCTGAAATGTTTCCGAAAGAATCAGAAATCAATAGAAAGTATGGATATAACAATAAAATAAAATATATATAAATCGAATTTGTATCGATTACGGATTAGCCTTAAAACTTCCGTGCTTAACTTAAATTGAATATCGCAAAGTATGTTAATAGAGGCGATGGTCAAATTTTGTTTATATTGTCGGTGTTTGAGCGCGTCGATTGCGTGATCGGGCGACGTTTCGACTGAAATTGTTTTACAACAAACACATCGCAAGCGACGTGGCTGCAGCCCTATGAGTCGCTACAACCAACAATAAAATACGACCTATGATCGAAAAACAGGGTAGGATTCTATCTGGTTGGGCACCAAATAGGAGTATATAAGTTTTGTTTATTTTTTATTTCCATTTTGGTTAGGCTGTTTTGGTTAGGCCGAATCTAGAATATTTCAAAATTAAAGATTACATAAAGTGCATTGAATTTTTTAACTCGACGTTTTTTCAGCTCTAAACTATAAAAAATCATTTTATGCTGTATGAAATTGGTAATTTTGTGAAGTTCCTTTTAACTTAAATACATTTTAGGAAACGTTGCCTTGTTAAGAAATTTAAAATTAAAATGCTGGTGGAATTAATAACTGTGTTGTTTGGTTCGTACTCAAATATTTAAATTATGTTTTCTAAAAAATATAAACTAACACTTGTGTTTTTTTTTTTGCACGAAATACTGCAGCGATTACGGGGAAATATTATTTTTCTAGCCTCCTTACTAGGCCAATGTGGCTTTTTCCTACTTTTACTATTTTTCGAATTTGAAATGATTATTTATGTAGGCAGAAAATATTTTTTTTATCAATAAAGTGTTCTAAATTATGGTAAATGAATATTTAGAGAGCCCAAAATAAACAATAAAAAAGGCATAATAGTGCTGGAGATGCTTTGGAAGAATTATATCGATCCTCAGAAATAAAATAAGAAATGAAAACTCAAACTAGGAGATAAATGAAAATATTTTCATTTCCTGTATTGGATTATTAGTAAGTATTTAGAAAATGACAGATTATACACATACATAATAGTTTTTCGGTCATTTAGGGTTTTGATTAATACGTGTGGATAATATAATATAAAAAGATAAATTATAATAAAGGTGGAAAATAGAGGAGTGCAAAGTATTAAATATTTATTTGAAAGACCTAATAAGTATAAAAAAAAGAAATAATACACCATTTTAAATAGTTGGTCATGTCATTGTTTGCATTCTCATAGTGATCTTAGGTAGGTATATTATTTATAAGTGAATTAAATTAGCAAATTAACTATAAACACACACACCCCCATATTTTAACAGAATATACCGGTTCAAATTAAATATATGTACAAATAGACATTTCTGTAATATCGCACTATAAAATACAATCCTAAATTTAATTTTACTTTCCACGGTGCGCCTCCATAAAAATCTTTAGCTGCCGAGTTATTATATAGTACCGTTGTTTGTTTTTAGTTGTTTATGTACAGGCATGGTCAGATGAAGACATATTGCTTCTAGAACAGATTGGCTTACCTAAAAACATCATTTTACCATTAAAAGAAATCCAATAGGTATTACTTCCTTAGGTGGCACTTAGTATTTTTGTATAAAACAATATTAATAATTTATAATTACGGTGCAATTAAGGTGTAAGGCGATTGGGTGTAGTCGAATGTTATCGAGTGCGGCTCTGTCGCGACGTCGGCCTTTGCCTAGTCGCCGTCGCGCGGAAACTGTTTGGCGCGCGGCCCGCAATAAACAAATTAAAAGTTCGCCTAATTAGATGAGGCCAAATTGCGAAAGAGAAATAAAACTTTTACAACGTTATGAACCATTTAATTTTCCGCTCAATCCGCTCCAAGTTGTGGCCGACTTGACGTGTTTGTAAGCAATCCTCATGTTGCAGAGGCGACCGCGACGTTCCCAAGCAGGATGCGAAGCAATTATTGCCGGTTTGTTGCATTACTAAGTAATTATTACGCATAAAGCAGACACGTTCATTTTGGTAATCTGTTCAAATCCAGTGAATGAATGTACATTCTATATACCTACATCATTAGTGGTATTGGTATTGTAAAGGGTATTATACCTCAACTAAGTAACTGGTTGTACCTATAAACGATACAATGTATTCGTAACTAGTTCTTCCCAAGGTATTGGCATTTGCATTGGTATTGGGTATTCATAGCAATTTATGTTTCATAGCACCAAAATGAAATTATACATTTCCTATGTGAAAACAATTTGAATGATAATTAAATATATTGAAATATTTTAATTTCATATTCTCACCGTTATGTCATGTTTTTTAAATGGAAAACCTTTTTTTTATTAATTTTATCTTATTTAATAAAATTAATATTTTAAATATATTTTAATATTTTTTTTTACTTTATTATCTGTATTGTATACTATTTAAATTTATAATAATTATAACGTGGCACTGAACATTCTTTTAGATATTTTTTTTGCGCTCATATACTTTACCGATACAAATACTTACTATACGAATGCACAAAACCATGGACAAAATTCCTAGTTTACTTCCATATAAAATCAGTTTTTTTTTTAAATATTTTTTCAATGTTTATAAATAATCAAAGTTTTAATTGGTATATTTCATGTTCTTTTTAAATTAGTTTATCTTATTTAATATTAGTCATAGTTTTAATATATGTATATTAATATTATTCTTTTTTACTTCATTGTCTTTACGTCATTACATGTGTTGTGTCCAATTTCGATTAGGTTACCATTATAAATAAATAAATAAACACGGATATAATATTTCAATTTATAATAATTATAACGTAGCACTGAAGATTCTTTCATATATTTTTATTTGCGCTCATAGATGAATTAATAATACTTTATACTGGCCACTAATAAATAATACGTCCCATCAACCATACTGTCATATTTGAAATTCGCGCAGCGCTGTATCGCTATGTCAATTTTCAATCTTCGGTACGAAAAATGTGTTGACTTTCATATTAAATATCTATATTATCCGACCGATAAACAAACAGACGGCCAAAGGAGGGGGGCTTCTCATACGTGGATGTATATATAAAAGCTAAAAAATGAGGAAGGTCGGGTTTAATTATTAGATATCTATCTGGTCGCAGCTATGGTTTTGACTTGCAGTATTTTATAGTGCATAGTGCGGTCTGTACTTTGTTGGCCTTCGCTTGACCTTACGCGCGTTCTCTCAATATGTGGCACATTGTTGCCAACTTAAGCCGGCCATTAGTTGGGTCATAATATAATAAATAGTACTATTATCGTGCGCTAAAAGTCGTAACTATCAAGATATAAATTTGATTTCGTTCATTAAGATTTAAATAGGCAGTGTAAAAGTTCATCTCATGTATCCCATTCTTATTTAAGAACTTAAAAATCTATAGGTAACCTAAGCTAGAAAAAAGATGAAATTAACGATACTCTTTTTGTCATTTTGGGAAGATAGGCGTGTATTACTCGTCCCTCTTTCCCCTCCGTCCTTCTTTGGAACCCTTAGTTTCCCTGGAAACATGTAAAATACTTATTTTAGATGTTTCCAGGGAAACACGTTCAGATAAGTTAAAAAGTGTGGCACTTAAAAGTCAGTTTATTTGCACGAAAAACTTTAAATTTTAAAAACTACCTCATCGTTTTAATGCTATACTACTTTTTATGTGATTCGGAATATTTCTGAAGACTCTTAAATAGGTATATCGACTATCATGTGCGGTGTTTGTGGACTGAATACAAAAAAAATTAGCAAGAGCGAGTCGGTCTCGGGCAAACAGGGTTCCGTACTAGAAATGTATTAACAAACAGTCAATCCACCGAATTTAAGTATATTTAAAAGAATCACTAAATGCTGCAAGTAGAAATACGGTTCACGTATAATTATAATATAATAGAAAATTGAGAAATGTATGTAACCAGCAATGTCGGAATACTAAGAGGGCTCACATTCATGAAAATATCAAAACTTCAAACTGGAACCCCCCTGGAACCCCCTGGAACCCTGGATACACCTGGAAGTTTCTCCGTAACATTGTTATTGGGAAAACATAACACGTCAACAATTTTAATATGGATACTAATGAAATTAACAACTTTTTGACCAAGCCAACCTTAAATTTCAACTCGACCCGAAAAAAAAAACACCTTAAAAAAGCTTTCGCAAAATGATCCAATATATAATGACTCCTTTACATTGTCATACATTTCTCCCTCTGAAATTTA
The DNA here is from genome assembly GCA_020383195.1 of Neomicropteryx cornuta. Lineage (NCBI taxonomy): Eukaryota > Metazoa > Arthropoda > Insecta > Lepidoptera > Micropterigidae > Neomicropteryx > Neomicropteryx cornuta. The sequence goes on from JAHKQU010000012.1 coordinate 15,267,492, forward strand.
AAAAAAAAACCCCTTCATTCTATTGATTCTATAGCACCCAGAGTCGATGTAATAGGTAAAACTTGACTAAAACCCATTATTGATGTAAATAACCTGCTCTCGATCATATATTTAACAATTCACTCTCCTCAAGCGAATTTCCGTCTCTATGGAATAAAGCATTTGTACCCCTGTTCCCAAAACTTCAACTCGATTGTCCTACAACTGTGCTACCCACACTCGCTGAAGTACTACAACGACTTGTGTACAATCAAATGTCAATTTATCTTATAAAACACAACTTGCTCAATCCTTATCAATCGGGTTTTCGGCATGGTTTCAGTTCGGGGGTTCGGCAGCTCACCGTTTTCGTATTATTAGACTTTTGTAGTGCCTTTAACTTGGTAGACTATGACATATAACGTTTGGAATACCCGAATTTTGCTCCAGGTATCCTGAAATGGTTAGATTCCTTTCTTCGACAGCGATCACAATGTATTAAATCTCGAGACAGCTACTCTATATGGCTTGATCTTTGCTGTGGAATCCCCCAAGAGGCAATATTATCCCTATTCTGTTTTCTTTATTCGTTAGTTTAATTTCCTCCTGCCTTCACTCACTGAAGTATGATCTGTACGCGGATGATATATTCACTGTAAACCAGCTTGTTTAAAAGACGCCATTTTAAGCCTCAATTCTGACCTGGAAAACCTTTCTTTATGGGCAGATGAAAATGGGTTAATAATTTATAATCAACCCATCCAAATCGCAATCACTAATAGGCAGTAAAAGATTAATAACCTCTTATGGAATTACGTCCAGTCCACAAATTATTTTAAATAGCACAGTAATCCCTTATTCCGATACTTCAAAAATTTAGGACTAATAATGGATTTCTTTCGTGGGTTCCTCGTGTTAAAGATATCAGTCGAAACATTCACTTCTCTACATCGTCTTAAACGATTTTTAATGTATTCGTTAGATATTCGATCTGCGTAAGTTTGACCATTTCTCTCCTTATCGTGATGAGCTCAAATTGCTCCTTTTATGTAAATGCCGCAATCTTCATACTCTAAGCCTACTTTATCAAATTTTAAACTCAAAAAATTTTCTTACCTTTTTGAATACTTTCACTTTCGCAATGAAGATGGCATTTCTCTTCGTTCCCAAAATGATCCTCTGCTTACCATCCCTTTGCACAGTACTTCTTTCTTCACAGATTAATTTACTGTCCAGCTGCCCGCTTGTGGAACCAACTCGACCATAAAATAAGGCTAGCTCCGAATATTTTCATATTTAAATCATTACTTAGGAAAACATTTTTGTCTGCATAATTTAGATTTACCTTTTCTTAATCCCCAGATCTGTGTTCAGCATTCTATCCGATCTTCAGTTGTTATAATTACTGAAATATTATGATTAATCTAAATTAATCTAATTAATTTCATTAAGTTTATTTCTGTAATTTAATTTATTTAAGTCTCACTTGTAAGAATGTATAAACTATGAGTTGGTTAACTGGTAGATATTGCCTTTAAGACCATAAGTTCGCCATATACGCATTACAAAATGTGTAATTCTATATAAAAGTGTAAATAAATAAATATAATTATAACATACAATAGACTTAATACGGCCTAATTTTTACAATTGGTCTCAGTTTCAAGCGACCAGCCATTGTTACGTGAAAGTATCAGTAAGTAAATTGATGGACAAAAAAAATTAAAAGAGGGAGGGTTCAATAAGAGTGGAAAATTAAGGATTCCCGAAGTGCATTCCGGCGTAAAGTTGATGAGTATAAGAAAAAACGTAAATTAAAAAACCCCCGCACACAAACGGTTGAAAAGATTTTCTTGAATCATACGATGTCACAGACAGACACATTTAAACTACGTTAAACTTATAAGACCCCTCTCTTTGCGTCGGCGCATAACCACTTTATACTGCGGTTGGGGTTTAAAAACCTTGCTATGAACTATCATTCGACAGCGCTCTCAATCTCACGCATACGAGCAGGGTCGAAGCCTTAAAGGTTAGGTGGAAAAATCACACTTCTTTTTTAATTTTATATTCATTTAAAAAACCAGAATATTAATGACAAAGAGAAAGGTTTCTTTGAAGACACCAGTCCATTAGTCGAATAACAAAAAATGTGTGATGGTTAGGTATTTGCGTTAATTTGCCTTTAAGGGAAGTACCACCGTTTGGTGACAAAATACCCTCATAACAAATTGACTGCGTATATTCATTTCAATTTATGTATCACATGAAAGATTTTTTTTATTATTAATGTTTTATATTCATATTCTGTTTTTTTATCAGTAATTATCAAACAATAAGAAAATATAGGTTTATTTTAAACTGATTAGATAAAAGAGAAAAAGTACATACCTACCTACATAAAATATGGATTTGACAAAATATATTCTTGTACGAAAATTGCTTTCAGATTGAAAGTTGATAAATTACAACATAGTGTTAATAATCTACCAATTGAATTAAAATACTTTAATTTGCTGAGCTGTTTTTATAAAATGTACTACATTCGTCATTGAAAATCTTAACTCGTTAAACTAGGTGACAAAATATTTTCGCATTATGAATGAAAATTTTACTCTGCAATTTACTTAATGTTAGATCATTTTTTTAGAAAATTAACTTAAATAAAACAATATATTGCTTTTGTTATCATGCATAGTAAATTAGTATGCACAGCTGGCAGCCCGATTATTCTACTGACCACACACAAACACACACACTGCCGAGCTGCGAGATAGTGCGATATGGTGGTGTGTGTGAGGCCTGGCCGAACGTATATTATTATACTGCGCGGTGATCCATCCACACAGCTTTATTGGACGCCGAAAGCCGCGCAAGACAATTAGCCACCATTATTAACTCAAATAGTACCTACCTATTCTTCTCAAACTTTTAAATTTATTGTATGTTTCTAGCATTTTTTTTATTAGATTCTATTTCTTTGATCGCTATTAAAAGGTGGGTATATACTATTAGCCTTTTGGTACTATCGTCTTCGTTTCTGGCTATAAGAATGAATTTGGCGTGAACAGAAAGCTCCTTTTGTTTTGTATTTATTTTTTTCCATAATACCATAATAAACCGTGCACGGTCATTCTGATTATTGTGTAGTTTTTGCTTAGTTTATGATTCAACATGCGTAATCTACCCCATTTTCGAATTATCGAAAAAAAAAAAAACAGACACAGAAAGCGGTGACCATGCTAAAATTCTAAAAATTAAATATTATTAGTGCCCAAATAAAACACATTTACTTACTTTTAAATAACTATCAAATCTTTTTTTCCCATTTGCGCGTGCTTTTAAATCTTTCTGTCTCTTCTGTACCATAAACACTCTGTACCGCTGTTGGTTAATTTATAAAATATATTTAGTCTAAACTTTTGATAAAAATGTGAAATACAGACTTTTTTCAAAGCTTTTAACTTTTAGTTAAGGTAGGATTTCAACTTTTTAATTCTATAGATTCCTAGATAATTGGGAGATAAAACGATATTTAGTATTATCCTTCTATATTTACAAATAAGAGTCGCAACACTATAGCGTTTGTATGGAGAAATGACCGGTTTAAGTCCTCCTAGATTCATAATATGAGTAGAAGGATCCTAATCTAGACCCACAGGCACGTTCTCCCCAGTATTTCTCCCCATCCTTTTTTTTTTTATTTATTATCGTTCATTTTTTTTTATTATTATTTCTGCCTATAGGATTTTAAAGGTCTCCTAGTTTTTTATTCCTTAATCGGAATCCATATTCGGATCTCTAGTCAATTTATGCATACCTATCGATTTTATTATAAACTCTTTTAATGCATACTATTCTGAAAAGATGAGTACTCTGAACAGTAAGAGTTCGTATGTATATAACGCTTTAGGTACTTATCTACTTTTCATACGTGTCCCATTCTGGTAGGTGATGTTTTCAAGTCCTGGAAATGTGCTGATTTTATGATTTCCTGATCCAAACTATCATAATAATTATAAGATTCTAATCTATTCTTAAATGAAACGATGACTATTTCCGAGGACTTTAGGGGGGGGGGGGGGTATTTATGAGTAAGAAATTATACTAAGGATGGAAAGAATTTGTTGTAGATATCCACAAAATATGGAAACAAAAATATTATAAATATCAAAGCCAGCCGAGCGCTAATAGGACTTGCAGTTAGAATCGTTCATCGTGTATCGAAGACACGGTCAGATAATATATTATTCTATTAATTGCAAACGATTTATTGTGAAACCTGATCTCAATTCGATCATGTTAACATTCTGTGACAGCCTATGTAAATGTTGTAAATGACACGCGCATATATATTCGTGTGGGCGAAAATCAAATTATCGGTACGTGCCTACTAGGTATTGTTAATAATATATAAGCAAGTAAGGAATTATACAAACCACTCGCGGAGGGGCACACCCTGGCGCATAAACAAACAAGAATGGCTATGACACCAGTAGCTATTATTTAATATCAACAGCTTCTATACATTGTTTAGTAGTAGTAAATTATTTAACCAGACGTTAATTAGTAAATTATGTAACAGACCTGATGCCTTATAGCTATGTCCTGTAGGCGTCACTTAGACTATTCGTGCCTGTCAATGGTTTCAACTTTTATACTTTTGTGTTGAGTAGATTAAAATAAAAAAAATCAGGTACCTTGGTATGATCACATTCTTTCGATTCATCATAAATTTTAACACTATTTCAGTTTTTTTTGTAAATTTTGAGACGCGGTTAGTAATAAAATAACCCCCCCCCACCCCTCCTTTCCTAATTACTGATTTTTTAAATTATTTACTACCTACTAACTTCCCCAAATTGACCTTTTTAATAACTCTGCAAAGTTTCGTAAAGCTGGCTATACACACACAAGCACACTAATACAAACACTAATACACACGCTGTCGACACTAATACAAATACTATACGAATGCACAAAACCATGGACAAAATTCCTAGTTTAGTACCCTATTAAATCAGTATTTTTTTCAATATATATAAATAATCAAAGTTAAAATTAGTGCATTTCATGTCCTTTTTATTGTATTTTTTTATTTAAAATGTATTTGAATTCCTTTAACATATTTTAGTATTATTCTTTTTTACGTCATTATCTGTTTTGTGTACAATTTCTGGTGTATAACCACAATAAATATATACAAGGATTATATTTCAATTTATAATAATTATAACGTGGCACTAAACTTTCTTTTACATATTTCTATTTCGCTCATAGATAGGTTTTATTCATTTATACTGGCGAGCAATATAAATATAACTTTCCAATAGCCACGCTGTCAATGATTGAAATTCGAATTGGGACCCTAATGATGAGCGCTATTTCATATTATTATCGTATTTCAGTTTCATACTAAAATAATGGTGACTTTAATATTATATATCTATATTATCCGATCAGCTTTCGATGTGATCTAATCGTCTATGGTCGTTTTTCTTGGGTATCAATCTACAAACAAAAAAACACAACTCTTTCGCATTTGTACTTTTCGAGTTGAAAGATGCAACAGACGGCCAAAGCACGGGGATAGTAGCTTCTTATACATGAAGCTAAAAGGACCTTCGCGAGTCTGTCCCTAACACGAGTGAAAATTTGTCTTATTACTTTATTAGTATTTATATAGGTCAAATGTGAAATAACAATAATGTTTTGGTCAACATCTCGAGGCAGGTGTCATAGAGATAGAACTAAATATCTCCTCATAGACGATAATATTACTCTTTTTTTATTCATTGCACTAAGTTGTAAGATTTTCTATTTAATAGACGTTAAAAATACTTTAATGTAGGTATATCATCTTTCTTTAATTTTTTTCTTAAATTACTCTGTTTTCCGATGACATCTTTACTTCAGACTTAAAAGAGACGTAAGTACCTACCAGAAATCAGCTTAGTCTTTGCAAAAACCGTTTCACTGTCTCTTGTCTTGTTTTTTTTTTATTTTTGTCAGTTCAATTCTATTACCAGTTTTTGGCTGTTGACCTCTTCATCGACGACTTGACCTTCCAACTTAAAAAGACAAGTTTATTTTTACCATAAAAGAGCTCAATAATTCGCTTCTGAATTTAAAAACAAGATTAACATGTTTGCAATAAAACTGAATGAACTGGTAAAAGGGCTGTGAATTTAACAAATTTTTCTTTTTAATTTATATATATATATTTTTTTAAGGCTGTTATTATTAAAAATTGCCATATTTCCATGCTTACTAGCAAAACGAAAAAATAAATTTAAAACAGAGCGGTGCTGCCACTGCTCAACGGAGACTATCCATATTTCTTGATATTTTTTTAATCTTAAAAAAATAATCTAAAATGGTTGAGAATCGACTGAAACTTTTTTGTTGCAAATGACCATTTCTACCGCCTCCTTAAGTTTTAGCCACTATTTACTGGACAGCCTGTATAGCATAGGCATTTAGAATCAAGTAAACTTTTCATCATTGTAATAATTTCTGATCATATTAACAGAAATAGACCGGGAACTCAGTTGTACAACCACACGCGGGTCGTCCTATCCGCAAAACAAACTGTCCGCCTATGACTAATGGTTTCATTAAAGTCTAAGATAAATCAACGGCAGAAACATTCAAACAAGAAACGTCCACTGCAGTGGGCAGCCGTTACGAAACATCTGTCTAGTACGTTCTGTAATGGCCATCAATCTATCATTAATTTGTACGTCAAGATTAAGAAAAAAATAAAAGCTCGGGCATAAAACAAAATAATATTACGAAAAGACATAATTAATAGTTCTTCGATGTTTTTATCTGTTCGTAACAGATTCGGGAGACAAACCCGGCCGACGCGACGTCCGAACATGGAATAGTCATAATAACCAATTAGTCGTAACAAATTGGACTTTATGGCGGACCGAATAAATGATGGACAGTTATGACGCTTAATTGGACGCAGCGTTATGTGTTCTCGGTAGGGCGTAGGGCGTAGGGTGGGGTATCGGCTTTGTAGGCTGTATAGCATAGCGCAGACGGACGTCTTATTTTCACGAGGGCGCCTTTTATTGGAGGCATTGTTGTCGTTAGTTTGTTGTGGTTAGATGCCTTAAATCGGTCAGTTTACCGAGAAACACGCAAGCCGTCAAACTCATAAAAAGCCATTCTCTGATATCTGAACTACGGCAAGCAATCATTAAATAACACATGTAAGTTAATTAAACGCTCCGAATCTATCCTATAATTTGGGGATTATAAAACTGGGCGAACACTAAAAGTGACTACTATTTTCAAACGACGTTTTTAATCATAGATGAATAGGTTGCGTACATATATTTTACACTAGCATTCAATCCCGGTATTCGACTCATGTTGAGAGATGGGTCTTGCGTACAGCTATAACTGCGACTAAATACGGCGCACTGGACTACTTCAAACTGAGGAAGCCAAACACACTTCGATTATTATATCTTAGTCTATTTTGTATCTCTGGAGTCATCAAACTGGTACATATCGAAAATTTTGAAATAAAAACCAGTTTGGGGGCCCCCTGATGTGATACTGTGAAACTTTGCTCAAGATATTTTAAGTGGCTGCTTTTTTGACTAATGAATACTTACACACTATTATCTTAATAAGCCTAAAGCTATTAATCAAAAGTTTTTAGAAACTTATCTGCCAAATAAAGACATCACTTTAAGCGTGTAAGCCCCCTAAAAGGACATCAGTGAATATCAATACATCCTGTATAATACTTAACATCTTTAAGGTATTCTAATCAACAAAGGGCGTTTGCTTGTCTAAAATCTAGAAAAGAACCTCTTTTATTAATATAGACTTGAGTACTAACCTGCGTATAGTAAATGCTAGAAGAGTTACTTTTCCGGATTATATTATACCTATTCATTTAATAGTCTATAAACTATTTATTACCTCTGACATATAATAGTTATAGGGACCCACCCCATTATCCTAAAGTGCCCAGCGCCTCCAATAGGTTAAAGACGGCCCTGGGTATAATATTAGTATATTTACATAGATAAATAAATAAACACTAGATACTTAATTAACTTCATGAAAACACATTTTAATTGTTATTTTCAGCCAACCATTATTTCTTAATTATCTTCCTACGAAGAGTTCTCTTCTAAATCTTTATTTTTGGGTATTTTTTGTTTTATTTTTTTAACTGAAACTAGGTGTAAGTTGTGAGATATTCTTGCAATAGCTTATTTACATCTAGCTACTTAACACCAAACGATTTATGATACACATAACTGCAAAAGGCGGAATAGAAGCGTTAATGGTTTGCTAAACCCACAGCCAGAATTTGCATAATTACCATGACTAGGATAACTAGTTTCTTGATATATTTGAATGACAACCATATCTAAGAACTTAATTAAATTCACCAACGCTGCCTTTTACTTTGTTGAAGTTGTAATTAACCTGATGAATGATGAAACTAATGCATCTCATCTCCATATTATATAAGATATTGTAAATCTTCCTATGAATTATTTAATTACTTATAAGATAATCTCACCCTTAAATCTCGAGTTATGGTCATTGGAAAGTTTTAATTAAATCAAATTAAAATTATAATTTAATTGTTCGCCACATACTGGCACAGAGCTCCGCAACTCCTTTGTTATGAGAGGAATCAAAATGTAGATCTACCTACCTAGGTCTATCTACCTAGCTAAAATTTTCATACTTAAATGAAAAACTATTTACATTTAAAAACTTAAAACGTAAACATATATATAGTTAACAATTTCATATTGACCTAATAATAATAATATTCCAACCTAATATCATATATTTTTGGTATATATACTTAATTTTAAGTAGATATTTCTCGTACATAGTAAATGTTGGTTCTCACGAAATGCGACTTACCCTCCTTTATCCTCCGTTAAAAATGGAATACTTTGTACTGGAATACTGTCTTCAAAAAACGGTTCTTAATACGATCTGTTTGTTTTTATTTTATTTCATTTTTTTTTAATGTATGTTCTCATGCACTCACTAATTACAAAATTTAGGAGCTAGCTCCGATGATACTCAGTAGGAGAGGAAAAATTACTGCTTAACAACTCACAGCCTACGCGTAAAACCAGCCTTGGAACAAAAGGAAAGGATCAAATACGGACCTATAAAGAGTATTCCACTGGCGAATTGTTTCTGATCAAAAAAGAATTAAACCCAATGGTCCGTTTCCTCAATAAAGGGTTTATCTCGGAAGGATAGCAAAAAGAAATGAATAAATAAAAGATTTTAAAAGTCCAAAAACCATTTTAAAAAATCGAAAATAAATATATACCTACTAACTTATTGTAAGCAAATTTATTTTTTTATATACACACTCCACCACGTACAGAAGACGTGTGTAAACCACGTGACACACTCGTAAATTAAAAGTGTGTGATGCCGCCGACGTATTAAACCGATGGGTGCATTAGAAACACGACATGCGATAATTTTTGACACTTTATTTGTTACGCATAACTGCGGTGCAAGAGAGCGAACTATATAGGTACGCATAGTCTATCTAAGCCGTAAGAAAATCCCGAGCAGATAGGTCGTGTAATCGACGAAAAAAAGTCTCAACTGAAAATTAATAATTTATACAACAAAAAAATATCTGTAAATTCGTTACGTTCGCAGTTTTAATATGGCCAAACGAGGATAGGATTGGAACGAGATACCTTATAAATAAACGTCAAATTTACAAATCTTGTATTATGTAAATTTAAACAATAGTAGTCACAGAGGTGATGACCACAATTGACCACATGCAACACTTTCTCTTCTGCTTAAGTTATCCAATACATCCATAAAATATACCTATACTTATTTGCGTTTTCTCGCTTTAAATACCTACCTTTATTTTGAAAAAAAGAACTCATCTCTAAGGCCAAAAGTATAAAATATATAATATACACCGTATTCCAAGACCATTTCCGATAAAAAGAAACAGCTACTTAGTAATGCGATTTCTAGTGTTATTTTAAAGAAACTATACCAAAATTAATCGCGGTTACCGAGAAAAACAAATGAAAACTTTACGTGAAAATAGAAAAAGGATCATGTAATATTTTATTTATCAATTTATTTCATAATGAACGAAAACAACGGTTATTAAATCATATTCTCATTCCATTTATATTTTAAAAAATGGCCAGTACATACAAATTACCTAATTATTCGACATAAAAACGTGAAGTTTAACGTTTATCGGAAAGTGGTGAAACATGTGTTTTTGTATTTAAATATTGTGTGAACCTAAATATTAATTTTGAACTCTGTCATACCTCTTGTTTGTGAGTATCCTTTGAAAAAAATCAACCCTCTCCTTCCCTTAACTGGATTTTCCAAAAATGAAGAAAAACGTGTTTGTTTATTTGTTAAAAGTATCTAAATATATTATGTGTCAACTCTGTAACATCTTTGGTTTCTGAGATATTGGTTTCAACATAAAAATGTTCACGCCCTCTGTTTACTCCCTTAGAAACGGAATTTATAAAAATTCAAAATAAAAAGAATTTATTTAGATTATTATTTTTTTTTAACTCTCACTACTTTTATTAGTCAGTTAGACTACCCTAGTTTGGTAATGCATAGGTACTTCAATTTATATTGTCTTTACGTCATTACCTGTACCGTGTACAATTTCTGTTTGGTAACCAGAATAAATAAACACTGACATAATATTTCAATTTATAATAACGTGGCACTGAACATTCTTTTACATATTTCTATTTACACTTATAGATTGAGTTTGTATTATTTTTAACCGGCCAGTAGTAAATAATATGTTCTAACAGCCGTGCTGTCATATTTTTAAAATTCGAACATGATATTGGAGCACTCAATCGAATTGTCAAATTTTCATATATTTTTACTAAAAATTTGTTGATGTTAGGAATCTATATTATCCGGACAGCCTCCCATATGATCTAAAATACTATTGTTTTTCAAGAGCATCAATCTAACTATATATACTCCAAAATTCAACTCTCGTATTTGTACTTTTCGAGTTGAAAAATACAACAGACAGGTAGACGGCCAAAGGACGTGGATAGTAGCTTCTTATACATGAATATATAGATACTAAAACTCGTTAGTTTTAGTGTCACACACAGTAAACTAGAAGACTACACCGTAGATATAGGTAGGCACAGAAACGTAACTATATAGGTACATAATACCTATACCAAGAAAATACTCACCATCTACGACGATGGTGCCATCTTCGTCGCAGCCGCTGTCGTCATCTGGAGCATCTTCGTTTCCACTGCCGACGAGATTCCTTATGGAGAAGATGGACTTGGCGAGGCGTGGACGCATCTCTCCCGTCGTCCCCGGGGGAGGAACTCCGTGCCGCGGCCGCAGGGATAGATCCATATCGAATCCTTCCATGCACTAGGGTCAATGCTCTCACACAGCACTATTTAATTAGCCACCGACGCTAAATTGACAGTTATTAGTATTCCTAATAAGGACTATACCACAAAATCTATTATCTAAAATAATTTCTTTTAAATATGCACAAATTTCATTTTTCTGAACAATACAAAAATCCTCGGTAAAGTTTATATATGATCAAAATATGTTTTAGTATATCATTCTAATTAATTATTAAATTATATTATTGCACCTTATCTAAAATAAAATAATCTATGAGGCTTTTTTCCCAAAACCGGACGTGAATTACTTATAAGGTTCTTTAATTATACCAAGTTTTCCCATTAATTACATTGTAAACTTTTCATATTTAATTTTGTAATTATTATTAAACGATGGAAGACATTACTTATTGGTAGAATTGATTATTGATCTGTTGACATTTTCTTCGCACTGAGCACTAAAGTTAAACCAGTTCATCTCAAAACACCAGAGTTCATACATAGAGAAATCACAGCATCCTTGTTGAAGCATGGAGCATGGCATGAGCCGCAATTGGTCCGACGTGAACTTTGACAGCTGGTACCCGCGTCGGCAGTCGGCACGGCAGACGGTGGACTCGCGGCCTCGCGGCTGCGGCGCGGCGGCGGCGACACTAAGCGCCCGCCCTGACGAGTGCCGCAAACGCGTTCGCCGGAGGGCGGGGCCTGTCACCGCTGACCACGCCCACGTGGGCGGGCTTCGAAGACTAAAGACCGAGCCATTGTATCATCTATCTGTACATGTTGAGCCATGAGCTTGGGCGATAAATCCTCAAAAAATAAGACTTAGAGGAGTCATGGGCCACCACCAAGCAGTCCCTTTATAACGTGTTTTAAAACTTGTGGACAAGGTAGATTTAACAAGGGGTGATGTAACGATAGGGTAGATTTCTGAGAACACATTGCTTCAACAGAAACAATGTGTTCTCTGAAATATATGCAAAATTTTAATTTCTTATGTGATTCATATCTACTAGGTAGAGCCTTGTAGCAGTATTCAATAATCCGTTAACCTTAGGGATTTACGAAAATACCCCTAAATTATAAAATAGTATTCGTATATTAATTTATTCAACTAACAATATTAATGTATTATTATTATTATTTCAAAACGTAATATTAACAATGTATGAGTTAATGTCCGTTTATGAAATAAAGGTTATTCGATAGATATTATCGTTATATACTTTGAAGTACATATATCTTTTTATTTAAAAAAATAGGGGTGCGGAAACATTGTTGAATGTAGGTGCATCCTTATTAAATTAACTTCATTATTAAACAGAAGTTTTACTTTTAACGCCCGTGGTGCAACCACACATTTTTTTTTTATTTATAATATTTTCTTTTTATCTATTTCTACAATAATGTGGTAAGTACCCACCTATACCTACCTAATTTAAATAAATATTGATGGTTATGCACTAGATCGTATTATCCTAACAATAAATTATAGATTAGTAAAAAGGCGCTGAAATTGCAGGACTGCATAAATTGCTCGTAAAAACCAACAATACCCGTTATTTATTTATTTATTTATTGTTACATAATTAATTTGACAAAGATATAGAATTGTAGTAGTACAAATCACAGTTACAAATGAATATTATAAATGCACGGGGAGCGATTAGCACTACTACATTTTGTGCCCTGCCTTCTTTTACTAGACTATGTCTGTACTAAGGAAGGCAGTGTTATATTGTGCTACAACTAAGAGAGTCAAACCGTCAATGCACCTATAGAGAAATATGAAGATGTCTATTTGTAAGAAAATAAATTAAAATATATAAATATATATATATATATATATATATATATATTAAAATAGTAAAATGTATTGCTTAAATACCGTTAATTAGATGATTTTTATGTTAAAATAGGTAAACACCTTTAGTTTAACATATATATAAAAGTTTGACAGTACTGACATTTGGTTTCTTTTTAATATTTTAAGGATTGAAATTTTTTGCAAATAAAATATATAGCCAGAATGTTCAAAGAAAAATTAATACCGAAAGCACAGATAGTTGCATCGCTTGAGGTAATGCACGCTGGTTTAAACACAGGCCTGTGTTTTATGAAAGCTTTTCACTCTCACCTATCTATCTGTGCTTCAAGCAATATGGTCAAACTTTCATTAAAGTAGTGAATAAATGATTTAAAAAAGAAACAATAATTATGAAAAAAAGCGAAAATGTAACGAATATGATGTTTAATGAATGAGAAGTGAATGGTTTAATGGATATTTACAAGAATAACTTACGTTCAACGTAGTTTATCTGAAAATGAATCGTCATGGTTAGAAATAAAAAGAAAATTGTAAAATATATGCACATTACGTGCAAATCGTTAAGATATAGTAAAATAGTAAAATGTATTGCTTAAATACCGTTAATTAGATGATTTTTATGTTAAAATAGGTAAACACCTTTAGTTTAACATATATATAAAAGTTTGACAGTACTGACATTTGGTTTCTTTTTAATATTTTAAGGATTGAAATTTTTTGCAAATAAAATATATAGCCAGAATGTTCAAAGAAAAATTAATACCGAAAGCACAGATAGTTGCATCGCTTGAGGTAATGCACGCTGGTTTAAACACAGGCCTGTGTTTTATGAAAGCTTTCACTCTCACCTACCTATCTGTGCTTCAAGCAATATGGTCAAACTTTCATTAAAGTAGTGAATAAATGATTTAAAAAAGAAACAATAATTATGAAAAAAAGCGAAAATGTAACGAATATGATGTTTAATGAATGAGAAGTGAATGGTTTAATGGATATTTACAAGAATAACTTACGTTCAACGTAGTTTATCTGAAAATGAATCGTCATGGTTAGAAATAAAAAGAAAATTGTAAAATATATGCACATTACGTGCAAATCGTTAAGATATAGTAAAATAGTAAAATGTATTGCTTAAATACCGTTAATTAGATGATTTTTATGTTAAAATAGGTAAACACCTTTAGTTTAACATATATATAAAAGTTTGACAGTACTGACATTTGGTTTCTTTTTAATATTTTAAGGATTGAAATTTTTTGCAAATAAAATATATAGCCAGAATGTTCAAAGAAAAATTAATACCGAAAGCACAGATAGTTGCATCGCTTGAGGTAATGCACGCTGGTTTAAACACAGGCCTGTGTTTTATGAAAGCTTTCACTCTCACCTACCTATCTGTGCTTCAAGCAATATGGTCAAACTTTCATTAAAGTAGTGAATAAATGATTTAAAAAAGAAACAATAATTATGAAAAAAAGCGAAAATGTAACGAATATGATGTTTAATGAATGAGAAGTGAATGGTTTAATGGATATTTACAAGAATAACTTACGTTCAACGTAGTTTATCTGAAAATGAATCGTCATGGTTAGAAATAAAAAGAAAATTGTAAAATATATGCACATTACGTGCAAATCGTTAAGATATAGTAAAATAGTAAAATGTATTGCTTAAATACCGTTAATTAGATGATTTTTATGTTAAAATAGGTAAACACCTTTAGTTTAACATATATATAAAAGTTTGACAGTACTGACATTTGGTTTCTTTTTAATATTTTAAGGATTGAAATTTTTTGCAAATAAAATATATAGCCAGAATGTTCAAAGAAAAATTAATACCGAAAGCACAGATAGTTGCATCGCTTGAGGTAATGCACGCTGGTTTAAACACAGGCCTGTGTTTTATGAAAGCTTTCACTCTCACCTACCTATCTGTGCTTCAAGCAATATGGTCAAACTTTCATTAAAGTAGTGAATAAATGATTTAAAAAAGAAACAATAATTATGAAAAAAAGCGAAAATGTAACGAATATGATGTTTAATGAATGAGAAGTGAATGGTTTAATGGATATTTACAAGAATAACTTACGTTCAACGTAGTTTATCTGAAAATGAATCGTCATGGTTAGAAATAAAAAGAAAATTGTAAAATATATGCACATTACGTGCAAATCGTTAAGATATAGTAAAATAGTAAAATGTATTGCTTAAATACCGTTAATTAGATGATTTTTATGTTAAAATAGGTAAACACCTTTAGTTTAACATATATATAAAAGTTTGACAGTACTGACATTTGGTTTCTTTTTAATATTTTAAGGATTGAAATTTTTTGCAAATAAAATATATAGCCAGAA
Organism: Neomicropteryx cornuta; assembly: GCA_020383195.1. NCBI lineage: Eukaryota > Metazoa > Arthropoda > Insecta > Lepidoptera > Micropterigidae > Neomicropteryx > Neomicropteryx cornuta. The sequence goes on from JAHKQU010000012.1 coordinate 15,283,084, forward strand.
TGTTCAAAGAAAAATTAATACCGAAAGCACAGATAGTTGCATCGCTTGAGGTAATGCACGCTGGTTTAAACACAGGCCTGTGTTTTATGAAAGCTTTCACTCTCACCTACCTATCTGTGCTTCAAGCAATATGGTCAAACTTTCATTAAAGTAGTGAATAAATGATTTAAAAAAGAAACAATAATTATGAAAAAAAGCGAAAATGTAACGAATATGATGTTTAATGAATGAGAAGTGAATGGTTTAATGGATATTTACAAGAATAACTTACGTTCAACGTAGTTTATCTGAAAATGAATCGTCATGGTTAGAAATAAAAAGAAAATTGTAAAATATATGCACATTACGTGCAAATCGTTAAGATATAGTAAAATAGTAAAATGTATTGCTTAAATACCGTTAATTAGATGATTTTTATGTTAAAATAGGTAAACACCTTTAGTTTAACATATATATAAAAGTTTGACAGTACTGACATTTGGTTTCTTTTTAATATTTTAAGGATTGAAATTTTTTGCAAATAAAATATATAGCCAGAATGTTCAAAGAAAAATTAATACCGAAAGCACAGATAGTTGCATCGCTTGAGGTAATGCACGCTGGTTTAAACACAGGCCTGTGTTTTATGAAAGCTTTCACTCTCACCTACCTATCTGTGCTTCAAGCAATATGGTCAAACTTTCATTAAAGTAGTGAATAAATGATTTAAAAAAGAAACAATAATTATGAAAAAAAGCGAAAATGTAACGAATATGATGTTTAATGAATGAGAAGTGAATGGTTTAATGGATATTTACAAGAATAACTTACGTTCAACGTAGTTTATCTGAAAATGAATCGTCATGGTTAGAAATAAAAAGAAAATTGTAAAATATATGCACATTACGTGCAAATCGTTAAGATATAGTAAAATAGTAAAATGTATTGCTTAAATACCGTTAATTAGATGATTTTTATGTTAAAATAGGTAAACACCTTTAGTTTAACATATATATAAAAGTTTGACAGTACTGACATTTGGTTTCTTTTTAATATTTTAAGGATTGAAATTTTTTGCAAATAAAATATATAGCCAGAATGTTCAAAGAAAAATTAATACCGAAAGCACAGATAGTTGCATCGCTTGAGGTAATGCACGCTGGTTTAAACACAGGCCTGTGTTTTATGAAAGCTTTCACTCTCACCTACCTATCTGTGCTTCAAGCAATATGGTCAAACTTTCATTAAAGTAGTGAATAAATGATTTAAAAAAGAAACAATAATTATGAAAAAAAGCGAAAATGTAACGAATATGATGTTTAATGAATGAGAAGTGAATGGTTTAATGGATATTTACAAGAATAACTTACGTTCAACGTAGTTTATCTGAAAATGAATCGTCATGGTTAGAAATAAAAAGAAAATTGTAAAATATATGCACATTACGTGCAAATCGTTAAGATATAGTAAAATAGTAAAATGTATTGCTTAAATACCGTTAATTAGATGATTTTTATGTTAAAATAGGTAAACACCTTTAGTTTAACATATATATAAAAGTTTGACAAATATGTCTATATTTATAGTTGGATTAAAAGAAAACGGAAAATAAAATACATAATGAGTATACTAATAGAGCTCATGCTAAAGTACCAAACAAAAAAATGCATATTTGAGTTCATTTAGACTACATACAATATTATTATTTTTATTTTTATTTATATTTTTTATGTTATAGTTTTTATGTTATACATACCTAGATAGGTATCAAACGCAAAGAGACAAGTAACGAGCTAATTTATATCAAATGCTTTCCGAATTAAATTATTTTTATTGAAGCACTTGCTGCTTATTTAATTATATTTTATATTCAATAAAATATTTTGCTAATGCTGCATGTTTAGGCTTTGAAATTCAAAAAAGTCGAAACCCAAATACGCGAATTTTGAGTTGTCTCTAATACTTAGGTAGGTACAGTATAGCACAGATAAAGTTCGCAAAATATTATTTGACAAAAGTATAGTTTAAAGTAATAAAAGAATCAATCATTCTCAACGTGTTCTCATAATCGTTCGGTTTGATTTTAACTTATACATGCTTCAAACGCGCAAAATGTTAGGTTAGAGGCACAAATCCTAACATTTTATTAGCACACATAGATTGCACGTCATAAACTATGTTATCCCTTGGGCCAAACCTAATGTGACTCGTGAAATAATGCTTCTTGTTTCCAACAATTTACTTTTTCTTAGTACCATCTAAAATCTAAATTTCTTTCATAAATATTTTTGATATATCTATATAACCGATTATATAAGCGTGCGTGAGATGTGTTTTTCTTGCCAAAGCATACTCTTATATTAACCTAAATCCGAAATTTCGTTGCTGCGCTTAGACGCTATCGTGTTCACAAATAAAACTCACTAAGTAGGTAACTGTTATCTGATAACAGATTGACAATTTGATTTCCTCCAGTAATAATAACGAACCTCGCCTTAACGGTTAGGAAAGTAATTGGTAATAGCATCATCGATTATCACATATAAGAGCAATTCGGTTAGATATAATTCGGTTAGGGCAGCGAGGTACCTATCGAAGAAAAAAAACATTTTTTCACACCATCTTACTTTGGCTTCGAACAGAGCCATCTTGCCTAGCTATATTTTACATAACGACAATAATTGAAGTAGCTACCCAACGAAATATGTGTTCTGTCCTACCCTTACCAGTTTTTTTTCAAATTAAGTGCTCGATTTTAGATAATAATGTCTTCTGGATCAGGGTGCAATGCAATGGTTTCAAATTTGTCTACAGGTGATGAAGGATGCATATTTTATAAGCAACTAGTAGGCATTAAGTGAAATAATAAGAAATACGATAGATTGCGATTTTCTTCAAGAAGACCTCAATCGACTGAGGGATTATTGTATGGAAAATAAGTTGTATCTTAACTCATCTAAATGCAATAAGCCTTATTGAATAAGGTAACCCGAAAAAATTAAAATAAATCACGTTTATTACTTAGCAAGTGACATGATCTTGGAAACGGATACCATTCGGCATCTTGGTTTAATTCTAGATAGCAAACTTAACTTCGACGCACATATTGAAGCAATTACTCTTATAGAGCCAACAGAACTAGCAGTTTTATAAATCGCTTGTGTAAAGTGTTCATGAGTGTGGAAGCACTCAAGACCTTATACGTCGCATACGTACGTAGTGTTCTAGAATTTGCCTCACCTATCTGGTAGCCTCAATATGCTGTAAAATATGCTGGAATGTATACAGGGCCGCTTTATTAAGCAACTTAATTATCGCGAACACTTTCAGTATGACAACTACGAGGACTACAATTTACTGAGCCTAGAGAACCGAAGGGTAATCAATGGCATGACCTTATTGCACCACGTGCTACATAACCAGATAAACAGCCCCTATTTGCTAAATAGTTTATGCTTGAGTGTTCTGTCACGTCTAACTCGAAATAAAGAATTATTTTTTGTGCCTAAGTGCAATAGGAATTATGCAATGATTTCAGTTATAAACCGTATTTAAAACATATAACCACGATATAATTTCAGCGATATAGACATTTTTCATTTGCATAAAGGCGACTTTATAGTCAACATAAAAAAAACTCTCTTTGAACATAAATAATATTAGTGTTAGTATTCTAGTCACATATATGAGGTGACTAGAATACACTCACACGCGCACGCGCACACATACATATATATATATATATACCATTACATACATACACATTAACACACTCGTACATTCCCTAATATACTCGCAGATTACAACACTCACACTATTATCACTTAAAAATGTAGACCCTAGTTCGTTCTGTTAAACGTATAGGTATGTTAAATTGGAGATGCCTGTCCTGTAGTCGGCTTAAGTTGTTAATTAATGCATTTTTATGTAGCTATCATTATGTATAGCTGTAAGCATTTCTTGAATTAAATAAATAAAAACTTTCAAGATCTACAATACCTTCTTCCGATGCGTAAAAGAAAAAGTTTTATATTAAATACTCGCAGGTTATCGTTTCGTCATTGTTTAGTAATAAAACTACTGCTGTAGCCTAGATTTTCTATTGTAACAAAAACATTGTATTGTATTGTAAATCTAAAGCACCTAATGTAAACGCAATCTGTGAATAGACAATTATCTAGTTTTTTTATTAAATAATCCTGCGTGGACCCTGCATTAAAACCGCGTTTAAATAGGTAAAGATATTGACTCAATATTGAATTGAATACTCATACCTAAGCCCTCCTCCGCCTAAATAAGTATTAGGAACATACCTATTAATAATCAGATTACTTTTTCTATTATCGTGTCTAACACCGGCCCTGGAATGACGGCTTAAAAATAAAAATCCCTCCGAGGGGGTTGGCCATGGTACAGGGTGACACGACACTGCAATGGCGACCGGGGCTTGAATCGGGAAGACATTCATTGTTAGTTGATTACAATGTTATTTACAATCTTGAGGCCGGCCTCGCACCACTGCGTGGGCAATCGTGGTTAGAAATGGGGAAAACGTTCACATGGTGACTTTCCAATACTAACTCAAATTGCTATGTAACGAAGTAAACTATGTATTATATTTTTAGCGCATATCAGCACTGGCTTGTACAGTTGAGCAGATGACATGTCAGAGTCAAATCGAATGGTCAACGCCCGTATTATCATTTGTTTAAATATTTTGTTTATTATACTAACATTTTTATGTATATAATATTTAAATTTTGTTATCATGAAGGGGCCGGGCTTAGGGTGTATGTAATATTTCTATATTTTTCTGATCTAATTAAAGAAAAATTGATAGCAATTCCAAAGACTCACGTAATGTTATTTTTTTCTCCGCTCCAGTACGTTCTGGTTTAGTAGGGTTTTTTTCTATGTTTTTGATTAAGTACAACATTGCAACTGTACGATCATTATAGTAGGTACCTACCTATCTATTTTACGTGGCACTCCCTTATACCTATGCCTTACTGGTAAATGTATTATTAAAGTACCTACCTCTCGCTAAAACATAATAAACCTTTCACATCTACATGCCCCCCCCCCCCCCTCCTCCCCAACGGACATCAGGGAATGCATGTTTTGGGAGAGGGTTGATCTATGTTCATCTATGTCAACAATCAACCATTGAAAGTGTTTGATGCTGTTTTCCTATATAAACTACTCAATAATGTAATGACTGCCTAGAGCTTCTACAAAGTATTCACTTCAGACTACCACAACGAATTATCAGATCAACAGATCTTTTCTTATTAAATAAAACGAACACGAATTACGCTCAAAACGCAACACTTCACAGAATATGTCATGAATATAATAGTATTCTTTCGGAATAGTACTTTGAATTTATTCAAAAACAAGGTAAATAAAATATACACGTCTCATACAGGTAATTAGAGGTAAAGGTCCTAAATAGTTATGTTTATCATAATAATTCTATACAACCTATATTCTAATTAATACATTTTTTATATCTATATATAAAAATGTCTGTAAAATGTCTATAAAAAAATATCTGTATTTTACACACCTGGTTTCCAGCAGATAAGCCTTGGGCTTGGCTGGTACATAAAATTATGATATTGTAAATTTGTTGAATAAACTAAAAAAATAATAATATACATATTCATAAGTGTAATTATGCGAAAAGGAAACTATTTTATTTTATTTTCTGTACGATTCTCATAATTTTCTTTTTTTATGTAATCAGTTGTAGGTGAACCGACATCTCAATTATATTGTTAACAGTAGATTCATGTAACTGGCCAAATTTATAACTATGTATTATAAACTAAGTTACGCTGTATGTTCCCTAGAATATATTAAATTAAATTAATCAACAAAAAAATACAGGAAATAGGTTTCCCAATTACGAGAGAAACGAATTCTAAATTTAATAGAAGGACCTACACAAATTTCTAATAATATTATTATTTTAGTATTTTTTTTTTCTCGTGATACCGGTTTAGTTGTCGATATATGTGTCCCTAAAGAACATTAGTGAACATAAATCCACCCCGTATATAATTAAGTTATATTTCTATTGCGGGATGCTTCATTCCTAAAATGATTTGAGCTTGGATTATGTGTAGGTAAAGCTCCATTTACACCATCTTTATCCTACTAATTAATTATTAGGTATCTATATTGTTATTTAAATTTAAAGGTTCAAAATAAGGCATCGTTTTACTTAAACTAAATATTAAAATGAAATAAGATATCCAAATAAAGAAAATCGAGTAGGTACCTAACTACAAGTCATATTGGCCGATTTGATAAGGTATGTTACCTTACTAATTAGCTAAGAATAACCAGTTCTAAGAAAGGTTATTTATACAGTAATACAGTGTGAGTATAAAATCCTACGCAAAACCCTGTAAACAATAATAAAAAATATTTTTAAGCACAAATATACACACAATTGAATGCAAGTTAGTTGTCTAATCATTAAACACTTAATATGCTTTTTGAATAAATAAATAAACAAACGTTTTAAATATCTTTAAATTAATACGTGACGAGAAGGCTTTGTACCCTTTTTAAGCATATTGCGCGCACGTAGGAGGGTGAGATTTGGCATAGTTAAAGTTTATATGGAGTAGAAGTGCAGAAAGCTAAAATTTATCTATAATATATGTTACAAATATATTACATAAAATAAAATAAAATGTTTATACTACCTACCTACAGATTCACTGAATGAGTTTCAAACTGTGAATTTTGTTTGATTTCAAATGTTCCTTTTTCAATAGTATGTCAATGTAGTATTGTCAAGGCAAAAATAATTAATGGTGCCATTTTACACTTCTATGAATATCAAGTCTCAATTTTACAGGGAAAAAATAAAACTGACCATGAATTTTATCAAAAATCTTGTATCAAAAAATAAATACAATTACAAGCTGTAATCGTGTTTTTTTTCAACTGTACTATCTATCATTAAATTTAAATTTCATAGGTATTGCAGAGAAAGCAAAGAACACACGCTAATGACGTATTTGTATACTCTAGCATCTGACGTAATAAAAAAAAAATTAAAAAAAAAATATGGAATGATTATAGAGGTATACTTACTTCTTTATAGAGGTTTAAGGACCTCAATAACGCTCCAACTTAAAAATTTAATGAATTACGGTCGAATTTCGACCATTGAGCGACCACTCGTGTTAATAAATATTTAACATAAAGTAGTGTTATAATATAAAAATACGTTAAGCGTAAACATTTTATAGTATTAAGTATATCACAGACTTTTATTAAGTATTTCAATACTGAGCAAAGTAAATAATGCAGATTTTTTTTTTAATAGCTACGAGTAGCTTTAATTGCAATATTATTATTAAGTTTTAATGTATAGAAACGTGCTAACGAGATATAATGGCACATCTTTATTTTTATTACCTTTTTTATTTTATTCTTTCGGGTAATATTTTCCTTGACATTAATTATTCCAATTGATATGTACGCGTTATTGAAATGCAAGCTCATAAACGAGTACCTATATGTACTTAGTATGAACGATTGTGGAGGCCTCCTAATGAGTCGAAAACTAATTAGTGAGTATTTTAAACGGCGTGCCTATCGTCAGTGGGCGTCTTAATTAAGGTTTAATTGCATTGGCCGGACGCCATCAGGCATCAGCAACTCCAATCAAACTACCAACAATCAACGCCTTCTTCATGAACGTGGCACCGCCCCCTTCACTCCCCTCCAACCCCCTTCTGATCCCGCGCACCCCCGACACTAGTATAGCAAACGCATGAAGATATTTATAGATAGCCATCTGGCGGCCGCCTTAACAAGCTCCTATTACCGGCGAAGTGTTGCCAACTCGGCAAGCAAACACCTCATTCTTCGCTTTTAATTTTAGGTAGTATTCACAATTTTTAGGGTTCCGCACCTAAAGGTTATTATTACATCGTGTTCCGAGACCATTCTCGATAAAAAAACACCAGCTAATTGGCCCTACGATTTCAAACAAGATTTGTTTTGACCTCATTGTGGTTTCAGAGTAAAAAAATTGTAAACTTTACGTGATAATATGTCATAAGTTCGGTCGGTAGCGAGGCCGCGCCGTTAATAAATTTGGGCATGAATTATGTTTGCATTTTTAAATACAATTTCTTACACGGAATAGGAAACATTAACGCCCGCTTGAAATGGTCTATGGCCTTATATAACTATAAATATGGGTGCGTCGATGAAGATTTATATCGAGACTATGGTTTTGCAGGGCTATCTGTCAGTCTTCATTCTTCTTCGTATACTTACACATAAATTGTATAGGGTGATGATTTTAGAGGCGTGGTTTTCAAGAAGAGATAAAACGCATATAATTTGATGTTATGGCTAAGAATTTAGTTTTATTATAAAGATAAGGGTTTGCCATTATGTTTTAAAAATGATTTCGGGTAAGTGGCCGCCGCGGCTGACTCGAACAAATTCCAGCCGAGAGGCCCAATTTTCAACCACTTTTTGCAGCAAGTTGGGCCGTATGTCAGCAATAACGCGCCGAATATTCTCTTCCAAGGCGTTAATCGTGTCCGGCTTATCTGCGTAGACAAGCGACTTCACATAACCCCACAAAAAATAGTCCAGCGGTGTTAAATCGCACGATCTTGGAGGCCACGCCACAGGCCCACGACGCGATTTTTACTTTATTTTAGAGTGATTTAAAAAAAATTTAGAGTGATTTTTTCTAAATTTGCACTATTTGCAAACGTTGTTCAGGAGTAAACCTATTCATTATGAAATGGTAAACCAAACTGAGCATAAATCAAGTGACAGCTGTCAAAAACACCAACTACGAAAAAAGTAGTGCCAGATTGAAAACCACGCCTCTAAAAAAACAGCCCTATACAACGTGTCCCACGACGTTTTACTATAAAAAAACCAGCTTATTGGTCTTGCGATTTCAAATATTATTTGTGAAGACGATATGTCAAACGTCATTATGGTTTCAGAGAAAATAAATTGTAATTGTAATTGTAATCTTATTTGATTATTATGATATGATCGTGCCAAGCGCACAGTTTATTGCGACGCATCGCTCGTCGCGGCGAATCCACTCGCCAAGCGAAATAAACATTGGGTAATGCACACGATTTGGTAATAATAGTACCTAATCAAATTTTGGTTTAAATTACTTTACTATTTATTATTCAATTCTCAAAAACAACCGTAAAATGTTCGTACAACCTCGTGGACACTGTGTGTATTTTCTTTCCTAAATGGAAATTTTAAAGTAGAACTACATTTTGTGTTTTAGACTAACCTACGTAGAACATTCTGGTCTTAATTATTATTGCAATTTACTAGTATCTAGTGTTGAGGAATTAATGGGGGAATTTATTGTCAAAAGTTTAAAATAAAGGGGTAACCAAATGAAGTCGGCAACCGTAGGTTGGAGTTCACCCCGCCAAGGCAGGTTGGATTTATTTGCTCGCCGGTCGGTCTTCGCTGCACGAACGCCGCCAAAACCTACCGCCAACCTAAATATTGAAATTTAACGAGAATTTATGACCTTTGTTTGTTAAGTTAATTATGAGTAAAAACGAATGTTGGCGGGGTCTGCCTCGGCACACTACCATCACCATCGCACGATACACCCACATCTACATGGGGAATCGTACACATTATCACATACCTACGGCGGACACCGCACACACTAAATACTTTATTTATTTATTTTAAATAAGTGCTATGACCTAGTTCATATACAATTATTTTGGGCCTTACTCAACTAGGCAAAATGAGGCTGTACTAAAGTCAGGAAAGATGGTGGTAAAGAAGAGTTAAAAGGTGGGTTGTTGTGTTGTACCTTAACCACTCTTCTAACCACATTCACTCTCAGTACACTTGTACTGATGCCATTAATAACTATTTTTGTTTGACATTACTTTATTGACAGATTATTGAAAGAAGAACATTTCAAAATCACACAAAATTCAAAGCTCTGTCAGTAGTAAGAACGTTTTATTTAATTTAATTTAACGTATTTATAACACATATTATGGTAATTTTTGCTTTCTGCACTCTGCAATTTTTACTATGCCAAATCTCACACTCTTCCGCTTAAAAATATACTTAAAAATGTGTACAAGTTTCTCTTCACGTATTAATTATATAATAAAGATGTATAGATACATATATGTAGCAAAAAAATGTATCTAGTTCTAAAAGAAAGAAAAAAGATAGGTACCTATTTACCGTATTAGATCGTAAATGTGAGAATATATTTTGTTTCAATTTATTAAGAATAAATAATAGCTATTCGGGCCTACATAAAGCATTATGTTTGAAATAACGCGTAACAGAGTATGGCTGAAACATACAGTTACACACATCACACATTGCACACTTATTACCTATACGGCTTCAGCAAAACAGCAGACTATCTACATTCGTGACCAGATAGGGAACTCTTACCGCCCCACACCTAAATGTCCCCCTCCCCTCTATGAATACGCCCCTGTTTTGCCTATTACCTCGTAGCGTTCAGAATCGACATTGTAGATTTTACACATTGGTTTTATACGTTCAAAGGAATCCGCCGAATTTAATTCAATTCAATTCAATCTTTTTTATTAAACAGTTAGTACAGAATCGTAGCAAACAATAAAGAAATTGTAATATATTACAGTTTTATAACTATATATAACATTTTTAGGATTAACTTTCAACGAGTGTCATTACATGTGTGTCAGCGTATTATGTATTAACAGTAATTGTAAATAAACATGTTTTTTTTACCAAAGTATAAAACCTAGCTATGAAAATGATGATGAATGTATATTTGTATTACCTCAAGGGCGGATCACGGGGTAGAGGGGTCCCCCCCCCCGTGATCCGCCCTTGAGGTAATACAAATATACGCCTACTGCCGTAATAAATTAACTGTACCAATTGGGTCTATTATTCGCTGACAAATTGGCACTTCAGCCTCGTTAGGACTCTCGTACCGAGAAGCATGATCGCTCGCCAAGCGCGTTACTCGTATCGTTACTTATTAGCCTTGCAGCAAACATTTGCATTTTCCGGTTGGAATTAAGATTCTGAACGTTGACAAAATAGAATACATACGTGCATAAATGAAGCGTAGCCCGGAACCTCTTTTATGTATCTACTTAATTGTTTAGTTTTAAATATTATTAAAAAAAAACAGAATCTTTCTCGCCTGCAATGTCTTGTGCGTGTGTAATTTTACCCATTCAGGATAATCGTATTCATCGCTACCGGTTGGATAAATATCCAACCGATAGCGGCGGTAAGTAAAGATATTATTTGGCAATATGATTACGCTTAGGAATATAATAGAAACATTAAGGCGCCACCAGTCCCTAAAACGTGTTTTGTAACGTATTTTGGTGCATTTCGTTGAAGTTATTCCCAACAAATGGCTAAAACTAAAAATACCACAATATTCTACATATATTAATTTAGTCCTTTGCTTAAAAAAAAACCGAAATACACCTTATTATAGTAATGAAAATAAATAAATAAGAAAGTGTTGTTTTTTTCTTGCAACGATTTTCTTTTAAGTTGTGTAAGTGACGCGAACCTAATTTTTCTTTCTAAAGATAGACAATATAATAATCTAGGACATTACTTAAAAAAAAACATTTTTTTCAAATGATAATAATGATTTAAATACAAAAAACATGTTTCATCGATTCCAAATGTAACGAATTCGCGGTCGGCGAGTATATCCGTCTCTTTTCTACACGTCAATGTTCGAATAAAGCCTACTCTTTCAAATCAAAAGGACAAATGCGTCCCTGGGCGCCTTAAGTAAGAGCGTAATATATATCTAAAACTGTTTTAGGGCGCCATATTGTGAATTTTGAAGATATGAAAGAAAATAAAAGGTAGGTAATGTAGGTGTTTGTAATAGCCGCAGATAATTCAACATTTTATTGGTAGAAATATACATAAGTTCCAATAGCAAAGATTTACGTATTTATATTATCTATCTAAACTATAAAACTACAATGATAACATTTCTAAAAGTAACAAACATGTTAACCTCATTAGACTACAGAAATTTATGATATAGGTATTCGATTGTAATTGAAATTTTGTTTAAAATATTTTTAGATAAAACAGAAAGCCCTAGATTTCATCGCTATTTAATTATTATTGTGATAACTCTAAATAAATTCATGATTTAGTATTCAGGACGGCGTGGACAAACCGGAATCTTAATAATTCAGTTCCTTCGTCAATTTTGCGATTTCCTACCGCTCACGAGCATGTTCTTCAGCTATAAATCGCATTATAAACACTCGCATGCGTAGAGGCGCTGACCGCCGCAGCCGAAGTTCGCCTTTTTACCGTCATCACCTGCGGGCATCTTTCATTAGGCAATGCGTTCGCTCTTCCCTGTACAAACCATACAAACATAGTAGTATTGTGATTCTTTTATTTGTGGAGTTATCTAAGCATAGAATTAAAAAGTAAAATTTCTACCTTGTCTAAAGGTTAAGGCACGAAAGTCAGTATTTTTTAATACATTCTATCATAACTTTAGACCTATGTAGTAAATTCATGAGTAATGAGTAATTTCATAAAGAAACCGATTCAATTACATATTTTTTTTTTAAGAAATGTTTAATCAATTATCGAAATGGCATTTTGGATAAAGGATTATGTAAAAAAAAAACGTAACTTAGATACCACATTTGTGGTGTCGATAATTTATAAAGTATACGAAATAAATTAATATGTGTACAATTCATTACAAAACGAGTACTAAAGGTTTAGATACCTATTTTTGTTAAAACTCATAAGATGGCGTTTTAACGTCAAGTTAGATACCATTTTTGTGGACGATTATTCGTAAACTATGAGGGTAAAAAACAAATTAAAAGGTGTACAAAACAGTACAGTACTAATCGATGGTATATTAAAAATGTTGATATCTTATAAGATTTATACCTATATCTCTCAAGATTGCGGTTTTTATCAGTATTGAGCTATTATGATTGAAAAATGGCTCCAAACAAATTGGTCCCTTTATTATTTGCAGAAAGAAGCATTTTCCAAACTAGATTCCTTATTTTATCATTCCCTGTAGGTTCTGAAAACACAGGCCAAAAATATGAACCAATGTTTCCTTTGAAAACTAAATAATTGACAAAGATTTCAATAATATAGTTTCCAATGAATAAGAATGCATAAGAATTGCTTAAGAATGCAATGCAAGTTTGCATAAGAATGCAATGTCCACACATTGTAAAGAAAAAACACGGAACCACTATTATCACAAAAGTTATATTTTCTATACATACATTTCAAACAAATATATAGTTTCCAAATAGCAGTTCTCAAAGACACTACAAATAACAGTAGGTACACGAACTTTCCTCAGACCAAAATGCAGTAATTTAGATTTAGAAGGTTTAGTCAATATTTTCCAAATTTACCGCTTACTATTCGTAACAAACTCTAGGTTGGCTACTCTGCATACTATCTTGTCAATTTGACTTGTTGGCAAGTTGTCAACTGACTGACTTCCGCTATTGCTGTTCTATGTGAGCTGGGAGGGAAGATGGCTTGCTGTGCTTGCTGGTTGTGTAATTTAATGTCGGTGTGACCGAATAAAATAGCCGTGGAAATAAATAGAAGATTTAATTTCGCCCATCCTGACACCACAAAGGCGACCTTTCTGTCGATTTTATTGTTGGCACTCGACTGGGCCGTCAGAGAATTCCATCGTTACCGCGTTACGGGGTTCCGTCGGCAACAATATCACCTCAACAACGCCTCCACAACAATAACTCAGACACATTAACCAAACACCCAGACAATCATGCAAATGAACTTTCGACTACCTTCAACTTTTTTCCATCCAGGACTCCAAGAAAAACAAGAACATGGCCTTTCCGTCGATTAATTTTATACTGGTGTATGTTGTATTTATTTGTTTAAAGAAATATTATACATAATAACAAACAATATGGTCAATTATAATTTACGCATATTTATTGAAGATTTAATTAGAAATAACATTCACAGAACTGTTTTCCATATATCAAAATAATTATAAAGGTACTAAATAAGTCCTGTACTTACGAGCACATTGCACTGACAAAAATATCGAGCTAACCGAAAAGTTCAGTCCAATCATAATTTGTTGTGACATCCCTCATCTTCGTTTGTTGTCTCATTCCATTCCATTCCATCATTCATTAATTTCTTTTCCGGTCGCGGGGCTTAAAGCCAATTAGTATTCCGTATTAGTATTAGTTCTACTTTAATAAGATATTAGTTAATTTTGCTAAAACAACTTCCCGGCTAACAGATACCTACCTATTAACCCAAAACATTTAGTGAAAACAGATTAAATATCCGAATTAAAGTATTATTAAACACATCCAATTCTATGAATATTAAAAATCAACATGGGCGTATGTGATAGACACAGATAATTAAACATTTTATTGTTAAGTTCCAATAGCAAAGATTTACATATTTAAATTACCTTAAACTATGAAGCGACGATGTCTAAATATAACAAACATTTTAACCTCATTATAGAGCACGGAGATTTACGATTTATTTGAAAATATAATAAGTATAAATTGTCCAGACGAAGATGTTATAATTACAAAACGAACAAGACCCGCTCGACCTGAACAAATGGTATTAATAAGATAAGCCCAGCCGAAAACCTTCGAAGCCAAAGCAAGCCATTGAGAGAAGATCTGCCCCGAGGCTCATCAAAACCAACTATCTCCATATTTGAATAATGAAAAGGAATGGAATTTTCAAAGCCGCCATTCCAATTGACAGGCGCTCATAATTGATTGCCGAAGAAGGCGCCAACCCTGCCGACTAATATGCATAATATTTTGTTATTATACGCCCTTTCGTTCGACCATTATAGGTGGCGTTCTCTCGTCTGACGGCTGCCAACTGCCAACTGCCAGCCGATGCCGTCATTTTATTTCCTTGTATTATTTTGTTCTAACCGAGGACTATCGATACTTGATTATGACCCCAACGGAAAATAAGAAAGTTCCTAAACCTTACCTTGTGTCTTTAGAAATCCAAATTTGAAAGTGGTTGCCTTTTCTCACCGAGAAAATACATAGAAAAGTCTCTTCTAATGTATGAGCAGTACCTACCTTTAAAATGCAAACGACGGTAATCTCATATATTATTTAAAATATTCAATTCCAAAACGGGTTTCGCCCCGGGTTAACTGTAGGCACCTTCGGTGTGCGACGACTCGTGCCTGCCGCGCTCGGGATGAATCGCTTCGCTTGGACAGCGCCTTCGGCGAGTGACGACTCATACCTGAGGCTTCGCGATTCATCTCCAAATTAGTAATATACACTCTAGTAGATGTGATGATTTTATTAATAGTTAGACCGAATAAATTAAATAGACTTCTAGAAATAGAATCTAAACCTCAATGGTTACTTTCGAAGTATTTTTCATAGTTTATTCAGCCGTTTCTACACTCCGGCGAAATAAGGGTTAGTTGGAGGGATGGTTTAAATGTATCTAAACTCCCTTAAAACACCCGTTAACAAATAAATAAATATATTTTGGGTTTGAATATATGATTATAACTAAATTTATAAACACAATATTTATCAAAAATACAACTTAAATCATATTTTAACATTCAATTAAATAATGAAAAATTGTAAGAATTTAATATATAAAAAAATAAATAACTACTTTTAAAAAATAAATAAATACTTTTTATTACCTATATGCTGTAGCCATTTACTTCCTATAAACATCTAATATACATACCTTGTATATATGTACATATCTACTGTGGGAAAGTATTTAATGTCAAATGTTGCCACCTAAAATCAATAGAAAAACATATACCTACCACTCCTTAATCCCAAGGAATATTCCATTATTAGTTTAATAAAAAAGGGTTTTTTTATTAAAGTTTTGATATGTTCTTAGCTCGTATATTCAAATAATCAACAATGCGAAAATAAATTATTAGTGTAAATAAATGTATTAAAAATAATAACCTGAGCTGAAGTGGGCACCTCAATCCTCCACAGGCTGACACTGGCACCATCGCCATACATTTTATTGTATCCGTGAAGCGCCATACGTTTATCTGCCGAATTCAATGGACCCAGCTACGCTCATTTAAACTGTTAATTTATATATCGCGGATAAATTAAATACATAAATGATATCTATAATTTCTAAGCGCCTAGAATTTTAATGATCTAAATAAAATGTATTAACGACCATAACTCGCTTGTTTCTATTAATGTCGCCATAAATTTTAAGCTCATTACGTTTAATATTATATTACATTAGCAGGAAATGAGGATCTCAAAATAAAATTAATTAAAAAAAGTTCTTTATTGCTTGAAATGCAAACACTTATTTATTATTTAAGTAATCAAAGCATACCTATAGAATGGCCATAAATAACTATTTGTATCTATACCAAAGATTATAATGATAGTTTTAATTATAAAATATTTTATGGTTGCGATAATGACACGCTACGAGTATAATTACATTCTAGGTAGAAATTACTATATTTTCGGTATATAGGTAGATAAATATTTATTAAGTTTATTATCAACGCGTATTGAAAAGGATCTGTTGATTGTTTTTCGACATATTTAAAAATTAAGAAACAGTTATCATTCGTAAATAATAATTTTACCAGCATTTTTGAACCTTATACGAGTAGTAGTTTTGTTTTTGACAAAAAAACACACAAAAAAACTTTTACATTAGACATTCATATACACGATCATACGCACTCTTAAATAATATTTTGTTTAAAAGTTTGCCCTCAAATTCCCACCATATTATAAAATATATATATTTTTTGTGGATTTTCCACTGTTATTTTATTAGTGATGCGAGGAATATTTTTACTTTTACATGCATTATGATATTTTCTAGTTTCAGATATTTATAAGAATATAGTTAGAATAGAAATTGGAATTAGAATTAGAAGAATAAAATATATATTAACGACCTCTCTGGCTGAGCTGTCTTGTGGCAATAAACTTATCCTTTTGTTACGATTTATGCGTGCTAAATTAAATGTTTATTAATTGTTATTAGAACAGGGTGACAAGATTTTTATTTTATATGTATAATAGACTTTTATTTAAAAAATGTGATCAAAGCTATTAGCCATTTAAAAAATATGTTAAATATTAGATTGTGATAATAAAAGTATAATGTAATTGTTGTCAAATAAATAAATAGGCCAGCGGCGCGACTTTGTTAAACGCGACTTCGTGGAATGCGACTTCATGAAACACGACTTCGTTGAACTTAACTTTGTTAAACGAGACTTCGTTAGACGCGACTTTGTAGTGATTTCGTCACCGCTATGAGCCAGCTTCAGTAACATAGTTATTCAATGCGCTAGATTATTGGAGTGATTTAAAAGGGTCGCCTTATAACTCGCACGACTTAGTAGTGACATCAGTTTCGATGCGGATTTCGAACAAACGCTATTGCTGCTTTTTTTTGCATAGATTCATATTTTTGCATAGAATGTATCACGAAACTTAACGCCGTCGGAATAAGTAGGCATTGATTTCAAACGACTGTGATTTTTTAATTTTGTTTATTATTAACATGCTTTGTATTTTAGTATATATAATCTCTGAATTGTTTTAAAATAACTCTTCAATTTTATTATTTTTAATAATGTCAACTTAATCTATAAAAAGAACGCCCCATAAAGACGCCTTTTCTGCTAGCTAGTTTATTTTTACTACTCCGGCCCTGTTAGTTTATTACTCTGCTATTAAACAGTGAATATATGTATTGTAATATATGAAGTTTATCGGACTGAGTTTGGTGGTTAGTATACACTATATACTTATTGCTTTAAAATAATTATAAAGTTAGATGTTTCGTAGAACTATTAAAGACAATAACCAATCAAATCAAATCATTATTTGCTGATTGTGTAGCATTATATTTATTATTATAGAATAAATTATAATTCTTAATATAAAAAAACCTAAATTTTCAAATTTCAAAAATGTTTAAAATTAATAAAAAATTTAGAGAAGTTTATTTTATGTTTACGATAATTTAAAAAAAAATGTTTTAGAGTTAATTAAATTAAAAAAGCGTTAAGAAAGCTTCAAATTTGGAATTCATTCGTGTACCTGCATTATTTGTGAAACTTGGCCTCAGATGTAGGTATGGGCGGTTAGGTTAGATTAGATCTACCTGCGAAAGTTGAGCAAGAAGAGTTTGCTTGACTTGACTTGGTTCGATGCTGCGGCAAGCAGCACGTGCTGACGTTTGTTTAATTAACTTTAATGAGAATAAACCGGTTTAAGATAATTAATTAACTCAAATAATACATACTTAAAAAAAATTAAGATCTTACCGGTTCCCATTATTAAAGCTAATTATTTACTTATTCCTACATGGAGGCACCTATTTGTTTTATTTTTGGTTTCGAGAAGAAAGAAATGAGTAGGTATTTTTATTTTTGTATTGTCCTACCCTCTCTAATAGCTTATTATCTGTCTTAGTATTTGAAAAACTGCAAAAGTAATCAGCACATCCCAAAAGGGAAAATCAGTGAAACCAAAAAATATCTTTTTTTCAAAGGTTTCTAGTATTTATTTATTTATTGAATATTTTTGTTCTTCTGGACGCGCGATTAGGCACAGTTCTGACTGACTTCATATTTTCATCGGCTGAACATGACTGCATGGCTTGGTTGGACCCACATGTGATTCGAATTCGGGACCTCTAGATCTAAGGCAGGCTTTCCTACCATTACCAGATAGGCCGCTCGTTGAGATATATGCAGAGTTTAACTGTTGAGATAATAATAAAAAAGTCTTCCTAAAAAGGCGCCCAAAGTATTTTTATTTGAAATGTTTTTGGGACCTCTTTGCGACATTGATTCTTCATATAAATACATACATACGTATGTATGGCCAGTGATGGTTGAACGAACCAACGTTTTATATGCCAAATGTCGCTCGGCACCTTTTAAATTTTATTGTTGCTATTTTATTTATCTATAATAAAATACGAGTATATTGCTAAATTATTTAGACTATCAAGCAATGTTTTTTTTACATAATTACTATAACCTAGCCTAACCTAACCGAACCTAGGTCATATACAATTATTTTGGGCCCTACTTAACTAGGTCATATGTGCCTGTGCTGAGTGAGAGTGAATGAGTGCGGATTCCCGCGACCTTTGGACCAATAGTCCAACTCTTTAACCATTAGACTACCACGATTATACAAGTTATATTTTTGTTTACTTTGCTCCTTTCATTATTCAGCAATAAATACTAGGAAAATATTTCACAATTACGAAAAAAACGAATTCAAAATTTAATCGAAATTGTGTTAATGTTTAAGAACTCTGTTAAATGCTTACGTGTGAAAATAAACCAACCTTGACCGAGTTACGCACCTGTTCACACAATCTAAATAGTAGGTAATATCGTCGGTCTTAGGCCAGAAATATATTTTACACTCTTCGTAAACTAATACATTGTTGTTGTACCGCGTGCTTTTCCCAATAATTGGGTTTATAATAAACACGTTAGTAGGTTGGTACCTACGCTGCTAAGCTTAAATGTGATCACTAACCACACGAAAATGTATGGGCTGTTACTTCAGCAGCGAACTAATGCGACTATGCCTAATGCCGTGAATGCCTAAAAACCAATAGCATTTTCCATACAAAGAAGCCATCAAATGTGTGCAATTGTGCATATAGTAGAAGTTGTATCGCTGGCAGCCGCGGCGTTCCCTCGATCTATAATATTTATATTATATTAGTATCCGGATAATATTGATTGCAGGCAGATCGGCGCGCATGAAATACGGGCCGCATAAACAGCCCTCGACGCACGCAGCGAAAGGGCGCGGGCGTTCAATTAGCGGACGGCGAAGCAAACATGACCGCCGCCCGCGCTGCGGACAATGTACTGAACACTGGACAATGCGACAAGGCCTTCAAAAACCACTTACCGACGGCTTAGTGAGTACTTAAATGCGCAAATAAATTGAACTGCTTTTAGGTAAATAAAACTCATCAATATTTATTTACTAGGGCGCCGCTTTGCTTCGCTGCGGCATACATTAGAGCGGAGTTTAGTATATAAATGTATTTCTCCATAAGGATTACCATTTAATTTTTTATAATTCTTTGCGCAATCAAATGTATATGTTTTTTGGTATCTATGCACAGAAGACATTGTCATGGTCGTTTTAAAAAAATAATTATCAAAATCGGTCTTGTAGTTCTAGAGCCTTAGTCCGTGAACAGAGTGACATTTGAGTCACCACATGGAAGCGAAGCGACAATAAAATCTTTATTTAAAAAATTTACATTTATAACCAGAGAGAAAAAAAAATAATATAAAGAAATATCCACTGATTGCCAAGTGCGTAGGTACTTACTTTAAACTATAAAAAAAAAATCACAGAAAAAATAAAAAGCAAACAGTTAGTATTTAATAAATAAACTCACATCGTCTCTTACTCCATAATTAATGAATCCATAAGATGTGTTCCTGCTTAAACCTTATTTAGATTGGATATATGCCATAACTAATATTTTTATGTTTATATAATTTGTGAATAGAACGTGCCTTTAAGACTACAAAAAAAAAACGATTTATACCAGGAAATCACAACGAGTTCTCCGACCTTTATTTATTTATGCAATTCCTATTGTAGTTTATATTTATACATATTCATTAATTTATATATTAACACATTAGTAATCATGTTATTTAGTTCAAAATTGATATATCGATAATCAAAACATTTCCGCTTTGCAATGAACACACTAAGTCGACAAAACACGATAAGTTACATCTACTAACTACTAATTTTAAAAGATTTTTTTTTATTAGTACATATTATGAATAAATTGTTATAAATAATAACAAACAAACTGTAAAATTTGTGGTATGAATTATTAATGTGTTATTTTACGTAAGTAATTTAAATATTATGAAACAGTATCTATCTATTATTAAAAAAATATCTCTATAATGCTAGTGCATATTTATTTTCATAAACTTTTTCCACACCCGATCGGATCACGAATCTACTTTCTACTAACACTTAATCATATAATTTATTACTACCTAATATTATTCCTGTAATAATATCGTTATTTTAAATGCTGTTGGGCCTTAGAGTGTTTGTATGCTTCTACAATTAAAAGTGATCATCAAAAAAGCATAAAAGAAAACATGCTATTACTATTATTATTAGCAGCGAACTAACGCGACTATGCAAGGCCGGTTTTATTTTTGTAGTTTTTATTGTCTTAAACATGAGGACTGATAAAGACCCAAAAAAAATGACTTTAAAAATATACAAGTTTAAGTTGTTATCTATTTCAAGTGACAGTAGCTTAGTTTCTAATGATACTAAGAAATGGGTCTGAAAAACTCAATTCCCAGTTTACCGGCAGCATTGGCGATTGGCGCAAAAAGGCCTCCGGATCCGGACCATCCGAAGCACAAATCCACGTCTGAATAATGAAATTTATTTTAATAGCTAAAACAAACATTATTTGGTGGTAAGTTATACGCGGTCGGCGGCGCGTATAAGCGTATAAGGTAGGTGGTACTAGCTGCCTACCTCTTTTGGTGTTGCGGTGGTAGTGGTAGGCCCTGAGGAAGTGGGGGGACAGAACAGTCACGGGACTGAGTTTTCTTTGAATATAAACTTAATTATAATTTTCGTTTACTCTCTTTTTGGTAGACACTGCCTTTACTACGACCCATTTGCAGAGACCGATTGCCTTCGGTGCCCACTCACTCACTCACTCACATTAGCACGTGGGTCCATGGCAAACCCGTGAATAACAAAATAATAGCCTATGTCTCTCATTTTCTAGCATCGCATAGATTGTGACCTAATATTGACCTATAATTAATTTTCGGAATAATTAAAGGAATGGGAGACTCTAAGAATGACTGCAGACAGTTGCTTTTTATTAGCTACTAATTTTATGGATTTCCTGGAAAAAGTTCGAATTCAATGTATCCAATTCTAATGATATTCCAAGTGCTGACATGGTTACTCAAATTCACCACAGTGTCACTACAATAAAATTATACTATAGGCCACATATAGGGGTCAATTTTAAGTGATTTAAGAATATATTAAAGCCCGTGTTTTATTGTACCAAAAATTAACTTTTAAGTATATTTTTGTTGGTCTATCTAATTAAAAGTTTGTTTGAAAGCAGGTTTAACAGATTTGAATTACATTTTTTGTAATATGTAGAATCGTATTGTCGTATATCGTATGACGTACATATATTCAAAATAAATCCCCCCACGATACACATACACAAACACTCCCACCAACACAAGATATACAGGTACATATTGCACATAGTAGGTGAATAACGAATAGATAGGTACTATGTTGTGAGCTTTATAAGGGACATTTTTTTCGTTATTAATTTAACTTTAAAAGGTTATAAATATTGTCAATTATTGTTTTAATTTAATTTAAAAACATACACTATAGGTATGCACATTTCTTTAAAGTAAAATAAACTATTCGATCAGTACTTGCATAGGTTTTTATACATTACTTTACCCGTCAAAAGATATAAAGATCATGTCTGAAGCGTTTGTAATACCAAAAATGAGCCACTCTTTCTGAGTGCACATTCTTTGACCGCCTTAGCTGCAACGTATTTCTTCAGAATTTTAAGTACACACCCGTGGCATGAGTCCTGAAGAGCCCAGACAGGCCTAGAGAGTGTTGGCCAGGCAGAAGGTCACCGAAGGCGCCGGACGCCGCCCTCAGGGCCGATCTGTGAGGTACGGCTTTGAAGGGTCGCTTCTACCCGAGGAACATAAGTTGAAAAACAAAAAAATTAAAACGAAATTCGCTTCTTACCAACATTTCATTAGGAGCTAGAATGAACAGGTGTGTCTTAATTGATTTAGATGTAGTCATTGCACCTGCTGATTCAAACTGCGCCATTAACATTGATTATATTATCCGTTTAGTGGATAGGGACCTCAGCCTTTAACATAATTAAAATGCAAGCATTTCAAAAATATCTTGTTTCTTTCGCTGTAAATGCTAGGTACTTTCTGAATACTCTTTCAGGTGCATTATTGTGTAGGTTATTTAAATATTAAACACTTTATATTACACGTACAAATACGTAACAAAAGAGTGAGATTTTTGCCGGAAGGCAATCTCTACCAGCTAACCTAGAGAGTCGTGTAAAATATATAATATGTTGTAATGTTAGTGGAAAAATAAAATTTTAAATAAAAAGTAATAGAATATATATCAATATTTATTATTATCTTATAGTAATAGTAATTAATGACAAATATTTAATTTCATGTTTCAAGTTTTAAAATGTATCGGAAATGAACCGTCAAATCTACCAAATTATTATATGGATGAGCTCAATAAACAGAACATATTTTTGATATGCTTTCGATTGCTTCAATTTTGTTTTTGGCACAAAACATAACAGAGTGACAATTACTTATTATTTATTATTTTTTCAAAGGTGCGTAGATGTCTGTATTCTACTGGCTTAAATATCTACTATTAGTCACCTTTTTTGTTCTTATAGATAAGTTGAAGCAAGAAGAATAAAGGGCTATTAAATACAGAGGCGGTTTCGGTTTGTGGGTAATGTCCCACGAGGGGGGGACCTATATTCGGTTTGTGGGTAATGTGCCACGAGGGGGGGGGACCTGTATTCTTACCGAGCGTTATTCATTCAACAATAAAAATGAGGTTTCTTAGGAATCACCACTAAAGACGTCATATTCATTTCCGTTCCGAAATGAATTGAGTAAATTGACATTCACAGCGAGTCGATAAAACGCAGGATTGAAATTGTCAATGATCATATATATTATTTATAGATATAGAGGTAGGTATACATCTCGACCTAGGTCATACACAATTATTTTGGGCCCTACTCAACTAGGCCAAATATACCTGTACTAGAGTCAGGGGAGATGGTGGTAATGAAGCGTTAAAAATGGTAAATGGTATGACCACGTGCGGAATCGAACCCGCGACCTTTGAGCCAATAGTCGACCGCTTTAACTACTAGACTAACACGATCTCAAACAACAAACAAATACAAATACACACAAACACAAATACGACATATAAATACAACAAACAAATACACATAACAACAACAACAAATACAAACAAATAACAACAAACAACAAATACAAACAAACAACAACAAACACAAACACAACATATGATATACATTCAAATAACAACATATGTAGCTCTAACATAGGAATTAAAATTCATTAAAAGGATGAGTGAAATATTTATGGTGTTGCCCATGGCACATACAATATACAAAAAGAAAAACAAATACACGGAGATCAGTGATAAATCAACGACTTGTTACCTATTACCGACATATTTATTTTAACAAATTAGGAAGTAAAAAAAACTAAAAATTAAAAACCCAATTTTTCACAGATACGGCAATATGTGGCCAGCTTAAAATTCTGAATATGAATTAAGGTTTCTACTTAATAAATATTCTTTAACGGTTTTTTTAAATAGGGAATTAAATTAGCTTCGCGTCGCTACGAGTACTTATTTATTTACCTCTTAACAGATTCCCCGATCTGTCCCGAGACCATTCCCATTAAAAAAATCAGCTAATTGGCCCTGCGATTTCAAACATGATTTGTTTTGACGTCATATACAAAATCATCATGGTTTCCGAGAAAAAAACTGTAACCTTTACGTGATGATATTAAATCGTTCTTGTCATAAGTTCGTCCGCTAGTGAGGCCTTGGCCGAGCGCAAGCGAGCAAAATACAAAGATGGAATTTACACGAGCGCTTCGATAAAATTAATAAATTTGGGCATTAATTATTTTCGCGTTTTTTTTTTATAATTTACGCATAATAAGGAACAAAAACACCCCCTTAAGTCTTCGGAAATGGTCTTGGGACCTCTTGTATAATTAACCCTATAGGGTGTATAGTGTATACACTAATATTTTTCTATCTTCCTTTGATTTGGCACATTCTTATCTGAAATAAGGTTTCTATACTTTTTATATTCTATTTTTCAGTCTGTTTGTTTGGTAATTGCAACTATATGTATATGGAACTATATGCCTATTTTAGACATAAATTGTAACTATTGTTAAATAGATAGGATTTAGGGATTTTTTATTATTTTATTACCTAAATAATTATTGATGGCTAAACCTGCTGCATGTCAAGAAAATATATTTCAACTCTTACTTCATATAAAAAATATATATATATTTCTTAGCCAATAATTCGGTCCTGAAAATTCCTTCGGCCAGAGTTCTATTGAATATATTATGCGATCAGGTGTAGGCGAACTGACTCATAAATAATGAAGTAATTTCATCTCATCTTCAATTTAAACCAACAAAGGAGACAAAGTGCTAGAGGATAAAATAAGCTGACTCGATATAAAATATGCCATTTTGTGACGGCATTTGCATTGTATTCTTTTGTATTGGATTGACAGCAAAACAGAAAGCAATAAAGCAATACATTTATATCTACTAAAATGTATCCAAGGTATATTTAAAGTAATTATTTATCCGTACTTTTTTTAGCTATCTAAATTATCGTTAATGAAGATAGTCAAAAAGAATACATTTTGAAAGACGAAAAATATATCCTAAAAACAAAGAAATAATTTTACTTTCAATTCACCCACTGCAAAATTGCTACAAAAACCCTTTTACTTAATATAATTATAACGCCACATAATATAATTCAACCTTAGACTGTAAATGAACGAAATTCATAAATATTTTATTAAACATAAATAAATATAAACATTTTTGTGAGTAATCGACCCTTAGGAATATAGTGAGCAAAATTACAACTTTTTTTTACATTTTTGGTATAAACCAAAGTTTTTAACTTTTCTTTCGGCTTTAGTGATGAGGATTTTTTTGCAGTTTCATATAAAACGTTTTATGTATTGTACTTTTATTGGTATTTCTGTTTTAATCTTTCCACCTTTAAAAAAAAATTCGCTGTAAATAAACTATTTTAAATCTAGTTATTTTTTTTTTTTTGCCACGTATTTGAACATTAAGTATTTGAATATATAGCTAGCTATTAATTACGTTTTGGAGTTATGCTATCAAAGAAATTGTTAATGTTTAATTTACAGCCCACTCAATTCAAATTTCGGCAATCAACGAAATGAGATTATAAAATGCTAATAAAATTATGGATCGTTAAGAAAAATTTGCGGTTCGGGCCGTTAAGTTTTTTGCGGTTGAAAAACTCGTAAATTTTTGTTGGAATTAAATTTTTGACAGCTTTATTTTGTAATCAGCAAATTTCTCATGCAGCTGTCGGAGCCTGTCTCACTGTTTATTTTCGTACTCGTTTGATAAATTAAATACTTACGATGGATATTTTTAATATTATTTACGTAGTTTATTCAATCTGAAATATCAGTTTATATTATTTATCTTAAGAAATATAACATCAATTTTCTTCTAACCTATAACTGCTGATATGTAATTACCCATTAATATTTACTATACTGTAGGTCAGATATATCAATAAAAATAATATTCTAGGTTTCTTTGAAATACAGGAGTCCTTTTTATTTGCCAACCGTCTGCACTTTTAAGAAATATACAAAAATACTTAATGTTATCAGGTGATATTATTTACCCATGCCTACTTCTTAATTGGGCATTAATTTTCCTTATGAAGAAGTGGTCAATTTGATTTGTTTGTACATTCTGAAATTTACTGATTATACAAGTTTCTAAGTAAGATGGCAGATGCTTTTGCGATTCTGCTAGCTGAAAGGTATTCGTCCCCAGACTACTCGTGCCTGTCTATGGTTTTGATGGGTTGCTTCATTTCTTATCTCCACCCATGCCTGCGGCAGTTTTAACCCATTCGAAGTGCGTTTTGGATGGCCATAGAGGTTAAGCGGGTTATTTTTTAGTTCTGAGTAGATATAAATAATAAAACATATATACAATGGTCTCATGACATTCATCCATACATTTAAACATTTCATTTTTTTTTTCATAAATTTTTAATCCGCGGCTATTAATAAAACTATTATTATTCCAATAAATAATAATTTTAAATTTATTTTATTTATTTAATAATAAAACTACTACTTTTATTTACTAAATATGTGATTTAGTTAATACTAAATTTTCCCTAATTAAACATTTGACCTCAGACAAAATTTATTGTTTAGTTCCGTATTAAATAGTTTTCTTGAGTCCTACTAAAAATGTGTTGACTTTAATGTTAAATATCTGTATTATCCGACCAGCTTTCGCTGTAATGGTTTCGAGAGCATCAATCTACATAATAAAAAAAAACAATTCTTTCGCATTTGTTCTTTTCGAGTTGCAACTGCAACAGACTGCATTTTTAGTGAGGGAGCAAACGATATGTGAACAATATGACGGATTGTTTTTAACCATTTTGTACCTGTTGAATCCTAAAAGAGATTTTTGAGTATACTTCGTTTATTAAAAAACTATTTCGTTTATTGGAGCCAATATAATTGGTTTTATTTATCTTCTCATTGACCTTTGCCCACCCTTTGGCCTCCGATTTAGATTAAAACGAAAAGCGATGTGTGTCTGTACTCCGCAGTAAATATACCTACGTAAGATACATTTACAAAGCTCGCCGAACGGGCAGAAAGGATAAGGTGGAAAGGATTACTTGGAGTGTCAGCGATCGCGCCAGAAACGATGTCATTCACGGCGTGTCGCCGCGGCGGGTAGCCGCTGGCCGCGACCAGCTCCCCACGCCAACGCGAGAGCCTGCACGCAGCATCGCGATCCTGATCGGATCTCGCACCACCAGAATTGCTTATACTTCATTTATGAGTGGAACTCGGATACATGTTTTTTTTTCTTTGTTTGTTTGTTTGTTTGGTTTTTCTTTGTTGTTGTTTTTGTTTTTTTGGGGGCCGAGGGCCCCCAAGGGGTCCGCGGCCCAAAGATACACAGACAGACTACACATACAGATACACTGAAAGATATAACTTTTTTTTTTATTTAGAATAAGAAATAAATAAATTTCTTTAAAATATTTTAATCCTTTATTCCCAAAATTTTAGTGTATTGCGTTATATGTGTATATGACGCCACATTCAATATTTAGTAATTAAAAACCTTGCAGTGTATATTTAATATAACACATATTTATAAGAGGGCCCACAACTACATTTTGCCGAGGGCTCCCAAAGCTACCAGTCCGGCACTGCCACTTGCAAATGAGAAGTTGAATTTGTTGAATTTTCCATTTGGTCAAACTTTTTTTATTTTTTGATAGGATTGATTGGATTATTTATTTTATTTTATTTGATTAAACGAAGACTCACAAAATGTAGATATGAGGACGAGCTATCATCACGCGAAGGTCCATTACGAATACGGTCCAGGAAGTCGTTTCTACTGGTTCAATAATACTGCGCTCCGATTTCAACCATTTTCGTGTTTGTCTGATAGAAGTTTGAATTTTTATGGAGTTTATTAATTTATTGCACATGAATAATGTACAAGAGATAGTATTTTGTAGTCCTCATGGAAGTGGCGGAGGGCTATAAGATGTGAAATTAGTATATGAAACTTCTATTTTAACCGAAATATTACAACTGATCAGGGATAGATTGAAGGATATACCTCCTTACCGACAACCACTTCGTCGGACAGTCCCGCAGAGCACAGAGCGAGCTGCCCGGGTCCCGGTCCCGGTCCCGTCCCGAGTCCCGGCGGCTCTCGAGCTGTAGGTGGCGGACGTTTAATAGTCGTAAATTCCGGGGCCTTTATGTTCGGACGTCGGACCCGTGAAAAGAATACGATTATTGTCGACCAGTAAATTCGATGGAACCTTTTTTACTATGACATTATTAATTTAATTTTACGATCGAACAATATCGTAAACATCTTAAAACCGCTGAGAATAAACCGAATCGAATCTCCAGGCTTGGAGATTTCATTTGCCATGACAGCGCCAATGTTTACAAAGTCTAATGTGTTTGATTATTTTACCTAATTTATGGTTATTTTCCTTAGTGTAATGTTTGCTACATAAGATATAATATAACTACTATCGTAATAGGTGTCATTATATTGATCGGCTATTGGCGTGCAGTATAGTTCAATTTTGTATTAAGCAACAAATGTCACATTAATTCCAACGTTATTGTTTTATTTGTTGGCATTGCTACAGTACAATTGAAATTAGGAAATGCAAGGTAACATTTTTAAATTGAAATATTAGCAACAATAATTATTGAAATACAAAAAGTAAAAATGACGCATTTTAATGTAACGTGCATTTAGGCGAGTTTGTAAACTTTTGTAAAATAATAATATTTAAGATTACAGAAATTCCAAAAATATTCTAGGAGAAATTTACATAATGCAGTAAATGACACTGTGATTTTTTTAGGATAGTATGGAATTTAAATTATGCAACGTCATTTGGCAGGTGTAACCCGCGAACCAAAAGAAACTTCATTTTTGACTGTTAAATAAACGAGAATACTATGCTATTTCTACATATTTCAAAACAATAGTTTGAATTCAAGTGTTTAATGTTTTAATAAAATTGAGAGTGTCTTTAATGCCTTCTTTTTTTGTATAAATATTAAACGTTACAAAAACAATGTCAACATTAGGGTGCGGTTCATCATTTTGTGGGTAGACGTACACGTCATCATTTTGTGGGTAGACGTACACGTCTGCCCACAAAATGATGAACCGCACCCTAATGTTGACATTGTTTTTGTAACGTTTAATATTTATACAAAAAAAGAAGGCATTAAAGACACTCTCAATTTTATTAAAACATTAAACACTTGAATTCAAACTATTGTTTAATATTCTACAGAATAATTCTGAATTACGATTTGGATTAATGGGACTCTTAAGTAAACCAAACCTGGAACTTGGAAACCAAATATGTTAATTATGTAGCCACCTTTTGCAATAAAATCATGTCAGCGTCCTTCTTTTCTCCAAGCTCAGTGAATTGTGAGCGATAATGGCTTCTTAAAGTTAAATTGAGCGTGTTCCTGCTAATAAGGCGCTGTTTACGTTTCACGCTGTTCTTGAAACACTGTATTGAGGAAACCAGCCAGATAGGTGTCTAGTACGTATACTACAAGCAAAATATAGTATCTCGGAGTATCTAAACTAGCATGTGAGTCGAAAGGTTTGCTATGCAAAATCTAGCCGAAAAGTTATCGTTCTACTCCGCCCGGAGTTCCGATCCCAATTAATGACGGTGAACTTTAAATATCAGAATAGTTATTTCCGTGTAATGCAATTAGTCTTGGCAA
This sequence comes from Neomicropteryx cornuta, assembly GCA_020383195.1. Lineage (NCBI taxonomy): Eukaryota > Metazoa > Arthropoda > Insecta > Lepidoptera > Micropterigidae > Neomicropteryx > Neomicropteryx cornuta. The sequence continues at coordinate 15,313,447 of JAHKQU010000012.1, forward strand.
CTCTCTACCGCTCAAGTTGACATCCCACGCGTAGATGACGAACTGTGTTGGTCGGTATACCAGCGTCAGCTGTGGAGGTTAATACATCATTGATATTAACACAGACGGATACACGATTGAGGTGTTGTGCGCCAACGCTCTCTGATCTACCATATTTCAACCCGGGCTGAGGGATGGGCGGGCTGGGAGGCGTGGGGGTAGCGACACCGTCTGCCGCAACTCCCGCTGCGCCGCTATCGTCTGCTGACAGTTTCATTCCGCAATTCGTACGCTAGTCGCTAATATGGGTCGCTTCACTCGCTCGCATCTGTCTTCTTGTCTGGAATGTGTGTAATAATGACAACTGGTTTCCCTAATAATAGCATTAATAGCGCGCTGGGAAATGACCTCGGCGAGCGGCATTTATGAGGTTCAATACTTTCTTAGGTAATTTATTTTTGACACTTATTACATTATACTTTTAAAAAGTTACAACAGATTCATGTGTACACATTAATAATAGTATTGCATCAGTGAGCGTTCGGTACCAATGCAACCTCTGTTCGCTGTCTTCTTAAACAAAACAAAGCGAGAGTTGAATTTCTGTGTAGATTGATTGCCATGAAAAATATCGGAGGCTATATAACATTATAACTAAAAATATAACATTAAAGTAAAAAAAAAATAGTACTGATTAATGAAAAATCGACAATTCGATAGAGCGCTCAAATATCATATTCAAAATTTGTGATTCTATTCTAATTAAACAATGTTCAGTACTATATTATAATTAAGTATTATAAAATGAAATATCATGTCCGTGCTTATTTATTTATTGTGGTTACCCAACAGAAATTGTACACGATACAGGTAATGAGGTAAAGACAATATAAATTGAAGTATTCATTCCTTAAACTAGAGTAGCCCATTTGACTAATAAAGATAATTAAGACGTAAAAATAAGAATGAAAAGGAAAACGCTTTTAAATTTAAACAAAAAACAAAAAAAAATGAAATACACCAATTTAAGCTTTGATTATTTATACATATAGGAACAAATAAAAACCTTGATATAATACTAAACTAGGTTTTTACTAAAATGATGTTAAAATTGATTAAGAATCGAAAGAATGTACCACAAGCAGGCGGGAGTAGTCAGTCTAGCATAGTGGGCTTAGGTGTAGACATTTTCTAATTAAATAATTTAACACTACTAAACAATATATAGAGGAGTTAATATAACAGCCACGGGCTGTCATAACAGCTACAATATGTGATAGCCATTCTTGTTTTATTTTTGTAGCATGGTTTATTTATTTATTTATTAACAGGTAAGCATACAGCGTAATAATAGTATATACATTTTTCAAAGGGTTAATAATAAGGACAATTAATTAATAACAAAAATATTTAAAACTTTGTTGAGCTTAACGCTATTTTAGAATTTGTATGTGTGGTGTGTATGGTGTAAAAGTGTCTGTGAGGGTGTGTGGTTGTGTCTCGAGGGTGTGTTGTTGTGTGTGTGCACTTATGTATGAACATCGTATATGTTGCGTATAGATAAATTAATTTTAATATGCAACACTTTCATTTTGAATCAGATTGGCATGAAATACTTCGGATTTTTGAAAGAAACTCGCCCGATTTAGGTCAAGTACATCAACCTCGCTGAATTTAGTGTTGTAGGTATTGAGTTGTAGGTACAGAACAGAGGTATGGTTGAATGTATGTATAACTGTATTGTGTCGAGAGTCTAATGAGCCTGTTAGGTGCATTTGCGCGTGTTGGCATATTGTATTAAGGTGGCATTATTAAAGTACCTACCTGTGTTCCAATCTAAATTATAGAAATTATGTAAATCCTGCTTGGCTAATCAGGCCGCGGACATAATATGTCGGCCAAGCGCCCGCTGAGAGGTTTCACATAAAGTAGGCCGTTTTAGTGAGAGCCACGCGCCGGGGCGCAAAGCGCGCTCGCTCGCTCCCATTTGAACGGCCGCAGAGCGTTTGAACCGTTTGAACCGTTTGAACCGTTTGAACGGGGCGTGATGCTATCGACTATCGACTTAGTCATGGCCGCGACTAATTTTGAATAATTTCGATATAAACATATGTTTATTATGACTAAACAAATAAACTTAACTCCACCCATGCGCTCAATACAATATAAATTGTTGACGCCGTCAGATGTTATTATTTAATGTCGTGACTATTTCATTGATTGTGTTTATTTTTTTTATATTTCCATTGTTATTGTCTCATTTGCATTTAGTTTTGTTGTATTAAAATGGGCGTCTGTTTATACTACAGGAATTACAAAATATCCAATAAAATGTAAAATGCATTATTTTACAGGACGTGTTTGTCCGCCTCTATCGCATTACACGATCTCGCATGAGATTTACTTATTTACCACAAGAAACAAAAACGTTGCTATCGACTATACTCTCCCCTTTTACCATATTCAAATTTCACACACTTAATTTTGAATTTGTCTTATGTACTAAAAAAACTGTATATAAGTAATAAACGAAAAAATATGTCATTTTTATTTATGAAAATTCATAAAAAAAATAAAACTCCAAAACGCATTAACCGTAAACGAGCTTTGTTTGAGGCTAGATTTGAATATCAAAACGAACTAATTTGGAAAGTAAAAAAATACCCATATATTACTCAAATCACGGACATTCACACTGGCTACATTGTTTTATATGACATGCCGACTTTATTTAAAAAAAAAATATAGCGTTGAGCGTAAATTTGGTGGACTGGGCCCTTAAGACGCCGTGTAACGGCGCGGGCATAGATAATGGAATGACGTATTCGGCTAAAGCCCAGTATCTATTTAGTCCATAATAACGCATACTATTTGAAATGTAGGTACGTATTGTAAAACCTAGTATAATGTTATACTCGTAATAAGAACCCACCTACCTAGTCGGTGGACTTGGACCATAGAATTTTTTTCTAATGGTTCCATCGATTTATTAAAATGCCGGTAAATGATCTGCTCCAATGTAAATATTAAGGAACAAATGTTTATTAAAGATTTAACAGTTTTCGGAGCGAGCCGGCAAAGGAATAAGACGCCGCGGGGGGTTAACCGATTACGAGGGGTATTTGATTAGTGCACATGGCGTTCGATCAACCCGGGAGGGAGGGAGTGCGCGAGAGTGCGCGAGAGTGCGCGCGAGGGAGAGGTCCGAGCCGTAGATAAGTTGAGTATAAGTTAATGGGCCGCTCGCTGCGGGGCGATTTTTTCTAATCCGTTGCTCTCTTTTACTTATGCGCAACGATAAGTTGTGGACGACGCGCTAATTGGTTTTGCAGCGGACGCGCCGCGCGACGGCCTGCCCCGCGGACACAGAGCATTGCAGTAACTAAAACTACTTATCAGGAGCGAGATATCCTAACCCTTCATTTTTATTAGTTCGAAATTTACTTATATAAATAAATATTTTTTTATGTATATGTGTACAAAACAGCGAAACAATGACATATTTATATGGCGAGGAAAAAACCATATAAATATAAATATAGACACCGTAAGATTATTTTTTTTCTCTCAGCACAGAATAATTTTACAAAAAATAGCCAGGAATAGTACTAGACAAAGGTTAAGTGTATTTAATTTCATTTTTTTTATCTTGGTAAACATCATCACTTCTGAGAAATTGTTTATCTAAAATGCAATAAACCGACGACTTACAACTGTATGTCCCTAGTTTAGATTTGTGCACAAATCTAAACGTCACGGTCTAGCGGCCAAAATGTCATATAGGGTGATGATTTTAGAGGTGTGGTTTTCAAGAAGAGATAAAACGCATATAATTTGATGTTATGGCTAAGAATTTATTTTTATTATAAAGATAAGGGATTGCCATTATGTTTTAAAAATGATTTCGGGTAAGTGGCCGCCGCGGCTGACTCGAACAAATTCCAGCCGAGAGGCCCAATTTTCAACCACTTTTTGCAGCAAGTTGGGTTGCGAATATTCTCTTCCAAGGCGTTAATCGTGTCCGGCTTATCTGCGTAGACAAGCGACTTCACATAACCCCACAAAAAATAGTCCAGCGGTGTTAAATCGCACGATCTTGGAGGCCACGCCACAGGCCCACCACGCGATTTTTACTTTATTTTAGAGTGATTTTAAAAAAATTTTGAGTGAATTTTTCTAAATTTGCACTATTTGCAAACGTTGTTCAGGAGTAAGTCTATTCAAACCAAACTGGCAAACCAAACTGAGCATAAATCAAGTGACAGCTGTCAAAAACACCAACTACGAAAAAAGTAGTGCCAGATTGAAAACCACGCCTCTAAAAAAAACACCCTTTTTGAGCAAGCTACGCGCGGACCTGATATACTCGTATAACTATGGTTTTGACATTTCGATGGAAAGACGCGTAACAATGTTTTTCTTATGAACGGCTATTTACTGTTTTGTTTCGTGTAACATCAAAATAAACCTTCGATGTATTAACAAATAAAGAAAGACAGTGAATCCGGACAATAAAAGAACTTTTCCGTTCAAAATTTTTCATGTCGATATCATGCGCTTGCTTTTTCATGCGAGGCGCTTACTTTTTAGGTTATTATGTATTACTCGTACTTTTAAGTCGGTTTTATTATATTATTTTTAGTCTGTTCAAAATTTTAGATTGGACCGCAGTTTTAACATTAATCAAATTATTCACCAAAAATTTGCGACAGATATAAATGGTCCTTTTTTTAAGCATCAGCCTAAAACCTATGCAAACGATAATCCATTGTCGTTTGAATAAGTCAGTGGATTATTGACGAATAATAATCCACCCTTCCGAACCTGCATACAAATTGTTTAATCAAAAGATATTAATGTCCAATGTTATAATACAATGTTGTTATGGTATCGTTACAAACCAGATTACTTTACTTTTTATAGCTGAAATTTAGTTGTATGTTGAAAAGCTGGTATAAACACGTGGTTCAATCGGTTTTTTTTTGTTAGGATGTCAGTCGTAGGAGTCGTCTTTTTAGATATCCGCCATCACGACTCGACTCGTTTGAATTGAAATTAAAATATATAAACCAATATAATGTATGCTTCTGGACCTTTTTCTTGATTAATATCCGATGTTTGTTTACCGATCTATATAATTACCTATCAATTATAAACATGTGTCTTCTATTAACTAAAAATAACAGTAGAAATAATCAATCATATGAATGATGTTTTTTTTTTTAAAACAACATTCAAACGCAAAATATTATTATCGATACCATATTATAAAAAATAAAATACAAACTGTGAACGCACTAAATTTCAAATATTGTAATACATTTTTGACCCACTTAAGTATTCCATAACTATCTTTTTCCTTCAAAATTTTCACACATAATTATTTAAAAATTCCGGTTACAATAAAATATTTCAAGAGACAATTAGGAAACTCTAGCGATGGAAAGGTATTATATGTAATTTCCTTTTCAAAATGATAACCACGGACACTCACTTTAAATATTCACTTCCGATATTTAATTAACGTTTCTCGTAAAGAATATTTAATTAGCGATTTCATTGACATTTCTGCTGCTTATGATAATGTAACTCTTTCTCTTCTACGAAAAATACTAAGTTCTAACGTTCACAATAATTAAGTTTGCTCATTTTATTATTAAACTTAGATATTAATATTAGGGTCCCTGGTAAACGGTCCATTTCCTGAATTATTTGAAAGAGACTTCCTCAGGGAGCTGTCCTTAGTACTCTTTTATTTAATAATAATAATAATACATATGATCTTGATCTTTCTATCAGCAATCACTGTAGTATTTTGCAATAAGCCGATGATATATTAGTTTATGTTTCAATGAAAATTATTTCTGATGCTGAACTCAGCATCAGAAATAATGCAAAAATTTAGACGATGCGATTAACTAATCGCATCGTCTAAATTTTTGCACGCTTAGCTTTGGGATGGAGTATTCTCCGGTTAAGAGTAGTGTTGTAGTATTTTCTAAAAAAAGAGTACCTTCTCCCGGTCTCATTGAACTTGGTGATGTATAGCTGTTCCTAATGTGTATCATATTCCTCGGCCTTGTCCTTGATTCCTAATTATCTTGGAATATTTATTTTTATTACGTTTTGGGTAAATGTCCGTGGAAAAAATATTCTGCGTGCAATCCGTTTGAGTAATCCGGTAATCGCCAAAAAAGAAACAACTCAACGGCCAGCCGCCGCTTTTCGCTCGGAACCAAATTAGCAACAAGATGCAGTTAGGAAAACGGTGACTCGCAACAGGCGGTTGACCTTGTCTTTTATTTTGCCAAAGGATAAACATTAATTTCAACTCATTAAGACCATTTTTTTTTATGGCTGGCATTTGCTAACCATTGGATATTTAATAATAAAAAAAAATATGTTTAGATGCCTTGTTCTTGTGTTTTCCACATAGTAAAGGCAGATTTTTTAAATTTAATTCTATTTCTGGGAAATTAAATAAATGATAAACTCCTAATAGTTATTATTCAGTTGAATCGCTCTCTTACAAGAGACATTAGGGTCTTAGGAAAAAAGTAATTAAAAGGAAAATGAAGGTTCTTTAGTTAGTTCTAAAGTTAGTTTTTCTAATTTTTATATAATGAAGCTGTAATTAAATAAAAGCCAACAATTGCTTTCTGACCGCTCAAAGAACAAAACCTAACGCCCTATAAAAATAAAGCACTGTCGACTGTCAATTTGGTTTACCTTAAGGCGAAGACGAAAATAAGTGCACCTACATAATACATACATAATAATAGTATATATCGTCCTTTATACGAATTCGCAGACCTTGATTTAATCTATAATAATCTTTAATTGTGTAGATACCAAAAGCAAAGTGAATATCGAGGTTCTAAATACATAACGGTGTAACTATCAAAAAACCAATTTTAAAGTAAATAGACAACTTTTCTTAAAAAAACTTTTGTAAACAAAATATCTTTCAATATAAATACTATAAATATAAGATGAACATATTATTATATTGAATTTTGTCTAATTTGCTTAAAATAATGTTTTGTGTAGATAGACCATGACTTTAAAACCGCGATATAGGTAAATTACATAAACTTAATTATACATAGTAAGGTCATATAAGGCAGTCTTGTGAAATTTCTATTGTCAAGTTCACTTATTGAGAGGTACCTAGAATCATATAATTTTGTATTATTACATTTTTGTGTCTCAATAAATGGTTCAGCTTCCTTAATTGATTAATAAGCAAAGAGCTGGTTTTCAGCACGACCCTTACAAATACAATTTAAATTAAAACAGAAAAAATCATTTTTAAAAAAATAGGAAATATTAAAAGGGTATATTGTATAAAACGTGTAAAAACAACAATAGTATAAAATCGATGTTTTATTTCTAACTTGGAAAGATCAATAAGTAGGTACCTACTACCGTTTAGTGTTTTTTTTTATTATTATTATTTAAAAATAACCTGCGACCTGATCATAACGAAAATGGGTTGTAAAACCACTGTAGAGACTATAGTCTCTACAGTGGTTCCTACCTACAATAGAATAAACACAATTCTGATGAGAACTTACGAAAATGAACACAATATTTTTTATTTTTGCAAAAATATTTCGAAAACGGTAAACTCAGAAACGCAATTAGGAACAAAACGCTAAATGCGATAGTTGGTCGACTAATTGCAGTTATCAAGAAGAGTATATATGTAATATAGTCACACTATGTAATATAATCATTGATATACGACGCACTTTCAGCTGATTCGGAATACGATTTTGGCTACGAATCAGTAATATTGTTTTTGACAGCGCGTATTGGAAGTGCCTAATCACTGATGCTATATTATAATAACATGAAGCGCAAAGGATTTGGACAACGACTTGTCAATATTGTGATATTATAGTATAGGTTCATCTTTTATCTATATTGTTTAAATCAGATAGTTTGTTTTATTTCATTATAGAATATCAACCAACAGATTTTATTTGGTCGTATGGTGGGCACATGATAATGGCTTGCCGAAAGATGTTGTAAGTGAAACTAGTAGCGAGATCAAATTGAAAAGTAAGTACCTACGTGTACTTACTTTTGCGAGCTCATCTCGTGAATAAAAGTAAAAAAACTGTTTCGATAATTATTATCTATAAATATTTGTTTAATAATATTATTATTGTTTGTTAATTATGATATCAAGCAGATTTAACAAAATGTATTGATTCGTCGGTATATTTCGAATATTCACACACAAACAGTTTAGCAAAATCATTTTTTTTTTTTCATTAGAGTTTAAATTATAAGAAATGTATAAATATAGAGAAATACATATATAAACATGATCGATGAATGTAAAGTGTTTGATTCATGCCGACATAAAACGGTTTACTTTAACGATCGATACACGTTTAATGTAACCGAACTCAATTACTTTACGGTATAGTATAATTTGTTATAGCTTATAAGTTATAATGCAAGTCCATGTAATTAAGGCGGCCTACAGATGTTGCCAGTGAGCCGAGGGCTACTTGAAAGATCAAAAACGAGATACTCGCCGGCCAATAACAAAAGTAACGAATCATTGCCAGTCAATAACTCGAAATGAATTTTCATTATCGGAGCTTTAATAAAGCAAATCATATCATGGCGGCGGCTACTTGATCTAAAGCGGTGGCCAATAATTGATCGAATAGTACCGGTTTAGTGCACTCGTCGTATGCGCTGTCTGCACCTACCTGATATTATATTATAATATGTAACTCTCGTTGCCACATCCGTCCACCCACTTATCGGTTGGTTTGTAACCCAGGAACACAAATCGGTCGAAGAAAGAATATTTGGGGGAATTTTCAACATTCTTACAGCCTCATACGCAGTGTTCAAGGTTTTCAAACATATAAATAGATAGGGTGCACTCGGATAAACAGTAGAATCATTCTAACATTAGGCTTATTATGTATATATTCGAAATAATCCATAGCATAGGCAATAATAGCACGGCACTATAGCGATCACACCCGATTAGAGGTTAAATTATTAAAAATAATAATACAATAATGCCTACAAACCGGGGGAATGAAATGAAGTAGGTAGGTACTTAATATAAACGATATAGATCCTAAATTAAAAATATATACATATGTACTTAGCAACTAATTGTGCTATACATATCTTGTTTTTAGCCTCTGTTCATGTATAAGAGCTACTATACCAGTTCTTTGGCCGTCTGTCTGTTGCATATTTCAACTCGAAAAGTACAAATCGAAAGAGTTGCATTTTTGTGTTTGGATAGATTGATGCTCTTGAAACACGACCATTGCCGTTTAGATTAGATCGGAGGCTGGTTGGATAGTATAGATATATAACATTAGGGTCAACAAATTTTTAGTACTAATAAGTATATGAAACATAGACAGTTGGATAAAAAGTGCAAATATCATATTCAAATTAAAAACAATTGACAGCATGGTTGTCGGAAACTTAAGGACTTATTAGTTAGTTATTAATGGCTAGTTAAAATTAATACAAACTCATCTACATATATGCCCAAATAGAACCATGTAAAAGAGTGTTTAGTGCCCCATCATAATTAATTATTATAAATTGAAATATAATGTCCGTGTTGTTTCATTATTAACCGCGTCATAATTTACAAAAAAAAAAATAGTGTTAAAATTTATGATTATTTGAAAGAATACCACTGCATTTTTTTTTTATTTTAATTTACTCAGACCTAAAATATAACCCACTGTGCCGCAGGCACAATTGGAGATAGCAAATGAAGCAACTTATCACAAGTTAGTACGCAAGTAGTCTGGGTGAGAGATGCCTTTAATGACGCCTTTAGGGCCTAGCTGTAAGACGTTATGTTCTGGTTAAATAATTTACTATTTCTGAACAATGTATAGAAGCAGTTGATATTATATTATGATAGTTAGAGGGTGTCATAGACATTCTTTATTATTGGAATCAGACACACACGCATGCATAGACCCGAGTTCATACTAACGGTAGTTTTCTCTACACATTTTCTAGACGATTAATGGATAAATTATATATAAATAGACCAGTTAACGTTAACAATAGATTCACGAACCTATTGTATTCAATCCATTCTCTTTACAAAAACAGAAAAAAAACGGAAATACGTGAAACGCGTGGAGAATTACTTGACGACGAACAAAAAGGTGCTACGTAACAATAACCTAAATAATGTATTTTATTGGGTGTAAAATTAACTACCAACCCTTTCAAATCTACCATACAAATATCTATGGGGCTATCCTGATTTGGTACTGGGTTCCAGCTTTATTAATTACAACTCCCATGTTCCTAAGATCTTTTTAAAGTGCGAGTAGTTCTGAATATGTACTTATACCATATAAATAATGGAAGGTGGGTACCTATTAATAAATTCCTACTATCCAGCAACTTTCACTCCCATGGCACTAAACACAAAAATCACTTTATCCAAGCAGTCAAACATCGCACTCCTAAATTTAAACATACATAACGCCGATTTAGGCGAATAGGGTATAGGTACTAACCACTACTTTTATTTCGTATGATTTTTTATGATGTTCTTGTGATTTGAGTTCCTTTTTGAAAGTATATTCTCATGTTAAGGTTTTTATTTCAAAGTCACAGAACGACCTTTATTTCAACAAAAACAATTTATTTTATTATTCATCAAACTGTGGTAACAGCACAAAACTAGATATAATATATACAGGCTGATTATAGAGATTTTAATATAAAAAAAAAAAAACACTGGTCGTCCATATGAAAGTTGGTGAACTCGCTTATTAAATTAATTAATTAATTAGATATTAAAATTTCGCACTCTGGCGACGGACGAAGAATATTTAAATAAACTTTTGCCATAAATGCTCGTAAAACACAGATCTTATATGGCAAAGTTACATTTTATTTTATTCAGTATTAGTTCTACCTTCAAGTGAGTCTGGATTAAAATTCCAGTTTATCCGTACTTTGAAGTTATCAAGATTGAAGATTTTTTATAAGCATTTAAATTTTAAAACGTCGGTTCTTGCATTGGAGCATGTTGTTTGTTGCCCAGTTTGCGCAGGTTTAGGCGAAACGTGCCACGCCACGAAGCACGTCTCAAGAAAACGCCAAAGTAGAAACAAATTGTAGCAGATTGTGATAAATTAAATTTTATATTAAATAGCAATTTATTACTATTATTCATTCTTTATATCATATTAACTTTAAGTTTGGAAATAAGCCTTTTTGATTGGCCCTAACCTGGAAATAATATTTTATACTTGTTTTTGTTATTTTTTAATTTTATTATTGTGCGCCGAATTTATTTATCCCAATTAGGGATAAATAAATTATTAGGCTCCACTTTAGGCGGATGCTTTATAGCTCCATGGACGTATGTACCATTGTACCATTAGCGAGGGTTTCCGGCGCCACCGCCTTAACGAGGTATGACTCGACAAAAGGCGATGGCTTCCTTCGCCATTATGCCCTTTATCATGGCTATTCTCCGCTAAATTGGCTTCGAGCGAACACCTCAACGTAACGCCGCGGCATAACAGGCTTATAGTTTATAGAAATTAAGTAAGTTGGTTTAAAGTAGCTGCTGCAGTTTCGGGTAGTTGGAAAGGATATACTATTTATGTGTTTATGTCCGAATTAGGACTACCTAACCGTTTAATCGAAACAAAACACGATTTCCTTAAGTCTGATCGAAAATGGTCATACCTTATTGGCTGACAATATAGGTAGGTACAAACATTTAATAATAGCTATAAAGACAAGAGGTAATAAAATATATTAAAAAACACTAGGCAGTCATTGAGGACTGCCGACAAAAGTGTATACTTAAAACTATCAAATAAAAATAAAAAAGAAATTTCTAAATTAAAATCCTTAACATTAGTATGGTTTTCACATCTATCGGCACTCTGAGAGACAAATACATTTTTATATTGTTTACTTTAATAAAAAAAAAAAATATGATTGACAAAAATTTCAATAATAAATAATAAACAATTATTATGACGTGCCAATATATATATATTTTTCAGCCTAAAATTTTAAAAGTATATGCTATTAAACCCTAAATTTGAAATAAAAACCAATTTATTATTATATGTTGACAGTTTTTTTTTCGGAAGTATAGTAATTACACAAGTTGACTCCCTGACTATTTTCTAAATGGCATTCGTAAAACGAGTACCTATAAGCCAGAAATGTTCGCTGGCTCCCCGGTGCATGTCGGTGACGATCTTTTAAAATGTATAGATACGGCATCTCATACAAATCGTCCTTGTGAAAACCCGACACCGGTAGATTCCCCCCGCCAGTCCGCGCGCCGCGACACTCCACCTTGCTGGATAGACTTATCGTGTCGACATATGCGAGTAAGCGAGACGTGTGATACGCGAGGAGTGTACTCGACGCAAAGTGGCGTACTTGGGTGTGGTGTGTTTTTCACTCTCAATTGCCGTATCTATATGTTTTAAAAGATCCTTGCAAGCCGGTGACGGTGACGCGATCCCATTATATTTTTCCTATACAAAAAATCGCCCGACCAGTGCATATAGAAGTTTTCTATTCAAAAAGTGCAGGGAAAAAGGTACGGACAATATCGGCTGAAAAGCGTGTTTCCCAAATACGCATGTAACTACCTATTATTTATTTAAGGGTAGATATTAGGCAAAATACCTGTCCGAATTTAGTTGCGTTCAATTTATTTGATGTTTAAATAAAATAAAAATATAATAAATTAAAATTAATGCTACAAAAACATGCAGTCAATATAATGTAGGGAACAAGACGGAGAGTCCAATTTCTTTTATTTAATAAAACATTTTTTTTAATACGAATTACGCGTATTGCTTACATACTTTATTAAATATTTTATATTATTTTGTTTATTACCTAAAATGTTTAACATAGTAAAATTAGTAAAAAAGATTCCTAATAGATTGTGAATAATATTGTATAGATTGAATTAATATGAATATAATTAATATAAACTAAAAACCGCCTTTTGTGCTAATTATTTTCAGATTGTCCTGCTCTTCAACCGCAATTAGTATCCCAAATGAAGTCAAAAAAGCAAGTAAATAGTCATGTAATGTTTCAGTACATGTACCTAATCTCCGGACGACCTACTGGGCTATGTAGGTAGATAATAATATTTTTCAAGCCGGACATTTGCTGAAAATCTCTTTTATATTTGGTGCTCTCGCTCTCGCGCAAGTTTTGACCGAAAATGTGAAATGTTTTTGTTTAAATCTTTTTACTTACCAAAACTAAGATAGACCTAATCGAGATTTATCGTTTTATACCTGTACAGATTTGAATTTTTCAATTTGTCGTTTTACCCTACTATGGCTTACAGTTTTCGAATTTTAATCTATCAAATGTTGCTCCCCCCCCCCCCCCCTTCGCCACAATTGACCTTTGAGTACTATATTATTATAATTCTATTCCTACAGCCGTATACGTAAGAGTAGTAGACGGTTCGATGTCCCGCCCACCGCGACGAGTCGGCGATGCCTGTAGGGCGGGAGGGAGGGAGGAAGGGAGGGCGGGAGGCCGCGCTCGCTTATTGCTTAATGATGTGAATTGAGGGAGGCCTGCGATGGCGGCAATAACGACCTCCGATGCAGAGGGCGTATTAATTGAATCACGGCCCGAGAGGCCCTCTTTGCGGGCGACGGAGAGGGCCGCGTCGCTTTGGTCCAACATCAGTCAAGGGATAACAATTATCATTGTTTGCTCGACTTCGGCAGTCGCTTAGCGGGGCTTACGAGTGTGCGGCACCGCGACTTACCACGACTTACCATGACTTACCAGCACTTACCACGACTTACCAGCACTTACCACGACTTACCAGCACTTACCACGACTTACCAGCACTTACCACGACTTACCAGCACTTACCACGACTTACCAGGGCGTAACATACAGAGCACCAGATATTGTTGCCGCACTACAGGGATGTCGATTTACTTTCGTTATGAGAAGTTAGAACTTTTTTGTTCTTAGTTTTTTTTTTGCGTTGTTCTAAGGGTTACGAAAGTAAATGTTATTTATGCAATGTATTTTTATGCCCAGTCAGTCTGTTGATTTGGGAAAAAATTTAATTGCAAAAAAAAAAATCTAAAACTATCAAATTATGCATGGGTTGTTTCCGGATGGGATTTGTTATTCAATATTGCCTATCACTATTTTCTGGACAATATTTATAATTATAATTGCTCTCATTTCAATATTTAGGGAAAAGTGCGTGCATATAAAAGGATTACCCCAACTAATTAAGTATTTATTCTATTTTAATTATTGTTTTTATTTCAATTTTTATTAAATTCTTCAAATAATTAATTAGGGCATTTACTGCACCTATTATCATTTTTTAAAAATACATGTCTCAAAATTTGTATTTGTTATTTGTTTGTGTATGGGCTATTTTTTTTATTAAATTGTTTTACTCCATTTTATTAAAATGTTTAAACTAAATTGTGGCCTGTGTAGTTATTTTATAGATTGTTTTTTAAACATTTATTTAGATTTGTTTTTTTTTCATTCATTTCAAATTGTTTTTGTTATCTGGGCTTTTACAGCGTTCTTTAATATTTATATATTTTGATAATAATTTAATTCAAATTAATTACAAAAATTATTGTATTTAAGAATTGTTAGTATTTTAAATTGTTATTTTCTATTTTTTAATAATCACCATAATAATAATAATAAGAAAATGTATTTATTTGTTAAAAAAGTTTGATTAAAACATATAAATTTTATAACCTGTTAAAACTGTTTTTTTTATTTCTTAGCTAATTTCCTAAGGCAGGCGCAAGACCGTAGGTTATTTACTAACCCTTGAGCACTATCACTTTTTTTTATTAAAATTAATAACTTAATAACATATAAATCGTGTCTTTCTAATCGCGTTTCTTTCGCTTTATGTGCTCCTGGTAGCTGCTAATTCTAAACAATAGTTTTCAAATTGTCGTCATTCGCGTTATACAAACTAACCATAGATTGCTGACCTTTTATGGTTTATCAAAAACCAGATCAAAGATCAAAAACCATCTCAAAAATAACAAACAAAAAATTGATATCAAAAATTAACTTTAAAACTTCGGATCTCTTCGCGTCTTGTTTCTATCGCTTTATGTGCTCCTGGTAACTGGTTTCAAACTGTAGTCTTCAAATGCTGATTGTTCGGGTTATATAAACTAGTTTTAAATCAAACCCGTGGGGTCTGGGATACCAAATTCCTAAAATATATTTTTAACTGCTATTGTAGGCTTTATATATGGCTTTTAGTAGCTTTTACACCCACCAATGACGCAATTGTTGTCTGCTTTGGATGCATTTCACCTGTTAAGTTTATACCTGTTAAGATGAAAAATAAATTATTTTGTATAACTAAGAATGCTTAATTACTGTTAACAGTTATAAATAACATTTGTGTTTTGTTTTGTTTCAAATATTGAATAAACGATGGCCTACCTTTGTTTCGGGCAGACATAGCGATACTAATCGTTAAAACTGCCCACAGCAGTGGCTGGTTCAAATGGTAATGGTATAAACCATGTATATGTGTATATGTGTACAGTTTGTCTTCCTTTGTATTCTAAAATAGCTGAACTTATTTTATAAAATAGTAAGGGAAATAAGGAATTAAGAAATCTCTAAAAATATTAGGGGAAGATGGATATAAGGTCAATACTAATACTAAAATAAAACCAAAATTAGGAAAAAATGACATTTATCTATGTTTCAACTTTTACTTATCATATAAAAACATTTAAAATGGTACTTATACAATAATTAATAAGTCAAATAGCTTAAATTTTACATTGTGACCACATTATTATAAAATAATAGCATTATTAATTTGTTAGTTATAAAATTACAGTTTTAGGACATAAAAAATATTTGTTTTCCATTGTTGAAGGCACTTTCTCTTGTAGTTTACCAGCATACAACCTCTGAAATAAGAACAAAATATGTAGATTGAGAAATAAGTAACTATTATTTATACATTATAATTTCTAAGATAAAATTATTAGAAAAATATTATAAATATAAATAGAATAGAACTGAGGTCAAGGGGAGTAAGTCCGGCTATCGGGTAAGATCGACTATCCAGGAAAATGAACTTTATTGATGCTTGTATTGATTGGTCCGCGCGGCATCTGGTATTCGGTAGATAAAATACACATTTGACCTCTCTGCGATAGAGCACACTGCAAATTCACAGCGGCCATTTTGTTTTCTTTCGTCTCAGTGCAAGTGCGTCATCTTGTCGTTATTCGAAATTATCTGTCATCTTAATAGTTCGCCTATGACATATATGGAAAGTTTGTGGTATTTTGAAAGTATTATTAGCAACTGATTTGCAACAATCTCACGATCTGTACTATCTAATAGCTTTATGGAAATTCTAAAACTCTCCCTCTCAGTTTTCGCCTGGAGCGAGGTTCATTTTGGATTACTATAAAATTAATATTTATTGCAATAATAAAAGTTATGAAAGATATCACGTTATGAACATACTTATTTATGTCTTTAGGTGGTTAATCATTATGATACAGATTTGTTATATGTCGGACTTACCCCCCAGACCTTAATATAAATAGTGCATAACATAAAACAATAAATTTTGCTTGAAAACGTAATAATATTGCCAAAGAAATATATTATAATCTAAATTTAATTATCAGTTATTAATTATCATGTGTTATTATTGATAAACATGTTCTTTTTCCATGTCTTAAAAATTCAAATTATAAAAAAACTAATAATAAATAGTAAAACATCCAGTGAGAACACTATTTATAGGTTGTGAGTAAGTTGAATAATAGTAAGTCTATATATCTACCTACTTTACCCCATTGATGTTGATCAGTTCGGTTGCTTTGATTTGTGTTTTAATATTATTTCAAAGTGAGTGCTGAAAAGATTCCTGTTTAAAACTAATGTAGTTTTTTTTTTGCTAAAGCTATAAAACTTGAAAATATAATAATTAAGAATTTAAAAATTAACACTCATGTTTCTTTGTACGGCCCACTGGAGTTTGTAGTTAAGACATCTATTTAAATACTCATCTTTTTACACCGCATCCCCCGCCCAGCCCTCACCTGCCTAAGTATAGCAGCCACTAGGCTGCCCTTAATTCATAATAATCATAATCATCTTACACCGCTTACAAAAATCTCATCAATTTTGACCGATTTCGAGGCATTGGCCATTTAAATAAATTTGTTTGATTTAAATTATGTATTATTTTTTAATACATAATTATTTTTTTATTTTTTTTATATTTTTTTATTAATTGTATTGTAAAAAAAATATTTTTACCACCATTTAGTTACAAAAAGTTCAAACCTCCATGCTCGTAATAGCAGCAACATTACGCCTATAGCAATTTCACTCAATTCATAGTGATATAAAAACACACAATTAATACTTTCTTGTAACTAAACTATAATTGATTGAAATGCTATATATCCACCTGTCCATCAATGCAACTGGGTACATAAATTATTACTCACCTCATTACTCATTATTACTGCATTCTTAAATCATTATGGGTATTATGGTCTTATGTATTATGTTCGTTGTATATTATTACCAAAGTGGTTTCGGCAGATGATCAAACTTAGATCAAATATTCTTCCTCGGGCAAATCCTAAAGAAAATAAAGAGCTGAACGTCGACAATTTTCGTCTAATCATAACGTGCACCTAGTTAATTGAAGGAGAAAGAAGTGCGAGGCTAAGGCACTGAAAGGATAAAAATGATGATGATGATTTAGAGAGGAAAAAAGAGGAGTCACATTTTATCACGGCCATTATGTATATTTCCAAAATGCAGTTATAGCCTAGAATTCCGACAAGCATTCCGTACTACGAACAAGCCACTGGATGAATTCTAGGTCTCTGCTGCTTATTTCGACAAAGCAAACCAAGATGCCGATTGTGCTTCTTTTTTTTGTGATGGTTGGACATGTGGCTGAGTATATATATGTTCAACAGTCGCAGACACTGTCTATAATAACAAAAACTCACCACTAATTACAAGTAAGGTTGCCATCCTTGGAAAAGCCTAGATAGATTGTTAGGATCCGTAGCTTGCTGTATAAGTCGCGCCACCTGCCCCCTCACGGCCACCCCTGCCCCAACACCACAGCTGCCCCCTGATCCTCCTTCAACAAACTCACGGCCTTCAAGTTTCGCTTTGAGAGATAACAGAGCGCGTTCTGCCTCGCTTGATACTGTAAAAGCAAACAGTCATAAAAGCAGAAGTACAGGAAATAGGGTAGGAGTCGCTGATTAGCATCAGTCTTCTTTAAGACTGCAAGTCGAGAATCTTTAAAACTGCAAGTCAGCATGAAATAAGAATATACCATTATATAGTGAACAGACGGTGTAATAATCACTCCTGCGAAAGATAAAATAAGGCTACGACGATGTTTACAGGAAATCAAGTGGCATTTGCTCATCGAGTGTTTACAACTGGCGCTCCGCCACCATATGCGGCACGTCAGAACGGTGAACAATGGTCTGGTCAAGATGGTCCTATTGGAGCACACAATCTGGATTGCTAATTTTATATCACTGCACCACTAGACCAGTACAACATGTGTATAAAACAGATTGACAAAAATATATTTATTTATGTATTTAATAAATTTCCATTTTTTCTTTTTTATGTACCACAAGCCCGATGTATAAATGGTCGAAGTGAATAAGTGTTGCATAATATGGTATCGTTGAATTTGACTTGGTAACATATGGTTTAAATGTAAAATGCTTTTAAGTTTCATTATTAAGTAGTATTGCATTAAAGGGTTACCTGAGATTGTCGTTTCTGCTGCCAGAGTAGCTGTATATTCCAAATTTTGTTTTTTGTAGGCCTGGGCAGGTGTAATGCTCCACATGTACAACGGGTCAAATAGCAACACTTCTAATATTGTTAACAAAGTATCCTGATTATTCCGAAGTAACTGCATGGTCTTCTCACATGATCTAAAATAGAATATGTTATCAGAATTTAATATTTTAAAAGATAATAAAAAAGAAAGCAAAGGTATTAGGTAAAAATACGGTAGGATTTGTACCTGGGACTCCCTGGATTTTGCAACTGGGAGCTTATGGAGGGTTTCATAGCTTAGTGTTAAAAAACACTAAGCTATGAAATTTTTAAAATGAAATTATATAAAACAACTAATTACCAACCTTCTAAAAACACCTTCTATTCCAGCCGCTCCGAATCCTGCAATAATATCCTGGGAAAGACGAAAAGGAACTGTCTCTGGAGTCGGCAATATCCGACCCTGATCAAATGCAATACCTACAAATACAAAATATCAACATTTTATTACAAATTTGAAATTCATAAATATTAAACTATATTGTCCAAATTTATCGCCTTCTCTTTCTCCATCAACTAATAATATTTTTTCACATCTAATTTTTTAAAAAAATCCTATCAGAAGGCTTTACAGCATCTATGCTGTAAAAGGCAATTTCAACGCATAATGAAGCCCGACTGTAGCTGACAGAAAATTTCTGCATTTCTATTAATATTTAAAATTATGGCATGTCGCGTGTACCTGAATTCATGAAAGGCATAGACCAGTCTTTTTCAAGCAGTGGGTCGCAACCCTTTTGGGGGGTTGCGGTCGCAAACAAGATAGAAGCAAAAAGCAAGGATAAATTTTTAAGGGATACTTATAATAAAAATACAATAATTTTAGTGACAAAAAAAATAATAATTAATCACGCACACCCTCCTTGATTATATCTTTATCCTAATTTCTTGAATATTAATTTTTCGAAAAATGCATTGTATTATTAAATCATTTACTGCGTTTTTCATTTATTTTTTTTTTCATTTCAGTTCGGTTTTGACGGATATTGGACATTGTTTGGTGAAAAGTGCGGGAGTGAATTGAAAGTGTTTTTGGCGGATTTGGCGATAAATAATTCGAGTTTTATTTACAACAGGTATTTCAATATAATAATAAATTTAAAAAAAACAAACATTTTCATAATTTTTTACCTATTATTTGCCAATTATAAGAAGATTTTACGGGTCGCAACCCCGCGTGCGTTGTTTGCAATTTCGGAGGATATTTCGTTCGCAGAACGTCGACGTTGCTGTGTCCATGGGTTTTCCGATCGGAGCGAAATGTGTTAAAGCGCTGGTTGTTCCAACAAACGATTGATATTTGTAGCTTGACCAAAAAGCGGTCAATGACCCAGCATCGTGAGCGAACTATCAGCTGATGGCGTATTATAACAACAGTTTAATATATATCATGTAGAGTTTACATTTTTTTTCTCGGAAACCATACATAGGTCGTCTTACAAATCATATTTGAAATTACAGGGCCAATTAGTTGAAGTTTTTATCGGGAATAGTCTCAGGACATCAGGAAGGAATTATGTATCTTTTATTATTATGTGGCACCTATGACTTTAACTAATTAAGGGGTTAAAACTTATACTAAACTGATAAAAACAGATCTTTTATTGATAAAAAGTTAAGGTCAACGGCGACAGTGTAACGGACATACGAACACATATTCGGCTGCAGAAATATTGGCTGAAACACGTATTCTGGACTGAAACTAGCTGAATGGGCACCTTCAATCTCACAGTATTATTAATTGTATAACAATTACTTGTAAACACGAAATTACTATAACTTACCAAAATCAATATGAATTACTTCAGCAGTAGATTTATCAATCAGTATATTTTGTACGTGTCGATCACCAAGTCCTAGAACATAGCCAATCATGGATGATGTAGCAACGCTGAAAATAATATTCTAGTATTAATGTAATCCGAACAATACCGAAAACGGAAAAAATAATGATGAAAAGCGGTATGATCCGTAACAACCAATTTTTGCGAGGGCATAAATCCTTTAGCATTTAGGTACTGCCTCCCTAATTACCCTTAATCTGCTTTGCGGTTATGTTTAAGGCCTCTAGGGAACAGCCCTAGTTTGCAGGACTTTAGGATCAAATGTCTAAAAAATATACTAGAATTTTAAATTACCTGTGTGTATAAGCAAGTCTTCTTTCATACCAAACCGCTGGTGCCAGGAAATTATCAAAGAAGAAATGGTGGAAGACAGGTTTAAACTGAGAGAGTATTTCTTGAAATACGGCCAGCTTGACATCGTTTGATTTGCGAGCCTCGACCAATGAATGCATCTTCTGCCTTGCCTTTCTTGACGATATATCCTGAAAACCACACGTTTGTTACTGAAGTAAAAGAACCACTTATTTTTTTAAATTTTAGGTAAGGGTATAAAGTAACTGGATTTTCCGTAGGCTAACTATAAATAAATAAATCATTCAGAGTAAAACATGGAAAAGAATGGTTAAAGATAACATAGAGTAATTAAATGCTCCTAAAACTATAAGCTGACTTTTTTTTATAATTTCTGGACTGGAAATTTTGTGCAATTGGTATGAATTCCTGCAAGCCGCGTTTTAAGGCATGCGGGTAGAAAGTGATTGCAACTGTCATTGTATTAAGTTTTTCCGGCAGACTAAATAACATTCTACAGCCCTTTTGACATCGAAATAGGCTGAGTTCTCTTGGTCGCTTCTTCAAATTTAATGTTAACCCGCCATTACACACGCCGCAGATTCACAGTCCGCTATTTCCTTTTTTTCCCTCCCACCCCGCACAAGTTAGTGCTCAGTGAGTTCTAATAGCTTTGACTCTATGGATACATGACATATTGCAAACATTAGTCAGTGTTGCAAACATTCTCTAGATCAAGCAGTTGTGTTGTGGAGCATCATTTCATTCAGGCTCTATTCAGGTTCGATTTAAATCATCACCCATTAATCAAGACTGACAGTTCACGAGCGTGTACTCATGCGACTTAAATGCTACATGCGACACAAAATGTAAAATAAGAAAAATTGTGAGAACTGTTTCATTTCGGACAACGAAGTATAATATTACCAGTTTATATAAGGGCTCATTATTTTCTAATAAACTTCACAACAGCATTAAAGTAGTAAATGATGAGTGGATATTCAAGAAAGCCGGAAAGGATTAGATAATCAAAAATGTATTTATGTATTTAGAATATTACAAATTGGTATATTGGCTTTTTTTCTTCAATATGCATTTGTAAAGTGTAAATATAAAAATAAATATAAATAATAATAAATAAATAGAATAAAAAGGGTAAATTGACTTCTAGGTAAAGTACTTTATGCCTTATTGTCGTCGCATCGATTGCATAGTTAATAACCCTGGTTTGTCAATATACCCCACTTGCACATGTCTTTGGTACTTTGGCCTATCTCTCGTTCATATTTCATATTCTATACTTTTATTTTTTCATGAAGTGTAAGAATACACTTTCAGAGAAGCACAAGAAACACATTAAGCACAGAAACAAAAGAATAATTATTATGGTGTGTAAGTAAAGAGTTTCAATATACATACCTTCATTTTACTCTATAGAACAAGTGGAAGAACATAGTGAAATACAAATGTAAATTAAAGATATAAAATTCCATAAAATAAATATAAACACAACATTGATGACCTGTTACTAAAACTAAATAATTATGACAATTAATCGCACCTGCGGCCTATATTTAGCATGCGCACCGCTTGCTCCATCTAAGCCTGTCAAATAAACTCCAAATGGCTCCGTGCCAATGCACCATTCTAATACTCCAGAACGGCGGGATAGCACCACAACCTGCATGTAAATAAAATATAGTGAAAACCCACTCAGAAACATTAAAGACCTCTAGCTCCTCTAGGCCTTATAGCTCTGGGAACTTTGAAAAAAACTAAAAATTCTGGAACTACATAAATAGAAATTGGGCTGACTTTGTAGTACTTTTTAAAACGTATTTGTACACCACAATAATCGTCCCTGCAAACAAAACATGAAAAAAGTAATGTTAACTCAGAATTACATAATAAAATTAGAGGGCTACCAACTTTGAAGATGCGTCAAGCTTGACCTATAGAATTCGTAGTCATAGGTTAAGTGCCCTCAGTACTGCTATAGGAGATGGAGGTCAGGACATTTACTTAAAGAACTGGAAATGCCCAACCATGCTTCATTGAAGATAGACAAAAAGAAGACAAATGGATTTGATTGGGAAACAGATGACTCACCCACAGAAATTATACCTAATATGAATTGTCACAGAAATTTACCTTATATGTTCTGACGAGCAACTTCCGGCGTTTGGAGTTCCTATCGACAGCAAGCAGTTGATTTGCAATTGTAAATACTTGCTGCATGACAGCATCCTGTCGTAAGTCATCTTCTCCCTATAAGGGAAAAGTATATTAAAAGCATATTATAATAAACACAATGAAATTAATGAATTTGATAAATAGATAAACAAGAGAATACTTAATATATCTAAAGAATAACATCAAAATTAGAAAATTATAAATCTACAGGAATGTCTTATAACAAAGCAAAAATCAAGTAAAAAACTATTTTTTAGTTCAAAATGATTAAGTTGAGTGATGATTGTGTTGAGTGATTAAGTGATATAGGGTGATCAAATAAGAAACTAAGAATATTATGAATTATAAATAGATATAACTATGATAATGAACAGTAAAAGCCTATAATTACTATTTTGGTCAATTGCAAGATTTTTAGATATTGAAAGCATCCGTGTCGAGACCCTCGACACAAAAAAAGTACCCGTAGTGTGTCCGTGTCGAGACCCGTCGACATTAAACAGCAGTCAATAAGTAGTATATTTGTTTTATGCTGACAGCATCGGTCCTAATTTTTGGTAACACCATAAATATTAAATTCTATGCCCGATTTTAAAGAAAAAGACTGTTTTTGCTGTACTGAAACATAAAAAAATGTCTAACGTCTAGGTATTTCTTCGGTGTTTACTGTGAGGTTAGTATGACATTGTGCTCTATTTTGAAAGGATTTTTAGCCGTAAAAAGTGAGTACATCCTATTAATTTTTAATATAGTATTACAGAAATATAGTGAGGACGTATTTAACAATGGTTTTTTTGCATAAGCCGTACGGCAGTATTAAAAAAATAAATGTTTAGCGTTTCATTTCTTTGACAGCGGCCGCCATTATGACAATGGTGGATAACATAAGAAACTAATAAATTTCTTATATTTTGATATATTTGTATGTAAAAACAATTGCATAAAGTATTTAGTATAACATTTTATTTGCGAATCACATAGGTATATACTTCAATATGCTGATATGTAATCATGGCAATTAGTACGGCCTGACTTAGTGCGGCATTTGTTGACAAACAAATGCCGCATTTACAAACAAACAGGCGTTATAAGCTTTTATTCAGCTTACAAGGGTTTAGTGAACAAACAAATAAAACATGTATATTTTGTTTATAAATAAAGAATATTAAAAAAAAAATGTTTGTTAGTCTGCTTAGGTCAAATCTTGCAATCTGAGTTAGAAGCACTTATCCTACGGATTTGAAATTTGACATGTTGATTCAGATTCAATGACAATGAATTTTTATGGTAAGCATGACCTGATTCTACACCCATGAATGGCTTCAGACGAAGGAACTCCTCAGTGGTCAACAGCACAGACACCAAATTTTGTATATGCATTCAAACACTTAAATAAAAGCTTGTTTTTAAAACAGTATTTTTACTATTTTTTTTTAAATATTTAATGTTCAGATATAAGTTATAACATCTGTCTATATGATTTTATTTAGAAATCACATTGTTTCACATTGTATTGTTGTTTGTTGTAAATAGAAGAGATATTCCATTTTTTATTACTTTATCAAAAAAATATTTTTTTACATAAGTATTTTTTCTGTTTTTTTTTTATATTTTAAAAATTTAACATAATTTTAATAAAAAAATAAATAAATAAGTAGAAGAATAGCTTATAAAACGTCAGTAAAATAAAATCTGATAGGTCTCATATAATAATTAATAAAAAAATATATATTACGGTTCTCGGGTTCGAATCTGCACATAGACATACTATTTTTGACTCTTTACTACCATCATCTTCTACCACAGGCACATTTGGGCTAGTTGAGAAGGGCCTAAAATAATTTTATATGACCAAGTTCACAGCAATTCTTTTTAAAAAAAAAAATTAAAGAACAGGCATCCATCGCTTTATACATATCTTTCGTTGAATATGTCATATGAATCGTCGCTGTAAAAACCCAACACAAGTAGATTCTCCCCGCCGTTTCGCGCGCCGCAACACTTCGCCATGCTGGATAGAGACTTATCACAATGACATATGTGAGCAAGCGAGACGTGTTATACGCGAGGAGTGTACTCCACGCAAAGTGGCGTACTTGGGCTTGGCACGTTTTTCATCCTCAGTTGTCGTATATATAAGTTTTAAAAGTGTTATTGTGTATAGTTAGTAATAAAACTATATTCTAAAGAATTTCATGAGCTATTCAAAAATAAAATTATATATTTTTCAACATAACATACATTATTAACATAACATTTTATCAACATAACATAATCAACATATTACACATATTTCTAAAATAAGCATTTTAGTATCCGTAATTACACCATTTTGTAAAATCTTATGGGGCAATACAGTACACTAATCGCCTATCCCTGTTTTGGGCTTTTAGGTCTTCAGATCATCATGTGGTATTTACATATACATACCTTCAAAAGCATAGGCCTGTCAATTCCATCAGAACCTCGACACATCAATCTTTTGGGAACATTAACGCCTCCAACTAGACTAAAAGTGTCGGCAAATGAAGTTACACCTGCAAAAATATATTTTTTTAAAACGATCTTCAGATTTAATGACTTGATGTTTAATATTCTTACTACGATGTTTCTTTTTTACTTACTTATAATATTAGAATATTTAAGAGATTTATCCACTGGAAGTGTTATAATAGGCACGATGATTGCATCTAGATCTCTTAGCTTCCGGAGATTCTCTGATTTAGGAATAGCTTGTTTGGGTTGTTTATCTTGAGCTTTGTAATTAGCCAGGCTGATCATAGCTAAAATACAGAAAATAAAACCTATACTCGAATTAAGTAATTATAACTTCAGAAAAAAACTATTAAAAAATTCATGAGAACATTTTCCAGAAATCAAAGCTAAAATTATTGTAAAAGCTAGGCTACTTATTTTTTCCCATTATTCTTTCTTTAGTGAGCAGATTGATAACTGATAAAATATTTGTGAAATGTTCAAAAAATCACCAATATTGTCAGACAATTCGATTGTTTTCTCTTCTTTTCATTCATTTTTAATAAATTTAACTAGTTGTGAGCTTTGCCCCAGTCTAGCATTTAGGCCCATCCGGCGGATTTGCAGGTCGCTTCGCTCCCCATCTCTAGTCTGAATGCAAATCCTAAATATATTGTGGTGAATTAATTATTTGATTTAAACTAGATCCCCCTTTTAATAATGTTTCAGTAAATACTATATTTTACCATATGGTAAAATATGTATTTAATTATTCTTGAAGGAGAATATAAATACTAATTTTCATAACTGTAAAATGTTCGCTTTCTGAATTATAGGTATCATAAAAAAAACCTCTACTTTATCCCTCCTTAAATTCATTTTGGAAAATATGTGTTCAGTTATTTTTGAAAGAGAATATAAACACTTAATTCTAACGTATATAACATCTTTGGTTTAAACCACCATATAAATACCATCATAAAAACTTCACTCCCTTAGAATTGTAATTTCCAAAAATCCTTTCTTATAGACATAAAGTCATAAAAGGAACCTGCGGACCAAATTTTCTAATTCTGACTTTTGTAGTTTCGGCTGTGTTGTTGAGTTAGTCAGTTACTCAGTTTAGGACTACATTTTTATTATATTAGTAGATTAGTATTTTTTAATTAATCCAATAATAACTCTCCAAAAAGTTTACCATCACACATAACCTCCATCTGTTGAATGATTATAGCCAACCGGCCGTTTTCATTAGACAATTTGTTAAGCATAGTTCTAGCAGCAACTACTCTCGGCTCCTCGTTTTTATTTGATTGTGCTTGAGCCGCCTTCGATCGACCGCTCGATATCTTCTTGACGGACTCATTTAGTATGCTTTTGTCCTTGTGTGAATTACTGAGTGCCAGCAATACGGGCAGAGTGTGGTGGGGATGTTCGGTCGCACATCTTGCTAAAATTATAAATATGCTCATTTAATTAATACTGACTAAAACAACTTGAATAATAATAATTTGAATTTTAATTCTCGAGGCTTATTGACCCTTTTGTACAAATTGTTTAGTGATTTATAAAAAAAATCTCAACATAAATCTTGAGATCATCCATCTGATTCCCACAAAAACCATTAATAAAAACTTGAAATCTTTCGACTATACACAGACACGACACAGAAAGGCTGTTGTGAGGGTGTTTTTATTACCATACTTTCCTAAGCAATACTTCCGTCGAATATCTACTGGCTAATACTACTACTACTGGCTGGCTGGCTACTCCTATACATCTATATAAATCATAAAACAAACATTTTTTTTAAAAGCACCACAGTGGTGTCTCCCCAACTTTGACATTTGCAAGGCAATTTTAACTCAAAAATCACTCTCAACCAGTACTGCTGCACACTGCATAGTGCATATGCCATATTAGAAACCACTCATTTCCACACTTCAGTTTTATACTGGATTCATCTATATACATGACATTCAGATATGAGCATACACAGGACTAAAAATAATATTAAAAAATCTATTTCCAAGTACCTACCCAATTTCTATGATTTTAAAATAGCATATTCTAAATTATTGAGACAAGTGATAAAACTTTACATATAATCATGTCCAGTTTAGTGTTGAAGGAGCTTCTTTGTATGTTCATTCTGGGTGCAATCTGAGGAAGCACTTGAAGAAATTTCATTGATGGAACAGAAGTCAGGAGTTCATTAAGGATTCCATCCTCATTCCCTTCGAGTTCTAAGTCGGGGTTGTCAAGCCAAAGTGAAATAACTCTGAACATACACAAGTCGTCTAACTCACCATTAGCCAATGACAGAAGATAATATCTGAAAAAACACCGAATTTAAATGTAGCTATTTAACAAAAGGAGATAAATGTACGCTCACCTACATAAATACATGAAAAAAGCACGTTGTTAATATGCGATACCTATGAACAATTTGAATAATTATTATACCACCATAAATAAAGTCTACCTTAGTACAGGCATGGCCCAGTTAGGTCAGGCTATGTCATTTTTATTAACAAAAGCTTTATATCCTTTGTAAATTGAGTTTTATTGATGTTTTTGAAAAGAATAGTACCAAAAACTACTGGTATACATTACAGTTTAATTGTTAAATTAATCTCTGAACTATCCTCTAAGTTTTTTCATAGACCATTTTTCCTTTAAATTCAATTTAAACGAAAAATTTGAAAAATATAAAAAAGTGGAAATTCTTTTGCAGTTTTAGATTGCTTTTTTGAAAGCTGTAAAATCTTGGTTACTAGCCTTCGGAACTTGATTTTTATTTTTAAAATGGTTTCAACTGTGGTGGTCGACTTAAACGTAATATCATGATATTATGTATTTTTTTGCAAATACCAAGAATCCCCAAAGTTAGACTGAAAAAAAATAAATACAATATTATATTTATTTGTTCTTTTCTTAATGGTTATTTATAAGTCAAAGTATTTTCATAATATGAATATTTATTACTATCATTTTATTATTAATTTTTATGTTAGTATGACGTAGGTCATATAGATTTATTTTAAGTTTATTTTTAATGAATATAGTCTGTCAGACTGGTTGCAAATACAGATATCTGAATTGGTTAAAGAAATTTCTATTTAAGTAAAAAATGTATTAATTATGTATATAATATTACCTGATAGCTAATTGTAAATATCTTTCTTTTTCCCTATAAGTACTGTTGATTTCTCTTTCATCTAAATCACTTTTCTTGTTATTGAATAACATAACTCTTTGTTCATCTCTGAAATAAGAAAATATATCAATTTCTATATATTACCATTTTCTTTACCTTAAGGATAGTGCAATACAAGGGTTTTTTTTATTAAAATCAATAAGCAATGTCTGTGCAGGGAAAACTTTAAATTACTAAAAATAATAACCTATTTCTGATAGACCTATTCTAATAGACAAGGATCTGCTGATTTGTTAAACATTTTGTTTTAAAATCTTATTGACCATCTTTATTATTATATTTCTTAGGTAACCTAGGCTACTATATATATAGACATACTTGTTTGAACATTAACATTATATGCGACAACATTGTATATATATATATATATATATATATATGCACGTAATGTGCATATATTTTACAATTTTCTTTTTATTTCTAACCATGACGATTCATTTTCAGATAAACTACGTTAAACGTAAGTTATTCTTGTAAATATCCATTAAACCATTCACTTCTCATTCATTAAACATCATATTCGTTACATTTTCGCTTTTTTTCATAATTATTGTTTCTTTTTTAAATCATTTATTCACTACTTTAATGAAAGTTTGACCATATTGCTTGAAGCACAGATAGGTAGGTGAGAGTGAAAGCTTTCATAAAACACAGGCCTGTGTTTAAACCAGCGTGCATTACCTCAAGCGATGCAACTATCTGTGCTTTCGGTATTAATTTTTCTTTGAACATTCTGGCTATATATTTTATTTGCAAAAAATTTCAATCCTTAAAATATTAAAAAGAAACCAAATGTCAGTACTGTCAAACTTTTATATATATGTTAAACTAAAGGTGTTTACCTATTTTAACATAGAAATCATCTAATTAACGGTATTTAAACAATACATTTTACTATTTTACTATATATATATATATATATATTTATGTATTTTAAAAGAAAAAAAATAAAAATATACATACATACTTACAAATATACATGTTCATATTTCTGACGATTTGACATTCCTAGTTGTAGCATAATACAACACTGCCTTCCTTAGTACAGACATAGTCTAGTAAAGAAGGCAGGGCACAAAATGTAGCAGTGCTAATCGCTCCCAGTGCATTTGTAATATTCTTTTATAACTGTGATTTTTACTACTGCATTTCTATTTTTTGTCAAATTAATTATGTAAATCAATAAATAAATAAATAAATAAATTTGGTGGAAAATCACTCGGTGGTTTAATTCCTTAATTAAGTTTCTGAACTGTCATTTTTTTAAGACAATGTGCAGGACGAAGACAAAGAGAACTTAAGAACCAAAAATAAAAAATCATATGAACATTAACAATTATATTCACCTTTATTGGCTTACACAGGATTTAGGATTATACAGGGAGGAGGAGGGAATTACAAGGGGTAACTAATAAAAAAGTTTTACCTACTTGGACAATGATTGTGAAACTTGTTTTAAATTATTAGCTGTGCTTTTCATTTTTTCCATACATTTGATCTTGCTTTCGAAAGTTGCCGACTTTATATAAGTCTCAACCTAAAATTGAAAAAATTTAATAAAAAACAAAAACATATTTTCGGATTGGTCTCACATCACAGTCGTAGTCTAAAATATCACGAGATTAGTTTAGAACATAGAGAATCATTTAACTTATGGCGTGTATTCAACTCAAGTCTGGCAAGACTATTGACTGAATATCTGAGAGCAGCAGAGGTTTCATGCTGGAAAGATGTTTTAGAATGTTTAATTGGCGCAGTACATTTTTTTTTTAAATTTGGCATTCCCGGGTTCCAGTGATAAATTTTATAGTCCAGTAACGATAATTTCCTTAAATTGATAGAATATTTGTCTAAGTTTGATACCGTAATGAGAGAACATTACGACGGGTTTCTGATTGAGAAATGTGAAATTTATACATAAGTAAAAATATTCAAAATGAATTAATTACTTTAATATCATCTAATATGATTCGCACTAAAATACTCTCAATGATAAAGAACGCCTAATATTTTTGCTTAAATTCTATATTTATTTTTAGATATTAAAATATGTTATGCAAAAAAAATCATTTGCGTCGCTATAGGGGGGGTGGGGGGGTATCAAACGGTATATTGCACCAATAATGAGTAAAATAATATTTAACATCTTTTTAACTGATTTTATTTAGAAATGTCGAAATAATAGAAGAGATATTCCATTATTTATTATTTTATCAAAAAATTAATTTTTCAAAATAAATCTTGCATAATATATTAAATATATTTTAATAATTATACATAATTTTAATGAAAAAAAATAAATAAATCAGTAAAAGTAAAGTAGAAGTATAAAATGAAATTTGATAGTAACATAATAATTATTATAATATTTATAATTATTAAAAATAAATCATTATTATTTTAAATTATAAGAATTAGGCATATAACAATAATAGTCATATACATATATTACTCATAATAATTATTTAAAAATAAATATTAGGCACAAGTGACTGAGATTTCCCCAAAATATCCATGGTTTTTTTTATTATTTTTCTTCTCATGCAAAAAATATAAAATACTTAGTTTTATATGATATCTAAAAACATAAATAACAGGTGTTATTGTTATATTTCTTTTATTTAGTATCAAAAATAAAATCTTAATTAAAAAAAATATTTTACAACTTTGATTTTTTTTTATATAGTTTTTATAGTTGTAGTAGGTTATAGTTTTTGTTTGTAAAACCATATTCTTTATAGAGAATTTATAAGAAATTCAAAATAGTGCAGGTTTCACACACCAGGTACAGGTACAGGCACATAACATACATAGTTTTTCTAAAATAACCATTTTACTAAGCGCCGAATTTACACCATTTTTGAAAATTTCGCTAGGCAAGAAACAAATGGGTACATAAAGTCGCTCGTGCAGGTTACAGGTTAAGAGCAAGTTGATAAAACTGATGGCTTCATTTTGCATCCTAATAATTCAATATATAAAAAAATATTGCTTCTTGCATTTTTTCCATGAGAAGAATCTTGCAAATATTACCAAATGTGGTTATTAATCAAAGTTATTATTTTTAGTTTTAGGCAGGCAGCTTAAGCTATGCTCAACTGTGATTGCATTTAGATTGTGCATTTAAAAAATCTGGTATGGCTCTAAAATTTGCATTTATTACAGCACACGGTAACTTGTTCATTTCATTCGTTAAAATAACTTTGTTGCACCACCCGCCAATCAGCTATACCACCGGAGGAATGGTACCTCCAAAGTATATGTTATTTTAAATAATAAAAATAATTTGTACTGTGTTTGAAAGAATTTTTCTGATTAGAATTAAAGTCAATAATTTGAAGGCCTCTATAAGATCTCCTTTCACTCACCTGTCCTAATGTAGTTATTAGACAATCAGAACATCTCGGTAACAGTACACAAGTTAATTATAAACACTAGTGAAGTATACATAAAAATATGCAAAACAGTAACCTGTCTGTATTCTTTATCCATAAATCTCGCAATATCCAAGTAAACTTTCAACCTGGTGTTAGAACTTTCGACGGATCTCAATTCTTGAAGAGATTTATTTAAATATCTGTTTAGAATTTCCTGCGTACTCTCACTACGTGTTTCGATCATCCATGCGCCATATTGTCTAAAAAGATATTAAACAATACAGTCATTTTAAAAAATAATAAGCAATTTTTTCTATAATTATCGAAAGAGATGTTTTCATTTTCTTTAAAAACCAAGTTATGATGATGCTGTAAATAATCAATAACTTTGAACATCAATATCTCAAGAGTATTAAACCTTCTCAAGAAGAACCACTATTACACTCAGCCAGCAATATAAGAAAATATGCAGTGATATCAGAATGGGAAAAGGCAAGAAAAGCTTTCATGGTGTGAAAAATTATTATCCAAACAGGAAATGATGACTCTTCCAATGCTACGTCTTTTCAGTTGTAATGTCTACATTACAGTGTTGAAGTATGGACGGTGGACATTAATGAAAGCCTTGTCTAAGAAATTAACACTCCAGCACACATGCTGAATTTTATATCACAAGCACATGCGCGGTTTATAATGGTAGGCCACTTCTATTTATGGTTTTAAATGAAAATGGCCTATTGTTATAAGTTTTATTCACAATATAATTACGAAACAAATATAGTTCAATGTTTAATAAGCACATATTATAACATTTAAAACAAAAAGCAGGCTAGATAAAAAAAAATAGGTAAAAAATGAAAATTGATGAAGCTTCTTATCAAATTATTAATAATTTGATGTTGATACAACTCCTTTGAAATAATTCGAACAAATCAATCGTTGATCTAGGTAAACCCATTTGTAGCAAGTAAAACGTACTTTTTGCCTTTTTTTCTATTTCGGCTTCTTGGACAAATATAACAATGTCCAACTGACGATGTTTTATTTGCAGGATCAACTTGAATCGCATTTTGAATACCTAAGAAAAGTTTCTCTCACAACTTTATGTTAGATTGAACTTTAGGTCATAATTGCGAACGTCGATTCGATCAATGTAATTATTTTCTATACCAGGTTCAATGACACTATCAACATTTTCTTCCTCAAGCCAATATTGTGTCAGTCTTTGATTATCAATTATTTTAAAATGTAAAATCACAATCAATTATAAAAATAAGTCTAAAAACTAACATATTAATAAATCTTTCACTCAAAATATACTTCCAAGAACACACGCGTGCTCTACAATAGTAGATTATTAGCAAATAAAAGCTGATACATCTCAGGATGCGCGGACTACAATGGTAGACCACCAACTTTGGCGGCTCACAGTGAAATCGTCCAATGCATCCAAAGATAGCGACAGCACTAATACTGCTCCTAAAACATCCATTTAAAGGTACCGAAAAGTACATCACTGTAGAACCGAACACGTAGGTTATTTATACCTGCGGTCTACTATTGTAGAAAATTATGAAGTACTAAAATGATGTGCTCGAGTGTTAAAGGCATTAAAATAATATATAGAATATCAGCGGCACAAGTCACTCGGATTTTCGGATGTGCTAAAATTCCGCCAAGTAAAACATAAATAATGTAAAAAGGATTATCACATATATTATAGTGTGTATAAAGGAAATAATACAGACGTTTCGCAAATTGTCACACATGTCGTCCTCAAACTAATGACAGGAGCAAAGTACATAAATAATCCGCAAATTTCACATTTAAATAAAGAAACGTGATGTCTAATATTAAAAAGAGGAAGCTGGGGATTCTGTAATTTCTTTCCAGTTTTTCGAGGAAAGGTATTCATCAAAATCCCCTGGCCCAAAAACCTAATAAAAGTTTACTTATGGTTTGGTTATTTAAATTAAATAGGATGTTCTTTTATTGAAAAAATGATTTGTAACAAACATCTGCGTAATTTTCTTTTTTTCGTTTAGAGCCCCTATAAATAAAATCCAGTTAGCCTTAAGAAGGAGAATTTATCAACTAAACATGATAATGTTTACAATAAATACCTCAGCGCATTAGCGTACAATGATCTATCAACAGTATCTGCATTTGATATAAGGCTTTTTACAAGATGCAAAGCAACCTCTCGGTGGCCATTTTGCCAAGCAGCTTTTCCTTCCATTAATTTTACCCTATTTAATAATGTGCACCCACTTATCCTCGCAGCCGTGCTAACCAACCGCAAACAAGACTGGTGCGAGCCATTCTCTAAAGCCAATTCTGAAAAACCAAAAGTTTAAAAGCTTTGAAAGTTATCAATGTAAAACAGTTCAAAAAATGCCTCGAACATCTGACATTAAAAAGAATTCTGAATCCATAATTACATTTACCTGCACTCCCAACAGCGAAGATGGAAGTTCTTTTCGTAAAGTTATGAAAAAACCACAAAACAAACTCCTAAAAGATGATTTTTACAAAAAAAAACATCTAAGCAGCTAATATTTGGGCCCTTATTGTGCGAAAAAGCTTTAGATTTTAATCTAAAACTGGGCGGTAATAGTTCTTTCAAGGCTAGTAGTGGATGGTTAGCAAGGTTCAAATCACATCATGGTATTCGAGAGCTTGGCGTTCAATTAACATGTGACTGCCACGGCAATTATCAGAAATCTGGCCTAAAATGACAATTTGATTTAATTAAAAACTCTATTTCTAATTTTTATGATTATATTTTTTGTTCGTTTTTTAATAAATTGATTTTTTGTTCTTTTCCTAGAAGCGATCTATCGATATTAGCACTGATATATTTCGAGTTTAATCTTAGCTGCACAAAAATGGCAAGTAAACACAGGATGAGATAACTCGTAGTTGGCGTCTTAGAAAAGAACGCAATCTACGAGTTATTTTGTAGTTGGCAGTCAACGTGTTAATGGCGATTTAGTTGAATTAAAAAGAAAGAACATTCTAAGTCAAAAATCTATAAGTAAAAACTTATTTTCTTCCAAAAGATGATACAAAGATATGATACAAAGATGTGGTGCAAGGCGTGTGGACTTAGTATGGTGGTATTATAAGGTGGTTGAGTTGATTTTTTGTATTTTTGAAGAATTCACTATGTAATCTATTTTTTTTTGTTTATACGTATATATTATGTAAGCATGTATGTATGAAACCTAATCTGAAAACACTTCTTATTTACATGAGTTCTATTATACAGATTTTCGATTATACTGAATGCACCTGGTTTTAATTAGTCCGGATAATCGGGGTTCTACTGTAAATCATATCTGCCACAGCTGCCAGCTGACAATAGTGAGTGACTACGGATTAAAGGGTGGATAAAGACAAGTAGTCACGAAACTGAAACTACAGGTTAACTGCTATATCATATTTAAGGTTTCAAATAAGTTTGAGAACATAATTTTTATCGTAAGGTAAAATTCATATATTTTTTTCTATTACTATGTCACAACTATTTAATGATGTCATGATATTCGCAATAAACACATATTCACCCATAATAAAATCGTACCTGCATACTCTAATTGCAAATCGACGACTCTTCTTCGGAGGTTCAAGTCAGCATCAGGAGGAAGCATCTTTTCTAAAACAACACTTCTTTGGGCCAAAATGGGTTCCACATTCTTAAAGTCATTAAACGGCAGTATTGCACTTATACGCCATTTTTCCAACAGGTCGTAGTAGCACTTTTGGGAGTTATGCTGTTTCATCTTAAATTAAAATTAGATTGTATAATAGTGTTTTTTATAGGGAAACAAAGTCACCCTAAACTAAAGAGATGTGTTGCTGACAATATAATTATATATTCACCTAGTCTTTCATGAGTCTGGTTCCAAACTAGTTTAACTGTTTGTTACTTAGTATAATAAAATAAAATAAAAATATATACATGTGTGCGCTTTTATGATGGGCCTGACCTCGCTTAGTTATTTCCATGGCAGCTACGCTCAACAGAGGTCAACGAAGGTCGTAAGACAACTATATCTACTTGCCAGTTTGATTCTAGTTTATAAGGCATAGACAAGGATACCAGAGGTTCTTCATTCTCAGTGTTGCTAAATCGTTTCCAGATAATATATAAATAATTATATTATAATCTTATTATATACCTTGCGGAAATCCTCAATCTCAGTAAAATATTGGAACTTTGCAGCTGCTTCGTAGATGCTTTGGCAACTTTCCGAACCAGATTCATTTAGATTATAGGCGATGCATTCACGGCCACTTTCCAGTAGGTATTCAAAGAGGGAATCGTCAATTGCAATGTTTTTATTCAAGGAATCCTTCAAACATTGATATTGGCAAGCGGACATAATTACTTTGGAGAAGTTTTTGTTGAACTTCGTCATTTTTGGCATTACATTCTGAGATGGATCAAACTGAAGACTCCAATCACCTAAAAATTTTAAAAAATCATCACGTTTAAAAAGAAATGTTTTATTACAATTGTTTTTGTGATTTGATAATAGTATGATGAAACATAATATTTCAGGAAAGTACTCACCTAACCTCCACATACACTCATATTTCAGGTCATCAAGCGAGCTGTCAGAAATGTCCTTCATATATTGATAAGCCAGATGATAGTGGCCAGACATCTGGAGTGTCCTAGCTAATTCCTTTCGCAATTCTATCATTGATTCCAAGTCTTTTCCATCGGGGTATGATAGTGCAATATCTTGCATCAACATGGCATCAGAATAAGCACCAAGATTGAGAAAATGATCCTTTCTCTCCACAAAATTTGATAGATGGGCTGACCCACAGCCATAAACAGCATCCATGTCTCCGATTGCAGTGAAGCTCTGAAAATATGAAAGCAAGGCGAATCAGTTATAATTTAAAAAAAAGGATACCTACACACGAATGCACCAGGAATTGAACCTCAGATTTCATGACAATCGCAGACAAAGTTTATCATGCTGGCCCCGTGAGATCTGAGGTTCAATAGGTGCCAATTAGTCAGCTGATCGTTATACAATACGGTACATTAATTTCAAATATGACAATATGGTATACCAGTAACTTCAAATTAGAGTATAAGCAAAAAAAACAGTTAATTTTCAATAACATTAAATTATGTCAAGAACATGCAAAATTCTTTCCAAGAACTGGCCTACATTCCCTACTACTACCCCTACCCCTATGTACTATCCCTATATTGAATAATTTTAGACTTTAGTCTTTATTTTGAGACAGTAACATAACTCATATAAATAAAATGATTTTACCTTTCTTAAAATTTTTTGCATTTGTTCCATATCCGCAATGTCAATGGAAGATTCTCGTTTGCCCCACCACCAAAGATCAGCATACATAATCGCTCGCAAATGCTGAAGAATCTGCGATGCTGCGTTTGCCACCTTTAAATAATCTAAATTGAGAGGATTATACATCTCTTCTTGATATTCCTTCCTGCCACTGAAATAGTAAATAAATATAACCTTTATCCCGTAGGATAACATAGGATAATTTCGAAAAAAAAATTTCTTTTAAACTGTTATAATATCTGAACCACTCCACAATATCCTTGTTGGTGTCAATGAATCATTCGTAGGTTTCACGATCACGCTAAAGACTCCGGAGTCTTTCAATTAGAAATAACAACAGATCTCAACTGTATCAAAATACAGTCTAACAGAGCAACTGAAAGTCGAACCTTATTCAACAACCTTCAGAAATTTCTGTCTGACAATGAAAATAATGTTATCATGGTACAATCCAAAGCACAGTGAAAATGAAAAATATTTTGCTAGAATATTTCTATAATCCTACATAAAAGATTTTTCAGAAATTATGTACCTCTGACAATAAGGAGGAGCACTAATGAGAGCAGGTGTAATTTATAAAATTACAAGTATCTATTCACACATTATTAAAAACATTTTAATAATCATCATAGGAATAATAATTGAGTTTTTTTTTCTGGGTGATTACAGTTTTTTTTTTTTAGCTAATTATATGATAATTTCTTATTCGTTTGCTAATAAAATAATTCACCTCTTGGGATAGAAACGTTTTTGTTGCCTTAAAAATTCAACAGCGTTTAACATGGCATTTAGGGCGACTGGCTCCACACTGACAATGCCATCAATGATGTTACTGCTGTTCTGGTCATAGTTGGTTTCGAAGAAGCATTTCAAGCCATTTGCAATTACTTCAAAGTTACTTTGCTTTCCACAATGTAGTAATGTACCCAGTAGTACTGGAAATAGTTTATCTGCAATTTCAACCTGAAAATTAAAAATTATTTATTTTATCTATCAAACCTTCCACTTAGCTTTGAAGAGATGAAAATGTGTTCTCGATATTGAAGTCAAAAAATATCTTCTTGAAAAGACCCATTAAAAAACTAAAAAATATTAGGAAATTTCATTATAAGCACTTACTAATAAACTGTGTGCAAAACATATAAGTAGATTTTGTGTTTATTGACATCATTAAAAGATGTACCTCCGCTCTACTTAAAAAAGTGATCTTTTGTACAATCAACTTCTACGAACACTCATCTTTTTACTGTAAAATATACCCTAAATATTAAAAAAATCTGCAAGCATATGATGGACAGTCAAAATTTACAATTGAATTTGTTTGTGTGCATCATCATAGAAGGTAAGCAAATTATAGGAAGGTAAGCAACTTTAATATCAATTATCAATCATCCAATGTTCTCGGGCAAACAGGATCCATGATGCTTGCACACTATGTGTAAATGAGGTGTTGGATAAGACTGATTTTGGTAATGACATTCAATTTATGTCAATCTCACAACCATTTTAAACTGTCACAAACAGATAAACTCCTTTGATTTTTGTATTCAGCCTGGTCAAGGTTTTAGTTTTATTGATGCAAACAGATAATATTTTATTCTGACACAATTTTCTTTATAAAATCACATATTCGACAGTGACATTTCAGTTTCCGATGCAACTAAGTATAAATGTCGTATGAGTAATCATAAATTTCTTAGTCCTTTTTTAGCTATAAATATATAGAGATAGAAACAGGATAATAATGTATGCAACCCTTTCTACTTTAGAAAATAAGAAAGAAATGAAACATATTCAATAATGATAATTTCGCTGAGAAAGTAAAAGGAGGATCTAATATGCTGACCAATATTTTATGCTACCAATGCAAACATGAATTGAGATGAACCTAACCTAGAATGTTTTTGATAAAATTCAATTTTGACTTATTATTTTAAAGAAATGTCATACCTTTAGATCACAAATTTTGTGGAGTTGACCTACAAAAGAATGGTCATGAATAAAACTGGATAAAATGGCAGTTACCAGCTTTTTAAGCCAGCTTTCATATGCCTCCCCATCCGGTACCCAGACTTGCATACTTCCCAGATTTTCTTGGAATTTACTTTCAGATATTAAAAGCTGTACAGGTGGAAAAGTATCTTTTGTTAACAGATATGGCGCAAGATGGAGATGCTGGGATGTGCTGTTTTCTGTAAAATAATTTTAACATTTCATTGAATATGTACACTTAGATGAAACATAAAGTTATAAAGAATTTTATACATTTTTTTTATTAATTATACTTAAGAGATTAAGAATCATATAAATGTAACAAAATACTACATAATTGAAGAGGATGAAATGGCGGCTAAAAATAGGTATTATATACCGTATCCCAAAACCATTTCCGATAAAAATACAGCTAATTGGTCCTGGGATTTCTAGTGTTATTTGTTAAGAAACTGTATCAAAATTCATCATGGTTATTGAGAAAAGAAATGAAAACTTTACATGAAAACAGTAAAAGGATCATGTAATAATGTCTTTGTTGTGAGCGCTCAGCTGCCACCGTACGTCGTAACGGTGTCAAAGCCATCATCGATCGAATTGACAACATCTGTTAAAAATATAAATTTGGAGATCTTTTTTTGGATTTTTTCTTATCATTTCTAACTCATTAAAAGTTTTTTTACAATACCCCCTTAAGTCTTCGGCAATGCTCTTGCAACATTTTATATATTTTTATTTATTATGTATATTATTGGTTTTTTTGGAAGCTACAAGCCGACAATATAATTACAAGAATTTTTTATAAGTATCATCTTTAAATCGGCAATCTATCAGTAGCATTCTTGTGAAAATAAGTTCAACGTCAAAAGATGAAACATCTATCTCTTTTTTCTCGAGTCTCAGTTCGACTTTAAGTGCTCAGAGTAAAGCTCTGAGTGCTCCCGAGTGTATATTAAAATTATTTAATAAAATAAAATAAATTCATAAAAATCATATTGACGGACGATTGCAATTGACTGAAAAGGGACAAACATTTAAATCCTTATAAGTACAAAGTAGAATAAAAATAAAAAGTAAATCAAAGAAAAATACCTTTCACAAAATCTTTGAAAACTTGTTGCCCTTCTCTGAATAATAGCAGGATAGAGAAGGCTGAAACCGTAGCTTCAACAACAATCGGAGATGAATCATCTAAGAAAGGCAGAGTGATTTCAAATATTTTATATGCGAGATATTGCGATGGAGCCAACTCTCCAATGAGATTTGTCTCACCAAATGATCTTGTTGTCAGAGTACATAGATCTGACGGGCCTAAAATCCCAAGGCAACGGCATGCAGCTTGTCGACACTAAAAAGCATTTAAAACAAACTATGCAGTTTAACTTTTTTATATTGTCTTGTCTGATTTTATTTATACTGTATATGTTTTGTCTTATTGATTAAGAGTAAAATTTATTAAAAATAATATATATTGCAGCACGTAATTCAATATGGCTGTTTTTTTTTAAATTAGGTTGCTGGTAAGTGTTATTTCAATAACACTGATCTAAGAAATGATTTCTAGAACTTTGAATACCACATAATCTTTCAATGGACCCAGGAATGGTGACTTACTTTAAATATTGACAAGTGTATGGTTTTACATGTTGTCAACAACAATCCTGGGTGTGTGTATAAACTAAATTGGACTCAATTAAAGACTAAAATCTTTAGCGTGGGCGGTAACCATATCACATGATTTAAAATGGGAGCCACATATCACCAGAATGGTTTAAAGAGCCAACTCTATAACATATCTAATCAGGAAATCATTTCATGACGTAACTCCAAATTTAATGTTGAAAAGGTTTCTGCTTGAATATGCGTTCCAGATTTGGAATCCGTACGTAAGGACGTAGATTTACTGGAAGAGGTCCAGAGAGGATTTACGACAGTTGAATCATATGGAATATGTTGAGAGACTCGGAGTTCTTCGTCTACCAACTCTTAGCAACAACGTGGTAACGTAGTGACCTTATTGGACCTTTAAAATTTTGAATGGTCATTACAACTGCTCCGATATAAAAGACATATTCGTTTCCCCCATTTACGGGAACATTCTCAAAAACACCATTCTGGTCAAATCTAAGAAAGAATTATATAGTTAATCAAGTAGTTGATGCCTGGAACCAGCTATCACAAGAAGCTGTGAATGCAGTAAATGTGAACCAGTTCAAGAACAGACTTGACAAGTTTTATGAACAAAATTGACATGTACTAATTTGATACGAGCTTATCAACTAAATTGCTGCTTGCTCATTCAATAATTATAAGTTGCAGTTTTATTTTGAGTTTATATTGAATTTCACTTGAATTTATTTCTCTCTTTGCTGTTGATTCCTGGATTTAGCTCGTTAAATAGTAATAAAACTGATACTAAAACAGAGAAAAAGTAATTTATTATATTTTTAATGAATCTACTGTTTCTATTATACTAATATTACTAAAAAATAATATTATTTTTATGTTATTTGAGTTATTTTGAAATTATATGTATTTAATATTACACTTTGTTATAGCAAATCTATTATTATAACAATTTTCTTGATATCTCTTTTTTTCGAGATTGTTAGTTGTTAAATCAAAGTAAGTATTCACAGTTGAGGGCGTGCCTTAGTATTATTTGTATTTGTTATTTTTTATTTTGCAGTCGGTGTTTTTATCATTTATATGTTTTCTTAGTAAGTCATGGTTTTAATGTTTTGTTTAATCATTGCAAATTGTGACGCTACAGACCAGCTACATTGCAAAACATAAATTAATTACCTTATCATCGCCGACGCTATGAACAATTTCAACAAGAATATCTACCAATTTATGTAAAACACTTAAATCAGAGTCCTCAGAAAATCCTCTTATGTTATTTAACTCCGAATACAAACATCTCAAATTTTCATTTGAATCACTCAGCAAAATTTCTAGTTCAACTAAAGCTTCATACCTAAAATTAAAATAACAAATTTTTACATGTACAGTGGACCTATTGTATACAGTAAACAATCCCACTTGTATACAGTAAATACTTGGATTACTCCAGGATTCATTAAATGCATTCACACTAGAGACCATATAAAGAGAGATCCTTATAACATAGAATTGTATTTAAGGTTTAAGGAATAATTAACACTTGAAATGCTGTAATTCAAAGAACTAGAAACTTATACTATAAAGAGAAAATAAAAAAATCCGATACTAATAAACAGCTTTGGACTACTATTAAAGAGATTGGTCAACTTAATTTTAAAAAAAACTGGCATTGAAAAAATGCACGTAAAAGAATCGTTAAAGAATGTGGAATCAGATGGCAATTTATTTGTTGATTATGCAAATAAATTTTATTCTACTGTAGGATCGGACCTGATGAGTAAAATCTTAAATCTTCTTAACAAAACTGAAACGCGATCAGCTTTAGAATTTGACTCACCAATCTCACCATGTAGACTAAAATTCAGTTCAACAAACCACACAGAAGCATGTATCTAAAGTTATTGATAGTCTTAAACATGGGAAACGATCCAAAATAAGATCTATAAGACTTAAATATTTTTTAAATTTTAGTCCCTGTCCTTAAACCTTAGCGTCCTTAATGATGTTTTTCATAATAGTTTAAAGAAGGCTGCCATTATCAATTCATAAAAATGCCTGAAATAAAAAACTTAAGACATCTCATTACTGCATACATTGTCAAAACTAATTATCAAACATCACTTAACCCTGCTCCTAAAGCAGAATAACTTATTATCTACAAACCAATATGGATTCAAGCAAAATCAAGGTATATAAGATGCTGCTCTTGATATAACCGAATATGTAACTAGAAACATTGACAAAGAAAAAAAATGCAAAGCTTTCTAGACCTGGCTAAGGCATTTGATACGGTCTCATTTGAAAGTCTTATTAAAAAAATAAATTGCATTGAGGGTAACAATATGATTAGTTTAAACCAAATAGAAGTCATGTTTTCAAAATTAAAAGATATATTAGAGTGAGACTGAATTAACAGCATTTGGTGTGCCTAAGGGTAAAGTTTTAGGGCCTCTTTTGTTTTTAATTTACATTAATGCACTATGCAACTTATGGATTGAGTTACATGTAATATCCAAAGTAATTTGGAAACTATTAAACTATTAACTGGACTCAAAAATAATAAATAAATTAGCTATCATAATAAATAATTATAATTTTATTTTATTATTAATTAAATTGTCATTATTTTTAACTAAATTAATTAAATTATAATAAACTAAAACATTAATCTTTTAACTCCAAACATTAGGTAGACTAAATATGTTATATTTAGTAAAATATATTATATTTAGTATTACTTCTGCCGGATTAGTTAATATGGACTTTTAGCTTTACATCCATGACTGTCAGAACAGAATAAAATTTAATTGTATTGCTTTGAAGAATGTTAATCGATGAGTTATATCGATAGGCATCTTCTTTTGAATCATCTTATTGATTCAATTGCTAAGAGAGTTGGTTCGTAAATTACAGTATATAAAAGTCTAAAATACCGAAACTTTAAAAATGATTTGCAATCATTTCTTAACCAACTCTTTTATCACCTGTGGATTCATTATGTAGGGTGGTGCTACTCATAAAGCTCTTGAACTTTTAATTAAAGTTCAAATATGGGTTCTTCGTGTGATCAATAAAAAGCCTTTTAGCATTAGTTTGTAAATCTTTTTCTAAAGTTGCTAGATATTAGATATTTTATTAAAAAAAGTTGTCATACATGGCAAAACAAAATAAGTAGGATACATGCTTTAAAATTAAGAAGACAAGATGGAATGATAGAGGGCACTTAGTGGCACCAAAAATAAAAACATCCGTTCGACAGATACTTTCCTGGGCCCAAAAATATAATAAACAAATAAGCAATGAAATTAGGGACGGTAAAACTAAAACAAGTCTGGCAACATCTATATTAAACTGCTTAATTCTTTTGAGTAACTACTTTG
This sequence comes from Neomicropteryx cornuta, assembly GCA_020383195.1. Classification (NCBI taxonomy): domain Eukaryota; kingdom Metazoa; phylum Arthropoda; class Insecta; order Lepidoptera; family Micropterigidae; genus Neomicropteryx; species Neomicropteryx cornuta. The sequence continues at coordinate 15,358,099 of JAHKQU010000012.1, forward strand.
ACAAACTACTGAGAAAATGAAATATTTATTTAAAAATAACATTAATACTGCATTTTAAGCTACTCTTAGCTATATAAAAAAAAACATATCTTTCTAAATATATGTATTTACTTTGCTCATTATTGAAATTCTAGGAGTATAATTGATAAAATGTTATTAAACTTAAAAAAATGTATCTATATACTTTATACTATAATATGTTTTATTCCCAATGTAAATATTTATACATAAAACACAACTTTATATTGAAAATTTATTTTAAAAGTATATTGTGTGTGTATATCGGTTAGATACTTTAATTGTATTTAGTTGTGTGTATCATTAGTGTGTGTATGCGTATATCAGAGTGTAGATTTATGTTTAAGATACATTTTTATTATTTTTCACAGGGTTTTGCGCAGGTCTTTTATACTCACACTATTGCACTTAATACATAACCTTTATTAGAAGATATAACAGACCTTATCAAATTGGCCAATGGATATGTACTCGAATTGTTAAAGTTTTTTAATTTACTAATGGATATATAATTTTATGTTAATATTTACTGAAAGTATTTAAGTAAAACTGAATTTGATGCCGACTTATTTGTATAATAAAAACTTTGAATTTGAAATGTAGGTATTTAATTTGAGCGATAGCTCAGAAAAAGAAACTAGAGGTCAATCTGTGCCAAGCCATATTGCCACACTCGCTATACGCATTGCCACACACAGCTACCCTTTTTCTGCCGCCAAAAGAGGAACACGGGAAGCAACATTCATCTCTTTTTATTGCGTTTCTTTATTTTTGCCAATGAGTGCAAATACAAGTTGAAAACTTTTGAAAGCTGTTGTATTTACAATATTTATGGGACAAAAAATGCAAAAAGTATGTGAAACTATTACATTTTTTTAAATATTACATAAATGATTGAAGAATAAAATATTAATTTATTATTATTCTATACCAATAAATACAAAGGACAGGCATAACATTTGAGCAGCTTAAATGCATTAAAGAGACTTCAGCATCTGAATGCCCAACTTTATAACTAGCACCCACGATATTGATGAAATAAAAATAGTTTCTGACATGTTAAAAGTATTGTAGGTACTATTTTATTTCACAAATGCAAGAGTTTTTCATTTTTAAAATAAAAAAGAAAACCTAACTGCGCTTGGCCTGTGAATGTCTAGTCCTGAACCTTTCTGTGGTTATTTATCATCTTAGGTCATTACTGATAGATACTGATACCCGCTACCCATCTATGTAAATATGATACTAGGGCGCCGCTTTGCTTCGCTGCGGCATACATTGGAGCGGAGTTTAGTATATAAATGTATTTCTCCATAGGGATTACATTTAATTTTGTATAATTCTTTGCGCAATCAAATGTATATGTTTTTTGGTATCTATGCACAGAAGACATTGTCATGGTCATTTTAAAAAAATAATTATCAAAATCGGTCTTGTAGTTTAGAGCCTTAGACCGTGAACAGAGTGACATTTGAGTCACCACATGGGAGCATCGCTCCAATTAATAGCATAGCTAGTTGACACTAGTTGAACAAATTATACAATTATCTGGTGATTCTGATACATATCATTTATACTAGTCTGATTTTTGTACAGTAGAAACTACTCTGATTTAAATATCAAGCTTGCATGTGTCGCTTTTAAAACAAGCTACATTATTTTCGCAATGCAATGAAATTAATTATCATAGGCATTACCTGTTTGAAGCACCTCCAGCTACAAAAATTTCAATAGCATTTGAAAGTGACCCTCTCTCAGATGATTTTTTCATACTCTGTCTCAATTTTTCAAATATATCTCTCTTAGGAAGAGGATCTAATAAAGATATTTCTCTCCTCATCGCCGAGGACATGTCTTGCAATAACAATGTAAGGATAACAATTATTTTGTCACATAGCACATTATTAGCACTAACAGTTATTATTTTAACCAAAGAAGAGACTATATTTTTGAGTATATCACGAATTGTGTCCGCCAAATCTGGCAGTATCTTCGTCAACATTTTATGGAGACCATCGCAGGCTACAAAGCTAACCATCTGATATTTATCATTCGTGATATATTTCTCCATGATGTGTAAAAATGATTGACACGTAAAGCGACAAATAAAATGGTTGAGACTTGTATCGCAAGGCAAAGAATCCCAAAAAATATAGAACTGATGGAAGGACAATAATTTTGTTTGAAGAAATAGTTGTTCATCTGTTGTCTTCCACAAGTCCAGTAATACTATTTGTATTTTAGATGGGGTTGTTTCGCAAAGGTGTTTTAACACATTCTTGCTTAGTACAGCCTGAAAATTGAAAAACATAATCTGTTAGATCAATACATACATAATATATATTATTTCTTACATTACTTAATACATATACAATTATATTTATAATACATATGTTACATACATAATAGATGTACATATGTAATAATATATCTATTATTCAAGTATTAAAAAATAAAACTTAACTTCACATGTGTCTTTCCATAATATGGATAACTTAACTGCAGAATATTGGGACGTGGGTAAGGTAGAGAGGCTATAGGAAAGCGGTATTGGCAGTCATGGGTACTAAATACCCCGACTTTATCATACGGTTTGTGTTATCAAGCAGTACCGAATGAGTAGCTACACAAAATTTCTTGATGTGGAAATGGAATAATTTTTAGATATAAAAAAAAATTAAAAATGTTTAACGCAATCTGACAGAAAATAAGAAAATCTGTGTTTTTTCTAGTATCATCTGGAAGGTACTAAAACAAATATGAAACACACAATTGAATGAAGGAATCAGCTTGAGGGTCATTTGTTCCATTGTATAATTGGGACTGATATGGGGAAAATCGTAATAGTTAATCTACCGGATTGAATTTGGACAGGTGTTTGAGTTCATACACTCAAGTCAATAAAATTTTTAGCTAAATTGACTCAGATCTAACAATGAATAACGTATTCTAAAAGAAATAAAATAAAATAACTACGTACATTTAAATATTCCAAAATATAATTAAACATTGAAACAGAATAATGGATTCCATTTTGTTTTAATATGGTGCAATTTTGACCAAAATTTTCTTTAAAATGTTCCTTGTCATAAACATGTTTCACAATGGTCAATAAAAGTTTGTCAATATTTTTCTCGTAAATTGGCTTTACTTGTTCTTGCATTATTCCATTCATTTTGGTAAAAAGCTCTTTAGTAGGTAAAAAGTATTTCCCGTCTGGATGCCAAACATCATTTGCCAAGTTATATTTATTATGAAGATAATAAGGCAGTGTAGAAGAAATAATTGTGTGAAAGCAATCCTGAAAAAGGTAAATGTTAGTATTTACCATAACAAAAAAATATGATTACCTAGCCCGACCATTAACTTAGTCATGTTCCATGAAACAGGGAGGACAGTGCCTATGATTGGGAAGTCATTATAGAATTATAAAGTAGCAAAAGTGGAAATAGCGAATTAATTATTTTATCTGACAGTGATTCAGATGAAATTATTACATTTTTGAAAATATTGTTACAAATCTTGAAACGCGTAAAACAATACTTTTTTCTTGTATCTTTTAAAGGCTCTCCATTTAGTACTTAGTTATTTTTAAGGAGTCTTGAACAAAAATGCCTTTTTAAAAAATCAAATTCTACAAAAATATGCCAAAAAAAATCATCTATTGTATGTATAGTCAAAAGCACTTCACTTCCCAAGCATTTAAAGTTGAACTGAAACGCGTAAAAAAAAAGAGAAATAGTACATGTGTGTGTGTGTGTTATCTATGAGAAACACCGCTTTTGCATCTTCGTCTGAGCACAGATGAGGTTAATATTTACATATACACTCACACTCTGTCGAGTCGCCTTTCAAAGTAAAGCTTCATTTGCCCTCAAAAGTGCACCAGTGGTAATGTATTTTTTTTTAATTGTACCTTTTAATATAACATATTAAACTAAAATATATACTTGAAACCAAACATTTATAGTAAAAATAGTATTTTTAAAAACATTTATTTAAATACAAAAATGAAATCATTAATATATATCACATAGTCTAGCCTATGTAGTCTAGTCTAGTTCTGTATTTAGAGGTGTCTGGTAGTACCAGTTGTGTATATTGACATTTAATTCTCGTGTCATAGAAATGGGTATCATAGTCACAAATTCTTACTGTTTTAATTCTACGAGTATTGCTTTGACCCTTTCATGATAACTCTGGTCACTGGATGAGATGGAGAAAAAATATAGAAATAATATTGTAGAATAAAAAAATACATACCAAGTATATATTTTCATCCAAACATTTCAAATGTGATGCTATTCTTTTGATAATAACGCTCTGATCTTCATTATTTTGACTTTTTAGGCAAATGAGAGGAACAATAAATTCCCTGCAGCTCACAAGAAATCTGTCAACACTTGTAAACTTTAATAAATCAAACGGAAAATCCAAAATTGATAACTTTTTATCCAGCCAGTGATTCAAAATGTATTCTAGATTTTTTAAAAGTAAATCGTGGTTATTCTGGATTGGCATGTCTTTGACAATAAAGGAGAAAACTTTAATAATTAACCCATGATCAATATTTTTTGTTTTAGTTAATTCCAAAATTATAGCGATAGATGCCACATCCCACAAAGAGCTCCTTTTCGCAATGCAGCTAAGAAATTGAAGAACAATGAATGTCCTGTTAGTGCCTTCATCGCGAATTACTTCATTCGCTAAGTTCGATTGCTGAAAGGAGAAAATTAAAAACATAAATATTATGTCCACTATTTCGACAAAAATATACCAATTAAAATATCTACCTATTAAATACAAAGAACTTTTTAAACTCATATATAGGCCAACCTATCAAATTCAATGCTACGGAATTACATTGATTTGCTTCAATCATACTGCTCGCTTATCAAACGACAAAAAGGAGTTGTCGCAATAGGTTTAATTTTGTACATCATTTATTGAGTTTAAAGGACATAAGTGACAGAATACCTCCATTTATTGTGAAATAGTGCAAAATAATACTTATGAGGGCAGCAAGAAAGATTTCAGGGGAAAAACGGTCTCTCTCTTCTATACTGCAGGTGTCAAATTTCAAGATCGACATTAGTTTGGTATGGTGTATCTATGTTTTAAAAAAATCATTGTTAAAGAAAATAATAATGACTCCCAGACATTCGGTTAGCGTAAAGACAGAAAGGGTGATTAGGGTGATTGTGGGTAGGCCATACCATTCACCACTGACACATTCGAGGGTTTTTTTTTTATTAGCAAATGTTCATCTCGGAAGCACTTTCGTCAAATGAGCCTAAGATACCGATAATAAAACGATATGCCTCCTTTTTAAAAATGATTTTTTACTAAAAAATCATTTCTGAGGCTGAGAATACCACAACAACCTATTGCATATGCCAATATGCTTTTAATACATAGACACATTATTTATCACACAGATAATAACAACACAGTCGTCTCAACTAAAGTGCCTCAATGGTGAATGGCCCCCTCATGCCTTGCTTTGTCTAGCGATGAGCAATGCATATGCACATACATCGGCCAGATCTCATAAGCGTGCGTAAATAATTCAAGAGGGCCAAATACCATAGTAATGCTTTAATCTCATACTATGAGCATTAAAGCATTACTAGTAATGTGCTAGATTTGAAAGTAAAATTGTATATATTCATCATATCAAAATATGTATAATCGTAATTTTGGTGAAATTGACATTTTTCACGTAGTTTTGTGAAGTCTGTTCATGAGAGTTAGCACGTTGGTTTAAATACTTCTCATGCACACACACACACACACACACACACCCTCAACTTCTCATGACACTCATGCACACTATATTAACACTCATACATGTACTTCCTTAATACTTGCAATTTTGTTTTAATATTCTTGTATAATAGGTTTTCCTTTTCTTTATTTCCTAACTTACAACTCAAGCGTTCATAAATATACAAAATTATGTAATTACTTTTAATTGGCCTTAGTAATGGTAATTTATTGTGTTTGTATCTATAGATTATAACGCTGTTTGTAATTCAAATAAATAAATAAATATCAATAACTACGTAAAAATTGTAATACAAACCTAAAATTTTAAACAAATAGTATTGATTCATATTGCCAACTTTAAACCTAATATTTCAAATTATGATTAGACATTCATATCATTGATAAAAGTATTTTTTTAAAAACCTAACAATTCTCCAATGCACGCACATTCCTACCTATGTATATGATGTCACTCAAATATCACATATGTCATCAAATAATAAAAAATATATTCTTCCATACTACAAATACTTACATCAACTACAAATACTGCCATCAGCTTCTCTATAATTTTCTGGAACATTTTCTCATCACAATCTTTAAAAAGATTCACTGATACATATATTGCATACATTCTTATTGAATGTATGCGACTCACAAGACCCTGGAGAATACTTGACTGTAGTGGTGTGTTCTCAACAATGTTACTTTTTAATGAATGTATTTCTTGGATGCAATCGAATACCAAAGCCAACACAATTGGAGGGTAGAAATGATTTTCACATCGCTTAAGGTAGCTTGAAAGTATTATGACAGTGTTATTTTGTAAACGTTCCTTGTCGGCTTCAAAAATGTACTTTAGATTCTTTTTTAGTATGACAAGCAGTCTTTGTGTAATAGCACTCGAACGATATAGCTCCTTGCAAATATTTTGTAGCAGCCGAAGTATGTTATCTGCAAACATAAATACAAACCCTAAGAAAAAATGTAGTTAGTACTACTTTTACTCCCTTGGAGTACCAACTTTATCATAATAAACAAATCACCTTGACTATTGCAAACTGGCTTGGCTATTAATATAGATCATACCTATGTTAGTAATCATGTTCATAAAATAGAATAACTAAATTGAAATTGTTTACAAAAATACAAGAATACAAAAAAAAATTGAGAAGTAATAAACCAAACAATCCTTTATATATTTTCGTTAGCAAGCAAATATTCTACACTGCAATTACGAAGTTGTAATCAGCAATTTTACAAGTGCAACATTGTTTGCAATTCTTCCCTCTAACATAAGTCCTCATTCAAAATGACATTGCAGTATCTTATCTTATCTTATAAAATCTTCAATTTCAAAAGAAATCATAATAGTTATAAAAAGTGTATTTAAAATCACTACTGTCCTTGTACAGAGTTGATCTATATCGATAAATTTAAATTTTGAAGAAAAATTTGTTTATACATTTTAACTCTATTCCTGTTGTAAATCGCATTGAAGCAACTCCTATGCACGCCGGATAGATCGACAAACTTTGATGTAACCTAGGTTATGGTTTGGGAGAGATTGATGCGCTGGCCGACTTTTGCTAGATTTTAATTAAATTTAAAATTCGTTTTTCAGATAATTGAGTAACATTTTCCACTACTTTTTGCTGATTATTATTTGATTGTTGATGTAGATCAACCTCCTGAAAGAACAACAGTGTTGATTTTAAATACATCTTGTATTTTACCTAATAACTAATAGAAAAATATTCCACATTGAGATTGTGGTAGTCTAATAGTTAAGGCATTTGACTATTGACCCAGCAATTACAGATTAGAATGTTATGTTAGAAATAATCTGCACATTATATAGTCATTCCGTTTTTAACGCTTCATTACCACCATCAACACTGACTCTATCACAAGCAAATTTAGCTTAGTAGAGTAGGGACCAAAATCTAGGACATAGGTAGGGTAATATGATCTAGGACATAGCATTTCTGGGTCATAGTAATTCATTTTTTTAAAAATATATATAAAATTAAAGCACAGTTAATATATTTTAATGACTACAGTTAGATATTTAATGTTAGTTATGCAAATGAAACCTTTTGTGGCAATAAAAGACAATTTTTATCTGAAGAGTTTTGATCTGCATGTCGATAGAAATAAATGCACCAGTATGTTTAACATTTTAAAAAAATAACAAAATTAATATAAGCTTACCGATAGGTACATCAGCAGCATAATTGGATAACATATCTAGGACATTACATGCTTCTTCAATGTGAATCACATTAGAAAAATCATAAAGATTTGGACTCAGAATTAAATCAAATATGTCATTTTTGAAAATGGATGGAAGAAGACAAAAATTTGCTAAAAAATCCAAGCACGTAGATCGCAATGTGCCATCTTTTTCATCTACGTCGCCCATTAGATCATTGTCATCTGAACATGTATTATTCACTACAACGGCCATCATCGTAAATAGATTGCTATTAGTATTAACTTGAATAGTGTGTTGTATTCTTTTATTAATGTTATTTGGAATGTAGAAGGTTTTTAAACGTTGTACCCATTCAATTTTTTTTTTATTGTCGATGTTTTCTGAATGCAGAAAATAATTGGAGATATTTTCACTCGTTGCAAAGGTGATGTACTGATTTAATTCATACCAAAGCTTGCATTGAATCAGCTCTTCAGACGAAAACAGTTTTTTTTCTAACAAAAGACTTAATAAATGCATTGCAACAGCAGCTACATCAACAATATCTTCTTTCAGTTCTTTCGGTTCATTCACATTGTAACCGCTGTGTAACTTATCAACAATAGCTGCAACTATTCTTTCCTTTAGAGTATTGTTTAAAGTGAAATAAGAGTTTGTAAAATGTGCAGAGGGTATGGTTCTATCATCGACAGGAACCTTCATTTGGCTATCAAGCAGCAATCCATTTTCGAAATCAGTTAGCATTAGGTTATCCTCCATTGAGAATATTTTCTTTAGTATTACACTTTCATCCAATACTACTTCTGCAGTGGAAAATGAAACGCTTTCTATAGTCATCAATTGTACAAGTAACTGCGCTATTGTTTCAGCTGAAATGTAAGTGATTTTCGATCTAATTATCCAGTCAACCATAAACTCCCTCAGACAATCATTAGCCAACTCGTGGGCTGACCTCCCAAAAATTGCGCATAGCGTCTTAATACTGGAATCCGACAAACGAATAGTTGAGTCTTTGTACAGCTTCAGTAAGGCATTCAGTCCAATATTATCAATTTGATCACTCTTGATTATGATTTGTATCAAAGTGTGACAATCAAACAATGTTTTAGTCTCATTACTGACTAAAAGCCTGTAAAAATAAAATTACATTTCAGTTAAACAATACAATATTAAAAATAATATTTTTGGTGTCAGTAGGTGTTTTTAATCTATGCTTTTGAGTAAACTGTGGGTGCGAAAATCTTCAATAGAGTTAGCAGAAACTAACGAAAAATAGTACAAAAAATACACCAAAATGAAAAAATTATAATACATTTTTGTTTTTATTCGAATAACAAAATAATTACATCATATAAAGTTTACCCTAGAAACTTTGAAGTTAGGAAATAAAATATGATTTATTCGAAATAGGTCATTTATATATATTGAAATAATTCTTATTTATCAGCTAGACTTGTTTCATTTTGTCTGAAATAAAAGTGAACCTAAAAACATTTTAAAAATCCCAATTTTATATCTTTTATTCCACATCAACTTGTCTACTTCTGTTTGAAACATGTAATACTTGTAGATTTGTTGGAAATAATATATTGATTTAACCCTTAATAAATATATGCACTAGTCACTTTTGCTCAAATCTGAGAAGACAATTCAATGGATGAATCTCTAGAATTTTAATTAAAAAAAAGTTGTTTTTGTCTGGTCGTTGTTGTTGTTCACTTTTGAAGGAAATCTTAATTATTTTTTTAAATGTTATGTTCATTGTCTTTGTTATTTAGCATAAGAAGAAATATTGTAATATTTTAGTAGACTTGAATGTCCATTCCTGAGGCCCTATACTTCATATGTTATGAAACAACCAGGTTTTAATAAAAAGATTTTAGTGCTCTTTGCAATAAATTGTTTAATTTAGTAAAATAAAAAAGCCATTTGTCAACTAAACAAACCTTAAACAAGTGTTCCAAATCTTTCCAACAATTGTAATATTCTTTGAGATTCGAGGATATATTCGATGTATGATATTTAAAAGTAAGACCCATTCACCGTCTCCCTCTTCAGACAGTAGGAAAGGTGTGAAAACATCCAGCATGTGGATTAAGTGATTCAATGAGAGAGATGCCGAATACTTATCAACATATTTTCCTAGCACCCTTAACCTTAAATAAGTGCAAAAATAATGAAAATGTACCAATAATCACAGGCAGACAATTGCAAAAAATCAGAGTAAGACTCACCAGGGATAAGAATTACTACAAGTGCATGAAATTAAGTCATTGAAAGATGTAATTGTCACATTTTGTTCTAAACGAATTCTTTTCGCTGAATGTTCATCTTCATAAGAATGAAATATCTGAAAACAAGCATATTTAAAGACCTAAAAATTAGTAACAAGAAAACACGCTTGTTTTTTTTTTGATGCCAAACAATTGAGCTGAAAAAATAATGATTGATAAAATTGATTTTGACTGGCCTATAGTAACTAATATGATTTAGATATTTATCTTGCATTTTTAGTAGTCTCGGAGAGTCCATCATTACTCTTCTTTGGTCAAGAGTGGCGTATTTAAAACCAACTTGCTTCAGGTAATTTAACAATGTCTAGATCCATAGGGAAACATGGCTCTGTCTTCTGTTAGTTCTGCATATAGCAAATCTATAGTGTACTTGTTTATCAAATAGATCATAAATTTTCCTATTTATTAAATGTATAGAAAAATTAACATTTTTTTTATATTTGTTTTTTTCTTTTCTCTTTTTTTTAACAACACCACTAGATATGATTCTTTGGACTGATCACAGTCAAATCGCTTATATGTTTTACAGCACCCATTACCCCCATTTCTTTTATCACAACACTTAAAACGGTTTACTGTGCTTGCTCATTAAGTTTTTATAGAATAACGGTTAATTTTCACTAAAACGAGAGATCTTCAAAAACATTGTGCGATTCCTCCCAAGAGTGAAGCATATTTAAAGTAATTACTCTAAATATTTAGAGTAATTACAAAACGCAGGTGATTGAGAACTAGAAAGAACTTTTGTAAGCCCAGTGTAACAAGAGAAACATAATATGGATAAAGTGAATGTAAAACATGCAGACCGTTATTACATATTCATACCTAATTAATCGGACGATAGGACGCTTTCAAAATGAATGCTTTTAAAATTATTGGAATACTTAATGGGTAGATTGGTGTTTTCTAAGCGGCTCTAATTACTCCATATTTATTCAACGTTTATATAACGATAATTCTTTGATAATATTATCTACTTTAATTTCATTAATTATTTAATAATAAATTAAAATTTAAGGTATTGAAAATTGGCCTACCCTAGTACAGACAATGCCCAGTTAGGTATGGTTAATTAGTTATACAATGTATTGATTTTTGTCATTATTATAAATTCATAAATAATATAATAAAATTGGTTTTTGGTTCAACATTGTGTAGTGATGAAGCGGACACTGCTAATATCACAGCACCCCGTCAAACTATCCAGAGTGCATTTGAAGCATGTATAAGTGTAAATCAATGGTAAAGCATTATTTTATTGCTTTTTAATGACACTTTAGCCAAATAAAATTTTGCTTACTATTCATATATTATACTATCCTGCCCTGTAGCCGTCTGTCATTTTACCAGTCTGTCTGTCTGTACTAAAGATGTTTGGTACTTGTATTTTTTTGTGTAGATAAGATAAGATAAGATCCTTTATTTCCATCACATGTATAAAGAGGAATAACTTTTTTTTATACTTATATGTATGCTACAGAGCAATACTAATATATACAATGTAATGCAGCAATATTAAATTTTACATTACAGAATCATTGAATCTAGAAATAGTTTTGCATGTCAACTAATCAATTGACAGCAACAAAAAATTATCAAAAGTAGTTAAGGTACATTAAAAATTAAATTTCCTTTAAAAAGTGAACCTTTTGCATTGGAGCCGATGATAAGTTTTTGGACGTGTTTTTAAATATCGTTTCTGAAACCTACGATCCTACTACTCCTATGTTGTAAATTTATTGTTTTTTTTAATTGCAAATGAAATAAAGATCGATAGTTAGATAATTTTAACTCACAAGATAGAATACATCCGCAGCCAAAATTAAAAACTCATCAGTAACATCTTTTTCCATTTTCGTGAAGCCCAAACGAGAGACCCCTGTGATCATTTTATTCAAAAATATAGCCTCAGCGACAACCAGATCTCTTAACTGCGTATAATTTGCTTTCCAAACAGTCCAATTTACAGCAAAGCTTCCATTTTCCGAATCCAATCTCCCAAACGGATGATGTACAGCAATCGACAAAGAAAGGGCATGAAACAAAAGAGTCTAAACTAAATTAATATGAATATCTAAAGTGGCACTCTGAATTAAACAGATTGTGGATTGCCCTTCTTAAGACATCTAGTGGCTAAATAGTGAGTTTATTTGCTCCATTGCAGGATTGTTGACGAAATGCAGAAAACATCTCATTTTCCAAAGGATGTTCCAGTCAATTTCGTGGTTGACTCAACCGAGGTACCAAACCGATTGATTTTACTCTTTTTTGTCAATTATTGCAGTGGATTACGTTTGCCCATTTAACACCAAAATTTTACATTTTTGATCAGTATTCGGATAGAATTTTCAAAATGCATACAATGAATTTTCTCTGTGCCCTCGTTATATACCCTAGTTTGATTGTTGCAAAAAAAGCACCTCATTTTCTTTTTAAAATGGCTACACGGATAGAATGCTGAAAGTCACTCTCGTCCTCGACAACAACTTTTATATAATAATTATTTATTATATATCACTCATGTTCAATTTTATTAATTAATCAATTGGCAAACTGTACATTTTATGTGGTAGAAAGAGTTTTGATTCTAGTGTTATTTTGTTCTGCTGGATGGCAAATGATGATTATTTAAAAACTGTATTAGTAATTCATAATTTAATAATACCTTTATTTTGTAATATTATTTTGTAACAATTTACTTTACCGCAACAAAAGAAGTCATCTAATGTAATTTAAAATCTATTGGCGCTATTACAATCTCGCAGCATCTTAACGAGTTGTCGCAAACTCAATACTATAGAAGGATTAGAATAATATATTTGGTGCAGTAAACCTTTAAAACCATGACATATCAACTTTTACATAATATAAATAAATTGAGTGAGAAATATAGGCATTTTTAAGGCTAATGATGCTACCTAAGCTTAAGAAATGTTGTGACACATTAAAATACAACTAAAACAATTTTATCACATGAACATTTCAATTGGTTTTTGCGTATATATACACCGTTCGTTCATTTACTCACCACAGCAAACTACCGATTGCCTTGATAATTTATTTTGCATATGCAATACAAAGAATATGTGTGGGAGCATACCTTTATACATTTATTGGCATCAGATGTTTTAGAATAATAGGACATTATAACTGGAAATATTGTCTCGATAAAATTACATACAACCAGTCGACTTTCCATTGCAAGCTGTAATTATAAAAAAAATATATATATGATCATATATTCTAATTAATTATGAACGTCTTTAAATTTTAGTCGTATATAAAAGACTATAAAAGTCGTCTTTATATTTATTTTTTCAATTATCCCATTAAAAAAAAAATTTTTTTCTTAACCCTTGCCGGTATAAGGACGCATGAACGCCCGGCCGGCGGCCCAAACGTTGTGCGTGCATGGCGACGCATATATGCATCAGAGCGAGAAAGCATTCCCCACTTCGTTTGATCATTTCTGCTAATATAACAGTATGATTAATTGACATGACGTTTGTACCATTGGAATTGCAACGAGCCAATCAGTACCTCAGAATTTATTCAAGTCAATGCAGTGTCTAATACTATTTTTAAAATTATATTGAAAAAAACTGACGCACTTCCGTCCCTACCATCAGCTGCGCCGTAATTTTTTTTATTTAAATTATTATTTTTTTTCGACAACTACATTTTTTAAAAGAGTTATAAATGTTAGTGTATCGTGTATATATCTAACGTATATTTGAAAGTGTAAACAAAAAAGTGTAATATTTGACAAAACTTATAAAAATAGTGAAAAATTTTGTGGCCAACAGGAAAAAAATCGATAAGAGCAGTTTTTTTTTTAAATTTAAAAGATGAAAATATCAAAGTGATTTTTTTAATAGGGAATTTCATAGTGAATCAGACGATACTGATTTGTAAAGATTGAACTACTCGTGCACGCACTATAGATTTTATAGTAGACGAATGAGTTCTTTAAATTTTCCTTAGAAATTAATCCGTTCTCAAGCCCTTTTGGCGCCAAAATTTTTTGGTGCGAAATCCTATCTCAACGGGTTAAGCGAGTTGTACATTGGCAACACTTTTTTACAAAATATCTATTATTACATTAACATCTCTTTTGGGCAAAATTCCAAATTAATGATCACTGTCTATTGCCCTAAAAAAACAAATTTGCAATAATTTATTTTATGTTTTTGAATCTGTATATATTTCATGATTGCTTTTTCCTATAAAAATTGTTAAACTCACCGTTTCAATAACATTTATCACTATATCCAGGAATGATTCTTGTAATTGGTATTTGTATGAAGCGTTTGAGCAAATAAGTAACTTTGTCAAATTGGGTAGGTTGTCTCTAAGAGGAATGATAAGATGACAGCGTTTTGTTCCTTGTTCTATTGTTTTGGAAAGCAAGCGAACGGTATCAACTTTTTGCACATCCGACACTGACCATAATTCGATTCCAAGCTCCAGTAAGTCTGAAAAATATGGAATATATTTATACTAACAATGCAATTATTATAAACACTTTGGCAGGCAACTAACTGTATGTCATGTATAAAGTATTAAATAATATAAAAATAAATATTCTTTTCAAAATTGGAATTACGTTAAACGCTATTTTATAATTTTTTACCAATGACTTTAACTTGCGTGTCCGATCGAGTCTAACGTGATCGGGCTTAGTGGAAAGACCTGCCGGGTTGTGCTACCTTTGCGAAAAACTGCCTAGGCTCGCCAATGTATTAGACAAATTCACAGTAAAGGTTATGAAGTATAGTATCTGTTTGGGGACCCTTATATTTCCTATCTAAATTCTGACCTTGAAGCAATTCAGCGGTTAGCAAGCAGACACGTGTTTAGGCGCTTTCGCAGATTTGACAGTCCGACGAAATTTCTATCTGACCTTAAATGGGAGCCTTTAAGTTCAAGGTGAAAAATATGTCATCTCATTAAATTATTTAAGGCCTACTTTAAGCTCCCAGCATG
The DNA here is from genome assembly GCA_020383195.1 of Neomicropteryx cornuta. Classification (NCBI taxonomy): domain Eukaryota; kingdom Metazoa; phylum Arthropoda; class Insecta; order Lepidoptera; family Micropterigidae; genus Neomicropteryx; species Neomicropteryx cornuta. The sequence continues at coordinate 15,373,384 of JAHKQU010000012.1, forward strand.
GTCCTCCATTAGTGAGCAACTTCAGAAACCATCCTATATTGAACGAAAGGACCATTCTCACAAAATAAGGGAAATTTTTAGGAGAAAGAATGTCGGATTTCATTCCTTTCTTCCGTGCACCGTTAGAGAGTGGAATAGTCTCAACTGCAGCGTCTTCAAGCCATTCCCTAAGACCCCTTCCCAACTAAGAAAAAGGATAAAAAAACTTGGCTTTAAAATAACTAAGTTGCGTCACCTGCCAATCAGCTATACCACCGGAGGGATGGTACCTCCAAAGTATATGTAATTTTTAAATAAATAAACAAAAAGGTGCAAAACTTCATACTATAAGAGTTGCAATTTTATAGCATGTCATTTCAATATAAATCACCAAGTTCAATTATCACATCCTGAAACATTAAGTCTTTACAAAAACTTGTAAAGAGGTAGACCGAGGGATATTCATTTAGTTTTTAAAATTTTATTTGACTAAAAAAGTTGTTACATAAGCAATTTATATTAATCGATTAAAATATCAAATATTAAAAATAATTAAGTTAATAATTAATAGCTAAGTTATTATTATATTCACTGATGTCCTTTTAGGGTGTTGATCTATATCAATAATGAAACATTAATCAGCAAAAAATATTGGAAAAATATTTTCAATTATCAGGAAAACGAAATTACAATTTAATCAAAACTGTTCGAATGTTAAAAGTACCAGTGAGGAGAAGAAGCGCAGAGACGGACGCGGGAAGAGGACCACTTCTCCCCCCGCATTCGTTGCTGTGTAGAGAGCGACCTTTCCCTCCTTCCTCCCAAGCTCTGGCAGACCGTTGCGGAGCATTATTACGATAAAAAACGATAAACAAAAAAAAACCCATTTGACAAATTAATATTTTAATAACTTTAAATTCATAGGATTTATTTACCTGCTGTGCAGTGATACTCTATCCTTTCCACAAAACTATAAAATAAAATCACTTAACAATCAACTCAACACTCAATTCACTTCCCTTGTAGACATAGTTTAAAATATGCTCAAAATGATTTCAGTCCGCTTTCTTAAACTGTTTTTTATATCAAAATTTGTGCCTGATTTTTAACAGTTTCAAAAGCGATATTTGCTTTATTTTGTAAATATTAAACGTCAGCCAATTCTATTGTAGAGGACGACACGTATAAACATGCATTCATCCGTGAATGAAATGTCTCTATTTGCCTCTAACAATCAATGGGAATATGTCATCCTAGGTTCATAATCCAGTCCGTTGAGCTCTTGCACTTTTTGAAGATGGAAGTTAACCTCTGTTTACTACAATCACCTGCAAAGTTGAACCGACCATGACCATGTAGACGCTGTGTTACCGCCGAAATAATGGTTGCAGATGGGTGCCTACATATAGGATACCTATCTGTGTATGTTCTTGAAGCCGGATAGGTATTATAATGGCATTCAGCGAGAATTTGCACAATGTCAGTTTATTCCCGGAAATCCTAAACAAACACCAATTTTTACGGGCGGGCGGGCGAGCGAGCAAGCGAATCAACAACAATTCGCAAGTCCGGCACGCTTGCGTTCTAAAACGAAAATGGGTTAGTCGAGCAGTGCGCTATGCGCACTTCAAAATATGCAACTGTGACCTAAATATTAGAAGTTTGTTGGTAAAAAAACTCACACACGGCAGAAGATCTTAAAACGCATTTGTAATATTTTTATTTTAGTATGAAATATTTTTTAAAAATATTTTTTTTTTTCGTGGGACCGCTTTAGTTGTCAATATGATGAACCTTAAAGGACATCAGTGAATATAAATAGATCCTGTATATGTTGCCATTAAATTAATGTTAAATACATGACAGTATATTTATTATATCAAATACAACAGCAATTTCAAAGAAGAAAGCATATATAAATAAAGATATATCTTACCAGCCCAAGCATAAGGAGGAATATAGCATAGGTAGTATTCTTCATTGAGAATATATTTCAATAGAACTGAAAGGTATGATGATCCAAAATATTTTCTCAATTTAGCCACTTGAAATATGTGAGTGCATTGAGTCGAAAATGTTTCCCACTTTATGTAACATTTACCTGAAATTTAAATTAGAAATAAAATTTACGTACAACCTGCATAAAGTACCTGAATGCTGATTTGACAAATTTTGGCCCTTTCACCTTTCATCACACATCATACTTTTATAGCTCTACCAGAAAAAAATAAACACCTTTTTTACAACAGTTTATGCACAGTTTAAAAGTAACTTGCAGTCGTTTACCAAATTTTGACAAAAATGAATACCCACTCAGATCTTGCCTAAAAGGTAAAATCAGAAGCAAAAACATTTTTTTGCTTATACCTTAATATTATGATTTAAAAATCTGTTGCATAAAATATTTTATATTTTACTAAATATAAAATTTTCTGAATCAAAGTTCTGTTTTCGTAAAAAAATAATTAAATTTTTTAATTAAATTTTTTATTGTTCTTGTAATACATTTTTGTTGCAACAGAAATAAAGAGAGGAAACTAATATATTTGCACAAAAATGTCTGACTTTGTATTGTGTTATTGTAAGTTGAATATATACAATATTTTATAAAATATGATATTTAGAAACAAAAACTAGCCTTACATGATTAATAAACTTTAGAAAGAAGTTTGAATTTTGTTGGATTCTTGGCTATGGCTATTGGCTATATGAAAATTATTACAAAGCTAATATTGGGAGATTCCAGTAAAGGTTCAGCACCAATAGTGTTTTTTGAGTCCATAAATCTGCTGGAGTGAATAGTGGAATGGTTGAAGGCATTAATCTACATCAAGTCTTAAAATTCAGAAAAACATTACCTAAAACTATCGGCATTAGTGACCATTACCAGTGCTAATAATAGTACTATAATGGTAGCACCATACCCTCCACTCTACCTGTCATTCTATGTAAGACACTAGCTTTACCACCCACTTTCCTGTCAAGCTGCAATGTAAATGCTTAAAAACACTAATTTCCCCGTTAAACATTAGCCCTACCACTAATTTCCACCTTACATTCGGCATAACCCTAGCGCTAATACCTACTTTCCTCTGTTACCTAAGGAATGCATATTTTAACACAATTATAAATAAAGAAATGTACCTTTAATTGAACCCGCAATTGTAGTTTGCATTAAGAAAGTGCAAGAATCTCTTACTTTGTCTTGTGCATTGCCGCGTACTGATTCAATATCTTTGAACTTTTCTGATTCCTGAAATTAAAAATTTCTAAATATTGCTCTATAAACAATTTTTTTTTTTTAAAAAATTTAACTCTACATAATTTATTAATCAGCTGAATAAATCCTTGAAATAGACACTCACATCCGGCCATTCCCTCCAGCCCTCTGCGCCCCACTGATTTACTCTACTACGTATTGGACCGTATCCTTGAATATTATCAATTAATAGTCAAATTTTTCATCCCATGAAATTACTATATCCCCAATTACAACATTTTATAGTAAAATAAATATCCTAATGATCTCACACAAAAAAGAAACAATCAAATGTAAATGGAGTTTTTTTTATATATACATTTTTTTTATAAGTATTGGTAGTGTATTAATAATATTAGTTATATTTTTTTGTAGCTCTTATTTATTATTTATTTTACATAAAAACAATGGTGGAACTTGATCCTATAGTAAAATTAAAGAAAAAGATGAATATGGTAAAATATTATTCATTTGACACAACCGGTGTTTGTATCATAAATAGCATAAATAAACCAACCTTCAAAATCATTTCGTAAACTTGTAGCAGAATATCATTCCAGACTGGATTTAAACCATTTCGATAGTTATTGTTAAGTAATTTTGGTGCTCCATCTTCTGTCAGAAAAAAACTTTTTAGAGATTCTGCAGATTTTCGCCTTTCAGTCGCACGGTCCGATGTTAAGTTGTGTATTACTTCAGTTAGATTATGTTGGAGTGACATTTTTGAAAGATAAATAATTAATAAATGTTATAAACAATAAAAATAAGCCATACAGGTATATAAAACCATCTTATAGAGAACTTTAAAACTTTATACATAAAGACAGACTGGTAAAAAGCGCCAAACAAAACTGACAATATATGTCAAATTGATGATACCAGGTTATGTTTTGAACGGTCAATCGCTGCCACCCCTGCAATCGTCCGAATGGGAAAATAAATCCAAGGCTAGGATAGTTTGACGTCATACTGAGACGTGATCGAATCGAACACATATTTTTTGTAAATATTTAATAATAAATAAATATTAATAAATATACCGTATCCGTATAATCGACATGTTATCTGTACTATATGCAACATATTATATTATGAGAACTCAATATTTTCTTTAGAAATCGCAGAATGGGGACAGACTTCTGGAAGAGAGGATGTTCTTTCTTTAGATGTCTAACTCAACAATCTTTTAAAACATATAGTTACAGCATCTCATACAAATCGTCCTTGTGAAAACGTGACACTGACGATTCCCCCCTCCGTTCCGCGCTCCACAACACTCGGCCTCTTAGCATATCCTATAGCACTAACAGTAATGATTTTCTATTTTAAAAAATACCACTATAATAAAAGTTAAAGTGCTATTACAAAGCAAAGCACACATTCTAACGTAAAACACGGAAAACTTTCAGCAAATGACCAACATTTCAACATTTGTCCAAAATCCCCGTTTTTCAAGCACTAGTATTCCTATTTTCTCATCTGGCAACATTGCTCGCTGTCACACGAGTCGTCATTCGATGATGTTTTTATCCTGAGATGTTAGAAAATGAAATTCCGCTCCCTACGAACATATATTACAATAATCTCAACGTTTTCAAAAATATCCTTAGATTCATTGACTTGCATAGCCTAGACGAGTCTAAACCGTAAATCTTATGGCGAACACCCTCTCATTCTTTGAGTGTGGAAGTGCCAAAAAAAACACTTCGAATAGAAAGTTAATAATCTGAAAACTTACCGTAATTTTTAACCTAATGCAAATTGGATATTAAAAATACATTTTTAAAAAGAATCTTTTATTTAGGCAAGTGCTTTATTTAGTATACAAAGTTTCCTCTCTGCTGTGTGTGTGTGTCTCCGTTGAGGAGTTTCTTCGTCAGGAGCCATTTCTGGATGTAGAATCAGGTCATGCTTACCATAAAAATGCATCAACATTGGAACTGAACCAATATGTCAAATTTCAATTCCGTGGGTTAATGGAAGTGGTTCCAATTCATCTTGCAAGATTTGACCTAAACCGACGCAAACATTGCAAGCTAAATAAAAAGCTTGTATGAATGCATCAGAAACAATGTGCACATCAGTTTTAAATTAAACCAAACCTATAACACAGTATGAAAATTGCCAGATACAGTACCTAACCTAACCTACTGGCTAATTTCAAGTAAATGAGTATTTCCCATTTTCTAGATATCTTTTTTAATATAAAGAGCTGCTATGATCTTAAGCAGCTATTTTGGGCCCTAGCTAACTAGGCCAAATGTGCCTGTGAAATGTCAGGGGAGATGGTGGTAATGAAATTGCAAACAATCTCACGGTTTAGGTATATACATTAATTTTTAATATCTAAATATAATTTGTTTTCTAATTAAAAAATATTTCCTTTAAGGGTGACTAGTTGACAAAAAGAAATGGAATATGTAGAAACCAATGTGCACATCGGTTATATACGATTTGAAAATAACTTTTACCATGATGAAAAACAAATTTAGATATACTACCTTGGTTATTTCATTTTGTTAATTAATTGCAGAATATCCTAACCGCATTTTTTTTTTGTAATTTAGGTTAATCTAGCTAAATATAAATAAATGAACACAATTTAACCTTTATAGTTACAAACTACCGAATTTCTGACTTTAAAAAAAGAGGATTTCAAGAGAAAGGGAGGTTCTCAAATTCGATGCATATTTTTTTATTCAAGTATCAACCGTTTGGCCACTCATTACAAGGCTCAAGCAATTTTAAATACTTTTTGCATATGATAGGAAATTTCTCGGGGCTGGTCCGGATTTTAGTTTTGTTTAAGTTACGTTGTGTAAAACATTGATATTGATAGCAATAAGATAAAAATTAACCATAAAAATATAATTTTAAAATTTTAATTATAAAATTTAGATTGGAGAGCGCAAATAGTGACTATCGATGTCTAATTTACCTTTTCATCGGCATATTCCTAGACCAAGATACAATATTTAACACAGTTGAACAGGGTGATCTTTAAACTTTTCAGATATTTTTATTTAGACTATTAAATTTTTATAAACTATTAAAGTTTTTAAGTGGATGTAGCACATTACATTTAGATTTCTTTTTTGCAGAGCCTGACCTACCTACGACATAACTTGCCTATTTTGCTATATTAATTTTACATTGGGACTTCGAAAAGTTTCACAATGATTTTATCAAATTTGTGGTCACATTTTTCACAGATTTAAGTAAATTCCAGTCTTACACTCGAACAATTTAAATCCATATTCTCCACAGAGAAATAAATTGATTATTCCGGTCTTGATCCGTTGATTCCAGTACATACGTCTTCCAGCTATTTTAGGGTCCCTATAATATCTATATATACTGACCGAGATCAGGACTACCAAGAAAAGGTATAGAGGAAAACTGATGTAGGAACAGAATAAGGATTCAGATTACCACTAAAATTAAGTAGGTAACAGATTTAAAGTTTACATTTTGAAATTATGGAGAACACGGTGGTCTATGGAGAAACTTTTAAATGAATTTTGAACTTACTTTTACTTATGATTCTCCCTTCTTGGATAAGGAAAAGTGGGACATCATGCTGGCAGAAGGAAATTAAAAATTGTCTAGATCTTTAAGATGGTGAAAGAACTTGACTAGGACTTCCTTGATCTTTTACCATTTATATATCATGATGGCAAGTGATTTAATAAAATTGTATTTGATTTTTAAATATGTCTACTGCAGTAGGTATGTTGTCTTTCCATCTACTATTGCCAGTTTTCATAGGCATTGTGTGTTAATTAGTAGCGAGGAAAGAGCTGTACGGAAGTAGTATTGCCGGTTATTGACAGATTGCAGTCACTCGTAGTGTCCGTTCTTTTGGAATTTGAGGTCTAATATGGTTATCTTTAGGTGTTTCCTCTTAAGCTTTGATGATATAGAGCTTTAATCATTTTTATCTTTATCATTTTAGGGAGTATTTGCATCAGATGTGGGGTTTTGCTAATTGTCCTCTGTTGGCCTAGTATGATTTGGGAAAGACACTGCGCACTTCACGGCCGCCGGAGATCAAAGTAGGCTCTCTACCTAGTGGCCCATCTAAATGTGGAAGTGGTTGTAACCGTTTAGATCACATCGGAGGCTGTTCGAATAATATAGATATATAACATTAGTCAACAAATATTCAGTACTAATAAATGAAACTTTGACAGTTCCGATAGAAAACGCAAATATCATATTTGAATTTTAAAGATATAATAACACGGCTGCTGGAAACATGAGGATGTATTAGTTATTACCGGCCAGTTAAACAATGTATAGAAGCAGTTGATATTATATGACAACTACAGGGTATCATAGCCATTCTTGTTTTTGACCCCCGACGCAAACAGAGTGGTTTTATAAGTTTAAAGTATCTGTTTGTCTGCCTGTGGCATCGTAGCTCTCAAACGGATGAACTGATTTAAAAAAAAAAACGTTAAAAGTGACTTGATCGAGAGTGTTCTTAGATATAATTCAAGAAAATATGTTCAACCATTTATGTCAGAGCATTTTAAATTTGTAATAATTTATATTTTATTATGATCTATCTAATATTTTATTAATTTGATTACATTACATATGAGGGGTGATTAATTATAATTGAATCTAAATGCAGCAACAAAAGTGAGATGTCTATTTCAAACTTCCTAGCCAACTTAAGTTTGTATAAAAATAATAATTTAAAATAAAAAATACATACTGTTGAATTAAATATAATTCATGGCTGAATTGGTAAATTTCGTTAATTACAAACTATTAATAATGTTAGCCCTTTGATTTTAATCATATAAAAGACAGTCATTTCAAAACCACTTTTAACTCCAGTAAAATGTGACCTAAGGTTACTGGGGTATATAAATATCTATAGAATTACATTGAATGTTGCCAAATCACTATACTGATTAACAGCTTTTCCGAGGTATGATTACATTCTTTTTTAACAGTTTAACTTAAATTTTAACATGTAAATATGAGTTAGTTATAGAAATATGTGGTTGTTGCTTGAAAATACCAATCAACAGGTTTTGCTCAATTCACAAAACGCCAGATGAATTAATTCTAATCGGAAGTTAAATAGTTAGTTGAAGTGAGTGTTAGAAATATATTTAGACAAGGAGCCAGGGTTACAGGGCCTTAAAATGTTGCAATAAATACGAAGATCAAATAATAAAAATAAATAAGATGGTTTAGATGATTTCTCAAGTGCAGCGACAATTAGGCTATGGATGAGGGTTGTCTGAAAAGTTTCCGACTTCAACATGAAGATGGCAGCACTCGTCAACAAAAATGGGGGTGTGTTAGCACATGAGTTGAAAGATACCAAAATTTCTTCCAAAAGGCAGAAATTACAGAAAAACCACATTTGCAGAAAAAAATAGTTTCTCCAAGATAATGTGCCATCTTACACATCAGCGGTTACCGTGGCGAAAATCCACAAATTACATACTCATCAGATCTACCCAACCTAGCCCAAATTACTTTTTTTTTGTTCCCTACGCTAAAAGTTTCGCTCGATGGAGAGATTTTCGTCGAATGGGGAGAAACCTTAGTCTTTTTGCAGAAAAAGTGTATAAACAAATAAAAATAAATTTGAAGAAAAAATCTTGTATCTTTGTTAGATTGGAAACTTTTCAGACATAGTAATTAAGCAAAATAATAATAGCTATCAAGTTAATAAGTCTTTAATTAAAAGTATGTTTTTTTTGTAGTATTTTAGGAGGTTAATCCAGAATTTTTCAAATATGTCAAATTATTGTTTCAATTAAAATTACGTTTTTGTTTATTTATTTATTTAACAGGTTTCCCCATGTACATTATACAGGTTCCCCATGTTTTCGGATACATACACAAAAGTGAAGTGCAATACCAAGGCTGTAGAGAAATCATATCCTCTAGATCACGAATGGCAGAAAATGTGCAATTTTTCATCAGTTGAATAAATTGAATGAGCGATATTTTCAGGATGTTGCACAGAAAGGTGATGCGGTGCTACGGTCAAACTATTTCCATTGATTATTCGGTCAATCTTTTCTTTCTGCACTATACCACCAAATCTTCAGTATGAAAAATTATTTTGTATTAAAATGCTTTGTTTTCATTAAACTATTTTCCTTTTTTCTCATTCTCCTTCACTTATTATTGAAGTTATACTTCTTTGCGCCCGTTGTACTCATTGGGATGGGATGTTGGTCGAGAAACCGCATCACGCGTTAGGAGTAATTTCCTTCCGACCCACGAGAAATTTATGTTCACATAAAAAGATAATGTTTTAACCAAATGGAGAGTATTCAGTTAGAATTTTCAGGTCTAACCTGAATTTATGAAAGGCATATACTAATCATTCTTCTTATTTCTTTTTCTTCTAGTTCTTATTTCTTTTTCTTTTTTACCTTATCTTGAATTGTTAGTAGTTGTTTTTAATGTTTATAATGTATTATGATATTCCTGTATATTTTAAAATATTGTGGAAAATAAATAACTTGAACTTGAACTTGAACATTGTTTTTTTCATCTCAGTTCGGATTTGACAGCCATTGGAATTCTAAATGAATAAATAGATTCATTTAGAATTCAGATTCATAAAAGTTACGGCAACATACTATTATATATAAAAAAACTAACATTTTCATAATTTTGTACCTATTATTTGCCTATAATTTATTATTGTTATTAATTTTATAAAGAAATAAAGTGTGGTAGCCGCATGCGTTGTTGTAATTTCTTAGGATATTCCATTCGCTAAAAGACCTTCGCAGAACGTCAGCATTACTGTGTCCAAAGGTTTTTCGCTCGAAGTGGAATGTGTTAATTTGTACATGATTGAAAGAAACCTACTCTATTTTATCGCCTTCTGACGCTTTCAGGTTATTACCAACCTCCCTTGGTGGTAAAGAGACCATAAATAACTACTTGTAATTTTATTTTACTGTTAGATAGGTAAATATATATTTACGTGCAGCATTTATTTCACATATCCATAAGTTTAGTGAAACTTGTAATACAAACATACATATTAAAAAATTGTTATATAGGATTTTTAGTCACCAAATAAATCATCACTGCACTTTGAAATCATCCATATACCAACACTTATTTAATAAAAATAAATGATAATATACCATTTTAGTCAATTAAAAAAACCAAATTATTATTTTGAGTTCCGAATGTAAAAAATGGTTACATTTTTCCATTAAATTTGTTCGATAAATCGTTTATGTCCTATACAAATGCAGAATTTTAAAATCAACACAAATGCAGGCATTCGTACTATTTCACTCATTTTTACTGACAAACACACTAGTCGCAACATTTCTGACAAGCACCTGGAACATCAAAGTCAAGAACCATCAATTTAGTTTCTTCTGTACCATTTCTAGATCCGACAGCACACACTAATTTAGTTGAGGATGATCTAATTCTCCACACAACGCCTCCAGAACCTCCAGAAGACAGGGAAATGAGGTTCCTAATGAATTTGCCCGTTCGGAGATCCCAAAGCTTGACAGTTCCATCGTCAGAAGACGTTATCACAAAATGTTGATTTGATTGAACACAAGTAACAGCAGACTGATGTTTGTCAGGACCTTAAAAAAATTATTACTTAATGAAAAAATGTGTTTTAAAAATGTACATAGTAATCGAATTACGAAGAACTTTGTTACCTGCAAGTGTATGCAAACATTTTCCAGACATTATATCCCAAATCTTCACAGTGGAGTCGGCATTACCAGAAACTAAGATGTTTGATCGCAAATCCATCCCTGAGGTTAAGGATTGATGGCCCATCAGGGTATGTTTCAAAGCCCCCGATTCGACATCCCAAACACGTATAGATGTGTCGAGAGACCCACTGACTACATGAACACCGTCAAACTAAAATAAAATGGTAAAATAAATGTATAATCCTGTCATCACCTTCCTATATCCTGTTGAATCGCTAGAAAAATGGCTAGGTGTGTGTCGATTGTGTCACCCATGGCACACATACAAGGAACATTCGAAATTCGACCGCTGTTGATGACGGGTGGAAAAAGATAGCTCTTAAATTGTGTAAACCTACTGCCGGGTGCACAAAAATTGCGCGCATTGGATCGTTTGCCATCAAAGTGATGCCGCCGTACCTCTAAATTTATGAACTATTCTAATCAACAAGAACTTAACAAATTTAGAAAACTTGTGTTGTGGTATGTTCCTGTGCATCCAGTGTCGAGCAGAGCCTTAGGAGCATGTAAAGGTTGGTGCCATTTCATTTGTCTAGCAAAGAATGCAATTCCTATTGTAAAACCCCAATTTGTACACATAAAAAATACAGTTCCCTTCCCATTCCCATTCCAGACCTTTATAGGATAAAGGTGCACCTTTATAGGATAAAGGTGCGTAAATGCTTTTTCTTATGTTTTAACCGCTGTTTTATGTATTTACTGTTTTAAATTACAAATGTCATTCCTATACAATTTATGTTTGTTTTTGGAAAATAAAAGTTATCTTATCTTATCTTATCATTCATATTCCTAACACCTAATACTGCCAATTGACTAACCCGGTAAACTAGTTCTTGACCAGAATTCGCCGGCCTCTGGTATAGTACCGTACAATAAATAAACACTTGTAGTTGTGACACTCACTTATTAGTGAGTATCACATCAAGTAAAACATTATGCCAAGATTTATGATACGATGACCTCAGTCATGTTGAGCGATAATGGAGATTTTTGTTAAGTATATGTTATTGTGACGATTCTGCGAATTATTAAATAAAATAAAAGTGACAAGCATTAATTCCACAGTATTATTTGAAATTATTTCAGCGATAAAATACTAGTTTGTTTGATTATATCAAGAAACAATTATAATTGTTAAATTTTCGGATTTTATTTTTTAAGTTTATGACTATATGTTTAGATGTGTTTCAAACACACAACCAAAATTAAGGAGAAAGAAGAAATTATGCGAGGTTATCATTTTAGTAATTATAATTAAAGACAAATAATTTGTTCGTATAAATAAAACTGAATTAAATATTGTTTTGATTCCCGATTTACTCGACATACTGTCCTATATGTAAAAGAAACATGTATTGAAATAGTTTGATATGATAATAGATTTTAAAAACTTATATTTTCAGTTGGAACATTTTATGCAAACGCCACAGATAACCAAACTGAGAATTATAATTAAACGATCTTCGTTAGTACAGTAAATCACGAGAAATATTAATTTATGAGTTTTGAAATGACAAATGAGTTTTGGATGAAAGGATAAAAAATGAAATGGCAAAGAATTACATTTGTGTCTTTATTTTATGCTAAATATTTCATCATATCTTCAAAAGCTACAAAAAGTGTAAGAAAGAAAGGTGTAGTAGGGTGACGGCGTAAAGTTGCGTATATCCAGTTCTGCCAGTCTTTACAGGAAGAATACTCAATTTTTTTTCTGATCTTCAGAGTAGCTATGATTTCATCCCCTCACCTACAATATTATAATTTATAATGCAATATTATAAATGCAATATTATAAAGGCTAGGGAAGTGGAAATATCTCTACAGTGAACAGGTGTTTGCACTAATACATAAACATTATCAGGAGAAGCTTTTGTTGTGCAAATTAAAAGGAAATAATGTACGCCAATCTATCCTATGATCACTTTGTTCAACTTTAAATTTTCGCCTGTTAAGTTCAGTATGCTGTTGAGTGAACATATGACCAATGATTTAAAAATAATACCAATATAATTTACAATTAATATGTAATATATTATACCTGTAAACTGTATACCCTGTTGGTGTGACCTGTCAAAGTATGTAAGCATTCTCCAGTTTCAGGATTCCAAACTTTAACATTGTAATCATAAGCTCCAGATACAACATATTTTCCATTAAATTGAACACACCTCACAGCTGCCAAGTGCCCAACTAGTACTTGTAAACATTTTCCAGTTGTTATTGACCACACCCTCAGTCTTGTATCTCGAGAACCTGACACAACCCTGAAAAAAAGAATTTTTATTATTTAAAAAAAAAACAACTTTTTCAATACGACTCCTATACCCGTCATGCCTTGCTGAAGGTAGAAATTGATTATAAATAGGATTTTTGAGATTGATCGATGTAGTACAAGTATATTGAAGGGGAAACAAATACAGCCGTGGCGAATGGTACGATGGTGCTGTAATTCTAAAATTATTATTCTCAAAGGATTTTCGCTGTGAGTCAGAAAGCAAACCTTTGCACTTATCAATATTATTTAGAATCAATAATAAATTGTATCATAGGTGGTAGCACCGTTATACAGATATTATATATTAAATATGAGATACCGTAAGGCATATTCTGTGGGACGGTAATAATAAATGGTTAGAAAACTCTTTTTTTTTTCTTTTTTTGTAAAAAAGTGTTTTTCTTTATATCTGTCAACTTATTATATCAAATACAGCCTGCGCTAATTATAATTTAATTTGATAATCTATATAGCTAACCACTAATAACAGTTGCTAGTTGTCATTATTCATAACCTGGATCAGATTAAAATAATTTTGAATACATTAATCTATCGGGAGTGCAGCATCACATAAAAAAAGGTTTTCATAAAAATAAATTTCATATTTATTAAAAATAGTCTAAGTTGAATATTAAGAATTTTTCATTCTTTACAAAAAAATTTATTCACTTTTCATAACTTTTATGTTATTATAAATATAAATTTTATAAATTAATATAAATAAAAGATATTATTTACACATTTTGAAACAACAATTGTTTTCAGTGCCTTTTTCAGTTGTTGATGATGATAAATGCAAATATATACAGTTTTATTCTCCATAAAATGCTCCATCGATTTCTTATTTCTTGTTAGCTCAAATTATGCGTAACTTTTTCAAAATTGAGATGGAATTTGATAAAACAGCCGTTTTCATACATTTTATCTGATTCAAACTGCATAAACGCATTACGATGAACAGGTTATTTCTTCATATATTGGCATAATCGCCATAAAATTCCATGTCGGATACACATCCTGTGTACTCTACAAATGTTTTGTATATTGTTTGCAAATTAATATTGTTGATGGTGTCGTTATTTTAGGTGGAACAATAACTATTTGACGTATGTACAAAAGCCGCATCACTGGCCAGCCGCATATCAAGCCGGCCGCATCGCGAACATTGAACAAAACAAAAAGCCAATATAATAGTGAGGAAGATGGCCGCTGTTGCCACGTCAGAATTGGCGGGAAAAAAATCTAACGCATCAATTTACTTATAAAAAATCACGGTTGCAGGTTGGTTTATTTAAATTCTTTATATTTATGGAACTGCCAACCGAGTCATTATTTAATCGTTGGCGATACTTTGGAGCTATAGGCGCGGACAAACCTTTCCGTTCTGGACCGTCCGCAACTCTTAACGGACATGCCGCGCACCATTCCATACCATGTAAAGAACAAACCATTCCGTTCCGCCACACTTGATAGGTTAAATGTTATTAGTTCTTATCTTACACCTACATTAACAAAAACTACAACAGAAAAATGGATAGTCACATGAGTATCACATAAACTTTTTACTGCTAATCAAATAAAAAAAACAATTACCTATCCTCATGGAGGTGCATACATCGCACTGTGCTGACATGCCCAGATAGAACTTTTAAACACTCGCCGGTCTTTGCATCCCAAACACGGAGTGTCCTGTCGGTTGACCCGCTGACAATTATCTGACCGACCATATGTGATGACCATACACCTCCAGTATGTCCGACTAATGTGCGAAGGCACTGCAACAAATATCAAACTTAAAAAATAGGTGATATTTCAAGGCTGAAGATGAAATTAAAATAATGTATGTAGGACCAGCCCAATTAGAGTGCAGGTATTTCTCATAAAGTTTCATAGACAGTTTTGCCACAATTCCGGCATGCAAACAAATCATAATATATACAGGATGGAAAACATATACAGAAAATGCAGGTTTTTCCTTTGCTTTTATTTTATGGATACAGAAAACTGGCTCCATAGCAAATCTTTCAGATGGCATCACCGGAAGAGAATATCAGTTAAATTAAAAACTGAAAATAAAAAACAGCATGCTACTCCTGATGAACAAAATCCAAACATTATGAGTTGTAGTAGACTATGCATAGATTTATAAATTCTTTAATTTTTTGAAATTAAATATACATATATAATAATATAACAATATTGTATAATAATATAACATAAATTTTAACATATTTCAAATTCCATGAAAAAACCAAAATCCTGTTTTCATCTATTTTCAGAATTTACGAGGGCTGTCTGATAAGTACTTAGCCTCACCGCCCGATGGCGCCACTATCGCAAGAGAAATTTACTATCGTGTAGTACATTCTCTAGACGGCTACTGTTAAAATTTTAGCCGAATCGGACGCATAGTTTTGTTTTGACATTTTTGACAAGTGACCGTGTCAGCGGATTTTGGAAAAATGGAAAAAGAGCAATATTGGCTGGTGATTCGATTCTTGTTTCTGGTAGGGAAATCGAGCAGTGAAATCAAAGAGCGCTTGGATGCTGTGTACGGTGACTCTTCCCCTTCGATGGCGACCATCAAAAAATGGTTAACGAGTTTCAACGTGGTCGCACGTCAGTTTTTGATGAATCACAGAGCTCTACTATACCGAATTATTGGGCCGATTCAAAGCCGAATTGCAGAAAAAACGGCACCATTTAGCAAATAAAATAGTGCTCTTTCACCATAACAACGCACCGGCTCACACCTCCGCCATCGCCACGGCCAAATTGGTCGAATTGGGCTACGAACTGCTGCCCCATCCACCGTATTCTCCAGATTTGGCCCCATGCAACTTCTTTTTGTTTCCAAACTTGAAAAAGTCCCTCACCGGGCAGAAATTTGAGTCAAATGAGTAGGTCATCACCGCCACGGAGGCCTACTTTGCAGACCTCAAGGATTTTTTTTTTTCAGACGGGTTAAAGAAGTTAGAGCATCGATAGATCAAGTGTATCGAGCTATAAAGGAGACTATGTTGAGAAATAAATCGCCACGTGTCCAAAATGACCATTTTTAATTTGAAGGCTAGGTACTTATCGGACAACCCTATATGTTATGTTATGTACACTAAAACATGTTATGGTGTTATGTACACTAAAATAATATTGTGCGAATATTTATGATCCAATATTTTATTATAAATACAGTGCTAAAAAAATTACGAGGAAATATTTATAGGTTATTGAGTAGTATCATTTTAACCAAGGTACTATTTTTTTCGCAAAGGGCTAAATTTGCACAGCAAAATGAAGACAAATAGGTGCCGCATTGCGTACAAACAATAACAGGAGAGCGGTTAATAAAAGTCCTCAATGGTCCAAATTAATTGTCAGTAAATATATAATATACTCCTAAGTGGATAGCATCTGTTTGTTTTACAAGTTGTGTGGATTATCAAATGCCAAAACTTTTTATCCACACTTTTTTTCACCACCCCCTATTTTTCAGAACCCTCCCTCTCTCCGTGAATGAAGAACATAAAGAAAGGAATTATTTTATATCCAATAATCAACGGATGCTACAAAAGTTTGTGTGAATTTAAAAAATACCTTCCCAGTAACAGCCGACCACAACTTAAGTGTAGTGTCATCCGATCCACTCAATATTTTATTGCCGTAGAATTGGAGGCACGTGATAACATGATCATCGTGACCTTTCAAAATCTTGGCCCTGCGAATGGGTCTGTTGCACCAGTTGTTGTCTATGATGTGTTGCTGCATAAAAGTCACTTTCCAGGGGCTCGGGCATGCAGGCATCGACATAGTTCTACGGCGTATTTGATATATTCCAGATTTCTGGCACTGTTCCTTCCATATCAAGTTATCATCAGCCAAAACCCTGAAATCGTATGAAATATGTCCACGAATTAACATTGTAACTTAGTAAAGTTTAAAATAGTTCCTTTTTTAACTCATTTGGCGTCCACCCCCATTATTACGAATATACGCCAAACGTCACAGGTTCGACATCCACACATGGTCATAACATTTTTAGCACTTCATCTAGCTCAGGCTCATTTGGCCTAGTTGGGTAGGGCCAAAAATAATTGTATATAATAATAATAATAATTGTAAATTATTGTATAGTATAGCAATACTTTATATAAAAAAAATATATAGGCACTTACTAACATGATTATTGTATAAAAACTATGATATCTTGATAACCTGCACTATTTTGAATGGCTTATATAATTCTTCAGAATGTAGTTTTATTACCAACTATACAAAATTTAAAAAAAAATGACTATGTATATGATTGAAATATTGCCAAGTTAATAAAAGGTATATTAGTTAAGTTATTTTCTAAAATATAGAATATGCATTTTAATAAGCATGATAATTGATATTTGTTGCCTATGCACTGTTTACAATATGAAAAAAAAAGACTTCAAATATTAAAATTACCTCCAATAACGACAGGTCTGTGCGGCCCTGAATAGATCTGGCGCATCCAAAAAGCCCAGAACGGTCAGCGCAAGTTCTCTCGGTAGCAATGAAATGAAATCCCTCTGAAATAATGGCTCGATAGATTCCCTCATGTGGCGCACTTGATCCGAAGCACATTCACTTATGAGAGCATCAATTGCCCTTAGGCGCTCCGAATTTGACCAAGAATGGAATCTAGAAGAATTACAAACTTGTTAAGTTATACATTATACTTTATTAAAACTATCATATCAGAGAACCTGAAAAAATGGTTATTTATATTAATAATATAATTTTAATAATAAAAACATTGTTCACACATAGATCCATACTGCATGCATCCCAGTTTCAAGTGACCAGCTGTTTTCATGTGAAACTATATATACAATTTTAAAAAGAGAGTCTATCTCTTTTAAATCAAATTTATTAAATTATGAAATTTGTTTTCACCTTAGTCTACTTATGTTATACTCTTTTTTGATTTGCTTAAATTTTGATATTCAAAACTGACTCATTTTAGTGACATAATTTTAACTATTAAAATTTAAAACAACCAAATTAGAAAAAAAAAGTATTATAAAAATATTAAAAATATCCTACATATCTTAAATACCTCCTTCGGAAGTACTTCGAAAACCGCTCTGACGGCATTTCAAATTTGGGTATGTAAAAAGAGGGTTACTATCAACTGCTAAAAAAATATTATGTATTATTTAATGGTGCTATGCGCATTTTTAAATAAGTACTAACTCAGTTAGCCATTTATTTAAGTCGGGAAAGTCGATGTGCGTAGATTCAACGATAGGCGAAGATACAAGATCTGAAGTAGACGAGCGATTGGCAATTCCATTTTCATCAGTCTCACTTAATAATCTGCGCTTTGAGTCACCGGTGTGAGTATCATCAATTTTTCGTTTCCGCTGTAAAAATCAACAGGAAATATATAATTAAACTGTGACGATCTGACCAAAATTGTAAGGTACATATTTCTTTTATAACTCGTTAAAAAACATCAACAAAGATGAAAAAAAATATTTTCTAATAATCTTACGGGCATGTTTTTCCAAAATTGTGATAGAGTAATTAATTTTTTATTTCACCCGCACTGTGGAGCGGACGCGTTCACGCGTCCTCGTAAAAATGTTGTAGCGTGGGTAAGATGCGTTAACGCGTCCACAGATATATGGTCGGTATTGGGATTATTTATTAATACCGGGGTTTATTTTGTCCATCACATTGTCGACTAACTTAGAGAAGTCCGATTTTAAGAGGAAAAAATAGGTATGGGTTGACTATTTTTTCTTATACATATTTATATGTATTCTAAAATGTATATACTCCACGATGCTGATGTCGCAAATTAGAGGATTATCGCTTAATTTATTTGTTTTGGGGACTATTCTTTATTCTTTATTGAGAGAAATCAACAGTCTTACAAACAATTGGTATTAATGATAAGTTTACATTTTTTAAAAATATTTGTAAAACTAATAAAAAATTCAACAATCAACATGTAACATTTTATAAAAAAAATAAATATAAACGTTAATAACATCTTTTTAACTGATTTAATTTAGAAATGTCATTCAAAAAATTGAAAGGGATTCCATTTTTAATCATTTTATTAAAAATAATATTTTTAAATTTTTTCTCTATTATACTGTTTTTTTTTTTAATTTTAAGAATTATACATACTTTCGGTGAAAAAAAACCCCAATAAATAGAAGAATAACTTATAAAGCAATAATAATAATAAAAAAGTTAGGTCATTTTTTTTATTTTTTTATACATTTTGGACAGTTAGTAATAAAACCATATTCTATAGAATTTCATAAGCTATTCAAAATAGTACAGTTTATCAAGATAGCATACATAGTTTTTTAAAATAAGCATTTTAGTAGGCTCTTGTAATTACACCATTCTTTGTAAACATCCCATGCCACTTGCGACTTTCACATGAGATTTTCAATTTTAAATTAAGTAAAAAACAGTATAGTTAGTAAAACTTTGTAGCTAAAAGTAAAATTGAATTATTTAGATACTAAATTCAAACTAAAATGAAATATCATATGTTAAATAATTGAACATAAATTATAAAATAATATAATTAACATCAAAATAGTTAAAACCATTACGGCCTTATGCAGTTACGTTGTTCACTGCTAAAGTGCATGCATTTTCTTATGGTTATATGGTTAGTGGTCACCTTTAAGCTTAGTCGCGTATTTATGCGATTGCATAAAGCAGTTATTAAGTAAATTAAAATATCATTACCGCACTGAGATGCTGTATTCCTTTTTCAAAATTACATTCAAAATCTTGGTAATCATCAGAAGTGTTACAATCGTCATCCTGCAATTAAATAAAAAATAAGATAAAGCGAAAAAAAAAATTGTCATTTAGCTTCTAGGATGTTAATTTATGTTAACTATTTATATATAAATATATATATATATAGTTTTACGATTTCATGCCACAATTTTTGTAAAAAACATTGTCAAAAATTAGAAGAAAAATAATCAATGTAAACATGGTTTTTATTTATCAACTAACATTATCATATTAAAATAATAAAAAAAACAAATAAAAAATATCAAAATTAAACACAAATACTAAGTTAAGTTTAGAACCCATCATAGAGGTTCCATCAGAACATGCAAGTTTAAACGTCATTAAAATTATGACTCAAATTTACAATTTGAAATATTACTACATGTATAAGAAGTATATTTATTGATCTTCGTGAAGATTATGTTGAAAAATAAAAATATTTTTTATTTTCATGGGTAGGCTAGTAACTTTCTAGTATCGTCATATTTCTAATTTTGGGTTTAAGGTATACTCTGTAAGGGCAACTTTATAATAGTTAAGCATATTTTCAGGTTAATATCAAATTTGCTATGAGGAAAAACACTAACTGAATCTTGAGAATTAGAAATACAAGTGCAAGCGGTATCATCTTCAATTGCCTCTTCTTCATCTTCTTCTTCAGTGTCATGCTCACATAGATACAAAACATCCTGAAACGACAAACAAATTTCATTTTTTTCCACTGGAAAGCTGCATAGAAAATTTTAATGATGAAAACAAGCTGTTTAAAAAAAAAGATTCAAAGTTCACGCAAACAAAGGAAAGCAAAAACAAAGAAAAAAGCAAAAAACTAAAATCTAAAATTGAATAAACACATGTACAGTGTCCCATAACCTTTTACGATAAAAAATCCAGCTTAATGGTCTTGCGATTTGAGTTAAGAGCTCTTATAATTCTCAATTTTCACCATTTTTTAGAGATGTGCACAATTATTTTCATTTTTCCACTTCGTTCCGGTTATGTTGAGGTTATCCGTGAATGTTTATTTTCTGTCTGGCACACACTACCTTACGTTCTCACTTCAGATTTGTAGGCCATTTTAGCCCGTAACAAAGATAAGTTTTACCAACATGAGTAAAAAAATATCTTTGCAGGGAAAAAATTTAAGTGCCACTGATCTGATGTTATACTTGAAAGTAGTGTCACCTTTTTCACTCTTCCAGTCATAATATCCGTATCTCTATCAAGTGAAACACTAAGCCACTTTTGCTACGACAATAATTACTGTCGGCGGAGGACAAACGGTTCAAACGAAGATGGCCTAGTTGCAACTTAAAACATGCTTCTTGTGTGTTAAGAATGTTGAGCATTTTTGGAGATGGCCGCTTATGAAATTAGTATAGTAAACATAACACAAAAAACAATTCTATACCACATATATTTTATCAATATTATCTATAGTCACTGTTTATTCTAAGTAGTTTAAACAATATTTAGTTTCAATATTTATACGTCCAGTTTATTGGCCAGTGTCAGCTGATGACATCAGAAACAAATAGCGCATACGCCGAAATATTTGAACTTGAGCAACAATGTTCTATATCTCTTGGACTTTTATTATTAAATATTTTCTGTTTAAAAGTGACTGAATATATTTTCAACTATATGATTCAGAAAGCAGTCATCAGCATAACTGCCTTCTGAATCACAATGCTTGAGCGCAATGTCCACCTTAAGTCTCCAAAGGCGTGTCCATGACCCACCGTTAGGAACCTTGATGGTGAGATAGATTCTGATCACTGTGACCAATTTTAAAATATTCTGTATTTTTTTTTTATTTTAATCCTAGCGTTAATTATCAATAAAATTAAAAATCGTAAAATTATCAATTTATATAAGCATATCTATAATTAATAAAAATAATAAAAGTTACCAATTTTGAAGAGTCACTAGATTTAGATGATCCTGATTGAATTTCATCAAAATGCTCCAAATATTCAAATGAAGATTTGCCACCGCTCGCGCCAGGATTTTCTAGATTATCTTCAGAGGCGGTCTTGTGCTTCATAAATCTTTTCAATTTACACTTGTTATTATGAGTCTTAGTGCCTTTGTCTGGCACTTTAAATTCATCAAATATTTGTTCAAAATTTCGTGTTACTAATTTCCGACTGCCATAAGCAACCCTATTATGGTCTTTCTCAAAGACCATCATAACCATTTTCTTCTTTTTTAACCTACCCGGAGGTGTTTTAAAATCATCTGAAATAGTCCCTCCCGCCAAATCGTCAATACTTGAGACGCGAGAAGCAGCTTTGGACCCTGTCGAGCTTGTTCCGGGAGTACTCAAATCATGAACATAATTTGTGGTATGGTTGGCCTTTATGGGAATTGATAAATCTGTTTTGTCGTCCGTTTCAAAAGCAATGTCAGAAGATTGTTGTTTGTCAGTCAATTTAGAAGAACAACCATCCATTGAAATATCATCTACAACCAGGATTTCCACATTATGTGAATCATAATTTACTAACGATTTGTTATCATGATCAGGATCATGTTCAGTCTTCGTATTCTCGTCTTTGTCAATGGCTAACTCGTTTATTTCTTCATTGATATCATAATCTAATTCATCAACTTTATCCATTACGAAACCTGTAATGGGTTTACAAAAAAAAACATTAAATAAATTTATTGCAAACTATCAATTTTTATTAAATAAAAAAAAATAGAAAAAGTAATAAATGTTGTATCTTTATAGAAGTTTGTGAAAAACACAAATATGACTGAAGTTAAGATGAAAAGTTTACAACCTCCTAAATGGGTTTAAGAATTCATTACAGTATCAATTGACCCCCCTACTGTGTGTTTACACTGTCCAACTTTTTTCCATATCTGGACATGCTGCCAGAGCTTATTTTAAGTAAGCGTAAGCAAAGTATTTTCATTGATGGCTGGAGTTGATTAATTGTATTTCATTAATTTGAAAAAATGGCATTTGAAAATGGTATCCTCCCATAGGATACTCACTATTAAAACTGTTTACACAGTACACAGTATAGAGCACAGTAGAGTACCGGGTGTAATGTAGTGAGCCAGAGGGTTAATGGACGTTTTGTTGATTGTAAATTTCTGCTCGGGTAGTACAAAGGTACTATATAATTTCTTTGTGATGGACAGACTCGCATTGAAAGATTGACAGCTTTGCAAATTATGAGCAGTTTGTGATCATGGTGGTCATCTACCTTATTTGAGTACAAATTGACAGCCAGACAAGCTGTCTGCATGTATATGATGGAAAAAAACAAAATATAAGAGGAGCCGTTTCAAGTTGTGGAAGAATGTGCTGGAATGCTAAATTTGATTATTTCTTAATGCCAGCTGTGTAATTTTTTTATCAATGGATAGACTGTGGGCCACAAACTCTTACCATAGTTCAATTGTTTTGCATTGAAAACTAACAGTGGGGACTATGCATTTACTACCACAGTCCCAGTCAATAAAAGCTTTTGGTGCTCAACAATGGCTCTTGAGGGCAATTAAGTGATGTTCAATGGCCAAATTTGGCATGAAGGAAGTGAATTATATGTTTACATTAAGGATCGTAGAAAAGAACTTGGGACTGTTTCATTTTGAGGCAAGAGGCAGGAACAAATAGGCTCGATACCAGAAATAAAGCACTGATAAGATTGTTAGAACAAAGAAATACTTTAAAGTGGAAATTTAGTCTGTTGTGAAGCATCAACTATGCTCCATTGTATCACTGCCTTCCTTATATAACTCAGACAGTTCCTTTCATGCTTTCCCACTGTCGCTTGTACACAACCCTCTCAGCCTGCGCAGGTGCTTCATTGTTATGGAATTATAACGGACAAGGGCTTATCTTCGTTCTACTAGGCCTCTAATAAGCAGTGATAGATCGTCAGAAAATGAGTAAGAGAAGAATGTGTGTATAACATATTTTTTGAAGCAGTGGCTACATTTATTGATAAATGAACAATTTAATTTTTACAGATTATATTTGTAAAATATTGATTTAATTGATAAATAACACAATTAAACTTTATTACAAACTGAAGTTAGTTATCTGTCAAGTTATTTTTTTAGCACACAGCTTTAGGTGTTTCACACAGCTGCAAAAAAACTATTTTTCATCACATTGGATGAATCTATTTCAAAAATAATTATAAATTAAAGTATTTTTTGGTTTAATTATTTGATATCCCTGTATAAAACTATTTTAACCATGCCCTTGGGAAAGAGAAGGGCATGCAGGTTATTAGGATGTAATTGCATTAGTGATACAAAATCAATTACATTTTACTAAAACATTTTTTTTTCTTCTTATAGTTTCTAGCTTTGTATAAATATCAGAAAATGTGAGTTCCTTTTATTTAACAACCAAATTTATAAAATTTAAGCAGTACCAAACCACAATGGAAGTGAACGGTTCGTTATAATTACCAACAATTGCAGCAGGGTAACTCGCGGAATGTTGAAAAATAGTCCTTCTTGTCAATAGTTTTAACTAACCTTCAAACATATCACACTCAATGGACCCAATCAGAGGGAATCAGAGGGGCATAAATGTTTGAGAGTTCCTTCGGAGCACCATATTCAAATAAGTATGATTAAAATAAATTCTAATCTTCAATGGCAAAATGATATTGGTTCCATCGAGTATTGCGCTTCCGTCCGTCGTCACAGCTTGCATGTAACGCAGTAGTAATTTCCGAAGAAGCCGAAGATACTTTAATTTTCTATTCTGACATATTAATTCTATTGAGTTGGAAAACTACAATGGCAAAAACTAATGCTAATAATGTTTACTTGTATGTATAAAAACAACGGCGCGACCCTCACACAAATTTCTGAACTACGGAGGCGCCCCGATCCGGAGGACACCGACCGACCGACCAACAGAACGACCGATTCGACGAAACGTCAATCAAATAATTTAATTATATTTCGAAGAAAAAATGTTGCTAGTCGATTAAATAGAAATTACCCACTAGCAATACCATCATAGACCAGGTCTGTAAAGATGTCATTACTTAGTTCGGTGAATTGTAAATAATTTTTCCAGTTGAATTTGCGGAATAAACGATATATAACACTATAAATGCGCCACAGAAAATCGAATAGTGATGGCACTGAGTAATATTTTGAATGTGCTTAAATTTGGAATAGAATCGAATCGACAAAATGAAAGGTTATTTGTCAAAGCTGGTGTTTCTTGAGTAAATGCTTATAAAAAAATAATCTTTGTAATATTAGGCCAATTAAAGTGTACAAAAAATCGTCACTCACATACCTTCGTCTATTTTCATAAAATATGTTAAAGCTTCTTCGTGATTCGGCGTTTTCTACCAGAAGGGAATTTGCAGGAAAGCTTTTCGAATCACCGATCCTTCTCCATTAAATAATTATACCATTGGAATTATATTCTATCATTGGAAGCAGATAAATTATAAAACTAATCATTAGGTTTAATTTTTAAAGGTCAGTTGAGCACTTATTGAAGTTATTCCATAAATCAGGTCAGTATAGTCTGAGTGCCTTTTTGCGAAAACTTACAGAAGTCGAACTCGTCCCACGACAGTGTTTCAGTAGCAGCTGCTAAATTGATCTCTATTAATAATTCGTAGCATGTGTTTATGCTGCTATATTTGTGTTTGATTCTGCAATGGTTGGACGTAATCATAGGTTATATACGTACTCATAAGGTATTTGTGTAATATAAAATTCAAATATTTATTTCCATTAACACAAAACGTATGTGTAGGAATGACAATACAAGATTAAAAAGATTATAATTATAATCAATGTTAAGATTTACAGAGAATACAGATTTTATGCTAGAAAATCCTGATGAATTGGGTCATATTATAGGTCTACAGACTATATGAATAATGGCTCATTAATAAAGTACCGAACAAAAATAATACTCTTATCTCTGAAACGGCCCGCAAACGGGTTAATCTGAAATAAACCGTGAAGTTTAGACTCCAATGATCTTTTAATACATATTAGTTATGGCCACAAAATCAAAATGAAGCGATTTTATCATATGACTCGCAAGTGGTAATCGCAGACTGTGACAGAGCATTTGGGAATCCTGCGATTTCTCCGGGCGACGACTGTTCCGGGCGCAGTGACTGCGATATAAACGTAATCCACTCAGCTCAGCGACAGTCGCGTAAAGCGCAGTAGCGCATTATGCATTATGCAATCGCACACTGTGATAGGTCACTTGAAAATTCTGAGAACGCACCGATTTGACTGACTGCTTCTACTCTACGTAGGTGCTCAGAATTATACAATTAATATAACTATGAAATTGATAACCTTGCTACGCCGCATATTCCTTTGCTTCATGTTCTGACTGTCTGGTAATACAAGTATGACAGACACAATTATTAATAAAAACATTTATTCCTAAATAATATATGTTTTTTTATGTTGTTTGTTATATTTTTTTTAAAGTAGTTCAATAGAAACAAATTTGAATTGAATAACAAGTGACGAAAAGTTTTATTCAAGAATTCATACGTTATTTTTAACTTCAGAATTTAAATTTAAAAATATTTTTTTTTTTTTGCAAATTTCCAAGTAGGCCCTCTGCTTTGATAGTTTTTGAACTTCAGACGTCCAGAGCAGCTGTGATAAAATTGCAGCATTACGTCGCTGTGAGTCGGAGTAGTCGCAGAGTAGCAATGCTCCGCCTAAATATCAATCATTACCATAGCTAAAACTTAAAGATACGGCATGTCATACACATCGTCCTTGTAAAATCCCGATACCGGTAGATTCGCCCCGCCGTTCCGCGCGCCGCAACACTCTGCCGTTCAGGATAGAGATTTATCGCGATGGCATATGCGAGCAAGCGAGACGTATGCGCGAAGAGTGTACTCGATGCAAAATCGCGTACTTGGGCGTGGTGCGTTTTTCATCCTCAGTTGCCATATCTATATGTTCAATGGGATCATTCTCTTCCATAATTATTTATTTTCCGTAGTTATTTTTTTTTTCTGATGAATGTTAAGTGTCATTGATTATAAGTAGTTCCATTGGAAATTCAAAATCTCTCTAAAATTGTATTGTTTACAGTCAAATTAATGTTTTAAAAAGTGAATAAAACGATAGAAGCAATAGCTTGTTTTTTAAACATATTATTTTACGATATTTGGAGACTTTAAATCGTTTTCAATGCCGTAAGTTTCAGAGAAAATAAAATAAAATAAAATAAGATCACAATGACAGATCGAACGGGAATATTTGAGGCAATATTTACACCCCAAGCAGGTAAAAAAATCTACCTATTTAAAATGTGCAAAATAGGTTGTTAATCATCAGTTTCTTTCGAAAAATAAAAAAACAAGCGACTGTTTAATTTTTCAACTTTATTTTATATTTACATTTTAAACCTTCGTGAGACTTACTTAAAAATATATATATCCCCTTTGCAAAAATCAATGGTACTGCTTATCACAACCACTTTCAATAATTCTTATGAAAATGAATATATTCGTAATTTTGTGGTATCAACTTTTATAGACTTTTATCACAAGTTACAAAAAAATGTTTTAAATTAATTTTAATAGCTAACCATAGATATAGGTTTTTCGGGATTATTTGTATAATTGAAAAAAGGTAAAATGTGTTTTTTGGCAAACAACCTAAACTTTCGGCTAATTGCCATTTTAAAAGAAGAAGACCACAAGGAAAACTCACTCCCTCTGCAGTTGGCACCCCTTGTTTGTCGATTGAACGACTGGCGGAATAATCAAAACAGGTGCTTTCACAGGATATGCGGAGGCAGAGCGCACAAAGTTTTTTTCACAAGTTAAATATATTATTATTCTCTTCGTAAACGAATAATCAACTTTGTCCGAAAAAATGGTAAGCGTAACATTTGAAATTAGTGTTAACCCTCTGGCCACTTTGAATCGAAATCGTTGCCATGGTTACACAGACACAAACGGATAAGATTTATAGAAACAGCGGTCGTTTGTTTTGATTTGTTACATGTAATCAATATAAGTTGTATGATTGATTATATATAAACACTATATAATCAATGGTTGTATCTATATTCTGTGGTTGTATATATGTTGTACACAGCATTTTTAGCGAATTGTGTGATTACGTTCATAGTTGATTGATGTATCAAGAAATGACAAGAATCAATAATTGCGTTACACAGAATGTAAAGAAGTAGGTGATTAATTTCTTGTTATGGCTGAAGTGCACATTATTGGAGAGATTCGAGAAGCAGTTGATTTTGGAAGCGATAGTGTTTTCTGCAGATTCAGTATTCAAGCAGGTTTAACAAAATTTTAAAAAATCGTATGCTTAAATGTCACATTAAAATTACTGTATTATATCAATTATACCTCAATTATATTCTAGGCCCTAACTGGACTTTGATATCTGGCGATAGCGAAGGGCAAACTTCTTCGGGGTCCCCTTTGTACGAAGGTCCATCTATCTGGAGTCATCCGTTGGATATACATTTCGTTACAAAGGGTATACAGGGTAAGTTTTATTTAATTAATGATTAGTAGTCCTAACATTATCTTTGAAATATTATCTTTATTTGTTGAACCGTAGTTAAATTTGATTGTAAATGTATGTGACATAATTATATTTGATAATACTTTGTTAATAGCGTCAAATTGCCTAAAAATTACATATGAATTGACATAATTTTTGACATTTAAAATTTTGGAGTTTTGGTTACTAGGATACTATTGTTAGGTTTTATATAATTTAATTATTTTAAAGTATTGTCATACTTTTTTATATAATTGTATAATTGAGTTGTAAAGTTATTTGACTTTTAATTGATGATTGTTTTTTAATAGCGGCAAATCGCCTGAAAAGATAAATGACACAATCTTTGACAATATTGAAAAATGTTGAAAAAGTTTTTAATTATTTGATAAAGTGCTGGATAGCATAATATTTATAAAGGTTCTAAAGAGGTCCTGTACTTTTTTAGATATTCGTTTCCTTAAACCGGAATTTACTTTAAAAGGGGCTTACCTTACAAAATCAGATCTAGCCTAAAGAGTGAAGCTACATAGACAGAAACATAGTGTTATTCTTTGATTTTATTACGTATTACAGGTTGGCCAAAAATTCAAATTCAAGTTCACTGTCTCGATTCAATAGGACGTTCATGGCTGAAAGGTTATGCAACAGCATTTATTCCATCCTTGCCTGGATTCCATAAAATCAACCTTCCATGCTGGAAGCCTAGTCCATCTAGTGTGAGAGAAAGACTGTCCGAATACTTCCTTGGAGGGTCACATCAACTTATTCATCCAGATACTTTATTCTCCAATTTGGACAGGTATTTCTTAAAATAAATTTATGTCATCATAAACAGTTCCGGCCTGTGGGTAGGGTGACTCGGGCCTACGCCCGGTGTGCCGAGATTTAGGGGGCGCCAAAAATTCAAAATTCAATGTAAATTTATAATATAGAATATAATAATGTTAGGTATATTGTTAATTTCTTTCATTTCACTGTTCAATACTTTTTTCCCCAGCTTTTAATGCAGTTGAAAAGAAGCCTGTGTCTTTGTGAATTTCGAGTCCATTTTGCTAATTTAACCTTGCGTCCTTCCTAGGGCCGGCCCTTATCATAAATAAATATATATCTATGTTTTCTGACCTATTTTGGCCAGCACTATTAATGTCATATATATATTGAACAATACTAATCGTAAATGAATTTGAAACACAATTATACAAAGAAATAAAAATGAAAACATGATAAGGTAATAAACAGTTCCTGAACTTGAAATTGGAGGATGTCGCACAACACAAGTTACACACACACAAACAACACAAGTATAAAAATGCAATTTTAACTACCTAAAACTCACCGCTGGATTTAAATAAATATTTCGTGACCTAAAGTCTAGGAATTCTCTAGTAATTTTATAATTACTGTGCCATTCGGGTTCATATCCAATGCATTATAAAAAAATAAACTTCACAGATAACTGATTTTAAACTTTCAGTCATAATTGTAAAATCTGAAAAATTATATTTTATAGCTTCACAAATAAATCCCAGAATTTGACCAATGCTTATTTAAAAAAATCTACAGAAGGTCATCTGTTGATCTATTGACACATAATCCTATGATTTGTTTTTTTTGTGCTACGTGACATAATTTGTAAAAAATAAAAATACGAACAATGCCGAAGTACGAACTCTTTAAATATAAAATTGCATGCTCTACCAAAACTGAATAAGCCCGGTGATATTTAAATAAGATTCGTTTGGTTTGGGTTTTGCACCGTAATTTGCAAAAGTCTGATAAACAATGCATTTAATTAAATAATTTTATTTAAACAAAATATGCTAAAGATATTATCCTTTTTTCCAATCTCGTCGCAGGTGTGTATATGAGATCTAATAAATAAATATAACTTTCTATCTGTAATGGGACATCTGCTCCCATATTTTTAAGTTCTTTTGTATATAATAAGGTATAATGTATTTTATAGAATGTGTAGGTAATATTCAGTCTCCATTCTTTAGCCTGGTATATTTTTAATAACTCTAATTAGTAACTCTTATCTGCCCGCCCGTCCCTGTTTTGCACTGGGATAGGTTTTTTTATTTTTAAATTTTTTTAAAAACAATATTAGTTGTCCCCTCATTAGTTAACACAAAGAGGTTTTTTAATGTCATATAGCTGTCTATGAGAAAAACATTCTCCGATTGACCCTACGGTAACTGTAATCATGCTATTTGTAGTGCGGTTGCGACCCACTCCACGATACAGTCCTTATTATAAGATAATCTAGGCCATATTTAGCCACAGCTGGAGTGATTTTGAACTTTTTCCCGATAATGAGAAACATTTCCTTATAACCATGAAAATCATGTCTCATGAAGTATATTTGCTATTATTCTTAATGTTTGCATACTTTGGCTGTTATCTTAATTTTACTGTTTTTTTTTTCAGATGCAAACTGGTGACGGAGTCAACCGGAACAGTCATTCTCCATGTAAACATAATTGTTCGTAATTTAAGTAAAGTTGGAGTGGAATATAAGTGAAAGTGTTTTTCTAATTAAAATATGGCTATAAATATATCATGGTTCTTGTTAGCAATATTGTCAATCAAAATTGCCAGTTATGACTTGCAAATTGCAAATAATACATCAGGTCACGATGAACGCTTAAAAATGTTAGACAAAAATGTTAAACCAATTCTTGATGCAAAAAATATCCAATCTGGCAACAATACTAGTTATAAGAATAATAATCCAGCCTCTGTCAAGAAGATAAAGATATCTTCAAATTCAAAGATTAGACTGAACAAAGACATTCTAAAAAAGAGCAATTTCCAATTCTCTGATTTACTTGGAGAAATCACAGAAACTATATCAAGCACGACCGACTACTCAACAGAAATTGATGATATTACTGTTGGTGTAAGTAGTACTCCAGCATCTGAAGTTTTTACTAAACCGTCAGAAGTTAATATTACCACAACAAAATCCGACATCAACTCAACCACTGAGGAAATTCAGCACCCAAAGCCAACACTGAAAAAAAAGACTGTATCAAATTATAACGCTTCAATAGATTGCTCTTGTGATTTGACGGTAAGGAAATAACATTAACTACGCTGATGTTCGAAAATATCTTTACTAATTAAAAGCGTCGATTCTGTGCTTTGTATAAGAAAATATATGGGGTCGGATGATTTCAAAGCTTTGTTTTGTAGCTTTAGGTTTAATAAAAATAATAATTGTCTGTAGCTTAAGGCTTTTTCGTGGTTCGCGTCATTGAAGTTTTATGGTGCAACGAGCTATCACTCACCACGCAATTTCATATTAATTTATTCAATCAATTATCCACTCGACCGTACATATTAGTTTAGTTTGCCGATCATATTATAGCTGTTTTGAAAGATATTCAAATAGTTCCAATTTTATTTAAAAACAAAAATACCAATACATAAGTTACAATTTGTAAAATGCCCAAAAAAAGAATATAAATTCAATGATGTCCTTTTCGGGGGTTGATCTATTTCAACAATCAAACATTAATCAGCAATTTGTTTCCCAATTACAAGAAAAACAAATTCAAAATTTAATAGAAATCGTTTTTGAGAACGCGGGTGAATGCATGAAGCGAGGTTGGGCAGCGACCCCCGACCGCGCGGCTCGCGAATCACTTCACTTCTGTTTTTTAGTAATATAATTATTTCAGTATGATTTTTTTTCAAAATTATTTTTTTTCGTGAGACCGGATTAGCTGTCGATAAAGATTAACCCCCTTAAAGGACATTAGTGAATACATCCTGTATATAAAAAAAACACATATGTATATGTAGATAGTTTGAGTACTTCAAACATTCCATGAATCATTTCAAATATATTTTGTGCTTCCGCTTCATATGAATACAAAGAAGTATTCATAAAAAAAAAAAATTTTTGCTTGCACCCTTAATAGCAAAAGAAGTTTGTAAAATTTTAAAAAAGGCAAATATAAACACTTGTGATATTACAGGAACCAGGACTGTAATTCTTTTGTTTTTGTCTTTTCTGTTAAATGCTATTTCTTATTAATTTCAGCTTAATTCTTGTGACATAAGTTGCTGCTGTGACAGTGAATGCACTAACAAAGATCTCGCAATGTTTCCAAAGTGCAATGAATATCAAACTACAAGATCAAATTTCCAACCGCAATATTGCTACTCTCATGATTTGCTATATAATAGTAACTTATCTTCGATGAAAAATGCACATTTTAATGATCTTTTTTGTGTCCTAAAAGACAACTTGCCACCTAAAATCGAGAAGACTGAAAAGAAGGTTATCTACTTTTTACTTTTATTTAGTTTTTTTTTATATATAATTAAGGAATAAAAGAATGTTCATTGTCTATCAAGCCAAGAAAGAAAGCGATGGAATGATTTAGCTGGCTTCCCACAATATCTATAATTTAATTAACCATACTATTGCTGAAATGTGGTACATGAAAAATCACGCTTTTCCGTCTAGTCATTTGCAATACCCAGGTACCTCTTCTGTTCAAAAATTAATTCAACCAAATTTTTTTTCAAAAGTTTCAAATTATTTAAATTTAATTCTAACGCATTCGTAAGAGAAATAAAAAAAAAACCATGCGTAACACGAGGAATCCCATCTTTTTGTTTTGTGCAACAAAATATGAAAGGTACTTTATATTAGCCCATTTTAAATTAGATATATTAATATTGCGCAATTTATTGTACCTCTACTGTATTATAACTAAAATATTAAAATGTTGCCTATTATTTTTCTCTAACACTTCTTTTACAAGTTACCACAGTACAAAAAAAAACACTTTGGTTTCAACCTGGTAATTTCTCTATACAAACACAGTAGTGTTGTTATTCTCTTATTCTATAGAAGAAAAATAATACTGGGTATCGTTTTATCTCCTGACTATCCAGGCTTCTATAGAATTAAAATGTTAATTTCTACTTAGTCTAAAAGTTTAGAGCCTCGAAAAGTCTGTATTTTTCCAATATCTTACTCAATTAATACAAAAATCGTGGAAAATAAAGTACAGAATCATAGTTTATTTCATAAAGATTAAATATACAACTTGGTTTTTAAACATCCAATGGTTCTGTCTGCAAGAAAGAGAAGACACCACCGGCCAGAGGCATTTTAAGGGCCTCCAGTGCCTTAAAAATTGCCACAGGCCTCAGACAGTAAAGTAACCAACTGGAACATAAAAAATTGTAAAATTTAAGAAAAATACTACTACTAAAATGGCATATTATGCTAAGTCATTGACCCTTGCAATATTATTTGTCTCCTATAGGTCATTGGTAAGCTGCAGGACATGTATGATACATCCAAGCATTGCTTTGGATGGTCAGAATCACAGAGAAAAAAACAGCAATATTTTGATTTATCAAAACCATACAATTATTATGACGTGGTTTGGTTTCTCCAGAATGACACATTCAAAACTATAGGTAAAAAATAAAATAAGCAAATTTTAAATGAACATACTTTTTAGCGGTGTATTTTTCCTATAACAGCATAGCCGCCATGGAAAGCATTATAGGGTCAGGCACATTGTGATAGCGCAAAGAGAACATAATATAAGAATAAGTTGACAGAACATCACGGAAAGGCCTTTTCACACAAAGGGCAGGTATTCACAAGAAGTCTGTGAAGAATAATAGGCTGGATGAGGTGTGGAGGGGGAGGAGTAATAACAGGGATGGAGAGCACAGTATAAAAGGGGATTCAGTATGCAAAGGTACGGTGGGTTGAATTGTGCGTGAGAGGATCACGGTGAAACAATGTTCTCTATGAGAAACGGGGCTATCAAATTATCAATTTAAAAAGCTTTTCTTGTGCATTAAATAAATAAGGAATTCTATAATTTTACGACAATAATTTCAATAAACATAAGTAAAAATAAATAAAAATGACTGCCACAATGACATACCTTTACGAAATGTTAAAATGATTGATATTTAGTAAGTAGGTACCTATTTATGGTGATTATTTTTTAATGAAAAATTAAAAAACCACCATTTTAACTACGATTATTCAAAATTACGGTTTTTGGACATAATATTTTTGCTCTTAGCCATCAAATTTTTTGTTAATTCTGCAAGAATTATTTACACAATAGAACTGTAGGCTGTAGCAAGTGGAACGCCCGCTGAGATAAACTTGTATTCCTTTTTGGTGGTTGCTTAGGAAACTCCCTCTAACTCTTAAATATTATGCAAATTTAATTGGATATTTATCCGTAATTGTGAAGTATTAATGATATAAATAAATTATAAGGCTGAGCAGTAATAACTAACCTGCTTCAATATCTTAAAACAAACATGTATAATTTATTTTTTTATTATTCTTTCAGAAATACCATACTCAACGCATAATGCCTACTGTCACGATAGGAGGCCTTTGCGATTTTTAGAAAATTCCCAATCTAGCTGCATTTCTTCTCTTCGAGACTTGGAAATGTTTGGATTTTATGATAATTTTGAATCGATTTATTTTGTTTCAAATCCGTCACTCTTTAACGAGTCTTGGTATGCTGAAAATAAGGTTGGTTTTAAAATTTATCTTAATTTTTAACTAACTGCTGGTATAGGTCCCGAATAGCTTTTGGGTGTGGCACCTAACTTTTCGGTCATTTGGGACCAGTTAAATGGCCATTCCTGAATCCCGATCCTAAATCATCCTTTTTTCTCTAAAAGTTTCCATGTACGAGTACATGTGGAATTATGTGATTTTCTCTCCATAAAAGAACATAGCCGCCCAAGAAATTATTTCGAGATGTAAATGGTGCTATTTTTTTGCCAAAAAAATATTAATCACATTAACATAGGCCAGCAAACTGTATAGAAGTCAGATTCAAGAAATGTTTACAGTTTAGAAATAATAATCTTGGCTATTTATAGATGGCACTTAGATACTTAATTTATTTACAATTTAAACTTATAGAATATATTGCCATCAGTCATTAAGTTATGAAACTGTGCTTTTTCCAATAAATTACGATGTTTGAGACTTGGCTTTACATCTGCTTCATGTTTTAGATACCAAAGAGTGGTCAAATTCTCCTAGGAGTTGAGCACTTAAAACACTGTGAATATGTTTGCGGCGACTATAGTCCACAGCACTTCATGTTTTGATGAAACAGGCACCTAGATTTAACGATACCTTTCTGAAAGTTATTCCTATGACGTTAGATCTAACTGGATTTTCGGAAAAATATAGTTAAGTTGCATAAATAAAAGCAAGCAGGTAAACGTGATTCGCCAGTACCCTGAGTGCCAGTATGGAGATAATACCACAGGTAGGGATGTGAATTTTCAATGCGCAAATTCGGTTGATTGTCAAAGATTTAACCTGTTGTTAGCCCATGCGAAGTAACCGTCGGTTGCTCAAGCTCACGGGTGAGTTTGGGTGGTAGAGAAAAACAGTTATACTAATAAAATAAAGTATGTACACATATAACAAAATGTATATTTTCTGAAAGCATAGAAAATTACCAAAATAATGTTATATTTTTACTTATATTAAATAGTTTTTTTTAATTTAGAATAGAATAATAGCCGGTGCTCGTCGTGTATCAAACGAAAATACTAAATTGATGCATAAATATTTCCGACGAAACATACAAAAAATGCTTAGTAAGTTTTGATTGCTGTGTAGTCAAAATCAGTTGTCACTGCGAAAATAATACCTTCTACATTTCTGACCGTCAATTATAACTGAAAATTTTGAAGTCGATAAGATTGTACCAAAATAAAAAAAAGATGAAAAATATATTCCATATGTGGGCACAAAAGATAGGTCGCTTCGCTCCCCACCTCTAGAGGGTCTAGACCCTTCAAGCCATTTACTTGCCTATCGTGCTATTTTTATAGGCTTTAGGTTGCCAGTTAGGCCCCTTCCTTTTATTTATGATCTGTCGTTGGTATCCTTTAGAAATAATCATCCCTCTTTAACTGATTTTCGGAAAATGGCGAAACAAGTGTTTGTTTATTCTTAAATTTAACTCTGCAACACCTTTTGTTTGTGAGATGTATGTATCCCTTAGAAAAAAACACCTTCCTCTATTTTCTAAATATGAATTATGCCCTGGTGTGAATGCTCCATTTGAGCCAGGGTAGGTCCAGGCCTGCTTGTGTGACTGATCTAGCCGTCTCATGCCACGTGAACATTAAAAAAAGATTTATTCCACATCATGTTCTCTAATCATTTTGAAGGTTTGCAAATAGACTAGATTCTTTTTAATGTGATTTTCAAATTATTATTTATATTTTCTTGTTTTATTATTTTGATATTGTTTCAAAAAGGTGAAATAACGTTAAGTGAAGAAAAATATATATGACACACGGTGAAATAATGTGAAGAAAAAGGTGAAGTATGTTGGTTTTGTAAAAGGTGAAACTATAGTTTGTCATTAAGGATAAATATCTCATTTATTTGAGTACCTGTAAGTTGTGTATAAATTAATTAAAATAAATTAATTATTTATTTTGGAGGCAATTTTAAAAAATGGACCACGGGAATAATATAAAATAATGTTTAAAGTTGACAATTATCAATGACAGTAATCATTATTGACGCAACCTCCCGTTTTAAGAACCTTTCATACATTTTTTAAATTAAATTAATAATAGTCCTTATGTACCTTTTTAGTACATCAAGATGGTTTACCCTAAATTTGACGATGTTGAGGCGGTAAGGTATTGATTAAAAAGCATGGTCATACATCAGCCCAGATAGTTAAGTAGGTATTGAGAGGTGTTAATCCATTGGTTATTTTTGGTCATTTTAGGTAATCATTGATTTTTTTAATATTTCAGACATGCCCGGAAAATGTATGTTTACGCGTAGAAGTGCACTTCTGTAATTTGTATAAATGTAGGGAATTCAACAGCACAGAACACCAAAAAACTGTGGTTTGTGATGAAACCATTTGCAATAATGTAATCACCAAAATTAAGTTCATCCTTTACGCAGACAACTCTGGCATAGAACACTTTAAAATACTTTTCGGAACAGACAGTATTTATTTATCCGACGGATATGTTACGCAAGAGTTTGAGGTGGTCAATTATTTGACAAGCAATTTTAGTAACGCCGATGATGTACCACAGCATATAAGTGGCAACAATGGATATTTGATGGGAAGACCAATAATAACTTCCGCTATTGCAAACCATAATTATAATCGCAGCAATGACAAATCAATCGACAAAATTGATTTCTTCAATGCTAACTATGCATACCCATTAAGTGTGATAAAATTGCCAATAAATATGCACAAAAGATGCATTCTTACAAACGTAACCTATAATCAGGTTGTATTTGGAGAGAACATCAAATCGATTTGCAACTTTTTGTACAATATACCAAAGAATGAAGAAAATGGAACATTTATTTGTGATTTGTTACAAGGCCAAATAAATAGTTTATTATCAATAAGTAGCAAAGGAGAGAGTATATACCTATCTTTATTGGGAAATCCATGGAGGGAGGCCAATCAATGGATTAAACTTTTAGTAGACAGCAGTTTTTTACCCGTAACTGGCAATTTTAGTAACAGCGAATCTCTTAACTGCTATAATTTGTGTACATATTTGAAATATGAATTTGCCTACAGCATGTTGGCTAGGCAAAAAAACGAGGATTACAAATTACTTGGTGGAACAAAGACTTGTGTTTATGATGAAAGTTTGCAGTTACAAATAATTGGAAATAAAGTTTTGTTACCTTTAACTGTCACAATAGCTTTTTACGATGTGTTTGTGTCGTCATTTTCAGAATATGCCAAGGGCCCTAATTTAAATTTGCAATTACCAAATGATTTCTTTTATCCTTTTATGTCCAATGCACCATGTCAGCATATTAAAATAATTCCCTTTGTTTTGATCATATTTTGCTTTTTAATTTTTTCTAATATGCTTTAAGCTATTTAAAATAAATTTGGCTCAAAGCTCTATGTTTCATTTATTACTCCCCTTTAACCCGCAGAATGTCGAGGATAACTATAGTCATCCTACATTAGGAGTCCGTCGGGTGTCGAGGATGACTATAGAAAACGACGTATTTAATATATTATTTTTGCCTACTAGCAATTCCGGGATTTATGGTGTATGAATTGGTGGCTGTTCGTTTCTTTATGAAATAGAACATACAATTCAATAAGAAACACAGTCGACTTACATAGTAAAAATAAAATTATTTATAATATCACGCTTTACTAGAGATATCCATTGTTATCTCTTTACTGATAATATATATAGTTATATATTCCTTTATATATATAATACTTTAAAAGATTTTTCGGTTGTTTTATTGTTAGTCAACAGATGGAGAAAAAAGTAGAAGATAGAGATTGGGTGAGTACCTCTGCTGGACGTTTCTATATATATACAGGACAGGGTGTCCGAAAAGTCAACGTTCAAACTAAAACAAGAGATTAAAGAGGTCATAGGCTACAAAAAATGTTAAGTACATAATGGTGATATTCTTAGCGGTTTTTAAGAAATTT
Organism: Neomicropteryx cornuta; assembly: GCA_020383195.1. Classification (NCBI taxonomy): domain Eukaryota; kingdom Metazoa; phylum Arthropoda; class Insecta; order Lepidoptera; family Micropterigidae; genus Neomicropteryx; species Neomicropteryx cornuta. The sequence continues at coordinate 15,412,489 of JAHKQU010000012.1, forward strand.
ATGTTTACATCTATTTTTAATTTTTTTCTACCTAGATGACTGGATTTTTTATTTTGACAAAAGTGAAGTTAATGTGCTAATGTTTTTTTCGTTAGTAGTATTAATAGATAACTAAATATTTAGGTAAAAATAATTTTACTAGAATTACTTGATATTAAGTATGAAAAAAACCCTGTCTGTTTTTTTGGACAAAATAATGAATCCAGACAGAAATTTCTACAATTTGTAGTTTTAAAAAAATACTCTACATAAATTTATCCTGCTATTGTAAAAACATCTTCAGATATTACTGTAACTGTTAAACTTGTGTAACTGTTATGTCACGGGTTCATCTTAATATCTTGTTTTTTGTTTCAATAAATATAATAATTGCATATTACTGGAAATGTCAACTTCTCATCATTCCACTTACGTGCATATGATTACCGTGCATGTTGCTTGTATTGTTTAAGTACACAACTTTCAAGAGAGAAGGCATTTACTCCGATCGTGGTTGCCTAAAATGTCTAGGTGGATGAGACATATTAGGAAATTAAGTAAACAAGCAAGAGATACAAATATTCTTATGTTGCCAATACCTTATTTTGGGTAATATAAGTTTTGAATTTGAAATGACGTAAGAAAAATATAGGGGATTCACAAAAGTGTTTTGCGGGCGCCTTAGGGTTTTTTTTAAATTATTTATGTAATTATTTTATTTAAAATTAAAGTTACGATAAAAAACCATTTGCAAATTTATTGACTATGTTTTATATTTGTATTTTAATTGATTTATATGTATGTAAATGAAGTAGGTATCACAAATGAATAACACATCAATATTAAGTATCTATGAGTATATTTTATAATATATATTTTATGGGTGTGTAACTGATTCCTTCTCAAATCCCCATTCACTAATTAATTTGTATAAAATAATTACATAATTCGTGTGTGAAATCTTTTGAAAACTTTTTTCCAAACATAAATACAAGTTTTACATATTAATAAGTACATCAAATGAATAAATACGCTGGCATGTTATTGCTGACACACAAAACAAGTCTTCTTAGGGCATGAGCCAAATATGTGGGTGGGCTAAGAAGTCAAATTTCAATGACGTTAGAACAAAACAAAATGCTAAATAAAGGTACTTTATAAAAAAAACATGGTATTTAATCTTGGCTTCTGCAATAACAATTTTATTTTTTTCCTTATTCCTAGGCCAGTGGAAATGTTTAAATTGGACTATGTTTACTTATCAATGGTTTCTACCCGATGGAGGTTTTTTTCTTTTTAGGGCTCGTAAACATTTTTAGGTAATAATAATGTCATTACAAAATAGTAAATCCAAGCACTAACTGCAACTATGTCAAATTGAGGTGTGTTAAAGCATCCAGGATTTTGATGATAATGAATGTTTCAAACAAAAGTCACTTTTTACTCATTATGATGAAAATGTTATTAATGAACCTTTGATTATTAAACCAAAATAAATTAGATTGGTGTGTTTTGAGAGTTTGTCAGTCTGCGTTCTGCATTGTGAAAGTTATGAAGTATGAACCTATATTAGCAGGTAACTTTGTGTTTTAAAAGCTGCTTGGCTTTTTAAACTTATTTTAATCCTTTGCCTTTTGGTATGTAATTACTCTTCATTAAGTAAGATTATGCTCTATTACTTATTGTATTCTTTCCTATCAAGTTTAATTACTATCAGTGTATATTTATCAAATAAATATGCACATAAAAGAGTAACCTAACAAGCAATCTTTTTCAAGCATTGTTTATCGCCACCGGCCAAAGAATTGTTTTACTAATGAGAAAAGTAAATATTCAAATCTGTTATACCTTATAGGTAGTCTAAATAATTAGGACTACCCATCATTCACAATTTACAAAAAAATGTAGTTCGGGTAATTTGTAATGGCACCTAGACATAGAATAGTTTAATTGCATAGAAAGCATTGTAAGCGAGCTATGGCAACTATGATAAAAGTGTTGTTTGCCGCCAGTCGATGATCGATGCCAACACACCCACCATTTTGTGCAGTCGGGATTGACAAGCGATATTAAGCTATGCTCATGGTTGACGGGATGTTTTTATAAGTGTTATTTCAGCGCTGGCCTCGCATGCACACGCACACCGTAAAAGTCACACATATTCTCACCAACACCGTTGCAATGTCATATTTTGGATACACGGCTTAATATGTAGAATTGAGGTAAGGGCGATTCTATAAAATTAAACTGTTCTATGGTTCTAGATATTGACACATTCACAGAAAGTGCAAGAATTCCATAGTACCTAATACTAAACATAAAAACACACTTGAAATGTCAAATAAAAAAGAGAGAAATATAATTTTGCTGTATTACTAACTAAATATAATCAGCACTAGTAAATTAAATGGCAAACTTCAAGTATTCAAGCACCATTAACCAAGCCATCCGCGAAGGCGTAATGGAATATTTGATAGTTCAAATTTGGTTTAAGGGACTTTATAACAAAATGCCATTGAAAGGTTTGAAAATACCTGACAGTATAATATCACAGAGCTTGGATTTTTGAAGTAAAACTTCTTTAGCCATATTTTGATTTTCATCGTAAAGTAACTCATATTAGATGTAACCTAGTAACGTGTAACTGGGTTACATTTTATAATTTATCCACCAGCTGAACAACGTATTTTCACGACCCATCGAAAAGCACAAGTTAATGCTGAGTACCTCAGACATATTCTCTAAAATTGTCCATAATTTTGCACTTTAGAAATTGCTAGACGCTTGTTAAGAAACTACCAGTATTTGCTAGGTAGGGAAGTACCGTTGTTTGTTGATTTATTCATGATTTATTCAAATCATGAATTTGAATCATGTTTATTTGTAGATTTATTTCAAATTTCATCATCAAAATTTGAAGAAAAAAAATATTACCCTCGGCAGCTACAGTAGTTTTACTTCAAAACAACTAAAGGTTATAAACAATCCAATTTTTTACTTTTTTCAAATGGCTCAAAAACAACTTAAATATAGCACTTACTTCATTACTGAAAAAAATAGTACATGTACCTATTTACATTGTGACTAGGATTAACATTATAAGTGCAAAAGTACCTACATAAATACAGAAAAAATATTTTGCACCTAACTTGAATACAAGTTGATATAATTAAATAAACATAGAGAGCATCTTATCCTTCAATTTAAATATAGGTAGGTAGGTACAATTTTATGATGCAAATATAAAGTTCATCAATAGATATGTTTATTCGTACCATTTACTTGTCAAGCTAGCCTAAATATTATGAATTAACTCCCTGTTTAATATAATTCGTGGCAATCATTATATCTTGATTATATCCTGAAGTTTTAGAGAGCATCAAAAATAAGATGTTGAGATGACCGTCAAGTTAAAACTGATTGCATTTTGCTCAATGTGAAAGATTTATTGGGTAATGTGTAAATATAACTCCATATTTTTAAATTAGCTTAGGTGGAAATATTAAAGTGCCAGTTTCGCAATGAAAAAATACGGCTGGTATGATCTCGCGATCCATGGTTTGCAAAATTCAAAAAGGCGTGTAACTTAGTGTTTAACTTTTAACTTTAAATTAGGTAATAATTAATAATGAATTAGTTCACAATTTATTAAAAACCTTTGTATTTAACGGGGAGTTTAATTTTTATACTGTTTTTTGCATTTTAGCTGATCAAATACATGAATTTTCGCTAGTCATGCACTGTTTTGATCAAATTATGGCACATACTTTATTATTTTATGCAAAAAGTAACAAACCCGTGACCCGCGGTATTCGAACCTGCGACCTTTGGACTAATAGTCTAACACCTTAAGCACTAGACTACCGCGATCTAAAAGGAAATTTATTATACATACGATTTACAGCTCTTTGATTTTAAAGGACGGTATTGTATTTAAAGATAATAAACATTTGCCATACAACCATGTTTCTAAAATTCACTGGATTAGATTTAGTCAAATTAGGACATTTATTATAGAAAAATTATATTTCTCAGAATATATTGTTTTTTTCGATTACCCAAACAACAAACGATACTAAAAAGGTTTATATTGAACACATTTTAAATGCTATAATTTGGAAAAATAACGTCAAATTGCATCTGTTTTAACTGGACGAACATGTCAATATAAGAAGTGTAAATTTACGATACATCAGACTATAATCGTAAGATGGTATGCCATGATCCCTAATTATTATTCTCGTACAAGATGAAAGCTTAAAATCTGACATGATTTCAATTCTTTGGCACACAAATAACTAGTAAAACTAATCTAAGATTAATCTAATCTATTTACCGTCTGTTCACTGGATTTAATATAAATGCTAATGAGTCTAGATTATTTATCAATAATTACAAAACATTTAAATTGATTTCATACAATGCAGTGAAAAAATATATATTCATGGTTCTTGCTTTGTGTATTAAGAATATTGAGCAAATTTCACTAGTATCTTTGTGAACAACTTAAATATACATAAAATAATAAAAACGGCTATTCTACTTATAAAAGATGTAGTTTTCCTTGTATATAAATTTGTTGAAATGCATATTAGATTTAATGGACGCCCAATAGTACATTTACAATAATACATTTTAGATCATATAAGACCATCAACGTTTCATAACTACTGAAACCAAAGTTTAACGAAATCAAATAAATAATTGCTCAACCTGGTCAGTGACTTAATCTAGGATGCACTGCATAAATATTTAAACTCATTAAATATAAGTACTCATTCTATTATTGTATTGAATAAAATCAGTTTAAGCTAGGTTTGAATATGGTACCTACAATGCTATATTATATTCTCTGCTCTTCTACATGGCATGAAGGTTAATGATCTGCGACAATTTTGGCTAGCATCAGGGAAGATGATATCAAGATGCCTAACTTTCTTTTACCACCAATGATCCTTGCTATGGGCCTTCACAAGGATTAATTTAAATATTTTGATTAACTTTTATGGAATATTTACATTTTATGCAATCCTAAGCACTATACGACACTACTATTATATTTGGTACTAGATGGCAGTTTTATTGTGCATGTTTAAGAAAAGTTTTGAGATCTAGAGCGCTAAGATTCATAAAAACATTCAGGATCTCTAATCAAAATGGAGCAAACATTCTGCAGCAGTGTATTATGTGATTTTAAAGCTAGTTGAAATGAAAAAGAGCCAAATCAGTCTACAACTTATGCATGGCTACTAAGCAAATTGGCTACTTAGAATTTGCTCCCATCTCTCTAAATGGTGAATTTACAACATTACTAAGAACAATAAATACCTTAAATTGGAAACATGTATACATGGGCCTGGCTGTAAGACATCAGGACCTGGTTTAATAATTTACTACAACTAAACAATGTATAGAAGCAGTTGATATTATATTATGGCTACAGGATGTCATAGCCATTCTTGTTTTTATCTTTGGTATCATTTTTGTCGGTAATTGGCTAACCTCGAGAGATTTTCGTTCACATAAACTAATATAGAAAACATCTTTCTTGCGAAATGAAATCATTGAGTATTATATTATTTCACGTTAGTGATCTTATTTTATTTATTTTTTGAATTCGGTTCAAATTGAGAGACGAGTGTCAAATTGCAATACTGACATTCTTTTAGTTAGGTTAAGGGTTAGGAGCAATTATTTCGATACAAAATTATTCCCTATAACAATGTATGAAATTTATATGACTACTATTTCTTAAACCAAATAAAAGCCATCTTATATAAAAGCGTTATGATGTGTATACCCCAAACCAGCCAGGTAAATTTAATTAGTCAGAAAACTACCATAAAAATCGGTTCAATAGTTATTGTGTAATTTTCTACATATAAAAAATGCTTACAGATTTATATTAGTGATAGGATATTATAGAGTTTTCTGAAATAATAAAGACATAATGATTTCTGTACTAGTTACTCATATCTCAAAACTTTCCTAAACATCCCCTAGTATCATGGTAACACAGTAATATTTTTAGTAATAGCATATTTTTTTTACTTAAGTATTTTTTTTAACTTTGGACAGAAGGATATGTAACACTTTACGTTGTCATGCAATCTTCTCTTTACCCTTATGTGATGGCCACAGGGATATCAGGTATTGATGGCAACGAAAACGCAGATGAGCAGGCCAGTAAAGATTTTAATATGTCTATGTCACAGACTGGTCTGTGGCATTCTTAAAAGTGCCCCCAGCAGACAGTTCAAGATCTGGACAAAAGATCAAAGCCTAGCAAGAACTGCCTGACAAAAGCGAGCCAATGAACATAACAGGATTCTCTCAAAAAAGACTCAAATTTTAAGTGGATGATAAAAGTAAAATAGTTCTGCTAAGAACGCAGACATAAGGAGCTGAGCATAACACTTAGAAATACATAGGTGTAATTTTAGACCATGCAAAACATTTTATTTTCACACCAAGCTAAACCGAGTGGCTCCCATTAATACTTTTTTATGGCCAGCAAAAATATTTTTACTATTCATAAAATGATTGCTTCGTAAGTTTTAAATTATTTGTTCTGGGTGAAACAAAATAGCATTTTTGAAACTAAGTATCATGTTAGAACTCCTATATTTTGAATTAGAACAACACATCATCCTTACCTGTCCATTAATATTGTATTTTAATCATTTGCAAATAAATATGAAAACAAAAAAAATAACAAAAATATATAATCATTCAGATGCAGCAATCAACATAAATTTGGGAATTATTTATTCTGAAACAAACTCAGATAGTTGCCACACATACTTAGTGACGATTTTTAACATGTTGCAATACTTGTCATTCAATTTAAAAAATCGAATTACTAATACATCGTTGTGGCCTCGTGTTACGGGCACTCCTTGACATCTATTATCCTGGATCTATTCAAAGGAGTGCGGTTCGACACAGACTATTCTCCTCTCTTAAAAACTGATCAATGACCAAACTGATTCTCATTCTCACACCTAACATATGCTATTCTGTTTTGTTTTTTATTATCAGACCACCTTATAGTTGGGTCGCAGTACCACTTTACATATTATATACCAGCAGTCAAAGGCTGAGGAGTGGTGCGTGGCGATGAAGGATATTGTGGATTAGAAGCAGATGCTGATGAATTTGATTGTGTGGCGCTTCGATGTCTCCTTAACAGTTCCGTCACTGTGATAGCAATTTGTACCAGACCTTTTCCTTCTAAAACATCAGCAGCACAACACATTAATTTCTGAAAAAAGGAAGTTTTAAAATTGTAAATAAGTTATTGCAAAAAATATGAGTAGAAAAGTGAATATTGTGATGTGATCCTTAATCAAATAGCTCTATGATGTTTCTTCGAAATAAAATTGATTCTCTGGATAACATGTGCCTGAAAATTATTTCAAGTGAAAGAACCTTTACACTGAGATTGTTAAAAGATAAAAGATGAACAATGTGAAAAAACCTTCAGGATATGTTCAAATTAAAAAAGAAATGGATCCCGATGCGTTTACTGTATTTTAACGTAAAATCTACATAGACTGCTACTAGATAATAAATATCTTTGATAATAACATGAACATAATCTATCAGTTCTGAATATCAGAACATACAAGAATTAGAATTCCTGAAAGTTGCAATTGAGGAATTCTACACCATAAAGCCTCTAGAACATTAGAATAAATAAAAAAGTAATTCTTTATTACTAGAATCATTTACAACCGCCATGTCAAACTCAAAGTCACTGGTGGGCCAAATAATTTTTAAAACCATTTAAAACTGTGCCCATGTGTGTCAATCGCGATCTTGCGGGAGATTTGTTTTTGTTTCCTTTAGGTGAGTAGAATAAAGCTGATATGCACACTAAATAGTTAATAGATAAATATTTTAGTGTTTTTGATAATCAAGATCAAATTCATGTAATCTTTTCTTGATTGATACATGGTTAAAATAGTAATTTAACTTGAGGAAGGAAGCATTTAATGAGGTTTAAATATTATATAATAATAATAATAAACACTTATTTGACAGGCATGTTCATATTCTACGAAATACACATATTCTAACGATGACAATTTATTTACTTCAATTTAATAAACCTAACCTTCCTTAATAAACCTAGAATTAGCTGGCAATTCGGGTAAATGCAGAAGGAATATTTAAAAAAGCAAAGCCTTCAAATAAAATAGTTTTGGTTTTGAAAAACCAAATCAAGTTTTTCAATTTTGGAAAATTTGTGAAAATTGTCAACAATGTGTTGCATAATTATCACTTTTTGGGTAAATAATGCGTGTGTGTGTGTATTCAGACATCGTAAGCATTTACCACTGTTTTAGAAATGAAATTACATTAATTATATTTGTGTCATGTAAAATATACTTCACACCGCCGAACAGTGAATAAAAGTGCTATTAGTTTTGGGAACTCAAACATGACTTATTAATTGAATCCCAGTGTTACCCATATAGACGGACACTCCGTGGTAAATCCACATAAATCGAGGAATGATAGCGTTGTTCTTGGAGTAAAAGTTCCTCATGCAAGCGAGGCCCCCATCATGAAGCATTATTGTGGCGAGAGGATTCGCCCACAATTGTTAGGTATCTCATGACATCAGGTGGGGACCTGATTGAATTGCAGGGGATGAGTAACCTTGTAGGCACAACGATGGTTCAGACCTATTTATTATAATATATATTACAAAAGAGCGAGCTTATTGCTGCAAGACCATCTCTATCAGCTAACCCAGATTATAAGGATGATTGCATCCTAAAGCCCATAATTAAGAGCCAATAACCATTAATGAAGAAGAAAAAGAAAAACTATTTTACACAATCTATGACATTTAATAGTAATGCAACTTTAAATGAAGGAATTTGTAGATTTACTGGAATCACTTGAAATGATTAAATAAAGGTAATTAATCAGTACAAACTATACTTTTCGCCTACTTGCTACTACTTTCATTTAAGGTTATATTATATTTAATAATTGCAAAATTCTTAAAGATGCTTTACAACACAAAACTATACATTACATATCTCACATAAAATATAAATCAATTTTTTATGTATTTTTGAGTAATTTTAAAACACTTATCGATTGCACAATGTATGAAACACAAGTTTCAGCAATCTACGTTACTTTATTTTATATATACATTCGTGTTAACTGAACCCAAATACAGCTAAAATTTTCATTCACATTCCACTTCGAGATATTTTTTATGTTTTGGAAAATATATTAAATCTGTCAACCGAACATTGCCTTTTTCCATAACAAAAAGTCAAAGTCACCTTCTTACTTTAAAACGGTTCACTTTAAAATAGTTTCACTACAATTTAATCAAGGTGTTCTGAAACAAATTTTATTTTTCCATAAATTAAAATAGCTAGGTACTTTTTATATTAGCGTGCCAGTGAGTTTGATGCCTTCTACGGCAATATAAATGCTCGCCCAACCATACTTTAGCTTTTTGCAACCATTGCTTTTTTAAGTAACAGGAATTATGTATGGACTTATACAGGTGTATTTCTGGCTATTATTTGAGGGTCCTGTTTTAATTAGGCGATTACACAGTCCCTGGGACTTTCTTGGAGCCTTTTTATCTCCAGGCCCAAGTGTTTCTTTCGTCTCAATAATTCTTGGCTCCATTCTTTTCATGTGCAGCAAAACATGCAGAGACTTATCCTTGAAGTGATCTCATGTGTTTAAAAAGCTTGAACACGTGAACCAAGAAGATATGGGTTCTGACCACTTAATATATTTTATTGCTTTTGGCGTTGCTGCAATTTAGAACTTATTAAAAGCATAAAACCGTTTAACTTATTTCAACCCTATTCTTTTGTATTGATTTTAATCTATTATCTGCTTGTATTTATTCTACCCAATCCGTGAAGGTGTATTGTTCAATAAATTTTGCTATGCTATGTTTGCTATTTTCATTTTGTTATTAAGTTAATAAAAAAACAAAAGTCTGAAATATATCTATGTGCTTTAATAAGAGGTTTACATACAGCTTCAAATCAGAAATCAATACAACACAAAACAAAAACTAAATAATTACATACTAAATTTTGTAATATAAATAAATAGTAACATATTCAAAGAAAATTAACAGTGTACTTATCAGTTACTGGTGCTCTGATTGGGAAATATATTGTGTTGCTTTAAATTAAATTGACAAACTTATAACTTAAAAAAAGGATTCATAATTTATGCGTAAAAAATAAATACTTGTAATTTAAGATATTATTTCATTATTATGTATTAAAGAAATAAAAACCAAATTAATTATTAACAAATAAACTTAACATTATACTAAAAATACATTTTTTATATTTTATATTTTCCTGGAGTCAACCGAATGTGACCTAGAAACCATAAATATTAAATCACATATTTTGTAATTAAAAATGAATGTTATTAGGTTTCTAGGCCGCCAATGTAAGAAAATAAATCATTAGCTGCATCATACCTAAACTATAAATCTGTTTCCCAAGCTGCCTAATTGGTGAGATCAATCAAATTAACATTGTTAGCGTTCAACTTCAAACAAAAGAAGGAAAAAAAAAGCATTTTTGTAAACAGGTAGGTTAAAGGTAATTAAAGTATTACAAAAGTATAGTTAAAAATATCATGTTTTTTAATAAATGGGATAAATACTTTACAAATTCATATTTTAAATCGCCGCATATTTTTAATTGGAAATATATATTTCTTTAACTGGATAGTTTTTAATTTTTGTGTTATTTGATTGAAAGTTTTGGCAATATTATTTGCCACATGGACATCAGCCCTAAATTATATATTTATATTGACAAAACTGTAAATTTTTAAGGGTTACAACCATTGATTTAGAAAGGTTTAGATATGCCCTCAGAAACTAATTACTTGGTTGAATTACACATATCCAAACAATACATATAAGCAATGCATACATAGAAAATGTAAGAAACAGTATTATTCTATGTTAATGTGGAAGAAGAGCGTTGACAATATATGACTTAGTTCCTGCGTGTTTAAGCTGTCATTATGCGCAAAATAAAAAACAACATATTTGTTTTGCTTTGCCCACTTGGGCTTTGTATCACTGAGTAATGTCTCTTTCGAGTAATCTGAACTGGCAAAAAATAATACCGCACTGGTGAATGGTATTGCTTTTCGATCTGACATTTTTGCAGCTTCTGGGCACTTTTCTAAATCAAAGGTTACAATAGTATAGTGATATTTCACAGATATTATATAAGTTGTTAGTGAGAGATTGTGAATAATTATGTCTCATAAAACCAATGATTTGGTATCGCTGTTAAACTATTTAATGTATGTATGTAACAGTGTGCATTTTTTAAATTACATATTTACAATAAAATACATACGTATTTTATAATATTGGTTTTAATGTAAGCTTTTACCTGTTTTTTGCATTTATTAAAAATATGTGTTTAAAGCATCAATATCTAAAGGTCTAATAAGTAGCCAGCCATCTTCTGGTAGCCATTTTTGTAGATGTTATTCTAAGATGTTTAAAAAAATGTTTTTTCTTCACAGAAAATAAAGATAAAAAGGGTTGCTGGAACATTGTTAATTAAGAATGATTGACTATTATTTATTTAATGTAAGTTCAAACCAACATAAATATACATAGCAAGCTCCATAGATTAAGCAAAAGCCAATAATATTATGATTATAAATATAGTAAAGTAAATGAGGATTTTTTATTAAATATTTTACATAAATTCCTTCATTAACATTAGGTGCACATTGGGTTTTATATAGACTTTTAAAGAGTCAACACATTCTATAATTCATTATGTTCTTAGATAAAAAAATAAGTACCCAAGCACCCTAAGCAACTAAATTATATGTTTTACGTATAGTTTACAAACAATATTTTACCATATGTACATAAGGCTTTTTCATAAAGAATATAGTGAGAATGTAAACACAAAGGCAAAATATATAATTCATCAGAACATAAGAAAATATATATATATATTTTTAAATTAAAAGAGTTTTAAAGAACACAAATATTGGAAAAGCAGCTAATAACCCCTAGAGAGCGTAGTTTATTTTGGCGCCAAAACCCGTTGAGACATGGTTATTGACCTTGAAACTCACTCATCTACTATAAAATTCATAGTGCAGGCATGAGTCGTTCAATCTTTACAAAACTGGTATCATCGGATTCACCGTAAAATTTTCTATTACACCATATCACTTTGATTATGTTTGTCTCGTAAATTAAAGAAGAAAAAAATAAAAATGTTGCCATTTTTTTTTTTTTTTTTTTTTTTTTAAATTACGAAATAAACAAAATCATCACTTTTATTTACATTTTCATATATTTATAACTATAAATTATAATTTAAAAGTCTTCCAAAATATGTACATTTTTCGGAAAAAAGAAAAAAGTTAGAAAAAAGTTATAGATATTGGAAAGGTAGTACATTAGTGTATTTTCAATACACATTTATAAATAGTAGTAGAAACTACATTAAAATGAAAAAAAAAAAAAAACAAAATTGTTTCGTTAAGATTTTAATGAAAAAAACGTCAAGTTAATGAATAATACAGAAATAATACCAAAAATAATCAAAATCAAGCAGGTATTCGCGACGTCCTATCACGTCGTACGCTCTCAACGGAAATAGAAATGTCCGCGCGGATCGACGTCCTATCACGTTCTACGCCCTCTAGGGGTTAAAACATTGTAAAATAGCAACATACGAGTAAACTCTGACAACTAAAACAATAAATGCATGTTGGAATACTCATATCTATAAATACAGTCTTTAAATTAGCTCAATGTAAATAAAAGATCTACTAGGTGAAAACACCATAAATTGAAAAGCAAACATATAATACTGTTTTATTCTAACATAACCTCCATTGGCATTACTTTGGGATAAAAACATATTTTAATTAGAGAAGAAATATCAAGATTAAACATCCGCATTTGGTACTGTTTTTACTGATTCAATGAACCCTAATTTTTACAGGTTTATAAGACAAAAAATTCTTTTCTACTCATTTTTTTTATTTTAAAAAACTTCAGTACAATATTTCAAAATCTTACTATGTGTACCATCATCCTAATAAGGTCACACAAAACTGTCTTTTCCAGGTGCTTGCCAAACCTAAATTATGGCCCATTTTACAAAATAAAACTAATATTATGAATTAATTATTGGAATACAAAATTCTATTCTAAAATATTATATAATATATTTGTAGAGATTTTGACTAGATATTATAAATATTTTAAAATATTCGAGAATACGCTAAATAAAATGGAATGATTTCACATCATACAAAAATGATAAGAAAAACAAAGCAACATTTTTAGACAGAAAACGAAAAGCCACATTAAATAAGTCTTATTACACGGGCTTACTATAACAATTAGTTTGCGACTTCATAGTAGTCATTTTTATACGACGGCTTATTAAGGACTGGTTAACTGTATAGAAACCAAATTTAAAATAAATCCTATGTGATTTTAAATTCGGGAATCAAACCTCACTTTGCTACATAACAACTACTGAATTTCTACCTTAGAATAGGTAAATTCCAGATAGGTATAGGTGAATGCTCCTAAATATAAATTTGTACTTATCCTTATTGTACGTATAGACCTAAAACAATTTTAGATTGAATCTATAATTAATGAATTAAATCAATATTAAGCTACTAAACTAAAAAACAAATAATGAAAATTGTCTTTATGTTGGAAATGCAAAGGGCGATCGCAATTTTTGACCAAATTGAGTTAGAATCACTGCTATAATCTTTTTAGGTTCATCGTTAAATCTATGAGATATGCCATAATTCAATAATCTGTTTATGGTTCAGACTGACATGCTGTGAAAAATATTGGAGGTTATAGGTGTGTTATGTGAGAATTGTGTTTAGATCAAGATGTTTGCAGTGATGATTCATTGTCTGATAACATCCCATTAGCAAGATTGATAAATAATGAAAATAATATTCAATATGAGTAAAATTCAATTCAGATTGCACGGGAGAAGTTTTTAGTTTGTGCTTTCAATGCTCTATACTGATGTGCTGGAATCATTTTTATGGACCATACACACCGTTAAGACTATATAATATAAGCTGGATAATAAAGTTCTAAATATTTTATAACATTTTGCAAACAATGATTTGAAATCATATCAATCGATTCCCGCGAGTAGAATTGTGATTCTATCTGAGGGAAACAGTCAGCATGAAACTCTGTACTTATAAATCAATGTTAAAGAAAATTAAAATTTCATTTCAAAGACCAAAAAAGATCAATGCTCTTTGTGTTTCACTTAAAGAGATAGATAGCAATGAGAAATTAAAAAATAAATATGATTACTGTGTAAAACAAAAAGATAAGGTTCAAGAATTGCTTAAAAAAGACAAAAAATAATGCTAAGGGGTAATGATTTATTAAGGCATGCTATTCTTAAGCTTGGGATGAAACCATGGGTAATTGTAGATCTTTTGAGGTGGCAACTTCATTATGTTCTTTTTTAAATCACTATGATCGCAAACGAGTGACTGAAGTTCACCTGTATTCAGATGGATAAATAGGCAAGAAAAAAAATTGAGCATAGCCACAATGCTTTATACCGGCAGAGATCAGAGTTCCTAGATGAAATAAATTTATGATTTTTTGCCCCATATCATAACCGGTGGAAGGAGATTCAGCAAAGCTGTATTTCTCACGCTAGAGCTGGCAATGTCTTTGTGCCTAGCCAAATATTGCCTGTAATTTGGTTAGCCAGGATAGACAGTTCAAGACTAGCCAGCCACCTTGAATTTGATTATAAATCAATACCCCAAAGTAGGCAGATTCAAGACATCTCGAAGACAAGTCAAAACTTCCAATCATTGGCAAATGTAGACTAATTAACAAAAGTAATATTATTATGATTAGAAGGCACATTTTTTTTTTTTTTTTTTTGTAATTTTAATTTCATAATTATTTCATTTGTTATAGATAATATGGGTATTCATGGGTATTGTGTTAAAGTGTTAAAATCAAGAAAAAATATTGAAAGTAGTATGCTATTTGAGACGACTTAGCAGGGTATGGGGTCTGTTATCATGCTTGTGCTATGTGTTAACTTGCTATCTCACCAGTCAAAACAAAAGTTAAGTTGTTTTGATTTATATTAGTGTTTGTTTGATTTTGTTAATCTTCTTCTTTAAAATTTTAAACAAATGAGGTAATATTTTAAAAATAATTAAAAGTTTCAATTATTATAAATAAATTGGCCAAAATAAACTATAAAGATAAATTTAAGTGAAAAGATTGAAAAACACAATACACGAATGTTTCCTCAAAAAAAATTAAAATAAATAAAAGCAATAATAACCTTGCCCTTAGCACACACTTAAATGCACAAATGGTCATTCATGAAAACACCCGTGCTATTGGGATAGCATTTAGCACCATGATAGCATGGCTGAGTGAATACTAATATTTCACTGTGCATGTTCTTAAAGGTATGTTAACAATTTTAACATTCTTTTCTAACATCAATCGTAACATTAAATATATATTAAAATTTTTTATCAGTTCATGTATAAAACCCTCAATGAATTGTACAATTTATAATATTTATAACAAATAATGTAAATTGTATGAATTATCTTTTCATAAAATATATTTTAAAAAAATATTTCGTTTTATTACGGATGATAATTTGTTTTAGTAAGAAATTTAAGTCCTGTATTCATTTTTGTAATTAAGTTAAATAAAAAGTACTATTTTCAAAAAGTATTTCCTTTTATTATAGATGATAATTAACATCTGTATGTGTCTGATATTACAGATGTCATAATAGATAAGGAGTAAAATGTATGAAATTGAGATCCACATTTTTGCATTTCTCACAACTTCTGGGCGCTCATTAAGAAAAATTTAGGTGCTTTATAATCACATCATATACCACTTTGACAGCTTTTGCATCCAGATGTTTTTCAGACACAAGGACACAAATCTTTATACTTTCCCGGATACTTTAAATGTTTTGCGTAAAAAAAAAATAATCACCACCATTAACGTTCTTATTATAAATATTTTAAATGAAAATTTAATTTTACAATATATAATTAATACACTAAACAAGAAAAAATATAAATAAAAGTTATAACAAAAAAGTCTAAATGTTAATTGTGTCGCCCCAGTATTATTTCCAGAGCACCAGGAGCAAAGAGCAAAATTTATTATTATGTGAGGTGGATGCACTAACGGATCAGCCCTGCTGTCTGACTAACCAGCCTGTTTCGATGACTAATTTTAATGAGTTGAACTCAAACTGACAGCATTTTTTTTTTATTAGCCTTGGGTTGATTCACAAATTGTGCAAGTCACAGTGGAAATACATGAAACTTGGTTCATATTGAAAAAGTTACAAATGTGTAATATTAAATATAGAGGTACAAAGTTGGAGTAACATGTTTGATATATATATAAAATAATTTGAATATGACTCCATTATTACTGACTAGACATGTACAAAAACTAAATATAAAGCCTTAAAATAGTGGAATTTTTAAAACTGCCATAAAATATCTTCCATTGCAGGTTCCTTAAAATTATGTCTATTTAGCCATTATTTACTTGTAAACTGATTTTCTTAGTAAGCATGTTTGGGAATATTGATAATGTTGACGGTGAATTTAAAAGTAATTTAATGAAAATTGATACTGATTTTTCAAATTTAAATATAGGACTTCTCTATATTTGAGGGTTTATTAATAGTTTCAAAGGTCGCTCTAATGGTTATGTAATATTTAGTTCATACAGTGAGCTGCATAATTATACGAACATTCATAATAAATAACAATGGTTTAACAATGATAAATAAATGTGAACTTCAGTGTTGGTGAAATGTGCAAAATCACCGATCACCAATGATGGTCAATTATTTTATACTTTGCTTAAGCATTTATGCAGCTTACTGTATAAAGTTAAATTAGAAAGAAATATTGGTGTGCTTTTAATTTTAAAACTCACCTAGTCCGACAGTAAAGAAATATATTTTTGGGCTTACTTATAGAATTTTATTCACCAGGCTGTGTTTATTGATCTGTACACATTTATTTTGAGGTTTAATTTTTAAACATGTTGACAATTTTTATCATATAGAATTAATTATATTATTTAAATTTGAGAGAATATGTTAAATTTATTCAAAATAAGTATTATTATTTTTTTTGCCAGATTCTTAAAATTATCGAGTGATTTTAGTAATTTTTGATACCATAAAGAGATTATATTTGTTACTATTATGAAACAGCATTTAGCATTTAAAATACACTTATTGTTATGCATAGGCACAAGTTTACATAGAAACATTAAAAAAGGTTTTATATTAATTAATAGTTTTCTTATACGTATTAAGCACTTAAAATAAATATATATTATCATAGCTCTTTAAAATCAGTATGCATTCAGATTGGATTGTATAACGTTTAATCATAAAAATAATTGAATAATGTAGTAATTTAACAGCCGCATTTAATAAAAAAAATATATACACTTAGATTATGAACTCATTTATATTTAGTAGAGAAAAACTAGTCATCCATTTCACTATCACTACGGCGAAGTTCGCAAGAGAATAGTTAATGAATAAATGCCTTTTCATTAAAAGGCATTTGGCACCTAAAGCGAGCTTCTCAAGTGCTCCCGAAAGATTCTATCTGCTTCCTCACACGTGAGTTCGTTCTGTGTTTGTTGCTCTATCTCGCTCCCTATGGTTAAAGTAGTTTCATTGTGAATGGAAAAGCCGGATACGGTCATTAATACCTTAACAATGCAACACGCATGTCATTATTTTGGTTACTGAATCTCAAATAAGGGTTGTTCAATGAAACTTAGATAAAAGGGTGATTTCGAATATGTTTTGTGGTGGTCATTTAATGAACCAAGCTCACAAAAAAATACTACTTTGCATCCAGTTGCATAATAAGTGGACAAGTATCTCACAATATGATGTGTAATCCGAATGATTCTAAAAATGTTCATCTTTGTAAAGTTTTAGGGGAAATTTAGATAAGAGAAAAGGTCATTTATATAAATATATAAATAACAAATGGGTTCATGAATACTACCTTGTGACACAGTATAGGTATGATATTGCAACTGATACTAACAATTTACAAAAGAGAACGGGGCTTCCACTCAGTGTCACCATCTTGATATGTCTTGTACTTCACCCCGGTTCATAACAGTTGCTACAGCCTACTTCCTGCATCAGGGTTTAATTCCGGCACCGAGTGGTGCAGGGTCTGCTACGTTTTGTGGGATTAAGAAATATAAAACAAGTATGATTCTAGCGATGTTAGGTCCCAGTTACAAACTTATAAGGTTTTTATGCATATTTTATTGTTTGCTTTGATTTGTGTTTCTTAAATAACAGCAAACTTTAGATATAACATTAACGGGATTCGCCCCAATGCCATATTGAAACAGACCTCCGTATCTCTCTACTACTACTCTGGTACTAAGAAATAAGTTTTTATCTATGAAAAGAACAGCCATATTAATATTGGAATAATTTTACTATTGCAGTGAAATTTAAGAGTATGGTTAGCGCTGCATCTGAACTGCTGTTCACGATCCGTTGTCCTTCCGCCCTCCCTATAACTACTAAGCGATTCATAATCGTAGGCAAATTTGACAACTACAAAGAATCATGGTAAAAATTTTGAAAATATTTAGGATGAAAGGGTTCCGTAGTTCTTATATTTCTACTACAAAACGATTTTTCAACAAAATATTATTTTTATCTATTCAGAATACAGAAAAACAGGTTTCCTTCATTAAAATTAGTTTTTTTTTCTACATAGCTATTTGCTCACATGCAAAGATGCTACAATTTAAATTTAAAAAATTGCTTTTCAAACGCTTAATGCAAAAGTTAAATCGGAGATATAAACAATCACGAAAACAAATAAAAAAATTGAGAAAAAACATTGGGCAGATTGCCTGCATAAAGTGGTATTTTACGGTAAAAACTGGCATATTTCAAGTATTTAATGTTAGTTTAAAGTCTCCAAATGTACTACTCTTTGTAGGTTACTTAGCGGCAGTTTGTAGGGCACCCAAGAAATCAAAGTCAAATAATTTTGTAGAAGAATCAGTCGAACATTAGTTACAGAGTATAAATGAAAACAAAAATTGTAGTATAACAATAGCTTTGAGTTAAACATACTACTCGGGACAACAAAAAGATATGTGTTCTGGTTGTTGTGTGATCAGTGAAAAGTTGTACTGTCAGTTATTTTGTGAGTCAAAATGAACTATTAACTATAAAACTAAAGTCAAAAAAATAGGTAAAATATCCCTAGAAATTGTTAAAGATAAAAATAAAAAGATTTCTATATAATGACAAATGAGAATGAATGGTTTGAAAGAGAAAAACTCAATGTAATAGGATGGTATTATTAATCTTATCATCCCTACGTGTTTTCATACAAATTTACCATCAGACTAGCAAGCTTTTTACACAGACAAACTGTTTTGGAAGTTTTCATATCATAGCAATTATATACTGCCAAAGAAGAGTTTTTAGAAGAGAAGTTTGGTATTGTCCTAGGAGCAATCTCTTTCATGACAGTGGTAATGTTGTGAAGGTAGCCCAGCCCGATACTGGGTCATTTGAAATAGTGGACTGTTGGTCATAATAGAAGAAGAGCATTATATGGCTAATCAAATAATATATGTATTATGATGTGAGTCGTAAAATAAACAAAGTAAGATGAACAGGAAGGGAGGGGGGGGGGGGTAAAGTGAAATGGAACTTAACTTGTAACAAAATGTTTTTTGTTTTAACAACTTTGCCAATGTCAGTAAGTGTCGGTAAATAATAGCAGGTAATAATTTGGCTGTTGGATATTTGTATGGTATTATTAAAGTCATAATAGTATTGATGTATAGTATTGAATGCTCATTTGTAAAAAAATAGTATGGCTGATAAATTCATCACAACTAAGTTGTATGAAAAAAAGTTTTACAATTATGGTGTACTAAGTTACCATAAATAAAAAATAATTTTAAGTACATTGTTGCTTGCTCATAGCAGTGTATAACTTGCAGCACCTCATATCTGAATGCACGTACTCAGTCTTTAGACATACAATGTATAAATTTTCCATTACCAGGATATAAATATTCTACAACATAAAATGAAATGGCTATTCTAGCAAGGCCACTCTCAGGGCAACTTTGCCCTAACAAATAATTATATTTTTTGTATACAAATTATTGATAAAATATATTATTACGATATGTTGATACCAATAAATTACTTTGTTAAAGATACAAATAGCCTCATAAGAATTTATCATTACTTTTGCTCTTGTTAAAACAACATATGACATAATAATATATTATGTATATTAACATAATATGTATTAGCCTTATGCTAAAGGAAAAATATATAAAAGAATCACCGATAGAAAGAATGATCCCAAACATAATATTGTGATCATGTTGTTATGTTCAATATTTCTACCAATAGATTCATCATTTTCAGCTGCATTCAAGTTATCGGACAAATATAAATTCATATTGGCTCGATTGTAGTTGTTGAAATGGTTAATCCTTCTGGTTACAGTAGAAAGCTCTTCATGCTTTGGAGGCTTTTCAAAATATTGGCTTTGAATGATGGGTATAACTTTATGGATTTTATTTCGCTCCTTGTTGTTAAACAAGCTCAAAGAAGAATTATTAATGCTCTTTTGTTTGGATACTTCAATGAAGTCTTTTAATACACATGACTCTTGGTTGTTATTCTGAATACCAGAATCTCCTGCTTTCAAGTTTGAATTTTCAAAGTCTGGATCGATCAAAGTAGTTTCAGAGATAAAACTGTTGAAATTGCTCACCAGACGGTCATCGTTAAAGCGATTGCGACTAATATGTTTGGGTTGGAATTGTGTCATATCTTGAAATGAATCGCTGGAGTTATAGATATTATCGACTTCATCAGTGAGCAACTGATCATTGATGTATTTTCCATTGCTTTCAGCCATTCTGACAGTTTCAATGGAGCTGCATTCGTCTGAATAGAAGGGGTTTGCGTGTTCGTACTCGGTGAACGAGCGATCGTTGTATTCGTCATCATCGGAGAGGCGGTCGGCGGCATGTGTTGTGGCTGCATTCTCTTTGGTGTCCATGAGGTCGCAGACGGTCCTGGCGACGGAAACGAGTCGGTGACGTCTCTCTCGCTCCGAGCGTTCTTCGTATTGCAGTACATCGTCCGGGCGGCAGATGGCCCCCTGCAACACCACAACACACGCCACCGGTCACCAAACGTCACTTACACATTACATATTCACCACTGCACAGTGTTAAAGTGTATTTACAGATATTGAAAATTAGTAAAAGTCACTAGAAGATAGCCAATAACCAAGATAATAATGATTATAACCATTGGTAATGAAAATAATGTTATACGACACATGATTTCTTTCAAGACCTTTACAAGCAGGTAACTAAAACTTTTGTTACGTGTGATAAATTGCTGTAATTCTCAAAACATTGGCAATTCGTGTAATAAAAAACAAGAATGGCTATGAAACCCTGTAGCTATCATCTAACATCAACTGCTTCTATACATTGTTTAGTAGTAGTAAATTATTTAACCAGAACCTGACGTCTTATAGCTAGACCCTACAGGTGTTATTAACGGCATCTTCCCCCAGACTACTCACGCCTGTTGTACCAACTTGGGTTTCTTGATTTCCTATCTCATTCAATGTGCGTTTTGAGTAACCATGGAAGCGACAGTGGGTTATTTTTTAGTTCTGAGTAGATTAAAATATAAAAAACATACTATGATATCATGACATTCTTTCAATTCATCATAAATTTTAACACAATTTGTTTTTTTTGTAAATTTTGGCTAGTAATGAAGCAACACGAATATAATATTTCAATTTAATAATAATAATAAGCATAAAATTTAATAATAATAATTTTATAATATTTACAATGTGGCACTTCACATACTTTTACATGTTACTATTTGCCAAATAGATGAGTTTGTATTAATTTTAACCGGCGAGTAATAAATAATATGTTCCAACAGCCGTGTTGTCATATTTTTAAAATTCGACTATGATATTTAGACGCTCTTTCAACCTGTTAATGTTTTATTAATTAGTACTAAAAAAAATGTTGACTGATGTTATATATCTATATTATTCAACCAGCCTTCGATGTGATCTTAAACGGCTATGGATGTTTTTCAAAAGCATCAATCTACACAAAAAAATTCAACTTTTTCACATTTGTACGTACAGTATTTGTACGACGGACGTACGTACAGACAGATGGACCAACAGACATACAGCGAAATGATGGGGATAGTAGCTTCTTATTTATGAATGTATGTATAGAAGTTAAAAGAACTAAACAAATATAATAATTCAGAAAAGAAATATTGAAAAAAACCTATAAAATCCAATATCAATACTCTAGTTAGATATAATAGCATCTGAGCCCCGTTTTCATAAATTCAAGTAAAAAGTATATTTTTATAATCTAAAAGACTTTTAAATTAAGTAAAACGATGTGAGAAAAGCAAATACTTATATATTTTTTAATATATTTTATTGGGATTTTTCTGCTACAAATTTGCATAATAAGCGACAAAATCATTCTAATTATTTAGTATAAATGCCTCTAAAATTATATAATTTAAGAAAAGTGTGATAGCATTATTAGTTGCAAAGTAATTATCTTACATATGAATGAGCTGGTTCATAATCCTCTCAATAATTGAGTAAATGAAAAATAGTAGAGTTAAACGTTATTTGAAATAAAATCCGTATTAATATGATATGTATAGAAAACTGTATGCATCATCAACTTAGGAGCCAACTAAATTGACATTGCACACTTTGTGGAATGTCATTTCTTAGCAGCATACTAATGCAATATATTATGCATAAGGCCAAGATTATTTAGTTAGTCAATGAGATAGTAGATATTATTTCTTTTATTAGCTAAAAGAGACACACACACATCATAAAGTAGTTTTTTTTTTTAAATAATATATATATTCAACAGGTAGTGATGTAACAGAGTTTCGCGTCTGATTTCGATAGGTTGGAACTTCTAATTGAGATTGTTCTTCCGACTCCGCTGATTTCAAAACGGAGGTTTTATCGACGATTCTATGAACTACAACGTTGCTATCTAACTGTTCTTTAATAGAAATGCACTGTTTAATTGTCGAATGTTGCAATTTCGTAATACAAACTTGCAAGACTCGATTGTAAAACAATTTGTTTCTTTTTTGGAACGGTTTTAAAAGTAGCATAACTGTGGTACTCTTGGTCCATTCCAAATGTCAAATCTTGCAATTCCTCAATACAAAAATGCAAGATTTGACAATCGAGCGAAGCATTTGCGATCTGGAATGGCCTAAGAGTAACCCTGCAGCGGTTAAGCATGAAAATTTAAAATTTATCTCACCCGGGAGTGCCCTTTCCACCGCCTACAATTTTCAATTGCTCAGTTTTGTTGATATGTTATTACATAACTTATCAATTATCATTATATAAATACACCTCCACTTCCGAATCCGATTTCGATTCTGATAAAACCAACAACCTTCCACCTCAATTTCGGTTCAAATTATACCACCTCCGTTACATCACTAGAGATAGCAATCAATGTTATGATAAATATTATAAAAACGAGAAAACAAAATCATGGCAGTTATTTAATATTGATTAATTTTGAATGGGATTCTGAACTTTTAAAGAAAGTGTCCTAAGTAAGTTGAGGTGACACAGTGCAAATTTTGTTATTTTTAAGTTATTGCAGAGATGGTGACCAGAAATAAAAAATACTATTATATTATGTTGAATGATATTATGTTTATTACAATAGATTTACTTTACCTCTTCAACTCCAATCCGCCTGCAGGCCTCCAAGAAGTTATCAACGTTACGCCTACATCTGGCCATTGTTAACTTTGGCTGTAAATAAAAAATATGTAATTAAACTTAATCAAGAATTGATAATTAAATAAATGTTTTTATCATATTTATAATGTACCACCTACATATTTTTTTATTATTTTTCTCGTACTCCATTTACTCTATTATAAAAAATATGTAGAATTTCATACAGTTTTACTGTATAAAAAATAATTATTAGGCTAACCATCATCAGCTCATATATTTTATAACAACGATGAATGAGTAAAATTTTACTGTACTAGAAATTTGATGATTCTGTTCCAGTAGATAGTTCTGTTTTGTGGTAGTTTTGCAATAAATTATTTTTTTGTATTGGTTTTAGGGCTTGACATTTTGGAAGAAAAATGTAAATTATTCACTGTTAAGAGCTGACTGACTTAAGCAGTTTAAGTCAGAGTTGAACTCGAAAAACGATTGTATTAGAAAAACAGAACACGGAAAAATATAGAAAGGTAACTATAGGTGTAAATAGGTAAAGGTGTTTGTACCTGTGCTGGAGAAGGTACATGTACTGATCCTACTGCCCTCGGCCGTACATGATTAGCTAAATGACAAAGAACAACCCCATCTGCTAATACTGGAGCTATATCTTCCGGTAATGTCATTTTTAAACGCGTTTCAATTATCTGAAAAATAAATATAATTATATTCGTATTTCGATAATAATTTTTCCACACCCAATAATTAACTGGGTGGTTTCAAAGTTTTGTAGCGTAAAGCATGATTATTACGGAGGCATATGTGACGTGGTTTATAATTTTATGTCAAGTGAAATTTTGTTTTTCTGTTTGATTGTGATTTGTAGTTTTCTGTTATTAAAATCAACATGATCTTTTGATCATTTATTTGTACAATCGGATTGAGGTGAGCCATAAAAAAGTCTATAAAAGCCGTGCAAAAGTGAGGTGAGCCCCGTAACATTTAACCAAATTTAAGTAGATAATTTGTCTTGATTTTCTGAAAGAGTATATCGACTTATCAAAAAAATTTTTATACATAAGTATATTGATCAACCACGATGACATTTTGTAATGCATGAAAATGGCAGGATTATATATTAGACGTAAAATTTATTGATTTATTGATTGTACATAAATTATCTATCCATCTATCTATGACCCATTCTGAAACTGAATTTAAAGTTAATATTTCTCTCCTATATCCATTCTATATTATGCAATGGATCCTTTAAAGGACTTTCATACCTTCAAAATAACTGTCCATTGATCGTCATAAATTTTCACTAGGATTATACTGTATTTAGTTTCTCTAAAAACAATCTTACAGTGAAGCAGTCTCATAGTAAGAGAAAATTCCCAAAGATTGCCTTTTCAAACACAATGACCATATATTAGACTTATTAGAGAAATAATGGCTATAAGTTACTGTTTCTTTTTTCTATTCTATTCGATTTGATGGTTGAATATTATTCTTTCTACATTAATTTTGCGCTATCTTAATGATTGGTGTGCTAAATAATAATTATTAAAACTAATCACTAGGCAATACAATTATACGAATAATTAATATATATATTTAAACCGATTTATTATTCCATATATCATGTAAATTCAAGCCATGTCAGCATTTTGATATGATTAAGAGTTAAAAGCATAATTTAACATACATGTTAAGTTTCTAACTTAGTTTTTAGTTTTATTATAATAGTAGAAATCTTTGATTAGTTTTACGAATACTTTTTAAGAATGTAAACTTAACATTAATACCAATTGTTTGTAAGACTGTTGATTTCTCACAATAAAGAATAAAGAATAATCACGAACTAATTGTCATATTTAACTGAGACAGAGTTAAACCGCTGACGGAATAAATCTATGAACTGGTTGAAAGTGAAAGCAAATAAAATCAAAATTAAATCAAGTGTTCTACACCCCACTGACAACTACATGGCTGATGACTTACCAAACTGGCCATTAGATTATAAAGGGGGAGGCTGTTCCAGGAGGGACTTTGTCATGGAATTTATCCAGTGCCAAATCACTACCGAAGAAGGCAGCATCTCGCGCTGAAACATCTAGCATTCACCTAGTAAGCCCTCTCTATTTTCCTACCGCCTGTATTAATAGTTTAAAAGTATATATATCTATTTTCTTCTGCACTATGGACAGTGTCTCCCTATATAAGGCGATAAATAAATTAAAAAAAACACTCACATTTCTCAATTGGCATATCAGATCTGATTCTTCTTTGGCTTTGTCGAATTCTCGTTTCATTGTAAAGCTTAGTTTATCAGGCGGTACATTTTTATTCCAGGTGAGTCTTCCAGAACTGCCAGGGGGTTTAGGGTTTGTTCCTTTCAAATAACCAACTGTAGTCGTCAATAGCTTTGGTATTTGCTCTGATCCATTTACTGTTGCATTTGGAGAATCCCTTCTGATGTAGTGGGCGTTGTTAGGAGGAATATTATTTTGTAAGATACTCGAATTTGATTTTGTGGGTGATAAAGGTTTTATGTATCCTCCATCTTCCTGGCTTTGTAGCTCAATGGGAGATGCTGATAACCTAGAGTTTCCATTTAAAATGCTTCCATTACTTGACTGATTCGAAGAAGTAGGTGAGGTATATGACTTATTGCAGGTATTAATGTTTCTTGATGGCACTACTTTTTGTACCGGTCTACGTATTTGTATTTCATCATTTTGGATAAAATGCTTAGGCGCAGTTCCATCTAACTTATTAGGAGATTGATTACCATTGAAATTATTACAAGAAACTGATGGGGACTGTGATCTTCTAGGCGTGGAATGAATTGGAGGTGAACCGTTCAGTGAATTGTTTACAGTGCCCGTGGCAGTGGAAAGGGAGGGATTGGAAGAAACGTTTCTTGTGTAGGTTGTTGAGGGCAGAGACGATACATAGTGTCCGTTGGCTATTGGGGAGTGGGGGGTGGACTGAGAATGCTTCGGAAGGTGAACGGGGCTGTGATGAACATGAGACATTGCGTCTATGTCCACAGGTGAGGGTTGTTCTCTTGGTCTGTAAATATCTTGCTGTCGTTGCTGCCTGAGAGCTTCTTTATATTGCCTGGAAAAATCATAAATGTGGAGTAAACAAATTTTTGGGAATAAAGGTTTGCTCTTGAGGCAACAAACTCTTGATTACTTTAAAGGCAAAATAATGATTAAATGAGAAGTAAAACCAATACAAAATAAAGGATAGTATTAACAATGATTGAGGTAAAAGCAATACCTGTATGTTTGTTGATGGTTGAGTGACTTTGCTTTGTCTTCACCATTGGTTATGTTACCATCGGGTGAAACACGGATACTGAAATAAATAGTGGGAGGATACATAACATACATACAAACAAGAAGGTGTCCAAATATTACCAAAAACAATAAAGTGAAATAATTGAGCATGAAAGGTATAAACAGCATGCTGATTAATTAGCAGAACATAATTATTGAAAACGTTTGAATGGATTGAGATGCTTGGGGTCACAGACATGGATAAATCCAATACCATTTTTACCTTTATTGCGCCATGATATTGGGAAAATTAAAGAATGTTAGTATATAAATAAAGATTTGAAGGGTATTACAATGAATTATGGATTAGCCCGACTTATGACTTATATTAAGTGTTATTTATTATATGAAGTGAATCTTTGTTCCATTTCTCTCACAACCCAAACTTATTGACAAGAATACACAAAAGTTTTGCCTATTTGTATATAAAAAATTAAAAGTATCACTGGTTCCAAATAAATTTGAATAATAAATGAATGCCGAGCATTCTTAGGTAAATGTTCCATATAAATAGGTAATATTGATCTGCAATGGCAAAGTAACTTGATTGTTATGGTGATAGCAAAATTGATAGTAAAATGTAAAAAATATTTAGTCTAATTGCAGGTTGTCTGAGGCAGTCTGTGCCTCATTTGTAAAAGTGATCCTAATACTTAAGTGTATATTAAATTAAATGAAAACTAATTGGATTGTTCCACCACCTTCAAGGTACATTATTGCTAAAACAGTAATAAATATAATGTTTCTTTAGTATTCAACATATCCAATAGGTTTTTCAATAGGTCACACTGTTAATAAACAGATAGGACAAGTTATTCTTAACTGCACTTAAAAGCGCCTCCCCGACAACGCGAGCCGCAGATAACTATACTACTTATATGTATAAGTATAATAATACCTAGTATTAGAATAACCATTAAAAAAAAATGTAAGTAATGTAATATATAAAATAAAATATGTCTTCTCATCAGTGAACGAGTTACAAATGTTATATTGTAAAATATAAGGAGTGTAAAAAACATTTCTCCGAATATTCTCTTTAGATATGTCGATGGAGAATATTTCTATGATGAAGTATATTTAATGTGCTGTTTTACAAGGGTACTTACCCACTATTTTGGGGTGTAACTCGTCCATCGCTTGTCAGGCTGTGGGCTCGTGATAAATTTGCAGAACCGGGTGAAAGGGTAGAAGGAGTGGAAGGGGTGGACCGACCGCTGCCTCCACCAATTCCGTTTCCACTGAATGATGGAATTGTCATAAGAGCACTTGGAATCACAGTCCCAGAGTACAATGGACAGCTGTCATCGGGAACACCTAAGTAAATGAATATTCATCGTGAATACAACCAATTTATTGTTATGCTTAACCTGCCAAACGCACCAACCATAAAGGTGCGCGAGTTGTCAGCCTACGTCTAAGTATACGAGCTGCAAATCTGCATTTGATTTCGGGTTACTTTCCACCTGTATTGAATTATCTATAATATAAACGTGGAATATTGCTTTTTAATACATGCAACAATAAAAATAGCTTTGAAATTGGTAAATTCGCTGTGTGAGCAAGACAGGTAGACTCCATTTTAAAATATTCCAGGATGCAACAGTTTTCCTGTCATCGCTACCTGTTTTTTGTGCTGTATGAATTTTGCAAAGAGGATTATTGTGAGAAAATGTAAGTACTACTAATGAATCTTTTCTAATACACATAGTGTGGAAAGTATTATACAATAGTTTTTTTTTGTTAAGAATGTGATAGAATTAAAAAATTGTTTTCAAGATATGTCGTGTTTCTCCTTTCAAGATATGTCGTGTTTCTCGTCACATGTATTTAAATTTCTGAGAAAATGTTTTACAAAAATATAGAATTAAGAAGAATAACTACTACTATAATATATACCAAGATTAACTAGAAGAAAAATTAATCTGGCTGCTGTCATAGCAATGATTAGGTGAACATAATAGTTGCAGTATGAGTGACTGATCTCCGAAATTGAAAGATTTAAAAAAAAAAATACAAAATACCTTCAACCGGTTTTTTTTATCTAAGAACAAAATGGAAAAAATAAAAATAGGTGTAATCGCTTTAGTTTTCCATTTATTGGATTTCAAAATAAATTAAGTTTGAAAATATTAATTTTGATATATTATGTATTTTGTTTTAGGTAGACAGTATCATATTTGTAAATATTGTATGCTATTCAAAATAGTGTAGGTTATAAAAAAAATACATAGTTTTTCTTAAAATAAGCATTTTAACGAACGAGCCTTTATTTTAAAAATCCTGCCGGGCCCACCGTGCATATTCCGTTTAAAGCTCGCTGGCCAATCAATATTGTCTGCACATGGGCTGGACAATATTGTCAATAAACATAAGGAAATTTATCACATATAAGGACTGCTACTTATGAATCTGGAATAACAAAAAGATACATACATAATATGGTTAAATGTTAATGGTTAATATGGTTTTATTGCTTTTCAAAATATTCGCCATGATGATCGATGCTCTTTTGCATACGTTGAAACCAATTTCCATAGCATTTTTTCCATTCTGATTGAGATATCTCCAAAATGTGCATTTTGAACGTATCAAAAAACGTTGACCCCGTAATATTTTCTTCACGTTTGGAAATTAATAAATTTCGTTGGGTTGTACAGTGGCTGACCCGTCAATTTTATCTTTTCACTTTCCAAAAACTGAGTTGTATTGGTCGACGTGTGACAGCTAGCATTGTCATGATGCAGAATTATTCTGCGTTGTCGGTTCTTCTTTCTTATTTCTTCAAAGACTTCTAGCAAACAAATGGTCGTCTACCATTCCAAATTAACCGTTTTACGATTTTCTAATAGCACTATAGCCACATGTCCATTTATACCAAAAAAACAGACAAACACTTGCTTCAAAGTGCTTTTTGCAAGAATAACTTTTGTTGGGTTCGCCTCATCTTGGAACACCCACACCGTTAACTGTGTTTAGTTTCGGGGTCATATTTTTTTTAACATTTTTTTGCACCAATCGACACAAGCCTGTTTTTGACCAATTCTTAAGTTGTGCGGAATCCAACACGAACTATTTTTTTTACAGCTAAATGTTTGTGTAATATCTTACGTATGCTCGTCATTTTTATAGGGATGCCTCTATCTCGCGATATATAACATGACGATCTTGCATTATTAGTTCCCGCACAGCATCATATTTTGTGATGCAATAACTGATTTAGGGCGACTTTCGTGAGCATAGACCGCCCACGAAACTCACTGAACCAAGAATACATGTGGTTTTCGGTGGTGCTTCATTCCGAAAAGTCAAAGTGAGTTATATCTTTCCATTGACTTTATAGTCGGCTTAATGAATCAAATTGAGAAATAAATATAAATGATCGTGGTAGTCTAGTGGTTAAGGCGTTCGGCTATTGGCCCAAAGGTCGCAGGTTCGATTCCGCACATGGTCATACCATTTTTAACGCTTCATTACCACCATCTCCCCCTGACCTGGCCTAGTTGAGTAGGGCCCAAAATAATTGTATATGACCTACTAGGTCATAGCAATTATTTAAAAAAAAAAAAATGAAGCAATTAGTAACAGCTGTGCTTGCTCCTTAAGAAAGTATTTGGAAGTTTTTCATATTATGTCCCTGATTGAACTAGTTAAATAAGAGCCAGTTTTTATTCCTGAGGTACAATAAAACAGCTTGAGCGTGTTATAATAACCACTCAAATATCAATAAAGTGTAGTCATTGGCATTTAATGACTACAAACAGTATTTACATCAGTACACTACATTCATATATCTAATTATAAAATAACTAACCATCATTTGACCATCTTTTTTCACCATCACACGTGTTGTAACCGCTATCGACTGTATGTCGAGTTCTTGCTCGCAACGACTCAGGGACGCCTGGACCTGGTGGTGGTGTCACATATCCTCCATAAGGGCCGGAATGTTTACCCGATCTTCTTATGTCATTGTGACGCCTGTGAGTAATGCTATCCCTATTAGCCATATTTTCAAGGTACCTGAATATATGTACTTGTCCTCGCATACACACCTACAAACAAAATAATGTGGTAAGAAAAGGAGCATTGAACCCGTGGAAATTACTGACCTAATCGGGGTCATCTTAAAAGAAAGTAAAGTCACTTTTAAATCAAGAAGTTTTGTAGGCAAAAACAGTATCTAATAAGATAGAGGGAGGTCTGGAAAATCATGAAAGGATGCAGTAGGGACAGTACAAGGAATGGGTGATGATCTCAGAAGCGACTGGTGAAGGATTGTTTTTTTAATTCACCCTAAATAAGTCGTCTTTTAAAAGTGAAACCACGACAAATAAAGGGCATGCTGAAATTTATCAAAGCAGGATAAACAGACAACCAACTAATTATTCTGTTTAAACAGATACAATTATGCTTACTATTGTCGGTGGAGACACAAGAGGATTATGGTCCAGTTTCAGTATAACTAGGCTGGACATCATCCGAAGTTCCAAAGGTAAAGACGATATGCAATTGCAACTAACATCCAGCATTTCTAAGCGTAAGTATGTAATTTCTGAAAGAAAAGAAAAAAATACAGAACATTTTGGAAAATTAATATTATATAAAATCTGTAAAAATAACTAAATAACACGAGAAAGGATCATTCCTGTCATTGTTGCCTCATAACAGGTATATAATTTATAAGGGACTACTCATTAGTCATCAAACTTAAGTATATTTATGTTGAATGCAAGCAACTTTTGCAGTTCTAAGTAGTAACCCCCTCTCAGATTATATTACATAAAAAATTAACTCCGTTTGTTGCGATATGGAAGTCAGCTCATGAAAGAGGACATGTTTAGTTAATTCAATGAATACTAAGTACACATGAAAACTCAATATGTTTTTAACATCTGCTATAGGACAATGGTTAATATCTATGTACAACTACAAGGACTATAAATAAAACATGCAACAAAAAAAGCGATGGTAGGTAGGACCCTTAATTATTTGTATATGGCAATTTATTCTTATGAAAGTGTGCTATAATACTGTTTGTATTCTAGAACTGAAGTAGCTTTGTAATAATGGACAAATTGTCAATTCCGTCTTCTCACTTTTCTTCTCTCTTCCTTCGATACAGAGTGTTTATGAGTTAGACGAGACAGAGTGATTTAAAAGCATGCACAAGACAGAGAAGAGCGCCAGCGGAAAAGGCCCCTTAATCTAAAAATGCTACTTGATGAACTTTACCTCATCCATTT